>OX411884.1:34233205-36633205 GCA_948293265.1 Cheilosia impressa | reverse complement strand
AATTATAATGAGCGATGAGGCTCATTTCCACCTCAGCGGGTACGTGAACAAGCAAAACTATCGCTTCTGGGGCACCGAAAATCCACGAGTAATGCACGAAGAGCCATTACACCCGCTCAAAGTTACTGCATGGTGCGCTGTTCACGCTGGAGGAGTCATCGGGCCATTTTTTTCGAGAACGCCGCTGGTCAAACGACAACAGTGGACGGTGAGCGCTATAGCGCCATGTTAACCGAGTTTTTTCTGCCGCAATTGAACGAATTAGGACTGGAGAACACGTGGTTCCAACAAGACGGAGCTACGGCACACACTGCGCGAGCCACAACCGATATTCTGAAGGCGGCGTTCCCGGGTCGAGATCGCCCGATTTGACCGTTCCAGACTTTTTTTTGTGGGGTTTTTTGAAGTCCCGTGTTTACGTGAACAAGCCCGAGACCCTAGAAGCCCTCAAGGACAACATTCGACACGAGTGCGAGAATCTGTCGCCCGAAGTTCTCGCCGAAGTGATGAAAAATGCTATAAAACGAGCCCGTAAGGCAATCAATTGTGACGGCGCCCATTTGGCCGATATCATCTTCTCGACTTGACCAATAAAATTCTAAAGGTTCAAATAAACATAATCAAAAACAGAATCGAAGTTTTTCATTTAGAAAAAAAAAAATGAGAGCCAAACAACATCGGATGACTTTTTTTGGCCCACTGTGTATATTTTTACTTTATGCAGACATTTATTTCTAGTAGTCCCAGGCTTACATTAAAAACAAATCAGCGACGTTCCAGCACAAAGACTTTAAACTCTACAATATATAGAGTCTCAAAAAGAGTTTCGCAATGATCGGTACTCGTCCGCCTTTAAAAGCACATTTAGTACGAAGCCGTAGGAGGAGCTCTATAAGACACTCACAAGGGTATGTGAATTGGTTAGTAATTTTTGGTCTGGAACTAGCTCACAACATGCTGAAATTTAAGAAGGATGTTCTTGCTCAGATTGGAAATTTCTATTAAAAAATATATTATCAATGTTTGAGTGCAATCGGGTGTGTAACATAAACCGACCAAAGTGAATATACCTTTCTGTGGAGGGTATAAAAATAGCAAAAAAGCCGACGGAGCGCATTGAGTTACAATATGCATGGTCTAGCACTGAATGATACACTTCTCTCAAGTTAACCTCTCTCATCGAGGTATTTACATGCATATAAGGATATGGCATATTTTGAAGTGCCGACAATCTGAAGAGCAATAGACACAACCTCACAGAAACGTGTACATACATCAACGCAAACAATAAATCCACTTGAATGTTTATCAATTTCAAATTCATTCACTATTACTATTGTGAATTGTATTTGAGTGGGAGATAGCCGCTCAAAACCGGACAAAACAAGAGAGAAAAAACTTGCATTTGTTATTAAAATAAAATCCAAATGAATTTGTTCAGAGTCAGACGAACATAAGGAGTGGACTTTTTTGGTTTTGTTTAGTTAAAAACTTCTTCTAATTTGGTTTGGAAAATAAAAACTTTTTGTTGTTTCATACTTCAGAAATATCTATAGAAAAGTATGGTTTGCAGTGGCGTTTTTGTTTTTAAAATGTCCTACTTTATCACTAGGGAGGGATACACTGTATAATGGGAGCCATTGATTGCGTTCCCAATTAACATTTGTGTCTGTTCTTGTGAAAATGTTTCTTTTTTTTATATGTCAGAGACAGAGAGGAAGCCGTGAATTTAAGGGTCCACACCAAACCGAGAAGGTCGAAGATCTAGGGCCAAACAATTATTATTTTCGAAGTGAATTAATTTTTTTTATCCTAAAATGTACTTTTTTAGAGGTGAAGTGGATTTCTAGGTTAATAGGAACGTTGTCACGTTTCGATTGAAGATAACCCACAAAAGGTTCACGAAAAGGCTTTACACCCACAAAAATAAATTACTTGATAAGGAAACCGAATGAAGATCAGAGATATTTGTTTTTTAACTTGTCGCTATGAGCAGATGAAGATCGGGACAAACTAATGAACTTGAGTGTATTTAATGAATAGGAGCCACAGCTCACCACTTCTTCTAGGTGCAAACGCTTTGACTGTACCACAAATCGAAATGTAATACCAACCCAAGGAATCTATGCACCTTCTTGGAGTCACAAGGTAATTTGGGAATAATATGGTAGGACCACTTTTCCATTGTCGCCAGATCAGCGTCCTCAAAGCTACAGAAAATAGGGAACGAAAAACACCTATCTGTTGTCGCTTGACCTTTCGACTGGACTTTATGAAGGGTAGCTGCTGTGGAAGTGTGCCCGTAATCGCATTTTAGGTTAGGTTAGGATGAAAATTTCTTTCAATTGCTACCGCAATTATTACCCTTAATGGAAATTTCAGTTACCATTACAATCTTTTGTTTAATTTCTGAAACAACTTTCCATCAAACTACCAGCTGACGAATTCTATATAACCGCGATTTACTAATTCTAGTGCAGTGCGATCTTAGTGGCAGTTTAGATCAGTGAAGGAATGACAGTCATGTTTATCTACTGGCCGGGCCATACCTTTTCATGTCGTCAACAACACAAACTCTGTTAAATTTAATGAGCGACCTCAATTAGAATTTTATATTTTAAGTGAACGATGATGATGATAGCCCTTACTAGTTATTTATCTAGCGCTCTCGTCGGTCATTCCCGTGCGACAGTGTAAACAAAAGCCTAAAATGTCCAACCCTCTAATTAAATATGGGACAAGACAAGCTTTAAAGTGCAATTCTGTCCAATTACCCAAACTGTTGCTAATTTTACCTTAAAAAACAATATCAATTGTTCGATCCGAATAGTTAATTTGCAAAAAATACAAACTGAAAAATTCACGTTTTAAATATTGCATTCAAATTTTCACCTTTTCACTCTGTTTATCCTTCAGTATGAGATACGTTTTCAGCTTCGTGTAATCCTTCCAAACGTTATCATTTGCTACCGCATGATTAGCGGACGCCTGTGTTGGTGTTATTAATCCATCAATATCCGCCATTGTAAATTAGTTGTAAGCCCCCACCAATCCAAATTACTTTTCAACACAATGCATTCACCTCCAACTAATTACACACTTTAGTTATTATTATTTTAAATATTTTTATATCTCACTATTTTCTCCCCAATTACATACATGCACGTTGTAGGTACATCTAATTGAGGAATTAACATTCCCCGTCTTTGGCATCACTCACGCGAACAACTTAAACTTAATATCTCGCCGCCGCGACGCAGTGGGAGGAGGAGAACGGGAAAACTAATAAATCTCCCCGCATGAACGAGAACACGAACTCATTAAACAAATTAGCTCTTCAAACGATTTACGATCTCTTTCGTTTTAAAATACTCGTATACGGAACGATGACACAACCGATATAACTTAAATAATTTTAATCTCCATTAACTTGTATATTTGTTTACATTAGATATGCGAAAACTGATACTGTAACAACACACGAGCACCACGCGAATATCTCTCGTTGTATGGTGACTTTAAATTGTTTATTTAAAATTAGGTATATATAACAACTTTTCATAAATCCAAACGAAAACAACTAAATAATCTCGGGTGACCCAGAGAAAACGAATAAACAACAAAATGGTTTTATAAGAACTGCTGCTATTTCTTGCGTATATCTTCCTCTGTATTTATTTTTTTTGACACACGCGGAATCAATTTGTTTCTAACAAACAAATTTTGCGCACATAACCTCTGTCGCGGTGCGCGTTCACAGCCTACAGCAGTTCGAAACTCACTGCTCTAGAGAGTGACTGTATACACTAGAAGCGATTAAGTCGCCATACCACCGCCGCACCGCCACCGCATTTGCGAGTTGTTGTTACCATCGCATCGCACACGCCACACTTGGTCGCGCACACAGCACACACCATGTATCATGAGTTTTTCCAATCGTTAGCACGTTCGCTATGACGACAAATCGAATATACAACTAGAACGAGATGTAGATACACTAAGTTCATCGATACTATGGAGATGTAGATTGTAGGTAGCTACGAGTGCGTTGCTTTAGAAGAGATAAAGCTTATTTCTCGGTTCGGCCTTTTATGTCAGGAGCAACCAGCACTGTGCATATGTGCGTAACAACGTGGCACCACAAGGTATGTTGGACAAGACAGGAAATGGAATGGCAGGTACTTAGTTGTGGCCCACCGAAAATGTTTTTTTTTCATAAGAAAACGCGAAAGTTACTATAAGCAAGGGCGCACGATTTCCCCAATGTACTCGTCCGAATCGGTATCTCGGTAACAAAGTTCCGTCATCGCGACCGAGAGATCTCGGTTTAAAGTCCCTCCTAATTGTATAATGTGTTGTGTCTTCGCTACGTTTGTCTCAGGCTGCTGTTTTGATCTGCTGCGGCTCGGTGCTGCCAGCAACTGCCGGCCGGGTTGTTACCTTTCGATTTTTGTTGCGGACAAAGAAAGACTATCTTGTTGTTGGAGGGGAATGCGAATGGGAATGCAGAAAAACAGAAAAGAAGAACCAAAGGAAGGGGGTGGATGGGGTGTTGCGACAGCGCCATGGAAATGGAAAGAAACCAACATTTTTCAGACAAGAAAAATATATACATACCGACATTATGTGCCATGAAACTGATGTCGTTTTTGACAGAAGAATTACAAGGAAGGAAAGAGACGGAGTATAGTGGAAGGCAAAAATAACTAGAATTAAAAAAGGAACATGACACTCGTTTGTTTATTTGTGTAGTTGCTTCTGTATGACTTTGGATTGGATCTCTTATCTCTATGATGGGTTTTAGTTGAGTGCTATCTTTTTTTAGGCAATACGGCGGTGTTGCCAGGTTCTCGGAATGAAATTTGATCATAAAAAAATATTCCCCATGAAAAATAGTTTTGTAGGTTAGGCAAAAAAGTCACAACTTCCTTCGATGATTAACTGAGTGTTTTATGCTTTTGTTCATCGTGGAAGCTTAAGTATGTGTATATGAGAGTGTGCATGTAAAATGTTGAGTTCATCAGTTTGAAATCTCAAATTATACTCTAACCCACAGAAACGTTCAATGCGGCGATTATGCAAGCGATTGCAACACGATTAAAAGGGACTTTGTTTCAGACTGACGATTTTTATGGAACAAAGTGTCGTAAATATTGTTCCCAAGGAGTAATCTTAAAGTTAAATAAATAAAACTACTTTGAGTAGAAGGCTGCAATTTACTACAGAATTAAAACGTTATTCCAAATGCAATGTTTTTACCTTTACGTTTACCTTTAGAGTAAAGACTTGAAGCAATTGTAAAAAGTCACAAGTCAACTGCAGTGGCACAATTTATTTTAAGCCTGTGCAATTGGTAGCATACGCTGTCACTGGTGCGTTTGCTAGTATTGAAGCTGAAGATGCAATAATGGGATCACAGTTAATGAGAAAAAAACAATTATCGACAAAAAGCGACACAAAACCTCGAAAAAACGTCACCATAGACAGCCGCAACTTTGAGGTAGTCAGTTACTTTATATACCTCGGCTCCGCTATACGATCTGACAACAACATCTCATCAAAAATTAAACGAAGGATAACTCTTGCCAACCGCTGTTACTTTGGGTTAAGACGACAATTGAGTAGTAAGACCCTTTCCGAAACACCAAGCTAACCCTATACAAGACCCTAATTATCGCAGTCCTGCTGTACGCCGCTGAGGCATGGACTTTATTACAAGAGGATGAGGATATTCTTGGTCGTTTCGATCATAAGACCCTGCGCAAAATATTCTGCTCTGTTTGCGTTGATGAGTTTTGGACGATTCAATGACTACCTTTACGAGCTGTTCAGCGATATCGACCTAGTTAAAAAGCTCCACATTGGGCGCCTAAGATGGCTAGGACATGTAGAACGAATGGACACCAACGCTCAAACGCTAAACGCAGTGAAGGAAGTCCTCGCCTTAGGTGGCGCGCACAAGTAGAACATGACCTCAATCAATTTGGAGTGCCCAATTAGAGACAGCTAGCTAAGGACCGAGCTAGTTGGAAACGCATGTTGATTGAGGCCCAGGTTCGCCCCTGGGTATAATATAAACTTAATACCTGCGTAACGTCAAGACAAATTTAGCCGAAACTAAATGACAAAAGAACTCGAAGACTTCTACAAGTAGGAACAAAATCATCGCTGTTGTAGGAGCATTTACGGACCTGTCAAAGTCTTGTCACTTGTTTGTAAAGATGTTCGCTGATTAAGCAGGTTTATACAAAATTTTAATGGTTTTATTGAATAAGAACGTCGTAGGGATCGACAAGTTAGTACACCCTTTATTAGATGGGATGTCAGAGGCTTTAAACGAGGGAAGTGACTGTTTCGTTAACCCTTTCACCACCGAAGACAAAGTGCACTTCATTAATTTCCTGTGTAAACAATAGCGTTTGAATTAAATATATGTCTTCTGGCTCGCAGCTGTCCCCTTTTCAGACGGGCAGACTATAAGCGTTGGATTGACTGTATTCGTCACCTCCACATGACCAACTTTCTCAAACCAAATGACAGGGCTGTCAGAGATCATAGTTCTTGTTTCTTGTTTACATGTTGTAGAAATGTCATCCTTGCTGTTTTCATCGTAAATATTTTCCACATAAGTTTCCTTTATTGGGCTAAAAGGTAAAGTAAGCCAGTCGGTGAAAAAATTTTACGAAAACAATATTTTCCTCTTACTTAATAAAAGCAATAAAAAATAAATTATCAATTTGAAAATCCTACTCGATAACGATGTCCAGACATCCTCGCAGAGGTATTAATATCTACATGCCATTGCTTTTCCTTTGCGTTTTGTCATTATTATGAAAGAAACGAGCGAGGTAGAAATAACAATAAAAAATAAACCACGAAAGAAGAACAGTTTTTTAGACAGAATACGAGTATTTACTCATTCAGTAGTGCATAGTAGCACGATCGCGAAGTGGTCGCTTGAGGAAAGAAACAGATATCAGGGGCATGGCGTTGTGTTAATGAAATAACATAAAACAAACGCCAACCCGATAGAAAGGGCAATACTGAACCAGAAGGATGAACAAAATAAATCGAAAACAAGTCATCGCACAAAATCAGCAAACATAAATTATTTATGGATAATAAGCTCCTTCCCTGCGCAGCACCTCTATATTCCTCATGGCTGCAACAAATACAAGCTAAACCATACAATTTTACTCGCAGACATGCATGTGTATAGGTCTATAGTCGTGGACCTCATAATCCCCTCCCTGCCTCTGCAATCAATCCATTTATCGATTATATTGTTATTATTACTTCATATGCTCCCAATGAACGAACATATCTACACAGGACAGACCATCGTTAATAGAATTCAACACCGAAAACCCCACAAAATATTCGAAGTAAATAAAAGAAGGCCAAATAAAAATGACAGCGGGAGACACGCGGACAAAGTCAATTTATAAACCTAACAAGCGAAGGAGTAGACAGAGAGAGAACTGAAAAAATAACAACATTTATCGCAAAATAATCAAATCGACTCCCATTTTGATTAAACAGCGCGACACACAACACTTGATATCTGTCCCGATACCCGAAATGAGAAAACTAAATGTGCCAACAAAGAGGAGTCATTCTAGTTAAGAGGAATGGGAAGCGTGGGGCAACAGCAACAGTATAGAATGCGCCGTATTTTATAGGATGCGCCTGAAAATAGATATTTTGAAATTGTGTTTGCAATGGGTTTTCTGTATTACGCCCCTTTGCGTCTGCACTATGCTTTTAACGGGCAATATGCGTAGGTACATCCTAATTTTTCAATTCTCAAGCTGTCATATTTATCATGACATTACGAACTATTTTAAATAATTTGTTGTTTGGAAGGTGCCACGCCCCCTTTTAAACTTAATTTAATTTTCATATAAAAACATACGCTTTACGATTACTTTTTTTATGGGAATTTGAAGGAACGTGTATAGATACGCAAATGAAGCAGCGACCATTCTTCAAATAAATAATATTCAAACCTGAAATTTTGCGTGTAGTAAAGAAGAAAGTATTGGAAAGTGCTAATATTTGCGTAGCCATACGCGATTTTATTTTCCACGATTTAATTAAACAAAGTACAGATGATCAGAAAGTATAGACTATTCAAAGATCTTCATTCCCTATGCGGCACCCTGTATAATATGGTTGTCTATAAAACACTATTACATTCCCGTAGGTTAAGCATGAAGTCCATTTCATAAGGTTTTCAGAGTTAAACCTTCGATGTAAGATAGGCCTGTAAGCAGAAATATTTAAATCTTAAGATAAATAAGATATTAACAAAATATCAAATGAACTTGTCTTAAAAATCTTAAGCTTATGCTGCAAGTTTGCAGGGAATAAGATATTGGTCTTTACTATATTTAGTTTCAAACAATCAATCAAATATTTAGGATATCTCTGAAATGGACTACTGATGGAGAGGTCTAAAGTCTGATCCCCGGAAAAAATACAAATAACATGTCGCGGAACGTCTGACAAACATATATATTTCACAGTGAATGGATATAAATAAAAGACAGTTAAATTTCTACTCAATTAGGATTGACACAGGAAGCAAACCAACTACCGAACAACTTATTTCGGAATCGGCCTCCTTTTCCTCTTTCTGCGTTTGTTTGACGATTGAATTCGTTGGTTTGTTTTAAGACATTTAAAGAAATCGACGTATGGGTATTTCAAGTAACATTTTATAACCATAATCCTTTCGATGTTTCTACTTCTTATTGAGTTTTGTCTGCTGCAGAAAAGATTCGTTGGACCGATGCTGAAGATCCTAGCAAGCAAAGAACAAATACAATGATCTTAACCGTTTCTCTGTATTTCGGTATTTCGCGCTGTCTATTATTCTTGGCACTTTAAAAATTAAAGTTTTATATTTTTATTCAAGTATAACCCATTGCATTTTGGAAAAAAAACTAAATGCGATTTGACAGTCCTAAAAACAGTAGAATACAGCAAAAAAAAAAACGATGGAAACGTTATGCCGCACAAATTTGACACAAAATGTTCTCTTATTTACAAAAAATGCATTCGCGTCGTTAAAAGCCGATACCAAAGAACTTCAATAGACAGTTTATTTAGGTCTTAGTAAACGAAAGCTGTGCAAAATATGTATGCTATCAAAATAATACATTTTAGTGATTGTAGCATGTACTTTTTACCGAGCTCCTATTAAATAAATATGGAAACTGTTGGTCTAACAAGTAATAATACAAATTCCAAAATTTTAAATACAATGACCTCAAAACCCATTATCATTCTACCAAAAAAAGATTAACTCGTCAGTATCTGATTTTATATTGCTGCCGAAATTGAACACATCACACAATGACACACTCACAAATTCGCCCTAATTCAATCAAGTTGGCTGGCTAAAACCTGATTCTTTAAAACCGACAACAAAAAAGAGAGTGGAGATTGAAAAAAATAATAATAATAATACAATCACCAGAATTAGCAACATTTTGAAATATCATCAATCAAAGTTAATTATCAACCAAACGTATTGGAAAACACATGGACAACAAAGAAAAAAATATCGTATGAAAAACAAAATCGTATCATCAATTATTGCAAAATGAACATGAGCGTATACTGTATACGCTTATGGCTTCAGTGAGAAGCTGCTAATCTTTTTGATCAAATCAGCGACCACCATGGTCATCTTACAGTTTCTGATTGTTTTGGACTTTTCTTAATCAATTAAATTCATAATGCTAAATAAAGTGGTGAAGGGTAATAGCGACAATTTTGTTTTTATGAAAAATATTTAGTGAGTCAGTGCTGATTTGATTTAATTTTATTTAAATAATTTTGGTTTTGTTCGTTCGATTTATATTAAAAAAATTATAAAAATTTGATTATTATACGCAGCAAGATTAGAATACCCATGTTTATATGGATATAGGCACACGTAAATTCTGCACTAACCGCAGCACTGCAACAAATGACAGTAGTCATATTAACCGATGCAATGCATGTCAAACAATTTTCTGCGCATCTGTTTTATTGCAGCACTATGCATTCTGCGCTGCGTTCAGAATTTCTGCACATGTGTTTTGGCCATTAATAAGATGTTTTTGTTTCGGTTTAGTTCTCACACTTGTTCACGCTAATTTTCAATTAAGAGGGTATGTAAATAAAGAGAGCGGTGTCTTACTGTGGTACCTACTGTCAGTGATACCAGATTACAAGATATATCTTTTTTTCAAGATTTTTGAGCTCCAAAATAAGTGCAAGACTTTTTACCTCAAATTCATTAAATTTCAAGATATTTGATATCAAGAATTTTCGAATTTTTTTACATTAAAGCAACCTTTTCTATTGGAGAAAACCGTTTTCTATAAACTCCATAATTATGAGTAATGTGAGTCGAACAGAGCCCATGTACAATTTTTGTTTCACTAACGTTTCCATCAACTCTAAAGAAACAAAAACTTCAACGAATTTGATAAAATAATAGATGTAATATGTTTTCGGAAAAAAATGTTAGTAAAAACAGCCAATGTAAACTTCGCATATCAAATTTTTAAAGATTTTATTTTCAATATATTGTCGCTTCCACATTCCTTCGCTCTGCAACTGATTAAAGAATATTTTTTCTGCTGTAAATTTAAATATAACAAAAATTTGTAATCGTTTGAGTACTGAAACAGTTGAAAGTTTAATCTTTACAAAGGATTTGTTTCTCTTTAATGTAGTAAGTTGCTATGATTCTAAGTTAGGTACCTACTGAAATTTTGTCGAAAAAAATATGTATAACAGTTTATTTTAAGTATGTACTTCAAAATTGTATTTTATATTTCGCTCTCTTTCTATTTTGAAAAAAAATCTTGAAAAAAAGATTTTTTATTTCCGAAAACAAGATTTTTAGATTTTTCATCTGGCAACACTGCCTACTGTATTTCTTCAAAGATTGCCACCAATGGCTGTCACTGCAATTTGTTTGTGCTGAACAGCTTAGAAAAGCTTGATATTTGGTTTTAACATAAAGTTGTTTGGTGTATTCCATTGACAAAAGTTGTCTGACAATTTGGCATAGTTTCAACTGCATTTTTGTTGTGATTCGGACTGTAATTTTGGCTTTAGTAGATTGAGCCATTGGTGGAACCCAGTCGGCACCAATTTGGCTTTCGCAAACGCCACCTTCGAGAAGGTTCAAGATAGAAGCCAGTTGAAAAATCGGTGGGGTATGCCTGAATTTTGAACCCGCCTGACAAATCAAGCAACCTAAAGACGTTTGTAAATGTTTCTTTTGATACGCGGAAGTTTTTTAAAAAAAAAAAAAAAAGAGAAAAGTGTTGTCATCGGCCTGGCCGCTTGCTTTAATACCCTCCACTGCATACAAGTCAAGCAAAATAGGTTTTGTGTGGGAGGTACCAGAACTACTTGACCGACATAGCCCAATTTTAATATCAACCTGACGACGATACAAGTAAGTCCTCTCGCAAAATTTCACTTTCCTAGATCGATTTGTTTCGACGCTATCCTGTCTCAATTTTGTATGGGACAGACAGACGGACATCGCTAAATCGATTCAGAATGTGATCCTGATTCAGAATATACAAGGTGGGCCAAAAGAAGTCATCCGATGTTGTTTGGCTCTCATTTTTCTAAATGAAAAACTTCGATTCTGTTTTTTGATTGTGTTTATTTGAACTTTATTGGTCAAGTCGAGAAGATGATATCGGCCAAATTGGCGCCTTCACAATTGATTACAATACGGGCTCGTTTTATGGCATATTTCATGACTTCGGCGAGAACTTCGGGCGACAGATTCTCGCACTCGTGTCGAATGTTCTGCTTGAGGGCTTCCAGGGTCTCGGGCTTGTTCACGTAAACACGGGACTTGTTCACTTGTATTCTACATCTGTTTAGTCCACAAATGTCAAAACAGATTTGATATTGGCGGCCATTTGCAAAAAAAAGAGCAGCTTCCAATAGGGTGATCTCTTTTGGTCCACCTTGTTTTATATAAAATAAAATACTTGGCGAAACAGGTTGATATAGGTGCCCTAGGCCTAGCTTTTGAAAACGGTTCGTTTTGTGTACTTTCTATTTGTGAAATGAATGGAAGGGCTGAATCCAAAAGCTCGTTCTTTCACGGCGTTTTTAAACTCGAATGCCACAGTGGAAAAAAACTGCAGGAGGCAAATTGAGTTCTTCCGGGGATCGAAGTTGAGAGCCCTTATTAAGTAGTCCAGCACACCCATTCCATCACTTTTATTTTGGCTATACAGTCGACTCCCCTTAACTGAAACACCAATTTGCCACAATTTTTTTGTCAAAAGTGGTATTTTTTCTCCGAATCAAAAAATATTTTGAGAGACTTTGTGTTTTAATTTCAATTGGGTAACCGATTTTTCATTAAAGCGTATTTCAGATAAGCGGGGTACTTACTACATATTGTGAAAACACCCTCGAAATCGTTTCAAAGGACTCGTCGTGACGTACTGTATAACCCGAAATATGCCATTTGCAATATAAGAGACATGTCAGCACGCTTAAATTAATTTACCTGCACAAATGGCAATTGATGTATTACCTTCGAATTCTGACTACTACTTATGTTTCAATTTCTGTTTCTATATGCTCTTTGAATTTGCTGGTCAAATTGTATTCAAACTAAAAACATGCAACTTCAACACATGTATACGAAGGCTAATTTAATCCTCTGCCCTGCTGCCGCTGTACAAAGTGAGTTTTACGTCTACCATGTACATGGATATTGATCTATCTGCAGAGCTCCGCGACGATAAAATGTATGCAGTGTGATACAACTAACAACGATTTTAAATAAACGATTGTCTATCATTCAATCAAAGTGGTTTATTTATAAAAAGATTCCTCACTTAATAGTGACTGCTTGCGGAATGCTAGATGAGGTCATGTGGCTAAAAATGCAGTGAGACTATAGACATATGCATATATAGAATAAATCCTGGTGGATGTATAAAGCATTCATTCATTATTATTTTGTTTTCTTTTCTATTCACCGAGGGTTTGCTTTTCACTGAACTTTGATTATTTCTGTGCACTGACAGTAAAAAAATTCAAATCGGCCGCTCGGCGGATATGTCTTTACAGAAAATAACACAGTGCTAAAATATGAGTGAATATTTATAAACTGTATGAGTGGCGTCACAAGCAATGATGCAACGGAATGACAACTAAATCGGTCAACTAGTGCTTACCAAAGAATAAATAACGCCTGCCGTAAACTGGATTAAACGGCATCGACACAAATTCAATCTCATAAAATAGTCCGAAAGGTTCAAAAAACTTGTTCGATCAATGCATACTACATATACTGTTGAAACTATAAAGCCCAACCAGATTTTGAAACACATTTATTATTCATTTGGCCAGCGGTTTAATTTAAAAGAGTGTATTTTGTATTTTATTTGAGACGAACATTTATCATACGAAAAGTTGAATGTGGTCGCTTTCAACTGTAATCTTCTTCCAATTGATACAATAATTCAGGTTAATCCCAGAAGTCGCACTGGGAAATATATTCGATGACCATTGCTTTTTCTGCTTCGTTAAATTAAAACTCCATTAACCATAGGTCCGCAATCGCAATAAGGGAACAACCTTGATATCCACAAAAAAAGGTAATTTATAGTTTTATACCAGGAATTGTAGATATCCCGCGGCGCTTTATTACGGCACCGCGCTCAAATGTATTTCATCCACTCTGTTGTTCCCTGGCTACATTCACGAACTCATTGATTATATATATTTTTTTTTATGATTTGCAGGAACTATGATACATATAGATTGCATCGATTTCAGCTTAATTGTAGTCACCGCCTACGAAGCATCAAACGAAAGCACATAATGCATGTCGCTTTAAATTTAGATTGTAAAGGGTTTTTCAATAGGGACGCTACAAAAGTAGAGCGACATGGACGCCGAATTTCTTGCCGCTCTTTTGACATTTCTCTTCAGTAAGGTTTGCCATTTCATGATGGAAAGATATACGAGCCAACAACGAGACGAAATTATTAAAATTTACTACCGAAATTCGGAGTCAGTGGCCTCAACGTTAAGAGCGCTACGTCGAATTTATCATCTTTAGCGATGAGGCTCATTTCTGGCTGAATGGCTTCGTCAATAAACAAAATATGCGGTATTGGTCAGGCAGCAATCCACACGTACTCCATGAGTCATCATTGCATCCCGAAAAAATTACGGTTTGGTGTGGTTTATGGGCCGGCGGCGTCATTGGGCGGTACTTCTTCCGTGATGATCAAGACCGGCACGTTACTGTGAATGGGAATCGCTACCGTTCAATGATAACCGAATATTTTTGGCCCCAATTGAATTATATGGACTTGGAGGACATGTGGTTCCAACAGGACGGCGCCACAATCCACACAGCGAATGTCACAATCAACTTATTGGAGACCAAGTTTGGAGAACGTATTATCTCACGAAATGGTCCAGTCGCTTGGCCGCCTCGGTCGTGCGATTTGACGTCGTTAGACTATTTCCTGTGGGGCTACGTCAAGTCTATGGTCTATGCCAACAAGCCAGCGACGATTGATGAACTTCGTACGAATATCGAACGTGAAATTGCAGCAGTATCGGCCGATTTATTCTTGAAAATCGTCGAAAATTGGGTTCAGCGTCTGGACTTCTGCGAGCGTGCCCGTGGTGGCCATGCAAAAGAAATCGAGTTCCATACATAATGGCATCGAATGTACTTTCACAGGAATAAAGAATTTCATTAATATCAAAAACCGTTTTTGTTTTATTTAAAAAAAAACTTTTGAAGCGCTCTTATTGAAAAACCCTTTATATGACAGGCAGTAAGCAGACCTGATGCAATTAAAACAATGAACTTGCCTACACATTACGAATAAGGTATAAAGGATGAACATTGCTCACTCATAGTTTTGTATTACTTATTTACATAAATCAACTATGTTGTAAACAGCGAAGCGAATTAAAGTCCAGTTTTATGAGTTTTCTGTTTTGGGAAATTTATTTCAAAAAATCGATTAACTATTTACGAGTAAACGAGATCGTTAAATCCTCTTTAAGCTGCCTGCATTTATCAATTTAAATTTAGAGCGGCTATATGGAAAGCACCGATATTGGTCCATCGCTCGTAAACGTCTGAGAAATATCCTGCAGCACAACTGTTGTGACCAAGATATGCACAAAGTGTATACTATGTAAATGTATGATTGGATAAATTCGCCGAAAAGGGATTTTTACATCACAATAAATAAAACGTTATGACAATACGAAACTGAAAACACTGCAGATAGATTAACTCTTAATAAAGGGTGTTTTTTTAGAGGTTGGTTTTGCGAATAGAGATAAAACTGACATTTTGTGGTCAAATCTGGCAACTCTAATGTCATTTATGTTCAGTTTGGTTTGCCATTTCATCATGAACAGGTTGACAAACGAACATCGCTTGCAAATCGTGCAAAATTTATTTCGAAAATAATGGTTCAGTTCCCGAAAATGAGATTGATATCGATGCTGATTTTCATCGCAAAATTTGGTTCAGTGATGAGGCTCATTTTTGGTTGAATGGCTACGTCAACAAGCAAAATTGCCGCATTTGGAGTGAAGAGAATCCACATAAGACCCCGGAGACGCTATTACATCCACAAAAACTGACTGTTTGGTGTGCTCTAGGGACTGGTAGAGTCATTGGGCCATACTTCTTTCGAAATGATGCTGGAGAGTCAGTTACCGTTAATGGAGACCGGTATAGAGCCATGATAACCGACTATTTTGTTTCCGAATTGGATGGCATGAATGTGGATGAGATGTGGTTCCAACAATACGGCGCTACATGCCACACAGCGCACGTCACAATCGATTTATTGAAGGAAACATTCGATGAGTACATAATTTCGCGGAATGGACCTGTCAATTGGCCTCCAAGATCGTGTGATTTGACACCATTGGATTATTTTCTTTTTTTTAGAGGTAAAGAACTTCGAATTGAAATAAAACACAAGAAAATCGTCGCTCGCCAACGCCAACAAACCAAAAACGTTAGGGGACTTGGAAGCCAACATTCGTGGCGTTATTGCCGACATACAGCCCTAAATGCTCGAAAAAGTGGTTGAAAATTGGACCTCTAGACTTGGCTTTATTCGAACCAGCCGCGGCGGCCACATGCCCGAAATCATATTTAAACATTAATGGCATAAAATTATCCTTCCAATAAAGCCAAATTGATAGACATTAAAACGATTTTCTTGTGTTTTATTTCAATTCGAAGTTCTATACCTCTAAAAAAAAAACACCCTTTACAACGAATTTTATATTCTACTTTTAAATTCACACTCAACAGTTTCGATATCTGTTACTGGAAACACGTAATCAAAAACTAAAGTACCCGTCCGCAATCTCCTCTCTTCGTTTTATTTTATAATATTTTGTGAGCTACTTTTCTGAAGTTTCTGGGATAGCAAGGTGGCCCTGAGAGGCTTATTACAAATAAAATAAAAAAAGGTTTCAAGGATACTACCATATCGCCCGTTAAAATTTTGAAAAGAAAAAAAATATTTCAATATTTAGATTTAAGAAACGAGGAACTATGTACATTTCTCTCTCCAACAAGTTGTCAAGACAGAATAGCGAGTCGAAAAATAAAGGAACAGTCGAGAGAGTAAAGCCAGCCTACACAGTAGATCCACTACTTTGTTCAACAGAACCTTCAGCATCATCTCCAGATAAGCCAATTTTCTAGTGCTACCATTTGTAGCAAGATTTTGTAATCGATGCAGCACATGACTTGTAATCGACAAATTAAAATACACCGTGTTTTGCGTAAATAAAGAGATCGCATTAAGTCGAAAACATTCCATTCGATTTTTAGGCCATTCTTAAGTAGGTATATTTATTTTGACGGATGGAAAGAAAAAAACAAAGAGGCGGGCCATCATTTTCAAAGCAAAACTCTGGAACTAATTTTACAATTCTTGTAGAACCAGAGTCAAAATGGGTCATATTACAGTCATGTGCAATTTAATGATGCTTTTGCTAAAAAAAAAAAGAAAGACGGATCAGCTTCTGGCCCTCGTCAATGTTGTTATTGATTGATAAAATGCCAATATTGCTTTCCGCTGTGATCTGAAGTGTGCATTAGATTTAAGAAAGCATCGAAATGTCAAGCATATCCAAATCATATTCTAAACTAAAAATGTTGACACAACTCCTCAGATTATTTTTATAGAGACACAGCGGCATTTCGCTGTAGGAAGCCTTCTAGAGATGCCACTTGTTTTTTTAGCCCATACCCTTCTTTATTTGTTTTAGTTTACTAGGTAAATGTAAATTAAAATGGTTTAACTTGTAGATTTAAAGAAACTTTAATTGAAAAAAAAAAACTTTTAGCAGGCATGCCAAGAAAAAAAAAAACGAGAATAGATAATCATAGAACCCAATTGAAGGCCTAAAGTTGTAGTCCGCTGGTTTGGGAAAATATATTTGCCCTGAACTGCAACTACATAGTTCGTATCTGTTGTATTTCTACATATCTTTTCGTTCGATCTATTTCTTCGTATTTCTATTAATATTTAATTGCTACAATACTGAACATAGTCGTCCCTAGCGAGGTATCTGTCAAAACGGAAAATTCTCCGATTTTACACGATTCGGAGGATTTTTGTTGCGAGTCATTATAATTACGGTGACCATATTTTAGAATTGAAAACAATAGAAAAGGCAACAATTTTCAACACAATAATTATCAATTTTTCAATTCTTCATTTCATAAATATGCACTTTATAAAAAAAAGTTACAAAAAACCTTCCGCAAGTCAGCATTATCATGTTGTTCATTGAATTTTGGTTTCCTTAATGTTTACGTAACGTTACGTTAAAAAAAAATTAATTGAAATACAGAACAAATAATGAACAGCTTCTTGGATGTAGAACATTTGTATATTTTTGTATTAAAAATAATTCATATTGAACATCGTCTTCAAATTCAAAACTGTTCATTATTATAATGAACGGATGGTTACCGTATTTGTAATACAAACTACAAATCCTCAGTTTGTATTGCGAAATAAAAATAAAAACAACACTCCCTATTACCAAACCAATGGCAAGCCTGGCTATGCTCAGTGTCCGTTGTCAACCTCATTAGATGAAACAAGAAAAAAAACTACAAAATTCATTCATGCAACGAAAACAATTCCCCAACAAATGGCCAACCATTATCAATTTGCACCTTTCACTTGAAATATTTGAAATATCTAAGTGCAAGTAAAAAAATACAGTAGTCTTAAATAAATCTTAATTTAGATTCGGTGAAGCTACATTGTGCGCAATTGTAAATAAGCAAGTATGCAAATATATTTGGACGAAATATTTGTTGTTGTTTACATTTGTCTTGCCAAAAAATAGTGCTTGCATATTTTCTGTTGCTTAAAATCCTGCCGTAATTAATATGCAATTCTATTTTTTACATAAAGGAGCACCAAAAATAGAAAATAAAACAAGAAGAAGATGCCAACCACCAGTGACTTATGTCATTTGTCATGTATCTTTCTTTGAACAAATAGACAAACAAAAAAATGGTTTACGCGAATATTTATATTCAAAATTTACGGAAAGAACTTATCAACTCCTGCTCGAACTATTATTAAATTTGCTGCGTTTCCTATGGGAAGCCAAACCAGAAATTAATTTAAATACAAAGCTACAGCTTGTGGTCTTTATTATCCGGTTTTTGGCATTTGTGCGAATTTTGCAGTCCAAATTGGTTAATCACTGAATACGTCCATTGTTCTTAATCGCCTTTTGTAAATATGCTGCTATTATTTCATTCCAAATTATTTATGATGATAAATTTCCTGGCTGCGTAATATCTTCCTACTTTTAGGGTATCTATACACTGTAGTTTTATGCGGTAAAATGTTAAAAGCTTATACATAGAAGAAGATACCTCAGTAAACCATACCGTGAAAGTCACATTTCGTACTGTGTCCTTTGTACACGTTGTTAGCCAATAAGTTCACCTTGACTCCGAAAGTAACGATTATAAAACACATGGCTTTGAAGTACATACATATATACTATATTGGAAGAAGTATTTACCTGTAAAGAAAAAGAAAAAACATAGTTGAGGACTGGAAACAAATACACAGAGTATTATTAGAACATATGGGTTGTTCGTGTCTTTCTGAATTTAGTAATTAAGAATATAGTAGGTTTGAATGAAATTATGTTGTTTACTAAATATCTCTGGTCGGATCAGTGTATAGTTCCAAGTAGTTCTAACCTCTTTAGCTCGTGTCTTCTATTAAAAAAATATATGTATATAGTTTTTGAACCTAAAGCTACACGACACTTTTGACACATCGGAAAGAAAACATTTAACGTGTATTGAAAAGTGTGCAGAAACACCAACAAGGAGACAGTCGGCTCAACTCGGTCTATAGCAGAGGTCCGTTTAGATGTTTTTTCCACCATTGTTGCGATGGAGATTCCACTTAGTGCCGAGAAACTACCATCAGCGGAGTTATAACAATTACGGAAAAAATGCATAAGATGCATATTTCTTCATGGTGAAAAGTTTCTTTTCAGGCCAACTGTAACAAATCATCTCACACTGTGAACCTAACACGAAGGACATCTTCGAAGAGCGCGTAATTTTGCACACAAGCGACTTTATTTATCCACCGCTTTTTAATTTTTCAAACGCTACCGACTTTCTTCTTCAAGCTTATTGAAAGATCAATTACACGTCAATTTACAACCAAGCGACCACACCTCCATCAAAGCAAAAGTTTTTGGAGACACTCAGCACAATCATCATCACTGAGTCCGCGTTAATCTCTAAAGAAATCTGCAAATTCAAAGTTCACGATGCATCCTGATGTCTTTCGAAATTGTAACCTTTCATGCAAAAAGATAATGGGCGTCTTCTACGTAATTCTTTTGCTCTTTGTATCCTTTTTCTTTTTTACAAGTTTTACTTTAACTTATATCTATTTAAACTGTGTCAGTGATATACTGGAAATCCAATTATAAAATTGAAACACACGACGTTAATGTCCATTGAATACGCTAAGGCTAACCTTTCATGACGTCAAGATCCTTTGCAGTCCGAAACCGAACCCTCGCTAACCCCCTCACAGGGTAGCATTTATCCGAAATCATTTTGCAATCTCGCAGACAGCCTGTGATGTGGTTTATTTTTGTTTATGAAAATATGTTTTCCTGCTCATGGTTTAAATGAAGTATTTTGTATTTCATTGAAGAATCAAGAATCGTGAGGCGGTTTTTTTTTTTTCTTCATTTCGATGCTCTGCGAAAGCATTTTTTTTTAATTTGTAATGGAATCCAAGCGCAATTATAAATCAATTTTGTAGGACTACATTTCATTTGTTGAAGGAATTTAATTTACTTTGGAGTTCGAAGGAGATGGGCTATGTATGGGGTACATCGTTAGCTAGAAAGCAATTAAGAAACGTATGTTACAGTGGTCGCAGTATTTATATGATTTAAGGGATTTCATTTGAGTAAACTGATGGACACAGCGCATATAATGGTAAAGGAAAATTGCTTAACGTGCACAGTCCTAATTCACTTTTGTGAAATAAATTAGGCGCAGCGATGATTACTTCACTTTCACTAATCTATGTGGACGATATTTAATTTTACCCGCAAAGTATCGGGAGACCAAATTGCAGTAAATGCGAAACTGTGTTTTATATGAGAACCTAATAGGGGGGAATAATCGTCAGTTAAACAGTAGTTTACCTCAAAAGCATTGCGTTTTCATCGCAAATCGTATTTAGCAAGGAACGTTTGGATTTCATTTCATAAGCAGTGGGATTGGAAATCGAATGGATAATTGTCAATTGTATTGATTGAATTATTATTTTTTTATTGTAAAGGGTGTTCCAAAATTCACGCAAGATTTGAATAAAATAGAAAACACAGCTTTCTTTATCAACTGTATATTTTTCTTACGAGTAAGTTTAAGCATAAAGTAGATAGGAAAGGTATGGAATATGTAAAATATTTGCCAGCAAAGCCGTGCAGGTCATATGCCAGCTTTGATGGTTTACCAACCTTTTCATCTAGTTCAAAGTGACAAATGGCATTTATTGTCAAAAGCGCTATATGGCAATGATCGAAGTTAGGATTTGGACTGATCTGTGTTGCATGACGTTTAATTCCCGGTGTAGTTTGGAGCCATTCCACCCATTGGACATCTGTAAAAGATGGTGCAGGTGTAACCACGGAAGCCACTACAAATCCTCCTGAAACTATACGGTTTCGCAAAAAAAATCTAAATCGGTTCTAAACTTCTAAACAGAATGCACGCTCAGAATTTTTATTTTGACAGGTGTGCATCCTGGTACTGGAGTTCTGAACATTATGCAGGAAGAGAAATCTGATTCTGACCTTGCAATATTAATTTTGAAATTTAACCTGGGATCTTCGCCGTGTACTCCAGAACACTGGGAACCACTGAGCCTATATTTATACTAAATTGTATATATAAGGCGGGCACCCAACTCAGTCATCGTTAAATAAAGAATTGCAACTTCTTCAAACGGCCTCCTTCCAATATTTTACAAACACCAATGCCAGGTTCTGTTGAGTACCACTGATTTTACAAACAATTACAGCTTTTTATAAAACAAGATTGTTGTTGTTGATTTCGAAATTATGAGTTGTTCTCGTGTTCGTCATGACATGATCCCGCTTATCAATATTCAAAAGAAAAAGTAAACTCGGTTGTTGGGGTTGAGTTAGGGTTATCGCCAGATGTGTTAAACTTTTCCGCGGAAAACGTACAACAACTCATAATGCCGAGTTGATAGTCATGTTCCTTTTCCCCGGTGTTTTGTCAGTGGGCATTTAAATATTTCTTTATTGAATTGAATCAAAGAAAAAAAGAAAACCGTACATAAAATATAAGAAGAGGAAGTGTTAAATAAAATTCACTTTTAGGTTATTCATTTGATATGACAGAACGTATATATCAAAAAATAATATCAGTTTTTATTTAAAAAAAAAGAACGCCCTAACTCTAGTTATACAAACTCCATATCCGAAGTTTGAACAAAATCCGTTCAGCCGTTTAGGCTGTAGGCCTCAGGAGCATATGGACAGATAAACAGAATTTCGTGACCCACTTTTTTGAGTCCCTCTATCATCGTAACGTTAGAATGGATTTACATCTTTAGTTCGAAAGTTTGTACGAATACAAAATCTTACTACGTATTAAAGAAAGTTCAAAATCAATGTTTGCGTGATTAACTATTGGTAAATTAGTTGCACTAAAAACCACTCTATGAGAACATTTCCCAAAATCCAACCTTCATATGTTAAAGGCCAACCTTAGGTTTAGGGGATACTTTTTTAAGATGCATAATATAAAATATAGAAGAACAACGGTATCGATTTTACTTTCAATTTAATTTTCACACAAATATTCAAAACTTTTTTATTTCACTAGTCGATTTTAAGATCAGTGCTGCCACTTTACAGCAATTGCATAAGATCTACTGCATTTTACGCAACAAATAAATGCACTGCCACAAAATCAAATGTACTGCACTGGTTCAAAATTCTCCAACATTATTAAATCATTCGCAACCAAAAAGTGCTCTAAAAATTTACTTCATTTTTAAAAGTATTCTTACTACAACACAAAATGCTATATTCTTATTGTTTTTACTTAATAGTACTGTTTTTGTTTCAAAATAATAATCTGCTACGTAAATGCTCAGACTAATGTGCTTTTTTGAAGGATCTTCTGCGAAATATTTTGTTGGAGTGGCACCACTGTTAAAAAATTAAAATATCTGTGAAAACAAATGGTTTGTTTGCCCCACAGTCCTACCCCGTTTCATTCTAAAATCACTCCTAATCCAAATAATAGTCTCTGGCATAATACCGCGTTGCTGATTCTCTAATTATTCTATTATTGATTCGCGAGATAAGTTTTACCGCCACCGCAGACATCTTTTCAACCGTCAGCATTAAACGAGTACATAGTTTCGACCTCTTTTATTCTCTTGTGTTGAAGGTAGCTATATACTTTTTTTGTTAAATAAAATATTCTCCTTTTATGTAAATAGAATTTTAAAGCATGCCTCACTGTACAACAGTATACTCGCCCCATAAAGTACTTGCACATGATTTGCAATCTCAAAGTGAGTATAATTTATTTATTTATCATTCTCCGTCTGACTAGGATCAGTGCAGGGGCTATAAAATATAAAACAAAAGAGTGTGGGGGAGCAATGCAAATAGCTACAAAAAAAAAACAAAGTCCCACGCAAGAGGGAGGGAAAGTGGACACACGAAACGATTGCGTTGTTTATGCATTTTGCAGTGTTTTCCGTCTATTTAAAAACATTTCTCTTGTCTCAGTGTTCTATATTAATATCGTTCTGTTTTTTCGTATAACATTTTAATCTTTATTTATCCGTTTTTATTTTTAGTAGGTTTGTTTTTATTTCTGTTTCAATATACAAATAGACATGTATCTCGGACCCGTGACTATGTGACTATGTCAGCAAACTTTTTTTTCACCCTTAGCGAACCTATATCAACCCCTTGAGTATTTTGAGGAGGGTGCAAACATGCATTCCGCTTTTAATGTCTTGTGTGTAACAATGTTGCAGACTTGCAGTATACGAGCGAGTGTGCAATTTTACTTGAAGAGGTTCGAGGTGGAAAATGTGGTCGCAGGTTATGAAAGCGGGCTGTTTGTCCTCTGGGAATGCATAGTTGTTTTTACCTTTTATTTTATTTATTACACCCTCTGACTGTATGGATAGTTTCCACAAGTGTCAGGAATACACATGTGTGCATAACGACTTAATTTAAATAGGGCATTTGACAGGTTTCCGGAATGTTGGCTCAATAAAAAGCCTTAGATTTCTTAAGAGGGCCAGTAGGTATTTAGTTTATGTAATTTGTATTTATTGTGTTTATTTGAAAATAAACTAAAATTAAATTGAGTAACAATGTGTATATCCATATATAAGAAGCTTTTAACAGAAATAAATGCCAAACTGGCAAATGCGACCGCTAATTAGTGTAGCGTCATAATGCGATGTTTAAAATATCACTTATGTAAGATTGGCAGAGTATGTAAACCATTTAACATGGGCGATGAAAGGCAAGACTTTCGTCCACCTGACCAAAATGAAGTGACAATTTAAGCCTTAGTCGGAGTATGCCAGATGAATGGAGTCTCAGCATTGTTTGGCCGATCCACAAGAGAGGAGGACCTCTAATTTGCGCAAACTACAGAGGCCCACTGACTTGGTAGATATTAACCAAAAGTTTGTTACTTTAAAATAAGTGATTTTTCTGCGGAGCGAAAGATCAACAACCTAGAGCTATGTACAGACCCATGCCTAGATCTGGTATTTCTGTCAAAATTGGGAGATTGTGCTCAAGAACGATGAATAACGATAGCTTCTCCATAAAGGTCGGAAACAATTATCATCTCAGGAGGCAATCCGACATCGCGACAACTGATAAGAGAAAATAAATAGATGGCCCTTAGAGGACTCACAATAGTCTCGTGTGAGTTCTTATTTTAGGGATTAATAAAATTTAATTCCGAATCCCAGCGGCTGAACTCAAGGTTTGCCCAGGATATTTATACTCTTAATGGTTTTGTCAGACTTAAGATGCTATAGTTCTATCCTCCTGGGAGTTGAACCTAAGACCCCCCGCTCAGAAACTCCAAATGTACACTATCCGATTTTGCGAGACATTTTTTTCTATATAAAGATACAGAAAGTCGAAGTGGTAATGCGCAATACTCATTTTCAAAAACAAAAATTTCATGAGAAAGTTCGACTGAAAATACCTGCGATAGTATGAAACCGCCATGCTTTTGTACAACATCTTAAGAAGTCCACATATGGCCAAATCCAAATGCCAGGTTTTAGCATGCGTCAGAAAAGATGACGGATGCCGGTAATCTAATGTATCAACACGCTTAAAATGATGCAAATAGGAAAATTTGGAACAACTTTTCTAAATATGAGAGAACAAGGTCTAAAAGTTATGCTAAAACTCAAAAAGAACAACCCAAGGTCTACAAAGCTTGGACCCAACATACAAAGACGAGAACGAGTCATATTATAACTGTCGCAGTGGGTGCTGAGAGTTTGAAAGACCTATAGAAGCTTGCAGCAGCAACCGATCCATCGGCATTATTTCGTCAGATGAAATGTCGACAAACGGAAGTAATTTCAGTACGGTTTAAACAGTCAGACAAACTTACAATGCATATTAAATAAAAATAATTCGATTATGTCATAATGTAAGGTTACGTTAGATTAAACGCAGGGTTGTGCAGAAAACCATCATTAGCCAGCCACTATATATTTACAAGGTGGGACAAAATATTATCATTTTTGCAAATGGCGTCGCACGTGAATCATATTTGACATTTGTGAACTAGACAGCGGCAGGATAAAACAGACAAGCAATGGAGCGCTAAACTTCGCAAGAGCGTGGAATAATTGTGTCGATTTTTTTGACCAATAATCGGTTGGTGGTTTTAGCGCAGCGTGAATTTCAAATCGTCATAAGCGACGAGTCGCATTTCCACTAAACCGGTTTGTACTGAAAATCCGCGTGTGATGCACGAAGAGCCATTACATTTACTCAAATCCATTGTGTGGTGCGGCGTTCACGCGGGAAGTGATTGGGCTGCATTTTTTTGAGGACGCCATCGACAATACAGTAACTGTTACTGGCGAATGCTACAGGGCCAGGATAAACGACTTCTTACTGCCGGAATCGGATAAGCAGGGCCTGGTGAACATGTATGGTTTCAACAAGACGGTGCAACTGCGCACACAGCACGAGCCACAATGAATTTTGATGATTTGCCATGGCCTGCAAGATCGGCCGATCTAACAATCTCAGACATCTTTCTTTGGGGCTTATTGAAGTCGCGGGTTTGTACCAACAAGCCTCAGACAATCGCAGTCCTTAAGGAGAATATTCGACAGGAATGCGAACAGTTATCACCGGAAATCTCGCTGAAAGTCATGGAATATTGTACTTAGACCTTTTGCTAAATATTTTGTCCATAAAACATAAGCATTGTGAATTTTTCATGTTTTGTTAATAAATCTTTAAGTTCAATTTTGTTTGTACAGGAAAACCAACAAAATACCTTTTACCTTTATAAAAAAACAGCAATCATTTCGTGTCACGGATAATGCGGACTGGTCAGGTTTGACAGTAAATGCACTGTTCGAACTTTCAAGCTTGCTTAGAAAATTAGGCTCTTATTCATACCGATTCGAAGCAATTGCTAAGGACTTTTTTAGGGCAAATAGTACTTCTTATTCATACGACCCAATGTCTAAATCAAATTATATGTAAAATGTTTACCACTGGTCGCTCAACCAATTTCACACATACTAAGCTGTTGGGTCGTTGTGACTTGTGAGTAACTCAATTGTTAGAAATTCCGAGCGACACATGTCTTACATTTTTACACATTTTAAAAATGTTAATTAGCAAGTGTCAATTGGAGGACCGTAAAGATTTCTGCGACAAAATAAAACAAACAACGCACTTCCCTTCTGTCTCCGCCTTGGCCATCAAATTATTCGTATCACCCGCGTTCAATAGACAAATAGACAATGCTCATGCGGTCATGCCATTCTCGGAATCGCGCTCATCTGCGCCATGGTGTAATTTGTTTATTTGTAGCTTTCTCTACAGAACCTTATCTATTTATAGATACAGTTGCGCTATTATTTGACATTTGAACGCGCGCAGGAATTTTCTATAGAATTTCAATAAAATTGCTGTTTTTATTTTTACGGCGGGCAAGGATACTGTCCTCGTTCTACTGGCGGATAGTGAACAAAACATTTTTTCAGATTTAAATTTCGATACGGATTTGGTTTGGATTTTTTTTCGGTTAGAGATGAACAAACAGTTCAAGGTTTATTATTTCGGATGTTTTATTTCGATTCTTAGCAAATTGACTGGCGCGAAATGTTGCTTACATTTATTTGTGTATTTTCTCACCATAAAGCGTGGTATGAAATATTTGCCTGGTATGTGTCTTGTTCTTTGTTGTTTTTGGTTGGGAAGGAAGTTTTTTTTTTTTAATGATGATGAGAGGTTTTTGAACTTTTTGGCTGATGCGCAATCTTGGAGGGTAGCCAAATGTAATAATTATGTATAGGGAACTACAGAAATTTGTTGCAGTTGATTTATTTGCTTGTGGAATTCGTATGTCTTTTTTATGATTGCCAAAAGTTAATTAATGTTAAAGTGAAAGGTTGTCAGTAATTTGATAAAGTCGTAAACTAAACTGTCTTTTGTTTTGTATAAATATACATATATTTGTACAGGGTGCTACACAAGTAGTAGCGTTACTTATTAATTATTGAATAATTTGTTTGTTTTTTTTCAGAATTAGATTTGAATAACTTGGCAAAGAACCAAAGTTGTTTAATTTTATTTTGAAAGTTGGCATTCGATTTTGCAGACATAAAGATTATACCGGAATTTCTTTCATGTTCGAAATGCGACCAGTGCTCCAATAATTTATCAATTGGTTAAGCGTTTTCAGCAACAAGGGGCTGTCTTTGGTTTTCCGGGTGCTGACACCGGAAGACTTTGTGTAGTTTGAAATGATGTGAACATTGCTAGGGAACAAGCAAGTTTTGAGAAAATCTTCCACCAGGCGACGTTGCAGTTGTTGGTGATCTCTAGGTGGTCTTTGCGAAGCATTTTACCTCAGAAGCACCTTTTTCTATTTAAGATTCAATTTGTTGACCAAATAATCCACAAATGCACCCACGTTTTTTCCCCGAAAACGACGAACACGCACGAAATTCAGCAACCGCCAAGGATTGAACTTTTAGGGCCAAAGGTAGAGAACGTTACCGAATTTTCCAACAAGATGAAGCCGCGGCTCACACAGTTCGGTCAACTATGGGTCTCCTGAGGAACCTTTAAGCGATCGAATAATATCGTTTTTTTTTTATTTTGACTGGCCACCGCCTTGCTTTCGATTTAAAAGCTACAGATATTTTTTGGGCTACCTTAAGGGTATGGTGTATGCCAATAAGCCAAGAACCATGCAACAGCTTAAGGCCAATATCAGAAAAGAAGTGGGTCCCGAAATTCCAACAAAAGCGATAGAAACTGGTTTGTAAAGAGTGCTCGGACATAATTTGAACCTATTTTTAAATTACAATCTAAGTTTTAACAAATGCTATAGTTAAATAAAATCAGAAAGGGCAAAGTTATTCATTCAATAAATCATAACATTACTTATTCGCCACCCTAGTATTTGTATTAGTAAACATGGAACATGTTTTAAATTAATAGGACAGTAGAGTAGAGTAGAGTCAACAGCAAAGCTTCCTAAAAAGGGACCGTTTTGGTGTGTTAACAGCAATTGTTCAGATTCCGATAAACTAATAACTGTCATAAAAATACCACACTATAAGTATAAAAGAAAGGCAGTCAAATAAATCGAGATCCAAAGGAGAAAACTTCACCTGGGGAATTTCTACTTTTCGATTAGTAGCGAGCTCACTAACACCGACGCTGGAAGTCTACTTCACTTCATCAGATGCTCAAATTAGTTTTGCAAGTTAGGAATTAGGATTTTTGAGTCTAAGTGTGCTGGCGTTTAGCTGACAGCTGATTTAACTAATTTTACGTTGGGGCAAAGAGTAAAGCGATCGATGGTCCAACAGAGGTGGTCGGAGTTGGGTTCACACTACAAAAGGAGCAATGAAAACAATAAAAAGTGGTGAATTAACGGCGCTAGAAGCATCTTATAGAAAACTTACTGCTAAAAACCAGACGGGTTGGATATTTTAAGAACACAGCTGTCTTTACAAAAGAATTTATTATGTACAGGATACGGCCACAAAACTATGTTATTTTTTAAAATTCGCACCATTTACGCCCTAGGGGTCATAGCAGAGCGGTTCGCAGAAGTGATCTTATGCGACAGGCGCCATTTTTTCAGGTGATGTCAGTCGCCATCATGCGCTGGAGCAGTGAGGAATGTGCGTTTGCCGTCGATGCCTACTTTTCAAACGGATGTTCTGTGATCGCAACCAGCGCGCTAGACCAGCTGGGCCCTGTACCGGACCGGAAATCAATTTTTACATAGTCCACTACGTTCAGATGAACCAAGAATGCGACAAGACCAAGAACTGACCAGCAGTGTTCAAAATTGGAAATGAAACTCTAGGCGGACCTGGGTTATAATGCAAATAATCGCAATAATTGTAAAAAAAAAAAATGCATGCATTTAAGAAGCACCCTATATGCGACATTCTAAATTTTACTAACCTGATGATTATTCCACTGCTGTATGAGATGTTCATGACATAATCGGCAAGCTTGGATCATTCCTCGAGGGTCTTTGGGTCGCGATCGGGCGGGACGCGGGTGGGTTTCATTGAAAATCGTAAAGTACGGACGATCGCGGTCTTTCGGATCTTTCGGCTTAACCGTGCTCAGCTCGATTAAACTTCCCCGACGTTGTTCGTCACCGCAAACATAACACACTTCCGTGGTTGAGTTCTTATCTGGCATCGATAGATCGAGAATGCCAACTTCCACGGGATTGGGAGTAGTATTCGCGGACGCGTGTTGTGACGTTGGAGTACGCGACGATGACGGTTGATGTACGAGTGGCGAAGAATGGTGTGAGTTCCGCAAGTCAAGAACTGCATCATCTTCGGTGGTAATTGGCGCCGATGGGCATGTTGGAACTGCTGGAGGTGGTGGATGAATACCCCCACTGGTGGCGCCATACAGCTGCGATTTGTTACTGCTGTATTCGTGAGGAGATGTCTGTGGGGGTAAATGATGGTAAGACTGCTGTAAATGTTGCTGGTGCTGGATGTACTGCTGATGCTGCTGCTGCTGTTGTTGTTGTTGTTGTTGTTGTTGTTGGTGGTGTTGTTGTTGCTGCTGTTGTTGTTGTTGATGCTGGTGGTACTGTTGCTGCAGCTGGTGCTGTTGTTGAATTTGCATTTGCAATTGATGTTGCTGCTGTTGTTGGAGTTGTTGTTGATGTTGTTGAAGCTGTTGTTGTTGCTGCTGTGCTGCTGCTGCTGCTGCTTGGTGTTGCTGTTGCTGAGATGGATAATTTGGTCCTGATATCGAGTTCATGTACGATATCTGTCCTAATTTCAGTTTATGATGAGCGAACGAGGACGGTTTTATGTTGATTCCATCATAGGGCGCAGATGTGGGACGAGATAGTTGCTGTTGCTGTTGTGGAGAAAGCGACGACAGTTGCTGCTGAGAGATATGGGGATTTTCTCGAGAATGGGGTCGACTGTGCGATTTATCATTGTTATTGCGACTCGATGGACGCTGCCCAGGGGGATAATTCACAGAACTTTTTCCATAGTAATCCAGCTTCTGTTGTTGGTGGTGCTGCGAAGGCGAATCGTTGCGTGATGTCGGCCGATGAGGTGAGTCGTTACGGAGCGAGGACGCGGTCGAGTGCTGCTGGTGTTGTTGTGAAGGATGTAATCCCATCGAGTGTTGCTGTGGGAGTCCATAATCCCTAGACATTGGTCGTTGCACAGAATTGGAATAGGAATACGTGGATGATGGGTAGCTAGAAATACCACCTCCTCTGTCGCCCCCACCCCTATCGCCAACGGTCCGGTCTCCGCCAGACGGTGTTAAATGCTCTGCACTAAGTCCCAACATCTGAGCGGCGTACTCCCCCTGAGTGGTTATATCTGCCCCGATGTAATTTTTGCCATCGACCCGCTTCATGTGGTATATTCGCTGTAAACTTGGTTTGTTTTCGCGCTCGTATGCGTCCCACTGTTCGGTCAGTGAGCGGTAGCAAAGTAAACACGTCATAACATATTGCTGAGTAGATTGTAACTGGGGAACACCAATTGGTGCTTCGTGACGCTCCAGAAACGGAAAGTACGGTTCCGACGGACGTTCCAAATTCGGACGAGCCCGCAAAGGTTCATAACCACCACGACCGCCGCATACATAACACAGTGGAATCACTTCGGGAGATGAAGAAGTATGATTGTTATGACTGCTGTTGGACTTTCCATGGTGGCTGGGGTGTTGTTGCTGCTGCTGTTTATGATGTTGCTGTAACTGTTGTTGTTGGTGTTGCTGCTGCTGTTGTTGTTGTTGCTGTTGTTGTTGCTGCTGTTGATGATGTTGGTGAAGTTGCTGTTGGTAGTGCTGTTGCTGTTGCATATGATGATGATGATGGAGAAGTTGCTGGTGTTGTTGGCTATCTGTTGGAGAAGTTCGATGTATAGGGGGTACTACTCCCGACGAAGACGATTGTGTTTGGCCCAACGATGATGTCAGTTGTAGAGCTGATGCTGGCGCTAATGATTGAGATTGTGGCGGCGGGGGTTCCGACTGCATCAAGGAACCCCCACGTAATTCGTTTTTTATGTACGCTTTCGCTTTTTCCATAATAACCTGTAACGAGAGAAGTACATGAAAAGTTAGTGATTTTCTATACAAAATTATGTGAGCTACATTGAATATTGTGCCGAGGTTCTATATGAAATTGCAACTGAAGTGTTTATATTATCAACTTAATTCAAATGCAAACAATTTTCGGTTTATATTTCGACAAATATTTCGCTAAAGTGTACGCCCTTCTTATTTGGTAAAGTTTTTTTTTCAAACGCCACGATTCAACTACGAAATCAGGGTCCAATTTAGGTTCGGGTACTTTTTCTGAATGTACCAAAACTCTGCATTCCAATGTAGATGTGCACAACGCCAAATAAAATGCAGCGAACATTTATGTATGTACATACAAAACTCTTCTTAACCAACCAAAAACTTCCAAAGCACACAAAGCCACGGTGCCGTGTGCTTCCCACAGAAGCATATTTAAAGTCGATTCGATTGGTTTGCGGGTACATCTACTCAGAAAACATAAAGTAAACTCTAAGTATGCATTTTGGTCAAAATCGTTAGAAGAACTAAATTTGCTATTAAGAAATGACTACATTGCCTTAGAAATAAATTTTTGTTACCATCGTATAGCCAGTTGTCAAGACATGTCCATATTTTAAAAGTAGATACCGGTATTATTTTAGTAGCCAAAATGCAGTAATGTTAACCTCACGCACTTGAGCTCAAATTTTTTGGTGGAAATCGTTAGAGCCGTTTTCGAACAAATCAAAGAGGCATGATCATTTTATATAGGAAGTGCCATTAGTATTGAGGTTACCGTGTAAAAAATAAAACCAAATCCGAAGATTCAACGAAATCAGGGCAGCCGTTTAGGTTGTAGGCCTCAGGAGCACACGGACCGACAGACTTAATGAGTTAATCTATTATCGTAAAGTCAGAATGAGTTCGAAATTTTGGTACGAATACAATATCCGCCATATTACATATTTAATTTATTAAGAACATTGCTAAAGTCAAGTAAAACAATTTCAAATGGACATTTGCCGCCTACTCGAATTTTTAATGTTCTCTCTCTTTTTCCTTCCAATTTAAATTAGAGTTACTATTTAATCGAGAATGTTAAAAAGCTGATGAGTAAGCAAAATAGGGTGCTTTATCTGTACTTGACCAGGCCGATGCCATAGTCCTGAGCCCCCCTGTAATCATAGTAAGTCAATTAAGAACAAAATACTGGCAGCCACAGATGAAAGATGGAGCAGGCTCGATACCAGTGAAATAACAAGGAAATGTGGCCAATTTATGGCAAACAGAGAACGGCTGGAATCCTTCAATTGAACAACAAATCGTTATCTTATCTTGTGAGTGTTATTACCGGGCATAGCGCTTCGCATGCTGAAATGAAAATCAACACTGATGGCCTGCGCAGAGGATGCGGTGAGGACGCTTCTCATTTTCTTCGTCACTGCCCCACACTGTGGCTCATCAGAAACAAAATTCTAGGAAGATGATTTTATGAAAACATAAACGAACTCTGTGACATCAGGGGGTCAATTCTCGTTCTGTGAAAAAGTGAAACGAAAATGTTTTCACCCTTTCACAGCAATTTCAATTCTCGTTTTACGAAAATGTGAAACCAAACTTCAAAATTTTTCATATGAATAATTTTTTTTCACGTTCTCATTTGCAAGTGAATGTTTTTAGTGAGAGTTTGAAAATTGAGAACCTGATATCATACAACACAGTATACGATACTAAACTCACCACGATATTTTCACTTATAGAACGAGAATCGCTTTTTAGTTCTGAGTGAATCGAAAAAATGAAAGGAATGTGTGAGAGCGAATGTGAAAACGATTTATTCGATTCACTCTTTCACAGAACGAGAATTGACCCCCAGGTCTACAAAAGACTTTAATAAATTTGTTACAGCCTCAGGATGGTTTGACAAACCGTAATGTTTAATAGGTTTTCATATAGTTTGGGGTCCTAGAATCCCAAGAGTATCGCAATTGATCTACATTGATCTCAGTGTGGCAAACAGAGGGTTCTCCTGCCTCGCCAACGAACTTACCTAATCTTACCTAGTTCATAAGATTTTTAAATCAGGCGTATACATACATTTTCCATCATCTCATGGCTTGTTAAATGCAAATTCAAATTTATTTGCTTCACTCAAGACTGCGCTCAATTAGGTATGTCGTATGTGTAATGTAATTGTAGTTGGTCATACAATTTTATTCTTAAATCTTTAATTAAATTAAACGCAAAACAAAAATGATGCCAAAAAGACATGAATAAAAGTTAGGGGTCTAAATGTCCGCCATTTTATATATTTATTTTATTAAGAACATTGCTAAAGTCAAGTTAAACAATTTCAAATGGACATTTGGCGCCTACTCGAATTTTAAATGTTTTCTCTCTTTTTCCTTCACTTTAAATTAGAGTACAAATAAAATTTTAAATTGGAGTTCAAATAAAATTCTTCCATACAATTGTCAGACTACAGAATATCACGGGATTAAAGGACCTTTAGCTAATGAGCCACTGGAATATATTTAGCATATAAAATTTATGCAACCCAAACTTTTTTCAAAATATGTATATTAAAATTGCTCAGATCTTAGTGGAAGGCATAAATTGCAAATGATTTATTCCTACAAAACACGAAATGCGTATATACATAAATATACAATGTCTTTTCCTCCATTTAAGTTCACATGTTTAAGCAAATGTAATTTTGAAATTACCTCTTGCCACGAAAATTACACAGGGTACACCAGTTTAATCTACTTTTATTTTATTTAATGAAAGAAACACGGTTTTTTAAAAAACGCGTGGGTGAGGTGAATGCCCAATCAGTAAAGAGAAGGTGTGCACTGTCCTTTACACATCTTTGTATTTTAATTGGAAAAAAACATACTATACTATAGACAACTACCTCTAATACACCCCTCAGTTTGGTTCAGGCCCTTATCTTAGATTAGAACCCATTTTCGAAGAAATGCAATTCACCTACTCCTAAAAGTAAGCAACTGTATAATTTGCTTTCAGTGCTGATACTGTGGAAAATATTTCTCGATATAAATTGTTTGCTCTAAATTTTCATAGTGACATGGCATGAAAACTTTTTTTCAAAGGATCGTGCTTTTTCTATTCTAGATGCCGCTTTATCGCTTATAAAAAAATCACACACGTATCGAATTTTGTGGTATGTTTTTTAGTACTACCTACTTACAAGAGGTAGATATGGTCGATTTTCAACTACAAGCGAGACTATTAGCTATAAAATTGCCATTGTTTTTCAAAAAAACATAACCTTAAAATTTGTTGTTCAAAAAAGACCTAATATTAATAATATTATTTTGGGTATTTACATGTTGATGCAAAATAGCGCGTCAGAGGAAATTTTCTATCGCTTCTTTTAAGATTCAGAATGCCTTGGGTTTCAACAATCTGATACGATTGCTTTTGGGAAACCATCAATCACCCTGTAGCAGCCGTACTTTGAGGGATAGGTATTTCCATCAGTTAAAGAGCACACAGTAAAAATCCTTTCTACGTACCCCTCTCCGATGATGTCAAGAAGAAACTGGATTCGACAGGTGCTCAGATTGAACCAGGTACATATATCTACCTATCAACGACATGATGTGAATATTCTGCTTTGTCCCATTTAGAAACTCGTTGCTCGGTCATCGCCAGCTTTTATTTGCATGTTTTCGATTACTCTCACGAGATATTGCTTTTTTGCGTTTTTTCTTCTTTAATTATCACTGATCACGCACGACCTTAAATATTTTTACTTTAGTTAGTTTATGCAAAATGAATAGGCATTCGTTACATGTTGCTTTCGCAAAATGTTTCTTACATGTTTTTGACACGCAGAGCAAAACATAAATTTAGTTTGCGATTGGAATATTGGTTTGTGCACCGAGTATACTCCCCCACCATCCAAATACGATTCGGGATGACAGATTGATGATAATTTATTTCCGTGAATTATTTCTATCACCACGATTTGACGGATTTACCTAGGTAATGACTGGCGGCGGCATCATGGGGCAACTTAAACAACATCGTGACATGCTTCTTAGTTGCAAACACATGTTAGGCGACAACTAATTTAGCTTGCTTGTCTCATTATACCATCAATGCTATCGAAGATGGTTATCAAGTCGACTGTGTTTACACTGACTTCAGTAAAGCATTTGACTCCGTCAATCATCTCATTTTGCTTGAATGGATAAGATCTTATTTGATTGGATTCAAAGAGTCAAAATTGATAATTACTTTTCACGATCGTTTGGGTGCAGCTCGGGAGTACCAAAAGGCAGTCATTTGGGTCCCCTCCGGTTTATAATTTTTATAAATGACATATCGTGTGCATTAAAATATTGCCATTGCTTGATGTATGCAGATGACTTAAAGTTGTTTCTTAAAATCAAAACTTCACTTGACTGCGAGTTTTTACAACATGATCTAAGAAAATGCTGTATAATATCCTTCTACAGAAGTTCTTATCATTTAGAGTTTCAGTACAAAATCGACACTATTGGATTAAACAGAGTCGATGAGGTGAAAGATCTTGGCATTATAATTGATTCGAGGTTCACCTTTGCATCTCATATTGACCGCGTTATTGCCAAAGCAAATAAGCTTTGTGGTTTTATAACACGAAATAGCAGCGAATTTTCGGATCCTCATACCCTTATTTCGCTTTTTATTGCGTTGGTTAGATCTCTGCTTGAATATGCTGATGTTATATGGACCCCATTCTATAAAATTCACTCAGATCGCCTTGAAAAAATACATTTTTCGGAAAATGAGCTGGGATTTTGAAATTTCTTACCGGACTCGATGTCAATTGTTGAGCATATCAACTTTATGTTCTAGAAGAAAGGCCCATGACATCATGCTAATAAGGGATTTATTATGCTATCACATTAAATGTCCATCTCTTTTAGCCTTAGTGCCAATCTATGCCCCAACCAGACCTCTAAGGGAAAGAAACCTTCTTCTTCGACCTGTTCATAGAACTAATTATGGCCATAATGAGCCCATGTCCAGAGCTATTGTTTCATTCAATGATGTTTATATTTTTGTAGATCTTTATTATAAACGCGATCGCTTCAAAAGTGTTATACTTATTATTAAGTACATTGTTTTTATATAATTGTTATACTTATATTGTAATCTGTATAGCTTAGCTAGTAGATGATATGATATAAATAAATAAATAAAAGCGAAAAACTCGTCTAGAGTTTTTTGTTTGCATAATTAACTAAAGGGGGACCAGATAAGAAAGATAGGAGCAAAACACACGGCACATCATTGAAATGGCTGCCTTGGTTTCGCTGGCAGTGCTTTAAATGCAACAATTTTTGGTTTCCCGGTACAATATCTAATCCGTCCCGAAAGTTGGCCTCGGGCTTGTCCTAAGTTGTTGGCTTGTAAGCGTATAGCGTATACTAAGGACTTGACATATCCCCAGAGAAAATCATCGAGTGGAGTCAAGTTCCATGATCGCGTTCGTTATGAACGCTCGCCGTTTATCGTCGTACCTTTTTCGAAAGACAATTTAGATGTCGCTTTTCGATAAAAAAAAAAATATAAATATTGAACATTGTGGTACGTTTTTTAGTACTACATAATATTTATATAGTCGACAAGCGAGACTAGTATATAATACGAGTATAATAAGCTAGGTACCAGTTGCGACCACGAAGCTGGTTGACTATCTGGCAATACCGAAAACATTAACCTGAAAGACAAAAAAAAAAACTTGGATGCAAACTAACAAACAAATTCTTACAACGGTCGGGGATAATTTTGATGCCAACTCAGTGCACGAATATTTACTACAAAAATGTCTGCTCCTTTAGGGAAATTGTAACACTCTCAAAAAGCAGCTATACCGACACAAAAATGAGGCGACCAAACTTTGGTCTGCGTGCATTCTTAAGGCTTACACAAATGCTTCTAAGCAGTAACTTCAGTTTAAGAACCGAAATGGCAACCAAACAAAATCGATCTGCAACTCAAAATGCACCCTGCAGCTAAAGTGCAAAAGTTATACTCAAAATTTATACACACTTTAACTGTATTAAACAAAAAGTTATTACAAAAGTTGAACATGTTCTAAATAAAGCCGAGCACAGGTGTTTAACTTTAATTCACATCTCTGCCAATATAACGCACATTATAAGCTTCGCATCTGCCTCTAAGATTACGTCTATTAACACATTCACCATACAGCTGCAACCAGCGACGAAAACCTAAAATATAGGATAATGAGTTCGATAAATATTTTGACAGCTTAGTGCAAACGAAATATTCAAACCCAACCAGCCCACATTTTTCGTGTTCAAATTAAGAATCACTTAACAACTTCAAGTTTCGTGGTGTAAACTATTAAACTCTTTACAGAAATACATGTATAGTGTACACACACTATAGGATTAAAACAAATTAGAACTGCTGACAGCTCAGAAAAACACAAACCACCACCAGTCGAACAGTTCACGAAAGTTCAAAGACCGATAACCCCCCGAAATACTTCCCAAGGGAGAGTAAGACATGAGCAAGACAAGAGCGTAAAAACCAGCACAAGATTCCTCAAGTCGAAAACAGTTTCTTGCGGAGTAAAATTTGTATGCATATACACACAGCATTGTGTGAAACAAAAAGCCCACGTTGTTCTATTTCATTAACACATTACAGGTAATAAATGGTTTTTTTTTTTTTGTTTTCTCTTGCTGTTCCGTATTTGTTTCAAAGTCACACCTACGACATGAAAGTCGATGGCATGCGATGTTTCACATAAACAACACAGCGGTATGAACTGTTTCTCAGGCAATTGTGTTTGAGTTTATTTTCATGTTTTAATAGGACATGCCCTCTCAGCGTTTCCTGGTTACAATAAAAACACATTTTAATAAAAACGCAGCGACCTTTAAGGCAACTCCACAAGGTCATCGTATCAAAAACTCGGATGAGCACAGATTAAGTGTCACATGTGCAGCTGTTTTCCGTCAATCCGATTATCTGAAGCGGAAAGCAGAACCCTAAGTCAATTTCCACACTTGTATTGAAACCCTGGCCGTCTAAGCTTACTCGAGTTATTGAACGCCATGACAAACTCTGGCGACTACTTGTTCAGTCACTCACCACCTTGCAATGCTCATAATTCACTTTGTATCTGGTTTCTAGCAACTGGCCACACTTGACCAATGTAATTACAAACCGATTCACTCCCAATGCTGAATACGTTCACTACACTATAGTCAATGGCGTCGTCGTAAAAAAGGATTAGTCGCATTCTACAACACTTGCGAGCGGCCGCCTTGAGCGCTCACACCAAAGGGGTTCTGGGGTGGACGCAAATGCAATTGTTTGGCTTCATGTGGTCGCAGCCGTGTTTGAAGTCTGATATACTATGCAACACTGGCAGATACGAAATTTTCTTTTGTAAGAGTGGTGGTATTCTTTTCAAAAAAAAAAAAAACCTCCGACATTCAGCGTTACTTATTTTGCAAAAGTTTTACTATGCGCGAGGATGATTAATTGTCAGTGGAGGGAGTGAGAAACAGTAGGTAGCCTATTTTTTGAAGGCATAGTGCAGTTAAGTTATTGTGTCGCTTCACTTCTTTTGTTTATGTATTCTTATACATGTATACAAGGGCCAAAACTTATCGGGTTATTTTACATTTCTCTTTACAAAGATCAAGTGGAACAACGCGGTGCCACTATACTCCTTCTTTCCTTGTTCTTTGCATTTGTAAGTCGGTACTTAAGTCGTTTGCGGATAGAAGTGAAGTGAGCACCACTTTTGAAGTCATTGCACCTTTTGTTGGAAGTATGGGGCGTCCATAAGAAGAAACTATGAAACACATGTGTGATTTCAAGTAGAATTGAGCCAATTAAAACAAGTTTGCGAACTTTACTAGATTAATCGAAAATTTTATCTTACATTTGCTTTTTTATCATTTTAAATTTTTGACGCAAATTCTGTGACAAAGGCTTGAAGATTGCGCGTTGGGGAAGTCATCACTTTCATGTTGGCTATACGCGATACAATATCTAATCGCCCTAAAGAAGCCATCAATTTATAGGCTTTGATAAGATCGGGCAATGATACATAGGGTGATTCATTTATACTTGTATTTTCCAAAAGATTTTTTTTGGTTTTTATTCTTATTTAGCATTGCTTGACAAATATTCATGGAAAGACTCACACTTCAACAAAGTCTCTAAATTATTCATTTGGTTCCAGCAAGACGGGGAAACGGCACAGACAGCGCCCGAAACAATGGCTTTATTAAGAAATAACTTTGGTGGACCTGGACAGCTTAGGGCCTGTAAACTGGCACCACACCGTTAAACTTTTTTCTTTGAGGTTATGTGAAGTCAAAAGTATTCGCCGATAAGCCAGCTACGATCGGGGAAGTAGTGACCCAAAATTGGACTTTCAGAATGGATCATGTACGGCGTAGTCGCGTACAACATTTACAAGAAATTATATTAAAAAGTAAATGTCAAATACTGTTTATAAGAACATAAATTTCAAGGGTGATTTTTTAGCTGGTTTGGTTTTGGCAACACTGGTTTTGACAGCTGACGTGTGTTTAGTACCTTGTGTCACTGTCAAACAGCTTCAGTTTGGTTTGCAATTTAACCATGGATCGTCTTACAAATGAACAACGCTTGCAAATTATTGAATTTTACTATGCCAAAATTGGACTCAGCGGATGGGCTACCTGAGACGCAGCCGCGGTCAACATTTGCATGAAATTATCTTTAAACATTAAATTGCAAGGTTCAAACTATCGATTCAAATAAATATTTCATTCATTTTTTCGAATTTTTTGTGTTTTTTTTTTAAAAAAAGTTCTAAACCTCTTAAAAAATCACCCTTTAAATACAATACAATTTACATTTTTATATAAATACAAGGTGGGCCAAAAGAGATCACCCTATTGGAAGATGCTCTTTTTTTTTGCAAATGGCCGCCAATGTCAAATCTGTTTTGACATTTGTGAACTAGACAGATGTAGAATACAAGTGAACAAGCTATAGAGCGATACACTCCCCAAGAACGCGGAATAATCGTGTCTATTTTTTGCGTAGCAATTCGTCTGTAGTGTTGGCGCAGCGCGAATTCCGTCGCCGATTCTACGGCCGTCAGACACCGACTGCGCAAACACTGCGCCGTTTGGCCACCAACCTTGAAGAGTATGGGACCACACGAGACGTTGCCAAGAGCGGCCGGCCCCGGAGCGCCCGTTGTGCCGAGAATATCGCCGCTGTTGACGAGGATGTCGAGCTGTCAACGGAAACATGTACCAGACGTCGTGCCTCGCAATTAGCCATCAGCCGGTTGTCCCTAAGGCGATTTTTCGACCAAAATTATATAATGAGTGATGATTTCCACCTCAGCGGGTACGTAAACAAGCAAAACTATCGCTTCTGGGGCATCGAAAATCCACGAGTAATGCACGAGGAGCCATTACACCCGCTCAAAGTTACTGCATGGTGCGCTGTTCACGCTGGAGGAGTCAGCGGGCCATTTTATTTTTTCAAGAACGCCGCTGGTCAAACGACAACAGTGCGCGCTAAAGACCATGTTAACCGATTTTTTTCTGCCGCAATTGGACGAATTAGGACTGGAGGACATGTGGTTCCAACAGGACGAAGCTACGGCACACACTGCGAGAGCCACCGCCGATATTCTGAAGGCGGCGTTTTTTTGTGGGGTTTTTTGAAGTCCCGTGTTGACGTGAACAAACCCGAGACCCTAGAAGCCCTCAAGGACAACATTCGACACGAGCGCGAGAATCTGTCGCCCGAAGCCCGTATGGCAATCAATTGTGACTGCGCCCATTTGGCCGATATCATCTTCTCGACTTGACCAATAAAATTCTAAAGCATTAATAAACATAATCAAAAAACAGAATCTAAGTTTTTCAATTAAAAAAAAATGAGAGCCAAACAACATCGGATGACTTCTTTTGGCCCACCTTGTATAAAGATTATTGGAAAAGCACATGCTTAATCGCTGCCATGCGAAGATAGTTGGTTTTTGACAGCACTAAGTGCAGTGTTGTTGTCGGTATCTAAACACTCCATATTTATTAAAATGGAATAGCAATCGATTTTAAAAATTCAGCATATTTTATGTTCAATGCATGCACCCAATCACTGCATTTATTTTCGTAGCACGCTAATACTGCTCTGTTTCAGATCATAATGGTTAAGAAAGCATAAATAAAAATGTGCCCAAATGTACGCTTATCCCCAAAGAGTGATGATTTTTGTCAAATGCAGAATAGGTTTCAGATCATCTCACAAAATATTCCGACTACATTTCCCAAACGCGTAGCTTTGAAAAAAATCTTGAACAAAGGTCAATTGTATGTCAAATATATAAATGATTAGCACGACTACCGAAATCCACTTCACAATAAAGGCGAACTTACTTAAAAGCTCGGCTGGTAAATTGCCTTCTTACCTGCAAAATAAAATAATAATAATAAATTAGTTTTATTTTATCAATGCGGGATCCCCCCTAAAAAGTTAATACTGCTAAACCAGTTATAACAAGCCGACAAAGAATTTTATCAGAATAAGTTGAATATACAAATCAATTATTACGTATATCAAAATAATTAATAATAATTATAATTACAAATCCATTCATCACATTGACCTCACATGCTTGGGACTTAAGTAGTGCTAATAGATATCAAATTACTCAAAAAAATTCGTGTGAATTATTTTAAATTCAAGTAAATCCAGTTTTATTATTATAAGCAGATTTTGCGCATAAAAGCTTTAAGTTCTAAAATATTAACAGCTACATTGGTTTGTGAAGGGTGATCACGAAGATCTAAATTTGCCACCACATTTGTGCGGTGAGTGTTAACAACTTAGGGCTAGGAAAAATAGAGCAATACGCCAAAGAATGTTTTAATTGTTGAACAATGAGACTAATTACGCAGATTACTGGTACTAGGTATCGTGATATGATAACCGAGTTTTTTCTGCCTAGATGGATTGATATTGATGTGGACGACATGTGGTTTTAGCAAGACGGTGCTGCATGTCATACAATTTGCTGTTCATGTACTCTTTCGTTTCGGTGATCTGAATTGGTCCAATAGATCATGAGGTTTAACACCATTGGATTTCTTTCTATGGGGTTACGAACGGTCCACCCGTGTATTTATGGAGAAGATTCAACGCTGCATCAAGGAAATTCAACCACATTTCAAAACGGTAAAATTAAAATGTCTGCAAAAGAGTGTGTATGTGTAGTGTATGTTGTGCCAGCAAAGCCGTAGAGCTGACATCTACTTAGTTCAAATCTTGGGCACCCTAATTTAATCAATAATTAAAGCAATTACAGTCGAATCCCTCTAAGTCGGACCTCCTTTAACTCGAATTTCCCTCTAACTCGAATTTTTCGACCCAATTTTTGCATTCCCTTCATTCCCCCTTTGCATATAAAAATCATGCTCTAACTCGAATTTTTCCAGAAATCCCTCTAACTCGAACTAATTTTTATCTCCCGTGAAAATTCGACTTAGAGGGATTCGTCTGTACTTGCTTTGAGTAGGTTGTAACAAAGTAAAAGCAATAGGTTCCTCCTCCTTTGGTAAAGTAAGTTCGAACAAAACATTTACTTCGCTGCACGTGTGCTTGCCTTGCAATTCCTGTCAACCCTGTGTGATTTTAATTGCCCTTGAGAGTCCAACGATGTTTGTAAAAGCTTGAACAAGTGAACACACTTAACAAAACAAAAAAAACGCAATAAGAGTGCAACCTGTAGCTCCAATTGCACGTGGAAGTATAGATTCTGTTTTCCAAATAGCTTGGTGATGTTTATTTCTTTTTCGGTTGTCGGAAATTGTTTTCGATCACCGGCTCTTTGAAGTTTTTTTTGACACACATCTGTCCCAGGATCAAGGGCGAGGGGTTGAACTACCGATCCGCGATCTAATACTAAAGTGACTGAATTTGCTTTGCTTGTAAAATCCACAAAATTCAGTGACGTTTGGCCCACACACGGATGCGGTAATTCGACCCCAGATCTCGCACTGTTTTCAGTTTATATAAAAAATGTACTGCCCTCTTAACTCCACGTTGTATGAAAGGCGCCACGCCCCCATTCTATAGCGCAGACATTTCGCGTAGTGATTGTTATTCAATATACAAACTTCCATATCACAACTATGACTGTCAGACTTACAGATTTCAGTTTTGTTTTTGTATTAAACGTGTCGCCCCCCTAGTCTTCGAATACTGGTATATTCTGCAACAGAGCTTCGGTTGTAAGACAGTCCTTGGATGTAAGATCGGACAAAGACAGTAAGACAGGAACACGTTTTATAGATTTATGTGTCAGAAGATTTACACTAAAATCATCACCTCTTTACGTGGAGGCAAAGTAATGAATGTGTATGTGCCTGTTGCGCATAACAAATCACCCAAGTTCTTATGGCACCGGCTGTATAGTCCCAATGTCATTGCAAGTCCAACTCATTTAAGAATAAATAATTAAAGACTAAGAAAGGTAATTTTATTGCGATTTGGTTCAATCTATCCGTTATTTTGGGAAAAGTAGATCTTAGTAGTCGGCGCAGTGGCTTAGTGGTTAGTGTGTTGGACTACTAAGCGAGGGGTCCCAGGTTCGAATCCCGAGAAAACCCAAATTTCAACTCAAGGTTTTTTTCCACTGCACCACCGCTCGCGAACGTCTGACAAACATCCTAGAGTATAACTGTCATGAAGAAGCTTCTCAATTAGCCGTTTGGACTCGGCATAAAATTGTAGATCCCTTCCATTCGTCCCAAAAATTAAAAACTCACACAAAACGAATGGTTGCGAGAAGCTAGGCCCAGGGTCCCTACCGACCTGTATCGCCAACTATTTATTTTTTTTATTTTTTTTTAGATCTTAGATCTTTACTTCTCGGACAAATTCGAACTGCAAATTTGAAAGCGTACAAACTCTTGTAAATATGCATTTCAAACAATCCCAGTACAAAGATCGCTATTATTATAAAAGAAGTCAAATACACACAAAAATACAATCTACGACAAATACCAATACCCTATGATAACCGGTCACATTAATCAATCAAAACTACATATTAAAAGTCATGAAAATAAAACAAAATCATGTACGACAAAGAGTATGTGCATGAATGCGGGGGCAGCACTGATATACGATTTATTTACACTTTTTTTTTACAATTAAATTAATTGAGTGAGAGAGGAATGCGCATTTTTTCTATTTTCCCTCGCTAAATAATCGAAGGTCGAATAAGTTCAAGTTGTCTAGCAAATGCTAATTTTTTTTCTTGCAAAGATTCTGTCTCATTTTCTTTCTTAAAATTCAGTGGTATTGGTCTGTATTCTCGATGCAATAAAAAAACACTTGAAAAACGTGAATTCAATTAATTTATAGCATCATATTTATATAAAAAAAAGATAAGAAATGAACAAGAGGAAAAGGTAGTAAACATTTCAGTTTAACAGCATTGACTGACGTTTGACACTTTGAACTGTAATAACGGCGATAACCCATGCTTGTATGTGAGATTTATTTTTATTGTTTGTTGTTACTCGAAGTCGCAGTTTAAAATATTCTAAGTGAGATTATTTTCTATATCATGCGCAAGTGGAAGTAGCGATGGAAATGAGATCATTTATGTGATACAGTGGCAGTGCTTACATCAACTGACACACATATGCATGTGTAGCAATGAACGTCTTGATTTCGTCAGTCGCAATTTCTATAACCATGACACATTAAATTTTGAATCGCAACGTGAAGAAATATACAGCAGATATTCCTACTTTGGAATAGTTAAGGAATGGACTATCTGGGATTAAGCCAGCGCCAAACCTGGAAAAAAAAAAAACATTTGTATCTTGCGAAACACTTGAAATGAGCCACTTAACCTTTTATGGTAAACACGCAATCGCACATCGGCTTAAGCTAGATTACTCAATGGCAAGTATATTATGACTACCCTTTGCGTGGATCAGACTTTGCAATGGGCCATTGACCTACTTGAAAGAGACTGAACGAGAGAGCAGTAGGGCCATAAACATTGAGTGAATTTTAAAAAAATCCAACTTTGAAACAAGGCGATATTTTTTAATTATTCGGTTTTAGGATTTCAAATAATGGTGCTCTCAACGATCCATCAATGCATTTGTAATATTTCTTTGGTTTGATTAAGTGTTGGTGCTAGTATTCTAATGAAAAGTACGCTGCAGAAGGTGTTGGTTGGTTCGTAAAAGAGTAATACAAGATTCTCGATGTAGTCTGTGTTGACTTTTTGAGTGCTGATGTTTTAAGAGTTTATATTTAAATTAACCATGAAAGTTTTGTTTGTATTTGTGCGTAGATTTAGACTAAATAATGCTTTCCATTTTAACATTTTGAAAAATGTTTGCTAGGTAACTGCGAGAATTTTGTTCTGAATTTATTGATCACTTCTCTTAATATGACTTGAATCTTAGTAAAGAAAAATCAACAAAAAATCCAATTCAAAGTCCAACAGTGTGGTCAAAATAAGCTTTAGCAAACTCAAAACCGATTTTTTTTATCAGTTTTGGGAAGATGTTTACTTATGCAGTAATGCGTCATTGGCCCTACTATCTTTATTGGTCGCCTTAAATAACATTGGTTCCTTAGTTCTGCCATCAACCATGAATCTCATTGTACCTGTTAAAAGTAAATAATAAAAACAAAGGTACCCTCATAATATAAGTTTAAAAAGAAAATGCAACAACAAGTTTTGGGAGCACAAAATGATATTCCGATATTCCGGAAGATAATGGAATGATATTCCTCCAAAAGTAGCAACTGCAAAAACTACGAGTTTGAAACCTTAATGCAGTTTATTTGCCACAAATGTAATAAAAGCTGACGATAGTTAAACAAATTGGGGGAGAATATAACTTATTATGGTCAACAATATTTTCAAACGGTATCGTCCAGACTATTGTTCTTATGAATCTTCCAGCACAATTGGATTAAAATAATATATTTCTGTCTGTCATCCTTCAACAATAACGTCTTCTTCTACATTTTGTTATAGTTGCAGTGGTAATTGTTTTTAATTGAGACAATTGGGGCTACTACTAGTTTAATATTTTACGAACAATTTGTCGTAAGCCTTGACTATTGGACATCAGAGTTTTCTATTATTCTGTGGTATGACAATTTTGTCAGACCGACATTTGTACAAAGTTTAAAAGCCATTTCTTTATAAAGTCTGGAAATTGCCGTTTAATTTCAAATTATAATTCATGTGGAAACTTTTCACATTCACACTACTGCGCGTACCGTCATTTTTATTCAGTGTCATCCTGTCGTCGGAAGCTTATAAAATAGCTTCCTCAGTCTCTCTGATCAATTGCAATGCCTGGATCTGGAATGCCTTAAAAACTTGGAAGACTTTGGTTTATAAATTTAAACCATGATAGTTTAAAATGTGTTTTTTCTTTAAATTTAAATAAAATAAATAATTTATTTTGGAGCAAATTTCATAATTTATAAGTTTTTATTTTGTTCGGTTTAATTTGGTATTTTGGTAAATTTTGTTTTGTTTTAATGCATGCTGTAATACTTTTCTTAAAACTTAACATTTTTTTATTTAACATGAACTTCTAATTTTATAATAGTGAATGTACGTACAAATTTTAAATGAAAATAAATCAATTAATCAATTTGACAACGGCTTGGCATATGAATCTAGTTTTTACTTTATATTGAGCTTAGAAAATGTGGTTATGTTTGAAACAAGATACATATACTTATTTCAAATATCCACAAACGCTTCCGATCCCTCTAATTATGTGTTACCCAATCACTGATGAACAAACGTTAAGAGACCTATACTTAAGCTCCAATTTTAGTAGTATTATTCAATAAACTCAAAACGGAAGTATTAAAATATGTGTATACGTGCATTTTACATTTTACATACGCATTAGGAATAGAACAATTCTAAAACAGTAGGACAGTGGCAACAAACACCAATCAATCTTCATCAATGCAGCTGGCATAAAAATTTGATCCGGATCAGATCACGATAATAAAACAATACGGATCATTGAAAAGTTTAATTTCTGAATTGTGGCAACAGTTGCTTTCAAAAACAAACAGATAATAGAGGGGTATTACAAACTTCATATTGCTACCAGCCATATTGCAAATATTCTGCTCAACGTGACGTCACACAAGGCACATGACATTTCACTTGAAATATCGGGGGTGTTACCATATTTAATCAAATTTGCATAATTTATCTTTTCCATATTTTTTTAGGAACAAATTTATTTTATATAAACTTATGCCACACATGAACAATATGTTGCAGCTAGCACTTGAGTTTATCTTGGCATATTAAGGTGTGTCCAGACCAGCCAAACATTTTAGAAATGTTTATAAAATGTTTCTGAAGCAAACCGGACACATTTCATAAACATTTATAAAAGATTTCTGAAATTTATTTATTAAAAAATGTGTATGAAATATGTATTTCAATTTCATCCTTTTTTGGATTAGAAAAATATGTGGTATGATTATAAATAGCAGCGAGTAAAGTTTTTATTTTTGTAATTTTAGTCTCGGGAATCACGCGACACGCGATTTAGTTCGTATTAAATGAATCAATAAATGTTTAACAAATATTTATGAAATACGTAGGTATTAAATTGTTTATCAAGTGTTTGGCTGGTCTGCATATACCTTTAAAGAACGAAAAAAAAAAAATATTCGGAATTCGAATGCGAAAAAATCAATTAATTTTTTGTGTTCCATTTTTTAGTCTGGCAACGTGATTGTGTGGCTATCGTTTACAGGCACACCAACACTTAAAAATAAAACAAGTAAAAGTGTTATCATCGGCCTGGCCGATGCTTTGATACCCTCCACTGCATACAAGTCATGCAAAATACCAGAACTAGTTGACCGACATAGCCTATTTTTAATACCAACCTAACGACGATAAGAAGAAGTCCTTTCACCGAATTTCATTCACCTACGTCAATAACTTTGGGCGCTATCGTGCTTTCAACAGAGAGAGAGACACATGGGTCCAATATTGGTTTTGTATGGGAGGTACCAGAACTACTTGACCGACATAGCCCATTTTCAATGCCAACCTGACGCCGATAAAAAGAAGTCCTTTCACCGAATTTCATTCACCTACGTCAATTACTTTGGGCGATATCGTGCTTTCAACAGACAGACAGACAGACAGACGGACATGGCTAAATCGATTCAGAATGTGATCCTGATTCAGAATATATATACTTTATGAGGTCTCCGGTGACTCCTTCTTGGCGTTACAAATGTATTGGCAAAGTGAATATACCTTCCTATGGAGGGTATAACAAGCCATCTAGTGGGAAATAGTGGAAATAATTTTCAGATCATGATTCGTGATCTCGATGAGAAACAGGATCATGTGCTGTTGTTGTAATTGCATGTAAATCGATGATCTATATGGATCATAGCTGATAATAAAAAACAGCTAATGTAGGCATAACTTTCAATCATCGATATCAATGTTTAGTGTTGTTCCCAAAAGAACACTTCTAAATAGTTCATTGCAATTGAGTCTGCAATTCGCATAGCTTGACTCGAAATCACGTTCGAATTACTTACACACCTATCACCAATTTGTTTGACGATTTAATTCAATTATTATATAGGTATAGGTATAGCCATCAAAATATTGATAAATTGTTGTTGCTGTCCATAATTGTGAAAGTTATTCTTGGTAAACGTGCTTACCAGAAAAACCCCATTAATAAAACTCAATTTTTTGTCTCCTTGTATCTCCTGCTCGAAACCTGTGAAAGCACTCGAAGAATGTTCTAGTTTTCACCCTTTTCTACTATTTGTTTTCTTTTCCTTTAAATTGTTCTATTAAAAGTAATCAAAGCAACTTTGTCCCAATAGCGCAAAGACAACTATGACAACACGAACATATATATGTACATTTAGGTGGATTCCATAGAAACAAAGCAACTTTACCCGAATGAAGCATGAATGGATGAAGGAAGTCGAGGTAACGAGTAAGGACACACTCACAACACAAAACAAAAATGCCGGATAGTTTTCCTGTCTTCTCATCCGCCATAGGGAAAACTTTTCACACAGACACCCTAAGTGGGCAACAGTTTGGGGAAGAGCGTACGAAGAAAAAGTTTTATCAAAGTTTCATCATCTTTTGAAAATAGTTTTCTTACAATTTCATGTCTTACTTTATTATTTGTGTTTTTTTCTTTAGTTTTTATTATACGAATTTCCGTTAGATGTCGTCCTTTTCTTTTTCCCATCTTCTTGTCCTTGTTTGCATTATACGTGTGTTTGCTTTTTGATTCGAAGAACAAAGTTTTACTTTTTCAATGTTTGCGGGAGGATAAGGGACAGAAGAACGTAATTTCTACTTTTAGGATGTCGAAGAAGAAGTGAAAGACGATGTCGACGAGAAGACAAGAAGGTCGATAGAATAGCGTTAAAGTGGATGTGTATATGTATGTTCTTCGTAGAGATGACTTTTATCTTTCAAAAAAACACACACAAAAAAATAGGGAAAATAGTTACCATTTAATTTAAAGTTTTCTTCGTGTACACTTTTTGCATGAACCGTCTTACATTATTTCCCATAATTACGTATTTTCTTTGACAGTTTCTACAAGTTTATGTTTACTGAGAATTTTATAATTTTCTTTGAAGACCTATTTAAGTGATTCATAAAACATTTAATCGTGTGTATTTATATATTGATGCATGCAATAAAATATTTATAAATTGTAAGTCCTTTCTAAAAATGCAAAGACGCTATATTTAGTGTATCTTCTTGATTGAATATTTCTTTTACAAAGTTTTGTGGACAAAAATTGGACAATCTGACAATAGATTTTTGTTGCCCAATCTTACATTCGACGCAACTCCACTGGGAATTTTGCTGTCACTTTTATGTAAAAAGTACTCGTCTAGAGAGACTATCGAGCATCGTAATTTATTCCTAAATGAATCCCTACTAAGATAGAAATCGAATATACTCCAATATTTATTGGACTCCCTAAGGCATCTAGATTTTAGATTGATTATGTCAAACAATGTCCATTAAGAGTTCAGTGACTTTCATTGGGTCAAAGGGACTGTCTGCTTAATACTACCGAGTCTCTGCATTAATTTTCTACAAGTTGGGTACGTCAGTTATACCCAAAGCTTGGGGTAACAAGGCAATTGGAAAAACGAGGATATTATGCGTCATTTTTACATGATCTATATGAACACTAGTGTCGCTGCCAGAAACAAAATGTCAAATACATAAAGATACAAATCACCACCGCATCGAAATCACAGTTCTACATAGTGGAATAACCTCAACTTGGTTAGGTTAATTTCAACAAACAGTTGTAGCCTTTAAGAAATTTTGTGAGACCTTTGTGTTTAACATCCATTAAAAAGTTAAAACACACGAAAGAAAAGCTTACCAACTGTCTGAGGTCAATGAATTGAGCCATTGTTCTATGCTGCTAATAAAAAACGAAAACCAACGTTTTTTTTTTGTGCTCTTCTTCTTTTACCATTTGTTTTATGTGAGTCAGGAAAATGTTTCTTCTACTGTCGGTGTCATAGCTACACCGACAATGTCGAAGATCTGGACGTCGTTTTTATATATACATCTTGTTCAGCGGGGTAGTTTCAAAAATGAACTAAAAAGGCCGCTGTAGTAGTGCGTGCTCTTGTAATCAGTATATGTTTGCCCCTATTTTTTTACAGATAAAATGAGGATATTGCGGTCTAATATGAATAAATAAAATTCAATCGTGCACTTTGTTAATCCAACTTAATAAAATCTGAGCAATTAACGTTGTGTAAGTATTTTACCTATAAACAATTGAAATCAGATCTACTTTTTATATTTATAGGCATTTAAAAAAAATCAACAGATATTACAGAGACAAACAGGCGCGAAGGCTAACATACAAAAGATGGCGCAAAGAAGATGTACCTACCTCTGCCTGACGTTCATACTCTCAAAGGAGATGTTGAACTTTGCTGTTGTCGACCTGGGAGTACCTGAATTTTGTAACAAGTTTGCGATAAGAGCGAAGCACAGACAACAAATTAAGCAACACTTTGTTTTCTGTTTGTTTTTATTTTACGCACACAGGTAACTGACCCTTGGTTCATTCCAAAAGTACCCCTTTGACCCAATGAAATTCGTAAAGCAATGCATACGTTTCTTTTCCGAATGTAAAATATTGTCGTTGCTCCTGCAACTATACTGTTGATGGGCGTATTCATATCCAGGGATGCTCTTCATGCTGAAGTCAAACTGAATATGAAAATCAGGTTCATTAAAACAAGCGTATTATTAAAACGGCGATGAAGGAGAACTGGAATTTGATGCCCTCTTGTGGATGGCAGAGGGGTACCTGGGAGCTGCTGGTTTGGATTTCATGATCATCGTTGAACGTGCGAAATGTTGTGATAGAAACAGGTTTCGCACTTTATTTTTTATTCCTCAATTATGTGATGGCGCGAAAATTCTTATTTAAGCTATTGATTTGAATCGGAAAGGACAATAGAGAGCCGGTCAGGAAGGAGGCGTAAATAAAGAAAAATGAGTGCGCCAGCAATTACAATATTTAAAAAAACAAAATAATATCTATTCCGCAGAGCATTACAGTTCATATGCAAAGAACGTGTTCAATAGTCATTACACCAACCGCTACATGTAACAGAAGGTGGTGGGTAGGGCTCGCTTAGCAACTAAGGAGAAAATTGAAAACTCAACTATCTACTTTACTAAAGAACTCTCGAACTTTTTTGATATTTTTTAATCTGTCAGACATTCAATTGTCTCTTTTGTTTGACACACGTATATTATGAGAACAAAAAAAAACCTGTCTAGGATGAAACAATGAACATAAACAAATGTTTTAATATTTTAGGAATAAGTTTCAAAAAATGTCAGCTCTCGAGGGTATTGAAAATTAAGCTGTTAAGGCTTTTGGCATTAAAATAGAAAATTATTTCGAGAAGTAGAACTAAGTTTATTTAAGAAAGAAGGTTTAGGTTGATCACTTGCATTTATTTTTCATTAGAAAAGTCAACAAGCGTCAAAGTGCATTTATTTTGAATGCTTCTCCTAAATATTTATTACAAGGCTCGCACTTGAAGGATACTGCCTCTTACTGTAATTTGTGCAGCTTTGCCAAACATTTAATACCGTATACATTTCATAAGCGGAGCGTGGCTGTTCTCCACCTTATCTGCCATTGACTGTTTTGCAAAACTGAATGACTAGCTTCATGAGACGGCAAGGGAATATTGAAATAACAAATTTCAAACAAGGGTCTTCAAACCGTTACGTAAAATTCGAACTTATCTTGTCAACATTGTTCTTGTTGTCTGGGTCTTCATTATACCAAGTTGTTAATTAAAGTTGCTTATAATTACCACTCCTTGTTCTCATGTCAATCCATTCAAATTTATATACTCGGCGATTAGCATTTTCTCAGACATCTAAATTTCAAATGAGATAAATTACACTTTCTTTAACATTTTAAGTCCTTGAGCCGAACGACGAAATTTATTCATTTATTTCTGTGATAAGCAGTCGAGTGGTGATGCTGGCGGACCCTAGTCGTAACTTTATTCAAAACAGTCACTTTTGTACTATAAATTGAACATTGTCACTGCGGATGAAATAATTGGAATTGACAAAATACATTGCAATGTGTTTAGTGGATTGCTGAAGCTAATACTGTAAACCTACTGAAGTACACTTCAGCTTAGCTTTCTAAGAATGTCGAGAAAATTACAATAAAATGATGCTACTCGATTTACTTCCTGGTAGTACCATGTACCATTTGCGTCTAAGGCCTTCAGTGAATGTTTCCCCACCGACAAAAAAAAAGAAAACACGAAGTGAAAAAGTTATCAACTTCAATATGGTGTAGTTAATAAATCTGTACGCAAGTAAAATCATTAGAAATGCAAAACCCAAGATATTGGATCTTCTAATAATAATTTTTAACTAAATATTATGTAGGTCACAATGGGAAATTTTACATAGAAATTTTCGCACTCTGTGCAGAGAAGTCAGGATAAAACGTATTGTGGTACAAAGCAAATACAAATTATTTTCAGAAAGAAAAGAAAATACATCACAAATATAACTTTATGTTATGAAGGCGGCGATGAAGCTGTATAATTTACATATATGTACATGCGCGGGGTAACCAAATGACGATTAAATTAAATCGAAGTCGCCGACGGCAACTGTTTGACTGGAAGAAGATTGGAGATAACCTAAATGAACTCGACCTATCCTGATCTTGTAAAATCAATTCCCATAAGCCATCAACACAAATTCTTAATTTGCTTTCAGTGTGTTTAAACATTCAAATGGTTATAGGTTACCAAACTGAAGTTAGAGTAAGATATCTATCACTATAATTATTTTTAATTAATTATACTAACAAATACATCACGGACAAATTATAAGGATGGACTTATGTTATGTTGTTATGTTAAAGTGGCTCTCGGCCCCAGAGACAATACTGAAACCACCAACTTCGCCGATTTCCCGTTACTTAGCCTACAAGCTATATTTTTACGGAGTGGTCACGATTTACTGGGCTAGTATTGTTACATAGAAATTCGTATTGACAAATGTCACGTAACTTCAAAAATTCTGAGTCACCAATACACTCCCAAAAAATATGAGCCACTTCCGCAAAGTGGCTTGCAGCGTTCATAGAATGTTATCCGTTAAATTTTAAATTGTTCGTTACGTGTGAGCAATATTATTTTTAGGAATAAGTGTACATTTGCTTAAAATATTTACGAAAAATTAAGAATGTAGATTGGTTGAGGGAAAATAAAAACAGTTTGAGCAAATTTTCTTTATTATTTAAGAAAAAATTACGCACGAAATCGAAGTTAATTATATCCAAAATAATTATATACGAAATACACAACCATATTTTGTCCTAATATATTTCTAGTATAGAAAACAGTTTTATTAACCACACAAATAAAATTATTCACCATAACAAAAATTTATAATAACTAACCAATGGCATTCAGTTATGCCAAAAAGTGGTATTCCCGAACTCTTTCACATTTTCCTATGGTAGCCGAGGTTGGCAGCATTTATTTTTGTTTTTTTTTGTATGTTTTTGGATGTCACACGGATTCCCAATTGACATAACACCAATAGGAATACAAAATGGCGAATTTGAAAAAAAAAAACTGAGGGGGCCAGCGGCAAGAGGATTGTGAGTTGGGGGTCTAAGTATGATTTGTCTCTGCTCGGCCCATTGTGCATACCACTTGTCTTTAGGGGTTCCTTTACGGGTTACTCATGTGAACCATTTCCTTTCGTTAATAAAGCTAAGAATGTTAGCAGCGCTGATGTAGCCTAGATCACTATTTACCTTTCGAGTACATTCGATTTAGCTTAGATTACACCTTATGGTAAATGGTTATCTATAAAGATCAGTTATGTTTAAAATAGGAAGGATATCCATTCATCCATTTTTAGCGCCTAGTGGCTTTCCTATAAAAAAAAATAAAATATAGTACCTATAACCATGCGAAAACCAGTCAGATAGACCAAGGAAATTTAAGAAATTATTCCTTAAATGCGGTTTATAAGCACCCCCGGCACATAATTTGACATTGGACTTAACAATCAAGGAAGATCCCCATTTTCCTTTCTCAAGAAAACTTGTGAAATCGCTTTCTGCAAACATAGCGGGTACGACATCTTTTATGTCGGCATATGTGAATATCGAATAACTTTAAAATAAACCAACCGATTTCCAAATATGAGGTATTTTCTTTTTAATTTTGTTCCTTTACAATTTACTGGGACTAGTTTTTGAATATAACATCAAGCAAATGGCCGCCTCTATTGACCAAAGCAAAATGTGACCTTCTGCTTTTGCATCTCGGGCGGTTAGCTATGGTTTCGGCACGAACTTTTTCATTATTCTTATGTCAATGGTCTGGAACTTTCTGGCTTACACTTGCTTTTTTAAATAATCAAAAAATAAGTACAGAAGGGTTAAATCTGGGTCGCAATTTTTTGACAGCACACGTCTGGAGTATTTTCGTTGCAGAAACGGTATTGTTTGATTTGCAGTGTGGCTTCAATCAGTTCATTTGAACGTCTTGGGCGTTAATGAACAGCATGTCGACGATCTTCCACTGTCCCTAGCTCAACAAAATTCGACGCCAAACAACGAATAGTGTGTCAGACGGTGTTTGTTGGCCACGATGTTTTCGACGACATACACAACTAAATGTTTATTTTATACAGTGTCACTATTGTATTGGTGAGCGATTCGATTCATATGTTTAAAACTGTACTGAACTGATGTTTTAAAAACATGTCTTAACAAGTCAATCGGTTGATAAATGTCAATGTTATTTAATGTTTACAATAACCGTCATAAAAGATGGCGCACACTGTACTCCCAGAGGATTACGACTATAACTTATATTATTTTGTGTAGGGAACTACTGAGCGTCTAGAAAGCTTTTGAACTAATATATGTTCGCCGTTCGTGGCAAAAGTCTTATACATCTGAGTAACATATCGAGCTAAATGGTATTTAACTAGAATTACATTGTCAATACAGTGTCTTTTGAATTAAAAACGGGATGAAAAAATATTCAAGAAGTGTAGATTAATTAAATCGAGGTCAACGGTTCCAAACAAAAGTTTGGTTTCATCAAGATTTCCATTTTCAAAATAAAATGACGTGTTTAAAATGCCCTGGACAGAAAATAGGCAGGTAAAGGGTAGACTTTAGCCCAAGAACAAAAATGCAAAACCAGTAAATTACAATATTCGTCTGGACCTCTTTACCCTTTTTATTTGGAATTTGATTATCGTGTGTTCGTTAGGTATTCTCCTTCTGTTGCCTCTGCTGAGATTTGTTTTTTTTTATTTATTTATCTTTTCTTCCATGTACGGACACCTAAAAATCTTATTTTTTTCTGACCGTTTTTGGTCTGCATATCTTATTGGTGATCTGAAAGTCAGAGGACTGGTTTCGAAGTGGAGCTGCTCATGTTTTATAGATTATTATTTCGAGTTTTTTCCACGCGAAATTGAAATATGTGCACATTTTTCGCAAAATGAACAAATACATACGGTATCATCGCAATTTATTGATTCCATCGGTGAATACTATGCATACAAATACGAAACTAGTTATTTGTAGGATCTCGGTATTTATATGCAAACATGAATATACTTACTCTAGTATAAGCGTAGTCCACTAACACTCTTGTAGGCAAAACAAGAATAGCCAGCCCGGGGGAGGTGGTGAACCTTTCATACAACACAGCCATGACCTATTTGTTTACGTACCGCGAGTGAGAGAAACATTCAGCTGGATATATGGCTATACCTACCTATATGGCATATTGAATAAACGTAGGTAGTAGGTATAGCCCGCATTATATCCACAGCCACTTCCGTTTAACTTTCCAGATAAGATTTGCATTCGTTCAGTTGGATTTTATTGACAGCGTTGTTTTGCTGTACTTTGCAAACCAAAAATTTAAAAAGTAGACAAGAAATTGAATACAAGTCAAAAACTTCTGGTCTTCAAAATATATTCCTTTCGATGAATTGAGTATAATGTATATAAATACGTACGTCAATTTAGTTAGAGGTAGGTATATGAGATGTGATCTAAGTAAGTGATTCGAATTTCAATTTGCTTCTTCTTTTCATTGAATAAAATGCATACAAGTGGATTGGTTGGTTTTGTATTTTATTTATACGAATTAATTTAAAAGCAAACCATTTTTCTGTCTCGACAAATAACTATTTATAAAATAAAATGTCCAAAATTGATTTAAGATCTTGATAATAAGGTTTTGTTATCTATTGCCCCTAATAAACTAACGAAGTCCTAAGCCTGGTGCTGACAGCATCGTTTACAAAAATTTAAAAATTAAAGCAAGTACGAGTAATATCTACAAGTAAAAAATAAGTAAATAACACAGTATCAAAGTGAAGCCTCATATAACAGAAGACATCATCGATGTAACAGTAAGAGGTTGCAAAGAACAAGTGTCTACCGAAATTTAAACAATTGTATAGTTGATGAGCTACTTAAGAAGCAGACAAATTGTAACATATTACGCAAAGGGGACTTGAAATAACTAGGAAGTGGTGCTTAACGACTTAGCAAAGTCTAAATCCATCAAAGACTACAAAAGAATCCTTTAAAAAGAAAATAAAATTTGAATGACAGAGGCACTAATCAAAAAGCAAACACCATCACAACTATAAATGATATTTCTAGAAAATTGAATTTTTGAAAGAACCCCCTTCGTCTTAACAAAGCTGGTGTGTCGTTCCTCAAAAAAAGAACTGGTCCTTTTCGTAATGAAGTATACAAAGAGAAAGATAAAGTGGGCGATGTTAACTGTTGAAGATCAACTTCCTATAGTCACTATGAAGTGTTCTAGGCGAAACAAGGACCTGACATATCCAAGGTACAGTAAAACATATTTTCATATAGCTGAATTCGGTCAGATTCAAACCCAAAATCAACCTTATTTGCAGCCGATATCCCAACAAATCAAAATTCACCTTCTTTAGGAGCCGGGTCATAGGGACATTTCAGCTAAGTGAACCACCGACTTCGTTGGGCATGCTAAAACTGTACCAATTCAATTCAATTCTTTAAGAAAAAAATGAGATAAACGCCTCTAACCGTACATCGCAAATCATCTTAATTCTAAGCCCACAAATAGTCTGAAGATTAAAGATGTCCTTTAACAGCACAATAGTACGCATGACACTGCAGCATTGGGGGCATGACCTCATCCTGGTTATCCATGCAAATGATTTCTACAATAGTATGAATAAAGAAGCGAAATAAATTATTCTTAACCTCCTAACGTCGTCCTCTCAAATTCTCTTATCTTATAAAACCGCATGAGAATACTTCTTTCACAACATCGACGAACCCACCTACATTTGCCGCCATTACTGCTTTATATAAGATTCTGTTCTTTTAAAGCCTAGATGGACAAAACTAGCTTCTGTCGTATCAAGACCTTCAAATCGAAATTAGCCTTGCATACAATTAACGAGTGGGACATATTCATTGCTTGTAAACTACCGCGAGACATCAATACGCTGACACTGAATATAAAAAGAGAAACGCATAATGGGTCGTATGAATAAAACGTAGCAATTGCTTTTACTCAAGAGAAATGTCAAAATCGAAGCATTTGCTACATTTCGTATGAATAAAAACCAATTTGAGTTAGTTCCAATTTTTGACATGTTCGAAAAGCGGCGGCACTGACCTTTTACTCAGATCGGTATGAATAAAACTTATCAGACAAAGCAAATGCTATGCAAATTCTGAGTCTGCTATTTAGTTGACTCAGACCTTTTGCTAAATATTTTTTATGCACATTCTTTACATAAAACAGTTTAAGTATTGTGAATTTTCAATGTTTTGTTTATAAATAGTTAAATTAAGTTCTGTTCACATACCTGTTTTAGCTCTTGTTGTTAATGTTCGTGCTAAAAAAACAAAAACAGTATACACAAAGAAGAATTGGTGACTGAATTCAAGCAATTGTTTCGTTTCACGGGTGAAAACGTGGACATTTGGGCTAATTCTTTTTTAAATGATAGTTTTGAGACGCGTGGTGGTGCTCTTTCAAATATCCAGAAAATTAAATCTTTACTAAGGTATTTAGGAGATTGGGGCTTTCAGGTAAACATTTCAAAATTCAGGGCTTAACAAGTGAGAAATTTATGTGTTTAGGTTGGTGTTGGAGAAGATCTTGGTGTTCATCAGTCAACCGAGGAAGAAATCAAACATCACAAAACGATTTGGTAAATGAAATTTATGTTTCCATGTGCAATTGAAGCTATAGATTGCATTCATACTTCTGAATTTTATTTTTTTTTAATTTCAATTTCCACAAAATTCGTTACAATCTCAAGGAAAATTCAAAAATTCAATTTTACTGGTCAGGTTTGACAGGAACTGCAACGCAAGGACATATACAGCGAAGTAAATGCAGTGTTCGAATTTTCGAACTTACTTTAGCATACTATGTTTTTATTCATACCGATTTAAAGCATTTGCTAAGGGCTTTTACTTTGCTAAAACCTTTCACTCAAAGCAAATGCTAGTTTTTATTCATACGACCCAATATCATAGTTTCTCCATCACTGCACTAAAAGGGGTTTCTGCCAGTGTTGCCGCTAAGAGAAAAAAAAATGCGCTAGACCATAACGTAAAATCCGCTAGAAAAGTTAGTTAACTAAAATATCAAGCTGAAAGTATATAAGTTCAAAAAATACATACATAATATTTAAAAGTAAATTATTATTGAATAGAATAAATAAACAATCAACAAATTCAAGATAACAAAAAATTAATTCCAGTAAAGAAAAAAAAAAGAAGTTTTGGAAAAAAAAGAAAGTTAAAAATTACAAATTAATTGTGGATAAGTTGAATACCTACATGTAAAGGTACAAAAGAAAAGTCTGCCATGAAAAACTCCGTCGCGGCGTCGCCTACTAAACAATCAGTTATTGGCATTTACAACCAACGGAGCTGCCACTTTTTTGAACATGGTTTGTAGTACCAGGGTTTGGTAGGTAGTAAAAAATCGCTGGAATTCACTAGATTTCATTTTAGCGACATAATTTTATTAAAAATCATCGGGAGTCTTAAAAATCCACTAGATCTAGCGTAAAATCTTCCCGGGTCAGCTCGAACCCGTGTAGGTAGGGGAAGCCGGGGCATAATGGGCACAGACCTAAACTTGGTTGCAACGCGAGCAAATGTGGCTGGATGCATAGTCAAAATCATCCTCTCCAGCACAAGAACAATGCGCCCACTTACCACAGGCTCTGCAGGAAATCCATCCTTCTGTTGACTGGGAGTATAAATACCCACAGTATAGACACCCAGGCCCATTATGCCTCGCCCATTCTAACCCATATTTCATTATGCTTTGATCTACAAAAATGTCTTTTCAAAATTCAAACTAACCGTAAAAGAGAAATAATTAGATTTATGCAAAACTAGATTTACTTACTTTGATATTAAATGGTAACATACTCTATTTCAAGCTCGCCTTCGTTTCAAAAAACACACTTTACTTCTCTTCAAAATAACTTCAACTCAATGAAAAAGCTTTTTTTTCCAAACAGGCAGCACACGTGCCACTTCTGTTCAAACTTTGCCACCGATAAATTAAGCAAGACAGCTTCCTTTCTGAGTTTCCACTTTAATCGACAGAGAAATGCAGAGGGGGGCCATTTTGCCCCAAGTGCCCATTTTGCCCCAGGTGCCTGTTATGCCCCGGGTTCCCCTACTACACGATTTTGGAATCATACAACGTAGGTAGGTATAAATAAATAAATAGTTGGCGCAACAGGTCGGTAGCAGGCCTAGCTTCTCACAACCATTCGTTTTGTGTGAGTTTTTCATTTTTGGGCCGAATGGAAGGGATCTACAATTTTATGCAGAGTCCACAAACGGCTAATTGAGAAGCTTCTTCATGACAGTTATACTTTCGGATGTTTTTCAGACGTTCGCGTTGGGTTTTCTCGGGATTCGAACCTGGGACCCCTCGCTTAGTAGTCCAACACAATAACCACTAAGCCACTGCGCCGACGTAGGTAGGTATATACAAGAAAAATACGTAGTTTTCAAAATTATATGCACTATTAAACCTATTCCCTAAAACCTTAACAATTGTGTTAAGGACGAAAGTTTGGCTGGATGGCGCATTGCAAATTTGTATATATAATTTATCTGAATCTAAGGGACAGATACAATTGCGGCTATTTCCGAGGTGTGGGGTATGTGAGGGAAAAATGTTTATTCTCCATAAGCGAACTGTTACGGAATACATTTACTCTTATCTACATAAACGATAAAGTTATTTAATTAAAAATACTACAGTCAAAAGTTTACTTATTTCAGAGAGCTGTCTGCCTGTATAAAATCAGATATTGCGATGACCTACAATAAATTGATTATAAGTACGACCAATCGATTTTAGAACGTATTTTTTAAACATTAAAAAAATTGACACAAATTGTCAACCAACATAAAAAAGTAAGATCACAACTGGACCCCAACCTTTAGACTATACCAGTTAGATCTACATGTATTATTTTCCGACGTGACGAAATAAATCAACTGACATACCTACAAAAAAAAAAAAACCCGTTTTTTTTTAATCTAACTAACTGCAGAACACATTTTACGTAACGTTGTAAGTAACTCCATTTCATGTAATTATAAACTGGTCCAGATAACAAAAAAACAGACAACTTTTGCTCTCCCAGCATCAACTTGATTTCCAAAGCGGAAACTACACTGTATTCATAGGTGAACTTTATTATCATGCGAATGGAAACGCAGAGGGAGAAATTTGCCTGAAAACAAATACATTTCCAACCACACAAACACAAAAAAAAGAATAAATTTAATTAAACCGCATTTCCTGTTGCAGAACACAAAACTCGTAGCGGCACAACGCATATTAATAGAAGAATAAAAATTCCGCTAGTTAAATGATGGAAGGACGGCGCATGAACACAAAATATTCACCTGTCTATGCTTATGTCCCATATCTGCTTTTTTTTTAAATAGAAGTAGGCGAGCCAAGTTGGAGATTTGATATCGACGGTTAACTATGAATACCTCCTAACTCGCAATTTTTGTGAAATCCCTTTTTGATGTAGTTTTGTTAAGAATTTCCATTCGCTTCGCTGAAAACATCCATTGTATCGATATCATCTGTCGAAATGCTTTTATCGTATAGTTTTAATACCTCCTATCATTTTGACGCCTTAAATACCTCCTAAAATATTCAGTTTTTTGTGTCTCCTGTAAAGTTTACATAATGCGACATAGGAGGTATTCATAGTTAACCGTCGATATGCAAATGTAACCACCACAAAAACAAAATAACTGAAGCAGATATTATCAGCAGAACTTACTACATGGAATGTAAACATAATTCGATTGTATTGTGAACTTACAATGATCGGGTGCATCGATACCCGATAACATACCAAATTTGAGTGCTGCCAAAACTAGGATTAAACTGTTTCACCTCCATGCCAAGCGCCAGTAACTTAATTCAATTTGTTAGTTACGTTTGGCACATGTTCAGATAATGCTGTTTTAACGTTCGTTTCTGACAAAAATGTTGACTTTATCCGACAGCCGTTTTTAGTATTTTTTTAAGTTCATGTACAGTAAAAGTAAACATATAAAGAGAGTCTATGGATTGGATGTATTTAAATTTAATTTGAATAGTTGACGCAACATGTCCGTATATAGATACTCAAGACTTAGCTTGTCATATCCATTCGTTTTGTTTGAGTTTTTCATTTTCGAGACTAATGGAAGGGATCTAGAATTTTATGCCGAATCCAAGCGGTTAATTCAGAAGCTCTCTCATGACAGTTAAAGTCTCGGATATTTGTCAGACTTTCACTACAGGTGGCTCAGTGGGAAAAGCTTTAAGATGTAATTTGGGATCGAGCCCGAGACCCCCGCTTAGTACGAGTAGTCCAGCACACTTACCACTGATGTGGGGATTATGTTTTGGTGTATTTTTTCTGCAAAGAAGGAAGTTGCTGTGGTTTGCAGTACAACAAAGCTTGGGAAAATCCGACAATAAACCACGAAGTAGGTAAAAAATTGCAACCATTCAGAAAGAGAAATATTTTACAATAAATAGCTGGACGTATTTCGTCTGCAGTTGGTCACAAGCACAACTCTTCGGTTAATAATTGAAATAAAAAAGGGGTAAGCTAATCCTTTGCTCTCTGAGCTTTAGTAAAGGGCAACGTTATTGCAACTGATTTCAATAAGGCTTTTGATAAGATATGACATCAATTAATCCCTTTCAAATTGTCTACCACAGGCTTTGAATAAAATTTTCTTAAACGCATTTACGGTGTAGTAATCTATAGTTCCCTTCTCTTCATCCTTACTGGATACCTATGATCTTGAAAGGGTCATTAGACCAATTCTGTCTTCCTATGCTGACAATATCATATTTTTTTCAAAACCACTTCTTTACAAAAATGTTCCAAACATTTATATTTTTATAAAACAAGCCTAGCTATAGGCGAAGGAGCTTTAAGAAGGAGATGTTCTAGTTAAAAAATCATAATTTTTTTTGTGGAAAATACGTCTTCTAAACCCAGGAGAAGATTTAGCAATATAACAGGAAATCTGCAGCATCACATGAATTGTTTTGGTGGAGTACAGACACGGATGATGCTGAGTATCCTGGACACATGCATAAACAACTATGAAGATGACTTCTAAGAATCCAATCACTTTTAAACAACATAGAAACAGAAGCTTTGTATAAGAGGCACAACTTTATCGATGTGTACTATCCTTAGCTGAAAGCAGCCCTACGTCTAATCAGATCCAACGATCAAGCGTTATCCTGGCTCAAGGAGCAGGAAGCAGGTCATCGTGAAACCGTGGGTGTGAACGGGGCCAACGGAATCGTCATCGTAGGTCAAAGAAAGGTCTGCCGAAACACTAGAATACCCCGTAAATTGGTTGCCGCTAATTCAGGGAGTAGGGGAAGTATTGTGGGTACACTGGCTTGGTTATGGTACCAAATGATCTTCCAATAGCTCCCGAATGACATTAGCACTGGGCTACTCTGTTTTTTTTTTTTTTTTTGTAGCTAAATATAATCGAGTGTGATTTGTATAACAATGAATTGCAGTAGAAGTGGAGCTCTCCACCGAAAATAGTGCACTGCATGTACACCGCAATTGTAAGACCAATTCTGACCTATGGCTCGGTCATTTGGTGGGAGGCTTTTAACACGACTAAATCCTACCTCAAGAATTTCAACAAGCTACCGAGGATCGCTTGCATAGGTAAAATCTTACTAAATCACTAAAATCTACACCACAACAAGGCCTATAAACGCTGCTAAATCTACCACCTATCAAGCTCTATACTAAGCACGTCGCAGCTTAAGGTGCTCTCAGACTAAAAAAAATCATTTGGAAGCCCGAATCATTTGGTCACTCTCGCATACTTGACATCTTTGATCAAACTTATGCCACACACGGTCTACAAGAAACAAGCGATAACTTTAATATTAAATTTAAAGTCTGGTATGACGGACAGGCAGGACTGGCTCTCACTGTCTGTACTGTCATAAAAGGTATACTTTTCTTCACAGATGGCTCAAAGATAGAGAACGGAACAGGAATCTTCTCGGAAGAACTGGATATTAGTTAGTCATACCGACTGGCAATTCACTGCAGCGTTTTCCAGGCAGGCGGTGGAAAAGGCGGCTCAGACTGTCTTATCGAGGGAACTACCTGCAATGGAAATTACCCCCTGCGTTTACAGCCAAGCAGCACTTTAAGCGATCAACTAAAATCTGATGAAGTCAAGATCTGTAAGTCAGTGCCTTTCAGCGTTAAGAGCGATAAACCATCACTCAAAACTGCGATGCTTGGTTCCTGGACATGCTGCTGTGGAAGGGAACGAGGCAGCGGATAAACTGACCAGATGTGGCTCTGAAATGCTAACAGACAAGTACTACTAGCTTTTAACGCAGCTTAGAGTTTCATTGACAGTGCTTTATTAAATTTGGCAAAAGAACGATGGAACAACACTTACCTACCATGAACTACAATAAGGGGCCTCTATGGCTTCTGGGTAAAATTGCATATATTGCAAACTGCCCCTCTTATCTAACCTAACTTAACTGCAGTAGTAAATATGAACTGTGTACATCTCACAATCCAATTAAACAGAGTTTGTGTGTCCCCCAACCACATTACACACCGTACGCGTGTCTTTCGAAGCAACGGGTATGCGTGCAGTGGCCAAGGGAATGCCTGTGGTCAACATTAGGTTCTGATGAGAGGGACAGTTTCGTTATAACATCAAAAAGCTTCTTAGTGCACATTGTACGAAAAGCTATTTTATTTAAGGCTTTAAGAACTTGAAATAGATACTGCTAACAAAAATAAGGCCCAGAGTACATTTTAAGCGCAAAATCACTAAGGGCCACTTGCTAAAATGTTTCATAGCGATTAAATCTCCACATAAAATCTTATGTGACAGTGTATGTCATACAAAAGGTAAAGGTAAAACAAAGCACCATCAAAAGGTACCACTGATCGGAATATAACCGAAAAATGTTCAGTTCCATTCAGACATCAGAAATCAATATCTTCAGTGATGGACTATTCATGGATGGGTACAGGAAGAGTAGGTGTTCTCTCCGAAGTACTATAGGTCTAGGCTGCAGTTATAGATTTACTGCATATGCCCTACTATTGAATGCAAGGTTAGAATGTTCTTATATCACTACACAATCATCATATAGAGCAGGTGGAAATAAACAACAACGCATCTTTGGCGTTGGAGTTTGAGCTGTCATTGGCTTAGGCTTATGTGAAAGGCTACGCAGGAATCAAACAAAATGAAAGGACAGACAATCTTGCGTAGCAGGCTGTTTATTAGCAGCCCAAAGCCAAACACTGCACTTGACAGAGACCAACGGTGGACAGCTTGATAGAATGATTCTGAATAGCAGAATACAGTTGACGCATGCCAACGAATAGTAAGAAATTTTTTCAATGACAATTAATCATACAGATAGATATAAATAGTTCAGAACTCTTTTCCCTGCTAATTTTAAATATTCCTTGTGCACTGGTAACAATTAATACAAAATTCAAGTGATCGAAGGAAACTCGCAGGAAGGGGAAAAGTTTCTTGCGAAGCAGTCTTGGACTTTGTTTTTCAAGTTGTCATGGAATCAAGGGAGTTGGTCTTGGTTGTCAAATTGTCAAACTTTATTTGCGATATAATATATTATGTGTATGTAAAGGGTGATTTTTTAAGAGGTTTAGAACTTTTTTTAAAAAAAAAACACAAAAAATTCGAAAAAATGAATGAAATATTTATTTGAATCGATAGTTTGAACCTTGCAATTTAATGTTTAAAGATAATTTCATGCAAATGTTGACCGCGGCTGCGTCTCAGGTAGCCCATCCGCTGAGTCCAATTTTGGCATACTCTTTCACACATATCGGCCGGTATCTCACGAATGAATGCATGGATGTTGGCTTCCAGTGCGTCAATCGAAGCGGGCTTGTCCCTATACACATTAGCCTTGGCATACCCCCACAAAAAATAATCTAATGGTGTCAAATCGCACGATCTAGGCGGCCAATTAACCGGCCCGAATATTCTTCCGAATAGACTGCTCAGAAGGTCGAGAATGCCGATCATAAAATGGAAGCAGCGCGCGATGAACATTTCGAACCGAGCACGAATTTTGATAGTAAAATTCAATAATTTGCAAGCGTTGTTCATTTGTAAGACGATCCATGGTTAAATTGCAAACCAAACTGAAGCTGTTTGACAGTGACACAAGGTACTAAACACACGTCAGCTGTCAAAACCAGTGTTGCCAAAACCAAACCAGCTAAAAAATCACCCTTTATATCGCTTTTGCAAAAGATTAACCATTGGCTGGTTGACAATAAATTGAAGTATTGACGTCAAATAATCAGAATTACTCCTTCGATATGCTTCCGGTCGGTTAAGAAGTTGGATATAGGTAAGGAAAAGAGAAAACAAGTAAAAAAAGAAAGCTTGAATTCCTCTGTGACGACTACAACTTGACAACTGCAGGTGTATTTAAATGTTACGTCTTGTATCTACGGCAACCACAATATGAATCCATGTTTTTGACACCTGAGCAATATGGTCCGTAAGTACAATAGTTACGCAAGTAAATTTATAAATTCCTTAGGGCATATCTGTCACCCTACAAAAGAAATGTCAGAGACAGATGTTAAAAATAAAATTTCAATGACAAAGCTATCCCATTCATCTATCCATTCAGTGAGTACATCGACTCTATCTATGCGGAGTCCCTACAAATATTCCCTTTTGTCGCCCACGCTAAAACCATCAATATTTTGTTACCTATTGAGAAATGAAAAGGATATCTGGTAGAAAAATGTCTGCGTAAAAGGATGTAAGGCTAGACATTATTGAATGTCTTTCAAATACAAAATAAAGAAACGTTACCAGTTTTGAATTATTCCTTAATTTAATGTGACGTAGCTGTATTCAAAAAATCATGTATGTACATAGAAAATGTCGTGGCTAAAAGTTGGAACATGGCTGTACAAATAGTTTATTGATAAAATAGAGTTTTTAAATGAACTCCTTTATTAAATAGGTGAGTCTGAGTTTAAATCCATGCCAAGAAATCCCATGCATACCTTCTGGAAGTCAGTTGCTCCCGTATACGAAGCAGCATACACAGACGAACAGGAGATTGGAAACAAATCGTCAGCCTATATAAAATAGCAGATGTGCATAGTTTTAAAACCAGGAAAACCGCCAAATGAAGTTAGATCATATAGACTAATTTCGCTCCTTCCAGTCATATCCAAAGTTTTCGAGAGGATATTACTAAGGCGTCTACAACCGGTTATACAAGATCATAATCTTATTCCTGACCACCAGTTTGGGTTCAGAACCAAGCACTCGACGATTGACCAAGTGCATAGAATAACTGACGTAATAGAGAAAGCATTTGAGGAAAAAACGATATGCTCAAGCGTATTCCTTGACGTCTCACAAGCCTTTGATAAGGTGTGGCACGACGGTCTAAAATTTAAATTACGGCAAGTTCTCCCCATAAGCTTATATGATATTCTAGAATCATATCTCGGGAATAGACTCTTCCGTGTTAGACATGGTAGCGAATACTCGGAGCTTAAAGAAATTTCGGACGGCGTACCGCAAGGGAGCGTCCTTGGGCCGCTTATCTATCTGTTATATACTCGCAATATACCAAGAGAAGATGGCACTATCCTTGCTACGTTCGCCGACGACGAAAACTAATGACTTGCCAATTTTTCTAAACTTGGCTCGAATGCCCTTTGCCAACGAGGCCAAATACCTGGGAATGACACTCGACGCAAAGCTGAAATGGAACTCGCACGTGAAAATGAAACGTAAAGATATCCACAGGGATCCTACAATCGAATCTGGAACTAGAAGCTTTGCGCGAAAGTATAGAAACCGACTAATCGGGCATATCAACAATACAGTCCGAAAAATTTTGGATGAGAGTAATTTATTGCGCCGACTACAAAGAACGAAACCTTTCGACTTGGCAAGATAAGGACTAACCGCGTCTTAATTGCGGAACATGCAGGTTCTTTCAGTGGAAAGTAACCTGTCAAAAGTGTTTTTGTTTTGTTATAGAAAAATTGTTTAGTAAGTTTTATCTTAGTTACAGTATCTAACAATTTATCGAAGGGTGCTGTTTTTAGTCAGTAGAAATCTGACACTACTATGAGTAATTATAGTAATTTAACGAAATTTTTGTCGAAATGCGGCCACAAGACAGACAATCAGTGAACATCACTAGCTGTACCTTTAGTTAACAACTGTGATGACATGTAAACTTTGTAACTCTCCTCCAAGCGACCTTCATTAAGTAAGTTCGAAAGTAATGACCAAAGTCCTTTACAGTAGACGCCAATTTAGAAGGACGTGCGTATAGCACGACTAAACACCGAACATGAACTGCTTCATATGTAAAAGTAGATAGATCCGAACATGGACTGCTACATCAGAGAAAGTAGGTAGATTGACTTACGTCTTTTGTGATACCACACAAAGTCAGTGACCGCTTTCAAGATGGTGAGGGTAGTGACCGAAGTTTGCCGAGTTTTTCAGCTCTTCAATTCCTTGGAATGTTCAAATGACAGTCATAGGAGTATATGTAACTGCTCTGTGAAAAATTATCGGCAGTCCCAGCTTTTGATATGTTATCTTTTACCGATTACACAGGTACATTTTATAACATCCTGAGTATCCTTGGGCCAGGAAGGGACTCTGTTTTAGTTTTTTTTTTATAATAATATCTTCCAGTCACCCCAACCAACAATAGAACGAAGAAACAGAAAGCAGTAACCCAGCCTCAAGGAAATTAACACACACTTCGATCCTTCTGATTAAATATAAAACAGTTCTGTGAGGACTGGCTTAAAGCTTTAAAGGTGTATTCCACTGTTGGTGTAGACGCACGCTAAAAACGAGTTTTTATTATGCCTCTTAAAGCTATATGTTATAGAAAAGTAGTTGTTTCGGCGCTTTTCAAATGACGTCTGACCCTTGAAGGCTTAAATACTGAAAGTATATTTATTTCTTAAGAACTATAACTTTCTAGCCGCTTATGACAGCGGTGCATATTGTAGAACGTAGATAATTTAAGACAAATAGGGCGCATTTCAGGAGATTTTTATTTATGTCCGATAGCCCTTTTTAGGGGCAACCACTAAACCGGTAATGTCAGGTTTTTGTTGGAGTTTCCTTTAAATTTAGCAATACCAATCAAATGTTGCTAATGGATCAGTTTTGGATTTGTGGCCGACCATTAGATTTACCAGTTTTAACATTGTCAATGCATTGCATTGATAAAACAACCGATTTAAGTCCTTCTTAATTATTTTGAGCTTTCACTTACTACCACCTTAAAGTTAATGTGAATGAAAATTATATTTGTAAAAACCAAAATCACATCCTAATGCCATCAAATTGACTTAAAATTATTCGTGTGCAAGATATGAAAAGTGACTGTTGGTAGGTACAAAGCCAACATTTGTCTCAGTTCAGTTCTTGAACATTTACATGGCGTTTGAAGACATTCGAGTGATATTTTCTGAAGCGTTACAGGTAGCTACGTATTAAAGCTTAATAAAACGCTTAAAGGAGTGTCATCGCAGAAACCTTGATTGGAGGTTTAGTACCACACGGAACCAGATATCTTATGCAAAAGCAGTACTTTTACTCAGCAAATCGTAAATAACAGATATGCGCAAGAATCCCATTCCGATTTTTTCACAATACAAAATAAAAATATGTAGGTACTAGTAGTTAAGTAGGTTACAATTCTCAACGAAAAATAAAAACCGAACCATTCGCACTTTTATTTCATTTAAACACGAAAACACAACGCAGCTTACCTTCTCTTCGACGTTTCGTATCCTCAATAAAGTAAAATATATTTCAACCTCCAATTACGTAGATCCCTCGCATTGATCCCTTCGTTTGGCTCAGAGTAGGTATAATCCCAAAAGAAATGTATTGTGATGCTGATGGCCGGCGTGGAGAATTGGATCAGGGACGACGATAAATTCGAACTCGATGTGGGGTTTATGTTATCCGAAGGGCTAAACACCATACAGAAATGGGAAGTACCTATGAGAATAACGAACAAAATCGTTGTGCAAGCGCGTTATTGTAAACGTGAATTTAATTATAATCCAATAAAAGTCGACAAATGAAGATAATCCACAGTCCTTGTTATGTTAAAGCTGTTGAGTTGCGCGTGTTGTTTTTGTTGATAGAGTAGTAAAGTGCAGACCCAGCCCTACTAAACTATCCAAAATTTTGTTGTTTTCCTTTAGATGTGTTTTGTTTTTTTTTTTCAATTATTTGATTTGTACAAAATGTACTATCCGCAATTCGTCAGATTGGCATTCGCCAGCATTTCGAGTGCAACCATTCTAATTGTATAGATTTGCATTATCACAACTTTTATCGGGCTTTTTATGCTCCCCTTTTTTCTTTTTTCTTTTTCTATCACAACGAACACATATTAACACCTTTAGGTTTTTAAACAAAAATTGAGATAAATTTTCACACGATCACGGCAATTTTCCGAACAAATTTGTATACATATTCTTTCTTTCGAATTTATTTATAAAAAAAAATACCATGAGGAATCATTTCACTTGGGAATGGTGGGTTTGAGGGGGCGCTAGATATACACAAGGAGCGAACACGTACAACGAAACGACAGGGACGACGATGGAGAAACCCTCCTCCTGTCACTTCCTTCGGCACTTGATAGATTCTAAATTTCGGCAATAACGTATGTACTGCAAAAACAACGACAATTAATCCAAGAATTTTATGAATATTATGCGATGAAAGCGGTAAAACAATGCACTGTGACGGTGAAACGATTTCGTGTATCAATTTAGCAAACAAAACCGATTCAAGTATACGAAATTGTTGTTCACTGCACTAGCAAATTAAATATTTGCAAAAAACGTTGGATTTGATGTATTAAACTGCACAAAACAACCTGTATTTACAAAAACATTTGATAAATTTCTTAATTTTTATTCTTATGACGATGGATGAAGTTTATTTATAGACCAAAATGCAGAAAAATCCAAGGAACGAACGAAACTCTTCAAATTCCCAAAGCGTCCATCTTGGATTTTTTTTCTGTCAAGTCAGTTTTTTTTAGGCCAATTGGTAAATGTAGCTAGCTCTTTTTGTTGTATCGAATGTACAGCTGGTCTTCTCTTTCTTCCATATGGGAAAGTCCATTTGTGTTTGTTTTTCGATGTACGAAACAGTTCTTTTTATCGCGGCCATTACACTTTCGATATCGAACTTTTCTGTATTTAATTTTGTTGTCACTTGTACAGATGGCAGTACCAGCAGTAAGTAGATTAAGGTGGAAACGTATAAATATAGAAAGAATAATGAGTTAATATAAATAACCGGTATTCAGGAAATCAGTTAAAAACGACATTTAGATTTACTACTAACAATACCGTACATAGAAACAAATCCGCATGGAAAACACTCATAGAGTAACAACCGAAGCGATTTGTAGGCTGTTTTTCAAACAGATGGTATGCAAAAATTTGCAAAAAGGTGTCATGATGAACATAGTCCTAGAAATGTGAATCTCAAAGTAGCAATTAGATTATAGTTATTGCAATTGTGTAGTGAAGTTCACGCTTTACTGCACTTTTCTGAAGAAAATGTTTAATAAGAAAAAGCACGATCCGCGTTTACTTGTAAAAAAACGATTATACCTTTTGCGATATCGTACTAAAAATTTTACATAGCAAAATTTGTAATCAAAACTTTTTTGAAGTCACTAATGAAATCAAGAAATTAAAACTTCTAATCGTTTAAGCTGTTTGTGAATTACGGCAAATCGTAAATTGTGTTACCATGAATTTATTAATTATACACAAAAAAAAATGGTATCACCCATTTGCTACTCGTATTTTCACAAAAGTATATTATGGAATTAAAAGGAAGGACATAGAGAAGCGGAAGGGTGAAGTTTCATTATATACTTGTTCTGCTGCCAAAAACAAGGGAAGACTTCCAAAATCCATCTTAATTAACATTCCAGAAGAATAAGAACCTATCAGAACCTGCCTGCCGTGTCATGGAAGAGTTTAAAAATATTTTAGAAACAGAATTCGAGGCGATCGTGCACAAATTTAACCAGAATGAAACACTCGATAAGGTAAAATTTAAGGAACAATTTGGGAATATCCATACCAACGAACTGACGTCAAGTTGTAGACCGAAAAAGTGGACGAAATAATCCGTTGCTGAAACTGCACAGTAATAGGAGAAAAGTACCCAAATAGGGCAGTTATGTGCACATGGCGATGTAAGAAGTCCGAACAAAGGTGCTTCTGAACAAGTTGCTTCTGAAAATGTTTCTGGAATCGAGGCCCACAGTGCGACTATTCATGTTTCCCAGACCAACGAGATAACAAGAGTTTGGCAGTGGAAGACCATGTCCATTAAGTAATTTACAACTATCAGGTTATAAGGTATCGAAAATTATAAATTTCTGTAGAAGGAAATGATATATTACCTATTCAAAGGCACTACTTTCGACAAATATGGTAGGTAGTCCTGATCCAAAGAACTATTATCGCAATTTAATCGTGGGAAAGATGTTTTGAAATACACTAGTTCTGAAAGAGGCACATAAGCGTTAACCTATATATAGCAAGAAGAAGTGATCGAAACGTGCGTATACATATTGCTGCAGTCGCATAATTGAGCCCAACTTTTGGCGTTTTGCCTACATCTACAAGGAAAAAAGGAGGAAAAGTTCTGCAAATATGTATGGTGCAGTTTTTTGGTACATGATTTATGATGCTTCTACTACAAAAAGCTTCAGATTACTATTTTGAACTTTACCAATTACTGTTTAAAAATTAACTGTTCTTCCCTGTTCTCTAATCTGCCCTTTGTATCCGCTCCACCATCTATCGGGAAATTTCTTGTGAATTCCGGTTCGTCCCGAACAAACTCGATGGTTATAAAATAATCTCACTTAACTCTCCACTTATTTGATAGATTCGAGTCTCCAAATGGAAGTGTAACTTGTTTGATGACTAATGGGTTGCTTACACTTTACCATTTTAGGTTTCACGATCACGATACATATCACACCACAGTATTTTGGACTACTATAAGCGAGGGGTCCCAGGTTCGATTCCCGGGAAAAAACCAAAATTCCATTTTAAGTTTTTTTATTTTCACTGCGCCACCTCTCGCGCATATATGATAGTGTTTATAACTGTCATGAAAGAGCTTCTCATATTTCCGTTTGGACTCGGCATAAAAATGTAGATTCCTTCCATTCGTCGCACAGATGAAAAACTTATACAAAACCCATGATTGTGAGAAGCAAGGCCTAGGGCCCATACTGACCTGTTGCGCCAATTATTTATATTTTTTATACATACTGATTGTTTAAATGTGCCAGCTGGACTTATTATATTGCAACACGGAAATTATTTGAGAAATCAAATTTTAAGTAAAATAATGTCGTTTTCCGGAATCGAAAAAATCACTTCTGAAACCGTTCCATTGGGACAAAAAATACTCTTCTGGTGATTCTGAGAAGAGAATTTCGCTTCTCGATTTGAAGTCAGAATCCACTCAAGAAGCACTCACACAAGTGCAATTTATGTATTTATTACAAGTCAGCTGACAGCAGCCGTAGATTATTTTTTGGCATTTCACCAATACTTTTGTGGATTCTTTCAGAAGCAGTTTTGCTGTTCCATTGGATTTCAGAATGAGTGGATCCCGAGTGAAACCAATGGAAAACGACATAAGCGTGCGCAAATTGAAAATTGAAGTATTTTTTTAACTCTTATCCTATCAAGTGATAGCTATGATCACCATGAAAATTTCCACAAACATTTCATTTTAGTTTTCACAGCACTCTTTTATGGGAGTGGATATTATTTTACTTCACTTCAAAAACAGCGTAATCAAGTCGATTTAGCTAAATCACGTTGGTGGGAACATGCTATAATAGGTTTTAGGTCTTAGACCAGGATTTATATTTAAGGGCGCAGATAGGAACGGTTTAAGAATTAAGTTCTGTTCAGACCAAATATACTCCTTACCGCTTATGGGGGAAAGTATAAGTAATAGCATAGACAAATTAATATAGAGACACACCACTTCGTAGAATGAAAATGGATGTGTCGCGAGGAGGTAGTAATTGAAAAATTGGAATCATTTTCGTTGTATGAAGTGGAGTGTCTCTATATTAATTTGTCTATGGTAATAGTCTTTTGAATGGATGATTGTTTCCAATTCCTCGGTTTCCAAGTAATCCATTGGTTGTGCCTCGCTTATTTTTGGTAGGACAACAGCCTCAATAACCATTTGAAAACAAGTGGAGCGAGACTGGAGTGTTAAAGTCGTGCTATACATCGCAGTTGTTTCGATGTCACCAATTGCCGCGATAGGTACATTAATTTTTGACCTTGGTAGTCCGAGTTGCTGGCAAATCTTCTCAGATATGAAGTGCATCTGAAATCCCTTATCCAAAATAGTCCGGCATGGCATCGAGGTTATATGGGCGTTAACTGTCGCTAAGATGATCTCATGGTCTCCCTTTGGTTGGCTCAAACTGTTGCTCGACTTCTTCGCTCCAGCTTCGGGATAAAGCATCGTGTGGTGACGACTTCTGCAACGTTTGCAAGATTGGGCCGTGCAGTTGCCATTTCTGTGACCCTTTTGAAGGGAGTTGAAACATAATTCCAGATGTTTCACTAACTGGCATCGTGTGTCATACCTCTTCTGAGAAAAGTGTCTACAGGCAATGATTGTATGTGCATTGGTATGACATACTATACCTATACATTTTTGGGAATTCGACATTATCAGAATCGTTTGTCGTGGTCGATCACTCTTCGTACTAATTGCTTCTGGCCCCATATCTGTCTAAGGCCTCTAGTTGCTTGACAAAAAAAGCCTTCGCCTTGGACCGTTCTTGGCGAAGTTGATAGAGATGCTTTCGATCTGTTTCCCAGTTGCGCTCTGTAGGTCGTGTCGACCTACTGTCCCATTGAATGTATTAAATTACATTGCATAGTGACCAACCTTTGGTGTAGGTCGCGACGACATGTTTTTTTTATCCCTTACACTTCCTTTTTGCCAAAAAGAATAGTTCTGAAAACGTCAGCTGCAAGTAAAAAAAAAAAATTAAGTGAAAAAAAGTGTGTTGAAAGATTTAAGCGAATTGAATTAAATTTAAGCGTTTATCAGAAGTATCATTTGAAGTATTTACTAGCGAAACTGATTTGTTGGTCCAACTAACATAAATTATATATATATTGTGTTGGCCTCAAGTATTTAACATAGGGAGTTGTCAAGGCTCTTTATAAACCTCAGTACCCTTCTTGGTTCCATGTTTCCTATATCTGCAGGACTTAAAAACCCCTTGCCACAGCAGGGCATTCGCAGAGTATGTGTTCCGTTGTCTCCTCTTCTTCTCCGCAGAGTCGACAGGAGTCATCGTCGGAAAGTCCCATTTTTTTGAGATGGTATCTTAGTGGCCAGTGACCAGTAAGATAACCCGTAAGGATCCTTAGATCTTCTTTGCATAGCTCAAGTAACCTTTTTTGTTTTACTACGAGCTGGGCTTATGAATCTTTTTGCCTGCCTCTGTCCTATGGATTCAGTCCAGTATTCGGCAAGTTGATTATCTTCCCATTTTCTGAATTTCGAGTGAACGTAGCTCATGGGTAACCCGAAGTAGGGTTCAGGACCTGTGAGTAGGCGTGATGCGCCTCTTCTCGCTAGGCAATCTGCTCGTTCATTGCCGTCAATTCCCTCATGACCTGGTATCCAAGCAACGGTGACTGTGTTGTCGTTGGCCAGATCTTCGAGGAGATTGAAACATTCCCAGACCAGCTTTGATCTAATAGAATGCGATCTTAGGGCCTTAAGAGCTGCCTGGCTGTCTGAGAGGATGTAGATGCGGGCACCTTTAGTGCGTCTTCGTAGGCATTCTCGGACACATATATCTCTATGGCGTGTACCTCCGCTTGAAAGATGTCTGGTGATTTGCCCAGTGCTATAGCTCTTTGGAACCTTAGACCATAGACCCCAGCAACGGTGGCGTCATCTTCCATCTTTGAACCGTCGGTGTACCAGATTTGTGATCCTGATGGTATTACGAATTGTTTGTTTCTCCAGGTACTCCTGTCAGATATAACTATCTTAAATTTTCTGGAGAAGCGAATCCTTTTAAGCATGGTGTCTGATACCTTGATCACAGGATCATCTTGAAGCATTTGTAGTATTCAAAGGTGTCCTGTGAGGTTACCTGCTTTAAGATTTGATATATCAGGGAGCCTAAGGGCACTGAGACTAGCTTCCTTCTTTACAGAAATATGTAAAGGCAGAAGGTTGAGAATGGCTGCAGTTGGACAAGTTTTCATTGCCCCCGTTATACCAACACATGCTAAGCGATATAATATCTTGTTTAGTTTTTGTTGGGCCGTTATTTGTTCGGTTTTTGGCCACCATGATATCGCTGCATAGGTGATCATTGGTTTGATGATCGTGTTGTATGACCAATAGATAATTTTTGGTTTTAAGCCCCAGGTTTTGCCGTAAAGGCGATTGCACATAAAAATTGCCTTTGTCGCCTTCTTGGTGACTTGATCTAGGTGTGAATCTCAGGTAAGAGTCTTGTCTAGAATTACTCCTAGATATTTTACCTCTCCTGATAAGTCGATAACTGTGTTATTCAAATTGATCGGTTTCAGTTGTAGTTTTTGAGGGATTTATGGTCAATCCTTTGTTCTGACACCATCTATAGGTTAATTTTAGGGCACTTTGCATGATCTCCGATATCTTGGAATCATGCTTGCCCTTAACAGTGATTACTACATCATCTGCATAACCTTGTAGTAAGTACCCCGATTGTGTGAGGTGGTCTAGGAGTTCATCTATGACTAAAGTCCACAGTAGAGGAGAAAGTACTCCACCTTGAGGACAGCCCTTAGTCCGCCTTAACAGTCATTTGTGAGCCTCCATATGCCAGATAAATGATTCTGCCTTCTAACATGTTTAGAACCCATTTTATGATTAGTGGGGCAATGCCTTTCTTTATCATAGCTTTCTTTATGGCATCGAAGGAGGTATTGTCAAACGCTCCCTGGATGTCTATGAAGGCACAGAGAGCCATTTCCTTTTCTTTCAGAGCCTTTTCAATAGTAGTTGTGAGGCTGTGTATGGCAGTTTCGGTAGATTTACCGGCTTGGTATGCGAACTGGCTCGCATGAAGTGGGTTACCTGTAAGGAACTGATCCCTTATGTATTGATCGAGGACTTTCTCCATGGTTTTTAGGAGGAATGAGCTAAGGCTAATGGGGCGATAAGATTTCGCCAATTGTTCGGATTTCCCACCTGCCTTTGGTATGAAAACCACCTTGACCTTAGTCCAGCTCAATGGTACGTAGCTTAGAGATAGGCTGGCTCTGAAGACCTTAATCAGTTGAGGAGTCAATAATACAGAACTTATTAAAAGGTACGCTAATAATAATTTTGAGAGCACTTTATCCAGACATTAACGGCCTAACTTTGTATACAAGAAGTGTCGTTAGCTGTATTCTCCCTGGCAGTGCCGGCTCAAGCCAAACTAGCGCCCTGTGCAAGATTTACAGCGCCTTCTTTTCATATTTGTACACGCAAAAGTCTTTTCCACATCACCCAGGAAGCAGATTTGGAATGTTTTTTTTTTATTGAGGTATTTTTTGTTTTGAGATTTTGGAACTAGATTCTTTTGTAAAATGTAAATAGATGTGCAAGAAATATACCTAAATGAACAGGGTGGAATATTTTGAGATTATGTAGGTAAGAAGTAAACATGCATAGGTCTAGTGGCATTTTTTATTTTGCGATATTTTTAGTTTGATTTTCCTTGAAGTTGCAAGATTGCAAGTGATGTGACCAAGAAATAATTCAGCACAGGTGTGATGGATGTTGTTATTCTGGGCTTCGAACAAGCTTTTTGTTTAAAATGCAAACGGCAGTATTTGTTCGCGCTAGATAAAATTAATTTTTCTTCCTATTAATGCGCCCCCAGAACTTGGCGCACTGTGCATTTGCACACCTTGCATATACGGTTGGTCCGGCCCTGCTCCCTGGCAAAATCACGAATAAAACGGATTGCATTATTCCTCTCAAGAACTTAAACATAAAATACAAAGTAATAATCCCAAATATGTTTGAATGAGAGAATGAATGTTCCTTTGCTTTTGTAGTAAGAATGGAAAAGACTGTCAAAATGGTAGCGGTGGGAAAAATTCTCTCACAGAAAGAGCCACTTACAAAAAAGTTAGGGAACGCTTTTGTATTAATTTATGAAAAATGACAGAGTAGGGTCTCCAATATTCGGCCACATGCGTGAAATGGTTGTCGTACTACTCTGGCTCGAATCTTGCAAGGATCTGTTATCTCTCTCTTTTTGGTGCCCGAATATAGGAAAATACGTTTTTTTTATAAAAACGAAGGGAAAAATTGTTTTACATTGAAATACTAATGTTTTATTTGTTTTTATCTCTTAAGAAATATTAAATCAGCAATTTAAAAATAAAAACATATCAAAAACTTAACAATTCAAGCCTCAATGACAAGTTTTATGGAAAATTGAGTCAAATCTGCATATAATTTAAAAATTCAAAAAAGTGCTACGAAAAGTCGTTAAAATATCATGTAAATTTATAATTTGCTAATTTAGGAACAAAATTAGTTGATTCATCTATATAGCGATGAAAGTGATTCGGAATTAATCGAACTTCTTCATAAATCCGAGTATATAGAAGGATTTGTACTGATTGAACTACAAGCATTCGCGAAAGGGAAAAAGCGACACGGCATTAAAAATTAGGTGGATTAGATTTTCATTTCTTACTCCTTACATCGACTAGTAAAAGTTCGTAATATTCTCAGAGGAGGGGTAATATCTTGCTCTCTTTTACAAATTTTTCGAGTTAAGGAACGGCATTGAGTAAAAATTCGTAAAATTTAAAGTTTAAGAACAGACCTAAATGAACTACACAGATAGACCCAAAATGGTGGTAGGCACGGGTCTAGAGTCTTTTATCGATCACCCGAATTGAATATTTCTATTGCCTTACTTCTCTTGGAAGACTGTAGAGTCTCTCAGGCTGATGGCTATTGATGGATGAACCTGCATGCGACAGACGGGGAAGCTATCGTCTTCTATATAAACAGTCAGGCAGTCATAAAATTTCTGAATTCACTAACAATCAAATCAAAGTTGGTAAAACAAAGCTGCAAATCTCTTAACGAGATTGTGGACAGATGTTCAGTAACCCTATAATGGTTTCGAGCGATATTCCGGGTAACTTTAATACGGATGGACTAGCCAGACAAGGCAACAGCCTTCACATAACCAACAGTGAGCCACACGCTCTAATGCAATTTATTAAATCCTCTCAGAGGCTACTCTTTATAAGTAGGATAAAATCAGGACCATAGTGGAAGCATTAAGAGGATACTGTTTGATTGGAAGGCAAACTTCTTTGAAGACCTAAACTACCTTTCTCGCACAGATATATGCTGCATCAGCAAATACATTAGGTACACAGTCGAAATGGCTTCAATGAGCTACAATATAAAATCGGTGTAAGCGGTAGGTCTAACCGGCTATACAGTACGCATCACTCTCGACGGGGTGTTTAAAGATTGTAATCGGGGGTTTACTGCTTTGCTCACTCTTCGCATATCCAAACCAGATCGTCACCCGGTCACATCCGCCTTCTCATCAAGTACGATTCATAAATTCTTGTGCAGCATTGAGGTGATTGCTCCTATAAGAAGAAGGTGAGAGATCAATTTCGTTGCATGTTCCATGAGCCGCGTAAAATCTGAAAAAAAATATGGTGGTCCCAATGGAAAACTAAATAAGATTTCTCGATATTCTTTTTTCCAAATGTGAAATCTTGTGAGGCTTTGTCGTTTTCCATTGGGACCACCAAAAATCGTTTTCCGATCTAATGTCGTTTTCCATTGGGACCACCAAAAATCTTTTTCAGATCTCAGATTTAACGCGGCTCATGGAACATGCAACGAAATTGATCTGCTTTTGTGAATGGATTAGTGCAATATTTGACAGCAATATCAGCTGTTCAAATCGCATTCGTTTTTAGAAAATCAACTATTATCGAATTGAAAAATGTCTCACTGTTCTAGATGCAAATTTAGTGGTTTCGGTGATTCGTAGTCTTCAGATGATGAGGAGGGAGATGATGAAGATAATAATTCCTGAAGATAATAATTCCTCCAAAAATCGATTGCTATTTTTGTATTTCTTGCGCATTTGTTTTGAAAGCAAACTTCTTAAAATGACGTAAAACAGCTGTGCAAAGTATATTGGTATTTGTGCAGTATGTGTAAATCTGAAAAATATCGAGATTTACAAAATGTGATCCGAATCAAAAATAAGATTGATTTTTGTGCACAATGGAACATGAATAGTGATTTAGATCAAAAAAAATTGAGTTTTTGTCCCAAAGGAAAATTACAATACCTATATATGTATAAGGTCATTTTAAGTTAAATGAAAAATATTTTACACTATCGTCTTGTGTTTGGGCACTTCTGTGTTACCGTCGAAAAATTGTGAAGATGCGTGTCCGTGCTCCGTGGCAGTGACGACAAGAATTACGACTTTTAATGCGACTGCGACAAAGGAATTATTTTTTAACACTGTACACACCCAAGCTTAGTTTGTGTCAGCTACAATGAAAATGCCCCTACTCGTCTAAAGAAGATGAATTTATTGTATTAGGTGCTTTAGGAAAAGGCTTGTATGTCCAAAGTACTGATTCTTTCCTTAATTTTTGTAGTCGCCATAGGACAAATCGTATAAAATTACATTTGTCTGTGTCCACCATTAAGACAGATAATTTGATGCAGCTTAATTTGTGGGGCACTTCGCATCCGTTTTGGTTAAAACCGATTGTGAAGATCATGCGTGGATACAAATTTTACAAGCTCCGGGACAAAAACTTCTTTATTCGCTAGTTTAATAATAAAACACATGTGTATTAATATTTTGTGTAATTAATTTCTTTAATTAGTTTTCATTCATTCCTTACTTAATATATTTTCGTAGTTTTGCTCTTACGTGTCGCTTTCTTGTTTTTCTTTTTATTGTTTTGTACATTTAATGTTAAGCTTATGCATATTTTTGTTTGTTTTAAGTATATATTTACTTCTTAGACTAAACTAGATATAAGACAATGTATATCAGTTAATTATTGTTTATATATAACGGCTGCTTTACTATTCAAATTTTTTTCAAACAAAGAAATGGCAACGAGTTTAAAAATACCGTAGTTTTCTTTTGCAGAAAAGTCGTGTGGAAAATAATGCACTCTGTTGTCGTTGACATTAACTACTGTACTTTATTAGATGTTTATGTATATTTTTATTCATTGACCTTTTTTTAATTAGGTTACGCTGGTTCAATCTTATATTTACAACAATACAAAATTAATTTTTTTAAGGTAACTGGGGTTTACATGTACATTTCCTTGTTAAGTTTTAAGGAAACGAGACACATTTAAAAACAATATATATCTGCTTAATGCTTTTATTTTTTAATACTTCCATACATTTATTAATTTCATTCACACTGCTTGCATACTTAAAACTCGAACGATCTGTTATTTGTTTAAAATAGAATTACATATTGTTTGCATTGATTGTTATAGCTACTTAAATGCTATTGAAGGAATTCAAAGGGTAAGTCATAAAAAAATGTAGATACATACATATAATAAATAAACAAAAACAAACAAATTATCTTTAGAATAAATCACATCTAATATCACGTTATCTTCATGCTCAACAACTAAACGACAAATAGCATTTAAGCCTTTCTTACTGTTGTTATTATTTGACATTTCTTCTTTGTGTTCCTTAACAGGAATTAAAAAAAAATACATAGCTACGTATATTTTTCAATTAAAAGGACAAACTTTCCTGGTTCCCAACATTAAAGAATTAAACCAAATTAAACTCACTAATATCGTTACCACGAGGTGAAACTCAAACGATTTCACATGGCGAGTTCGAATTCGAAGAAACGAATGAAAGGCGTTCATACAACCGGTACACAAACCCATTCTAAGATTCGAAATAGCCATGACCAAAGCCAGTTCTAGGCAGCTGCTGTTATTTTTGGCGTCGAAATGGGTGCTGTTCCTGAACTATTTGTGGGTAAGTCCTCAGCAGATGGTAGAGCGCTTGTGTCGCTGTTGGAGCATGTATCGTTGTTAGGATTTATGGCATTAACAGTTCCATTTGGGTTAGTGTTGTTGTTGGCGAGCATATTGGCACGCAACTCTGGTGGGAGGAATATTTTTACAACACTTGTAATCTTCACTCGGCAATTCGGGCAGTTTGTGCATCTACAAGTTAAAGAACAAACAAAAATGTAAGATGGATAATACTTTTTCATTTGAATTTAGGACTATCATATACTGATTGGAAAAATATTCAAATTTAACTATTTGGACAAGTTTGGGGATAAGTCATAGGAAGCATCATATAGAACACTTGCTGGTGTTGAAAAAAGTCGAAAACTTTGTTTCGATAAGCCCAAACTTGAACAGTTCGATGAATTTGGGTACTTATTTCCAGTTATAATATATTAGTGCTTACCTAGATGCACACTGACTGCACGCCAAAACATGACGACATGGATTGAACATGCTATTTATTGAACGATCCATACAGATTTTACATGTCATCGCCTCTGAGATCCTTGTGTCAACACAGCGTTCAATAGCAGCCTCCCGCTCTTCCTTCTCCTTAATCGCGATGTCAACTTTCGCTGTTGTTCCACCGATAATCGACCCATCTTTAACGGTACCACTTATAGGCAGCAGCCTACTAATGTCATCAGCCGTACTCGTCGAAGCCGTGGTAATTTCAATGCCACGTTCGTGAAGTATTCTTCGAGCCTGATCATGCACCTCGCGACAAGTACGTTGAATATCGAAAACATAACGCTTTCCCAATTCCGTATCCTCCTTAAACATCGAAGCAATGGTGCCCTTGAGATCACGGGTAAATTGATTGGTAACCACGCCGCGTACCTTATCACAGACATAGAACGCATGGCGTTCGGTTATCGAACGATAGAGACCAGCTGCGATAGCTTGCTTCTGCAGCTTGATCTCGAGTTCCTTCCTATCATTATGATCGTCGACATATTCCAGCTTAAATGTCCGACGGAAGGACTTAGCTGCGGCAATCGCACTGAAAGGGATGCTAAAAAGACAGAAAATTGTTGGTTTAGTTACACATTGTTTATACGAAACATATAGTTTAACATATTGTTTTTTGTTAAATGTCAAAGTGACAAACTGCATAAGTATTTCATTTTTCACTCTGCGGTTGTTTTTCCTAATAAATGATCAAAAGTGGCGCTACTAATGTACTCGTATTTGCAATATTTTAGTTATCGGCGTAACCACATTGCAATGCTTCAATCTGTACTGTAATCATAAAATAAGGCAGAAAACCAGATGCAATTCAAAACAACAGCAGATTACAACATGTAAAAGGCGCCACATGCAATCTCTGGAGAAATTGCCAAGCAATTTATTTCTACAATCAAAGGAATTTCCCAGAATGAGCATGACATGTCAGAGCAACTACATCAAGTGTAGGTACTCGTATGTATATGGAGATATCGCACTTGGGGAATGTAAAAAGAACTAATCGGAACGAACAGAAAGTAATTTTCCACTTGTGGATAACGAATGAGGAAGTTTAAGCGGCGGCACTACAAAAACATCCAATGAAGGTCATGTTTTCAAATTGGGCCCTATCGTGTGTACGTATTTTTCTTATACTCCATATTTTCCTCATGATAGGACCCAAGATTGGAAATCAAATGACTGCCCTACATTGAAATAAAATTTAAACTACTTAATAGTAGTGACAGTGGTCAGCTGCACGCCACCACACAATGCTGTAGAAGTTTCTGGGCTTGGTTTGATTGCTTCGGTGAGTTATTCCAGCTCGAAAATGGGAACACGTGTTCAATAAAGGACATAATATTATATTCCCTAGAAGCAAATTCAACAGGCGACTTTAAGAATCAAAATAGGAAGACAATGAGTTAAGAAATTGCAAAGATTGCTTCTTCTTCTATACTGAGTTTGTAGTACACATTTATGCATATCTGATTTATAGAAAAAAACCAAGTGAAAGCATTTGTCATCAAAGTCTGTCTGAGCAATTAACTTTTGAATGCATTTTACTCATCGTCATAAGGTATTGGGACATTCCGTTAGCTAATGGATAAGGTGTGGACCTTTTCAAGTTCTCAAATAAGTACTTTCATGAGTATATGAAAAGCCATCTTTGCAAATATAATAAATTCAAACCTGCACTAAAGTCGAGTCAATAACCTGAGCGAACGAACTAGAGGAATAAAGAACAATAACATGTTTTCCTTCTGAGCAGGGTTTTGTACACATCGCGCAAAGGACAAATAAGGTCAATCGGGAAGTTATAATGCACATCCAGGGCAGCTGCTGTTTCAATTATTTTCTCTGCGCAGCAAGAAAAAGGAAAGAAAGCCAAATTTATTACATTATCAGGAGCAAGGTCCCCTGAGAATATGGGAATAAGCAATCCATCGGAGCGCGGAACCAAACGTGACCAAGACATTGCCTTATTCAGACTTGACAAGTAACAAAAAGAACTCCAACTCAGATTTGCTTTCTTTTCTGCCGAAGAAGAAATGAAATTAATAAATCAGTGTGATGTGAAGTGTAAGCGCAAACGGAGAATAAGGAAAGACAAGTTCCAACTGAACAGGCACAGCGGACAGCGATATATGTACTTGTAGAGTATGTCAGAGTAGGTTCTTCTTATTTTGAAAATTGTAATAGCAAACATAGAAAAGACTGCTGTGTAAACTTACTTGTTTTTCTCATCTCCAGTGCAAACCGTGATGCCATGAGCGCCGACTGAAATATCACAACGCATCGAATTTTCGTTTGTTGTCATACCGCTAAACAACTCCTCGCCATAGCCGGGCAGCTCTTGGATCTCTTGCAGTAGCCAGTACTTGGCGGACTTTGGTGACATATTCAGCCTTGACAGCTTCTCATGTTCGATTGCGATTTGACGAAGGAACTCATCGGGCAGCTTACCATTGACGTCGTCCGCTGCTCTTATGACATAGTCCTCGTAGATGTTTAGTGGAGACGTGACCGACGAGTTTTCTAGCCTTAAGGCCTCCGTCGAATTCAATGTTATTGGTGGGGATGATGATATTGATGGAGTACTTGTGATTGAATGATCGCCAATAGAAATTTGTAAATGTAGATTATGATTAATTGGATGATGAGGATTTTCAATATTTTCGCAGGATTTCTGCTTTGATAAGCGACGTTTCTTCAGCGTGAACACGTACTCCTTTTCTTTCTTCTCCTTCTGTTGTTGCTGGTTGAGGCGCGATAGCTGCTCCTGTTGTTCTTGCCTTATGCGTACGGGACATTTAGATTTTAGTGATAATTCATTGAACCGTATGCCATCAGCTTGGCACAGAAGTGCACTCAATTCTGCAGCATTATTCCAATCTTTGGCATTTAAACGTCTTTCGAGAAGATCTACTTTGGCTTGCATATAAAAGAGATTGCGAACGCTCTCCTGGAGAATAAAGTGGACTGGTACCCAGAATTTGACACGTAACGCCAACATCAGTTGAATACCGCCACCACTGCAACTACCGTCTTGGGTTAGACGATTGCGTAGGTTGATCCATTGGCGGGGACGAGTCTCTTTTTGATTGGGCACCCAATGTTCGAGGCCAAAGTATTCCATTTCGCAGATGATGCCCAGAGCTTTGCAAACCTAAAAAAAAAATACAGATGATTACGTATTTTCTTTTTCTTTTTGAGAAAAACAAGTTAATTAAAAATACATAATTATAAATAATAAATAGTTGGCGCAACAGGTCCGTAGAGACTCCAGGCCTAGCTTCTCACCGATTCGTTTTTTGTGTAAGTTTTTCATTTTTTGAACGAATGAAAGCCATCCACATTTTTTGTTTTTAAATCGGTTTTTTAAGATAACACTTGCAAGTGTGCATTCGGTTTCTATTACCGAACGTTACTGACTTTGAAAAGTTCAAAGATTATTTAATAAATAAAAGGGTTCATTAAATAAAATTGCCGGTAAACTGATGTTTGGGGGATAAATTATAAAAGCGAGTATTTTTTTCAACCAGGAATAGATTAGACAAGTTTTTTTTTATCTTTGTGGAGTGTTAAACATTAAATTAAATAGTTGTTGATTTTGAACGCTAGGCAACACTATGAGGACCCTTAGACACTGATCAATTGAAGGGAATGCATTGACTGTTGGCGTTAGAATAACCATTTCCGTATTTCAAAATTAAAAAAAAAAACAGCCGACATTCTTTTTAATCTGCTGTTACAAATAATAAATGTACATAATTATATATCTATTATACGAATTGCATAAAAAGGCGATCTGCTCATGCAAAACAAGGAAAAAGGAAATCTGTATGTTCTCAACTAAGATAAGGGAATGCATGAGTAAACTTATAATTTGAAATCTTATCTTTGCAGTTTTCTTTCTCCAATTTCCTTGTTTCAATTATTTTTGTAATTGAACTTCCTGTGATTCATTTTAGCACTTTAGTTGTTTCTGTCAGCCATGGATTTTATAAGCACTGCCAAATAAATCTAGTTCACATTTTGTTTAACAATGTAGTGTAGCCAAAACAAATATACTCGATACTGCGAAGTAATGGATTACCTAAATTTTCACCGATAAATCCAGCAAATTCAATAAAAAACTAAAACAATCAAATAAAACATTCGCATTGCATGTGGAGTGAATGTACAAAAAGAGAACAGTCATATATTTTCTGAAACTGTATGACAGCGAATGCTATGCCTTGCACCATGACGATATGATAAGGGGTAAAGTACTTTCGAATTGGATTTTACTTGCGTGGCATAATAGAAATGGAAATTCATTTAATTATTTTCCTAAATGGGATTATGTAGGTAAGGTACCGCACATACAAAACAAATGCATTCATGTATACCATCATCATATATGAACATATTTGAGAGGACACTTTGTTAATGGAAATAAAGACTACATAGCATAGTCGCATGCGATACAATTCAGGATTGTTGTCAATAATTGATGATTGTACTACATTCAAATGTAATTGTACCGTTTCAAAATTAATTTTATTTAACCTATGTTTATTTGTTGCTACCCTACCTTTTGCGAACGTCTGACAATCAGCAAAAGTTGGACTTTGATTCGTGCCGAATATACGAAGAGAAGCTGGACATAGAGTCCCATCTCCCACATAAGAACCGTTTGCAACCAAACACACATACCGTATATTACCGTATTTTCAGGTGAGTTTTTATATTGACGGATCCAGATTAGTGCAAATGCTTTGTTGATTGTCATTAAAAAAAATAAAAATACAGTAAAATAGCTTAGCATAGGAATTTGTAAGAATTTCAACTCCATTCAATTCCTTCCGAAAAGTTCGCAAATGAGACCGTAATTCAGAGCAAGACATTACGCTCCACCTTAAATTGTACGTACTACTTACTGTAAGAACTGTCAAATGGCCAACAGTTGACGGATGATTTGAAGTTCGGATTTGTTATTCGCTTATTAGACTTAAACAGGTGATAATATACTTAAGAGTCGTAACTTAGCCGATATAAAAAATTTCCAAATGCTCGACTGTAGCAAAAAGTAGTCCGATTAATCTGGATTCATCATCGGGTAAGATCTGACATTTAGATTTGTTTATCGGAGCAATTGATTATGAAAGGCATCAACCAATTTTTACAATTTACCACTTTGAACTGCAAAAGTAATTGCAAACTTTTTTCAAAGTTACTCTCTCTGTAAGAGAGCTGCCATTTTGCCAGTTTCTTTTTAATTCTTACAACAAATACAGAATATCAACGGCACGAGACCAGGTTTTGTTATTGTTGCCTCGTAGCTATACAAACTTTATACGTTTACCTCCATTAACGTAGGTATTATGTTAAAAAATGTTCACCCCGCCCAGTTTTTTTTAGCCAGTACTTCTTTATAAACTACTGTTTATTTCTCGATGACAAGAGTACAGCTATATCATTAAAGTGACAAACACGCGGATAGATATGTATCTACTAAGAGTGATGCAACCCCCGCGCTTTTCCACCCATCATAATACCGCTTACAAATTGCTACGTGTGGTTTCGTTTGCCCCAAACCGTTTTCGCTTAAAAAGCTAAGCACAGTAGGTATCTAAAAAAATATGAAAGAGGGGAATTCACATTTAAATAGGGAGTAATCTATTCAAATGACAGGCACTTTTGCTAGGGGTTGAATTCACGAGCTCTTAAATATGAAGCAGGTACCAAAGTATACACAGCGAACCAACATTTTTTTTTTACTTTTCCCAATCAAGCTATGGGGATTGCGGACAAATTTTATAAAGACTTCGTGTTTCTGACATGTATAAAGACCATTATGAAATGCTTGTATAACTTGACCCGTATAAGTAAACCAAGGCAACAATAATTAATCGCAACTTTTTGACACATCAAAATCGCCCTTAATGTCGGTCCTGTCGAGGTGCTTTGACCCCACTGTGAGGACGCTTTAACGCCCTTAAATTCATCCGACGACAGTGTATACGAGATGAGAAAAATATCCAGGGAATACAAACAAAAACCGCACCTAACCTGGGTTTACCCAAAGGGTGTATGATTGTTGACAATTTAAAACCTTCAGCGGATCCGAATCCTGACGTGACTGAAACAAGGAGAACTAAAGAAAGGGGTGATGAGTCAAGAACCATTTGAACGCGACAGATGGATGGACAAAGAGACAGAGTAATCTCACGAACGTTTCTAATGCTTAACTGATGTTCTGCTGCTGGCTGTTGTTACTTGTTAGTAGTATAGCTATAGATACTTGTACAGATAAATGTGAAATGCAATTTAACACATCTATGCTTTTGTACTGCTATTTTTTTAAGTACCTATATACACGCCATGGAGAATCGTACAGGGGAGATGAAAGCTATTTAGATTGAGTGAAGTTTTGGAGATTTTTTTTATTTCCATTGATGTTTTGTTATTCTTGCATAATCTGTGTTTACTTTTGTTTTATTTCGGTCTGTCTGCGGAAGTAAGACACTTGTAGATTGGACGTATGGTATATATTTTGCTATATGAAATGTCCGCTTATGTTTGCTTTTACGGGTTTAAACGATTCGTTGTAATTGAAAATGTGCTTCGGCAGGGACTTGCTATTCACTTAATTAGGGGAGAGTGGGTACGAAAGATACGCCGGGTCGGTTGTAACATTGTCGTTTTAAGGAAACATAGACCTGTATGCGTTCATTTTTGAATGCAGGATTCCTTGCAATTATGCTCTGAATACACCCAAAAAAAGACACTTCAGTGTACTCCTCTATATGTCAAATATAGTCAAAAAGGTGAAATTCAAGTGCGAACTTGTTTTGTTTTTGGTAAATGGTTTTTCGTCATATTTCGTAAAGTAGGTACGTTTTAAGTTCATTAAAGCGATATTACCATAGTACGTATTATCGTTCATCTTATAGAATTCACCTTTTTTCGATGGGATTACTAATTTCTTTTTTATTTCATTTTAAATATAAAAAAATAAGGGTAGGACGGTTGTAACATTTTTTTTGTGGACGGTTGTAACACTTTACAACAACAACAAGATAGCAAAAGAAACAAGTTCCAGTGAGGAAGAAGATTCCGTTTGTGCTTATTGTTTTGGCAAATATTCTGAATCTCTTCCTAAGGAACAGTGGATTGATTCAATGAATTTCCAGCAAAATTGTGGCTTCACGCACTAGGTGTGTGGGAGAGAATTCAAATCAGCTTTTCTTCCAATGCAGCAACTGCGAATCAGACTAGTAATTTTTATTTGCTCGCTTTCAAAAATTCTGAGCGTTCGAGTATGTATTAAGTACCTATGTCAAAATGAATTGTATTGAATTAAAAATTAATTTTAACCATTATTGTTGTTTTCTTCTACATTTATATTGTGTTACAACCGTCCTTCCACCATGTTACAATCGATACACCCAGAAGGTCGGTTGTAACATTTGACTCGCTCTTTATTTTAGCAGCCTACCCCCGACCTGGAACAATAGTTGGAAACCAAGTTATTATCTTACGGTAGTCAAAAGCCCACTTGTTAACATGCGTTTTGTTTAAATTTGGTATGTTCAGCGGTTTGCAAATTATGGAAGCGAATACGAAAAACGTTACTTTCGTACCCACTCTCCCCTACCTGCTGAAAATTTAACACACACTGCTTCGTGATTGGAAAACGAAGATTAAATTCCACAAATTTTACCCACTACCTGCTGTTATTTTCAGTGAATGCGCATAAGTCATATGCTTCAGTGTTTATACAGTTTTTTCGGGCTTAGTTTTACAAAACCGACCTGTCCAGGAGTTGGGCACATAGTGACGTAGTATGCATAAAGGTGCCTAGGAACTTGAATGTTGGGGAGCAATTCGATTCTACGGTATATCATCACTAATAAAACTACCGCGAAAATTACTATCTATCTATCTATCTATTCTGGAATTAAAAAAACACAATGAAAGGAACTTCGAATCGCACTAAACTGTCAATCAGCGCAATTTCTTTTGAAGAGGTAGATAAGCTTCACGTGGAAAAGTCAACTACATGCACTCGAAAACCATGTTTACGAACGAAATATTTACAAAGGGAAAATTGGGAAATATAGTGCTAGCCGACTATGGCTGTGCTTTTCCTCACCAACTTCAACCCACTTTATACATACTGCAATAAAGGATCACTTTATACTTTCCTTTGTGTTGCGATAGGAAAGTGCTGAGCAACTTTTGCAATAATGTGATTCACACTTACTTATCCACATCCTGTATGCTTCTCTGTCCAAACATTTCATTTCGCATTCGCATAACTCCCCCACAAACAGGAAATCGCCTGCGAAGATGAAAATTTGTGTCGAAAAGCGCCAGTGGATATTATTGGCCTTATAAAGTTACTGCCTCCCTACTCCCCCTTCAAATGTAATTCGAATAAAGGAAACCAGTCTAGACACAAACAAAAATAAGGAATTGAGGATGTACACGTTCTATTTCAAACAGCCTTAAATTGCCCAAACAAAAATATGCAGCGATACTAAAAGGGAATTCATTATAGAACGAAAAAAGTAGGTACAGAGCCGACAGTCAGCTTTCAAAGATGTAAACTTAAATACATTTCCCCCACGAAAAAATCATTTTAAGTGTAGTAGTAGATTACATTTCCACCACTTGAATTTTCACTGGAAAACGTCCTCATTAACGAATGTATCTACCAGAGAAAATCAAACATTTTCTCAAGCACACTCAATATTAGAAGCAGGCATAAACAGAAGAAGCAAGGTCAAGTTGATGAAAGTGTTCCGAAATTTCTGAGAAATTTTTAAAAAATAATTCTCAAAGGACTAAAATACAGAAAGGAGCTGTAAGCTTAAATTGTGATAACATTATGAGTTGTATACCATAAGTCAATCACTGTCTTTAAAATGGATTTGATTCCATTTGAAGACATTTTAGCACTTCATGTTTGTTTTATAAACACATACGTTCCTATCTTTATAATATTTATCTACATCTTTGTTTAACATTTGTAAGTATAAGTAGGTAGGTAGGTAAACGTAGCTGAAGCACCAAGCAAAAATTAGCATGTAGGTACTTATCAGTCATGCTAAACGATACAACCGCAAAGTTCGAAGTCCAACTCGAAGAAAACAGATTCGACAAACATTTTAAGTAGTTTGTAGGTACATATAAACCACACATGTCCAAATCAAAGATAGCAAAGACCTTTTATCAAGGAACGCTGTTTAAAGTTTTAAATTTGAAATGAATCACTTCGCGAATTCCTAAAATTTTAAAACCACAAAAGACCGGATGCAATCTGCAGAACAATATGGTTAATATATGCACATCTTTAATTTCATTCGTCCATTGCAAAGATGATGAAAGATACAGGACTGTTGCAGATGCAGCTGCCTTTTTCGCCCGTCTGTTACGTGCATGTATTCCTCTTTACTGCACTTGCACTGTATCTATAACAACATGTATATAATATGTCATGTAACTTTTCTGTTTATTCGTCTTTTCTCTACTACATTTCTGTATACAGATTCTCTTAAAGCGAAATAAAAGAGTTAGCAAATCTATTCAACAGACAGTATGGAGCGGGGAAACGGTATAGGGTAGGGAGGGTACACCGAACACCGTAGCCGTACACATTCATGCTTCGTTCAACTTTTAGTTCGTGTATCGAAATCGTGTTCGTGAGCACGGTTGCCACTTGCAAAAAAAATTAGCTACCAAAATTGAAAAAAAAGTTACCAAACCAAGATAAAATTTACCAAAAATCTGGAGACGAAAACAAATAAAAGGGAAAAGCATACAATATTATAGTCTTGAACCATCGTGAAAATGCCTTATCAGTATCCAAGGACTTTTCTGTGATTTACGAACATAATAAAAAAAAAAATCAGCATGACATTGTAAAAACGTCCATTTGCTTAGTCTTCAGAGAAACTTAAATAAAAGTGCAGAATTCCTAGCCCTTTATTTTTATTTATTATAACACACATTTTTAAAACATAAAAAAAAACTTAAGTTCTTTTAATTGGGTACGTACATTAGGTTTGTAGTAACTTAGTCGACCTTTAAGTAGTTAAACAACGTCAACAAAGTTGTGCACAAAATTACCAGCTGCTAGAATGGAATCATCTACCATTTTCGATCCTTTTTTTTTTAAAAACCTTTAACAAATTAGAGTTTTATGTCTGTATATAAATATGTGTTATGATTAATTAACCTATCCATATCTCAATGTAGTTATAAACAGAAACAGAAAATATTTCGAAGTTGACAATCTGTCAAAAAAAAGAAAATGAGTGCATTCAGTAATTTTTTGAACAAAACAGGTTTACATGGGTGGTGCTGGCTGACGCATATACCTAATGCAAATGCAATGTTCACTCAGATACAGTAAGACATCATTTAAATGAATTGATATCGAGTTCGTATTTTCGGTGCTACTGCTCAAAAAGTTACCATAACCAGATAAAAATTACCAAATTACCAAAACTCAAAAAGTAAATAAAAAATTACCAAATTTGGTAGAAAATTACCAAAGTGGCAACCGTGTTCGTGAGCAGTTTTTGAATAGATGCGAAATTCATCTTAAAGTTCATTTCTATAATATCCCTTATATAAGAGAAGCAAATTTAAAGAGAGATGATATAGCATAGGAAGCATATCCAGTTCATTGAATTGACGACAAACGACAGACAAGACAACACAAAACAGAATGAGAAAATCGTGAAAGCCGAATTGGACTTTGAACAGCGACCCAAACAGAAACTGAACTTTGGACTCGTTGGCGATCGTTGTGTGTAAGTTGAATGCCATTTGGTTCGTTGCATGCATTTTCAAAGATACATTTTGAACAGGTGAGAGGAGTGGACGGCCGCGGACACGGAATGGATACGTACGCTTTTCTTTTGTTTAAATTGTTTGTTTGCATTCAAATTTGTATTCCAGTGAATATACCTAGGTAGGTACCTATATCTACGCAAAGGTTTTGTTATTGGGTTGGGTTGGATAGAGATTACCTAGGCAATACCTATTCGGCTGTAAACAATTGGAAATATGTAGGTACATTTTGTACCTAATCTAGGTGTATGTACGTACTAAGGAATGAGTTTGTTTTCATTTTGTTAATAACGATAACGTTCTTAAGCTACATGCCACTTTTCATGTCAAATTTTGAAAATGCCGACGTATATATACGAAGTAAACATTTTTCCTAGATCTGTCACTTCGTGTGAACGTTTGTCAAGCGTCTGGTTTGTCGCAGCGCACTCCCGCGAAAGACACGAGTAACCACCGAAAGGCCGAATTTTTGTGTAGCTTTAGATAAAGGGAATTCGGGACTAGGTGGTAGATAATATGTTGAGAAGTCTTCATCATAGGACGGTATTTATGGTTTATATTTTCATTTACATATCATGTTGATGTTAATGTCAGTCATAACAAAATGGCGGATCAATTTATGCAAGTCCAATTGCAACTTCTTTGTTTTGCTAAAATGCACAGCTTTATGAATTAGGTGCCAGATGGACGAAGCCTTTTCGCAATCCAAGGAGTTGATCATTGATCAGCTATAAGTAGACATAGGATTGCCATGCGTCTCACTCTTACGTCTAAGAAATGATTTTGTTCCCCTTTTGTCTATTTCGAGTCCAGTAACTGTAGTTTACCAGGTGTAGTTTACCTATACGAAGTTATTCAACAGATGAATGAGTTGATCAACTAGGCGTATCCGCAACTGTGCCTGGCAATGAAATTTTTTTATTCAAGTTAATAGTAATATCAGACGCATTTATGGTTGAATCGGTTGCATAAATAATGTAGTAGGTAGGTACGACCGGCTGTCGGGTGTGCACTTGTCACTGTTCACTGCTTTGGGCTCAGAGGTTAAAGTGATTGACTACTGACTGAGCGAGGGATTCTGTGTTCCACCACACATGATACCAACATTCAACATTTTTGTCAGCTATTCAACTCCACTGCTTGTAAAGGTTTGACAAACATCCAAGATAAAAGTCTTAGCAAGTTAAGGATGAGGTAACCAGTTTGGAAAACGAGAAAAGGGGTACATAGGTAGGTTCTTTACATACCTAATTGTTCCTACAGTGGGGGGACGCGAACTAAAACAAACATATAATAATAAAGAATAATAAATTCGTGACAGACGTAAGATGTAGTTCACAATTGGTCCGCAAATCCCAAACATAATTTACGTTAAGAAAATTGGCAAAGTGGGAGCCGTTTTTTTGTTTATCCAAAATATGCCTGTGTGAAAAAATACTTTTTCGACTCCTTATACCTATATTTTGAATTTTGTGGCCCAGAATCATTTTAAGGACGTAAAAGAGGGACTGTCACCCCCTAAAGGGCCACGTAGATATAGTAGCCCCAGTTACAGTTATGATGCGCCCATAATACTTTTTAGTTTAAATCACATATCGGTACATATCGGTTTCACGTAGCCCCCAAACTACAGCATAATTTGGTACATATAAATACAATACCTACCTATCTCTTGTATAGCTCATTTTTGAATAGATATACCTAGCTTCAGTTCTTTCCATTAACGAGGGGAATCAAAAAACTTATAAAAATATATGAAAAATAAACATAAATTATCATCCGGTGGTGTATCTATAGAATATCACACACACTCCTATTGCAATGCCTCCGCCAACTGCGGATGAGAAACAAATTCCCAACAGTGAACGCCACCATCTTAATAGCCTTGTCGCCAAAGACAAACAGCAACAGCCCCTGCTGCTGCTGCTGCCCTACCTAACCCACCGTACATCAGACATCAGAGAAGCATTTCGTGTTTTTGTGTGATCACTCGGTGAGCACGTGCCATGAAATTGTCCATTTGACGCGGTGTTCACTCAAGCTAAGAAACGGCGGCGGCGGCGGCAACGAACAGAACAACAAACAAAAATAAGAGAAGAATGAACGCAAAAAGAAAGAAAGGAAGAAAAAAAAAAGCAGAGCACAGCACTAAGCCAAAAACAACAAATGAAAAACAAAACCTAACCAAACATTTTCTCTCCATGCTTATTTCTTGCAGCGGGATTTGTGTGGTTGGTCTCGGTGGAATGGAATTGGTAAGGCGCTCTCTGTCATCATCTGTATCCATTCCATATCCATATCCATACCCACAGGCACACAGATTCTACGTTCATATACAACATAATGGCAGTGCATGGGTGTATTGTTTTAGTTTTGCGACAAGTGGATTTATTTGGACTTTGCCCAATCCCACTATCCAAGTATAATATCTTTTACAAAATCAACAGCCGCTTACATATCTGTTGATGACTGCGTGTTCTGTTTGCCTTTCAGATCAGTTATACATTTATAATATATAGATACCTACCTACATAATTTGTATCTGTTTGGACTCACGTAGTTAGGTTAGGTCATTGTGTCGAATTTTTGCATTGTAGCTGTACTGTAAGGTCCGTACATCTGTTTTGTTGGAATTTGCTGAATAATTTAGATTAATCAATTAAGGACCCAGGAAGCACTTCACATGTTGTACAATATACCTACCTTCTATTTTGTGCTACATGTCTCTGGAGACTAACTTAAGAACTCATCGGAATACCCGCCAAACTGGTCCGTTGAGAAAATAATGCGCATTACTTCGAACGGAACGAATAGGATTTATATTTCTTGCAAAACAAATTAATCGGATCTACCTAAGTCAGATTCTAAGAGTGTTTTCTTGCGTCCAAAATGGTGGATGTTTGTTTAATAGTCACCCCAGCAGAGTGCAGAAGTACATTCCAACTACCACTTCACCGAATTAGGGGTTTGTGTCGAACATCCACTCTGAGTGCTTTTACGATGGCACACCAGGGTGGGGCACCCTATTTTTTACGTTTAAAACAAATGTTGTGACATTAAGTTATTCATTCATATAACTGCGTTTTCGATTTTCGTTCGTTATATAATTATACAGGACGCCTACCCCTTGAAATTCAGTTTCACTCGAGACACTGTTTATTTTGTAGGTATATACCTACATAATGTTAAATTACATTAATCCGCCTAAGTTCAGGCACACCAAGTTGGTAAGTGATGTGTTGGGTTCGGGAAATGGGAAGCCAAAAAATAATCAATGAAACTAAAGATGTCAATAGTCCCAACACACAGAAATAGTAACGAAGAGGAATTCGATTGAGCAGGTGGTGCGTATTATACGAATTCAATCAGAAAGGAAACATTTTTAATCAATTTACCTAGGTAAAAGGTTCATAACAAAGCAGTTTATTGCTATTCAAGTGAATGTACTTTATAGTTTTAGCTGTAGCTTTTTGGTTTTAGATTTGTAATAGGTACCTACTTACTAACATAAATATTAACAAGTTGAATTTTAGGGTCTGAAAAAGTTCCTTTACATTCACTTTTGACTTTTACTGATTTTGCTGCTGTCAAATAACAAAAGGTACGCCCTTGAGAAGTTTTTCTTGTGCTAAATGAACACCTTATGTAGGTAAGTACCTCCTTTTTTTTAATTAATTGTTTAGTTATCTAACTGATACACCTTACACCTAGAACTGGAACTATTTTCTCGCATCTACAATACAGGTAGGTATATGTAATTTATAATTGACGTAAGAAGCTAGGTCTTGATAAAAACTATCAAATAGAAAAACGAGATTTTGTATTACCTACTTGACATTCATTTAAAAGCGCGGCTAAACAACACAAAACTACTTTAGCAAAAAAAAATATATTTATATAACAGGTAGGTATCGCAACTTGAAGTCGCGTTCTGAGAGAATTTTAATGTTATGAATAGATATAAGGTAGGTACTTGACACACAAGAGTACCTACCTATTTGTTTAACGCCGTAACGCAAAATAAATTAACAACACTCCCACATTTACGTATTGACTTTAGATAGATAAATGCAAAAAGTTCTCTGTTAATCTAGTAGCAATGTGTACGAGTATATCAAATAGTTTATGCCAATGTGTTCATAGGTGCCCAACAGATATTATAGTTCAAAAGTACAAAGATCAAGCGGCAAAAGCAACAAATTTATACAGACAACGTACACGCCGCATTTCATTTCGAACTCGAATCGTATAAGTAGGTATTTCAGTATCTATCTAATGTATCTTTGCCATATATATCCAACAATAAAAACTAATTTTATGTGCACCGTCCAAAGTCCACAAACAAGAAAGCTCAGCTAAAGAAAAATGTGAAACAAATTACGCGGGAAATCTTAAATTAACATAGTGAACAGCACAACAAAAGGAAACGGCGAAGAAGTGTGAATGTAGGTTCATTATTTAAACTGTAAAATGTCTACACAACGCCTTGTAATCCAGAAAAGAATAAAGTTAATTTAAAAATATGTAGTGTGTTCGTAAGGGTGATCATATAATACAATTTGAGAAACTAATCGGCATTGGCGACTTGGTTGGAAAAGTGTAGGCGTTATTGCCTTTTTGAGCCTCACTTATGTCGCGTGGTATGACTTGGATAAACGCTCAAAAATAAATTCGGTATAGGTACCTATAAGATCAGTTTCTAAATTGAATTACAAATACATAAACTTAATTTTTTTGATTCCAAAAGAGGGAAATGGGAATATACAGTCGGATATTATTTGTAAATAAATAAAATAAAAAAAAGGAATCTACTTTGATCATCTGTTTATTATAATAATAAACAGCTCTGTATTTGAAGATGATGTTAATTATGAATTATTTTGTATAAATAAATAAGTAATTGGCGCAACAGGTTTGTAGGGACCCTAGACTTTGCTTCTCACAATCATTCGTTTTGTGTTAGTTTTTCATTTTTGGGGCGAAGGAATTATTTTGCACACAAAAACATATAATAATGTTCTATATTTTAGAAGTTGTTCATTATTTGTTTTGTATTCAACTTAAATTTTTAAACACCAGCATTAAAAAAAAATATTCAACCAATAAAGTGATAATGATATTGCGTCTCAACTTGCTGACAGAAAATGATGTTGAAATATTTGTCTTTTTTTATATAAATATCGTCACCGTAGCTGACACGCATTCGAAGATTTAACGTATATCAGGCATTAAAGAATAAAAATCAATTGCCGTAAACGGACAAAATTATTATAATATCTTTTTGCCCCAAATCAAAGCTTGAAAAATCATTTTAGGAAATTTTTGACATAACTAAGTCAAACTGATCACAAAGCTATCAAGATACCATTCCTTAGTACTCCCTCCTTACTTTGTGTGTGGAGCTGGCAGCGGTTTCAGGTCTCAAGGGAAGATTACTTCAATTTGTCCCCCACCATCTGCTGACAGACTCTCAACGGCTAGTATAAAGTGTTTGAGTAACCTTTCATCGGTTTGGACAACCCTTAATATAATTTACTGTGCCTACCATGGTAGCCCCTCTCTGAAGTATTACTCAATCTCTTCTGACAATGTCCGATTTATGTATGTATTAGATTAAGATTATAAGCTAGATTTCTCTTTTTAATTTTTACCTGTTGCCATGTTATGTAACTGAAGAAATATTAAGGAATTTCCTGTTCGTATCTATATATTTATTTTACATAAAGCTTTCAATACAAAGTGCTTTATAAAAACGAGTATTAGAGTTGCATTTAATTAACATTTAACTGTATTAATTTGAACACCAAATAACAGGTCTGTCATTCCAAACTATTATTACAGCTGAATGTGTTTTTGCAGTCATTTGCTAGACACCTCCCATTAGCTCCCGTGAGCTAATCGTGAGAATTACAAATGCAAAAAAATGTTATACTGCTTATACATATTTCTTATTAGGTGTACAATTTAAAATCAACCGCAAAATAATAAAAAAATTAAAATACCTACATACTTACAGATGCAGGTACACATTTGTTTGTCGGTGGTTATCCTAAATGCGATAGTAATATTGTATCTTAGCCAATAATTTAATTTTCAATTACTGATTATTAAAGTGACGCATATGAATACTTGGAAAAATGAAGATGCGTTATTTCGCAACTGAATATTTGTAATAATGTAGGTATGCCCTTTTGTGGCGATACACAATGTATGCATGCATTACATATTTCGCAACTTTTACAATAAATTACATTCAACGATAAACCCTCAATTTAATGCCCAGTCATAAAAGTCATGTGCTCGGTGTGCTTTTTCTCTGATCGTTCTGGATGGTGACGTACAAGTTCAAAGTCTGCTTCCGAGATCCGCTCATTGCGATGAATTAGTTGGCACCTGCAATTATTGAGCTTGGAAGCAAACCCTCTACCGCCAGCATTATAAATTGGGATAAATTAATATATACTAAAGAACGGGAAATACAGTTACCCAGATAAAAATGAGATTAATGCAAACTTACACAAATCCTGTCGAAATATTGGAACAACCGTATATATGCACGGGCACAACGAATATACCTACGTGACTTCTTTCATGCAAACAAAAAAATGTATTTATACCTATATCGCGAGCAGTGGTAGTTTTTTTTTCTGATGCAATTGTGTACGTACAAATGCGTGAGTAGATACGCCAATTCTCCGGAGATGGAGCCAAACTATTTTATATATATTTTACAAGTACATATATATTTTACCTGCAAATAAAAATGAGAAAAAAAATCGGTTAATCAAATCCAAGTATTTTTCAAATCATATACGACTATTTCATATTATTTTAATTGCAAGGTTTTATTGCATACGAGGAGGTATTATCAAGTAAACAATATTTTGCAGTTCGATTGACAACAAACGGAGTTCTTTGTATCAAGAACAGTGAAGTGCAAGCAGGGAGTAAATGACCAAGGTGTTTATCTGATATGTACTGGCACTTCCGCAATCAATGGACTTTGATTATATCTACGAACAACCACTTTAATGAGTAATGGAGCAGTGTACCTGACAGGTATTTCTTAATTCTAGATAATGCCCAACGATTATTTCACATATAGATTAAATATATACCCCGTGATTGCGATACAAATTGGTTTCAGTTTTTCATAGGACGACACAATTACAAAAATATACCACTTCATTGGCGATAAGTGGGTAGGAATACTCAAATTTGGTGAATGTAGGTAGGTACCTATATTTAAATTAACCTTTTTGATAAGATTTAAAATTTCAGTCAGAATGATTGAAAAACAAATCACTTATAACATTATTATCAATTTGTTGATCAATTTATTATCAGTTTAAATATATTACAAAATGCTGAAGCGTTTTTTCTCAGTATAGGATTGGCAAATTAGGACTACATTTATATATTGATTTCCCGAGTTGAAAAATGTCCCAATAGCAGTGTATTTGTGATGTATATAATCGAACATATATGCAACTGAAAGTAGTATTAAATCACCAAATCATCAAATATTTTCACACGACTTATGCATTGGCACATAAGTACATACCTTAAAAAAGTTTTGCGAATTTAGTGCTGTATGCAACCGTAGCTGGCTTTTTGGAAAATGACATAACCCGAACGAGAAAAGTCTAAAGGTGTGATATCACACGATCTAGGTGGCCAGTTGACAGGTCCGAAACGAAACTGATTAATAATTTGGAGACGTTCTTGAGAAGGGGGTTTTTCCATGGAGATTTTTCAAACAATATACTGAATAAGAATAACACCCAGTGGCGGATTTGCCCTAAGGCCCAGTAGGCCCGGGCCTAGGCCGGCAAATCGTGCGAAGTATCTTAATATTTTAAAGGCTCGCGTACAAATAATTTCGTACATCATACATATAAAATAGTTCACGTAGGTACCTATTGTTATTAAGCGCGTGTCAGTCAAGCTCGTGCGGTGCGTCGCGGCGTTGTAACCACGTGCCCCTCCACTGCCTACCCACGATAGTTATGTCAACCAGCGGTACCAGATTCCACGATTTATAGTATTTTTACGATTTTAGGACATATTCCACGATTTTTGAGCTAAACAAAACATTAAATTCCAAGATTTTTAAAATTTATCGCATACAGAAATTCATTTGCAATTTTCCAAATAAAATCTAAAAATGTGAAGGTGAAGTAAAACCCGCTCATCTGTAGTTCTGCTTAATGCTTATGCTGCATACTGCTTTTTTAGTAAATGTGCGTGTACAGTTAGCGTACAGTCATGGAATAAACTGTTTTGAAAAATGTTTATGTTTGCGTAATACGCTGCTTGAGCTAAACTAAACTCCAAACATCAGCCAAAGTCCTAGCTAAATTTTGACAATGAGTACGCCGAGTGGATAAGTGTCAGAGAAAACAGCTGTTCTTTGGAAACTTCCTTCAAAAATTGGATTCTCTCTTATTTCAACTATTTCTAATTCTAGGTACTTTTCGTGGATGTAATAATTAAAAAAGCCCATCCTTGCATACTTTTCCGCAACAGAACAACAAATACACGACGATCTGTCTCAGTTTAGCTTGAGAAAATGTGCTGACCCATTAAATGGGCACATTAAATTTTGTCCAATCATCGCTGAAACCTCGGAAAATATTATAAACTAGCTTTATAAGCTACCTTTTAGTTAAACAATTTTCTGAATCAATTAAAAGTGGGAATAAAATAAAATTATGAATTATGTATCTAGTCTATAATGATGGGTGCTGAGAAAGGGGCGCCACATGGCCTGGGGCCTAGAGCGGCTAGGACTGCAAATCCGCCATTGATAACACCACACCTGGTGCCAGTTACGCGTGATCTGTCTTAAAAAAATAAAACTATTAAAAAACAAGTCTAACTGAATCGCCCGTCGCGTCGTTTAGAAAGTACACTCACCTTTCAACAGCAGACAAAAGTATTTCAGTCAATTTCACACAAAAGGTAACAAAAACAATGAACCCTAAGGCGCATAAGGAATCTTTTCTATTGTATATTATCAAATCCACATTAAGGCTCAAGCGTTGCGCCTCATGCCTTCTTTAACGATTCAAAAGCAATTACCTATATACATGTTACATCTCTTTTGTCGGTCACGTACATCAAATAACTTGGGTGGTTGCATTTTCTTTCCCTCCATCAACTCAACTAATTACAACAAACTCTCTGAATTAATGATAAGCTCTGCCTTTTCTAATTATTTATACCCATGCACACTTCTTATCCCAGCTGCTTACGGAGTACCATCCGGTCTTTTTATTCCCCTTCGTATTCCCTGATGCGTGTAATAGAATATTAGCCATGTGTCAGAAATCAGGATCAAGAAGATAAAGTTTACAATCTCAATGTTGTCTTCTATTTTCCTTTAAATACTACATTTCATGTGTAGTTTTATTTAAGTCATATTTAATCGACCAAAAGTTTATGGTATTTGCTTTACTAATCTGGATAAATCCTAGAGTTCATGGCCAACAATGCGTCGCCATATTTTTGGCTTAAAATGATGTCCTATTTTTATACATTTTTCTTGGCGATTTCCCAGCATAGAATTTGAATCAAAGAAAACGAAAGAAATTAATTACTCTGTTTGGGGTTTTAGCAGAAAAGATTACAGACTTTCATGTGTATTGACACAAAATCAATTTGCATGACAAGATAAATGAAAGCACGTGCTGTATGAAATATAAGTTATGCAATTTGTGCACAAAACAAATTATGAATGGATTCTTATCTTTGTGTAGTTCTAAGCAATTTTGTAATTACTTTATTAGGTTTGCCGTTGTATCACTTTGTTCAAGTACATAAAGTGAATGTACTTAGGGCTGAAAAAGCAAAAGTACTAGTTGGCAACGTAGAAACAACGACAAAAATGACTTCATCGATAGTTGGAGAGGTGAATGTTTTTGAAATTGCATGTGCTGTAATTTTTCATGTCATTCTATTTTGTATAGGTATGTGTGTTGTAGCTAATAAGTAAATAGTGAATGTACATTTCGGAAAGCATTTTAACGAAAATATGACTTTTATAACAAATGGTTGTGCTTATGAAAAACCGCACTAGTAGATAGGTACTGTCACATTTTAGAACTAATTTCCTGCTCTAGGCAAATCGAAAACGCGTAAACAAATTGTGAAAGGTGAAGTGGTATGACCTTGACTTAGAGAAATGCAAAACTTTCTAGTTTTTTGCGCCGTACTTTGATACTTACAATTCGCTTTGGACTTGTGCTCACGAGTCACGAACCAAAATCAATTAAAATTTGAATTTGTAATGACATTAAAAGCTCAAGTAAATACACGCGAATGGGTAGTTTCATACAGGAATCTGTTAGATACAGCAATTCACTGCACTCGGTAGAATTGCGCCTCAACAAACGCGGCTTATTTTGTATATTATGTAATTATAATTAATTTTATATTTTCATCTCAGTATAAATTGAGTGCTGTTAATAATTTTTATTTGAATTGTAGTTTGCTAAGCAAACGATTTTTTGGGAGCGACTGTAACCATCCACGCATATATGTTCAATCTCATTAGTTTCAATGTTAAGAACAAATCAAACGTCCCGCATGTTGCTTATCTCTTACTAGGTGGCGTTTCAAGCAACACCCGGTATGCGGTTAACCTCAGAGGCCATCTTCGGATAATACAATACAAATTAATTGAATTATTAATTAAAGTCATGTTATACACTCGTAAGACGATAATCTCTGGGCATTGTGGTTGTTTTTTTTATTGATTGGCAAGCAATGTACTCGCAGAGCTGTGTCCTAGTGGAAGAGTGTTTAGCATTTAGCGATTCTAGTGATAATGATCTAGTCGAAGGGGCGCAGTAACTCAGTGGTTAGTGTGTTGGACTACTAAACGAGGGGTCCTGGAAAAACACAAATTATATCTTAAGGCTTTTCCACTGCGCCACCTCTCACAAATGTCTGATATACATTCCAAAGAGTTCAACTGTCATGAAAGACCTTATTCAGTACAGTAGGTAGGAACCTCCTAAAAATAAAAACGAACGGCTGTGAGAAAACAGTTCGAAAACTTTGAAATTTAACGAATTACATGTACTCTGTCAAATGTTCACATAAAAAAAAAAAATAGCACGTATACGCCCAAGTGAATACTAAAGTTTACCAAATTTACACCGTTTGCGTTCAGTGGTCTTTTTCGCAAAATTATAGAAATTGTAAGTGAAGTCAGTGCAAGTTGTCAACACCTTAAAATCCAATTAAGTATGTGTTTTTATTCTTGTTTTTCTTGTTGCAACTCTTCATATAAAAAGAAACCATATACATGTGGGTTAAGATAACAAAAAATGGCTCGTGGGACGTGCATTTCAGCTTCGTTAAACTACAATTGCACTGTTAAGTTGCATTTGCCACCTCATTCTGTATGTAAACACTAGGAAACATATAATATAGACCATCCCCTTAGCAAGGACGTTAAACTAAGAAGAAAGATGATATCATCTATGTAGAGTTTTCTTCATTTTGCATGTCAAAAGCTAAACCTTGAGCGCGTTGAAAAATATTTACATTTAAATTCTTCTCCAAGAAGCCATTTATACTAGTCATAGTCCTTACGTGAATTTTCCTTGGCAGCTAGATGCATTTATCTCGCAGTATTTGTACAAGAAAAAGAGAAAAAAAAACTCTTCGGAAGAAGCATACTTATAGCGCGCTAAAACGAAACGCCTTGATGATTCCGCATTTAGATTTATTTTGAGTCCCTTCCGGAGTGTGAATGTGTATTTGCCTGCGGGGAAATGTATACATATGGTATATACCCATGGGATATCTTTCATACCACCAGCATATTTTGCTATCCAGAAAACTATCCACTAAAATGAGAAGAAAACTTATTCCTATTCTGACTTTGTCTTATTGTTTTTGGCGAAACTTTGAAACCACGCACTTGCCTATAAACACACATATGAATTAGTTGAATACAAGGATTTTTTTATTTGAACATTTGCAGTTTTATTGGATAACTTTTTGGGCGGGCATACGTTCTTATAGTATCCTTGTATTAATTTGTGGAATCCGATAGTAATTTGGGATAACCGCACGAAATTTCACTCAAGTTGATTTACAGAGAACCATTTTGATGAAAAGTTACAGGAAACAAAATAAATCACTCCTGCTTCTATAAAATGAAAGGACAGTCTGTATGTTGTTGAAGCGAAATTGATTTCCATTAATCAACAAAAACCAATTTACGAGCCAGTGGGTGTCCGAAGGTTTACATATACCAGAAATGGATTTCACCTGTGCAAGTTGAATTTAATTGAAAGTGATTAAGATGTAACAATAACATTTGTGATGAAAATCCATTTGTTTATGTTGCATATTACTTATGGCAGGTGCACAAAATTATACATTGATTTGCTAGGTAATTAAAAGCGGAAATATTGAGGGCGATTTTGTGTTGCATAAATTGATTTAAAATTTACTAAATCGCCCACATATTGGGTTCCTAAATCTCAATCCGCAGTATAGAAAGTATAGAAACATTTACAACAATATAGAAAAGAAACATTTACAACAATAGCACCTGCAGCACTTTATGTGCGACTGGAAGCTTTAAATAGAAAGCAGAATGGAAATGGAAACCCTAAAACTTTAATACGAGAAATTCAAAGCGAGTTCCAATGTCACTCGTGTCATGGCTATATATAAGTGCAGTTCAGGGTGGTATACTCGTAAAATGGTCTTGTACTGTAACCAGGCATATTTTATTTGGTTTTCCTTTTTTTTAATGCATTCTCTGGCCCATTGAACCATGCCACCATACCACCAACGACAGCACACTACGCGTGCCAAAGAAGATTAGGCGAATCTATATCACCACCCACGGCCAACACCTGTCGGTTCGGTGGGCCAATGTCAGACGCTCACCACTACTACAACTATTATCCATGGATCGCATACAGCCATGGGCATTATTAGTGGTTCCATATCGCCTGTTGTTGTTTAGACTTCGATTCGTGCAGACGAATGAAAGGGGCTGAAAGCAAGACAACAAGCTCAAGAAGGAGGAAAATCAATTTTCTCTGAAAGAGCTTTGCTTTGGGATCCACAGTGAGTTGGTTATTTTTTTGTTTTTTTTCCGTAGCAAATAAAAATACCAATGTATGTGCGAAAGGAGGAAAATAAAATAACACCCATGTTCCTCCGCATATAGTTGTTCCTCTATTGCTGTTACTTCTTGTTACCCAACATGTAAGAAAACAGAAAGCTAACAACGATTATATAGGCGACTAATGAAATAATATTGTTCTTCTTTCATCTAAATTCACTGTCAATTTAAGCCTAACAGATCCTTTTCTAACAGGGGTGTGAGAACTAATTTTTGTTTCGACGTTTTTACGATAATTGAAAAGGGACACATTTTTCTGTTTGTTTAATTCTCACTGCGAACGACTCGTAATGAAAGGAGGTGTATGTTTGTAGAAAAAGACGAATATAACCATTCAACTTAAATTACAAACAAATTACACAGAAAATTGGTTTAAAACCATGGGCCACATTTTTGCGAATAGGAGTTCATGTTGGCGTTGGAACTAACAAGTAATGTGCGTGGAATTCGAACCTTTCACATCTAATTGCAAATGATTTCGTTTTTGTTTGTGAAAGCGTGAAAAAGTTAATCAAAAGAATAAAGAATGAGAACGGGTCGCATTTCTTTTAGGAACTTAAAGGTTTCTCAGAAAGTTGATCCCTGGGACGATTAGAGTTCAAAAATGAACCAACTGGCACTAAGCAGGAATTGCAAGTTAAAAATAAATCTTAAAAATATATTCATATTTACTATTGCTTATGAGTTTTAAATAGAGTTACTGCGCGATACTAATAATCAAATTTAGTTAGTAACCCAATAATTGGGATATTTTCCCGTGCAGGGATATCACTTCACGGGCAATAACTTCACCTCGAGTGGGAAATAGTTCTAAATAAAATTACTCATTGTGACCTAGGTACATACATATATTTCATTTAGTAAAAAGTTTGAAAGAGATTCTTAGGAAGGCCCATTGTTATTTATCTGCGATAGGTGCAGCATCAATATGTTCAATTTCTGGAATGTGAGAAAGCCGTGAGTTCGGTCTCTTCTGACTATTCCTGTTGGAAAATTATAGTCGAAGTTCCGTTAAGAAACTATAATTTTTAGATCCTCCACAACAGCTCATAGTGAACAGGCACTTAAATTGGAAAGCTTTTTCAAACTATACCCTACTACTGCATAGTGTTTGACTTTTGGAAAGGCATTACCGTTTTTTCGTTACATTTCGTCCCTTACCGCCCTTGCGGCATAGCTCAGCGATAAGCACAATGCCGCCAGCTAGTGAATAGAACTGAGAATATGACTCAACATTAGGCATTTCGTTGTTGCTACTCGTGCTTGCTACAAGGTACTCGTTTATTGTCGCTCTCTATGGTTTCTGCCTGTTTTTTTTTTATTTTATAACGTACTGTGTGGTTTCAGCGGTTTTATATGGATAAGAGAATGATTATGGGGAGGATTTTGTTGGCTGATAATCGGGTATGGTTTGCCAACTGCTGGAATACAAAAATGCGAAGAAGCAACAATTCAGACTCAACTGCGAGTCTCTTAGATTGTCGCTATACTTCCGAAGTGACTGAAGTTTACTGTGAGTTGTTGTTCTTTTAACTGTAATTTCTAATTTGTAACTTAAGAAATAGCTGCCGCAACAGGTACAAAGGACCCTAGGCTTCTCACAGTCAATCGTTTGTGGGATTTTTAAATTTGTACGGCTTATGGATTCTCTTAATCTAAAAGCAACACGTCAATTTATCTCCGAAATCATACAAAATTTTGCTCTTATACCGTAAACGTTGCCAACATTGGCCCCCCTCACAAGCAGACTCCCACCATTTGCCACTTCACAGCTTTAATATGTTCTAACTCTAACACAACGAAATCGTAAAAGCAATAACAATAAATTACCCTTTAACCAAAATGTGCTAAAGAAACAATTAAGTTAATTTTCCAAACAATTTGTCACATCATGTCTTACGTGTCTTTCCTGTGTGCATTTAGATGTATCATTTGCATACATGCGCATAGCGCACGTATTAAAAGTTATACGCAGTCGATCTCCCCCTCTAAGCGAACGTGGAACTTTGTCAAAAACAATAAATCCCCAACAATTTACAAGGCATTTCACCCCCATATCAGGTGATTGCAAGAACGGTTGACCATTTATAATGCACTTTACAGTCTTTTGTCACCTGAGCAGCAAGTGATTCCGCCACAGTTAAAACAAATCAAAAAGGTATTACATACAGGCATAAGACAGAGTAATGTAAATTACGACAAACGTCGGTTAGGTTTATGTTGTGGTTGTGCTTGAGTTTGAACGCAACTTTGCATGATATCACAATGTTTCAGGAACCATTATACAAAGTATGTATTTTATACACCAATTTGCGAAAGGTGACTTTATTGTGGAAGGCCACCAAATTTTGCTCACTAATGGGGAGAAAGGACTTAAATTGGCAATTGGCTTGAATTGCATTTTAAACACCCATTTGGCGCGCACACAGACCCATATCAAAGTCTAGGTAAATTGCACTCTATTAGACGACAAATGGGAGTAGAAATCAGATAAAGGACTTGCAAAATGGAGAAGGTTGCACTTAATGTTTACTGGTAGGAATGCTTTTATTTATTTCTCTTTTCAATTAATTTAATCGCAACAATTCCGAGTTGTAGCTATCTGTTTTTAAAATATATTGTTTGTGCTCCCTTTGAACACAAATGCCATTACAAAGTGAAGGTAGTGAACTTTGTTGTAATTAAAGCGAAAAAGTGTGCACAAACGATGTGGACGTATTGTTTTGGGTAAGGATTAAAGTAGGAAATTTTGATTTAGTGAGAAAAAGTTGAGAACAAAATTATTACACAATCGAGTAACATGAAGGGTTTTCCAATGAGAGGTGTTATTGTGAATGACCAGCTATGTCGGTAGCTGTCACTTTTGAAGCTTTTATTCTTTGACATTTGACAAGTAGAAACTGCGCCATTACTAAAAATGGAACGATACACGGTTCAACAACGCATTGAAATTATTTAAATTCACTACAAAAATGGTCAAAGTCTTGCAGTCACAGGTCGCAAAACTAAAGCATTTTTTGGTCGTCGTGAAGCACCTAGTCGGACCGCAATACAGAAAATGGTGGAAAAATTCGAGCTGTTGGGACAAGTTAGTGATGTGAAGAATAAAACCCGTGCACGTCGCTCAAGAACAACTGAGAATATTGCTGCTGTAGCTCAAAGTTTTGAAGAACACCCTGGTTTGTCCATTCCTCGTCGTTCTTTGGAATTAGACATTCCACAAACGTCATTACACCGTATTTTGCATAAAGACTTGGGTCTTAAGGCTTATAAAGTTCAGTTAACACAAGAACTCAAGCCGGCCGATCCACAAGCAACGAAACCATTGATCTTTTACGGGAAAAGTTTCCGAACCGTGTTATCTCTCGAAGAGGTGATCACAATTGGCCACCGAGATCTTGTGATTTAACACCTTGCGACTTCTTCCTTTGGGGCGACGTGAAAGATAAGGTCTACGCCAACAACGCAGGGCAGCCACTTTGCGATTTGGTTATGGAAAATTTCATGAAAAGGATATGGTCCTGTATGCGTGCTCGTGGTGGCCATTTGGCTGATGTTGTTTTTCATTATTAACGACATACCTTTCTCTTTATTACGAAATAAACATCCGATCATTTACCTCAAAAAATGACATTTTTTCTTTGAAAAAACTTTATAAGGTCAAGCCTAACAGTCAATAAAGAATTGCTTCAAAAACTCGTTAGTTAGTAGGAAACTATTCAAGTACATACAAAATAACACATAAAACATTTAAGACTTAAACCAGCATAATCCCTTGCATGTGTGTTTTGAAGTTGTTTTCAATTTAAACTTAACATTCCATTCGGAATTCACAAACGAAAAATTTGCAAACAATACAAAGGAATCTCTTCATTTGATACAAGTATATCAGTATTGCCTCTATGCACTAGAATTTAAAAAAAAAAAAAAAAAAAAAAAAAAAAAAAAATACGTTCCTTCATACGCAACATTCATTAGCATAGCACGTGGCTGAATTTTTACTCAGTCAAGAACATGTTTTTCTGCGGTTGCGGATACATTTCAATACAAAATCGTATCTAAGACGGAATTACGCCTGGATTTGTGTGGATGGCTACTCTTTGTGTTGTTTACTTTTCTTCTTTACCATATCATTCACCTCCACTTCAAATAAATTTTTGTATGATAGTGTCTAAGAGATATATCTGTAGATATCTTATGCAGACGTGCATGTATAGTATTAGAATGGCTAACAAAAAATAGTTGGGTCGTGTTTGTGTATCTTGTTTTTGTTCAGTTTTTTCGCAGCTTTATGTAAATGTTTTTGTTAAATAAATTTAAAAATAAAAACGTACAAAAGAAAACAGTTTGCTAGCTGGTTTTGTCTTTTTTCGCTTGTCTTTAAAGAAGAACAAAAATAACAATGGTGTGGTCAGAACAATTTTATCTCCGTTGTTTTTTACGCAAATACTTGCAGATAAGGTTGGTGTATAAATCAACTATTTATAGGGATGGATAGGTTTGACACAAGTCAAAAAATAAAAACCGAGCCTTCACCTTTTGCGACGTAGCAATAATTCAAACTCGTTTAGCGTTAGCTTTTTTTCGCAATCGCAAATTCATCAAGGCTGTATCAAGATAGACACAATGTATTAACATGATAACGAAAACATTTTTAATCTGTATGCAAACAGTGTTGTCTACTGTATCTGCGAACATATATAAATTCTTGAGATCATCAAAAAGAAAAAAGACGGTATAAATCTGTGAATAATGTAAAGTAGTATTCTCTAAGCTAGGCACAGGGTGTGTCTTTTCGAAGAGATATGTAGTCTGCTTGTTTGCAGATGCTCCATTTAGTTCTAGAAATAATAATAAACATCTCTGTCGTATGTAACAGCATGTAAGCTTCGCTCAGTATAAACAGAAGAGAGCTTTCGCGTGCACTGTGGTTGTATCGTCGCTTTTTTCTTAAATGAAGCCGGATCTCAACCTGTGATTATATCTCCAAAAATATGGAAAACATTAATTCGAACAATAATTTAACTAACTTACTAATTTCGGAAACAAAATGATAGTCGCCTCTTGGTTTTTTAGAGGTACCAATAAAACTACGAGTGTTCAATAAAATAAGGTGAATATATAGCCCACTTTCAGTGGGAAATAACTTCACATAAAAAAAGTGAAATTATTTCCCACTAGAGGTGAAGTTATTGCCCGGTGAAGTTCTTACCCTGGAAATATTAAAAAGACAATAGATGTCATATAATTTCCTGTAACTCTTATCCATCAGCAACCATAATGCAATTCTAATAATCGAGCAGCTGGGACCGCGTATCTATCCGCTATTTAACTGGATAGTGTGTTGCCAATTCAAAAAAAAAGCTTTTACAAAAACCACTCTTATCCATCAGAAACAAATTTATTAGAAGCGTCAAATTCATTGAGTTTTCTATTCATCTGTCTATTTTCTAGAGCGTCCAGGTTGTGAAACTTTAAATGACCTTAGAGGACAAAAATAGTCTTAAATCACTTGTTACATTAACTCATTTTAAAGTCATTAAACATTATTCAAGTATTTACAAAAAACATGTTGTAGTGGGTAGACTGTACAATGTACGCATGTATATCAAATACTGTCAAAATTTTAACATCTGCTTAAGTAAAAAAAAAAGCTTTAGATTTCATTTTGAATTTCCTCAAACGTTTCCTTTTGACACAAAACATGTATTCTAAATTCTTGTTTATTGAGTCATTTGCAAACATATATATATAACTCAGCAAAAATACAGCCTTTGTGAGTGTATCTTATGGCAAAGTCACATTTCGATATTTAAAAACCAGAAACCTGAATTATTTTTTATCTATATTCGGTGGATGTGATACAAAAACTGTATGCATACGAGTGTCGTTTACGTTTTAAATATTATATTTATAAATAAGCTCTAAATCAGACATGTGCCATTTTATCTTCGCTTTATTTGATTGTTTATAAAAAGAAATGATTTTCATCGTGTCCTATTTTAGTTGGGCAATGAGTGGGAGAAAGTATATATTATACTACTTGTAAGAGTTTCTAGGCAAAATTAGTGTGTGTAGGTAGTAAATGTTCACCTTAACTTAAACGAACTCACAATCAAAGTATTTTAAATACAAAATTCACTTTTGCGAGCTTCGTAATAGAAATAGATCAACTTTGATAAATTTGAGAGTCGTTTTACCAAACAGATATAGGCTCCTTTTGTAATTGTCAATTGGCAATCAAATCGACAGATTGACAGAAACGTCAGTAGAATTCCATTGAGATTTCCATTTTTAATTTTATATTTCAATTTAAGCAGTCATTTTTGCTTCTAATCTGACCAAACCAACTCGATTCAATCTTTAGCGCGGAATTAGCACCTTATGTCAGTGAAATTGCTTTGATATTTCAATAAATTTGTTTTTGCTAGTTTTATCAGTAATTTTCGTCTCGAAATAACTTTGACCTAACATGGATTTATTGTTACTAAAAACATGTATTTAATTTTGATAAATTCAACATTTTGTATCACAAGAATGGAAACGACATCGAACGTTGGTAATCGACTGATGTCCATCTCGATCGAGACTCGAATTGGAAAAAAATCAACGATCGTATCGATCAAATTAGTTTTTTCGATCGATAGTTATATCACAATAACAACAAAATTTTTAAAAATAAGATTATGACAAAAGAACTGTTCTTCAGCATTCAACTTAAGATCGATTCGAGCTACTATGATACATATTTGAATCCTTAGCAAACGAAAGGTGATACCTATTCTAAGTTCAGTTAGGTTATAGACAGTTAAACAGCCTTCTCTGATCGAGATATGTATAGTGGACACACCTAAGTAAGTCCTTTAAATTAAATGTTGACACGAAAGCAAGCAAAAAAACAAGTTCAGATAAAAATTATCTTACAAGCACTCTTGAGAAAGATAACACAAATACGTATACAACGCGGTGGCGGTTGGTGGTTGTGCGGAGGTCAACAACGTCGACAGGCATATAAGTTGCAATGATATCAGCGTCAACGACGCTATTTTATTTATTCGTGCCAAAATGCGAGAGATACACAATATGTACGCTTCTTATTAGCAATTAAAAAGAGGCAGATAAAGTCAATAAAATAGTTTCTGGGTCTTGTTTGTCTGCTCTGTCTTGCTTTTTTCCGCTCTCCCTTTTCGATTTCGTTTGCATTTTCTGTGTCTATAATACACATTTGGACTTTGGACTTCACGTACCAAACAAGTGATAGCTCCGATGGTGATGAGCAACGTCATGATGATGTTAATTTGTGTAGGTATTTGTAGAGCATGCTAATTAAGATATAAATTATCAGAAATAAACATATATTGAGAAGCTAGAGTCTGAAGGTAATTTTGAATACACCAACTCATTTTAGTTGACCGCAAAGTGAAGTTAAAAAATGGTTTAATAAAAATAAGGTAGATGAATAAATGTTGCTCATGGCACGAAATGTATCGTAAAGGATCACACACATATCTGTATACAGTAGAAACTTTCAACGGTTCTATAAGATGAACATTGCGGAAAGATGAACGAATTTTTCCGCCATTGAATTGATCCGAAAGTGGAAGGTACAGGGTAGGTACATTGAGCAGTTTTTTAAGAAAAACCTAATAGTTATAAATAGGTCAGTTTTTATACCTTTTACAAAAAATTCTTGTTTTTTTTTATAATATATTTAATGATTTTATCTACGGCTACGTTCTTTTGTAACTTAATTTTGGTGCTTGAAAAGAAGAACGGGACCTGTTTCATATCTGTTCACCTTTCTGCGATTCTACTGTATGTTTAAAGAAAGCCTAGTGTATAGTCACTTAATAAAGTTAATATCTTAAATATGTAAGTATGCATATTTGAATTAAGCAGTTTTTCCTACCTTATTATCTATCGCGAACAAAGTTAATGTGAAATAAGAAATGTTATAGATAAAACTACAAAAAAAACAACTTTTATAGTAGTTTGTGATAAACAACAGTTTGAACTATATTCGATAAGAAATAAAAATTTAATAGGCCTTTGGCGTTGATTACAATTGCAGCAAAGGGTTTATTTTCGGTCGGTTTGGATGCATTTTTCCAACAAATGAAATAAGAAGCATGACAGCTGTACACCGAATGTTTGCCCGATTTTCGTGGTGGAGAACAAAATATATATCTTCTCATCAAAAACGCATAATATTTAACATTTTGTCAGTTTTCAGAGCTATTATCGGAAACAAAGTAGTCACTTATTTGAACAGCGAAACACAAAAAATGCTGCAAGTTTAAGAAAAAGCATACCATCAGTTTTTTTATTATTACATATTTATATAAAGTATAGAATAAGATATATAACATAATCCCTAAACAGAAGACTAATACACATACAACAAAGATGATGTAATTTTATATGATAATTGCTACAAAAGGAAGATTAATACTTGTCTCGTTTCATTTATATAAAAGAAAAAAAGAAGAGAAAAAGCACTGTTGCAACGCGATTCTTGAAGTTGTTAATTGTTCATAGTACCTTCAGCTAAAAACCTGTTTGTCGCATATCCTGGTCTAGGTCACGTTTCGTCTACACCAACAACCAAAGTGCATGAATGAGTCAGCTTGGTTAACATGTTTAACTTGGTTAATAGTAAGGAGTAGAATTTAAAGTGAGGGCATTCACTCGTCAAAGTGTTTTGTCATGCAGAGTTCATTGTTGAAAATGTATTAAAAACGGCGGGGTTCAGATAGGCAAAATATTTGAATCAAAGTGCTGCCTTAGATGTAAAAAACAGTAAAGAAAATAAAATAAACACTGACTGTAAACGAGTAGGTTCTGTTTGTTGTCCAAAACAAGGCAAACTTACTCTGAAAAAGAAAAAAATGTTTCGATCTAATCTGCTTTAAGCCCGCAATTAAATATGGCAATAAAAATGTGCTGCTTTTATATGTCACGTTAAGGGACAGGAAATGGACAACTTCTCCAAAGCACTTGCAATTATTATTTTAATAATCGCATAGATTATTTGCGGTTCCACAAGAGCTGAATCATATCCCAACCCCGCAGTCAGTCCCTCCACACGACACGTGGGCACACATTTGCAGCACAGAAGATGTAGATACACAGCACAGAGGAATGACGAATAAATGTCTGTGTTGCCAAGGAGAACATAAATCTACAAAATCGAATCGAGCTCAAAACTATTCTCAGATAGATCTCTATATATACATATATACAAATTACAAATGTCAGCTTTCCATACCTGATGAATGAAACGATGGTTTTCAATAAATCATTTATAAACGATATCACAGTCGTGCCTGAGTATGTATTTTCAAACCGCAAATCTATTATTTATAACTAAAATAGACAGTCTGCTGCTTTGCTTTTTACGGAACTGCACTCTTGATTATCTAAATGCTGGTTGACGTAAATTATCCAACTGCAATTGGTACATTTCCACTTGAAATTGTTTATTTAATGGCAGTCCGTATTAATAATCGTATTGGCCATTGTAGTTGTGCACGTGTCCAAAAGCATGATTCTTTAGAAATGCGCCGACAATGCTCACACTTACAGAATAGATTCGTGCTACTTTGACGGACACATTGCGCGTTTTGCATTTGAAGTACAAAAGAATTACGTTTATTGGATTTTATTTGCTATTTCCCTTTGGTGTTATGTTTGCCATTGGAAAAAAGATACATTTTGGTTGTGCACTAAGGCCCTTGTTGCATAATTCAATTCAATGCAACAGAAAATCAATGGAAAACTTTACGGCAGACATCTCATGGATACTAATGTGGGATTTATGAAACTGCAGTTATACAATTTCTTTCACATCATGAGATGTTCCTAAAGTAGTATATGTACGAGTATGTGCTGTATACAGCCATTGGAAGGCCGTAGATAATATATATATATTTTTAACATTCTCTTGAGCCTTGCAATTATGGACTCCTATTGTTGAAAATGCCATTGATAATAACACAAAGATGTACTATACCTACTTAGTGCTGGTACATTTTCGATACTGTGGTTAAAAAGTATTTCTAGGGTTCGGTTACAGATATATTTTTAAAATATGTATGCACATAGGTTATTGATAAAGTTAAGAAGATATATTACAAGTGATTCAGCTAAAAAAGTCACATCTGGCTTGAGCGTGCACCTATTTGATGTGCGAGTGCAATTTTCTTCAGTATGTATAGCAAAGCTGCCGGCAGCAATTCACTTATGGAGCTATCTATCTAAAAAGTTTCGGTTCAGCCTCCCATCTCCAATTCGAGTTCTTAAAAACAACCGACGTCCAGGCAAAAGAGAATGTGCAAGTTTCGTTTCGACAAATACCCCTAACATTCTGGTTTATGTTTACAAATAAGTTGGCTCTTAGGATTCAGAGCCATAATAGGAAATATATATTTTTAGGGGTGAATTTAATTTTTAAAAAGCTTAAAGTGTGAATCCAAATTTCGGTGCCAAGTAGTAGATAATGGTGGACACTAAGTTGAAATTGAAGACGCATTTCGTCGATCTCTTCCATTACCTAACTTGTTCTACCTCCCGAATTCAATCAATCATGAGGATTATTTTAAGTGAAACTGTTCAAACGTACAGAAATGTGTGTAGGTCCATATATGTATAGATAGATATAGATACCTATACTCTTTGAGAAAAATATGCGACTTGAAATTTGTTATCGCAACACCTATTTTTTTTTACTTCCACACTTGAAGAGTTCCAAGGGTTTATTTTTAAAATTCTTGATAACAAATGAGCAACAAACATAATTTGATAAAATTATTAACCTGTCTTAACACACTTGTTGCTGTGTCGAAAAAAGTGAAAACAACAAAAGATTATTGCTTGGAATCTAATCTTTATATACCTACTTGAGAAATCTATTGAGGACAATGACAATAATAATTAATTTAAGGTGAACCAGGTGGTACTGTGTCTTTACTAGTTGATTACGTTTGTGCATTAAATATATTCGATGAACAATATATATATTTTTGCATATTTTATTGCGCACCAATCACTTAAATTTGAATCTCTTCTTTTTTCTTAATAATTTGGTACGTCGTATGTCTTAACTTTTTATACAAATCTTTGGATACTGTCAAAACGGAAATTTAAATTTAACGCCCGAACAGCAGTATGCCATAGAGATGGTCCAATGTTCAGTGAATTTGATTATCCATTCACAAAGCAGCTGCCGATTTCCTCCACTGTTTTAGTGACTGCCATCAGTGACGAAAATACTCGTACTTCAACATTATAACTCACGAATCATTGAATTCGTGAAATTAAATTAAGTATAGCAGAGAAAAATGTACAAAAGCGATACCGGAAGCCCCCAGTGAGTGTATCACACAAAAGGCAGACCATTTACTGGTTGGTTTAATGTGGGCAACTATACTTTGCGTGAAACGAGACTATATACACAGTCCCCCTTCTCGTTAAGTGTTTTTTTGTTTTGATTACAAACAGCCAAAAGTGGATGAGTAAATAATGTACTCCTTCATCTACTCAGAGGAATAAAAACAAATTCACATACTCGTACTTTGGACTATGCATAATTTTGCTAGTACCGAGCAAAGATAACACGCGCAAAAAAAAATCGAATTCCCAAAATACTTATTCCACTGCAATTTTTCAAAATTGAAGTTACATTTCTAACAAATGGCTGCTTTTGACCAAGCTCTTTCACAACTTTGTCATGTTTTGAATTGTTTTCTTGTTATTGACACTCGTTACTTGTGCAGCTACCTATACATTCTAGTACGTAAGTCTCCCTATTCATGCACTAATCGAAACAAAAAGAGCATACCTATCGATTATGTCGAAATAATCGATTTTGGACTTAGTATGATGATAAACTCTCCCCCTTTATCGTTACGTTGAATTCTGCTTTTGTGTCACCTAAATACATACCACCCGTTCCATTAACAAAAAAAAATAGGGCGTCTTCAAAGTATTGACTATGACTACGGTACGGCCACGAGTATCGAATGTGCACTATAAAATAGTGGCGAGGGTGGATGCAACATGCAAGAGCATTTGCCAGTTTCATTGTTCCTTTTGTACTTGTCAAAGCTTAAGTCATGCCAGCCTTTAAGAAAAAATACAAAAGCAAAAAGCCCATTAACGTACGTCGGCCGGTGTGTACTTACGGTACGGCTACGGACCCCTGCACTTTTACAAAAACAAATCGCATTACTTAAACATTTTAAACAGGCAGGATATGGCTAGCTTTTGCGTATTTTTTTTTACTTTTAACCGGAGCCATACTGTAACGTACGCTACTTAGTCATGTTCCAGTGGGAGCGGAACAGAATAATTTTTCAAATTGAACGGACCCATTGCTACAAAACCAAATACCGGCGTTGAACAAGTACGAAGAAAAAGTATAAATCACATCGAGTCCGGTTTTATGAAATTAAGGCTTACAGTGAGGTATGAATGTAGGTACCTATGTAGATTGAATAAAAATGTCATAAATCGATTGAATTGCGGTTCGAGGAATACAGAAAAAAACAACTTGTACTTGAGGAAAACTTTGAGGGACAATTAAATTCTGAGAACCTATAGGTACCTATACCTACCTCTATTTTTAATGAGATTAATTGGAGAAATTGTTAAAGGGTTGTTGTTGACAAGGGGAAAGTTTAATACACAGGCTGTGGGGTAGGTATATTCATTATACACGTATCTCTGCAACTCGTTGTTTGTAAGCTACATATAAAATGAAACTAAAATCTTAAAATACCTAGCTAAATAAAAATAGAAAGTCCGCCAAATGGATCCATTTGCCTTTTGGGACGAACAAATGTAAAATAAGACATTTTAATAATAGCTACAAGGTTTGCAATGTCTCAGTCTCAGTGAGTTCAACAAGTAAAACACAGTAAGTTTGTGGTGTAGGTAACTCTCAATTTTTGCTCAACAAATCAAAAGCTGTCAGGTGCAAACTTGTCCATGCTCGGTGTGAATTCATATTCATACTAGGTATACATTCCCTCACCCATGCCGAAACAGGAATATAAATGATGTTAATTCTCTTTTGCCGTACTGTTACACCACTTATGACAATTGAATGTGGTATAAAATTTATGCGAAAAAACGTATTTGGTATTCTGCTAAACAACACCTCTTTCGGAGAAAATTGGGTGCATGCAATGCATATACTCATGTGTCATGTCATAACCAATTTTATAGAGCATAAGGCACTTTACTGTTTGTAGGAATGTGAAACGTTCTTTATTTTACCGCACCTATGCACTACTCCACTCCTTGTTCATTCGTCCTCTTGAAACCTCTTCGCACTCATGCATGTTCAGGACTTCCTAGCTGCTGTATGTGCTTGTGCATCCTGCCACAGCAAAAAGGATTTCATTTCGCAAAACAAAATGTAAACAATAAAGAATACTCGAGGAAGTCACCAGGTACACATGTACCCTAAGCTAAACCAATTGTAGCAAAAGACTCAAAATCAATATATGAACATGCCTATTAATTCGAATGGGCTAAGCGTGACAAAATAATAAAAGAAATGACGCAAATACATTTATACTAGTTGTATGAGATATTTTTAATCGAGCACATACCTTTTCTAAGCATTCCTGCCCGATGGCCTTGGGATCCCATTTTACAGCCTGTTGGGTACCATTTGGTAAGTTAACTATGCACCACATTTTTATATATTTAATTTTTTTTCCACTTAAAAAAATTATAAAAGGTAGGTTATACCTACCTAATCTCAATTTAATTTTTTTTAAATATTTTCGAAAATCGAAATAATGGCCAGAGTTTGCTTTTTTCGTTTTATTTATATATTTTTTACACTTTCAATTAATCACTGTTGAAATTTGTCAACTTATTTAGTAATCATATACTTAATCTATATTTAGAAATTTTTCAACAAAAATTTGTACCGCTAAATTGCTATTTTAAATACGAGACTATAAGTGGGATTTTGCCGAATACCAAACTTTGGAAACAATTTTCTGTCACACACACCGTATCTTTTTAGTTTATGTTGGATAAAGTATATAGAATGTACGGCCGATTAAACTTATTCGGCATTTCCATGAAAGAAATGCTTGTATTTGCAATTTTATATTTGTTATGATTGTTGCTGGTTTTGGTGAGAATGTACTGTAGCTCACGTCCATACTACGCGGAAACCATTTAATTATTGAATCTTTATTCACGTCCAACGTTGCCAAATGAAGGAAAGTTACTGCTGCAGCAGGCGGAGCAGCAAGTCGGGTTTGTTCAGCTTTCAGCTGGGCGATAAATATGTTTGTGTTTTGTGTTTCTTCTTCCACTTGCGTTTGTTTTATTCTGGTTTCGTTTGCATTTGTTCTCCGTTCTCTTTCTCCTCGGTGCGGCTGCGAATGAACAGATGAACACTGAATGAATTCTGTTCAGATTCTCTTTACTACTTAAATATAAAGAGAAATTGTGTTAAATTTGGACTTCTGCAAACTCACTCACACCCTCGAACATAACAATGCAAACATATTGGATCTGTTTAGTGTTTTGTTTACCCATAAGAAGCCGGTTCGAACAAAATAATGGCTGCTGGCTGCAATGTTTACGTGGGTTTTGGGGCGGGGCGCGGGGTGGCTTAATCTTAATGTGCTGGAGATTATAAACAAGTCATACATCCGAATTTGAATCAAAACAAAATCCAGATATAATATTGTTTGTAATAAATAGAAGGTAGCTACTTACAAGTTCATATGTTTAGGGCTTTAGGATTGGGACTAGGACTAGAGCAACTTCTTATTTATTTATGTTTCTACGTAAACTTACGCAATAAGTATGGGCTTTGACTTGAAAGGATCCTTATTTTGTGGGTAGGCAATTACTGGTAGCAAAACATGGATAGAATCAGCAGCGTTGCAAATAAGATCATCATCAATTAAACGTATGGCTTAGCTGCATGCAATTCAATTAGCATGGATATATACTAACCTTTTCGTACACTGAAGAATCTGCGTTAACATATTACAGGCAAGCATAAGGAATGGAATGAATGATAACGACTTTCCGCGATACTAATAATCATTTTTAGTGTCCAGGCAATATTTTTCGAACTCACAATGGCGAAATTCTCCATACAAAATTGCATGGAGTAGGTAAAGGTTAAAAATGATTATTAGTATGGCCTTTTAATTATGTGATGTGAGGATTATATAATTAGGTACATATATAGATTTCGAGAGATGTTCGAATCAGACCACCATTGTCAGTTGTCAGATCTCTTTTCATCTCTCTACCTCAGTACCACTATAAATCTTACTAGAGAGACTCTCTGGATGTCTCCAGAGTTCTTCCCTAGGTTCTATTCCTCGTGTCAGACGCGAAAAGATAAAGAGATGATGATCATGACACGCTTTTCCCAACTCACCCCGTCAGGCTCCCCGACACCACTTCGGTCCAACGAGATGAAATACCACCCTTTAGCGAAGAAGAATTGTGTTTATCAGTGAAAACTCTACGAAATAGAAGATCCCTACGACTCATGGAGTACCGTCAGAAGTGCTAAAGCTGATCGCCCATTCATGTTCCCAACTTTTCCTAAATATGTACAACAGCTGCCTGGCAGAGGGAGTCTTCTTCAGAAGCTGGAAGACACAATGTCTAGTGCTCATCAGTAAAGGTAAAGGAGACCCTGATTCTGCATCAGCGACAGACCTCTGCGTATGCTAGACACTGCAGGGAAACTCTTGGAGAATATGCTGAGATGCTGAGACCGCAACTCACCGTTGGACCGGGAGCTGATTTACGAGACAGAAGAAGGCCGACGAAGAATGCGAATCACCTCCGGAGCAGCGCAAGGATCGATTTTGGGGCCTGACCTCTGGAACATCTCCTATGATGGCATTCTGCGCATGGATATGCCGCAAGATACCCTCCTGGTGGGGTATGCAGATGATATCGCCGCGGTGATAACGGCAAAAGACACCGAAAGTGCGCGAAGGAAGCTTAACCAGGTTATGCGAAGAGTAAGCTTCTGAGATAAGAATTCCGACTCTAATCGACCATCAACACCAAACTTACTTTCTGGCATCAGATAAAGAACGCGGCGGAACGAGCATCGAAAGTGACCGCGTCACTGAGTAGGCTGATGGCGAACGTAGGCGGGCCAACGGCCAGCAAGCGAGAGCTCCTGATGTCGATATCGCATGGATGTGAGATTTGGGCAGACGCGCTAAGACAAGAAAAGTACAGAAAGCAGATGGCGGCTGTGCAGAGGCGCGGATCTCTACGCGTGGCAAGTTCCTACCGAACGGTGTCGAACGCAGGAGTGACCCCAATAGACCTCCTAGCAGCCGAAAGGAAGTACATCTACGACAAAAAGACGGAAGCTGGAGTGGAAAGGGCAACAGAAGAGGCTATAAAGAACTCACTAAACAGAAGTGGCAAGAGTGCTGGAGCTCGGAGAACAGAGGACGATGGACAGCGATGCTGATCAGGAACGTGGCTGAGTGGAAAAACCGGAAACACGGTGAGGTAAACTATTACGTCACACAGTTACTAACCGGACACGGTCATTTCAACGCCTTTCTCCACAAGATCAGTAAAAGGAACAGTCCAGCCTGTCAGTACGGAGACTCCGAAGAAGACGACGTGCAACTCCAGGAGAGCTGGAGAGAAATATAGGTATCATCACTCCAGACAACATAGCTGAAAAGATGCTGGCCAGCGAGCAGGACTGGAACCAAATCTGTACCTACGCCCAACATATTCTCAGAAGAAAGAAAAGAGAAGAAGAGCAATACTGCGAGATTTAGTGAATCCGAAAGGATATATGATTACAGCCCCCCCCCCCCCCCCCCCCCCCCCAAAGTAATGCAAATAGCGATCACTGCGGGGTGGGTCAGAAACCGAAGGTCAGGGGGAGTTTTAGCTTACGCATACCTTGCAAAAAGGGGAGTTGGACACATGGGGATTGTCAACATCTAAAAGACCTCCTTATGGTGCATAAAACATTTCTCCTTCTCCCATCAGGAAAAAATGGAAAAAAAAATCGCAAGCATCCAGTCAATGCCGGACATTGACATTGATAGTATATGTGCCGCTGTCCCAGATTCATACTCTATAATTCCCATCTTCCTAAAATTATACCCGAAATTACCATGTCCTGTAGTCAACGCCACCACCCACCTCAATGTTCCTCCACTTGTGCTTGAAAACCTTCTTTGAGTGGAGCAGGTCGTCAGCTTCATTGCCATTTTAGACTGTCGACATAAGATGCGGTATTAAGAGGAATTTGGTAGATCGTAGATGGCTAACCCCTAAAACATGATAGCGCCAGTTTCTCGGTACTTCGGGGTCTACCCCCGGAAAAATTGAACCCGGGTCGGCATTTTCAAACGCTTGAACGTTTTCGCCTTACAGAATGCTGCACCTGGAGTATTTGTCTAAAATCAAGTGCCATACTATTTGTCATATTTAGTATCCAGGCTAGTTGTAACGAACTCAAAATGGCCAAATTTGTATACAAGAATAAAAATGATTATTATGAGAAAGCTTCTCAAGAGTCATTGTATGGGGCACTACAGCCTTCAATCCAGTGCACTCCAAGGCACTTTCAGTAATTCGGACCATGCACTTTGGCATCACCGATGGAACCTATGTGATGTGGACTGAAATGTTATAGTCTTCTTAATTCAACCGTGCAGACTCGGCATTAAAATGTTGGTCCCTTCCATTTGTCTCAAAATAAACATCCATACAAACAAATGTGTTCCGCGCTGAGTTGAGCGGGAAAAAAAATAGTTAGGCTTGGAATAGCTGATTCTCAAGCGGTGTGGTGAATCAGTTAGAGGAACTGATTTGAGGAGGAAATAAAACACGATTATAACTCTGTTGGCTGTTTTAAGAACTGACTTTACTTTTTTGCTGCTAATTAAAGAGTGGTTTTGCCTTACAATTTTTACCTCCCTTGAAGCTGCTGATTGCTTATATACTAAGATCAGCTGTGCGTTCGGGGGTTAATGACCTTACAATACACACAATACAATATTACTTTTTTGTTGTGTTAGAGCACTTTGATCTTACTAATACATAAATTTAGATAAATTGATGCCCTTTCATTTACTCCTTCAACAATGCCCCCCATCTTCGGAGTAGGTGTTAGAGCGCACTGAGCTGGTAGATGCATCTCGCTCACATGCAATTCGGCCATTATGCATTTTCTTTGACTAGTGGTTAGAAGTTGCAACTACATGACCCATATGCCGATGACGTGTGTTGGAGTGAGATCTGTATAATTCAGTGTTCGTCTTGCTGCCCAAATTTGACAGTTCTCGTTTTCTGTCGGATTGTGTGGTGTCGTGGAGTGTATTTGCGTTTTATTTTTTATCGTTAATTATTGTTTTGTGTTGTTGGCATAATGGCTAGGACCTCGAAATGTTCTGCGCATGTTGTTTCACTACATTCGAGTACCTAGTTTTCTGCAACTCCACATTTTCGTCCTTCCATCTGCGCGCATCTTGTTGGGACGCAACATGCTCCCGGCCCGGCAACGAGAAGTTCAAGGTGTCCGCGGTGTGTAGTGTTGTGTTACTCCGGAGCCCGGATTTCTGCCTCACATGTTTTGGATTTGCTCTGGTTGATATTGGTGTTTTCATCCCCTTCTTCATTGGTTTGTGTCCCATGTTGTTCGGGTGCCAGTGTTCCTTCGGTTGAGTTTTGGCCGAGAAAGATACAAATTTTGTATTAGTTTATTGTTTAAAATACATATTGAAATAATGTAAAAAGTTAGCTGCTAAAGGTTCCTATCCAAATTCACTTCTGTGGCAAGTATGTTGATCTTGCAAATGGGTCATTATTAAATGTTCACTTATAGTCTATTTTTTTTTTGATAATTTATTTATTTTCATTTATTTAAATATTGTCTATATGTTCGAATTGTTCGACGGTTTGGTTACCGGCAAGGGGGATAGTTTCGCGATCGGACGTTTAAGGACTCCGTTTTCTGTCCTTATGGTCACCACGCGCGTTAGACCATCTGCGCCCGGATGCAGTTCGATTACGCGCGCGAGTAACCACGACGACGGCGGTAGGTTATTCTCCTTGACCAGGACTATGTCACCGATTTTGATGTTCGGCTGTTGCTGAAGCCACTTGGGCCGTTGTTGAAGTAGATGAAGGTAAGTTGTGCTCCATTGCTTCCAGAACTCTTGTGTTAGTCGTTGTATGTACCTCCACCTATCGAGATTGTTTATGTTTTTGTCCATCAAATTCCTTTCAGGGAGTGTTATTAATGATGCTCCGATCAAAAAATGTCCTGGGGTAAGAACCGTGAGATCATTTGGGTCGGATGTCATCGGACACAATGGACTTGAGTTGAGGCATGCCTCGATTTGTGCGAGCAAAGTTACGTATTCCTCAAATGTCAGCCTAGCTGCACCGATTGTTCTTTTAAGGTGATGTTTGATGGATTTTACGCCAGCTTCCCAAAGCCCTCCAAAATGTGGAGCCGCTGGTGGGTTAAAATGCCATTTGGTGTTTTGTGCTGCAAGGTTTGCAGCTACTTCAGCTGACCACTCACTAGAGATGTGTTTGCTGTCTTTATTCAGTTCGGTTGTTGCCCCTTTGAAGTTTGTGCCGCAATCACTGTACATGTTGGTACAGAGTCCTCTTCGTGCAACAAATCTCCTGAATGCAGCTATAAACGCTGCTGCAGTGAGGTCGCTCACTACTTCAATATGTATTGCCTTCGTTGACAAGCATATGAAGACAGCTATGTATCCTTTAGTCATCCTATTACATCTGCCCTTCCACATCTTCATTTCTATTGGTCCCGCGAAATCCACTCCAGTGTTCGTAAAGGGCCTTGAAATTAACACCCGTTCTGCCGGAAGACTTCCCATCAATTGTTGTTGCATTTTCGCGTTGTATCGGTGACATCGGATACAATTGTGGATGGTAGATTTGACCAGTCGCTTTAGATTGGTGATCCAATATTGGCTTCTGATCTCTGCCATCATCATCTGCTGTCCACCATGAAGTGTGCGTTGATGTGCATTGCTGACGATCAATCTGGCAAACTGATGTGAATCCTTCAAAATTATTGGGTGTTTTTGGCTGAAAGGGATTGTGGAGTTTGATAAGCGTCCTCCGACGCGTAAAATTCCTTCAGGGTCTAGAAATGGATTCAGGCTGAGAATATGGCTGCCTTTGCCAATATTCCCTTTATTTCTTAATAATTTTATTTCCTCTGGGAAAAGTTCACTTTGAACGAGTCTGATGAGCTGCCTTTGGGATGCATCTAGCTCATCTGGAGTTAAAGGGTAATTTTTCAAAGATCTTCTGTTTCCCTTGTCTTTGAGATATGCGAAGTATCTTCGCCATATAGCTGTACTTCGTACCAATCGATTGAAGTCGGAATATCGTTGAACGTAATCGTTGTTGATGAGTGTGACTTGACATATGACCTGTGCGAAGTTTGCATGTATTTTTGTTAAGTTTTCCTTGTAGAACGATGAGTTTGTTTCCTCTCTTTTCTCTTCTTTTTTCGTTTCCAGATCTGTCTCACATGTAGTCTGCTCTGGATATTGGCTTACGTCAAACGTCTTAAGGAAATTCGGTCCATGCCACCACATGTAACTATGGATGAGTTCCTGTGGTAACAATCCTCGTGATCCTATGTCTGCTGGGTTTTCCTTGGTGCCCACGTGTCGCCAGATGTTGGTGTCTGTAAGCGTTTGAATTTCGCTTACTCGATTGGCTACAAAAGTTGTGCGAATTGAGGGATTTCCTCTGATCCACGCCAGTGTTATTGTGGAATCCGACCATGCAAATGTTTTGGCGTCTTCGAATTGCATTGCCCTCTTTACTCGATGTAAAAGTTTTGCTAGTAGCAATGCTGCGCATAACTCTAGCCGTGGTAGTGATACACACTTAACGGCTGTTGGAGCAACTCTCGTTTTTGCTGCCAACAGATGAATGTGCTCCCCCGTTCCGTTGATAATGCGAGCGTATATAACAGCCGCATAAGCCCTTTCTGAGGCATCGCTGAACCCGTGAAATTGTACCTCTGATGAATTGGTGTATTCGATCCACCGAGGTATCTCGAGGTCGTGCAGAGTAATTAGACCTCTTCGCAGCTCTACCCACTGATTTTCAATTTCTTGTGAAATTGGAGAATCCCATCCATATTCCTTTAACCACAGTTGCTGAAGAATCAATTTGGCCTTTGTCACGCATGGTGCGATCCATCCAAGCGGATCGAACAGACGCGCAATATCTGCGAGTACGGATCTCTTTGTGTATTCTCGAACTTCAGGTAAATTGATTTTAAATGCAAATGTATCTTTTGCTGGATGCCATTGAATACCAAGTGTTTTAATGGCGTCTGGAGCGTCGAAATTCAGAGGTAGATTTATTTCCCTTTCGCTTTCAGGAACCTGCTGTAAGACCTTTGCGGAATTGCTGGCCCATTTTCGCAAAGGGAACCCGGCTGATTTGAGGACCTTCAGAATGTCGTCTTGTAGATTGATGGCCTCGGCTTCTTCGTTCGTACCGTAGATGAGATCATCGACGTAGAATCCTTCAGTCAGTACCTTAGTGACGTACGGGTACTCGTGTTCCACATCTGACGCTAGCTGAAGTAAAGTGCGCACCGCTAAATACGGCGCCGATGCGGTTCCAAATGTGACCGTATTCAACGCATATGTTTTTATTGGCTCGTTCTGAGTCTGTCTCCATAAGATGAGTTGGTATGGAGTATCTTCGGTTGCCATCCATATTTGCCGATACATCATGCTTATGTCTGCCGCAAACGCTACCTTGAACTGTCTCCATTTCGTGATGAGATCGATGATGTCGGGTTGCAACCGTGGCCCCACCATTAGGCAGTCGTTTAGCGACAAACCATTGGATGTTTTGCATGAAGCATCAAATACTACACGCAACTTTGTGGTACTGCTTGATTCCTTTAGGACCGCGTGATGAGGCATGTAGTAGTGTTCGCCTAGTTCCATTGATGATGATACCTTTTTCATCTGACCTAAATTCAAGTACTCTTGTACGCACTTTGTATACGCTTCCTGTAGTTTTTGGTTCGACAAGAGTTTTCTTTCTATTTGAAAGAATCTTGCCATGGCTGCCTTCTTCGAATTTCCCAGGATTGGGCGAATTCCGTTTTTGAAGGGGAGTCGTACTTCGTACCTCCCATCTTCCTTTCGTTGAACTGTGTCAGAGTAATGTAGTTGACATTTTTGCTCCTCCGGTGACAGCTTCCGGTCATCAAGATTTTCTTCAACTTCCCAGAATTGCCTAAGTTGTGCATCTAAGGAGTTAAAGTTATTTTGAATGGTAAAACAGGTCACATTTGGTGAGTTATTCGTTTTTCCTGTAAGGATCCATCCAAATTCTGTCCGTTGTGCAACAGGAGCACCCTTCTGTCCTTTCACCAAGCCTTCTAAAATTATCGAAGAGTACACATCCGCGCCTAACAGAAGATCAATCTTCCCTGGAATATTATAGGCCGGATCAGCCAATGGCAGATTGGATAGGTGATCCCACTCTCCTTGCAGGGGGTAGGTTGGCAGTGTTGCTGTTAGCACAGGTAAAACAAATGCTGTGACATCGAGTGAGAAAATGGCGTTCTTAAACGAGTGCAAGCTAAAAGATACTTGATATTTGGAGCTACCAGTTGGATTTTTGCCAAGACCTGTGATTTTAGCTGATACATTTTCTCTTTTGAGATTGAGAAGCTGAGTAGCGTTCTCCGTGATAAATGTGGCTTCTGAACCAGTATCTATGAACGCCCTAAGTGTACACTGCTTACCATTTGATGCATACACCTTAACGAGTGCAGTCGCCAGTAAAGTTTTTGAATGCATCTGATTGAAATGGGTCCTAAATTCTTGAGAAGTGCTTGGTTGATCACTCGAGACATTAAAGGGGGTCGGTTGACTTATCGGATTTTGCACATAATGAGATTGAGCATTGTATTGAATTGTGCTTTGATTGTTGAACTGAGACTGGGGATATTGTTGGTGATTTTGGTTTGCATTTGGTCCAACCTGTGTCTCAAAGTGGAGCAAAGTATGGTGCTTGTAACCGCATTTTTGACACCTATTGCTGCTGGTACAGGCCGCGGCATGATGGTCATACCCTGGTCAATTTCCACAAACTCCATTTTTCTTTGTGACATCAGCTCTGGTCTTGACGTCCATTTGTAAAAATCGTTTGCAATGTCTCATACCATGAGACGCCTTGCAAAGTCGACATCGAAACTGTTTGGTTTGTTGCTGAGAGCTTAATTGACAGGCAGCAGAAGTGGTTTTACGAAACGAATTCGACTGCATCGCTTGTCTCTGTGGCCCATTCAGTTCAGAAATGTTTTCAAGAGAACTAAAACGACCTTCGATGAATGACATAAAAGTTTTCCATTCAGGAAGATGCTTTGAAGTGCCCAGCTTTTCTTCCCAATCTCGTTGGGTCTGCGATGGCAGTTTATTAAAAATTATATAAATGAGAATGGTGTCCCATTGTTCAATAGCAATTTCGAGGTTGCTAAGTGCATGAACGCATTCGATGCTGGTATCATGCAGCGATTTTAAACCAGAAGCGGATTCAGTGGTTAATTTGCTCTGCTCTATTAACCTCCTCAGTTGAGTATTTACCAGTTTGCGCTTGTTCTGATACCTATCTGTGAGGATAGTCCAAGCTGAAGAAAAACTCTTGGATTCTATTGGAAGGTGCTGGATTAATCGAGCAGCTTCCCCACAGACAGAGGTTTTCAGATACTGAAGTTTTTGTATATCTGGTAGTTCGGTGTTTTTTCGGATCAAACTATCGAATAAATTAAAAAATTCAGACCATTCTTCGTATTTTCCCGAGAACGGATTTATATGAATTCTTTGGAGACGGATGTCAGAGCTAGCAGATCTCGTGGTGTTTAATCGAGACATATCTACAGAGGCATTGTGCTCTTCCAAGAAATGGTCAAGCTCCTCATGCAACTGTCCACTAAAGGTGAAATAAATTTTCTTTATCTTTGAGAAAATTTCATCTTGAATGTATTTTTCTTTAAGTGGATCAGCAACATTTGCGATTATGCTAGAATGTTCTTTTTTCGCCCGTTTGAACATTTCATCGATATCGGTTAAACGCCCGGATAAATACCCCTTTAATTTTCGCGACGTTTCATCGTTTTTAAATTCTTCGAAATCTAGTTTAATTTCGTTTAAAATGTCTTCTTGGATTTCAATCGATTTTACTAATTTGGACATTTTAAAAATCTATCACAACACTTTATTTGAAATTATTTGCAGATGAGATGGCTTTGAATTTTTGTTTGTTAATTTTATGGTATTTATTGTAATGAATATTCCAAAAGTAAGAGATAAGGAAAAATTCCTACCTTTCTTCTGCTTTTGTCGCAGATATAACCGCTATTCACCGGTTGACTCTTCAAGCGGTTGCTTTGTGAAGACCGTTCCTTTGTGACCGCTTCTTGTCCGCATTCACCGGTACTTCCACTGGTAACTGATAGATCCGTTGTATGAACTTCACTGTTGAATTGCAGATTTGTTGGGTACTGTGGCCGATAGACTGTCCGTCGGAGATCGGAAAGGTATATTTGCACTGGATAAACTATCCAGCTATACTTAACCCACAGTACACTTTGTTAAAAAAAATCGTTGGGTGCTGTGGCCGATAAACTGTCGGAAACGTATATTTGCACTGGATTATATAATATGATCCAGCTATACTTGACCCACAGCACACTTAAAAATTCGTTGGGTGTTGTGGCCGATAGTCAGATATCGGAAACGTACTTTGCACTGGATACCTGAAGGCTAACCAGCTATACTTAGCCCACAACACAATTTTGAAAAAAAAAATAACGTATAAAATGTTGGCGCGCACTTTTACACTTTTACTAGAAAGGCAGTAGTCTTTCTAAATTGTTCCTTTATTTAAAAGGACTCGAAGGACCATGTTCCGCGCTGAGTTGAGCGGGAAAAAAAATAGTTAGGCTTGGAATAGCTGATTCTCAAGCGGTGTGGTGAATCAGTTAGAGGAACTGATTTGAGGAGGAAATAAAACACGATTATAACTCTGTTGGCTGTTTTAAGAACTGACTTTACTTTTTTGCTGCTAATTAAAGAGTGGTTTTGCCTTACAATTTTTACCTCCCTTGAAGCTGCTGATTGCTTATATACTAAGATCAGCTGTGCGTTCGGGGGTTAATGACCTTACAATACACACAATACAATATTACTTTTTTGTTGTGTTAGAGCACTTTGATCTTACTAATACATAAATTTAGATAAATTGATGCCCTTTCATTTACTCCTTCAACAATGCCCCCCATCTTCGGAGTAGGTGTTAGAGCGCACTGAGCTGGTAGATGCATCTCGCTCACATGCAATTCGGCCATTATGCATTTTCTTTGACTAGTGGTTAGAAGTTGCAACTACATGACCCATATGCCGATGACGTGTGTTGGAGTGAGATCTGTATAATTCAGTGTTCGTCTTGCTGCCCAAATTTGACAGTTCTCGTTTTCTGTCGGATTGTGTGGTGTCGTGGAGTGTATTTGCGTTTTATTTTTTATCGTTAATTATTGTTTTGTGTTGTTGGCATAATGGCTAGGACCTCGAAATGTTCTGCGCATGTTGTTTCACTACATTCGAGTACCTAGTTTTCTGCAACTCCACATTTTCGTCCTTCCATCTGCGCGCATCTTGTTGGGACGCAACAAAATGTGTTGCCAAAGACCTGTTGCGCCTTATTTTATTTTTATTGATTGTAAATGGCACGAGTACGATAACCAAGGCGCCGAAAAATGTAGAGGGGTTCATTTAAAAATAAAATACCTAAAATTTAAAAAAAAATACTATTTAAAACAATGGCAACACTTACAATAAAGGCATAAAGCGTTTTTGAAAGCCTGGAAATAATCTCACCAAGATGTCAGTCATGAATTTGAAAAAGATGATTTATGCCGTCGCCATGGAACTTTCCCTGTCTGAATGTTGGTAGGTGACAAACTATGCGTGGCACATGAAAGTAAAATGGGAACACATACTACTTAAGAACTTTGACAGTTTGTTGTAATTGTTCAAAGTGCCACGCGGCAAAACCTTTGCACATATAGTCAAAGATTAAAAATTCAACAGCGATCTGTCACTGGTGCGATTCTTGTGTCTTTTCAATTGGTCGCAAAAAAAAATAGTCAGAGGTCAAAGCAATTTTGTGAATGTCAATATTTTAGGGTAAGTCTACCTAATCAACTTTCGCAAACACCGAAACATTTGTCAAATTTTAATGTGTGTTATTATTTACGTTTTTAAATGACAGGTCTGTACAAAATGGGGAAAAAAATGCATTTCGCCGCTGCAATATGTTGCAACATAAACGAATGAATTTTTATAAACACATACTATCTTTAATTTAAGAACAGCTTACTTTTAAATGACTCACCGACACAAATGCAAAAAAAAAATAGAGCAATCTCATTTGATTTGCATTGGGCACAAAAAATCTGAAATCTGAGAGCAAGATCTGAAAATCCCAAAACTACATTGGTTTAGATACAGAAGCGACTAAAATGGGTTTAGCGGTTAACGAAGGAAAAAGAAGTTATACTGTTAACAAGAAGGTACACACAATATCGATGAATCTGACACAATGCCACAAGCGACAGGTATAACCTTGATGTTCTTCTGGGACTTTGTTAGTGCTGCAGGTCGAAACCACATGTAATGTCTGAAATGGATTAAATTATTTGAAGATGAGGATTAAAAGCACTTAACTCTGACTAATAGTTGTCCACTGTCAATATCAAATTTGAAAAGCATTACAAATTATTTTAATTGCTTATTCCCAGTAGATTGACACGCGTGTGTACAATGGACACAAACCTATATCTTTGTCTAATTAAAAACAAAAGCCTTTCCACCCTCTAGGACGTAGAACTAAATAATTAAAAGTTCGCAAAATGTGTTTGCCCCTCTCGTGGGGCATGTTTTCTGAGAAGCAAAGTAATTAAAAAAATAGCATTGGTAATTAAGCTGACAGTTTCTGAAGGTTTCCTCAATTAGTTTAATGTATCCTATTTATCGATTAACCTTTTGTGATTGTTCTAGTTGGGAACAGTAGATTTGAAAAGGTGATTTTCGCCCTAATGGTTTAGAGGTATTTATAAGGATTTTATTTTAATTGGACAAAATGAGAGGATTTATTCCTTCTAATGCCTTATAATGTACTCACATATAAGCCTTTATGTGTGTATTTTTGTAGCAGAAATCCTAAACCCTGACCGCTTCAACTTCCGCTCTTTTGTTCTGTCTTTCGGCTCTGAAGTATGTAACGTTTAACTACCTCATGTGGTAGGAGAACCTAGTAAGTGACGAGCTACTGAAGCAGGCAAAAGGCAGACGGCTTCATTGTAAGCACTTGCGATAGCTTTTGGATAAATCCTAGTCTCAGTAAAATTTCTATCATTCCTTATCGAGCGCTACTAATGTAATAAATTGCTGAAAACTGCGGTAGGTACATCTGATGACCGGCTTAGCATATGGACCAGTGGTAAATAAAACAAGGGCGGGTCGATTTCGAACTCCAATAAAACAGGCTGTGTGAGGTGTTGACGAAATTCCTTTCCTGTAAAAGGCTCTATAATTACATCATTTCGTATGTGGTATCGTTCAAAAGTCCGAGGCTTTCAATTCGGCCAAATTCGGCCTCACCAACGCCATTTTTAGAAAAAAAAAAAAAAAAAGGACGCACCAATAAAGCCGCGCGCCGGCCCGAAACGTTACTTTTTGTGGATGTATATTGACACCTGATGAACCTCGTTTACTTGTTGGCGTAGTCCCATACACCGTAATTATGTTTGTTAACATAGCCAATCATCCAAAAATGTGCCTCGTCGCTTAAGGGAAAATTTTTCTCTAAATTGGGGTCCTCTTCCAAACCCTCCAAATCCTGGCCGGTGAACAAAAATTATTGTTCATAGTCATTAGCTTTGAGCTCCTGTACGCGAGTAGTTCCAAGTGGCGGCTAAAAATTCGCCAAGTTTAAGTCTGCGAAGGGCCGAATGACCGCCAAAAAATTTGCCTTCGTTGCGCGTATAGAGTGTGGTCTAATGCCAATAGCAATCAAGTTGTCGTTTGTCCCCGGTTTACCTTATTTACTTTATGATTGTCAGTATCAACTGCTTGTATTTAAGTTAGATAAAGGTATTTTCAAATAACACTTGAGCTCAATACACCCTGATTATGAACATAATAGGTACTCTCAAAAGTCCAAAGACTATTTCTAAACGGTACAAATAACACATGTGTATACATTTATATGAATTGTAAGTATCTTTGCCATGAGAATGGTTTTTGAATCAACAAATTAGAGTACGACCGCGTTTTTATTACAATCGACTACCAATAGTTTCAGGTAAAGATCCAAATAGTTCGAGTTATGTGAACTTAGTAATATATAGGTGGTACAACTGCTTCGTGTAACCCACGGCTAGCTTCTGACACCTTTCGTTTTGTAAGAGTTTTGATTTTCGGGACGAATGGAAGAGACTAACAAATTAATATCGAGTCCGAACGGCTTAATTGGGAAGCTTTTTCATCAGAGGTGGAGGAAACCTAAAGATATAATTTGTGTTTTTTCAGGGATCGAATCTAAGACCCCTCGCTAAATAATTCAGCACACTAGCCACTGCGCCCACAGGCTTCATATGTCGTTAATTTATAAGTACTTGTACTCATGGTACGCTTTTGAATTAAGAGTGAACGAGTCTTCTATTGTGAGGACATCTAAAAATGAGAGTTCATTACCTTTAGTGGGTATTCGTATCCATTAACCATAATCCCTTGAGTGTGTAAAAAGGAGCTCGATGCAGTACGTGGTTATACACTCAATTGCTGGAGTCAAATTAGATTGGGGAGAACTGATTTTGATGGCCCGAAAATGTTATTTCCAAAGTTTATTTATAAGAATCATTTCATGTTATTATTTCAGATTTAACAACCGCCAACAACCGTCCACTGTATTGAAAATAACTTTCCAACAAACTAACCAACTTGAAGTACAGAGGTCAATCTGTCCACCCTGGACTGTAGGGTCACTCAGGTATTTAGTTGTCATTTAGTAACAAGTACTTTAGCATGCATTGTGCAGTTGCACGATCCAAGTGAGAGGTTTTGTTGCGCTGACAAATACCTATTTGCATAATATTCGCATAAACACAATTTTATTTTAATTTGCCTTCTCCATTCTATTAATTAACCATTCATTACAGTTACAGTAAGGCGAAGCAAGAAAATATCTTTAAATTTTGCAGGGTTTTCTTTCAATTCGCTGAGTTATCGAAGTTCTTGTCTACGTAATGTTATTCTGGTGAAGCTACGATTGATCACGAAAAATGTAGTAGGTTCGATACCAACCAATTAAGAGATCTCAAAATAAATAAAATAAAATAATAAACTTAATCAGGTGCCGCTTTATTTATACTTTGATTTAAATCTGATTAATTTCTTAGCACGATTCCTGTTGATTCACCATTGATAAACGGAACAAAATGATTGAAAATTATTCGGCATATTAATACTTAAACTGCTATTTATAGACCATTCATTAATATGCGTAGATTCCCATTGGGGGTGATTAAGGTAATATTTTATTTTTATATATTGTTAATCACTAATAGATTAGACTGAAGCTCTTCGAGGTTGTCATACGAATATCTACACCTACATTCAATTACTGGATTAATCATCATTATTTTATCAAATAAATATTGGTATCTAAAAAGTATAACAATTTCCAAGGCTATATTTTTTTGCGTTTACCTATGCGCTGTAAAATGAGTACCAGGGTTTATCAGGCACTTAACCCGGGATCAGTTTCATAAACAAAAGTCGGGCTCAATTAAGAAAAATCACAGAAAAACGGTAACAGTTTTATTGCCTTACCCTTATAATACAAATAGGGCCTGTATTGTGTATTATATCACCTGGCTTATTAAACACTACTCAAAGCCTGTAGCTTAGGTAATTTTCATTTCATTAACCGGTTTGCGCAGAGACTACTGAACACTGAACGTTAGGTAGACTTTAAGTCGACAAAAACAAAAACTTTCTTTTCTATTTAATTCGAATTTTGCGTAAATTTTGAAACACCCTTTTCTACAGAAGCTTCTTTCATTTATATGGCCACAAATATCTAAAAATCGATGAAATAGATGCAAATGCAATTGCAGTAAACTCTCAATGACTGGAAATGCATAGTTTATATCTTAAATGAGAATGAAAGGGTGATTTTTTAAGAGGTTTAGAACTTTTTTTAAAAAAAAAACACAAAAAATTCGAAAAAATGAATGAAATATTTATTTGAATCGATAGTTTGAACCTTGCAATTTAATGTTTAAAGATAATTTCATGCAAATGTTGACCGCGGCTGCGTCTCAGGTAGCCCATCCGCTGAGTCCAATTTTGGCATACTCTTTCACACATATCGGCCGGTATCTCACGAATGAATGCATGGATGTTGGCTTCCAGTGCGTCAATCGAAGCGGGCTTGTCCCTATACACATTAGCCTTGGCATACCCCCACAAAAAATAATCTAATGGTGTCAAATCGCACGATCTAGGCGGCCAATTGACCGGCCCGAATATTCTTCCGAATAGACTGCTCAGAAGGTCGAGAATGCCGATCATAAAATGGAAGCAGCGCGCGATGAACATTTCGAACCGAGCACGAATTTTGATAGTAAAATTCAATAATTTGCAAGCGTTGTTCATTTGTAAGACGATCCATGGTTAAATTGCAAACCAAACTGAAGCTGTTTGACAGTGACACAAGGTACTAAACACACGTCAGCTGTCAAAACCAGTGTTGCCAAAACAAAACCAGCTAAAAAATCACCCTTTACAAGGTCGCATGAGAAGCGTTTATGAATAGGTTTGTTTGATGTGGCTAGCACTAGTGCCCACTAGTACGCACTGAGAAGTGTCAGCTAATTTTCAAGACTGTCAAAAACCCTGCACTACCCTGAAAATTCGACTTCTATATCGAACGCAAAACGTTGCCCTGAAGTCTGTCAGCTGTTGATATTGACAAATATTTATCTTTGGTAACACTTTTTCCCGCTTATAGTTAAAAATGAGTGAACTAAATTCTGAATTTGGGTTTGTATATTGCAAATAGTTGATAAAAGTGTTCGCAATATGACGAGTTTGAAAATGAAATGATAGCAAGCGAAATGACAGCAAAACTCAGCACTGAATTCTTGCCCCTACAAATTAACTGGGGTCAGTTCAGGGCGCAACTAGGAAGCCCTAGAAGCCATGTCAAACACAGGTTTTTAGTACCAGGGCGAATTCAGTGCTATATCGAACGCATTAGGGTTAACCCAGTGCGCACTAGTACGCACTAGGGCCCACGTCAAACAAACCTAATGTAGCAAACTTTTAGCCCTTATACATTGTTGATAACATTTTTTTAGTGTTTCCTAATAAGTCGATCATGAATTTGAACTCAAGAATCGTCACGTTCTTTTTTATGAAAAAAGAAATTACTCTTTTTTTGCGAAATAATTCTTCTCTCTCGCTCTCTCTCCCTCTCTCTTCCTCTCTCTTTCTCTCTATATCTATTTGTCTTGCTGTTACCCGGCGCCGGCGGAGCTCAACTAGTACACCAGTCAACAGAGCAAGCCCTTAAAATTAGTCTTCAAATGGAATATTTTCACGAATGGCAGTATTAGTTAGTCCTTTTCAAACAAAAAATAAAAAAAAAACATTTGGGAATGTACGAAACAATGTTACATACTTTAGAGATGTTATGAGGATGCTAATAAGAATAACCATGAGACTTCCACGAAAGTAATGCAAAGAATACATCACTGCATACTTTTCGGGAAGAAAGTATTTGGTGAACGTATAGAAAGCATTGCATGATATTTGGCGCTAAGCCAATGCCCTGCCAGGAAGTGACGATTTTCTCATTCTTCTACTATTTTTTTTTTATTTAAGCTAAGATTAGACTGCAAATATGCCAGTCATATTGGAGACGTTCGGATTCCATAAACCAAGTATTAAATAGACAGCTTCAGCCAAAAAAGAGGGATTAGCCCAGTTTGAATTCATGTTTTTGTGCGAATGTAACGTAATCAAAGGGGGCACCCGCACACTTGAAAAAACAGCTACACTTCCGGTTTAAGCCGGATGTCAGGTAGCCCGAGTTAGATTCTCTTTTTACCCGACTGTACACAGGGAGGGTTATGTGTTTCGCACGTATCCTATGTACGTTCCTACGGACGCCCTGTAGCCTAAACGGCTTGACCGATTTTAAAGAGTGAGTTGTCATTATATTCGTATTCCTCCCCGGAGTGTCAAAAGCTAAAAAGATATTGACAATTGAAAAAGGTGAACTTTTACTACATTAAATTTCAACTACGCAGTTGTGTAAAAACGATACTTTTCTTTCATTCATCATCATATGAAAAAAAAATAATTTAAAAAGACAAAAAACCCGACTGACTATAAAAATAAGAATTAAAAAGATATGAAAAAGACACATTCAAGTTCGTAGGTACATCGATATAATTTTTATGATATCGATATCAAAAAATTGTTCGCATATTCGCCATAAAATTTCTTTTAAGTCTCCCAACCTATTTCTCCTACCTATCAAATTCACATTTTTTTTCGATATTCGCAAGCGGTTTTTCTTCCGAATATTTTTTGTTTAAATCATCGATTTGGTAATTTACTACAGCATTAAACAAAACTGACAACTGTACTGTCACTTATTTGGAAATATTTTTTTTTTTTCTAATTTGAGAAGGGACTTTTCCAAATAAAAAAAAAAGAACAAAATAAGAAAAATTGTGACAGGCTGTCGAACAACGGTTACGATGAGCGCGAGAATACAAAAACAATTCAAGTTGCCTAGTCAACGCGTTCCTAGTCCAGACAAATCTATAGTTGACGTTTTATATAAACTAGGTATCCGAACAGTTCTCGCTGTCAAAATGGATTCACTAAAAAGGAGTTGCGACGTACTAATAACAGAGTTAAGTCTAGTCTTTAAAAATACGGAAGCTCACGATTACGAAATTTGTATACCAAATAAAGCCACTGTGAACTACTAAAATTTAGAATCAAAACTAAAAATAAGAAACTAGTCGCATATCTTATGATGGATAAAATGTCTAAGTAAGCACATTCAGTGGGATGAAGTTAAAAAGAAATACGTCGGTAAGATTGACTACTACACTAATTTCAATTACACCGAAGATTTACCTCCCGCGACATAAGTATTATATTATTGGGGTTGAACGACACCTACATGGAAGATAATTGTAGGCTTTGTCTATGGGTCAAAAAGTTAAGAAATCTATTGTTACTTTCGTATTTTAAATCACTCTTTGAAGCTTTACATCTTTTGAATAGATGATGCTCTTTTGTTTATACGTTACTATGAAACTGAATCTTTTCTGGCAAAATGCCGCTCTTTTGTTTACATGTTTCTATTGAAATAAACTTCTTTAGAAAAGAAACGTTTTTTGTTTATGTTACTATGGAAATTTAAACTAACAATCGCTTAAAATCTAAAGGAAACTGGACTAGAGAGAGTGCTATACGACGGTTTTTTCCGCCAAGGAGATGCAAAAGTACAAGAACCTCTAAAACGATTCCGAAAGAAATTTTAAAGTGAGACGAACTCTTATGAGGGAATATACATCGAAGCGTAAGCACCAGTGTTGCCATTCCGACCGAAATCTCTTCACCCACACCGAAGAACGAACACATTTCATACAATTTCAATTTCAATTTCATACAGAAACCATAGTCTCATTTGAATGCTCCCACCAAGTGTGACTGTGCATTCAAACAAGACCGAAGTGAAGACGATTTAGCATATTCTGCAATTTCGGTGTTGGTTATACGAATTTTAAACGCCGAAGTGGAGTGGAAGTTCCTTTTTCTGCAAAACATTGTGATGCAAAGCTTTTTAGTGAATTGTTTGTTTTTTGCTTTACTAAATTTAAGATTAGTCAAGAAAAATTGAGAAACTACATACATATTGTAATATAATATTTTTTTTTCTATTTCTAGTTAAAATAAATTACTTTATTGCATTTTTGACGGGACTTCTGGTCAACAATCCTTATTTTATCTTTTGACCGCATTTAAAAAAATAAAAATCGATAATTTTTTTTTAAGTGGCAACACTGGTAAGCACAGGTACAATAGACCAGTACAATAATCCCTTTCACAAAATAATAGTCTCTAGTGTAATCCGACAATAATAACGAAGCTGTTTTCTACTCTAAAATAAAAAATAAATGCTTTTTGACCCTAAAATTCTTTCAAAATAGAACGAAAACTTTTTGCCGTCATATTTTTGATTTTTGCGCTCTTAGCTTACCGGTAAAAATGGAATATCATAAAATATTTTTTTTCCTTTTTAATCCACTTTAAAGAAGAGCGACAAATTATTTGATTTGATTTGAATTAATATTGTTTTCTTATATTTAAAGAAGAAAAATTCAGACGGTTTTTTTTTTAAATTAAATTCGGATAAAGTTCGCGCAGCATTCAGAAGAATTTTTAAATTCTAAATATGGGATGGCGGCTTATTCAATTCGAATTAATTTTTTTCAGGCACTTTTGCCTTCTTAAGAAGAGCGACAAATCATTAGGTACCCACAGAATCTGAAGCCGTTCATCAACAAACAACTGCCAAATTTTATTAGATTTTCATCTATATTAAAGCTGCATAAATTTTTTTTTGATCGTTATATAATAAAATAAACAGCACCTACTGCTTGAATTTCATTAAATGGAAAATTCTTCTTGAATGGCTTCCCACGCAGTGGCCCGCTGCCTTGGTGTTTTTGCTGTAGTTAGTTTAGCAAGAGGGCCTAATGTTCTATAGCCATTACCCACATACCGTATAAAGCCGGATGTTTCTAGACCCCTAAGAGCAGTCTCGATTTGAGATGATAGATCACCGTTAGCGAATGTTCTGTAAATTTAAAATTAATTAACGTTAATATATAAAGATTTTTAATAAAATTAAAACATTGCGCTTACTCTTGGTGCAATATTTCAACAATATCGGTCTGCTGAAGGCCAGTCTTATATTTGGGATGATCCTGGAACATTCTTACAACATCTAGTACAAAAAGCGGTATTTGCAGGTAATAAACATTTTGTGGGACAGATGTGCAATTGTTCTGGTGGCTACGTGAACTCATTAAAATTAAAAAAAAAACCGCGCCGCGCTGGTAGCAAAATATATAACTTGTATTGTAAACAATTTTGACAATCATTTCAATTGTGAAAACAAAAAAGACCTGTTTTTTACAAAATTATAAAATCTAAAGTATGTACAGTAGAAATATATACATTTGCGGTTCATATATTGTTGAAAGGAAATCAGCAGCAAAAGGAACTATAGCTCGGAACTCGAAAGACTAATTATCGACATAAGAAAGAATTAAAGAATTTATTTTCGGCAGTTTCTATAAAAGTAGTCAATGCGACAGCCCACTATAGTCCGTTCTGTTTTCTTTTCTTTTGTCAAAAAATATTAAAATACCACGAGCTGTAAGGTTGTTGTAGTGGGAAAGCCTATGCCTTTTGTAAAGTAATCTGCTTATAACTTTTTTTTCTAAGCTGAACGGTTTATCAGCTAATTTGAGATCCATAACCTTTAATATGGTTGTCATTGAAGTCACTGATGAGGAACTCTATGTGACTAGTCGAAATTCGAATCCGATTACCACTTATTTGCTAGAGTTTTTAAGGAATGAGTCCAGCACATCTTTTGTTTTTCCATCTACCGCAAGTATGTCTTACCAGAAGAGCTCTATTTTACATAGGTAACATGTTAAACAATTCAGCGTATGCACTACTGGGTCGCACGAAACTTTCTCTTTCGTCAAAAGTTTGGTATAACCAATATAACAAATTTGTTTGATTATATGGTGTACTCTGAAATACTCATTAAAACTTTGTTTTTTTTTACTTTGTAGTTTGTATGATCAGGTTAAACTGTAATATAAAGGGATGAAAGTGTGCGTGCGTGAAGTGAAGTTCTTAATAGTTTAGAGTCTTAGTGGATGCAGGTTATATTTAGGGTTTGGTGACTGAATTCACCAATTGAAATTTGAAATTCAAAATACTGCTTTCCACAACTCGTTATCATATTTCGACAGACGAAACTTGATTTACAAAAAAAGTTTACGTACTGTGTCTTTTAAAGTAGGTAAAGTTTAAAGCCCAATTCTGCTGTTGTGAGGCCTCACAAGTCACAAGCCCTTGTGAGGTTTGTTGTGATTCTATGACATTTTGCACAATAATGCTCACAACAAATTCACCTCACAATGGTAAGATTACTATCACTTCAATTTTGTGGGATCTGAGCACGAAATATTTTATTTACACCATTAATTAAATAAAGAAAAACATGTTTATATATTTACTAAGAAAATATGCGAAATATTGACACGGAACTGTTTTGGAAACGTATTATATTATTTTTTTAAATTTTTAATACCACTTTTTAGGGTTCTTTCATTTAAAAAAAAATGTTATCTGAGTAGTCAGAAACATTAAATTAAACTTTCGGGGGGTTTGACGATTCAACCAATATTTTTCAACCAGCATTGCTAATAAAATTCTTTTAGGGCAATGCAAAAAATGTTTCGACTAGATATTAACTGAAAATTGTATGGCAGCTATCTTGAAAAATAAATCAACTAAAACCATCTCTACATCTCTACATCTCTACATCTCTACATCTCTACATATAAATAAAATTGGTGTAGTTCTGTTCGACTAAAATTGAAATTGACTGCATGTCTTTAAATGCAAAAATCTTAGAAATTGCTGAATATATTCTGGTGAATTTTTCACAGGCTTATAGAGGATACTTAGGCCTACAATCTCCACTTTTTCTTAACTCTATATCTCTATAAATTCCGGAAAAAATTGGACAAGAGTAATTTTTTTTTTCGTTTCGCTTCGATTTTTTCTTTGCAACGCTTTGCGTTCGAAAATACTGGGAGCATTTAAATATACTAAGTACCAGCTTATAAAGGACATCTGCAAGTACAATTTAGGATATCCATTATCTCGATAACTTAAAAGGTTTTTAAATAAATAAGCAAAATTTGAAATATTTCTACGATTTTCACCTGGGTTAGTGGATACGCACTTCATACTCAAATCAAACATACTAACCGCGCAAAATATTGACATCTCTTTTAACCTTTATTACCCCTGTGACGGAGAGGAAGACAGACAGAGGCAGTTGCTGTTTGTTTTGCTAAGAAAAAAAGAAAGCCAACAAAAGAAATGTCAAATATGTAGGGTAGCAGTGTTCCTATATCGTGGGATTTATTCCTTTTCGTGGGAATTTCGATGTCCGAAAAGACTTCCGTGGATAAAGGGATAATGCACCAAATCGTGGGAATTTCGGAAATCTAACAAAAAAACATTCAAACTATAAATTTTTGGTGAAATTCTACCACAACACCTGTATTTCACCATGATTATCAATGCACTGACTGTCTATAAAAAACAGCTCATGTAAATCGTCTTCTATAAAAATTTTCTGGTACAAAAAAAAATCATAGCAGTGTTACAAACTGCGATTTTTATTCTAAAGGTTAATTTAACTTGATTTTCTTTCCGTGTAATACAAATTTTGCTTTCAAAAACTGGATTTTAACGCAAAAAGTATCGTGGGTTTTGAAAAGGGAATTTGAGTACAGTGAAAAGGGAAAAATTACCACGCTTCGTGGGATAAATGAAGAGAGATTGCTAATAACACTGTAAGGGGAGGTTTGTTTAACTCTGTTTTGTTTACAAAAAAAAAGTATCTATTATCTACTCCTGTGACGGAGAGAGAGACAGACAGATGCAGTTTGGTTTGCTAAGAAAAAAATGAAATCCCGCAAAAGAAATATCAAATCGTAACGGTAATAAGAAGGCTAACGATTTATTCTGTGGAGTGTGCATGTGCAGTGGTAAGAATAAGAACTATTTTCTACTCTCCGCTCTGCAAAAACGGAGGTGTGTATGTGTATAGCCTGTTAAGTAGGAAGGAGAGAGATGGCATCTCATTAAATGTTTATCCAAGCCTAAAGCGAGAAGCGACCTATACACCTCATGCTTGCATGTCAATTATAAGCATACACACACGCAAATTGCGAAGAAGAAAAGATAACTAAAACAAAAAAAATTATGAAACGAATTTGGTGCCATTAAGCAGTGGACTTCAATGCGAGAATTCGGTATTTTCTATGTGTATTTGACAATTTGTTTTATTTAATCAAAACGTCCACAAATATTAAACAAGTTCAATACGAAACACAAAACAATTAAACACCGCGATGCCCATTAAAGCAAGACGATTAGCGGTCGGCCATTACCAACATGCTTTTTTTTGTAGTACACAGTACAGATGGGGGTTGCAATTACAAAAACAACATTGTAAACAATTGGGTTTTGGGGGGTTAGCCGTTGCTGCACTTCACTCTCAAATCAAACATACTAACCGCGCAGTATATTGATATCTCTTTTAACCTTATTATTACTCCTGTAAGGGAGAGGGAGACAGACAGAGGCAGTGTGCTGTTTGGTTTGTTAAGAAAAAAAAGAAACCCATAAATGAAATGTCAAATATATAGGAAAGGTTTGTTTATCTCTGTTTTGCTTACAAAGAAAAAAGTATTTTTGAAAGAAATGTCAAATATTTATAGGTATCAGTGCACTGATACCAGATCGTGGGTAAATTAGGTACCCATTTCGCGGGAATTTTGCCTTTCAAAAAAAGCTAAAAGAGCGATTAAGATGAGGCAGTAAATTAGCCGCTCGAGTTTTTAAATAGCATTAGAGCGCATAAAATTGAATTAAAAGTTCGAGGTCCCATTATCGCAATTTGAATGCCCCCAGAGCTTTGTAATGGAACCAGATTAAGAGTGATATCGTTACAGAAAAACTTTATGGAGGCGTTCATTTTAACTGGGTGTGGTAAAGGAGAAACGGTGTTTATAACAAGAATGGCTACAAATAATTACCAGCAGTTATTCATTTCAGTTTAAACGGATTCAATTTCCTATTAATGTTTGTCTTCCACGACAATCAATAAGGCACAGGGACAAACTTTAAGAAAAGCGGGAGTTGATTTAATATAGAATTGCTTCACGCACGGGCAGTTATATGAAGCGTGCTCCAGGGTAATTAATGCAGGAAATATCTCTACCTATCTTAGCCGATAGAAACAAAACCGCTAACATAGTTATTATTTTCTTTCATTTTCATTGTCCACTCAGACTCAGCCTTCAAGAGTTTTTTTTTAGATCTATATACCTCCACAATGTCTTTCGATGATTTTTTGATTTTTCCTTCCAGCGATTATCAAAAGAAATAAAAAATTGTGTCCCCTGGAAGACAGTACATTTCTTAAATTTTTTTTCCATCAACTATTCTGAAACCACATTTTGCACGGGCGAAGCCGGGCGGGTACAGCTAGTTTCTACATAAGATCGTTTACTACCTTTTATAAACGTGTTAAAGCTATTGTATAAAGTTGTACCCTCCTTAAAATGTCCCTAACGCAAAAACCTTAGTATTTATATAATTTGTACAACGTTGTATAGAGCTTGTATATGGTGTCCCATAATTCACGCAAAATGTAATTTTTAATTAGAAAACTACAAATTGGGTTTATGTTTAAAATAGCACATCGGATAAATTGCCGTCACGGCTTTTCTGGCGCAAGTAACTCTTTTGAAATTTTGAAAATTTAAATTTTCTGTGACCGTTTCGTATAAATATTGCTGAATGAATGAAGGATTCGGTGGTCGCGGGCTTGTTTCTATACCCCTTTGAGTTAAAAAAAACCCAAAGAAAAAAGTCCAATGGCGTTAAATTGCATGATCTGGATATTGGTATGCATATCTTATAATAAAGGCACTAAAAACTGCGGGTTATCATACAGAATTCGCTGTAGAGAGCTTCTCGCAATGCCCAATTCTTGACTATGGTGCAGAATTGATGTTCCAGCAATACTCTCGGGAACTGCTGCGATGTTTTCTGTTGAACGACTTGTGACCCTGAGTGTTTAAGATCACTAATTGATCCAGTCTCCCTGAATTTTTCAATTATTGTCTACACAGTTAATGTTTTACAATACTATGACGACCATATTTTGTATGAAAATTGGGGACTGAAGCTGACAAACGTTCATTATGTTTAAAATATTGCTCAACAATGAAAATGCAAAGTTCTTTCGTAAAGCGCTTCATTTTTACTAGCCCTGAACTGTCAGCTGTCACATTATTATCTTTTTCTTTGCGTTGGCACTACTGTACTATAAAATGGCGCAAAATTAAAATTATGGGACACCCTCTATAAGCTAAACGCGTCTGGAGGTTGAAGTTTTAACCTAACATTATAAAATTAAATCTGAAATTTTATTTTAAATAAAATTAAAAACATAATTCATTGTTTTCCTTTAACAATTTGTTCACTTTTAAAGCAGTAATTGGATGTACAAGATTAAGAATACGAAAGCAATGGAAAGCGAGATTTGATACAATTTACAATGCTACGCAGAAATGGGAATTTCCGTTCCTTGAAGAAGTCTAATGATAGCGCATCTACTTCCCGAACTCTGGTAATTGTTTTGAAAAGTTTGTAAGAAAAACTTTTAAACTTCATATATGCCACTGCGTATCTTCAAGTGTCACTCGACACTGTTAGCGGGTCAGTTTGTCTTTGTAGTGATCCCAAAAACTACCACCGCTACACTGCCAATGGGACTGGCATCTGAAATTTTATTTTAAATAAAATTAAAAACATAATTCACTTTCATTGTTTCCCTTTAACAATTTGTTCACTTTTAAAGCAGTAATTGGATGTACAAGATTAAGAATACGAAAGCAATGGAAAGCGAGGATTGATACAATTTACAATGCTACGCAGAAATGGGAATTTCCCTTCCTTGAAGAAGTCCAATGATAGCGCATCTACTTCCCGAACTCTGGTAATTGTTTTGAAAAGTTTGTAAGAAAAACTTTTAAACTTCATATATGCCACTGCGTATCTTCAAGTGTCACTCGACACTGTTAGCGGGTCAGTTTGTCTTTGTAGTGATCCCAAAAACTACCACCGCTACACTGCCAATGGGACTTAAAGCTTAAAGCGATATTTTGAAATCAAAATTTAAAAATACAATAAATAATCCTCATGTCATAATTGGCCTTCAAAACTGAATTTAAAAAGACAAAGTCTGAGGGCCAGCATGAGATGATGTAGCCCCATCAAAATTAAAGTAAGTATAAGTAAAAGTTAATCTATAAAATTGAAAATATTTTTCTATTTTTACATGTATTATTCATGTTTTGTTTGATTCAAACGAAACGTAAAGAAAACGAAAAGTTCGTTTCAGTTCCACTCCCGCTGGGTATTTCACACGATTTGCTAGACGTCGATCGTTCAATGGAACCTGTTCATTGTCTCTTTCCGCAATGGTTTGCTTTCCCCATTGACACAAAAAAAAAGACTTTAAGCACTCATTATCTGTAAATTTGAAATTAATTCCTACAGACTATCGCAAAAGTGTCACAACACTTGTATACTTCTATACTCGTGTGATCATTTTGGAACAAAGAAATTCTTCAAATGATTACTTTTTGTTTGGATCCATTTCAATGACACCTCCGCAGACACAGGTCAAAAAAAGGTCTCGAACTGTACTTACGAATCAGAGATACTTACCTGAGACTTTGGACTTTCAATGACTCCATCAATTTGTATCGTGTTTTTCTTATTTACGAGTTAGGAATCTCATCACGAAAGCAACCATAGTTAGCCACTTAAATAGGCTAACCCAATGTTCGGCTTATAAGGAGAATAATGATTTATGGAATTTCAGAATTTCAGTACAAAAAGGAAACGCTGTAATTTTGTTTGCTACATATTCATTTTGTTTATAAATTTCAAATTGCAAAGATTTCTAGCTTCTTTAAATGTTATTTATTCATTTCATTTCAATAGTATTAAACTAACGAAACAAACTTTAAAGTGACTTATGCCCAAAACACATGTACAGAATCTCTGGACGCAGCGCAGAATGCAGTGCTGCAAGTAAAACAGATGTGCAGAAAATTGTTTGACATGCATTGCATCGGCTAATATGACTACTGTCATTCGCCGACTAAGCAGCTGATGTGTTTACAACTAAAGCAAAAACAAAACGACCAGCAAATGTCAAAAGTCGATGATGCCAAATACTTGAAATTGCAATTTATTGTCTTTTGCGTTGTGGTACGCTTGAATCTTGCAGAAAATTTTGAAATAGAGACCAGTTGCAGTTCTGTGGTGAGTGCAGAATTTGCGTGTGTCTATTTCCTTATAAACATGTGTATTCTAATCTTGCTGCGCAGTAAATTCTGCACATGTGTTTTGGGCATTAAGAAAAAATAATAATTTTAAGAAAAAAAATGTCTTCTTTCAAAAATATCATTGTACGATAATATAGAGAAAAACTGAGTCTGGTTTAAGGAATGACCATATTACCATAGGAATGAGTTTTTGTTGCAATCGTATGGACCGTTTTCAAGATACATATACTTATGTCAAAATTTCAAAAGCATAGCGTTATTCGATTTTTTTTGGCGAAAAACTGAGTATGCAGTCATGTTAACCACACTTACTTAAGCTCAAATATCAATATTTGGGTTGAAATCGCTGGAGCCATTTTCGAACAAATCAAACTGGTATAAACATTTTATATGGGCAGTAGGTACCATTAATATTAAGGTTACCATGAAAAAGAAAAATCGGCCCTGAACTGTAGGCCCACAAACTCCAAATCCGAAGTTTGTACCAAATCCGGGCAGCCATTTAGGCTGGAGGCCTCAGGAGCATGTGCACAGACAGAAAGACCGACAGACGGACAGAATTTTGGAACGTACTTTTGAGTTCCTCTATCGTAATGTCCGAATTGATTAAAATCGAGTTCGAAATTTTGTACGAATACAATATCTTTCTCTTACTACGTATTCGAGAAAGTTAAAAATAAGTAATTTCCTCCAAGGTGAAAATTTGTCACATTATTAAAGGCATCCGTAACCTAAAACAATAAATGACAGAGCTAAATTGCGGTCGCAAGACCCTGGCAGAGCATACGACACTTCCTATGACAAGTTCAAACAAAGATGGTCCAGATTGTTGGAGTGTTTCCACTTTTTTTAAATATTTTTTTTAATATTTTTTTTTTACTTATTTGAAGAGACCTCTACAAAAAGCCATTATCTTTTTTGGCGCCTATGTTATCGTACTCGTGCCTAACCATAGTCATAGTTAGGCAAATTTCAAAATAAGAGGTACTTTATGGGAAATGTGCTGTTTATTTTCTGAGTGAAATGAGAAAGCGAAAATCAGAAATCAGTTGGATTGTGCGAATTTTCGGCTTGGTTCATGGGTTTTCTCTGAAAAATGTCCCCAATTTTTTCGTATTTTTTCTGACAACCATAACAACCTGTGTACCGTAAAATGTTTCATTTTTCTACTGTTTCGTGTTTTTACGGATGTACTTTTATACATGCAAGTTTTTACACCCCTAACATGAACCGTGAGCCTAAACAAATCATTCTAGAGAATATGTCGCAGTTCCACTTTAGGATAGATTAAATCTACTCTAGGAAAAGAAAGAAATAAAAGTGACCTTGCATTTGGGGATAAGGTTAATAAAATTAAATAAAATGAAACTTGAGTTTGTTACCACAAGGTATATTGCAGATATTATCGCGAGCAGGCGACACACGGTAATTGGACCAGCTTTGTACTTAGTACACCTGCCAAAGCACCTACATGAAGGGAAACAGTTCTTTTACATGCATAACATCAACATTAAAAGCTGCGATCCGTAGAAAATTTTGCGAAGGCTAGGTATTAAACATTTAAATGCTTTTCCTAAAATATATCGATAAGATCAAATTCTTTTAACATACTCGTATACTTTGCTGTCTCATCTTTACCCAAATCGTCTATCTCATCTAGTTTATTGGATCCAAATCGATCATGCAATCATGTAATCAGATCTCTTAAGTACGTTGCTATAAGGTTGGGTTTATTTAAGCTTATCCAACCATCAGGATGTTCCCATTGTCGATAATTTGCATTATCTCTGGTTTATCAAAAATCTTTAAAATGATAATTAAAGGTCGACTATGAAAGTATACATTGATACCCACAACTTCCACTTCAATCAGCGTATCGAAGAGACCAAAATAGTAGGAATATATCTGTGAAAATATGAAATTTTTTTTTCTTTTGATGGACTTTTCAAAAACATTTAATTCGCAGCAAACTTTTTAACAAACTTTATTACAGTAAAGTTTGGGCAAATATGCAGATGTATTGATAGCGAATTATCTTACCGATAGACATCAGCAGTGGTCGAATCGCGTCATCCGTTAACGAGCATTACGTGACGGAATTTGTTTTTGTTTCACATGCAAAATCGACATAATTCCGTGAACATATAGCTCGTTCACGGACGACGCGATTCGACCCCAGGTCTATTTGAACGGAGTTTCCTTTACAATGCTAAAAATTTTAAATGGGGTCCCTTAAGGCTAAATCCTGGAATTTTTATCTTATTTATATATTTTGTTGACCAAGTATAATTTTGGGCTTTTTGGTCGATTCTTCAAAATGCGAATATTAAATTTACCTCTCCATAAATTATTTTCCGATGCCTTTTACAGACGTTTCGCTCTCCATTTGGAGGCCATTGGCAAAATTTTGTTTCACACCAGCAGCTTACAAGGCTTTAAAACCAAATGATCTACAAATAATACACATCCAATATTCTCGACGTTTTTAAAAATTAATCCGATAGAATAACGAATTTATTCACAAACTCCTTATGAGTGATAAGGACCATTTTTACCTCAATGGTAACGTGAAAAACAAGATTTCAGAATATCTAACAATCAAGACTGGGCAATGAATGAACATTTTTGTAAGCAGAGCACAGTACAGAATTGCGTTTTTAACAACATGAAGCTACATCAGCTCACACAGCTGACAGTACGCCCAACTATGGCCAACGCGTGCGCCCAACTTAAGGTGCATACCAAAAAGCCGAAAGCCATGGAGCAGCTTAAGTTGGATATCCGATACGAGACGACTTTTCGAACGCAAACGAATTTCGTTATGAAATTTATGCGTGCATAATCGAGTGCCGACTAAGCCTTTCCATCATAAATTTTCCAAGCGAGGAGAAGCAAGAAAAAGAGGCCACTGACATTATGAGGCGTGGCACCCCTAAACAAATAAAATATCAAAGATTCTACATTTTTGCACTTATAACATCTTCAGCTTTGTAAATTTAGTAGATATGAATTTAGGTATATTGATTGTTCAATACCCAAAATGACCCAAATTGGATTGGATTGGAGATTGTGGTTTTGGTGTGACATCTCCTCTACAGCAAAACTCCGTGGCATTAAAAATAACTGAACATAAAAATATATTTAACAAAAAGCACCCACAAACGTTTTAACCGAAATACACAGACCGAAAAGTTTCACAAAGAGGGAGATTGCGCTGGCTTAAAATCTAAGATAGCCGCCATTTTTTTAACAAGGTTCAAAAACAATTCTTAATCCGGCATCGAATATTGCAGCTTACTGATGGAAAGCTTTCGATCGTCTTTACTTTAAAAAATAAACGTTCGATCTATATCTCGGCTTTGCAATACAAAAGCAAAGACTATCCAAACGAGTCGTTCAGCTTCTGTGCACCTACCTGATTTTACATGCAAATTTTGAAAGAAAATCCTCTCTGCGCGCTCTTATTTTTTCTGTCTGTAAATACGTGTTTTTAATGGCCGCCGGGTAGCACTATTCCAATAACATACAATTTGTAAATGAATTTATAACAAAAAGGAATAAATATTGAGTATTGTTTTTAGATAGCTTTACTTGTTCCATCCATCTTCAATGCCAAAAAATGTTTATCCATTCACATTTCAGTTTTTTTTTAATTTTTTAATTTTGTTTATATGAATTATATTTTTAACAGCAGAATTCATGCAGCAGTCTAAATGAAAGCCCTGGAGTTTGTTCCAAAAGCTAGTGAACAACATGCAAGTTAAACCCAAGTTTCCACTAGCGCATAAGTAAATTTTAGAAAACATTCCCGAACATTGAAAAATTTTCTTTTAGACTTGGTGGATGTTTTCAAATTTGTTTTTTTAGCACCATATTTGTGCAATATGATTGGAAATTCTGTAGTTTAATAACACTGAACAGTGTTGAATGATGTTACTTAGGAACAGTAAAAATGCAAATGCTATTCACATTAAAAAAAATCCTATTAATATCGGAAAGCAAATTCGTAAAAATGTGAATATGCAATTAAAACAAAACTACAATATAATGAGGTATTTAATTGGATTCTACGATTTGATTTCCGATTTCAGATTTCGCTCATTCAATCGAACGAAAGAATCCAAGATGTGTTTTTGGAATACAAAAAGTGATCAAAACTTTGTTTACTATTCCGAGTGTTTCACATAAATAAAGGGCGATCTACGAGGATTTTTGTATCACGGCCTTTACTAGAATAAGCTAATGCACACAGAGTTAAATTTGAGAGCAATAATATAAACAATATTGAATTAATTTTTTTAATTTAACAAATGCATACTTGCAATATTATTGTGCAAGTTTGCGTTTTACGTTCCAATTAGACATTCTAAATGATGATACAACTAAAATATATTTTTTTCCACAACATAAAAAACTGTGTTGAAATATTTTTTTTTCAATATGACTTCGAAATTAAGACTTAAAATCAACGAATGAAAGTATATTTTCTTTAAAATCCTATAAATAAAATTGGTGTAGTTCTGTTCGACTAAGATTGAATTTGACTGCATGTCTTTAAATGCAAAAATCTTAGAAACTACTGAATACATTCTGGTGCATTTTTCTTAGTCCTATAGAGGATACCTAGGCCTACAATCTCCACTTTATTTCAACTCTCTATCTCTATAAATTCCGGAAAAAATTGGACAAGAGTAATTTATTTTTTCGTTTTGTTTCGCTTTTTTCTTTGTAACGCTTTCCGTTCGAAAATACTGGGAGCATTTAAATATAGTAACCAACATCTTATAGAGGACATCTGCGGGTACAACTTAGGATATCCATTAACTCGAAAACTAAAAGGTTTTTAAAGAAATAGGCAAAATTTTAAACATTTCTACGATTTTCACCTGCGTGAGTTGATATGCACTTCACTCTCAAATCAAACATACTAACCGCGCGATGTATTTACATCTCTCTTAACCTTATTTTACTCCTGTAAGGGAGAGGGAGACAGACAGAGGCAGTGTGCTGTATGCTGTTTGTTTGTTAAAAAAGGAAAAGAAAAAACATTAAAAGAAATGTCAAATAGCTATAGGTATCAGTGATACTAGATCGTGGGTAATTACGTAATTCGCGGGTATTTTGCCTTTACAAAAAAAGCTAAAAGAGCGATCAAGGGCAGTAAATTAGCCGCTCGAGTTTTTAAATAGCATTGCAGCCCATGGCCTTCCTGCTCATAAAATTGAACTAAAAGTTGGAGACCCCATTATGATGCTTCGCAATTTGAATCCCCCCAATCTTTGTAATGGAACCAGATTGAGAGTGATATCGTTACAGAAAAAGTTTATTGATGCTTTCATTTTAACTGGGTGTGGTAAAGGAAAAACGGTGTTTATAACAAGAATGCCTACAAAAATTCCCAGCAGTTATTCATTTCAGTTTAAACGGATTTAATTTCCTATTAATGTTTGTTCTGCCATGACAATCAATAAGTCACAGGGTCAAACTTTAAGAAAATCGGGAGTTTATTTAAGAAAGAATTGCTTCACACACGGGCAGTTATATGTAGCGTGCTCCAGGGTAATCAATGCAGGAAATATCACTATCTTAGCCGATAGAAACAAAACCGCAACATAGTGGTATAGGTACAAAGAAGTGTTACATTAATAAAAAAAAGTGAGTTAAACATTATAACATTATCTTCGCTCATTTTCATTGTCCACTCAGACTCAGTCTTCGGGAGTTTTTTTTTAGATCGGGTTCAAGTCCCTCACTATTGAAGAAGGCTTCCCCACTTTATACCTCTACAATGTCTTTCGAGGATTTTTTGATTTTTCCTTCCAGGGATTTTCAAAAGAAATACGTTTTTATGTCCCCTAGAAGACAATAAATTTCTTTATTTTTTTTCCATCAACTGTTCTGAAACCACATTTTACACGGGCGAAGCCGGGCGGGTACAGCTAGTATACAATAAAAGCCTGAAGTTATTCCTTTTAACAAAAGTGCAAAAAAAAACGCGATAGTTAATTTTTCTCGATTAATATAATGAAATGGATTAGCAAAAGATTATTATATTAAGGTTTTTTTTGGCATTGTGAAAGAATTATATCAGTAATACAATTTGATACCAACAATTTCATGAGCTTTAAAAACTCTTAAACTGAACTGTGATGTGAGCGCCGTGTAAATATGGGCACGAGATTATGCTGAACGCAGTCGCCCCCAATTGAAATCCCACAAAAAAATGGCCTCCCGATTGCCATCAACCCAGTACAGAATTTTCTAAGAATGCGTGCGGCGGCAATGACACTCTTTTGATTTGTACAGGCACAAATACTTAGGGCAGGCAGCTTGTAGGCAAATGTACTGTTTCTTCTCTCAGTTCACCATCTTGTTTGGATCATCTTTGTACAAGGACAGTACGAAGCGCCATTTCAGCATTTGGTGCAAGTTAATTGCCCTTCTTTGGTGAAATTACCTTTTCAATTCACGCGCCGAACTGCGGGTAAACAGAAAGTTTGTCATATATATTTATAACAGTGGCAGTTTTAGTCACATACATTACGTACCCTATGTCATGAGCTGAACATAAAAAATTTAAATTGTTCCGTCTGCGCTCTCAGAAAGGAACCACATTTTTAAACATACAACGTGTTGATAACCAAAGTCTAGCCAAGTAAACCACATATTTTTAACCTAGTGCCGCTTTAAAAATGAGCAATAGGTTCCAGATCAGTCAAAGAGGTCAAACGAGACTCAGTCGTCTTAGCCTTTGCGAACATGGAGGTTTCCTGCTTTCTGTTGGGCTATAATCTCAGAAGTCAGAGCAAGTGCTTTGTCATTCAGTTGCTAACCAAGCGACCGACACCTGGGCTACTAGTGATCAGCTGCATGTCACCTGTTACTGAAATTTTGTTTACCTAAAGATAACGATGTGAGCTGAAAACGCAGATATTTTGACATTATGTCCGCTAACAAAAAGAATATTTTCTCAATTTCGATATGTGATCGACTTTATGGTTTCGAGGAGATGATACTTATCGCTTCAATTTGGTCATTCACCACTTGACTACTAGCAGAGTGTTTCCCCAAAACAATTCGTTTAATCGCTTCCCCGCCTGAACTCTTGATGCCCTCCGAGTGATTCCACGGAAGTAGCTTAGTATATCTTGCTGCCAAAAATGTAATTGAAAGTAAGAATCTATTCCGTGTCAAAAAATTGTATTTATGTATACTCTGGCGTACATTGTTTTGTGTATTCTGGCTACATCTACGTATATATGTCAATAATAAATTTATGAACTTATCTGCTTACAAAGAATTTCTAGATTCAATAAACGTCCATGAGAAAAAAAAACAGCCACAAAGCAAATCAGTCCATGTACAGCCTAACATTCTGCTGACTCACTTATTCATCTGCTGCAATACCGCAGACTGTTTTTGTCATTCAAAATCAAAATTCAAATGATGATATACGGTTACATAAATAGATGCGAAATGCATTAAAGGAGGACAGACTTATGTGATTTAGTTTTACGAATGATTTCCTGTTATTTATTATTGTTACTATAACTTTGAAATAAAGATGTATGCTAACATTCCGCAGCGTGCGATAGAATTAATAAAATATGCAACATCAGTCACAAACAACATTCTAAATATTTGCAGCACACCTTACAAAAAGCGCCATCTCTCCGACATGCGCACTAGATTTCATCTACACTAGAAATTGCGTGGTCTGAACTCATAATTAAAGCGCCATTTCGGAATGCGCACTGCTATTGCAACAAGCGCCTTCGCAATTAATTCACAAAATTCATCAGAAAATATTTTCACGTCTACGGCAAATTTCAAATGAATTGAAAATTCCAAGTCATTGCAACGTAGGTACGAGTATATGGAAAACATTACAATTGCATAATATATTTGTAAAACGTAAGCTTATAGTCAGATAAGGATGAAATGCAAATGCAATACAAAAATAAATTCCACATACGCCATGCATGCCCGCAGATAAATATTATTCATTCATCAGAGCGAAAATGCGCCAATTAAGTTGTAAATTTCAATTTCACGTGCGAGACATGTGCGACTGAAGTCATTTCCGTTTAGCAAATAGCATTCAAGTCTATACGATTTATCGGCCGTCAGATCAATGATCTCCACTGGCGATTTGCTTTGTTTGAAGGTCATACGATGAATATTTTTATATGTTATAGAGAGAATTTGTTCTAGAAGTAGAGTTAAGCTTTAATTTATCTCATGCAATAATACGAAATATTTCGTTAGTTTTGCAATTTGTTGTTAGATTTTTATTCGAAAGGGGTTTATCTTCTCTTAAAAATAGACTGACAGTAGTAAACGCAATCGGTTATAATTAAGTTTTATTTATAACACTAACGGTTGCAATATCAATGCTTCGAGGAAGAAAATTTTGTTCTTTAAATAAAAATATATATAATTTAATGTCTGTTTCTACTTCTTTGAAATTAAAACCATCACCATCCGAATTTCCATCACCAAATCGAATTTGCTGGCATTATTCGCAATTTGTCTGGAAGTGTTGTCGAAATAATGCAAAGGAGCGTCTACCATACCTGTAACAAAAAAATACATTCAAAACGCTATTTTTCGACACTCATGCGAGATACGTTTTAAAATTTAAACCATTGCTGTGGACTGTCTGAACAAAATACTGCGAGATGTTGGAGGGGGAGAGGCGGGAGCTAATATCTACGAAATGTAAGTAACGTCCTTCTTGAGTTGATGATACTGAAGAACTATTAAATGTTCTAGAATTGTAAAAATGTTACGCTGATATTCAGCACACATATTACAACAACTACTGCGAGTCTCGAAGAGTCAAGTAGAGCATAGTTGTTGTAATTGCGTGCTGAAAATCCTACTTTTCTTTGGTTTGCTGAAGCAAAAAATCGAAGATCGAAGATAAAAAAAACAGGCCTATTGTAATAGATGATGTTTCCCCTATCCTGTCTGTTTTTTTTATGCGATATTTCACTTAATAAACTTAGAAACCTTAACCTATGCAGAGCTCTATCTAGGTAGGAAGATAATGTAGCAGAGTGAACAGAGGACGAAGCAAACTGTAGCCTAATTTTTAATTTTCATATTTGTTAATTAAAGTTTAAATTTTCTTGTTATTTTTTTTGTTCTCTTGTTTTGGTTATGTAAATAAAAATTGTACGTAAATTCACGTCATGAAAGTGACAAAAAGGTTTTTTTTTTCTTGATCGAAAAAACTTGATTGCTACGGGTGCGGTATAAGGTGGGTGCACGAGGACCTAAGTGGGGCAGCGCAGGGTCCTCTTACCTACCGAAGGTGGGCTTAAGGACCATTATGGCTTGAGGTGGTCTGATTTGGAAGCAAGATTACTATTTGGGGAAGTTCTAAATATGGCCCAGGAACTTCAATGTCGGGAGGGCAATGACTTCCCTGCATCTACATCCGCAGCGCCATACAAAGTGGTGCAAGTATGTCCGCTTCCGGTACAAATGCCAAGTAAATAACTATTTTTTTTTTTATTAAACAGAAGATTTAAATGCATATGCATGGACATGATCTGATAACAGCTAATTCCAATCGCCTACACATTTAAGATAGCTAATCTCGAATTTTACATTACTGCGCATATTAATTAAACTTTAAGTTAAGTAAATGAAAATTCCCTAATAGATAGAAGCATAAGCTGACGTCGTCGCTAAATGACTTTATTATCAGCTATTGCAAAAATATGCAATCACTTCCTTTGAAAAATAGCATGAATTAGACTTTTAAGTTCAACACGTGTCGGCGGTTGAATGGGATGATGATAGCATAACTATAGGTATACTAAAGTTGAATCCTGAGCCGTAGATAAAATACTTTAGGTTTTGAAAAACCCGTCTTGAAATGCGTATTTACTCATTTGCTAAGCACTGTATAGTCCTTTTATTAATCTCTTGCAATATATTGAGATTATCGGATTTGTTTGGATTGATAAACATGCTTGTAACAAAAAACCCGACTTGGTAAAATTGGCTGGAAATCGTTGGACTATACTTTTAGAAAAAAAAAATATTTCATACATCAATATGGGGGACTTAAGTATGGTCGATCTCCAAATGTTTCCAATAAATCTTTGGGCAAACCGTAATGTTGCAAAAGAAATTTTAGTGAAAGAACACATCAGAGTATCAGAACAAACTCACTATTTGCGAGACGGGCGAAAAATAAAAGAAAATTAATAACATTGGCTGAACCAGCTCAATATCTCCGTGTGGTACTGAAGCAATATTTCAACCTCGGAATTAAAAAACATGTTTACCGGTGTGCTTTTCATAAAATATAAAAATAAAAAATTACAAAAATGATTTCTACTATTTTCATTATGAAAAAACACATATCAAAGCCCTAATGCAAAAAAGATGTTTACATACCCATGCCGAATTTCAAAACACTTCATAAAATATTTTTAACACTTTCTTATTATGTTTTCCCGGTGGAGGTTAACGCGCAACAGAAAATCGAGCGTATCAGTATCAAAACACCTGGAGAAGGAAATTAACGTAAGAAATAATAGTGGCATGTCTGTGCATGCTTTCAGAAATAAAAAGTTAATTTAAAAAAAAACTGAAAAAGCCGACTGACTAAAAGAACAAGACACATACAACTATGCCTTATTAATTGACAATCGGAGAATACCTATACACAGACCAACCAAATATGCGTAGCCTCCGATTGTCAATTAGTTTTTATATTTAAATGAGCCTTTTTCACATTTTTTTTTTCAGTTAGTCGGTTGTTTTTTTACTAACTTTTTTTACTGTTATCTTTTTAGCTCATGACAATCCGGGGAAGAATACGAATTTAATGCCACCTGAATTTTCAAAATAGGTTAAGCCGTTTGGGTACAAGAAGTCCCATTAGGTCACTCTAAGCACTTCTCCCCTATACACTTGTATAACTCGAATTAATGTTCTTCTTCAAAGCGCTTAGTACGCTGCTCGTGCTAAACTTAATTTAAGCTGCTCTCCAACTTTTCTCTCCAAACATTAGCTAAAGTTCTGGCTGAACTCTGACATAGAGTACGCTGTGGATAAGTGTCACAAGAAAACAGTTGTTCTTTCAGATTCTAGGTGCTCCGCGTCGATGTAGTCATTGAAAAAGCTCATTCTTGCTTACAATTCCGCAACACAGAAACGCAATAAAACAACAACACAACGATCTGTCAGAAAAAAAATGTTGTCTACATGCTAAATTTTCGCAGATAAATGAAGTATATTCTGAAACAAAAGTTTGTTTTTTTAAGAATAGTCTGCTGCTCGCGCTTAAATTAAGCCCCCATACAAAAATGTCTCCAAATATAAAATTAAGCAAAGCGGTTAAGCCAAGCAGTACGCAATTCAAGCTAAATTTGTTAGCCACTGTACGAAAAATCTCCACAGAATTTAAGTAAGCGTATTAATGCCAAATACATTTTTCCACAGCTAAATTTTGACAGCTCAGAGACAATATCGGTATTCGCAACAAAATTTCAAAAGAAAGCAAATTAACAGCACCTAGCAAGTCAATCAACTTTACGAACAGAGTTTTCTTTTTTTTACGGAACTTACACTGTCAAAATTAAGCGAACATTAAGCGAAGTGGTGGAGAGAATCTTTGGAGAGGCGCTTTATTTTAGCTTTCCTGGAACAGCATACTAGGCTTAAAGCTCAAGTTGAGAGCCACTCGGGTAAAGAGATTTGCTTAAATTTATAGCTCAGCTCAATTTTGGAGAGAACCTTGTATGGAAGCTTAAATTTTGTTCAAGTAGCATACTAAGCTAAAGTGAATACCTATGAGCTGGTTTCTCATCTCAGCTGTGAAAATCCCCAATATGTCAAACCGTAGTAACTTATCTGTCACGCTATACCCAAACGTTTCGTAAACATTCATCTAGCAACTATTACTAAAACTCATTAATGAGTAAATGAATTTTTAATCGGGGTTGCAGAAAAAGACTTTCATATTCTTTAAATTGATGAGGAAGGAAATTGTCTTTAGTTTCGCTCCCATATATGTATAGATAGGTACTTGTCAGTGACACATGACATTTCTTTCTGACTTATGATCCCAGTATCGCTCCCCCAATCAGACATCCGAAGTACACACTTTTCTAGCCCAGTCACACGGTTACGTCAGATTTAGTGTTTCGCAACTATTTCTCGAAAAGCATAAGAAAATACGATTTGTATTGTTTTTTTCATAAGTATATGCAATTAATAAGTGTACAGATAACGCAGAGTTAGTGGAAAATTCGGTAATCGGCGACGGAGCAAGCAACGCAATCGAATCAGGTTTTGATTATTCCCAACAAATGTCACCAACATTAGGGGCTTGTCACGCTGTCAAAATGAGAACGCTTGATACGCGTTGCTTTCTCATGGTTCATCTTTAATAAAATGCGTTTGTGTTTAAAAAAAATGTTGAATTTAATGCACACCCTCTGGATAGTCTGGTTATGCGTATTAGATATTGTTGCGATCTTTACTTGTTGTTCTGTAAATGATATTAAAAACAAATACCTACAGACATAATAGGTTCGTTTGTGTACTTTCAGCATAGAAAAATGAAAAACTTCAAATTTCAAAAATCGAGAGAGAAATCTAACAATTTCAAGAGAAGTACCTGATCGGTTTTCTTACAAAAAGTTTAACAAATGTCATTTTAACATTATCGTAAAATGCAGCATCTAAAAAACAAGTGGAATTGCAATTTTTATAAGCTAAATACCTATTAAACTTATCATTTTGAATGCGCTGATATGTTCTAGGAGAATATTAGATTACATCTTATTCCTCCGACATGGTTGAAGACGAAAATATATAGAGTTTTACTTGTCAAACTTTTGAGCTGTCACTTAGTTGTCAGTTTTCATTTTTCAGTAAGTCGAAATTCGGCGAGTAGAAAATTACGAAAAAATGAAAAGCGGGGAAATGCATTTCTCTCTCATTTTTTTAAATTTTCTCAGTACGTGGTCGCATTCGCACAGTTTCTTAGCAAATTTTTAATAATTTTACGTTTGCAAAAAAGTACCCGAACGAACCTAATATTATTTTTCGTTTTAAAAATTTATTAATTTTTCTTTTATTTGAGTTAAGATTTTGCCCGAGATTTTTCAAGATTCTTTTCTTAAAGAACCTTTTGCACCAAAGCAATGGTGCTTGTTTTTAGCCACATTCATTACGTCTTGTGTGTCTTGCTGTGAATTGATTGAGTTTTCAATGTCGTTTAGTTATGCTTTAAAAGTCAAATTATAAATACGTTTTTTTCAAGCATTTGAGAGTTTCAACAAACCGTGTACTAGCTCGATTCCTTACACTTGATTCACCAACGAGATTTTTAAGCGGGATTGACATTTTCGACGTTCCATTTTTTCTTCACACAGACTAACATTTAGATTTAACGAAAATGGAAAATTAGAACGACGAAACCAGAATTTGGATAGTGCGCCGCTATCATGCCTTTGAGTTTATATCTATTTTAGCCCAAAGAGACTTAAGGCGGAAAGAAAGCCTTGTTAGGGCACAGGAAACGATTGCTGCTGTAGCTGCTGCCATACAAAGCAACTTTGCAGTCTCGACCCGAAACTTATCAGCGCAAATGGAAATAGGCAGACAAACACTGCAGACAATTTTTCACAACGATTTAAGCTTATTTCCGTATAAAGTTCAATTAACAATCAAATTGAACCCAGCAGACTTGCCGCCGTTTTGCTTGGAATTTTGTGAGATGTTGGACTTTCTTTTTATGTCGGTCGAGGCCCATTTTGATCTCAACGGAAATGTAAACAAGCAACATTGTTGCATATGGAGTAACACTAATCCAGAGATACGCATACGTGTGCAGTATCATCAAGATGCATTGTGGCACCATACTTTTTTGAAGAAAACGGTCGCACTGTAACGGCCAATGGTGACTATTATTCAACTCTGGGTTCACCAAGACTGAGTTGAAGCGATAATTTACAAATAAACTGATTTCCAGGAATTGCACATTCCGTTGGCCACCAAGATCTCCTGACTTGACTGCATCTGATTTTTTTTCCCACAAATTTGAACGATTTAAAGCAAGCGATTCAAACAATAATTGAAGCAATACCCACTGCAACCCTATACAGGCAGTAATAAACAACTTTTTGATAAGATGTCGCACCTGTGTCAACATAACAGAAATGAATTGTTTTCAAATGAAATAAAAATAATAAAATTATATTAAGTGAAAAGAAAAAGCTATTAGAGTTTCTTAATGTAGCAATATTCATCACCCTGAATGTATTCATTTATATACTCTTAAGAATCGTATTCCAAATCAGGTATTTAATTGTAGACTCTTCCTAGTGAGTATCCATTAGTTCTTGAAACTAAAAAGTATCTTCTCCATTGTAAAAAAGATCTGGTTTTCCTCTATAAGTAATCACGCCTTTGCACTGTAAATTATAGAATATAACACTTGTATTTCTACTAGGTTTAAGGTAAAAACAGATCCGAAATTTGTATTTACTTTTTCCGTATCCCATTGCAAAACATTTCTTTAGATCTTAAAAAAATTTCCGCACAACTTGTTTCGCTTCCATCTTATTTCTCCTTTCCTGAGATTTCGAAATCCTTTGTTTTTATAATACCTACTATAGTTTTCAAGCATTGAAATTTGTTGGAAACTTAATACTTCAACAGACGAATAAATGGAATGCTTTTATTTCAGAAAAAACCCTCTATAAATGGAGTCCCAAAATTCATGCATGATTTAAATAAAATTTTATTTTAGGTTATAATGGACTAACACATCCGTCTAAGCCCAAACTCCAACTTAATTTTTTTTTTTTCACTGCGCCACCTCTCGCGAACGTCTGACAAACATCCCAGAATATAACTGTCATGAAAGAGCTTCTCAATATAAGTTTTCCATTTTACATAAAAGTTGACGCAGCGTTGATTCTCCTCCTTTAAGCAAGGGTGGATGTGGGCTTGTTGGCATAGGGCACAGGCCTTTGGCTTCAAATAACCCCACAGAAAGAAATCCAATGGTGTCAAATCAGATATCTGTCAATCGCCTAAACACAAATGTTCATTAGCGAACGCCATCGATATAAATCGATTGCAATCGCACCAAATCCATACCTACACGTTCTCATAAAAAATGACAGAAAAAGAGAACACTAGCTAAATAACGAGTAACGAGCAGTTTCTCTTTTGGCTCGAAACAGCTCAGTGAATTTCCACTGGCAAATACTGATATATATGTCAAATGCACAAAGTTGACAGCAAACAAATTCCAAATCCGTTTTTAATCAATTGCCCACAAAAATAAAATCTGTGAAAATAAAGAAAATTCGCTGGTGTTCGAATGTTCTCCCAGAACGTTTCATATGTTGCAAAAAGGTAAGTTATATATTTATTTGTGATATGGATTAGATATTAAAGTGGCTCAAAGTAGCTCGAAGTCTGTTTACGTAGACGTACTGTGGAGTATATTTTCAGCTCTCAGAGAGAGTTGCACTACTTTTTTTGATTTTGACAGATTTTTGGTGCTTGGCTGTTGGCTCGGGAAGATACGCAAAAAGACCCACAATTGTATCATTGTCAGACCATTGCCAGAAGTCATTTGCAATTGTCCAATTTGTTGTGCTTACGTTATCTGACAGTTTTTTCATTGACAGATAAATATTTTTCATATATAAACGAAAGTATCGAAATTTCAGTGCTACTTTCTTTTAATTTTTCTGTAGATTGGTGCAAAATGAGTGAATAAAACATTTTCAAATACGTAAACGAATAAGACGATCCAACAAAAAAAGTATATACCAAAGTTTAAAACCCTTTCCTTGTTTAATGAAACTTGTGTTGTGTGCTTATATTTCTTTTTAATCACATTTTGTTAGAAGATCATCAATTCGATGAATTTGGAATCTATACTCAAAAAATTGCTTTGCAATTCTGTCTCCCCAAGGAGCATTTTGCGACTTCATGTGTCATGTGTCTTGAGCGACGTCGTTAAGACGGTTTTGTTACCAGAAAATATTCCCAATGAGTAACATTTTCGACACATGCTAGGTAACATTTCCCATTTAGGAATATTCTTATCTAGGGATTTTATGTCTACACAGGTTCTTTATTGTGTCAAAATTGTTTCTTCAATGAAACATTATGTCCGCAGCGTGTAAAATGTGTGGCGATGTGTGTTCATACACACAATTCCTAAAAACTTACTGTCAACACAGATTAAACGCGATTCCCGATTGGAAGTTTGTGGCACACAGAATAAACACAATTATTTACCACACAAATAAGAACGAATTCCTAATTGGGAATATTTTGTATCCATCCATTTGGTATCCATTTTATATTGAGAAAAAAAATGTGTATGGGAAATAAGAATTTCTAAGTTTGCAGTTTTGGTGGATATGGTGTAATTAAATAGATTAAAATGTTACTATTATGTGTATATAGACGTCGTAGATTTGTTTTATACTGATTTTATAACGCTCCTTATCAGCATTTAAAATACCATAAAAAATTTTAAAAGAAAGTTTTCATTAAATAAAGCATATTTTGTAAGGATCATCGTTTTTTTCGAAGTACATTACTAACATTTCAAAGCAAAATGATGTTGCCCATAAAATTTCAGTAGTTGTTTTGTGTTAAATAATGAAATGTTTGATGCAGTCAGAATATTATTTTGGTACATAACACAGGTACACAAAATGAATGACGTATCATAACGTCACAAATTATATGGTATGGCATTCTTCCCAATTTGTGTATATATAGGATTTGCGTCAAAAACAATTCCGACTTTGTGTTGCGCCACTTCCGAAACAAAAAAGGAACTGTTACTTCGTTGTTTCGAAACGTATGTTCCTAAATGGGATCACGAATTGACACCAGAACGTCGCTAGGCCTAAAATGTGTATTCGAATGCTACTTGGGTCCTCAGATCTCATTCAATTTCACGATATATTTTTTATATAACCTCTTTCCTTCTAGTTTTTAAATAACAATAATAATAGGAAGTTCATCTTTTCGTCGATTCTGTATTTTTTTTTTCTTTTATTTCGCGTTTCTTAACAAAAGTTTCACCATCGAATGAACAAAAAAAACATTTTTAATTTGGCTCACAATTCCTGCCAACGCATCTGTAAGAATTTTGCAAAAAATTATCCGCCTGCCGTTATTATTTTAAAAAGTCACATTAAGTTTCGTACTTTCTTAAACAAAAAATACGAAAAACAAGAAACGTTTAAAGCCTTGGATGAGTAATAATTTTCTAAATCAGATTAGATCTGAGCAAAGCAAAGTAAAGTAGGATTTTCAGCACGCAATTAGAACTCTACTTGACACTTCGAGACTCACAGCAGTTGTTTTTATTGTGTGCTGCAAATCTTACTTTGCTTTGCTGAGATCGAAGCTCAAAAAAACACGCCTAACATAAAACTATGTGCTAAAAATAACAAACAAAATAGAACATACTGGTGACAACTACCACACTGATCTTTTCGCAAGAGCCAACGGTAATACTCCCATAGAATGGATAGTTGTTGACAACATTCTCGGGAATCGAACCAACACACTAACCACTCAGCCACTGCGCCATACCTATGGCACATCAAATAGGAACAAGCATACTTAAGGTAACTGATTAGAAAGCTCGCTTTTAAATTGAGACGAAAATTCCGGTTTCCTTATAATTAATCAATTTTTTCGTGGCCTTGAAAAAGATTGTGCGAGCGACACATTTTATATTTAGGTGACCCATTGGTCTGGTATCACCCTAAAACTAGTTTTGTATGTATATTTTTTTTTATACCCTCCAGAGGAAGGTATATTCACTTTGCCAATACATTTGTAACTCCAAGAAGGAGTCACCGGAGACCTCATAAAGTATATAAAGGGTGATTTTTTAGCTGGTTTGGTTTTGGCAACACTGGTTTTGACAGCTGACGTGTGTTTAGTACCTTGTGTCACTGTCAAACAGCTTCAGTTTGGTTTGCAATTTAACCATGGATCGTCTTACAAATGAACAACGCTTGCAAATTATTGGATTTTACTATCAAAATTCGTGCTCGGTTCGAAATGTTCATCCGAGCCGAGGATCCGCTTTTTTATCGAAAAATTGTGTTCAGCGATGAGGCTCATTTTTGGTTGAATGGGTACGTAAATAAACAAAAATTGCCGCATTTGGAGTGAAGATCAGCCAGAAGCATTGCAACAGCTACCAATGCATCCCGAAAAAGCCACTGTTTGGTGCGGTTTATGTGCCGGCGGCATTATTGGGCCATATTTCTTCAAAGATGATGCGAATCGCAGCGTTACTGTCAATGGTGAACGCTACCGAGCGATGATAACAAACTTTTTTTTGCCCGAAATGGAAGTTCTTGACTTGCATGATATGTGGTTTCAACAAGACGGTGCCACATGCCACACAGCACGCGAAACAATGGCGCAATTGCGAGGCGAGTTTGGTGAACAGTTAATTTCACGTTTCGGGCCGGTCAATTGGCCGCCTAGATCGTGCGATTTGACACCATTAGATTATTTTTTGTGGGGGTATGCCAAGGCTAATGTGTATAGGGACAAGCCCACTTCGATTGACGCACTAGAAGCCAACATCCATGCATTCATTCGTGAGATACCGGCCGATATGTGTGAAAGAGTATGCCAAAATTGGACTCAGCGGATGGGCTACCTGAGACGCAGCCGCGGTCAACATTTGCATGAAATTATCTTTAAACATTAAATTGCAAGGTTCAAACTACCGATTCAAATATATATTTCATTCATTTTTTCGAATTTCTTGTGTTTTTTTTTTTAAAAAGTTCTAAACCTCTTAAAAAATCACCCTTTATATTCTGAATCAGGATCACATTCTGAATCGATTTAGCCATGTCCGTCTGTCTGTCTGTCTGTCTGTCTGTCTGTCTGTCGGTCTGTCTGTCTGTCTGTCTGTCTGTTGAAAGCACGATAGCGCCCAAAGTAATTGACGTAGCTGAATGAAATTTGGTGAAAGGACTTCTTTTTATCGGCGTCAGGTTGGTATTCAAAATGGGCTATGTCCGTCAAGGAGTTCTGGTACCTCCCATACAAAACCAATAATAGTCCCATGTGTCCCTCTTTCCGTTGAAAACACGATAGCGTCCAAAGGAATCAACCTAGGTGAATGAAGTTTTGTGAAAGGACCTCTTTTATCGTCGTTAGGTATTAAAAATGGGCTATGTCGGTCAAGTAGTTCTGGTATTTCGCATGACTTGTATGCAGTGGAGGGTATCAAAGCATCGGCCAGGCCGATGATAACACTTTTACTTGTTTGTTGTTTCACTTCTTAAGATTTTCAACGAAAGTATAGTGAATGCATTTTTTTCATTTAACCTATTTAAATTCAAATCGTCCAATAGCAAATTTATTTTAAAATTTCCTTGCAGACGATCACATTCTCGATTAATTATCAATCAGCATAACAAGTGAACACTAACATTGACACATTCCTCAAGCTCAAGGAAACATTGTTAGGAAGTTATAATCATCGCATAATGGCATTCGCTTCCGACCAGGCCTGATTACACATGTCGGAGGCCTTATCTATGAAAATTAAATGAAAACAAATTACAACTGCATTATATGTATTCTGTGCTAACATATGCACTGCCACCATCCTATCGCTCCCGGTCAGGCAATTAAAATTGAACTTCGATTTACATGCTATAATTGCGTTTTCATTGCGTTCTCAATTCATTGCAATGGAACATTGTTAGGCCGAGACATAGATAACGTAACGATGGAAAACATCTTCTTCACAAATTATGCACCTCATTGATGTGAGCAACAAACCCTGGGCGGATGACGCTGACTGACTGCCTGATCGATTGCTAATACACGCTTCAAGCATATTTTTAGACTGATTACATTATCAGTAGAGCGTATTCTATTTTTGAATCCTGCGCCTGCTCCTAATAATCCACATTGTTCAAAACACAATGCAGCGCCTCTCTGGGCAGGGTGCCAACTCCAAAGCCCACCTATCGTTGGCTTCGTTTCGACTGAACTAAATGATGATCAAAGCCTCATTCGATCGAAGCCTAACGACAAACAGAGATAAAGCGAGCGAGAGTGTGTACACGCCTTATCATAAAGCAATAGCAATCACCACGCGCAAAGAACAGTGATTTGAAATTTCTGTATTTTTTTTTTGATTTCCGATCCGCACTTAGATGTGTAATTAGGGTTTCCTTGTGGGTGGTGATTAGACCAATATACACATTCGCTCATTAAATATTATTAGTACTATTTTCAATGCGATAATAGCCTTACTTTTGGGCTATCACGCTTTTGGCGAGGAATGATCTGGTGTTCGCACCGTGATTTGTGCAGCTATCTCGTTTGTTCTAGTGCGAAAGAGAGCACAAATGTGCAAGGTGGGGATTTTTCAAAACAAGATTCCAGTATATAAAATATGTTCGAAATGTAGGAAGTATATCAGTTCTGCTACGAAGTCGTATTTGAGTACAGATACAGTTCCTTAATAATAAATTGTCTGCTGCAACACGTGAATTACTGTGGGCAACACTAAAAATCCGTCAGATCCTTGATATATTTTTAAAATTCCTTTCGACCGACGCAGCTTTTGAAAAATGCATTTCAATGTGAGTTTTGAACAATTTGTGTTGACATTGTTTTTTTTAATTTTTGATTTGCAAAACGAGTTAAGTGACTTAAATATAACAAATGCTGGTGCCGAATTAACTGTAGTCCCTAACAAAATAACGAAGTTTTCAATAAAATTTAAGAAAACTAATTGAACAGACATTCCCTTTCAATTGATACACGGTTTGCTTAACAAAATATTCAATACAATTTGTCTCTTTCTGAACTCTCTGAGCCCTTATTATGAAGAAGTGGCTCGATTCTAAGCTTTAAACATCACATTTTATCTATACCTATATTGCGAAAATCCTTCGTTAAGCTACATGTGAGAACTACTTACATTTATCGTTTCAATCTGCTCGTAATTCTGCTTTATTCGTATCTGCAATTAAATCTCCCAGCATAGGAGTCAATAAGTTCCTATCTTCGTTTTAATATTTTAAGACCAAAGTCCGGAAAGTCTAACTAATATGCAGACAAGTCCAAATGAAAGGTATGCGTTTGAACTCTTATCATTCACGGCGTGTTCGACAGTCTCAGACGTTTTGCTGAATATTAGTCAGAGCGGTACCACCAGTTGTTACCCCGTTCTGGCTATTATTTATCTGCAAAGATAGCAAATATAGCCCACTAAATTAAACAACTAAATATGACTTTCAATCAATAGAACTATAGAAATGTGTTTGGTCTACGAAGAGAAGAAGAGAAGCATCTTCTATCCACTTAAAGGATATTACATTGACTTTCTCCCAATAACAGAATCAAAAATACTTGTGGGAAATTATTATCTTACCGAATGAAATTATGAGTCATCATCATTTCCTAGACAGCACAAGTCTGGATGCCATTTCCTTCCAATCACTGTTTTTGTGGTATAAGTATTTACCACTAGCCAACCAACGCACAGAGCACTCAGTGCAACCCTCTCCGATAACCCATGTACTAAAAATAGGCCAAGCAAAGTACTCGCATATTTCAAAATTAAGCCACCATTTTCGTTTGTCTGTTAATCGTTTCAATTAGGAACACATCTCCTTTTGTTATACTAAATGAGATTATGCAATATTTAAGTTACTTACAATTTTATTTATAACAAAAATTTTATTTTCTTGTTTTCAGTTCACTTTTAACTTGCTTTTAACGGCAGTAATTTGCACTTTGGTCAAGTGTCATCCAGCAGAGCGTAGTACTCAGTTTCAGGACGACACAAATATTGATGCAAGCGAGTACCACGGAAATTTAAGTACCGATACGATACGTAAACTACAAAAATGCGACATGGATATGGAAGTGATGGAGCTATGCATGCGTTGTGCTAAAGTCACAAAGTCGCAGATCGTATATCCGTTGTGTTGTGCCAATGAGGATGATGTGCAGGAATGGTGCAAGAAATACATTTATTACGGCAAGAGAACCTAAAGAAACTGTCATTGCACCTTTTTTGTTCACATACGAACACATTTTTATTTTATTTTAAATTATTTTACCGTCATTGCATATTTATTCCCTTATATCTTTATATCTACCATTATTTTTTATATGTTTTTGTTATGTTATAAATGTTGACTCCTCCTTTGTGTGTGTTGTAATTTTTAGAGGCAAAAAAAGTTTGTTATTAAGAAAACAAAATGCTAAATGCTACTTTGATCTGTGATCTTTTAAATGTTTTAGATATTTTTCTAAGTGCTAAATAAAAATTAAATTTAAATTAAAGTGCGTAGTTGCCTTTCTGTTCGGTTGTTAGGGGTTGAGTACAGTTATGGTGAGCTATACGTAACCAGATTAAAGAATACAGGGTCAAATTTATAAAAACCGAAGCCAGTTTTTTTTTTCAAAGCAATGGTTGGTGATTGGGGAATTGCTATTTGTCATTGGATAGCATTTGGTCAACCCCCAACGCCCCCTAATAATATTGTCGTCTGTCCTACCAAAGCTTACAAAGGTACTTACAACAATACGGTTAAGAGCTTGCAGAACAACGAGGTATCAATAGGTTTTCAATACACTTCAACTGTTTCATAAAGAGTCAAATGCAAGGACGATGCACTTATTTTCCATCAAACGGAAATCTTAGATGAACCGAACACTACACTAATTTTTTTATTTCAGAACGGGCTACTTAGAATGACGGAACTATCAACTCTAGTTGAAAAATCTGCTAAGGCGTAGGAAAGCCCGCAAAAATGTTCAAATCCCTAAGTAATAAGGGAGTTCAAAGGCCTTCCTCGTGTCCTAAAAACCGGCGTAAGAGCTACCGATTTTCAAAATGATTTTTACAGATCTAAGGAAAAACCCATGAATCTCAAAATTTATCGGCTTTAAACTCCCCAATGAAAGTGCTCGACAACGCTGCCGAAAGTACTACAATAGGAGTATTGTGCTCCTTTTTCGTCCGCCGTACTCCCCAAAGACAAATGTTACTTCTATTTTTACACGACTTGTTAGTTTCCGATTTAACTATTTTCTCTATATAGGTAGTAAATTGTAAGACAAATTTTACGTTCTTGATGTTTCATTAAGATTTTGTGTGTTCGATTTTGTTGACAAACTTGTTGTTGTTCTCACGGTGCCACGGATCCGGTTGGTCCAATTTATGGCTGAATTTTAACCAAACCATTTTTCTCGAATTTGGCCACCAAACGTTGGAGAGTCGACTTTGAAGGTCCACCACGTCTGTCATAAAATGGATGCAAAGCGCGCAAAGTTTGCACATTTTGATATTAAAGTTTTATCATTAAAACTTTCTGCTCAATTTGTAACTTGTCATGGTGATTTGGCATTAGCGACTGAATAATAAACACCAGACTTGACGTATGTCACCAAAACAACATGGCCGCCACAAGCTGTCGAAGTCAACCCGTCTAATTGAAAAACTTTTGCAAAAATTCAATTTCTTAATGTTTTAATAAGAAAAAAATTATTTTATTATTATCCCGGTATTCCTGCCAGGTCCACCTCGGACTGAAAGCGCCTCCAAAAGTAAACTTATAAGATCCAGTTTGCCACCCCTATCGAGGTATCCGATTGGTGGACTTTGAAGTTGGCACCCTGCCCGTCGAGGCGCTGCATTCTTTTTTTGTGATCTATTGGGAGCAGGCGCAGGATTCAAAAATAGAATACGCTCTACTGATAATGTAATCAGTCTAAAAATATAAGGCCAGGGTTTGTTGCTCACATCAGTGGCGTGCATAATTTACGCTGCTTCCAGTTATCCAGACCAAGCGCTCTGGCATCCGCGATGGCTTGGTCTTTGAAACGGAGGTTCGGTCTTCCTTGTCGTCTCGAACCTGGCGGCTGGGATTCGAAGATCCTCTTAGCTGGAGCATTATTGTCCATTCGCTCGATGTGGCCGAGCCAATGTAGTCGACGTATTTTGGCCTTTTGGACTACATCCACATCTTGGTACAGCTCATAGAGTTCGCGGTTGTATCTTCTCCTCCATTCGCCCTCCTCGCACACAGGACCAAAAATCCGCCAAAGAATTTTTCTTTCGAAGGAGCCCAGTATCAGCTCTCCCTTCCTGCTTATCGTCCAGCACTAGGCTCCATAAAGCAGAACTGGCAGGATAAGGGTTCTGTAAAGCATACATTTTGTCCTTCGAGTTAGGAGTTTTGAACCCAATTGCTTTGCCAAACCGAAGTAGCAGCGGTTTTCTAGGGTAATTCTTCGCCGGATCTCCACTAGGATGTCATTTGTGCAGTTCATGTTTACTCCGAGGTAGATAAACTCCTTAACTACCTCGAAATTGTTGCTATCAATAGTGACGTTCTGTCCTAGGCGGTGGACAGATGCTTGTTTGTTTGTTGATAGCATGTACTTAGTCTTGTCCTCATTTACTACAAGACCAACGAAATTCGCCTGTTCTTCAATTGCCGTAAAAGCCTCTATCACGGAACGCTGGGAGCGACCGATGATGTCAATATCGTCTGCATACCCCTGTAGCTGGACGGATCTGTTGAAGATAGTGCCTTCCGTGTTGACATCTGCCCTGCGCAATATCTGCTCTAGCACGAGATTGAAGAAGTCACATGATAATGCGTCTCCTTGCCGAAATCCGGTGCATGTTTGGAATAGCTCGGAGGAACTACTTCCAAATTGCACATTGCAGCGTGTGTTCTCCAGCGTCACGCTACATAGCTGGATCAGTTTTGCCGGGATCCCGAATTCGGCCATCGCCACATAAAGCTCCTGACGATGAATGCTATCATATGCGGTTTTGAGGTCGATGAATAGGTGATGAGTCTCGACTTCAAATTCATTGGTCTTTTCCAGGATTTGCCTCAGTGTGAAAATTTGGTCTATAGTCGATCTGCCGGGCCGGAAGCCACACTGGTACGTGCCGATTAGTGTGTTGCAGAACGGTTTGAGACGTTCACACAGTACGTTGGATAGGATCTTGTATGCGACATTAAGCAGGGATATGCCTCGATAGTTCTTGCAAGACATAGGATCGCCTTTTTTGTAGATGGGGCATATGGAGCTGATAGTCCAGTCATCGGGCATACTTTCTTCCACCCACACTTGGTTGATGATTTGGTGCATGCGCCCTACCAAAACATCACCACCGTATTTGAAGAGCTCCGCTGGTAAACCATCAGAGCCGGCGGCCTTGTTGTTCTTTAGCTTTTTTATTGCTAAGCCAACTTCTTCTATACTGGGTGGTGGAACTGGATCTTAATTGACTGGACGTGGGTTCTCTTCTTGCCTTATCACTCTCTCTACATGATGCCCATTTAGCAGCTGCTGGAAGTGCTGCTTAAACACATCTACTATTCCCTGCGCTTCGGTGACTAGGTTTCCATCACTGTTTCGAAGAACCTGCGTTCCGGTCTTGAAGCCAGCAGCCAGTTGCTTGGCTTTCTTGTAGAACTTCCGGATGTTGCTTCGATCGCGGGACTCTTCGATCTCCTTGAGCTGGGAGACTGCGTAGGCCCTCTTCTTTCTACGCAGGATTTTCTTCTCCTCCCTCCTCCTGGCTCGATACTCTTCCCTCGCTGCCCTTGTTTTGCGCTGCAGCGCCTTCATATGTGCATCTTCTGTCACCTTTTTCCTGCGTACGCATTCATCATCATACCACGGGCTCTTTCTCTGGGGTGGCTGGTACGCTAAGGTGGTTTCGGCTACCTCTTTGATGATGTCGCGATACTGGGACCACTGGGTACTGGCATTTGTGGTAGGTGAATGCACTGCGGAGAGTTTCTCACTCAGGCGCTCTTTGTAGACTCTGGCTACTCCAGGTGTGCTAAGGCGTCCAACGTTGAATTTCTTCTTCTGGGCGGAACGCAGCTTCTTCTCGTTGGATAGTCGAGCTCTGAACTTAGCCGCAACAAGAAAATGGTCAGAGTCCACGTTTGGCCTGCGGAATGTGTGCACGTTGAGGATGTTGAATGCGTGCCTCGAGTCGATTAGCACATGGTCGATTTGGTTGACGGTTCGACCGTCTGGAGAGCGCCAGGTTGCTGTGTGGATCCTTAGCCTTGGACACCTAGTGCTACTTATCACCGTATTACGAGCTGCCGCGAAGTCAGTTAGTCGGTAACCATTGTCTGTGGTCGTTTCGTGGATTCTGTGCTAACCCGCCAAAGATGTTTTCCTTTCCGATTTTAGCATTGAAGTCCCCGAGCACAACTTTGATATCGTACTCCGGACAGGCTCCGTAGGCTCCATCCAGGAGGTCATAAAACTCCTCCTTGATAGGGTCTTCAGCCTCGTCGGTAGGGGCGTGTGCACATATTATACTGATTCCTTGCATAATACAAATTCTTACGGACAGATTCATGGTCAACGAAGACGTTCTACCATCGTTTGATGCTCCCAGGTTTTGCTGCAGACTTCAGTTGAGCGAGTGAACGAAATAGAAAAGCTGAGTACATTCCTTGGTGGGAAAAAGTATCTTCGAATGATCCTTCTACCGAAGTTATAAAATTGCTTGATATATGAGGCTTACCTACTTTAGAGATATAAGCTTCTTGCTTACGGTTTTAGCCACGCTTCCAGTGACCACAAATAGTGTTGAAAGAACGTTTCAACTATGAGAAATGCAAAAGCTCAATTGCTATGATATCTGTTCATTCGGATATTAATGTGGATCCTGATAAGGTGATTGATCTCATATCAAAAATGAAAATCAAGACTTCTTCTGCCTTAAAAAAATGTGTGTAAAAAAATAATTTAAGCATGTTCGCTAAGTACATTCGATTTAAAAACTAATAAAAATCAATGAATTGGAATATGTATAGTGTTTTGTTTAAAGAATTCCTCGTAAGATTTGGAAGCAAGCCCACCCGGAAACAAAATCCTCACTGCAGTGAGTGTTATTCAAGGGGCGGCTGAATTGAAAAGCTTTCCCGAGGCTCTCGAGTGCTGCTCAAAAAAAATTTAAAGTGCAATTTGCATCTTTCCAGGCGTTGAACCTGTGAATGAAATATATAAGAACAGCACAGCGCTAGGTAGGCTGCGACGTTATAAGAAAGCAATACCAAAATGGAATTTCCAAAAGTCACCTTTGATTAAGTATGAATATAATTTTTAAAACTGAACTTTCGTGTTACAGGTAACCATTAAAATACACAATCCAGCAAAAAACAACTTAATTCCATGTAAGTTACTGAGGATTGAAGTTTATCTTTGTTTAAACAAGTTGGTATAGTTTTTCATCCACGTTTCGTCTATTCAAAATTCTCAAGTTCAAAATTCAAATAACTGCAATATAATTATTTTTTTTGAAATTAGAGAGATGCCAACGAAAACATTTCTACCGATGATACCTAATCTGAATTGACTATGCCAGTCTTGACTATCCCAGTCTTAGTTCCAGAGGTTAACTACGGCCGATAAAGGGGAATGGTATTTATATCATTTCCATTTCCATGTTACCTTGCTTTCGGTTTCCATGAAGATAACACTCTGATCCCGTCTGGTAATTATTTTTATTCAACAAAGTCTACAGAACAGTGGACTTTTGATTTAGCACTGCAGACATCTTAGCAAAATATTCGGTTATTATTTTCACACTGAGGCAAAGGAAACTTTACTGTAATAACGATTGCGTAATCTATATAAAGACGGATTCAATTAAGTAAAATCCAAATATTTCCGGAATTCCTCTGCACTATTAAAATAAATTATCCAAAAATAAACAAATTAGAAATCAGTTAAAAAGTACTGACGTCGTCGGGCTAGAATTATAACTTTCATAAGCACAAAAATTATCTTCCGTATTTTTTTTTTCGTTTGCAAAAGAACACGCCAGTGAATTAAAACCGAAAACAAAATCCATTTTGTGATGCTTTTTGGTTAAGTAAACTCTGGCGAAGGTGACGGCGAGTACTGTTCACTTCTAGTGTCTACTACGAATATTGCTTAAATTAGTAGTCGATCTGATTTATTTATTTCATAACATTTGTAGCTGCATAGTTGTCCATGAAGAACATATTTGATGTTGTTGTGCATTTACAACGTCATACACTCATTTTATGTCCGATGAGTGTGGTTCTAAATACGATATAGTCGACTGATGGTAAGGGACAGCAGCACCTAACACGCAAAACCAAGTGAATCCAATTCTAGTCGATCTTGTTTATGTGATACGAATTATGGGAAAGTTCTGCAGGTGGCCCGAGGTTTGCTTTCCTACAAAACAAAATAGCTTCCGTAAGTGGTGACAAATGTTGATTATGTAGTTTTATTAACGTTTAGAATTGGTTAAAGTTGCGGAAACAAATTACTACTGTTCTCATTTTTAGCCGATTTCAGAAATATTGTGCTTCCGTTTGACATATCGATAATAATTATAATGTGGGACGCCGCCTCCTGAACAGCTTGGATAGACCTTACGGACCTTACTTCTACTAAAAAACAAAAAAATTTAAAATTTGAAAATGTAATATAAAACAAAAATAAACATAATTCTTTTTAATTTTTGAGCTTCTATTAAGTCTTTTGGTAATGCACTGCCGAAGTAATAACCCACTGCTGAGAAATGGGAGATTCTTCCCAAAAGAAGGGGGCCTCAGCGGTGTTCGTAAGTCGTGGGAAATTTACCTTTTCGTGGGAATTTCGATGGCAAGAAACCGTCTCGTGGGAAAAAGGGAAAAAATAAGATTTCGGTAATATTTTGTGGGAAATTTGGTCAACTAAGAAAAAAAAGAAAAATTTTCATCTACTACCTTTTTCTATGTACACAAAACAAGCCTATCTAAAATGGCTTGTTATGAAATAAATCTACTACGAATTACAGAACGCATAACAGGCTAAGAGTATCACATTTTTGTTTTCCCTTTCATACACATTTTTAACTTTTCTTTCTAAATTTCACCGATATTTTCATTGCTTATGTTTTCAATTGAGTTGCTAATTTTATTCATTATCGGACAGTTTCATCAATATAAGATACTAAAATACACATTTCGACTTGACTAATTAAATTACAAAGGTTAAAATAAACATAATCAAAAAAGAGAATCGTAGTTTTTCTTTTAGAAAAAAAAATGAGAGCCAAACAACATCGGATGACTTCTTTTGGCCCGCCTTGTACAATGTGATATTATAATGAACTACAATTATGTGTCATTTTTTCATGAATTGTTCCAATATGATTTTTTTTTTGTTTATATCTAGTAAAGAAATGATTGTTTATCTTATTCTTCCAATTAAATTACTTAATACAGAATATTTTTTGGCCATTTTTATTTTTTGTTGATAAAAATATTCAAAATAAACTGTTTTTTTTTTTCAAACTACATAAGCAAGTGGGAAATTTGTGGGAATTTAGACTAGGTCCAAAAGGGAAAAATGGGAAAAAAATTAGCTGTCCGAGGGAAAAACCATCTCAAAGACATACCAACACTGGGCCTCAGTCATAGACTAACCAAACTAGACGGTTAACTGAGAGCAGAAACGTTACATTTGCCAACAAGCTGGCTGTCCTGCATAGGATTTCGTGCCTCCACAAATCAAAGGAGCGCCATTGCGGCCGCACGCATACTTAGGCGGCCATTTTCTGGTGGGATTTCGAGTGGGGGCGACTGTGTTCGGCATATCTTGTGCCCATTAATTACACGGCGCGAGTTAAGTATCCATAGCAAAACATATTGAGAAAAAAGATAACATTATTTGTATTCAATGATATCTTTAGTCTCTAGTACAGTCTTGCACACAACGCTACAATGATAACATATGTAAAAGAGATAATATCGTTTGTATACAATGTTGGAATATTATCTCTTCTTCATTATCAAGCAAGACGATTGTACGCTTGGGTCTCCTTGTAGATAGATAAGAAAAGTATATAAATACGACTGTATGATGAATTTATCAACAGTCTTATTGTAACTACATAGTAGCCTTAAGCTCCTTTTAGAATTAGTAAAAAGTATTTCAATAATAAAGGACATAGTTCCAAATAAATATTGTTTAATTTTAAAAGTAAGAAACAAGTGTTTTAATTGGCGATCCTGCCAGGAGGTTAAATATACTTTTTAACTTCAATCGAGCGGACCTCGGGAACAAGTAGTGAAATCTAGTATAAACAGAACACTCGCGTTACCGGTTACAAGAATTACCTAGCATAGCAGGTACAAATATAGCTTCTTCGTACGAAGCAGCAAAGCAATTCAGTGAAAGTGTATATGTGGAGAAAAAAAACACACAAATTCGACGACAACAGACACGAGTTCAAAATGGAACAACTCGCAGTATTAATGGCAAGATTAGAAGCTTTAGAAACCAGGAGCAACACAGTAACACAAACCCTAGAGCACACACGCACAGAGAATGCAAGGTTAGCAGCAATAATAACTAACCAAAATCAAATAAACACTAATTTAGAAACAAAACTAAATGAAGTAAAATCTGGATTAGGCATAGTACCAAACATACCTGTGCTAGAGGAAATAAGAACCACATATACAGATGGTAGTGAAATACAGTTAGACGCATTTAAAAGCCTACCTATTTTCAACGGCGATCAATCAAATTATCGGTCGTGGCGCGAAGAAGCATCCAGATTAATGGACAGCATTAAAAACTTCAAAACACACAGTAAGTACGCAGCAGCATTGACTATAGTGAAAAGTAAAATACAGGGTGCAGCCGCGAATGTGTTAACTAATTATAACACAATTTTTAATTTTGAGGCGATACGTAACAGATTAGATTATACGTACTCTAATCAAGAACCTCTATACGTGCTACAAGACATGATGAAAGCCATCACGCAAAAAAGAAGCACACTGTCTGAATACCACGACGAGATAAATAAAAATCTCAATTTAATAATATCAAAAATCACTATGTCAGGTGATCCGCCGAATATAATCGACAGACTAATTAAAAATGCTAACGACGACGCAGTTCGTATATTCATTGATGGTATGAGTGACAACTTTACAAGAGGATCATTATATTCAGCTACAATAAATGATCTAGAACACGCATTCGCAATTGCTCGCAGAATAGAACATGATAATGTGCACAGGCATTTACATCTCACTCAGGATAAGCACCACAAAAATATGCCACATGAACGCAGAAACGAAAGAAGACCAAATTATTCGAGCCAAACAACGAATTATCAACCCCAGAAGCAATACGATAATATGCAGCAACACAATCAAGGACCACAGCCGATGGAGATAAACTCGAGACAAATTGTACATGCACAGCGACAAAATTGGAATCAATACAAACCCGATGTATATAATCCACCAGCGAAACGTGAACACAGCGGGAGTTTCAACACACACAACAGACCGCAACGATCTTATCAGCAGAACTTCAAGCAGCAGAGAGTAAATAACTCCCGACAACAACGCAGAGACGATGTCAGCAGTACATATGCAGAAGCAGATGAAACGGAATGTATGGTAAATAATAACATAAGAATAGATCATTTAAACTAGTAGACGGGTTGCCCTGCTTAAATTTAACTAGTACTATTTCTAAGAAAATTTATAAAATTCTTATTGATACTGGTGCAACCCATAATTACATTAATAGAAAATGCGATTCTAGCAAAAAAATTAAAATTAAACCTATAAAAATAAAAACAATGCATGGTTATTCTATGGTAGATACAAAGAAAGTAGTTAGGATATTAAAGAAAAATATAACATTTTTTGAATTAGAGGATATTCAGTCTTTTGATATGATATTAGGATATGAAGGACTTAAAGTTCTAAACGCGGAAATAAATTTCAGTAATATGACTCTAACTACCATAAGCAGTGTCGAATCTATTCAGAAAATTAATTACATAATTGGGGAAAATAATATTTATAAAGCAGACATAGATAGACTGATGAAGATTAATAACAGCATAGGACCGTTACCCTTTACAGATACTATAGAAGCAAGCATTAGGACGACCAATGATAATCCGGTTTATGTTAAACAATATCCATATCCCATAGCAGATAACGAATTCGTAAACAAAGAAATACAGAAACTCTTACATGACGATATAATAGAAAAAAGCCATAGTCCTTATAACAGTCCCATATGGACAGTACCTAAAAAAGGTTTGGACGAAAAAGGAAAACCAAAACGGCGCATGGTTGTTGATTTCCAAAAACTTAACGCTCACACTGTAACAGACAGATACCCCATTCCGGATGTCAACATGACAATTCAAAATTTAGGTAAAGCCAAGTACTTTACAACATTAGATTTGGAGTCAGGTTTCCACCAAATTAAAATCAAAACAGATGACAAAGAAAAAACAGCTTTTGCTATAAATGGCGCAAAATATCATTTTAAACGAATGCCTTTCGGGCTCAAAAATGCACCAAGCATATTTCAGAGATGCGTGGACGACATTTTGAGAGACTTTGTAGGTAAATTCGTACACGTTTACATTGATGACGTATTGATATATTCTTCATCTGAGGAAGAACATATACAGCACATAAGTCAAGTATTCGACGTACTCAATAAAGCCACATTAAAAATATCTGATGAGAAAAGTAAGTTTTTTCAAGAAGAAGTAGAATACTTAGGTCACATAATCAGACATGGTAGAATCACTACGAACCCTGAGAAAATAGCAGCTATAGAAAATTTTCCAGTCCCACAAACGGTAAAGGATTTGAGAGGATTTTTAGGTCTTACAGGTTACTATCGTAAGTTTATAAAAGGATACGCAAGCATAGCCAAGCCCCTGACATTATATTTACGAGGAGATAACGGTAAAGTAAACAAAAAACAAAGTAAAAATATTAAGTTAAATCTGAATGATTCAGCATTAGAAGCGATTAGAATTTTAAAAAATTATTTGAAAGAACAAGTCGAACTTTTTCAACCGGATTATAGTAAACCATTCGAGCTTACTACTGATGCATCCAACATAGCTATTGGAGCCGTACTAAGTCAGAATAAGCAACCTATACACTTCTTGTCAAGAACACTGAGTAAGACAGAAGAGAACTATAGCACAAACGAGAAAGAGCTATTAGCGATCATATGGTCCTTACAAAAACTCAGAAACTACATATATGGTATAGCAGACTTAACCATATATACCGATCACCAGAGCCTTATATATTCTGTATCAGGAAAAAATCCCAACACAAAGCTGAAACGTTGGAAGGGAATCATTGAAGACTTTGGAGCAAAATTAGTTTATAAACCAGGAAACCTAAATCTTGTAGCTGACGCATTATCACGTCAACGCATAAATACTTCTACCATAGAAACAGCACATTCAGCTGAAAGTTCTTCTAATGATATAATAAAAACTGTGAATCAGCCTTTTAATGCATACACTGCACAGTTCGAACTTATTGAAGATATAACAAATAATATCGAAACACAAATCTATTTTAGTAACAAAATAAGACTCATAATAAAGTTTAAGGACAAAGACTCTTTACTAAGGCAGATGAAAGAAGTTATACAACCCCAAAAGATTGTAGCTTTGCATACGAAATTTGAAAACATATACAAATATGGTGAAAACATAAAAAAAGAATTCCCACTAGTAAGATTTATATTCACACCAAGAAAACTTCAAGACGTGACAAATTTGGAGGAACAACTAAAACTTGTAAGGGTAACTCACGAAAGAGCACACCGAGGGTTACGTAACAATATACAAGAAATCTCAGAGAAATATTACTGGCCCGATCTAAATAAACAAGCAAAGAGTTTCAACAAAAAATGCATAGCATGTCTATTTGGAAAATATGAAAGAAAACCTATCAGAGAACCTCTGAATAATTCAGAAATACCAACACATGCGGGAACACACATTCATATGGACATATACTTCAACGACAAGTATACTTTCCTTGTAACAGTAGATAAGTATTCTAAATATACAATCCTTCGGGAAATCGAAACTCGAAACAGACTGTACGACGTTATGGAAGAGGTCTTATCTAATTATTTCCCAAAATGTGAACGACTCATGACAGATAACGAGAAGGGATTCAAAACAGAAATGGTGAACCAAATGTGTTTGAAATACAACATAACTAAAGTAGAAACTCCAGTATACAGATCGACAGCGAACGGTCAGGTAGAACGTGTAAACGGTACAATAACTGAACTGTCTAGAATATTCACAATTCAGAATAAAACAAGACTTATCGAAGAAATATTTAGAACAGTGCGTGAATTAAATAATTCTATACACTCAGTTACCGGTTTGAAACCTAGAGACATTTTCTTTAATCAAAATAAATATAGCAATAGTGAAATTATAATAAATAAACTAAACTCAGCATCCAAAAAAGTGATCGAACGTCTAAATAAAGGAACTCGACACAGAGAGTATAAAAAAGGAGATAAGATAATGGTAAGAATCACAGGTCTTAGAAAGAAATCTAACGCCAGATACATAACAAGAATAGTAGAAGAAGATAAAGGAGACACTGTAATCTCTAAAGAAGGAATAAAAATTCACAAGGATAACATAAAGAATTATCATTTTTCAGATGACGAAAATATTAATATTCCTAACATTACTAGGAATTGTACAGAGTCAAGAAGGGCAAGGAAACGTTCAAATAACTGAGTTACTAAACAAGAAGTTTATACTTACGCAAACAGATGACGTGTATTTATTCAAAGAACAAACTTATTTGTTACATGCCACCAACCTGACTTCGATATTTCAACCTTACGTAAATATCGTAACTAGTAAATATCAACCTACACAAGAAGAAAAAATTTGGTTAAGTAAAATTAAGAATTTAGCAGACCAATTACAAGAACATACTAGGCATACTAGATCAATTAACTTTTTAGGAACAGCTTTCAAATATGTGTTTGGTAATCCTGACCATTATGACTTAGTTAACATAGAAACGAGTATAAATAATCTCATAGAAAACAATAATAAACAAAAAACTATAAATTCTAGATTTGAACAAATTTTGCAACAATTCGAAGGTCAGAGCCTTAAAGAACATTTAGTAATAGAACAAGTGTACGAACAATTATTATTATTGACCAGAACAATTAATGCAGCAAAAAATAATGAATATTTATCAGAAAGCCTAGACTTAGATGACATTAAAAATATTATTCAACATGAAATAATTCAAGTACCCATAATAAATATACTTGAGTACTCTAAAATATTATTAGCTAGAACTGATGAATTCTTCATCACAATATATAAATATCCAGTTCTAATTAAATCATGTAAATTGTATAAAGTAACACCTTTAAATTCAAAACATGGAAAAATCATTACAGATAAAACAATTGCCTTATGTAACCAAACTTATTTAAGAACAAGAAATTGTCAAAATCATCTAAGTAAAAACATTTGTGAAATTAACTTTGAAGAAGAAAATTGTCTTATTCCACTTTTAAAGAATATAACTTCAAAATGCAACATTAAACAAGAATACGATTACGACTTAGAAATTGAATCCGGTGTTATGTTATTAAGCGGTAAGCATAAGTTAAATAATCAAACAATTAATGGTATAAACTTAGTTACTTATGAAAATACTATAAATCTAGACGATAAAATATACAAAAACATGCATAAGCAAATTAAAGAAGTTATATTAAGAAATCATAATTCAGAGTCTTACATCGACCAAATAATTAAAGAAGATACAATGTACAAATTCGATAACATAGATACTTTAAAAAAACTAATTATTCCTTTTGAAGAAAAACCGATATTATCAACTATATACACAATTGTAACACTGATTGTTATTCTAGCATTTACGTACGTAATGATAAAAACTATACAATGTATAACAGATCGTCAAAAACAAAAAAAGATTGACGCATATAACAAAACTTATGAAAGAGAAATGTTAAAAATAGCGTCGAAAAATCGGGACGATTTCGTTTAACAAGGGGGGGAGTTAAGTATCCATAGCAAAACATATTGAGAAAAAAGATAACATTATTTGTATTCAATGATATCTTTAGTCTCTAGTACAGTCTTGCACACAACGCTACAATGATAACATATGTAAAAGAGATAATATCGTTTGTATACAATGTTGGAATATTATCTCTTCTTCATTATCAAGCAAGACGATTGTACGCTTGGGTCTCCTTGTGGATAGATAAGAAAAGTATATAAATACGACTGTATGATGAATTTATCAACAGTCTTATTGTAACTACATAGTAGCCTTAAGCTCCTTTTAGAATTAGTAAAAAGTATTTCAATAATAAAGGACATAGTTCCAAATAAATATTGTTTAATTTTAAAAGTAAGAAACAAGTGTTTTAATTCGCGCGTTCACATCACAGTTGAGTTTAAAAGTTTTTAAAGTTTATGATTATGATTTCGTTACAATGCCAAATACCCGAATTTAATTATCATTAATCAATATCTAGCAGAGATTCAACTTATAATAGGTATTAATCAGAGAAAAATGAACTAACACAGTTTCGTTAGTCTATGGCCTCAGTATTATGATTTGTCTATGGTGTGCGTACGGGAATAGGAGTATCTGTGAGTACGTTGCCTATCACACAAAACCACAACAAATATTTTAAAAAATAAATCTTAAAATGAGATTTACATAAATATCGAGAAAGCAATTTGCAATTTTGTAGAGTTATTCTTACAACACTTTAATAGACTTTAAATTACAATTACAACTGTCAACTCTGTACATGTAAAATAAAAATGCCATGCTTTCGATAGTAGAGTAGTTGATAAGTTACAGTGGTTTCGACTACCTCCTTGTAAAATCCAGTTTTATGTTCGAGTCTACTCAAAATGCTGTATAAATTTTAGGAACATCGGACAATAGTTCATAAGCTTGCTAGTTGAGGTGAGGACGGAAAATAAAATGATTACAAGTCCTCATAGGAAACTTTGTGGAAGATTTTTAATGTCTACTTAGCCTTGTGAAATCGAGAAACTATAAACCTAGTTTACGCATAACTAAGCAAACAATCATACAACTACTCAAGTACTACTTCATTGCCAATTATAAGCTCCCAGGTATGTATTTCATTTTTTGATGAAAAGGTGTTGTTCGTTAACGACTTTGGCCTACTTCCTTCCAGACTTTGGTATTAAAAATATCCAGCAAAAAGGCGTTTTCGATTCAATACTTTTGACCTTTTTGCCCAGAGTTGTCTGGTGAATTTTGTTATTTTTAATTTTTATCAGCATTCACGCATCCATTATATAAATACAAAAAAAAGGCCTACTACAAAATATTGTTTACTTCTTATATATATTTTCTTAATTCATTTGTTAATCTACTTCTCGACCCGTACTATACCAATGCGACTATTTCTCAGACAATCGTTCAAGATGTAAATATTTAATCAACTTGATTAACTATAGTTAATTATTATAGTACGTGTCTTTTGCATGTTCGGACAATTTTGATAACTGATTTCGATTAAGCGCAAGGTTGATAATTCTTTAAGTCTGTCATAACCTATTTAATATACTGATGCGTGCTCATAAATACTCTTTGAGAGTATTAGAAGTCGTAGCATTGTGTCTGCAAAACGTTTTAATCTTATAAATCAAATTTTATAGCGACTCGGTCAACTTCCTAGACTTTTGTTTGTCGATGCAAAATTCGACCGTTGACCGTCGTGTGCTAGGAATTTTCTCTCGTAAACAGAGAGTGTTGACTTTCGCTTTCATTTAGCGCTGATCGAGTGTGGCCGACAGTGTCAATCTCCCTTTACTCTAGATAATAAATATGGTACACAGTAATGAACAACAATTCAAAAACCCTGTTATTATCCCAGAGACAGAAACATTGAGGTGAATCACCTGCGAAATGTGGCCTTATCTGTTTGACCACATAGCAGACAAAATAAAAGCTACAAAGTATTTTGAAACAATATTTGTATTATTATTCGTAAATGCGATTGTATTAGTGATTCGATTGCTTCGCATTTTGAAAATGAAATCTGTCCTATGTGGACTTTGATTGACGTTTAAAGCGATTTTTTTCTGTTCCAGATTTATGACAAGGTTTTACTTTCGGTAGAAAATAACTTTTTTTTAGAGCGATATGACCCTGCAATAACAAAGCAATGTACTACAGTTTGACAGGTGGAGCTAAATAAAACCTGTTGTCTGCTTTAAATAAACCTTATCGATTGGTTTACTGTACTGGTACTTGTATGATAGATAAGACACGGGCTTAGGTTTACCAAGCACATGGCGCAAATGATGATCGGTGGTCTGTTCTGATAGACGGCATAACGGTTTGTTTGGACAAAAATACCTACATAGTTCCCATATCTCTTGACGAAAGACTGCACCTGTCGATCAATAAATTGGCAAATGCAGTAAGCATTCATTTTTAATGAGTGGTACCAAGGATAACGCTGAATTATAGGAGACAAACTGCTCTCATCACGTTAGACTAACGACATCGTTTTCGATATCGCCTTCGATACCTAAGCTTTATGTAAACCAAGAAACTACAGTCCAAATCTTGTCGTCTTGACCATTGTGTGTTGACTTCATGTAGCAAGTTTCACTCTCCACCACTTCAGTCTCAAAAACGGAAAAAAACCTAGGAATCTATTCTTTTATATTATCTTCAAATCAAGTTATTTTATCGTTCGATTAAGAACTACTAGGCAGTAAATATAAAGGGTTTTTCAATATGAGCGCTACAAAAGTTTTTTTAAATAAAACAAAACCGGTTTTGGATATCAATGAAATTCTTTATTCCTGTGAAAGTCCGTTCGATGCCATTATGTATGGAACTCGATTTCTTTTGCATGGCCACCACGGGCACACTTGCAGAAGTCCAGACGCTGAACCCAATTTTCGACGGTTTTCAAGAATAAATCGGCCGATACTGCTGCAATTTCACGTTCGATATTCGTACGAAGTTCATCAATCGTCGCTGGCTTGTTGGCATAGACCACAGACTTGATGTAGCCCCACAGGAAATAGTCTAACGGCGTCAAATCGCACGACCGACAAATCGCGGCCAAGCGACTGGACCATTTGGTGAGATAACACGTTCTCCAAACTTGGTTTCCAATAAATTGATTGTGACATTCGCTGTGTGGCTTGTGGCGCCGTCCTGTTGGAACCACATGTCCTCCAAGTCCATATCATCCACTTGGGGCCAAAAATATTCGGATATCATTGAACGGTAGCGATTCCCATTCACAGTAACGTGCCGGTCTTGATCATCACGGAAGAAGTACGGCCCAATGACGCCGCCGGTCCTTAAACCACACCAAACCGTAATTTTTTCGGGATGCAATGATGACTCATGGAGTACGTATGGATTGCTGCCTGACCAATACCGCATATTTTGTTTATTGACGAAGCCATTCAGCCAGAAATGAGCCTCATCGCTAAAGATGATAAATTGGACGTAGCGCTCTTAACGTTGAGGCCACTGACTCCGAATTTCGGTAGTAAATTTTAATAATTTCGACTCGTTGTTGGCTCGTATATCTTTCCATGCAAAATGCAAATGCAAACCTTACTGAAGAGAAATGTCAAAAGAGCGGCAAGAAATTCGGCGTCGTTTGCTGTCCATGTCGCTCTACTTTTGTAGCGTCCCTATTGAAAAACCCTTTACTTGAAAAATCAGCAGAAACATATTTTTTCCTCAAATTTTCCAAAAGTGCTATAATATTTTATTGTAAGTGTTGCTATTGTATTTTATTGTTGGTGTTGCTATTGTTGCCACAGCAATCTCATCAGGCAAGTTGTTTTTTTTTTTTAGTCCGGCGTCAGTGCTGCTATGTAACGATAATTCTGTGGCCACAAGCAATATCCGCTTAAGTCGACTTAAGACGTTAATGAGATTTTTATGCTATTATGTCGTTTTCCATTGGACAAAAAGAAGCGTCCGGCAGAGTCCGGAATCAAAAAAATGCTGTTCCATTGGCACAAAAATACTCTTCTGGTGATTCTGAGAAGAGAATTTCGCTTCTCGATTTGAAGTCAGAATCCACTCAAGAAGCACTCACACAAGTGCAATTTATGTATTTATTACAAGTTAGCTGACAGCAGACGTAGATTATTTTTTGGCATTTAACCAATACTTTTGTGGATTCTGTCAGAAGCAGTTTTGCTGTTCCATTGGATTTCCGAATGAGTGGATCCCCGAGTGAAACCAATGGAAAACGCCATTAGATTCAGCATACTCAAATCTATTTTGTAACCACAATTTCAAAAAAACATAACAACTTAAGTCACTAGAGTCAATAGAGTTACTTGTAATTTCACGCGTTTGTCAAAAACTTTAAGCTGCTCTCCTGAAAAATGAGTAAAAAACAGAGTTAAGTTGTTTTTGCTTGTGGCCACAGAATTAGTGATGTCGGGTCTGCGTAAATTTAGTATATTTTTGCCATCGTTTTTAAAAGGCTGGATAGTTTTTTTGGTCTGTCTTAGGCCCGGGAAGATCTCCGAATATGAAATGCACTTCCGTTCCCAGCTTTGTGAAACCAAATTTACACCTGATTTGGAGTTTGCGGAAAAGGTTCATGGTTCCGAGCCTTTTCTGGCAAGTGCATCAGCTTCTTTCATTTATTTCCTTCAATTCCCTCAGGGCCAGAAAAATTCCCTCCATATTTTGCTTTTGTTCGTACCAAGTTCGGAGGGTGTCAAAGTGTGCAGTGAGCTAAGGGCCTTTGGAGCAGCTTAACTATCGCTGAATGTATGAATGTTAGGATGTTAGGTTTGCGCAGCAGCATGGAGCTCTGCTGAAATATCCTGGGACTTTTCGGTATTGCAACATTTTGGGCATGAATTCCAGCTACCACATCCGAGTTAATTTTCAAACCATACGAATACCACTTTATACCAAATCGGTAGTTAGGTGGGTTATTGCTAACCCATGCTTCTCTGTTTGTGATCTAAGTGGAGAATTTTTTGTTAGCGCATAGTGTCTTTATTAACTTATCTGTGATCGTGCAGGTCATGTCTAGTTTGGGAAGTTTCGAAAGCAGTTCCAAGTTCTGAATATTAATGTGGATCGGTGTTAGTTCATATCATATAAGGCTTTTTTGAGGTGATTTTGTTCCAACATACTGTAATTACTCTGTACATCTTTGAAGAGATCCCTCAGGTTCAATCATACATGCGGCAGCAAGGCCGAAAAGCATATTTTGATTTTTTTTAATTTTATTGTTTATGAGAGAGTGCCAACCCAACTTAGTCTTTTATCTAATATCACATCAAGATACTTTACCTCATCGGTATACAACTGTGTCGTTGATGTAAATTTGATTCGGGTTTAAATTTGTTCACTTCGTGAAAACAACTATGACAGCTTTACTGAGGTTGATAGAAAGGCTTTATTGTGACATCGTTTGTTTACTTGCTCCTTATTATAATGGCTATCGGTCTTTGGCATATCCAACTATATTAAGGCCTTTATTGCTTAGGTCCTGAAGTAGGTTATCGATAACCAGAGAACACAGTAGGAATAGGGGAACTCCTCTCTGCATGGAGCCCTGTACAACTATTACTAAATCAGAGGTCAGTGCCGACAAATCAGTTATTTTCCGACTTTCATCTAATCTTTGCATGACTTTTTACGTTCTTGTGTTGAGCAATGTGGTCGTGTAGCTTCTCTGGTACTCTGTGGATAGAAACACCTGATGATGATGACATGTGGAGTCCGAAAATTTGTCTCCTCCACAAGCATCACTTCCAGTCCACATTTCTCTTTTTGCTTAGCGAAGTTGGCTTTTATCTAGTTCACTGTGCTAGAGTGACTCGAATAAAATTGGCTGGCAATAGCGCCAAGACTAAAATTTTTCATGTAAATTGTATTTGATAACTCGAATGTCCTGATAACTCGAAGAGATTATTTGGCGTTACCTTCGATAAGTCGAATTCTGAGGGGGAATTCTCCAATTCTGCCTGTTTTTACAACTTTGTTTTATAATGCATGGCTTGTATGCACTGTGTTTGTATGTTCCTATGACCTAGTATACAAACCGTGCAGAAAATCGTGATTTTGGTATGTGTAAGCAAGATTTGTCAATTGCACAGCTCGATAATATCGATGACAGCGACACTGATGTAATGGAGAAAGATTTGGGGTATGATTTGATCAACCACCTCCAAATGAGTAAGACAGGTCACTATAATGGTAGAATTTCTCTCTTGTCTATTATAAACCCACGAGTAGGCGGGATATAAGCAGTCCCCCGTGGTCTACTCGTAAAACCACACGAAGGCTGGAAATGAAATCGGAGGTCGCTTGGTACCTATCCAAAGTTCTCAGACTTGCGACTCAGCTCGCTGCAACCCTTGGTGTTTGATGTCCCACCTGCAGATAGCCAACAGTTAGTTTTCTCTTCAACTCCTTGACAAAGCGGATGGATAAAGCCGATAACTAACCTTTCTCAATTCAAACGCCGCAATTTGATTGGTGGAAGTAACTGGTTAATTGCCTAGAGTGCCGCCAAGGCGACTGACAGTCTACTATATATAATGCAGAAAACAACTCAAACAACTTTTTTTATAAAAGGGATATTTTTATTCATCTTTATTTTCCTACCACATACAATTACAAATATAATTTTTATTCAATAAAATTAAAATGAATATAACAAAAAACAAAAAAAATAAAATCTTTGAAGTACGTTTTCTTGTTTTAAATTAAAATTAATTTTATATTTACACACATCGTAAAATATCATGATTCAACAAAAAAAAACTATATTTGGCAAATTGTCTTAGAATTAAAAACAAAGATAATAATTTCAAATTTTAACCGTCGATCACTTAACTTTTGTTCTCACCAAACAGTAGTGCATTTGTGAGCAAAACGGGTGTTTAGATTCTATCACAGGAATAGAAACACAAAACAAACAAAAACATAAACAATGAAAATTCAGAATTTTCTTTGTTTCAACACTTTTTGTTCGTTGCTCGTTTTTTTTTATTTTTTGTTTTTGAAACTTTCTTCTTCTAAGGGGAAAAATAAACCAAAACTGTTAAAAGGAAAATGTTCTTCAAGTTTTAAGTGTATAAGCGTAAGATTTTGTGTAACAATTTTATTATATTTATGTATATATTATGTAGATGGAAATTTGGAAAAAATAATAACAAAGGTTTGATTGTGGCTGGGTTTGAAAAATATTCCATTATAAGAATATTTTCTTTCGCAAAGTGGACAAAAAAAAATTAAAAATAGGAAGAAGTGTAGAATTAAAATTAAAGTTAAGAAAAAAAAAATGCAAGTAAAGTAAAATTCTTTATCATCTCCATTTGTTCAAATTGTTAATTAGTTATTTATTTAACTTACCCTGAGTATCGGTTTCTGTCTATCGATGATGACATGTTTTTTGTTGGTTATGGCAAACACAACCCGTTAAGTCTTCGTTAGCACCTCAAATAAATACGACAGGCAAAAAATAAATAAATCAAACAAAATCAAGCAGTCTCCTTATTTTTTTGTTCGACCTCCTCCAATATATTAGAACTGTCATCGTAATTGTCCAAGTGCATATATTTACAGTCCTTATCATCGCATTGACCCATCAATTGATACGGACACACTATGCCATTTGGATTTATTTGCCTGCACAGCGATGTGCATGGGGCGTATACACCGAAACCAAGAAATAGAAAGAGACAAAAAAGAACGAAACACGGGAAAGGAATATGTTCCAATTTTATAATAATATCGATGTAAAAGAAAATAGCCAAGAATAAACTGTCTTATAGCTAGATTGCCGTCTTAAAATTAAAACCGATATTTATAAATAGAAATTGATTAAAAACGTTGTTGTTCTTTAATACTAAGCAGGCAATCCTTGACTATGATGTGCGTTGATAAGGAATGCAGCAGTATCTAACTCAGATTTTATACAAAATGCAAAGTGTAACAATTTTCGGTAAGAGCGTTTTTCGAGCCTTGATAATCGCAGCTCGTAGCTTATGTTAAGGAAGTTCCGACTCTCAAAGTACGTGTCTGAAAGTGAGTTTCTGAAGGGTACATTTGACTGTAAAAGAAACTGCATTTCCATTCCCTATCCCCACACAGCAATGTATTTTTTTTTTTGTAAATAGAAAACAATGCAAATACAATGAAAGAAAAATAAAACTTTTAGCAATTTTACACACCTCTCGTCCCGGAGATGGCTCAATGGAGACACATAATCTTGTAGTTTTGCACCGCCCACTTGTACTTTTTCTTCTTTTTTAGCTTCGGCGATTTTTTGTGGGTCGGGCGCTTCCTTATCATACAACGGCATAGTTATTAACGCCTCCTGCAAAAACTCATTACAAAAAGTTCGTTAAACAAAAATAAGAAAAACAGTCTTTAAAAACAGAAAAATGGAAGAAAGTACATCTTTTCTAGAACTACACCCACTTCTTGTCCGTTTGTTGTGTTTTTTTGTTTTTCTTCATTCAACTCGATTTCAGGTACAATAGAATCATTCAGTTTTGAATCCATTTTTTGAGTAGCTTCTTCAGGCACAGATACTTCGACAGCAATAGTTGTAGGGGAATTATCACTCTCGCCTAAGGGCACTTTTTGTACTGATGGTGGCTTTTGTGATTCTTTTTTAATGGCGGGTGATGGTTGTAACGTTGAACCATAGTCTTTAAGACGAGTAGCAACAGTTGTGTTATCAGACAAACTTCCGCGATCTATGCGTTCCCACATCTCTACATCACCCAATTTCATGCTATTTACAAATTTGATTTCGGCGGCAAGTTTTCTGCACTTTTCTGATATGATTGATTTTTGGTCGTCGTTCATGCTAGGGGAAGATAAAAGAAAGGATATTGGGAATACACACTTACAATTTGAAGTGATACAAGATTAACATTTAAGATGAATAGAAATATGTAAATAAATTTGGGACCAACATTTTTTTTAAAGTTAATTACCGAAATGTAGTTTTCAGAAATATATACATACAATCATATTTGTTCGTGTTTTTTTTTTTTTTTTTGTAGTTTCGGATACCTAAATTTGCTGTAATGTGTGAAAAAAGAACACATATTTTGTCCGAGTTTTTATACCCTCCACAGGAAGGTATATTCACTTTGCCATTACATTTGTAACGCCAAGAAGGAGTCACCGGAGACCTCACAAAGTGCATATATTTTCCGTCTGTCTGTCTATTAAAAGCACGATAGCGTCCAAAGGAATTGCCATAGGTGAATAAAGTTTTGTGAGAGGACTTCTTTTTATTGTCGTTAGGCTATTATTAAAAATGGGCTATGTCGGTCAAGTAGTTCTGGTACCTCCCATGTATGTATGTATGTATGTTTAAGTGGCTCTCGGTGAGAGAAACACTTAGGCCGTTAATCGGCCCATTGTGCGTACCACTGGCGTTTAGGGGTTCCTTTACTAGTTACTCGTTGTGAACCATTTACTTCCGTTGATAAAGCCAAGAATGCTGGCAGCGCTGAGGTAACATAGATCGCTGAGATCATTGAGGAAGTAGCTTCCTAAATGCGCCATCCTTAGGTTGGAAAGGGCAGGGCAGCTGCAGATGAGGTGAGTGACGGACTCGTCCTCTTCTTCATCCCTACAGCTTCTACAAAAGTCATTATGTGGCAGCCCAAGTCTTTGAGCGTGTCTGCCCAGAACACAATGACCGGTGATGATATTAGCGACTAGTGAGATACTACGTCTGTTGAGACGCAGAAGCTCTTTGGATCTTTTTGTATCCAGTGTCGGCCAAGTAAGCCTGGCAACGTCACAATATCCTAGATGTTTCCACCTATGATTTGCTTTTCTTGTTGCGTCCGCCTTGATAATTTGTTTAACGTATGAGAGCGGTACCTGCACGTTATGCAGACTAACACTATCAACGCCGGAGGAGCCTAATCTCGCAAGTTCGTCAGCTGCACAGTTCCCTGGTACCTCCCAGGAGGGTATCAAACCATCGGCCAGGCCGATGATAACACTTTTACTTGTTTTAAGCTTGTTAACTGATTAAGTGAGTAACAACCTCATTTGCGTTATCAGTGCCAGATGCACTTATATGCCCGATTATGACATAACATGGAGCAATTGTTTATTGTTAGTGAGTGTTCAATGTGAAAACACGTGAAAATGCTTTGTTTTAGTTTTAGTTTTATGATATGCAGTGTTTCCAATGGGTATTGAAACAAACCTCTTCGGTTTTGGTAATCCAAAAAATACTAGCATGTGAAATACTTTAAACTCTGAAGCTAATTTGTTCTGCTAATGTGCATTGTGCACCCTTGGTGATTGTTGCAAGTGGGGTTTGTACTTAAGATTGGCGTAGTTGCGAATTTCTTCAGTCTCATGTAGGCTCTTTCTGGCATAAGGTTTGCTTGTGATAATATCGTTGGCAACGTTTGCACTGTGGAACATTATTCTTACGCATAGGTTCAATTTTAACTAAAGGGTGTTTTTTTTAGAGGTTGGTTTTTCGAATAGAGGTAAAACTGACATTTTGTGGTCAAATCTGGCAACTCTAATGTCATTTATGTTCAGTTTGGTTTGCCATTTCATCATGAACAGGTTGACAAATGAACAACGCTTGCAAATCGTGCAAATTTATTTCGAAAATAATGGTTAGTTCGCGAAGTTTACCGCAAGCTCCGTTCATTTTATGGTCGACATAATCGACCATCAGAGCAATTAATTCGGTTAACCATGGATCGTTTTCGCACTACGTTTACTCTATGTGATAATACGCATCCGCAGAGACGTCGAACAGTGCGAACCGAAGAAACAATTGCCGCTGTAGAGCAAAGTGTTGAAGAGGACCTGAATGAATCGATTCCGTGCACAGCAATTGGCCATGATAACCTACTATTTTGTTCCCGAATTGGATGGCATGAATGTGGATGAGATGTGGTTCCAACAAGACGGCGCTACATGCCGCACAGCGCACGTCACAATCGATTTATTGAAGGAAACATTCGATGAGCGCATAATTTCGCGGAATGGACCTGTCAATTGGCCACCAAGATCGTGTGATTTGACACCATTGGATTATTTTCTTTGGGGATATGTGAAGTCGCTCGCCTACGCCGTTACACTTGAACATAAACGCAATAAATGGCTCTCCCCAGAATCCGTAGAGCTGGCCTCCGAAGAGAGTGGATTTTTCAGTAAATCTGGAGTACCACCTGGGCTATTATTTCCTCTAGTTTTGTTAAATTATTTAAATCATTACAACTTTTTTATAGAAAGTTACGGAACACTTTTCTTTTATGATTTCAGCAGCCCCTCTGGGTCAGACGCTAACCGATGTGCCGCACAACGGCATCAGACGCTCCTTGATTTAACCTTTAGTTTCATCTTTCAGCTATGAACTCATTGCCAAGGGTGGGCCTACCAGGAGTACAGACTGTCGTTAAGACTACTTCTTCGAGCGGGTTTTTAGCCGCCTTCTATGACAGGCATACCTTACCCCGTCCCTGCAGAGAGGTTCACATTACGTTTTACCCTAAATCTTAAAGATATGCTTTTTAATAGACAAAGCACGACAGTCTCTTACTTTGGAACCTCGTCTCGTGTTTGCATTGACTTAGTAGGTCCTAGGCCCTGGCCTACCATTAGTGTCTCGCTGTCGTGATTTCGTCTTCTGTGGAGTTGTAATCTCCAGTGTAAAACCATGTTACTCGCGTAGCTATGATTTCGTTGACAATATCCTAGATGTATACACACATGAATCCGAGCAGAGAACAGAGTTTTTAAGGTCGTTGAATCAAACTAAGAAAACGTATTGTTAAAATGGCGGAGTGCTTTCGAGCAGAAGATTTGGTTAGTTGAATAAATGCTCGAACTCTCCCAATGTCTTCCGGAGTTTTAACGCTTTGTTGATATTCTATTCCTAAATACCGTTTTCTTGTACGATTCAGTAATGCATACTGTATAAACTATCACAAAGGAGGTTATGCGAAGCTGAAATTTCAACGAAATAAGTCATACAACCCCATGAGGATAGATCGGTTCATGTTAACTTTTTAAAAACAATATAAAATATGCTACCAACCTACAATCTAAACACATAAATGATTGTGGTTATGCTAAGTTCGGGTCAAACACAACTAGTTCTCGAGATGAAGACTTATAAACAAAACGTAAAATTTGAAACACACACATACCTATACTCCGGACCTATAACACACTTTCCTAAGGCGGTTACGGCCTTATTGATTTTCACTCGCCTAGCCTTGAGCGACTCAATCATCCGATGGGAGCCACAAATGTCTGGATAAATCTTTGTTATTCGTTCTTGCTGTTGTTCTAGATTCCGCTGAACTTCTTCCATTTCTTTTCGGATTTCCTTCAACCGATGTTCGTACTTCAATTTAGCCATTTTTGCTTCCTTAGCCAACAGAACTAGCCCGATGCTTTTATCCAAATTTGATATAATAGAAGAGCTGAAAGAATGTTTTTTTTTTTTTGTATATTGACTACCAAAGTGCAATCTACTGGTTAAATTAACTTACCCGGTTTTGCGGTAGGAACTTTCATACAAGACTAACAGATTCTCTTTGGAAGGCTTTAGTTGAGGAACTGATTTTTGGGGTGATACGCTGGACTTTTGCGCACTTATAACACATTTTTTTGGGGCCGATGGTATCGGTACCTGTTTTGGTATTTTGTTGACTGACTTTGTCGGAGGCTTAACGTCTGCAGTCTTGTTGGTGCAGGTTGGTTTTGCGTTATTCACTGAAGCATTTTTAACCAACACCTTTCTCACGAGAGTTTTACTATCAGTGTCTGTTATCACACGTCCTGCGTTACCTATGTTGGTACTTTCATCCGCTTTTACAGTGACTTGTAAGTTCTTCGCTTGTTTTTGTCGTTCGAGCAGTTTCATACGATTTATGAGACGACGATACTCGTGTTGGGACGCTTCGGGTAAATGACGAACGGCCTGAGGGAAATAAAAGAGAACATGATTTCACAACTGCAGTTAAAAACTTACCACTGGTGTATTTAGTGGAGCCACCGTTGACATATCGCACTCCAACGGCGTCTTTGTACTATCGGCTACTTTGGAGCGAACATTCTTCAAGAACTGATCCAATTTTGCCTCAAAGAAATCATTCACGATGGATTTCTCCACAGACGGCTCTGGAGTAGGTGTGACACCAGCTATGGGTGAGTCCACACGTGATGGTGTATCATATGGCGATTCCATTGGCAGACTGATGGGACTTGCAATGTCGTAATAATCATTGCCTATGGTTATGTTTCTATTTATGAAACTTTCAACACGATCATCCGCTCTGCCATCGTAGTCATACTCATCAGCTGACATCGCTGAATATTCACTCTCAGTATCTGAGGCACGGAGTTGTATAATTAGTTTTTTAACTTGCGGCACTTCAGCGGCTGTAATAAGACGATTGGTATAGTCTTCCAGCTTAGCCTTCTTTGGAGCAATGACAGTTTTGGCAACATAGTCCAATGATTTGCGTTTTAAGTCAGTGGTTAGCTGATTTATAACCTTGTTCGGCTTCACTATTTTAGTGCGTAATGTGGTCGACGATTGTGCTGACGTTTTAGCAACAGCTCCTGGACTAACCCGTGCAGATGGAATGCTTTTCGTTAAAACGCTGTTGTTCTCTCCTTTTTTACCGAGCCCTAGGTCAGGCTTGACTTCAAGTTCGATTGTGCCGGGTGTTAACTGAGGACTGGGCTTCATTAATTCTACATTTGCTGACGGAATCACTTTACCTAGTGCACTATTATTTAGGTTTAATTTACTTTCAGAAGTACTATGTTGCTTAATAGATTCGACCGTTTGGTTTACTTTGCTTTGTAAAGAGACTGTAGGTGATATTGCCGCATGCACCACAGCAATTGTATCATTGACTTTTTCCGCAGATTTATTATCTAACGACTTTTTTTGAACAGTTGTTTGTTGTTGAAAAAGGGGCGTTTCGCCACTCTTCAATGAGGGTGGACTTAAATCTATACTTTCAGTTACAGCACTCGATTTTTCCTGAAGCTCTAGAATCTCCTCGTTACTTTCTTCATTCTCCATTCGTTTTGGGTTGCTAAGCTTTTCCAAACTCGGCTTTAAGTCTTTGCTTTGAGCGCTTTCAAAAGAACAAGATTTCTCATGAATCGTAAGTAAGTCCTCACTATTTTGTTCGCTTGCTGAAAGCTGGAATGTTTGTTCATTTTTAACAACCCCTTCATTTAAATTAGTGTTCTCCTTTTTTACAATAACGCAATCAGGTACAACCACGATTGCTTTTTTCGCAACTGTATCAGATTGGACTTTATCTGTTGCTGCCGAGAAATCATTTTTTAAAGAAGAAAGTGAACTACCATCCAAGTTTAGATCCCCTTTAGTTTCTACCTGCTGCATTGAAGTCCCTTCGAGTTGTGCTGATCTGTTGAAAAGAACTTTGTTGACATTTGCTTCGCCCAACAATTCATCATCCGCAATTACATTCGGTTCCACATCCTCCTGAATTGCTTTCTCAGGTTCTGTCCTTACAACTTTTTCCATTGCTTTAGTTTCTCCACTTTCACCATGCTCCACATCGTCTACAGCTTTATGCAAAAACTGCTCGCCCTTTACTACTTCTTCAGGTTCCCGTTGCACTTCTATATTAAGATTCGCCATATCAGTTATCGACTGACTAAGGTTGAAATTCGTTTGCTCAATCGATTGAGAATCTGATTGCAGTTTTCCCTTACTGTTTGAAATTTCAGCGAAACTCTCCGCTGGACTTCTAGACGTGTTTCTAGCTGTCAGTCTGCGTACTGCTTCCTTTAATACACTGGCTGAAGAATTTTTTAACTGAGCTCTCTTTTTCATGTTGTTAATGAGAAAATGCCGCAATGCTTCCGCTTCCATAGAAGTGTCCCTTTCAGCTGTACACGAATCGTCAACACTCGGGCGTTCTTTTTTTACAATCTTGTTGACTTTAGGGGAATTCATCTTTGCCAACAGCAATGCCCGCAATGCCAACTCCTCTTCTTCTACTTCAGAATCCAAATTTACCGGTGACACAGAAACGCTTTCGAACCTTAACTCCGGTGGCATGTCTTTTTGTTCTTTATCGTTATATCGCAACGGTGTTGGAACAAACAACTCTCCAACCATACCCATACTATTCGGTAGCGGAATCTGTTCAATGGGTACCCACTGTTCATACGATGGCAAGTCGCAATCACTATCGCTGTTAGCAATGTCCATATCAACAGGTTTGGTATCCATTCCTTCGTCATCACTAAGAATCATTTTCGGTGAAGGTACTGGGCTAATCTCCATGCATGCCTCTGCGTCATCGATATTGTTTATGGAAGGTGATAATGCTGCATTACCATAGATTCCTTCAAAATCCGAGGGCGAATAGGCAATGTTTTCATTGCGTTTTTTTCGTACCAAATGTTTGCGGATCACTGCTGACTTGAGAGCGATAATTCGCAGCTCTTGTTCCTCCACATTATCTTCTGTATCCGATTTTTCGTGAGATGAGTCGGGTTTGTTTTCCTCTTCGACTATTTCTTGGGAGTCCTGTGCAATTTTTTCATTAAGTGTATTAGTGTTCTCCTTCCTTCTTATTAAGCGATCCTTCAGCGATACGTGCTGCTCGATACGTTGCGGATTCCTTGCCAATGCTACTCGAAGTTCTTCCCGATTAAGGGAGCAACTTTTATCAGCGTCTGAGCTATTAAAATTCGCATAACTTTCATTCACATCTACGTTGTAGTTGTCGAAATTGAAGTCACTATCACTGTCACTGACGTAATATTCTCGCGACTTTCGAGAAGCTTTTGTGGAACGCGATTTTTTACTCTTCCTTTTTCTTTTCGACGAATACGAAGCATGTGTAGCAACCCTATTATGAAACATTGACAACAAGAGTTTATCGGAGGCACGATATTGCGGCGCTGGTGGGGGTGATGATGATTGTTTCCTTCGGCGGTAACTACTGCTGCTGCTGGTCTGTATTAGCTTCCGACGTGAACATGAGTGTTGCAGCGATTTTCGACGTTTTGATATACGCGTCATTTGCGGAGCTGGTGGGTAGTCCTCTTCGTCGGATATGTCTATTGATATCAGTGGGTATCGATCAGTTTGATGACTGCCTGCATCTCTTTTGGTGTAATCTAATAGAAAAATAGAAAAACAATCCAAGCTTCAAACAACCATAATCACAGAAAGTCGTTGCATTGCCCAATAAATAGTTTTACTGGCTTTTTTTTTAATAAACAGACCTAGGACAAAACCCAACCAAGATAATTTGAAGACTATCCCACTTATTCCATAACCAGACACAAAGACACACAGTTTATATTAAAACTTGTTACGCATTTAATGAATTAGTGGTTATGACGCCTGGACGATGGTTAGTACCTAATTGGGTAGCACTTACAAAACTCGTAACTATGTTATTGAATTATCATTGAAATATGAACCTTGAGGCTCTGGATGTTTATAAGAAACAAATCAAAAGCATTTTTCGAACAGAAGTGGTTTTTCTTTCAAAACGAACTCATATACAAATAATGTTGTTTGTTCCTTGGGCCGTAGTATTGAACTTTATAATTAAAATCAATTGCTCGGCAGTTCCTATAACTTTTTTTTTTAAAATAACTGGCATAGGTATCCGCGGATATTTGTATTTATTTGAAAAAAATTACAAACATAATACGGACCTTTTTTTAAGGAAACTCCTAGGGAGTTTTATTATTTGTAGGAAGCAACTTACCATAGCTTTCATTTCCATAGATGCCAGAAATATTTTCGATTTTTTCCAATTCAGCATTCTTTGCCTCTAGCTCCTCAATCCGTTGTCGCATGCAAAATTCCTCATCCGATGAAATTATATCTTCATATTCATCGATAATTTCACCTTCTTCACGCTCATCACTGGATGCATCTTTAGTATTCATATTCAATCCTAATTTATCTGAGGCAATTGACTTTAAAAGATTAGCAGAGGGCGACTTTGCTGTGGCAAAGACCCCCATTTGATGATGACTGCGAAAATTACTATAATGCGATTAAAATTTCATATCGTTTATGAAAGTATTCACAATTTATTTGTCTGTAAACGCAGTTATTGTATTCAGGGTATAATTAAAAAAATTTCTAATAAAAATATTCATAGAAAGACAACTCGATCTTTTTTCTTCACACCTTCTTCAATCTTCAATGACAATGACAAGGGACAAGAACAGGCAATACAGGCAGAAGACTCGATGAGTAGAGACTCGAAGCCAATGGCAACGTCGAGTGTCGCAATGGACAAGTTCCCTTATTTATTTCTGTTGCGAATGTTTATTGAGCGATGTTGTTTATAGCAAGTTTTTTAATGGCATTTACATACTTCCAATTCGCATTTTATTTTATTTTTTAGTACTTTTCCATTATGGATATTTATTGCATATTTTAAAATATCTATTTAAATATATGGACTCAAACGTTCAACACTTTCAGTGCATTGTTTTGTGCGGTTTTTCCTGCAATCACCCCAAGACCCATTTGTTTACATATCATTTTTGTTATTACAATCCCTATCTTTGAATACGTGTGACTTAAAAAAAAACATGTTGCTAATTGCCGGCCACCATTTCTTTTGCTTTTATCGCACTGTTCAATTGTTTTGTGTTTCGTATTGAACTTGTTTAGTTTTTGTTAATGCCGCATTTACACAGTCACACATTCCTATCACGGAAGATTAAAGGGATGCTAAATACTAACTAGCCGTGTGAATAAAAGGGACGGCATTACCTAACACGCAAAAAAACGTGACACGTTTTTTCGTCGCCCATCTAGTTTACGTGGTAGGAATTATGGGAAAGCTATGCATGTTGATATTTTTATAGCGACGGCTCACGAAATTTTGCTTTCCTCTAAAACAAAATGCCTTTCGGAAGTGATGAGCGGACAATTATTTATAAATTTCGTACAACTGATTGATGTATTTTTGGTTAAATTTACTGAAACTTAAAATCGCTCTCATTTCAGATGTTTTAAATCAGAAATAGAAATATTTTCAAGTGATTACAGAAATTATATTCTCCGGAAATTGGGTTTATTTCCGTTTTACGTACCTATAATTATGGGCAGCACATCCATGACACTTTAGGCGTCTGATTTGTGATCTCATTCTTACTCCTTTACTAGCATTGACTGGGGAAAAACGGATTTCTCTCTCACGTCTCGTGCAAAAATGCGCGTGCGTGATCGTGTAAATGCAGTTTAAGGCTTCGATTAAAAAAAAAATTTCACATATGCTAGAAAGGAAATGGCCATATGTACGTGACTTCATGAATTTATCGGGAAAACAGCTTGTAGACAGCTTTTTGTAATAATAGGCGTTTTTCTTTTTTAGTTCAGAGCTGAGCTCTGAACTGAGCTCGAGCATTATGAGCGCGCTCTGAAGCGAAGGTGCTCAGATTGTTCTGAGGTATTTATGAAACACACTTGAGCACATAGTTGTCATAAATGCATAAATTAAAATTTATTAATTGTTATTCATTAAATTGGTTAATTTTCAGTTCCAAAACAACAATAGGCGTGTTTTTTTGAGCTTCGATCTCAGCAAAGCAAAGTAAAGTAGGATTTTTAGCACACATTTTACAACAACTACTGCGAGTCTCAAAGTGTCAAGTAGAGCGTAGTTGTTGTAATTGCGTGCTGAAAATCCTACTTTACTTTGCTTAGCTGAGATCGAAGCTCAAAAAAACAGGGCTAATGTTCGTCCACCATTTCAACTATTTTGCTTAGCCTGTGTTTTTTTTTTCTGTCAAATGTGACTGGACGTGTGCAATCAGCTATACACTCAGCCTGCTCAGTCAATTTATTCTGAGCTCATCGAGCGCGCTCTGATAGCGCTCTGATCGAAAAAAGAAATACAAATTCTGAGCTCTGATGTATCTGAGCTAAAAAGAAACACGAATTTTTTGTATAACAGTTCAGGTTGTGCTCTGAACTAAAAAAGAAAAACGCCTAAAGTCGTTGTTTTTAAACTTTAGCAAATTTTGTTTTGTTCCCTATACAATTTAGCAAATTTTGTCTTAGTTTGGTATATTCCACTGGAAAATTTCTGGCAACACTGGTCGGAATGGAACTTTTTGAACTGGAATTGAATGTGTGAGTGAGCCGCGCGAGCAGCGGGACCGTTGTGCGACAATTTGGCACATTTTTCGAGGATCCTCATACAATTTGTTGCTATTTTATCCTTTTTTTATTTTCAGAAAAATGTCATGTCATCTAATTTGATTCGGTTTACGAGTGTAAAACACAAACTAAAAATACTAACCCCCATATTTAAAATAAAATCTGCACAAGTTAGTAAGCTAGGAGACATCAGATTTTTTTGCATTTTTTCACACTTTTAAAATGAAACTAGAGCAGTACGAAACATTACAATGAAAATCCCCGATAGTAGGGAGTGCGTACACACCAACTTCATTAATGTAGATACGTCAAAAATGCATTATAAATGTATTCAAATCACATTTTTCATCCCGCCTTGCGAACTAAATCTTGAAGCAGGAAGAAAGGCCACAAGAGGCGAACGCTAGATGGACTGCACTAGAAACTTGTCATACCACAAAAATGCTATGACCAAACTTCAACGAAGCCAGAACCGAGAGTCTCATGCGAAAGGACAGAAAATCTCCTTCCAACCGCGTAGGGAATTATAACGGACATAACACTGAGGGAGATTGCCCAGAATTCTGAAAAGTGGCAAAAAAGTTACAAGAAAAAAGTTCCATTTCTAAAGCTGCTCTGCAAATTTAGAATTTGCGCTAATTGAGAAGCTCTTTCAGTGGAAAAAAACATAAGTTAGAATTTTTTTTTTTTTGGGGATTTGAACCTGGGACTCGCTTAGTAGTCGAACACACGAACCACTAAGACATTGCGCCTACAAAAGTATTTATTTAAACAAAAAGAGTTTTTGAAAAATTTTGCGAAGTCAAATTTGCAAAAAAAAAACCACAAATGTAAATAGAAAAGATAATCGAATTACAGAGATTATAGCTTTCCAGTGGAAAGGCTGCTGCCTACAAGCTATTTTCCCAAAAAATTCATGAAGGCACGCAACATGTTCATTTCTTTTGTAGAAAATGTTAGTTATTTAAGCCCGTATGACACTACCAGCTAGGTTCCACATTTCACTTTCACTCGAAACAAAGTCGAAATCGATCCAAAAGTGAAATTTGGTGTTCTACATTTCACTTTTATCGATATCGATTTCAAATTTTTCGAAATTCAAACAAAGTGAAATTGAGAGGTTCCACAATTCGATTTTATCGATTTGAAAGTGATTTCAAATCGATCATATCCATCAGTGTGAAATAGTGAAAAGCAGACGACAGGTGCATTGAAAATGTATAATAATAATTACATATCCATAAATTTATTAAAATATATGTATAATTTAAGGGACAAGCCTAAGAATACTGCACTTTTATAACCTTTTCAAATAAAGAGTATACCATTCGCAATATGTTTTCTTATTTGAATGGCTTCATTAAGATTTTTTCTGTAAATTCGTTGCTTCTTCAATTTCACTTGTGTCGTTCCCCACCTCAAAACTTTCTTCATTTCCTAGCTTAAAGTACTGTTCTAGTTCCATTTAAAAAGTGTGAAAAAATGCAAAAAAAAAATGTAGTGTCATACGGACTTTAGTTCATGAATTGGTCTTTAATGCAAAAATGCGGTATTTTGTAACGTGCCTGTACAAGATCCAAACAAATTCAATACGAAATACAAAATAATTGAACAGCGATATGCTGGCCCGCCATTAGCAAGATGCTTTTTTGTAGCTCACAAGTATTCACAAACATTACAAAAAACAATGTAAGCAAAGGGGTTTTGGGGGGATAGACGTTCCTACCTATCTCTTTTAATTAATTTATGTCTGGTAGATAGGTATTTAAAAGCTATACCTAGCGTTCCATTGACCAATGAAACGGCAAGCAATTAAGTTACAACTTGCGGAACTCGACCCACTTCAAATATCTCGTTGCTTGGACATACCTATTCAATGTTTCTTTTCATCAATTTCACCAATACTCACCTCGAATATAAACGTCGATTGTTGAAAAATCACGTCTCGTTCGTCGTTTAGAAGAACAAAGAAACACATTAGTATAAAAACTGAAAGCAGAGAGAAAGAAATAAAAAAGACGTAAAAGGAAATACAAAAACTTTTTTTATTTTCGTTGTGCTATTCGCTCCGGTTTGGTAAAGTTGGTTTAGTTTTTTCGGTGGATGGAAACAGCAGTGGAAGGAAATTAATTTAATTGTTTTTTTTATTGATTTAAATCGCGGAACCTCTTACTAATAATAATAACAGGCCGGCATTGAAATTAATTAATTCAATACAAGTGAATTTTCCCTAAAGCAAGAAAATCGTCTAAAATAAAATATTTTTTCTTCGCAATTGAACGCGAAGGGCAAAATCCAATTTGAATGTGCGTGTGTTAGAAAGAGATACGAAGATAAGTTTTCAAGTGTGCTCGTGCTCCGACTACGAAGCCGACGAAATTACTCCGAGTCTTTTTTTCTTTTATTCTTGGGTGTATGATAAAAGATCTTCCCCTATTATTCCCTAATCCATTTTGTAAAAAATAAAGTAAAAGAAAACTGTTTTTTTCTTAAAGTGTATTAATTTGTGCAGTGAACAATGTTGATTTCATGTAAATGTTTAAACTTTGTTGCGAGCAGTAATACCAGCAGGAGTGCTAGCAGCGGTAATATTCATCAGGTTGATAAGGGTATTCAATCGACGAATAATGGGAGCGCTTCTGATAGCAACACTAGCAGCGACGAGAATCAATGTAATGACGCATTGATTGCAGAAGTAATTTATGCTTTTGTTCAAAGATACCCCCGAAATTGCGTATTTTACACGCAATGCATGGAACTTTTGAAACAGGTGAGTGCTTTTTACAATTGCACCGTCTGCAATCAAAATAAAAACAAGTTAGCAATGTTCGATTAGACTGCGAATTTAGAACTTCCTTTGCCACCTCTTTCGTAGTCTTTTGGTTCGACTTGTTTAATTTTTTCACCAATGGAACAAGTAATTTGCTTCTTTTCAGTTGTATTTTAGAGTGCAGCCTGAATTAAAATGTAGAAGTAGAATTCTATTATGTATCTAGGTATTACAAAACCCTTTCTTTCCTACGTATTTGATTTCTTTTATTAGAACCACGGGATGGGTTACTAAAGTCTATCGCTCCATCGTTTAATTGCATTTCTGTAATCAGAAGATAGAATTAGAAATATCAGTTTTGCCCACCAACAAACAAGAGGGTACCTGTTAGCTTTCGTCTGAGCTGGCAGATTTCTATAAGAGATTAGGTTCCTAAGTGGGTGGAAAATAATTTATTTTTCGTTTCTGGTTTTAAAAAAGCTGGAAAGACAAGATTGTTACAGATGAAATACTGCCTACAAAGTGATATTTTCGAAATATTAACGTTGACGCTGGTTATGCTGACTGCTGAATGATGATCGCCCTACATTTGGATTAATCAGTGAGTCTAGAACAGCTGTTCTCAGCTGATTATAATATTGTGATGACTATTCTTCCCACTCAGAACATGCTGGTAGATAGTGGTTGTTATGAAGGTGAAGGCTTCAGATCGTCTTAAGAAAAAATAAAGAAAATGATACATGTTCGGATCTCATCAATTTATCAGAAAATTTATTTGGTAGGTATGTCAACCTATTTTTGTGCAATGTTAGTAAGTCAAATACAAATGGTAGAGTATACCTCTTCATGCACGCTAATTGATTACGTGCTGTCTGATTATGCCTTTAGAACTTGTAAGGTACCTACCTATTATGGTATTTTATGAATTAAAACAACCTTATATAGACAGATTTTAAATTGTTTATTGTCAAAGACAGTGCATTTGACTAGGCTTGTTTTTTAATACCTGTTCCTGTAGGTACAGAAATGAAAGTATTGCTTAACGTGAACACACAGCCTTGACGGCTTAATTTCACGATGGGCACACCCACATTAGAGTTCTTGAGGAAGACGTTGACAAGTATTGACTCTGGTACAATTACCGTGGCTGAATTAGTTGGCAACAGTACGACCCATTTGTTTTGGGCGAGGCCTACCAAGACACCTCTTCGTTCTGGAAGAACGCTTTTTGTCTCCGCTTTCGGTTAAACCACAGCCCCCACGAATCCAACCTCAAATGATAAGGCTGCACCATTTTTGGCACAGAGGATGTCCCCCATCCCCTGGTACCATTATATAACTAATAGTGGAGCTTTCATAACCCGAGAGTTAGGTACTACCCTTCGGATTGCCAACCCAATCCGAGGACAGGTGGACCTTAATGTTAGGTGAATAGAGCATCTTGAATCCCATATTACTAGCGAAAACAAGATAACTCACACCTATTTGTCTTGCACTGTTTAATTTGGTGATGCTCACAATAAAGGCATCAAGGAATTGTTTACGATATCGCGAAACTACCCCATATTTGCACATAAGTAATATTAATTCATATATGTATATGTATATATCTGTGCCCATGTTCTGTAAATATCACATCTATGTACAGGGTGCGGCAAGAAAACTTGCTGATTTTCAAAGGAAATAAAACAAAAAGTAGTGTACATACCGTTACAAAACCTGATTATTCTTGTTACACACGATCTGAATTTTTCATTACATGGTTTAAAAGATGATATTGGACAACTGATTTAACGTTTGAGGCCGATGGGTGTAAACAATAGATTTAAGGTAACCCCATAAAAAAAATCGCACGGAGCAAGGCCACGTAAGGTCGCCCCCAAGGAGTTTAGACGATCGGGGAAATATTCCCTCAAAAGAACCATCGATGCTCGTGCTGTGTGGGCCGTGGCTTCATCTTGTTGAAACCATACATCACCAAGGTCCAGTTCATAGAGTTTTGGGATGAAAAATTCTTCAATCATTTCTGGGGTGGATGTTGAAGCGAGTACGGAGAGCACGTTTAGTGGAAATCATGGAACGACCGCTGAAAAAGTAAGGCTCGGAGGCAAATGCTCGTTGCTTTTTCGTCCAATGCATGATGTTGACTGACTGCATAGATGACGGCGTAGATGAAACATCAGTAAGTCCCCTAAAAAATGAGACCACCCTCCACCCACATAGTAAATAATATTAAGTTCTTAGTAAATCAATTAAAGGTTTTGAGTGACCCAATAGCTACTAATTTGTTTATTTGGAAAGTCTGCCAAGTTAAAATGTGGACTCCTGGGCATGTCAGGATCCAAGGAAACGAAAACGCTTATATACCCCGGTATACAGATTTTACATATATACCAAACTAGATTTTTTAAAGTTTACTCAAGAAGCCACAAAAATCCGAATCAGAAATGACTGGAGTCTATACCACCATCACTACAAAAAAGTAAACCCTGAGAGAGTGAACCCGGTATACCCCACAAAAATCCCCAAACATCAAATTTCAAACTTTGTGCGATTACGACTCGGACACACCTCAGCTACTCATAAGCACCTCCTGACCACCTGCAACACGACACTTAACATAACTCATATTTTTTAGAACTGTACCGAATTGAGACCCATCATCAATAATATTTTCAAAGACAACCCAATTTATGTAATACTCAGTAACCCTAGTAATGCTAATATTGAAATGATATCAAACTTGGTAACTAGAGCTAACCTTTCCATATAAACACTAACTAACTATAGAGCCTATAGCAGCTAGGCTCAGTAACTTTAATATTAGCATGTAATTTTTAATTAATAATAATAATAATTTTTTTTTTCATTTTGAGTCGTAAATGGCGGTCGTCTAAAGTAGAGCTGTAAGACTTTCCATTAGACTTGTTTTCGATCAATATCTACCTACCTACGCTGTAAAACGCCGATTGACAAATGTCATACAAACTGAAATGGCATCCGCCTGAAAAAAAAAACATAAAATGTGAGACAGGCAGACGGTGAAGATTTTTTTAAATAAGTTGAATAATCTGTGGTCCCAAATTCCACCCCCAGATAAACACAAATCAAATATACAAACGTCGGACAACCATCCGAGAGTACAAATGTCATAACATGACACATGCGAAACCTCAATTCAGACGTTTGACTACGACATGGCACAATAAACATATATGTATATGTAGGTCCCTTCGATTCGGATGAAAAATAAAGCTAACGCAGCAAATTGTTTTGAGAAGTTCGAGCTAGGGTGCTTATGTACGTGGTTTATACCTTCTTTCATATTTTACATAATCTTACTAAGCATTTTATGCAAGTACAAGATAACATTGTTTATAATAATTGTAAAGTACTGTACTATACTGAATCAAATTCAATTTGTTTTTATCAGTTTCTCAACATTCGTGTAGGTACATGTATACTTATTTGTAAACAATTCCGAACGAGGAATGTAATTGACTTCTTTTTTCTCTTTTTGTCGAACACACGGAGGAAATTTTACACAAGTTCTATTTTTAGTTGAATTTATTTTCGCATTTTTCTATGTTTATTGTTGTTTCTGTTGAGAAAAATATCACCTGATGCAGGTTTTTCAGGCTGTTAAACCACTATTATGAAAGCACGGCAGGAAAATCTATTTAGATATGCATATTTACGGGGTATGTTCAAAAAATGCTCAAGATTATGTGTAGTGTGTACTTATGATATTTTTTTTTTACGAATAACAAATAAGAATTGTAAATAGGTAAAAAGCCATCTACAGTTACATAGGTCATATTGCATAGAGGCCTAAAAGCTTATAATCCCAGCCTTAATAGAACCAGTCCTGCTCCATGGATCTGAAGAAAGTAATCCATATGCGGATGAAGATATAGACCCCTGATTTTTAAACGTGGAATGGACTGCACTAGGGACTTGTCGTTTCACAAGAATGCTGTGGCTGACCCAGAACCGAGATCCTCATACGGAAGGATGAACTCTCTTTCCACCCTCCAAGGCATAACAGATCGCTTGACGGAAGAAGAACTTTGTAGAGGCTGTAGTGATGTGGAAGCTCTTGAGGACACAACCCACTTTCTATATCACTGCCCAGGTCTCCATCACAAAGGGCACAGATGTTTTTTTTTTGTTCAAATAACTTACGTGAAGTGGTTTCTAATGCTATATCTCCGTAGACTGTGACACACGCAATAATTCGAACATGTCTGGTGGCGAATATTAACACATATCTATATCGATAGCAAAACTTATATCAAATAACAAAAATCCAAAATAACAACATGGAGGACCAGGGCGCTGTATCAGCTATCTGGGAGAATAAAGATAACATAACTAGACAACGCTTTTTCTATAAAACAACACAGACACATTAATAAAAGGTGTCCCATAATTCACGCAAAATTTGAAATTTGCGCGATGTGACAGCTGACAGTCCGGGGTTAGTAAAAATGGAGCTGTATACGAAAGAACAACGCATTTTCATTGTTGAGCAATGTTTTAAAAATAATGAAGGTTTGTCAGCTACAGCCCGTTATTTTCGTACAAAATATGGCCGTCATAGTGACGTAAAACCATCAACAGTGAGGAGAATAATTGAAAAAATTCAGAGAGACTCGATCAATTAGTGATCTTAAACACTCTGGGTGTCCTGTCACAAGTAGTTCAACAGAAAACATCGAAGCTGTTCGCGAGAGTATTGCTGACAGTCCAGGAACATCAATTCGACACCGTAGTCAAGAATTATGCATTTCGAGAAGCTCCCTACAGCGAATTCTCACGAAAGACTTGACTTGACATGCTGACAAAGTTCAATTGACTTAAGAACTAAAGACTACTGACCATGCAGCGCGAAGAGAGTTCGTCGAATGGATTTTTGAACAACAACAAGTGGATGTTGATTTTGGAATTGGACATCCTGATCTTGCGATTTAACCCCATTGGACTTTTTTCTTTGGGGTTTCTGAAGTCAAAGGGCACACCAATTATTATTAATGGAATTCAGCTACATTTATGCGAAACTGTCATAGCAAAGTCGTGGCGGCCATTTTAACGATGTGCTATTCCATACATAACCCCAATCTGTATACTCAATGAATCAATAAAAAATGTAAGCTTTCTATTTAAAATCCTTAATTTCTATCAAAATTACATTCTGCGTGAGTTATGGGACATGCTTTATAAACTACCGTCGTATTACTTAGTGGGCTTATTGCAACTTGGTTGGTTGTCACGATTGCTTTCATCGGATTCCATTAGTAACTTATTATTATTACTAGCTGACCCGGCGAACTTCGTTTCGCCCAAAATCGTTTATGTAATGACTATAATAATTCCGAGTATGCACATGCGGCTTCATGTTATTTGGTCAATTCAAGTTCTTTATTCAAAAGTTAAACTGAAGTACATTATGTATAACAATGTCGATGTTTTTCAATCAAACTCCAATAATTAACGTGTCGACCAACATTCCGTCTTTCCATTGAATACAATTGACCATGGGAATTCAAGATTGATGCCACAAACATACAGCGATTGTCTCAGCGACTTATTAATTATTTTCAAAGCGAAATCTAGACGTAGATACGGGAAATTTGCGGTTCTGAAACACAAATGTCAAATTCGTAAAAGAGAGCGTCATCGAGAGAGCAAGATATTACCCCTCCACTGAGAATCTTACGAATTTTTACTCAACAAATTTCTTGATGTAGAATTGGAAAAAGCTGTCAGTCACCTTTCAATTAACAGCTGATTTGAAATTTGTTGTCCTATTTGGCATATGAGTGCATTTGCTTTCTTGCGTATTAAAATGGTATCTACAGACGGGAAAATAATATTGAATGTTCTCCTTAGATTCTTTTCGAAAGTCGCGACGAAATTTTTCCTTGTTGTAAGGAGTAAGAAAGGACAATCGTCTCCACGAAATGTTTAATGCCGTGTCGCTTTTTCCTCTTCTCGAATACTTGTAGTTTAATCAGTACAAACTCTTTCAGGTACATGAATAAAAAGTTCGATTAATTCCGCATCACGTTCATCGCTAGGTAGATGAATCAACTAATTTTGTTATTAAATTAGCAAATTCTTCGAGTTTATACGATATTTTAACGGATTTTTGTACGACTTTTTTGAATTTTTGAATTATGCATCTGTCATTTTTCATAGATTACTACAAAAGCATTCCCTAACTTTTTCGTAAGTGTCTCTCTCTGCGAGAGAATTTATTCCCACCACCGCCATTTTGACAATCTTTTCCATTCTTACTACGAAAGTAAAAGAACAAACTTAACATCTTCGCCTTTGAATTTCCCCTTAAAATCGTCACTTCATTGACATTTGATTTGAGGTTCTTCACAGTCAAACGCTTTCCGTTACTAAGTGCATTGAGGTTGTGCAACAAAATTATAACTGCGCTGACGTTTAATTTAAAATTGTACCGAAACGAAATCAATTGCAGTTCGTTAACCTCATTCTTCACAATGCAATTTCGATAGATGTCTGGCCGCACGCAAGAGAAAGTAGTAGCGCCATCTGTCATTCGACAACAAAAATAATTACGTTCTGTAATAAAAACGAACGACGACTACATTATTTAAATATTGTTCATACTAAAACCGCGATTAAAGAATGATGGGTTGGGGAAGGAAGGTGAAAATTTGTGGTTAGATATTTTTTGATGCCAAATCTAAAAAAAATACAAAAAAAAATGTTCGTCAAAAATAAAAAGCAAAAATGTTGTGGACATACACCTGGAAGTAAAGAATATACTTTACGACCGATTCTCATACCTACCAAATATACAGAATAAATTTCATAAAAATCGGTCGAGCCGTTTCGGAGGAGTATAAAGTTAGTCTGCAACCAAGGGCAGATCCAGGGGGGGGGGGGGGGGGGCACAGGGGCATGTGCCCCCCCAGACACAGGCCAGTCGAAAAAAAAACACTAACAATTGTATACCAACTGCATTATTACTGCTTCCTCATTCCATAATGAAAACATAACAGACACTTCGCCTATAGGCAAAAATAAAAATAGCTTTTCCAACAAATGATGATAACCAAGACGAAAAATTACCCAAATCTATGTCTGCATATGCTAGAATGTGAATCTTGGCGTGCGTGAAATTTATGTGCACGTATCTCCTCATGCAGAATCAAGCGCGTAAACGCATGCTTAAAATATGCACATGATTTCTAGCTTTAAGCCTAATACGGACCTGTTTCGGAACGAAATCTGCGAAAAGGCAGCGGACTAAAACTTTCTAAAAGGTTATGTCGTTTTCGATTGGGCATTTCAGATTTTTGCTGCCAAACATTAAATCCGATTTGTACTGGTTCTTTTGTATATTGAGTTGGCCGCGAAAAACACTTGTTTTTCATGTACACTGGAAATCTATTGTAATTGATTTTCACACATTTATACCAACCAATTTCGAACATATTTGATATGAAAACTTGTTTCCTTGGACGTTTTTATTTTGTTAGCATTGGAAAATGGAAACTATAAAGGTCTCTCAATTTTGAGTGTGTTTATTTTAATTTGATATTGTCGTCTTTAAAAAGCAGAATAAGTAATCCTAAAAAAACTGGAAAGAAATGAGCAGTTTTGATCTTTCAGTTTGTTTACATATTTTTGGCTCCAAGATATTTCAAATGTGGCTCCATACCTGTTATAAAAGCTGCTAACGCATTACAAATGTCAAATTTTCTCAAGCAAATAATGTCGCGGACAATAAATATGTGCGAAAAGCGAGTAGATAATTGTACCAAGCAATCTGCTACAATTACCCACTTTTCGCCATCATTTCGCAGCAGCACCGTACTGCAAAACGAAAAGGACATTCGTTGTGTCACTTTTGTATGGGATTTAGATGCGAAGTTATGTAGACTATACCAACACAGAAACTTATTTTGGATTTAGTTCTCTGAGGTAAACATAGAGGTACTCAACAGATTTCTTATTTATTTTTTGTGAGTGAGACAATAGTGTTGGAGACCCACAAAAAAAAACGCGTTATTTTTTGAATGTTGAACAAGTTATAGTCTTACGGTAGACGAACACTCCATGAATTTTGCGAATAATTAAGTTCAAATGAAATTAACGACATAAAAGAATACTGTCATTACCTATTAAACATATAATTTTGTATTATTAAACCTTTATAAAAAGTATTTTTGATAGTTATTTTTGTATGTCATTGATAAAGAATGGATCCCAGAGATAAATTGCAATGCAATACAATCTTCACCTATCTGGCCTTTGTGCCCCTCCCAGAAATAAATCCTGGATCCGCCCTTGTCTGCAACTAAAAACTCTAAATCTTTTAGGTTTCTTAAACTACCCGCTTAGACACTAAGCATTCCATTTTCTGAGTTTCTTGTTGCCAAACTTCTTAAGGTTACATAAAAGTTATAAACTAGCTACACAGAAGATAGAAATGTTATTTGTTAGTACCCATTTTTTTTTCTATACATACGGAGGTGTATAGATTCGCCAGACTCTAGTTATCATGTTTTTGAATACGATTTTGTAAATGAGTCAACGGTTGTAATAAAATAACCAAAAATAAGAGACAAAAAAAAGATAAAATCATTTAATGGCAAATTTTTGCTTCCACCCAACAAAATTTAATCAAGTCAAGCTAAACTCTGCCGTTATTTGAATGCCTTTAGCCAACCAAATAGAAATGACTAATTCAAGTTGAAAAAAAAAATTTATTTGTAAACAACATTTAATCAACTCAATATGTGTAGCCAGTTTATACCTACCTCCTGCTGGCCGCTTCCAATCAACCCAATTATAGTTAATTATTTAATTAAGATCGTGTAAGCGAAACACAGGGCTGGCACAAAAACAGCTGAGATACGCGGCGTGCATCGAATATTTTTCTGTGGTGTTACTTCTGCTTGTCTAAGAGCAATTTACTTTAATTCTGCTTAAACGATGACAGATGCCACCCGCTAAAAACTGCCATAATGCCCTTCCAATCGTTATTATTGGAAACATCGATAGCTTCAAATTCAGCGGAGCCCATGTACAACAGTGAAAATCGCTGTAGAGAGTTATTTTGTACCACTATTGACTCCGAGACAAACTCTTGATTGCGTTTGAACGCAGTACGCAGAGTTTCCATGGCTCTAGTAGAAGTGCACATTGAAGGGCAGATGTCATTGGCATTTTAAATGGCTGACATTTATTAAGCAATCGCGACAGCTTGTCGCCGGTCATCACTTATGTCGTTTTCCATTGGGACCACTAAAAATCTTTTTCAGATCTCAGATTTATCGCGGTTCATGGAACGTGCAACGAAATTGATCTGCTTTTGTGAATGGATTAGTGCGTATTTGACAGCAAAATCAGCTGTTCAAATTGCATTCGCTTTTGCAAAAATCTGCTATAGATATCGACTTGAAATATGTTTCCCCTGTTGTAGACACAAATGGAGTAGTTTCGGTGAATCGTAGTTTCCACATGATGAGGAAGACAATAAAGATAATAATTCCTCCAACATTATATCAATTGCTTTTTATGTATTTCTTTATTTTGCTTTTCACGAAACTTTGCGCATTTGTTTTCAAAGCAAACTTCTTGCAATGACGTGAAACAGCTGTGGGTATTTGTGGCAGTATGTGTAAATCTGAAAAATTATCGAGATCTGCAAAAAGTGCTCCGAATCGAAAAAAAGATTGATTTTTTTTCCCAATGGAACGCGAAAAGTGATTTAGATCAAAAAAAAGATTGATTTTTTGTCCCAATGGAAAACGACATTAGTGTTAATTCCAGTTTCGCTACACATTGGATAGTTGTTTACACAAAAACTGATGTAAAGTGACTAATGATGTTGAATACCGTAGGATTTTTAATGGCGTATCTATTGAGGGACTAATTCAAATGCAAAATCGCACATACTCTGATATGATATCCGTGGGTATTATAACTTGTGGAGACACTCATATTCGACACTTCCTATTTCTGACATATTAAGCTTTAAAATTCGGTGAATGTTGTCTTTTGAAAGAATTTTGTAAAATGTAGGCAAAGGGGCTGGGCACCTCCTATACAAGAAAAACATTTATAATGCTGCATACGGTAGCTAAAGGCAGTTACGGGCTTTACACAAAGGCAATTAAACGAAAATAGCAGGAGATTGCTCTGGCTTACCATCTGCGATGCTTTTGGAAAGCGGAAAATTTTGCACTCTGCGCTAAAACTATAAGAAAAGATTGGAAAGGGAGGGGAGAGTATATATTTTCATCACTGCTGCCAAAAATGAGCCTATGTCCTCTACTTAGAGCTTGCTCATGATATCTGAGTAAAAAAAAAAAAATAAATAGTTGGCGCAACAGGTCCGTATGGACCCTCGGCCTAGCTTCTCACAACCATTCGGCTTATGTGGGTTTTTTTTTATTTTTGGGACGAACGAAAGGGATCTACAATTTTATGCCGAGTCCAAACGGCCAATTGAGAAGCTCTTTCATGACAGTTATACTCTCGGATGTTTGTCAGACGTTCGCGAGAGGTGGCGCAGTGGAAAAAAAACCTTAAATTGGATTTTTTTTTCGGAATTCGAATCACTAACCACTAATCCACTGCGCCAAAGATATCTGAGTGATAAACCCAAACAAATCCTTGGGTGAACTACAAGATATGTCCTCTTCCTCAACTTCAGGTATGGTCAGGTTTTAAGTAAGTTTCCATTGAGATGGACTCTGTTTAAACTGACTTACGATGCCAATACCGAACGACTTAACTGACAGTCGAATGTTTGACAGACGTTTAAGAGAGGGGATTTAGTCAAATAAAGTCTTAGATGTAATTCGTTTCATCGCGGCGGTTTAACCTGAGATCCCCTCGCTCTGTAGTTCAGCACACTAACTACTAAGCGAATGCGCCCACTCTTGCCTCTACTCCATCATCTGTTTTTGATCCATCTATGTAGATCATGAGTATCACTAGCAAATGCATGTTTGCTTTGTTCCCCGCAGTTGTGGCGGTCTGTGAAGGTAACCTTGAAGATATAGCCGAAGTTGAATTTATATTAACAGTAGGTCGTTGTGATAGTTTTAAGTGAGTCCTCTTTGTTTAGTTGCATATAGATGTCTCGATGGACTAGTTTAAACTTATCTTTATTTTCGGATATGAGCGTACAGGCGTTAATCATGGTTGATCAAGGGTGACTCACTTAGCGCTGTAAAAGGAGTTGCATTGTCACTGCGCTTGTACATACAAAAGCAAGTATTTGAAGGTCTGTTGAGGTCTTGTGCAGAGTTTTGCTTGATTTTGTACCACCATTCAGGCTCTGCATAAGATCTGGTTATAGCCACAGCATAATTTTGGGGTATATACTCCCGATTTTAACGATTGGATTTCTGGTTGGGCCATGAAGAGAACCTGGTTTTTCGGCCCAGGATTTTGTAGGCCCCTTGCCTTTAAAATGATGGATAGCCCTGAAATGCTTATGATTTGTTTAGTTTCGAATTTTATATTTTTGGGGAGTAAAACGTCTGCTTATCCAGCTGCATCTTACTTTCCGCTGATGTTTGCAATCCAGTGTTCTCTGTAGAAGGAGGTATAGAGTAAGTTGACACTAATACAGCAACTATGCAAACCATCAGTGGCTCCAAAGTCAGAATGACAATACCCATTACTAAGTAGCGAATTTAGAATAAGTTGACGGCTGACAAATCGTTCCATTTGTCCTGTGATTTCGCTTTTATATGCATTTATTTTTTCTAATCTATAACTGAATTCGAATGATTTCTCAGCTCCATTAATATAGCTCTACAAACCACAGCAATTTATTTTTAACTCCAAGAAAGGCCAAAATCGAATCATTTGCCAGATCAGACAGTATTGTCAGATCCGTCAGCAAAAAATGTCAGATGTGCTGTGCCTATGACATCGGACAATGTTTTCATTGTCATTTGTCTGACATTCTTGAATAAACAAAACAAAGCTTCGGTGCTCTTTTCTTTGCATTTTTCTGTAGCTTCGTGCAAAATGAAGGAATTAAATCCTTTAGAATATATTAACGAAGAAGACGATCCAACAAAGAAAAGGATCTAGGAAAGATTTTCACGCGTTTCTTGTTTAATGAAAGTTGTAAAAGGATCTAGAAATGTTTTGCTATAAAATCATCGAATCGTTTAAAATCCATAGCCAAAAAATTGAGATACAATTCTGGCTCCTCCACTCTAAATTGCACGAGCAACTTGGCGTAAAGGCTCTTCGCTGTCGGCAGGCCACCCAATCCTTCGTCCAAACAGGCCGACCGACGTTTGCGTGGCATTCCTCTTCGCTGCTTCCCAATATCTACTTACGCTATCAAAACAATCGCAAGTGCATCTTTCGATTATTTTTTTCTTTTATTAAAAAACTTCACTAAATAAAAAGAATTTAACAAATAAATGCTTAAAAGCTCATATGTAATAAAATATGAAATACAACCTGTTACCGCTGATGTAAATACCAAAACCCTATTTTTGAGTAGAAAAGAAACTAAAAATAAAACTTTTTTTAATCATTTAAATAAGTACATGGAAATTAGTTATCTAAAAATAAAAGGTATTTTTACTTCAATAAATCTTCCTCCGGGCCGTTTACCTTTTTTCTTTGAAAAACCTCTTCGTCCACTCAATTAACCGAAGACGCCATTTTCGTCAAAGTAAATTCATCGATGTGTCTCACTGGATTGTCGGTGGGTGCGTTCGGCACCGACGTCCGTACAAAATACCACCTCGTCAGCAACAACAACCTAAACACATTGCAAAACTAAAATTTAGTGTTTGTAAAAAATGTTTGGAAAAAGTTCGTATAGTTACATTAAGAGACTGTTTACAAAAATATTAAAGGTGCTTTTAACACTTTTAACAACCACTATTGTGGTATTTGATTGGCTTCTCAGATCACTTTTTTTTGCACTAGGTCACTTTTTATATTTGATACAAGAAAAATAACAATCTTTTCCCGATTTCAGAGCACTTTTGTGAATTTGGATTAAATTTCAAATTTATACCCAATTTCATTTGTTTTAATAGAATTTGCAACACAAAATATGTAGTTGCTAGAAAAATTCCAAGTCTGCTATTTGTCTGACTCTGGGTCGACTTTTTAATAGACAGATCAGGTAGGGGTTAACCGTCACCTATCCAGTTTTCAATAGTCGAATAGTACCTATTCGAAGATTATAACAGCAAACCGTTTCATAAAGTTTATCTGCCCGTTTCTGAGACGGATAAAAAAATCCGTTTTAGCTTCGGCGGGCGGCCATCTTGCAGCTCATGCTGTCGCGCGAGTTACACGGGCTTTAAAGTTCCAAAGCGAATGCATTTTTTTCTTTGAGTAACGAGTTCTGGACCTGTATACAAATTGCCAAGCCAAAAAAGCAATGGGCTATTTTTAGGAAAAAAATGTGTTCGCAGTGGCTCAGGCTTAGTGCACTGGTTTCATCCCCGGATTCGGCATAAATTCGTAGGTCGCTTGCATTCGTCAAACATCATGGGATTTGTTATACAAAAACTCTACTATTTAATTTGTTTACTGTTTTATCTTATACAAGATGATAATAATCCTTTTGCCATTAACGATATACCTACCACAAATAATAATACAGCGTCGGCTGGTGCTAGACCTATACCTACCTACATCCGTATATGGCAAGCAAAAAATACTGGTTGTGCTACAATTCATGACGAACAGAAGATAACGTATAGGCTTAAATATGGTAAACATGTTTTTTTTTTCTTGTTTTTGATGTTGTGCTCGTTTCCACTTTGAAAACCAAAATAAATAACTTTTTGTCTTCTTCGGTTTTGTTTTTTGTTTTTTTTTTTTTCTTTTTTCTTTTCTTTGTTAGCCGTGTTTCTTTTCATTCGACGCTGTTTCTGTTTCTAATTCCTTGGGGTAATTCTTTCGATTTGTATTCACAACGTTGCGCTTGTTACCTAAGAGTACTTTTGAGGTTTACTACTCGTGCACTTTATTATCTCACAACTCACACCCGTGCCATTATTTGCCAGTTGGAATTTGTTTTTTATTTCTAATGACTGTAAACGAGTACATGGGTTAAAGTATATGCTATTTTTGTTTACACTTTCGATTTTTTTATTTTCGAAGAACTCGTTTTTTAGTTATTAGTTATGATACATTGGATGGACATGCAGGTCTTATTTCAGTGTATGAATTCCAGCATTTAATAGCCGCTTAGAAGAGATGAATTTTGATTACCTTTTTGTAGATTGAAATTTATAATTATAATGAATGACTAGACATTCGATATGGAATATATATAATCTATTTTCTGCTATAGGTATTGAAACTTGCACTTTTACTAATTCGTATATGTATGTGAATCGTTTAATTAACAGGTTTACTTTGTGAGGTATACATACAGACATGTTTGTAGAGTGTGTACCTATGTATAAATGTCTGCATATAAATTGGTTCGGACTAAGTGTAAATATTGTGGGTCATTCTTTTTTCGATGTCGACATTGCCATCCTTATGTTGCAGGTCGTTAAGTGAACCTGAAAGACTAATAAGCTACAGTGTCACTTGGTGTCCTTAGTGTGATATCAAATAATCGCCTTTTTCACTATACTTTCGATTCTTCATTTGCGGCCATCTGCTTTTTAAGACGTTTCATAGACATCGGTTAAACACTGCCAGTACTTCAAATCCATGTATAAGAAAATTTTGCTGTAGACAGAATTTTAGAGCCAGCGACCGTTAATTTGTCTGGGTTAACGTTATGACACTCCTACTATGCTTTTCGACTTCCTCCGCCACATGTGGAGCGTGTTATTTTTTACAATCAAATTTTGGGAGCAGTTGCCAGAACATAATACAATTGAAGTGATGACCATATCACCCCCATCGGGAATAAAATTTCCCTGATGGGAATGTTTCCTATTCAGCAATCTGATTTACATTGCTGACAAGGGAAACATTGCCATCGGAATTTATTCGCGATAACCCTGTATGACTTAAAGTATACGATTGAATTGTATGACAAAATGTGCAGCAAAGAGTGTATTCGCTTCCGTCATCTTTGCATCTGGCTGTGATTTTTATAAAAAAAAATGTTTTACAAATGTAATACACGCCTAGTCATTTGAGTGTTTGAATTCGTTTCGATAAATTGAGTTTTTCATTGCTTACTAGATAAATCCCCGGCATAGCTCGGGATCAAAATTCCGAAACTATTCTACCAAAAATATGAACAAATATTTTATATAAAGCGAGGTAGCAAACGGTCCCAGGTTAGATTTACGGAAAAACACAAATTACATCTTGAGGTTTTTTTTCCCACTGCACCACCTCGCGCAAACGTCTGACAAAATGAACAACTGTAATGAAAGAGATTCTCAATTAGCCGTTTGGACTCGTCATAAAATTGTGGCTCCCTCACATTCGTCCCAAAAATAAAAAACTCACAGTAATGGTTGTGCGGTTTGCGAACCTGTTTCGCCAACTATTTGTCTCTTTATTTATTTTAACTGCTTACATAAAGATAGGAAATACAATTTTTGAGAAAACGCTGGAAGCCTTAAAAATATATTCCTGCGCCTATTTTGCGATCTTCTACCTATGTTTAATACGTATCAAGTTATTTTTTTATCAGAGATCTGACAGAGCATTGCTCTCAGAGTACAAACTGGCTATGTAAATGTATTATTATTATCATTAAGGATTACAATGTAAGATAAATTACATTCTAATACAGAGGGATAAGCGCTAGCTACTAGGGCTTTCGGCTTCTCTAGAAAGGTTTAATTGTTAAATAAACTTGCCGAGGTTGATAAGTTTTAATATTTTAGTTAAAAATTTGCTATTATTTTCTGTAGGGTGCTTAAGTATATCGGTAAATGATTTGTTTGCAATATTTCTTATTAATGATTTTGTGGAGTTGCAGTTTTGGGTTATGTGCGAGATGGTGAGGGCTTCTTTATTACATATGTGACATCTTGGTGGGTCGGTTTGGGACAGTAAGAAGCTGTGTGTTATGTTGGTGTGCCCCATTCTAAGGCGAAGGAAATATTTTGTTAGATGTCTAGGCATATTGGCAGAGTAGATAGTTCTCAAGCCATTGATAATGAAGTAGTGGTGGGAGTATTGGCGCCAGGAGTCCACAGAGCCAGTGTATTTGGATTGATTTCCGGATATCTTTTTTGTTGGGTATGTAAAACGAAGTCAACGGTTCTTTATGTGCTGATTTAGCAGCGCTGTCAGCCAATTCGTTTCCAGCTACTCCAACATGGCCGGGAACCCAGATAAGCTTTAGTCTTTTTTTGTTTTTGGAGAGCTGTTTTCTTATGTCTGGTATTACGCATTAATTGTAGTGGGTTATTTAGATCTTTGGGGAACTTTTCCCAAACCTCGTTACAACCAATCCAACCAATCCTTCAAGACTAAGTAATTCCACGCCCTTTATGAAGCTTTTATAGACGTTTAGTTCTTTTATCATACAAGTCTGTAAATTTTGATGTGGCAAGTACCTTTGTCTTAACTTTTTATTTATACCGAGTGTGGCAACATAAATTCCTTTTTTTTTTTTTTAAAGTGCGTTATTCAGGTTGTAGGGGTCGTATCGGGGCGAGAGTGATCTCATACGGGGTATTCTGGAAACTCGTGTTTATGTCAACCATTCAAGAACCCTAAAAGACCTGGAGCCACCATTCGGAAAGAAATTGGAAACATACCCTCTGCTATGCTGGTAAGGGTCATGACCAACGCCATAAATCTGCTTATTCCCTGCGTTACCTGATATTAAACAAAACCTTAGATATACACCTACCTACATAAAAAAAATATAAATAATTCTGGTTCATAAAATTGGGCTTATTGCGTTTTGTAAAATGAAGTTATATAGCCACACTTTGTACTACAGATTCAGTTGTCTGACCGCTGAGCAGCTTTGGAATCTGCAAGGTATTTACGCTCAAACGACATCCACTATGATATAATCCACCCCTCTAAATTTGTGTACTGTTTGCTTGAATGTTTGCGAAAGCTTCATCTATATGATCGAGAAAAGATGCCGATTCTTCATCTGGCGTTAACCCTCTCCTACGAAACATGTGTCGCTTATAATCCTCAATAAGACACGCCGGCAACACACTGTAACCACTAACTCTGGCCCTGACACAAATTTGTTTCATACTGCAACTACCGTATGAGTTATAATCTTTTGACGCTCTTTCTAGGCATAATTTCTGTAAGTTCCACAATTCTCGCGCTTCATAATTATCACGCTAGGTCTAAAAGGTTAAGTTCGTCGCAATAAGCTTGTTTCGCCACTTTGCATGCGAACTTTTTCCTTATGTATGTACCTTACCGTTTAAATTCTGAAATTTCTGTGGGAGTCTTCTTTTCTAATATTCCAAAAGAATGAGCACTTCTTGAAGGGTTTTCTCAATTATGTCAGTAATTCGATGCAATGATGAACTGCTTATCGTTTCTGTTATATAGAATTTTTGTTCATTACTTCTGAATTTAAAATTTGATTTACTTTCTCGATAACGTAATAAGAGAAAGATATTGTATCCGTAAAAAATTTCAAACTCGATATTTTAATGAAGTCTGACATTACGCTGATAAAGGAGCTCAAAAAAGTGGACCTCGCAGTTCTCTTCGTCTGTCCGTCGGTTCCTGAGGTCTACAGCCTAAACGGCTAGACGGATTTGTTTCAAACTTCGGATTTGTAGTTTTTGGGCTCACAGTTCGGGGCACAAGGTTGTTTTTTTTTTAACGGCTCTACCGATTTCAACTAAAATAAAAATATTTAAGATTATTTAAATGGCCTTTCATTAAGGACTTTACGACCTATTTTTTAAAAAAAATAAAAACTACTTAAGATATCTAAAAAAAAACATTTTATTGGTTTGAATTACTATCGATACATTGAACCTAATTTTCAATGACTCGGCCGCACATTTCGACCGATACGGACGGTATTTCTAGCTCAATATTGGCTCTGAGCTCCTCTAAGGTCGCCGGCTTGTTGCCATAGACCAATGAAAAAGTCTAGAGGCGTTAAATCACACGCTTTTGGCGGCCAAAAGATGGGTCCGTTTCTCCAGATAACACGTTCACCGAACTGAGACTTCAATAACTCGTTGCACCCGCTCTGTGGCTTGTGGTAACGTCTTGTTGGAACCACATATCACATGCATGCAATTTCTCAAAGAAATAACTTTCCAACATAAGTACACTCCATAGAGTAACCAGCAACCACCTAGATCGTACATGCACTTTAATCGGTCTGTTTGTTCCTTAGAAATGAAATTAAAAAAAAAACACACGTTTTACGTATGTATCGGTGTAAAGATTTCGGTATATTATGGACCTACTTCCAAACATAGGCACGAAAACAGGCATCACCAATCTATTCTAGTCAAAAACAGGAACTTTCCCAGATCAGAAACTCCTGCGACGCTTGTCCTTGTCCTCAAAAATCGTGTAAGGTGCAAAAGCCTATAAACAGAGCTCGCGAAAAATGTTTTTCACTGAGAGCTTAAGCCTCGCATTATTTTTTGATGAACTACCATCTAAAATGAATATGTTTAAGCCAAAGGTGTACTTTATATATTCTTATGTATTTTCTACGGTTTGGTTATCAAGTATCGCTTCTGAGTTTTATATTTAAATATATGTTCCTAATAAAATAGAAACTGTTAATATGAACAAGAAAGTTTCGTGCGAACCAGTCGTGGACTTTTTTTTAATAGACGTTTGCTGAGTACATAAAGAATGTAGTTGTTGGAGTCAAACATTTGTATTATTATAATTCATAAACAATTTAAAATAATCTAAAAAAGAACGGAGGATATTTGTAATGACAGCAAATTGCAAAATTGCTTTTGGTTTTCTTAAGCCGATATGTTTTAGAATAAAAATGTGACAATTTTTTTCTTGTTCACTTATAAAACACTCTCCGACACCTCATATATTTTTATAAAGACTATACATAGTTTAAAAGAGCGGGAGAATTCATCGCAAACTGTAGCCATTATTTATCAGTTAATTATTGTGTTTCAAATAATAGTTTGAAATGAGAACACCCTGTATTATAGCAAATAAAATAATAAACACGCGAGCAATAGGCATTCTTCTGAATAATCTTTTTATTTTTGTTGTTATTTATTCCTTCAGAAAGTATAGTCTAAATTAAAAATATAAATAGCCACACTCACATCAACTGTTGCTTGAAATAAAAACGGAAAAAGCAAATCAGGGAACAAAAATTAACATCGCGATGATTAAAATTATCTACAAGCGAGGAGAAAACAGAACGAGCCGTAAACTAGGTATATACCTAGACAGCGGTGACTTCGAATACGACGATGACAATGACAGAATTTTATTCCAAACTATTCGAATGATGTTTAATTTAAGTGTTGTATCGGAAAGAAATTAAAAGAACATTTTAAAATGGAAGACAAAATGTTATATTTATGGACGAACAGGGATTTCTCTATTTAAATTCACACGAAGTGGACATTATTGTCGAATTTTCAATTTGGCGTAAATCCGCGGTTAAAATATAAGGGGCCACGTGTAGTGGAAACAACAGGGGTAGGTTTTTATCAATAATCAGCTGCGACGAAAAATAAGCTCGAGTTTTGTATAGCGCGTGTGTTGCGTATTTGGAAACATATTCTTTTGCTGATTTTGGCATATATCAAATTTTTGCAGTGGTCAGATAAGCAGCCTTTGTTATGAAGCAAGCAAGAGCGCTCACGCCCCACAGCAAATTTAATGCTAAAAGCTTTGGAGGACATTTTTGGTAGAATGTAAAAGGCCGCAGTGGCTTAGTAGTTAGTGGGTTCGACTACTAAGTGAGTGGTACCAGGTTCGATTCGCGGAAAAGCACTAAAAACTTCTTAAGATTTTTATCACGCCGCCACCTATCGTGGATGGCTAAATGCATCCGAAAGCAGATATAACATAACTGCCATGAATGAGCTTCTCCAAAATAGCCGATCGTATTCGGCATTAAATAGTAGGCCCCTTCCATCTAGTAGTCCCAAAAATTTAGGCTTTGAGTCCCTTACGGACGTGTTGCATCAACAATATATTAATTTTATAAAAAAACAAAGCCTACACGTTACCTCAATATTTATAAAACATCATAAGAACTGCCACCTTCAACCATCAACGAAGTATCATGTTGGGATTAAAATAAAACATTCCTCCTGAATTCTAGATTTTCGAAAGTTCCGACAGAGATTCAGCTCAGGCCTCGTTGCAGTCAATGTTGCAATGGTGTTTATTTATTATAAGATACTGTGATAAGATTTGAACGCTGAAATTTTAAAAAAAATAAGCGTTTTGCGATCGCTTGTTTTACGCAGCAAACATCCAGGGGGCTGACAACCAATAATACAGCAACGGCACTGAATCATCATCAAAGCATGTTGTTTACAAAGTCGGGCGTGCTCTTCACGGTGCAAAACTCCCCATTTTCCTATCCCTCCTATTTCTTTGCAAAGGGCTTTGTTAAGACAAACAACATTAGCTTCAGCTTCATAAGTGTTATACAAATACCAAAGAATAAGCAAATTTGTTTGTGTCAAAAACGGTCAACAAAAATACAAACGTGGGAATACAGCGCCACCTATCAGAATTGAACATAATTATAAACATTCCTATAATCATAACCAACGACTTCTGATATGAACAACTATCAGTAAATGAAGTTTTCGTAAATATCTAGACTCCACCGCCACTTAGTGGGTCCAAATTTTTTTTAAGGAATTTTAAGCCGAATTGTACGAACAGTCTCGCCACCTATCTGGATTAAACTTAATTGAATAAACTAACATATTGCCCAAGTTTGGTGTTAATCGGTCTAGCGGCTTTCGAGTTTTAGACGCTAGTCCTAGAAGGAGCATTTTTTTAAACTAAGAAGATGTGTTGTAGCTTTTAGTATTTTCGCATTTTCCTTTTAAATTAAACTGTAATTACGGCTGTTACTGAAAACATTCAATCGTTCAGTTTGTGTCCAATCCCATTGTGCGTACCACTGGTATTGAGAGAAATGGCCACTCGCGCAAACCGTTAACTTCCGTTTTCGAAGCAAATAATGTTGACAGCGTTGGCATTGCTTAGATCACTTAGGGCCGTTTGCTCATACGACTCTTAACGACTTAAGTTCTACTTAAATACTTATGGGCTACTTTTTTTAGGGCATAAACTGTCACATAAGAGTTTATGTGGCACTTAAATTCGTTATGAGTCGTATCAGCAAACGGCGCTTAGATCATTTAGGAAGTAGTTTCCTAAGTAAGCTTTTCTTAAGTTGGATAGGGCTGGGCAGCTGCAGAGAAGGTTGGTATTGATGATGACTCATCGTCCTCCTCGTCTCTAAGATTCTGCAGAAGCCATCATATAGCAGTCCAAGTCTTTGTTCATGTCTACCGAGAATTCCATGTCCAGCAATTAGACTAACTGGAACTTTTGAGTCGCAGAAACTCCTTGGATCTTTTAGTATCCAGGGCTGGCCATGTGATGTTTTCATCTACAAGTATGACTTGCCTTGCCTGTTGCGTCCGTATGCACCTAAAACTGGCAGCGCTTGAGGAGTCTAGTCTTTCCAGATCGTCTGTTACTCAGTTCCCTGATATCTCACACTGTCCCGGAACCTAGCAAAGTATGAGGTTGTACCGTCCAGCTACCTTTAAGAGATACATGGCAATTTTCCACGGTCTTAGATCTTGTTTCGCTGGATGCTAGAGATCTGGATCTGATGGCATATTGACAGTGATCCTTCATGAAGAGCAATCCGTGAATCTTATTGGGATCTGTCTCGTATTTCGTGCGTTAAGAGTTTTTCAAATTTCACTTCCGTAGATAGGTAATTAGTAGTATTGGTTAAGGGGTATGTCTGCAGGAGAATGTCTAGTTAATTGTCCCCATAGTGCTTCCCTTGCCTTAGCCTTATTACCACGTTTGTGGCGTTTTCCTTGCTGATTGTGTCTGGAGAAAGAATGTGAGACATTGTTTATAGAGCGGCGATAAGCGATGTCCTCAGTGCGCCCGTAATGCTAGGACCTGCCAAGTGCTAAGAGTTCTTAAGTGCCTTCAGTGAGCTCTAGTCCAAGGCCGCCTACCAAATAACGATTACCGCCAGTGCATTATGTTGGGGTGGTGGCCCTATCTAGTCGACAGCCCCTCTACAGGAGTAGAGAGATAGAAGAAACTATCTATGCGCAGTGCTCGCGTCCAATCACGTATGTCGTCAATCGTCTCAACAATATCGTTCTTCCAATTTTAACAACATCAGTAATAAGCGTCTTCTGAATGATTTCTTTAAGGATATCACCAATTTTCATTTAAATTGTGGATGCCGCTCTCAAACTCTTAAGCACTGAGTTAAGCCTGTCGATTGTTCCAACTAAAATATATAGGTAACTAAAACTAAATCAAGCTTAGTGTTATGAAATGATACTAACATCAAATCACAAGATGCACAAAAGACCTTTCAAGTCGCAGTGCTAAATAGCGTGCTCATAGCAACATCTACCCCATATGCATATCCCAGAACAATATTATGTATTATTTATGTCACACCTTATCAGATAGTGAGCAAAAAAAAAAAAATTTTTAGTGTTCGTGCAGCCGTCTGTCTGGTCGATCGCTGTGGCAAATATTTGTTTTCTAAGCAAACAAACTTAGCGAACTAGTAAAGTTACTTACAAAATTTGCATGGGATTTTGCCATCAAAATAAAGTTTCCAATTGCCTTGTTTCCTATACCCTCTTCTGCCGTACCAAGGCAACTTTGCCTACAATTGACACAATAGCAAGCGATTTCACACCTAATGCGGTTTTTAGATATTTTCGCATGGCTACACTCAAAAGGGTGGGGCAGAGAAGCAAAACAAACAAAATATTATTATTTATGTACATATTTTTTTTTTTTTTTTTAATGTGCGCGTTGTGTTTTGTTTTGTGTCCATTTTTATCATTTGTAATGCTAATGCAAATACAAATTTATCAGACTGAGATAGAGCTCGCAGCTGGATTGGCCTAACTACGGAAAAGGCGATTGAATTTTAATATCGGATCAGAGTAATACATTAATGTTTTTAATTAGAAGAATTATTGACTAACTAAATAAATTTTGTATTCATTGCTTTTAACCAATTTCATTGGGTCATAATTGAATAGATCTTTTTGCATTAATAAACCAATGCAAATCGATAATGTCTGAAGTACGTAAATAACTCATCTACGTGGTATGTTAGGTTAGGTTAGGTTGAGTGGGGTTGTGAGATCGTCACAAAAGACCAGGCGCCAAGACGCCCATCGCCATAAACCAAATCACCCAAGCAATCAATTTCCCTACAGAATTTAATTATTGTCCCTCTTTTTATTGTGCACTTTTCTGAGCTGCTTTCTGGAAGTGTGTTTGGATAAAAAAGCGTATGGCTTGAGGAACCAACCTCCTCTAAGTTGTTAAAGAAGTACCTGCGGTGGGAGATATCTTCAGTGACTTGTAGGTCCTCACAGTACCTGCATATATCCGTATTGGCTAAGCCTAGTCTCATGGCAGAGAGTATTCCTACCGTTAACCTAAACTTTGTTCTACTGAGATTTAGTAGTTCTTCCGACTTTTTCCTATTTAAGACGGGCCAGAGTGCATATGCGACCCTGTGTCCTTCCAACTGTGACCTTCTTGTGGCTGCTATATTGGAGGTTTTCACAAAGATAACCCCTTTAGCGACGGCCATCGGTGGTCTGATACCCTTAATCATTGTATTTAGTGGGAGCTCCGCTCCTTCCTTAACCAGAACGTCGGCTTTTTCGTTTCCTTCAATATCACAATGCCCTGGCACCCAAAGCATTGTGCGGCAATTCCTGACTAGTTCAGATTTAGTGCTATGTGATTCTAGTGCTTTAAGCGCAGCCTGGCTATCAATGTAGATGGCGATATTCTTATTGGATATCGATCTCATTTCAAGTTCTTCCGCAGCTTTGAGTACGGCCAGAATCTCTGCCTGGAACACACTGCATGTGTCCGGGAGTCTCAGGGCCATATGTAGGTCCAACTCGCTGGAGTATATACCTGACCCCGTACCCTCACTGGTTTTGGACCCGTCAGTATATACTGAGGTCTCATCTTTCTGGCTTTCTATGCCAGTCTTGTCTGTCCGGGTACGACACATTCTATGGAGTGTCAAAATCAAGTGTACCAAGACTTTCATCCGTGGTATGCTTTGTTTTGTTTCAATTTGAAGAATTCTTTCGTATCTTCCTGACATTCTAACGAATTCGCTAAAGTTTAAACGAAGGAATGTGGTTAAAATTGAAGGAGTGAAATTGCATTGCTCAATGGCCAAATAGTGTTCAATTTACGGGTTGGTAGAGCAGTGTAGACCCTACTATACCACACTTAGGTCCCCGTGGACCCATTGTGATGCCCTTTGGGGGTTAACCTTGGTGTTGTATATGGCTACTCATGTATCTTTTTCCTCTTCTTGTGCTACCCGATGCCGTCCGGCCATCCAGATGTCCTCAAGAACCTGTAAAGAGTAGAAAGTTGACATCTGAAGTTATTGTAAGTCGTGGAAGCAATAGCTTCCAAGTGTTCTGTTTCTCAAGTGACAGAGGCTCGGGCAATGACAGAGGAAGTGAGGTGTGTCCTCATGGACCTCTTCGTCTCCGCAGCCCCTGCATATATCGTCATCTTTGAGATTTAGTTTCATAATGTGGTTTCTTATTAAGTTATGACCAGTTAGAGTCCCTACCAGCTTAGATAGCGATCACCTGTCAAACTGTAAAAGTTTTATGGTTCGGCCTCTGTCATATGTTGGCCAAAGGTTGCTACATATTTCACAGGTAGTTAGTTCTCCCCACCTGTTATTAGTTTTCATACGAATTTTGTTTTCCACTCGTTCTCTGAGATTACAGAGTAGACTACAGAGACTGTAGTGATCTATCATGATCCTTTCTCGCCAGTTCGTCAGCTGTCTCATTGCCAGTTTTGTCACTGGGTACAGGGACCCAGCAGAGATTCGTAGAGTGCTGCGAGCAAAGAACCTTAAGCTCTTCGCGACAGCGGTGTACTACCTTGGATTTTATTTCAATGGCAGAAATTGCTTTTATATCCTGGCCTGGCTATCAATGAAAATGGTAATATCATTACGTGGTATTGCCAACAATGACACCATTCGGAATATGCGTCATAGCTAGATTTGTTTCTGGTTGATGATGGAACAGATTCTTTATTTACAATAACTGATCCTTGGTCACACAAATGAATCACAAATTTGGCCTTACCCACAGCACTAATTGAAAAATTAAAAGAATTCATTAAATCCGGTCAGAACCGATAGATAAAACTGATAGAGGCAGATATATTATGATAAAACGAATATTAAAAAAGTAATACAAACAAGCTCTATTATTAGCACAAGAACATACCCTAACACTCCAACAGCTTTATAGCTTAGGACTAATCTCGTCGAAAATCAATTTATGATAATGTGAATTGCATACTAATAGACTGCCGCCCTATCTTATCATGACACCTTTATATCTAAACAACAGAAATAACTATATTACTAAACATATATATTTTTTCCTTTATAGGCCACTGGACCGCTGGCGGAACTTTCAGTAACCATCCATCAACGCGACTTAATTTGCATGTTACCCTGCAACTCGTGGGTTATTCAAATTTGCATAAATTGCAATACGGCTCTTTGTTGTAAACATACCTCAAACGCGATCTATTTGATCAATTCCAATCTGCTGATAACGAGCGAAGAGCTGGCTCACCGTAAGGCTGAAAAATCGTTTTCGGAAACGTTTGGTATTCTAATTATGAATCACCAGCTTCAGCAAATTGACGAGAATCCCTTTAATAGCCGAAGCAACAAGTCGAAAAATCGTTTGCGATCGTTGACACAGAACTTGCAGTTGAGACTGCAGAAAGAAATCGCTGATACGGACGAACGTATACACCGTTATACGGAACAGCAATTCGCTCTATTGAAGAGCTTCCGTGAAAAGTCTGAACAAGAATATCAAATATTAGTTAGTCTAGTTAACCAAGTACCTGAACAAATTATCGATGCCATGGGAGCTGCAAGCAATGCGGCGAGTGTACCAACCACGCCCACCACACTAACTAAAATCGTAATTGGAGGTGGCAGTGCAACATCCAATTCTTCTGCAAGTGCCATGGACAGTAATACTCAAATAAACGCACAGAACGTATTCACGTTCAATAACAAGAAGGTTACCACCTTCGATACCCCACCAGCAACGCCAGATAGTACACCGATGAGTGTCGGCAACAGCCCGACGTTCAATAGGCAGCAGCAAACTAGCATTGGTGCTATAGGCAATAACCGATTTCCAATTGGAAATGGTACTTTTTATGTAAATTCTTCCAATTCGAATGGTGCAAGTGGTATGGATGATGGTGATTGCTTATTTGAATTGGAAGGAGTGGAGAGTTATTCTATGCTACAAAGAGCATCGCTTCCGCTGAATATGTCCGACGTGGAAGAGAGTGCTGAAGACGCAGAAGGTGTGTGATGTGGCTGACATTTTATATAACAAAAATAGTAACATAATTTCTACTAGATGCGCTGGCTGAATTGGAAGCTGCCATTCCCATACCCGGTAGTCACTCTAGGAAGCAGAATGCTAATCATTTTGCTAAGAGCTTGCCAATAGCTATAGCGAACTCAGTCAACGAAAGTACTATTGTCGCGGATTCAGATGATGATGTAAGTACAAAAAATTATAATTGTGTCTTAGAAACAGGTGACTGATGTTAAATTGTTTAAATTTGAACAGCTGTATTTTGTTTCCTTCGGTTCATTGGTTCATACTTAACTTATTTTTACCGAAATTTAAATTGTTAATGAGTGCTACTTAGGCAAAACGGCACGCAATCGGTGGCAAATAAGTAACTGTGTGTCGAATTACATCCAAACAAATAATATAATAAGTAAAATACGTGCCGATGCATGCTAAAATGAGTTCCAATGTTCTAGTGCCCAAATTCTTGCAAAAGTTTAAGACTTCCCAAGCATCCGAGAGTATAGTCGTATAGCCTGTTCTGTTTAAAGTCAGGCCTCTTCTAAAATTTTTCATTGTTTTCTGTCTTTTCTATATTGATGTTTTTCTTTCTTGAATAAAGTTGACACAACTAGCAGCTGGGACTTTCTAGTGTTGTAGGGAATAAGTTTTTTTTTTTTTTGAAGATCTTTTGCCTAATTCCAAAAAAGGCTAGATAATTAATAGTATGAGACAACTGAACGTATGAGCAGCTGATGTCTCGTCTTCTTCAGGACAAAGTCGGCAGTCTGCAGTTTAATTTTGTGAAGGCGATGTCGTGAACACTGGTGTAAGATATTTTACAAGCATTTTTAATAACATGCCGAATTTTTTGGAATTGTTTCTGAGTGAGATATAACTAAAAAAAAGTAAATTAATAGATGGCGCACAATGCCCATACAAAACATTCGGCTTTGTTTCTCACATCCATTTGTTTGTTTCATTTAAAACTTAAAGTAGGTCTGTTAAGTGACTTTGATTTACACAGAAAAGAACTTAGAATTTAGCCCGCAGGGAAGTCCGTCTCTTTTATCCTGACATGAGACCTGCTGGTTATATTATATGTGCTTTCAATCCCAACAGGCATAAATGTATGTAACGAGGGGATTAGAGCTCTCTTTAATTTCAGAACTTCTCTCGAGCAATATCTTTGAGCTTAACCAGCCCCAACAGCTCGACAAATTTGACACTCGTAATAGGAAGAGAGTAGGCAATAGACTAGCAAGTTCTTTCGGTCGTTCGTTTAAAAATCACTCTCATGATGCAAGCTGAAACTTGTTTGCAATAAGACAATACAAAATAAAGTGCACGACTGGGTCGAACGAAACTTTCTCGTTAATCAAAAGTTTAGTTGGTTGTTTTCCCATTTTATTAATTAGGTAGGAAAGAATCTCAGAACCGATGCTAGATAAAAGAAACGGTGCATAGAATATAGGAAAAGGAATATGTAGTGTTATATAAAATTCACTTTTGCGTTATTCATTTGCTAGGCAGTACATAAATATAAATAACAATGTGAAAGTTGAAGCTGTCAATAACAGGCAATTGTCCCAAGTTGTGGTTAAAGAGGTAGAAGCGTCTACAGCACTATTTTATAAGTTCTTACTCTTTACAAGGTAAAGTATGGCAGAAGTTTCTGTTTTTTGATCTGCAAATGCCGAATATGCTGATGGACGTGTGTGGGGATGCAATTGAAGCGGGGGTTTCTGATTGTGTTTGGAAGTGGTTGCAATTGTTTTGCGTGGCTGTTATTGCATTTTTATCTGAAGTGAAAAGATAATAACACAAATATTGCATAGATATGTGAAAATATATCGGGAAATATAAATGTAATGTATGTATTTGGCAGCACCGTCACTCCACCACTGACAGATACCGATGGCAGTTCTCTATTGAACTAAGCACTTTTCATCCGGTCGCTGTAAGGAAAGCATGTAAAAGTAAAACTAGTTTAAAGCCATGTTCCCCACCAAACTGAAATCGCGAGGTTTCGATGAACTTTTACCGAAACCTCGGTAAGTCGTTCCCAACGAGTTGAAGTGATTTCAAGAGTCAATTTTGAAGTGGCTGACAAAACAGCTGTTTGCTGACGCAAAGTAATTGTGCTGAAAAGATGAAATAATAAAAATTAATTCTGAACAAATTGAGGAAATAATTGCAGCATTTATAAATATTTCCCTTAAAAATATTACTTACCTCTTCTTTTTGATTCAGATTATTTTGTTCTTTTATTATTTTTTTGATTTTCACAATTGTTTTGGCGTTTAATATTTTGACATCCATAAATGAACACAAAATAAATCAAAGTTCACGCTGTAGGCTTGTTCAGTTTGATAACCTCTCACGGATGGATGAACTCAGAGGGGTTTCAAAAAGGTTTCGGTGAAATCATAAAATCTTTAATAAATAAAACTTGGATTTATATGGACTACGCATTTGATTTTAAAACTAATCAAAACATAACAATAAGATCTCTTAAACTCACTTATTTTTATTTTACTTACAGATTCTCGATGACAACGTTGATATCGCAGCTAGCATCAAAGCACTCGCTAAGAGCGTACATGGCGATGCCGTTTTTGGGGACCTTCCCAGACCACGATTGAGGACGCAGATATAAAATATTATATATTTTTACAACAAATATTTTTTTACTAAAAATTAAAATTATCACTTTCTTACAAATCGGATGGCTAACATCCTTAATGTTTCGTTCACTTTCTGTGAAGACGCAAAATGTTGATCTTTTTTTGTATTGTCTAACAGAAAAAGTTTTCATTATTATAGAATGAAGTAAATCATAAAACGCTGTTTAATTTTCAATGGGAATACCTGATGTGTGCTTTCAAACTTCAGTTTAATATCTTAACTGGTTAACTTCTAATGCATGTATTTAATTGCAGTTATGACGTTCATCGGCTTGAAGAGTGAATATTTCGTTTGTCACACGTTTCTGGTGCAGTTTTGTTATCTTCATCCCCATGCTAAGTGCGGCAATATGCATTATTTGTTTTTCAAAAATAATTTTAAGTAAGAATAAAGCAAAGAGATCTCTGGAAAATCAGCGCTTTTGTTGAAAAGTTGGAGAGTTATCTCCTTTTTAAAGATACACAAAAGAAGATAATAAAAAAAAGGGTTGAATAAATGTTATTACAAGAAAATACATACATACATATATATTAAATCCATACATTGAAAAATTGTTTATACTCTTTCCCACACACAATATTGAATTTGTTTACTTTAGCCAAAAGCAAAAGAAAAGAAAACAATTTGTTATACTTACATTTAAACGAATTTAAATTTGAAATGGTCTCGGATTTTCCTTTACACAATTAAACTATTTTTTGAATAAACATTAAACGTGACACATGTGCATTTTGCATTTTGCATTGTACATGAATATGGATGAACTTTAGAACATCGATCGTTGTGTCGATTATTATTATGCCTTTCTAAACATACTACGAAATATGCATAAACGTTTTTATGAAAAATTTTAACTTAAACGTACATATTGTAAAAAATATATTCATATTAAAAACGCTTTTAAATGATGTATGATTGGTTCACAATAATTGTTGTAGATTGACATCAAGGCACGGTAAGGAAATGTGCAAAGCTCTAACACCCCTATTTTTTTACTTTACTTTACTTATTTACTTTTGTGTTTTGTGCAGGAGTTTGCTCCGCCAACAGATTTGTTCGTTCTTCCATTATTATGTATTCGGATTTCTGTGTTCAGTGTTTAATTTGTTTGGATGTTGTTCTTCCGCTGATTCCTGAGATTGGTTGTCAGCCCTATCACCCACGGTATTTTTGTTGACATTATGATCAACATATTCACAGCCGAACTCGCCCAGTGGGATTTATGCAGATGTTAATTTCCATTAACTGGATAACAGCTTCCTCGATATCACTTAAATAATGCAAACAATTCAGGCCACCTGCTGTTGTAGTAACTTCAGTTTTATCTTGCATTTTGTACACTAAAATATACATATCGTCTACAAAAATGCAACTGAAAAGACAATAATTGACATTTATCAAAGAAATTTATCTCAATTGACAACCGCAATACCACTTTGACTCTATTCAATATGGAAATTGAATATGAGTTGATGATAGTCAATCATTTATTGGCAATCGCAATAAAATCCTCACAAATTTGTTGATAACCATCGTATATCGTTTAGTTTTTGACACTCGCAGTCGCAATAGGGGTGTTAGTTTTTGACACTTGCAATAGGGGTGCAAGAGTACCACTTACAATCAAGTTTGTTATCGGATAGGTACCTTATTTCTTTAGACGGTGGCATTGATTTAGTGGTGATGGTGAGTGTTTGCTTGTGACACGAACAACGTGGGTTAAAACACCGCGGGGAACAGCAGTATTACGCCATCGACTAGATGATGAATTAATAATGTCTGAATTCCTCGACCACTACACGACAACCTGACAATTCTTATTTGGTACTGCAATAGACCGAAGTTCGAGTCTGACTGCTCAAGGATTTGGAATTCTCTTTTATTAGAACACAAAAAAACTCGTAACTATTTTATGCTTATTGCGGGGGATGAACCCTTCGTATAAAAACGGTTCGGGTCATCTACATCTCAACTCCACAACTAAAATTCAGTAATCGCATCATTCACCTTTAGTGGATAGTGTTACCGGGGTCACCGCATCTCATTCCCGGACAACTCATCCCATGCACCTAGAGTCATCTACATCTGAGCTTATCGTTCGAGTTGTTGTCTAAGGTATTTAAAACAGAGACAAATGAATAAAAGAAATGGGTATCTCATCAAAACCCATTTGTTTACATTGTTGTTTTTGTTATTTCAAACCCCGTTTGTGAATAAGTGTGAGCTACAAAAAAACATATTGCTAATGGCCAGCCGCCAATCCTTTTGCTTTTATCGGCATCACGGTGTTTAATTGTTACGTGTAACGTATTGAACATGTTTAGTTTTTGCGGAGGTTTTGATTAAATTGGGAAAAAAATAGTGAAATACACATTACAAAATACCGAATTCTTGCATTAAAGTTCCATTCATGAAAGCAAAAAATATTTTTTTTACTTGCACTGGAAATCTATTTACAGTCGAAACTCGATTAACCGGAATGGCTGGGACCGTGCCCATATTATTATTATTCTCTGAAAGGGGTTGTTGTACTGCGACCTTTTGGTCTATTGTACTCCCTGCTTACGCCTCAGTGAGGTATCTGTCCTCATAAGAGTTCCCCTCACATTGTAATTCCTTTCGGAATCATTTTAGAGGTTCTTGTACTCTCGTTTCTCTTTGGCGGAAGAAATCCGTCCTATAGCACTCTCTCTAGTCCAGTTTCCTTTAAGAATCTTAGGATGAGAGCTGGCTCTAGTGACAGTATTTCCTCATCAGATAGTTGGTATTTGCCCAAGTATTTTAGTCTTTTGTGGGTCAGTGCCCCACACGACCCCAGCACGTGTTCTGGGGTTTCACTGGACTCATCGCAGAATCTGCAGAGACCTTCATCCGATATACCCAGCTTCCTGAGGTGTTCCTAGAGTCTACAATGCCCCGTTAGGAAGCCCGTTAGGATACGGAGGTTTTTTTTTTGGCTTGGAATCTTTTCCGGTTGTATTGTCCTAGAAGTTTCTTAGCCTGCCTCATGCCTTGAGTGTTATGCCAAGTTCTTGCCCTGTTTTCTTTCTCTAGTTTCCTAAATTCTTTTCTGATTCTGTGATCCCCTATTCCGCAGAATGGTTCAGGACCTATGAAAGCTTCTGATGCTCCCTTTCTTGCTAGGGAGTCGGCCATTTCATTACCCTCTATTCCCATGTGGCCAGGTACCCAGCAGAGGGTTATTTTGTTTCTCCTACCCAGTTCATTTAATTTTTGTAGGCATTCCCCTACAAGCTTAAGTAGTTGTCCGCGGCCTTTTCCATCGTTTTGAGAAACGATGTAAGGCTGATTGGTCTATAGGACTTCGGTAAACTTGGGTCCTTTTTCCCACTTTCGGAATGAACACTACCTTTGCCCGTCTCCACTGGTTTGGTATATAGCCCAGTGCCAGACTGCTCTTTAAAATGTTTGCCAAGTGTGGAAGCAATTTACTTTGCCCTTTTTGTAGTAGGGCTGGCGTGATTCCATCCACCCCTGGTGTCTTAAACGGCTGAAAGAAGCAAATTGCCCATTCTAATCGCCCTCTGGAGAAGATTTCGGTCGCTATTTTCCAGTCCTCTCTTTGGAGTCTTCGATTGCTGTTCATGCTTCTATTGTCCGTGGTCGGATGACTGCCAGGAAAATGAGTTTCTAATAGAAGTCTGTTCCTCATTTTCTGTAAAGCTGCCATCTGGTTTTCTGAGAGACATTGATGTTCCTTCTGTTTTTGCTAGTGCTTTGTGCACTCTGGCAGCAACAGGGGTATCCATAATTGTCTCGCAGAATTGCCTGAAGCTTTCTCGTTTCGCTTTCCTTATTTCTTTGTTGTATGAAGTCAGTGCCATACTGTAGCTCTGCCAGTCTCCAGTACGTTTCGCTGTGTTAAACAGTTTACGCGTTTTCGACCGAAGTCTTGACAGATTGTTGCTCCACCATGGAACCTTATTCTTCTCTGCACTTCTGCTTATTGGGCAGCTAATTTCGAACGCATCAGTGATGGCTAATGTTATGCCCTCTACTGTGTGTTCCAATTCTAAATGATAAGCTGGGGCTCTCCTGGTATTTACCTGCTCCAGATTGTTTGCGAGAGTCGATTCAAAGAGATCCCTGTTTGTCTTTTTTGGGTTTCTAGTCGGGTTACTTGTGATACGAGTATTATCTAAATCAAAGGTTATGATCCTATGATCAGACATTGATGGTTCACTGGATACTCTCCAGTCCCTAACAAATCTACTCATACTATGACTGCCTAGTGTAAGGTCTAGTACCTCTTGTCTAGCTCGAGTTACAAAGGTGGGGGTATTACCTACATTATATATATCAAGAGAGGAGCTAAGAAAGAATTCTAATAATGACTCACCTCCGATGTTAGTGCTTGTACTCCCCCAAATGGTATTGTGAGCATTAGCATCACATCCTATCAGCAACGGCAGTTGGAGCTTACTAGCATGCTCCACAAGGCATTGTATTGACATAGATACTGCTGGTTCGTCCCCGGCGCAGTAGGCTAATGTGATGATGATGGTGCGGTAGATTCCTTCCATCTCCAGAGTTACCTGTAGTGGCACCAGGTCTCGCGTAGCATATTCTGAAAGTAGAATAAAACTTAATTTTTTGTTAAAAAGAATGCAGGGCCACGAGTGTGCCAAATTACCTTTGCATTCTGACATGCGAGTCCTTTGACCGCTCCTCTCAGGATCCACGGCTCCTGAATGAGTACAATGCCCAGTCCGTTTGTTGTGAACATCCGTGCTATTACAGCTGATGCCACTATAGCATGGTGGATGTTCACCTGGGCCGTTTTTAGTTTTTAGTGGGGGTCATTGTTTTTGTGGGGCTGTTGCACCATCCTCCTCCCGAAGAAGGATGTCCTCATCCATCTCTACAACCGTCATGTCATGCTCCTCATCAGAGAGCGAGCTCTCTGAGAGGGACATGTACTCCTCTAATGTCTCTCCTTCAGCTACATGCTCAGCAAGAGGTGATGGTGATGCAGCCTGTTGTGGATCAAGATGCTCCACCCGGGCCTCTGTCCTCTGCAAAGCTGGATTCGAGAATGTCATTTGCCCCACACTCTCCTCCGACTTCTTGAGTCCAGACACCGCAACCCTGCCGAACCTGTAGCTGAGGGAATTGTTTTGAGCCCGTATGGTATCATAGGACTGCTGGTCGATACCGAGGCCCAGTACTTGCCCGGTTCCCTCTTTCCTACCATTCAATATCTTCCACGCTTTGATGTTCAGGCCATCATTTTGTGCTTCAAGGAGTGCCAATGTGGTTTGGTACTCCTGATCAGCACTTCGTGGGAAGTAGAATGTTATTGAATGGGCACGTGGTATTTCCTTCCCGCTGATCACAGTGAGGCCCACTCCCTTCCAATAACTTAGTTTGGGTGCTACTGTCTTCAGCCATTCCACAGTCTGTGGAGTCTCGCAGTCGACTAGTAGCATACCCATCCTGAAATGTATGCCCTTGAACTTGAGCTTATGCTCCCATCCAAGCGCCATTTCATCCACTAGAGCATTCTCTAGATTATTTTGCTCCTCGGTACTCAGCATCTCCCTTGGATAGCCACAAGGGAGAACCGCCACCTGCTCGTCCGTCGCCGTCATGGCACGACTTCCACCAGCTGCAGCTGCTTTTGCAACCGCTGCATAGCTTTTGCCGTGTGAGGCAGCAGGATGCTTAGCCGGCTTTGCCCGTGAACTCTCCAGTCTTTCAGCTACCTTTGGCTTCTTCTGAGTATTACCTGCAGAAGGTGAGATGGTGCTGCTGCACCTCTTTGCCCGAGGTGTTGGACCAGAACCAGGCTTAGCCTTGTGTTCTTCGGCCTTCTTCCTTGCTTCCTCAGGTACAAAGCCCTTTTCGAGGTAGCGAAGGTACCATCTAGAGCTTGGCTCGTTGCTGTCCCCCCACTTCCCACTACAGCCTTGGCCAAAGGTTGAGACGCTAGAGCTTGGCTCCCGCTTCCCAGTCTGGCATTTTCTAGGCGTTCAGCCAACTTAGGTGTCGACACCGGAATTTGTGATTTGGCATTGTTTCGGCTGGTGCTGGGTTGCACTTGCCTCACATTGCCTCCTCCACTTGTTCCAGGCTGACAGCTTGAAAGGTCGTCGCAGAGCCTTTGCTCTACTTCAGTAACTAGTCCAGATGCGGTGTTGCCCCGCAATCTGTCCAGTTGGGTTTTTCATTTTTGTTTTTTTTTTTTTTGTTTCTTGGTTTCATGTCCCACGAGTAGCGCGGGTCGTCCGCCACGCCAGAGCCCCGTATAACGTGGTAAGGCCAAAGTTACTCCCTGAGGTGGCCCGGTGTCAGAGAGGCTCCGTAATAATACAGTCGGTTACCCCTGACTGCAAACCGTATCCGATAAGCACGGGTCGCATGACTCTCTCGGATTAGGGGTGGCAGACTTAGTTCACCAACCCTCATCGCCTTTCGACAAAAGCAATTCCACCAGGAACCGGCATAAGTTGAAGTACTTCTATGGCTGGTAGTGTTGATTCTGTTAATAGGTTCAAGTGAGTCGGCTTAAGCCCCCGCACCCGACGTCATAGAGACGTCATTCCAGAGACAATACACAACCATATTTGTCCCAATATATTTCTAGTATATAAAACATCACCTTTAGATAGTTTTATTAACCATACAAATCAAATTATTTACCTTCAAAAAATTTATAATTACTAACCAATGGCATTCAGTTATGCTAAAATGTGGTATTCCCGAACTCTTTCACATTTCCCCACGGCTGCCGAGGTTGGCAGCATTTATTTTTGTATTTTTTGTATGTTTTTGCACATGGACAAACCATACTGAGACCCCCAACTCACAATCCTCTTGCCGCTGGCCACCTCAGTTTTTTTTTAAATTCGCCATTTTGTATTCCTATCGGTGTTATGTCAATTCGGAATCCGAATGACATGCAAAAACATACAAAAAATACAAAAAAAAATGCTGCCAACCTCGGCAGCAGTGGGGAAATGTGAAAGAGTTCAGGAATACCACATTTTAGCATAACTCAATGCCATTGGTTAGTTATTATAAATTTTTTAAAGGTGAATAATTTTATTTATGTGGTTAATAAAACTATCTAAAGGATATGTTTTATATACTAGAAATATATTGGGACAAATATGGTTGTGTATTTCCCGCTTTTGGATATAATTAACTTTGATTTCATGTGTAAATTTTTCTTCAATAATAAAAAAAATTTGCTCAAAATGTTTTTATTTTCCCTCAACCAACATACATTCTTAATTTTTCGTAAATATTTTAAGCAAATGTACACTTTTTCCTAAAAAAAATTATTATTCACACGTAACGAACAATTTCAAATTTAACTGATAAAATTCTATGAACGCTGCAAGCCACTTTGCCCACAGCGGAAGTGGCTCTTATTTTTTGGGAGTGTATTGGTGACTCAGAATATTTGAAGTTTCGTGACATTTGTCAATACGAATTTCTATGTATCAATACTAGCGCAGTAAATCGTGACCACTCCGAAAAAATATAGCTTGTAGGCTAAAGCTAAGATTAGACTGTATGCCAATTATGCATATGAATGCCAATACGCAAATGACCGCATTAGCTGTCAAATGATCAAAATGCCAGGATTATCAAAACTGTATATTAGACTATATGACCAAAATTACGAATATGGTCATATTTTCCTTGATGGTCATTTAAGGCATTTGTTATTATATTATCAAATATTGTAGTGAGGTAATGCTGTAAAGGAAAACAAAGCAAAAAGTTGAAGTTGGAAATATTTATTTATTTACAAAAATTTAGAAATAGATAGCAAACAATTTCTACACAAACATAATTTCACAGCAGGAAAAAAGTATATATTAACACAATTACTGGAAAAAGACAAGACCACTTTCTAAACCTAAACAAATTACAAAGAAAGACGCAATTAAATAGTTTACACAAATGATATATTGAATAATCCACAAAAAAAGAGAACGAAAATGAAAATAAATCACAATTCCACGAACTCAAACACCGATGACAACAAAATTATTCGTGTTCTATCAAAACTGCCAGCAATGCCATAACGAAATTTCAAAAAAGTGCATATGGGCATATAGGGCTTTATGCTGGCATTCGTGCTTATTGTCCGATTACACTATATGCTATTTCGGCATTTTTATCTGTCAAAATCAGCCTGGTCATATGTGGCATTTAGGTCATTAGAGCATATGAGATATGCCAATTACATTGTGTGACCATATTTTGACAAGAGAACTGTCAGAAATTGGCATTTTATGACCACTTGGCATACAGTCTAATCTAACCTTAAGTAACGGGAAATCGGCCGAAGTTGGTGGTCTCAGTATTGTCTCTGTTTTTGCATGTCATTCGGATTCCGAATTGACAACACTGATAGGAATACAAAATGGCGAATTTGAAAAAAAACTGAGGGGGCCAGCGGCAAGAGGATTGTGAGTTGGGGGTCTCAGTATGGTTTGTCTATGGTTTTAACCTTGTATCTACGTCGGCGGCGGCCACGGAAAGCAGAGGTAATACCGGATAAATGTATTTAAAAAACAATTCGAAATTTTTCAAAATTCAAGGAGACGAAATGGAAATGTTTTTGTTCCTTTTACTGATGCTAAGTGCGCTTGTATTGTTACATAGAAATTCGTATTGACAAATGTCACGTAACTTCAGAAACAAATACACTCGCACCTTGCATATGCCACTTCCGCTTTGGGCAAAGTGACTTGCAGCGTTCATAGAATTTTATCCGTTAATTTTGAAATTGCTCGTTACGTGTGAATAATAATTGTTTTTAGGAATAAGTGTACATTTGCTTAAAATATTTACAAAAAATTAAGAATGTAGATTAGTTGAGGGAAAATAAAAACATTTTGAGCAAATTTTTTTTATTATTGAAGAAAAATTTACACATGAAATCAAAGTTAATTATATCCAAAAGCGGGAAATACACAACCATATTTGTCCTAATATATTTCTAGTATGTAAAACATTTCCTTTAGATAGTTATATTAACCGCACAAATCAAATTATTCACCTTCAAAAAATTTATAATTACTAGCCAATGGCATTCAGTTATGCTAAAATGTGGTATTCCCGAACTCTTTCACATTTCCCCACGGCTGCCGAGGTTGGTAGCATTTATTTTTGTATTTTTTGTATGTTTTTGCATGTCACACGGATTCCCAATTGACAGAACACCGATAGGAATACAAAATGGCGAATTTGAAAAAAAAACTGAGGGGCCAGCGGCAAGAGGATTGTGAGTTGGGGGTCTCAGTATGGTTTGTCTATGCCATAGAGGAACTAAACTAGAGGGCCGACTTTCAGCACACCTACCCGATTTTCCCCGCAAATTTTGAATGACAGCCCTCTCTCGCGCGCTCTTTTTTTCCTGGCTGTGAATACGTGTATTAATGGCCGCCGGGTGGAACTATATTTCCAAAAACAAACAATTTGTAAATAGATTTATAACAATAAATGTAAAAAAGCAAATGTTGATTATGGTTTTTTTAAATAGCATAATTTCTTCTCTACCCATTTTCTTCACCAAAAACTGTTCATCCATTCACATTTCAGTTTTTTTTTAATTTTATTTGTATGAATTCTATTTTTGACAGCAAAATTCATGCTGCTGCATAAAAGGGGTTGTTTAAAAAATGAGGTAACAACATACAAGTAAACCCAAGCTTTCACTAGGGCACAAGTGAATTTTCTAAAATGTTCATAAACATTCAATAAATTTCTATAAGGTTTGGTGAATGTTTTCAAATTAGTTTATTTAACACCATATTTGTACAAATTTAAAATATGATTGGAAATTCTGTAGTTTAATAACACTGAACAGTGTTGAATAATGTTACTTTGGTATTTCGCCTATTCAATCGAAGAAATACTGATGTAATAATCCTGAAAAGTTAAAGTTCAATCGGAGACAATATTGAAAGACAACCAATTCGGTGAAAAAGAAAATGGAGAATGAGTTTATTTAAACGATAATAAGAGACAAGGATAGCAATATAATATACTTGGTGACGCCAAGTGTTTACACTCAAAGGTAAGTGTATACTTCATGAACATTGTAAGGTATGGTTCTCATGTTGAACTAAATAACAATTTCAATACCCTCACTAGAACCATACTTGTTTACTTGGTTAAATTGAATTAAATCAAAAAATATATGAAGAACCTTTAAATATTCAAAATATGATACCCATTTGAATTGAACATTTGATATGCTTCTTGGAATCAAGACCCTTGGTGAGAACATCAGCCGTCATTTCAGTTGTTCGTACATATTTGACTTCAATTATGCCCTCCAATATTTTCTCGCGGACAAAGTGGTGTCGAACGTCAATATGCTTTGTGCGTTGATGATAAATACTATTCGACGCCAGTTGTAAAGCACTTTTGTTGTCTGAAAATATTCTAATGGCACCGCTGGTTTTACCTTCGATCTCTTCTTGAAATCGCTTGAGCCAAAGAGTTTCCTGTGTAATTGCTGCCAAAGACATGTACTCCGCCTCAGTTGTTGATAAGGCAACCGTTGGTTGCTTCTTAGAGCTCCACGTCACAGCTGCACCTTGAAGCAAAAAGATGTATCCAGTAACAGATCGTCTTTCGTTTACGTCACTTGCCCAGTCAGCATCACAGAAGCCAATTAAATCTGAACTGCTACTTCTTTTATATTCAAGTCTTGCATTAATAGTACCTTTCATGTATCTAAGAATACGTTTTACCGCCAGCCAATGCGCCTTTCCTGGATTTGAAATGTATCTGCTTACCTCGCTGACTGCAAAACACAAATCCGGCCGGGATACTTGAGATGCAAACAAGATACTGCCAACTGCTTCTTGGTATGGTATATGACTCATTTCATCTTTCTCCTTCTGCGTCTTAGGTGACATGTCCTTGGTTAATTTTTGATGGATATCCAGTGGCGTTGAAACGGAATTGCAGTCTAACATTCCCAAACGAGTCAAAACTTCTTGAATGTACTTTGCCTGGTCTATCGAAACAATACCTTTATCACGATCCCGTACGATTCTCATTCCCAGCACATAGCTTGCCTCGCCAAAGTCTGTCATTTTGAAATTCTTAAATAATTTAATTTTGATTTGATTTTTCATATCGTTGTCATTTGAGAAGAATAACAAATCGTCGACGTAGACTGCTATTAAAAGCATTTTTGCACCATGGGACATCATATAGATACAAGGATCTGCACTCAATGGTTTTAAACCGAAGGACTGAAGAACACCATCTAGCTTTTGATTCCAGATTCTGCTGCTCTGCTTGAGGCCATACAAGGATTTTTTTAGGCGACATACCTTAGCTGTATTATCTGAAAAACATTGCGGCTGCAGCATATAAATCTCCTGGTCCAATTCCCCCTGCAAAAATGCAGTCACAGCATCCATCTGTGTTATATTTAAATCATATTTAACAGCCAATGCCATGAGGAAACGTATTGAAGAATAGCGGACTACAGGTGAGTATGTTTCCTGGTAATCAATACCTTTACGTTGTGCACATCCTTTTATTACCAGTCTGGCTTTATACCGATTAATTTTTCCAGATGCATCCCGTTTGATCTTAAACACCCACTTCGTGTCTATTGGTTTTCGCTGTGGTGGCAGATCTGCTAAAAACCACGTTTCGTTTTCAACCAACGAATCATATTCTTCCTTCATCGCCTCCTTCCAACATTGAGCATCAGATCTGGACATCGCCTCGTCCACAGTTACTGGATCTGATAACTCCGCTGATATTGCTATATACGTGACGAAATCAGGAAACATTTTTCTCTTTGGGACTCTAGCCGAACTTCTTTTCATTTCCGGCTCCTCCTCCTGATCATGCGATGGTTGATAATAATCTGAATCTTCGACTAATGTTCCGTTGGCACTGTTGAATGAGTCATCATCCATCGTTGAATCGTTGACGTCGATAAGGTTGGACTCGGAGAGCATAGGGATTTCAAGCGGGTCCGCAGCAGATGAAACCGAGTTATTTGCATCCAACAATACTTCGTCAGAGCCCTCAACGTCGTCCACAACTACTGATGACTCATTAGATTCATCTTCACGTTTCTCCGGCGTTACCTTTAGTGGATTCTCATATTCTGGATAAAAACAGAAAAGATTAGGATTATTTCCATGATCAACTACCTGATTTGTCTGATGGTCCGTCTGGTTCTCAAGAAACACCACATCTCTGCTAACAACAATTTTTTTTGTCAAAGGATCGTAGAGTCGGTACGCCTTAGAGTTAGCGCAATACCCCATCATGATGCATTTCAGGGACTTCGGTTCAAGCTTACTTCTCTTCACCTTTGGCACATGGACCATAGCTGTACATCCAAATACTCGAAAGTATCTCAGATTTGGTTTTTTATTTGACCATATTTCGTGAGGTGTTTTGTTGACTGCTAGACTACGGCAGGGTGAGTTGTTTATAATATGAACAGCAGTTGAAACAGCTTCACCCCAAAACTGTACGTCTAGATTTGCATCGAACAACATGCATCTGGCTTTATCAACAATAGTCCGATTCATTCTTTCGGATAACCCATTTTGTTCAGGACTATACGGAGCTGTTGTTTGATGAATAATGCCATTATTCTTCAGAAGCCGTTGAAATTCATGATTGCAGTACTCCGTCCCATTGTCTGACCTCAGAATTTTAATTTTTCTGCCCGTTTGATTTTCAGCGATGCATTTGAATTCAATGAACTTTTGCCTGACTTCTGTTTTTGAGCTGATTAAGTAGATAAAAGTCATTCTACTGAAGTCATCGATAAATGTCAAGAAGTAGTTGGCTCCTCCCATTGACTTGACAGACATTGGGCCACATAGGTCAGTATGCACAACATCAAGCTGTCCCGTTGCGCGCGTGCCAGGTGTCTTAAATGGCAATCGCGTTTGCTTTCCTTTTAAGCAAATGATGCAGGGCTCCAGATTCGTAGATGAAACGTTTACTCCATCGATGCCCGTCTCTTGCAGCTTCTTCAAACTTTCAAAATTAAGGTGACCAAAACGACGGTGCCACAAAATTTGCTTGTTTTGATTTGAAGAAGAAATCAAACAAGTTCTTTGCCTTTGATCCAGCTTGTAGAGACTTCCCTCCAGAGTTGCTGTAGCTACCAAAGTCCCACTCTTGCTTCGAATTTTGCAACCAACCGAGTCAAACTCCACAGAGTTTCCATTTCTCATCATTTCGCTGACGGATAACAAATTTGTACATAGACCTGGTACATACATGACATTCTTTATAACAGCCTCACCACGACTTAGCTGAATCTCAGCGTCACCAACACATGCCACAGAGAGCCGGGTGTTGTTCGCTATGACTATCTCCCCATCATTGAAATTTCGATGATTCGTCAACCATTCACTTTTCATGGTCATATGGCCAGATGCCCCAGAGTCAATGTACCAGCTTTCGGAATCAGTCTTGTTTACTAACAGTGAAGATATTAATACTGATTTTTTATTGACTTGCTTCTTCTTACTCGGGCAGTTGCGGGCGATGTGACCATAATTGTTGCACTCGTAACATCGAATTTTCTTGGGAAACCTTTTGTTCATATGGTTCGGCCTGGATGCTACGAGGACTGATGACGACATTTGGGGATTGACAGAAGTGACATCCTGTAGAAGTTTAGTTTTGATTGCGTCGGAACTAATAGCTACTCCTGAACTTTCAATCCCCATTATCATGGGCTTGTAAACATCCGGCAAGCCAGCTAGCAACAACGTTCCTACCCATTCATCTGACACATCCATGCCGACTCCTCGTAACTTATGAGCAGTAGATATAATTTTATTTACATATTCATCCACTGTTTTGCATTCGTCAAGTCGTGTCATAATTAACGTTCGCAATAGACTCACCTTTCTTGTCAGCCCCGAATCTTGAAACGCTTTTTCTAGATTATCCCAAACTTCTTTTGCTGTAGTGGCTGACTGGATGTGGACATAGTTTACTGGATCCACTAGAAGTACAATTTTCGATCTGGCCTTCGTATCCTCATCCTTCTTCGTTTGGTCAATTGCGACAACATGCTTCCACAATCCTTCATGCTCCAGAAACGTCTTAACTGCAAACTTCCACGTGTCATAATTTTCTCTTCCAAGCAATCTTTCAATGGCCGGTAAATTCGCCATTATGCAATTACAACTCAGTAATTTATTTGCCCTATTGTCTTTGAACTTTAGTCTTTTAGTTTAGGCGTGACTGGGCCCATAACCTGATGTAATAATCCTGAAAAGTTAAAGTTCAATCGGAGACAATATTGAAAGACAACCAATTCGGTGAAAAAGAAAATGGAGAATGAGTTTATTTAAACGATAATAAGAGACAAGGATAGCAATATAATATACTTGGTGACGCCAAGTGTTTACACTCAAAGGTAAGTGTATACTTCATGAACATTGTAAGGTATGGTTCTCATGTTGAACTAAATAACAATTTCAATAAATACATATTGTGTTTTTAATTGTTGGTAAGCATGCTATATTTCGATTTCTGTGCATATATTCTTTTACAAATTTTATAACAATGTATTTTGAAATGTGCACTGTTTTTTTTCTTACAAGCCTCTTTGAATGTGGCAGTAGGTGTAACCATCTGAGAAAAACAAGTGCGTTCTTTGTGTTTTTGGAATACAAAAAGTGATCAAAACATTTTTTTATTGTTCCGAGTATTTCTTATAAATAAAGGGCGATGTACGAGGATTTTTATATAATGGCTTTTACCGGAAAAAGCCGAGCGCATACATAGTTAAATTTGAGAGCAATATAGGTATGTAGTATAAAAAAATATCGAACTTATTTTTCAATTTAGCATTATGCATACTTGGATATAATTATTGTACAAGTATGCATTTGGTAAAACTAAAAAATCTTTTTCACGAAAAAAAATAAAAGATTTTCTTAAACGGTGTTTAAATATTTTGTTCCGATATGATTTCGAAATTAAAACCATTAAAATTAACGAAAAAAATGTTCTTTCCTTAAAATGTAGAAAAAAACTTGAATTTACAAAATCTCTTTTAACAAAAGTGAAGAAAACGTGATAGTTAATTTTTCTCTGATTGTTATTATGAGATAGATTTCTGCAAGATATTGACAAATTATTATTTTATTGTAACGAAATTATAAAAGGAATTCCATTGGATTCCAACAATTTCCAATACTCTAAAAGCTCTACCTCAACTGTGATGTGAACGCCGTGTAACTAATGGGCGCAAAATATGCCGAACACAGTCGCCGTCACTTGAAATTCCACCAGAAAAGTTGTAACAGGAAATTGTATAAGTATGCGTGCGGCATTAATGGCGCTCCTTTGATTTGTACAGGCACGAACACTTATGCAATCTGCTGTGACACAGGCAGCTTGTAGGCAGATTTCCCGTTTCTGCTCTCAGTTGGCCCTCTAGTTTATGTGGTATTCGATTGGGCTTCTTCAGATTTGCTCTCAGATTTCAGATTTCGTGTGGCTAATCGAACACAAAAACGTCACTTGCTCTCTTTTTTTGTTGATATTTGTGCGACTGCAATATGTGTAGCCTTCGACATTTTTCTAAGAGCTTTCTATTCACTGGTTAAATTTTATATGAAAACATTCAAAATGCTTGCACAAATTGATTTCTAAACATTTATACATAAATAATTAACAAAAAATAAATCCGCCCGATGCAATGCGTTTCTTTGCAGTTGAAAAATTTCACTAAAATGTAAACAAACTCCACTAGTTGTCAAACTCGAACGCACGTGTATTGGTAAATCTGAAGCAAATCTGAGAAAATATCCAGATTCGCAAAAGTGCTCTGAAATCTGAAAAAGATTGCTTTTTTTTGTACCAAACGAACATAAAAACTGCTCTGAGAGCAAAAAAAGTGCTCTGAGAGCGCCCAATCGAATACCACATTAGTTTCTCTATGACGCAAAGGCACTAAGAAATATTTTCATATAAAAACCAGAGATGAATGAATAAAAGAGATGGATATATTTCGTACGGCTATCCCCTCAAAACCCATTTGTTTACATTGTTGTTTTTGTAATTTCAACCCCCTTCTGTGAATACGTGTGACAGAAAAAAAGCATGTTGCTTATGGCCGGCCACCATTCCTTTTGCTTTTCTAGGCATGCTGTTCAATTGCTTTGTGTTTCGCTTTGAACTTGTTTGGTTTTTGTTAAGGCTTCGATTAAAATAAAGAAAATAGTGAAAAACTGTTCTATCCGAACCTTCGAGAACTCGTCCCAGGAAAAAAAACGTGGTTTCACACCAATTGCTTATCAGAGCAAAAAACAGAACAGAAAGCCATCTTTTTATTTCATTGTCAAAAATAGTCTGTTACACGGGTGTATTGCTTATAGCTTGCGGCTAAACTTAAAGCTAGAGTTACATTTGTATTTGCTCAGGTATGTTACATAGTCATTACATTTCTTCCCCTCTTAATAGATTTACAGGTTAAGTTTTATTGGGGGTTTTATTGTTCGTTTTGAACGTCTTAAGCTAACCTCCTGAATTGGTTCTTTAGTACTAACATCGCTATTAATTTGATTTGAAATATCTAAGGTCCCAGGTTGTTCACACGGTTCGTCGATATTTGAATTAGGGTTACACAGATGATCTTTTACGACTTGTGCGCCAGCCTGTGTTTTAGGATGTTCGGGTTGTGTATCTCCAGTTTCCTCGGGTGGTTCCGTAATACTGGTTTCGGTTGTGTTTTTGAAGTCCAAGTGTGGTAGTTGTTCTCGTTCCACGCGGTTAAAAGGTGTATCATCAATTGAATCATCGTATTTTTCCCCAGCCTTCCGAATTTGGTCAATGTGCCTCCTCCAGATCCGACCATCTTCCAGCTTTATTTCGTAATGTAGCATCCCGCATTTTGATATTATCGTACCAAACCGCCACTTTTGTTTTTGATTCAAGTACTCCCGGGCAATGACTCGGTCACCAATTTCAAAGCGCCTGGCTCCAGCCCCCAAACAACTTGTTTTGTTATCTCCAGGAATCATTAGGTCGAGTCTTGAGCGGATTTGCCTATTGAAGATCATCGTCGATGGAGATTTCCCTGTTGCCGGATGTGTCGTCTTCCGATAGTCCAAGAGGATTTTACAAAGTTCCTTTTCGATTTCGTCGGGTGAACATTTCATTGATTTAAGTTTTTGTTTAATTATTTGGACGTACCTCTCGGCTTGTCCATTTGTGGCGGGGTGGTATGGGGCTCCCATTTTATGTACCACTCCATTTTGTTTTAGGAAATTTTGGAATTCGTAGCTAGTGAATTGGACACCATGGTCACTTACCAAGGTTGTAGGAATTCCGAATCGACTGAACACTTCCCTACACTTGTTGATAGTTGTTTCCGTAGTCATATTCCGAACGACGAAAACCTCAGGCCACTTCGAGTAGGCATCGACCAAAATGAAGAAAAGTCTTCCCATGAATGGCCCCGCATAGTCAACGTGAACTCTATCGAAAGGCCCCTTGGGTATTTGCCAACAATGTCTTTGGTCCTTCCTAGGATTTGATCTGACCTCTAAGCAAGATCGGCAATTTGAAGATGTCATTTCGATGTCCTTATCAATCCCTTCCCACCAGCAGTAGCTCCTAGCCAACGCCTTCATCCGTGTAGCTCCAAAATGTGAAGAATGTAGTTCTTCAAGAACTTTATTTCTCAAAGACTTAGGAATATAAACTCGCATTCCTCGTAAAATGCAGTTCTCTTTTAGTCCGAACTCTGCTTGATCAATCCCGAATCGATATACACTGTCCACTGTCTTCCCTGTTCTCAATCCTTGCAGTAAGATAGCAGTCTCCTTTGCGTTTAACGTTGCCTTCCCCAGCTCATCCACAGTCAACGGTAACGTATTTATTTGTTCGGTGCACATGACCTCCGCCTCATCCATCCTATATTTAGATTCATCCGTCACTGGTAAACGGGACATTGCGTCGGCATTCCCATGGTCGCCAGTTTTACGAAATACGATGTCATACTGGAATGATTGCAAGTACACGGCATAGTGTTGCATCCTTGATGTTGATAACGCTGGGAGGCCCTTATGTGGGGAAAATATCTGCGAGATAGGTTTGTTATCAGTGATCAGAGTAAATTTGCGACCGAACAGGTACTGATAGAATTTCTTGACTCCAAAAATTATAGCATATGCCTCTTTATCTACCTGTGAGTACTTTTGTTGGGTTTTGTTCAGCGTTTGTGAAGCATACATAACCGGTCTCTCACTGCCATCCGGATATATATGACTTAACACCGCACCTACCCCGTATGGCGAGGCATCCGTTGCTAATGTAAGTTCTAACGACGGGTCGAAATGAACTACAAAATCTGATGACTGCATTCCTTCCTTTACCATTTTGAAAGACTCTTCACACTTCCCGTCCCAGCGGAATTTAACATCATTTTTCAGGAGGTTATTTATAGGGTATAACACTGTACTTAGGTTTTTGAAAAGTCGGCCGTAATAATTTATAAGCCCTACGAATGCTCTAACCTCGTCTTTGTTACGGGGGCGTCTCATGTTCTGAATCGCGTCGATCTTTGATTGTGCTTTATGTATTCCGCGCTTGTCGATGAGGAAACCGCAATATTCTATCTGATCCTCGAAGAAAGCGCATTTCTCCAAATTCACTTTCATGTTTTGTTCGTCTAAACGTTTCATAACCTCGTGTAAGCTTTTTAAATGCTCCTCATCAGTCCTCCCTGTCACTTTAATGTCGTCTATAAAAACTTTTACCCCGCGAATCCCGTGTAATAGTTGTTCCATGTATTTTTGCCAAATCGCTGGAGCCGACGCCACCCCGTACATAAGCCTCGTTGGTCGAAGTAAGCCCAGGTGGGTGTTTAACGTTAAGATCGTTTGAGATTCCGGTTCTATTTCCATTTGTAGGTACGCCCCAGACAAATCCAATTTAGAAAACTTCTCCCCTCCACTCATCGACTCAAACAGCTCTTCCGTAGTTGGAAGTGGGTGTTCATCTATTAGTAGTTCCGGGTTGACAGTAACTTTATAATCCCCGCACAGACGGACCTTGTCTTTCGACTTCATGACCGGGACGATCGGTGTGGCCCATTCGCTGTAATTCACCTTGACTAAGATTCCGTTTTCGACCAATTCCGCAATTTTTTTTTCCACTAATTCTCGAATTGCAAAGGGTATAGGCCGAAACTTCCTAAACACAGGCTTAGCACTTCCGCGCATATTTAATTTTGCTTGAAAATTTAAAATTTTACCTGCCGACCCGTCAAACACCTTGGGATATTTTACCATTAACATATCTTTGATATTTTTATTACAAATTGTTTCAATATTACACAAGAATTCGTTTAGATTTATATTGAGGGTCTTAATCCAATCCCTACCTAAAAGACTATGTCTTTGCGTTTTTGCCACATACAGTTTTAAGAATAGTGTTTTCTTATTATATTTTACCTTAACATTTCGAAAGCCTAAAATCTCTATGATATTTCCGCAATAGCTTTTAAGTTGTATATCCGGTTGTTCTAATTTTAAGTTATCATTTCCAAAATACTTAATAAAATTATCTCTACTTACAATTGTGACTAAAGAACCAGTATCTACTTCAAACTTAACCTCAGTATCCAGAACGTTAAGAACAATTATCATTTTGTTTGAAGATTCCGAAAGCGCGTTGCTGCTTGAAGTTTTTATTTTGGAAATTTTCGTTTTGCAAATGCATTCGACCTCTGCCTCACAAATTTCCCCATCAGATTCCTTATCTTGCAAGAAATTTGATTGTGGAATTTGCTTGCAGACTCTTCTAATATGTCCGACTTTTTTGCATAAAGAGCAAATGGATTTCTTATGAAAACAGTCGTTTGCTAAATGGTTTGTGTTTCCACATCTAAAGCACTTTAAACTTAACGAACTGGTACCGGGTCTATTAAATTTATTATTATTATTATCAAATTTCTTTTTACCTTTAGCTAAATTTTGATTACTGCATGTTGCCGCCATTTTGTTGACCACCACCACATCTCTCAGCTTGCCGCCCATCACCGCTCCACCCCTTTCGGATGCTTCCATTCCGCGCGCCAAATCCAGGGCTGATTCCAACGTAAGGTCCTTCTTTTCGAGACATCTGTTTTGAATATGTTTGTTACTCAATCCAAAAACTAGCTGGTTCCTCAGCGCTGTTTTTAGATAATCACCAAATCCGCAATTTGCCGACAGTCTCTTAAGTGCCACAACGAAGTCCTCCACCGTCTCGCCCTCTAGCTGTCTCCGCATGTGGAATTTATAGTTTTCCACTATCTCCAATGGAACTGGGTTGAAATGTTTTTCAAGGAGCTCCACCACCTCTTTATACGACTTTGATGTAGCCTTCTCCGGCGTGATTTTGTCGCACAATGTGTCGTAGGTTTCAGCTCCCATGTGGTGCAATAGATAAATGAGTTCCATATTTTTTGGTACGCTGTACATGGAAAACGCTGTCTCGAGCCGTTCCACGTATCTGCTCCATTTAATTTTCCTCCGGTCAAATGCTTCAAACGCGAAATGTTGAGCAATATTACCGCCACGGCTTCGGTTTGATGTTGTGCTTTGCTCGTTTTCATTTGCCATTCTTCTTTTTCTTTTTTTTTTTACTATTTTTTTTTTTCTTTTTATCCTCGTCGCCAAATTGTTCTATCCGAACCTTCGAGAACTCGTCCCAGGAAAAAAAACGTGGTTTCACACCAATTGCTTATCAGAGCAAAAAACAGAACAGAAAGCCATCTTTTTATTTCATTGTCAAAAATAGTCTGTTACACGGGTGTATTGCTTATAGCTTGCGGCTAAACTTAAAGCTAGAGTTACATTTGTATTTGCTCAGGTATGTTACATAGTCATTACAAAAACACATTTCGGAATAGCGAATTCTTGCATTAAAGTCCAATTCATGAATGAAGTCACGCACATTTGCTCATTTCTTTTCAATAGGGTAGTTCGCGACAACGTCAGTGTCAAATGAGAAGAAGAAAAATCCAAGTGACAGCTAAAAAACTTATAGGAAAACAAAACGGATTTTGTATGGATGTAGTCTAATTATGTTAAAAAATTACTGAAAAGTGCATAAAAAAGTGCAAAAAACAAGATAAAAGCATTGTTTAATTATAAAATTATGTTTATCAAACTTACTTTGTAACAACTGAGAAGTTATCCTACAAGTTTTTTTGACGTTTGAGCAAAAAAGATAGCCCATCTGTGAAAGGATGGGCTTCGCGAAACTCTCTATTCAGTTAAAAAAAAACATTCCAACGAAAAACAATTCGTAACCACCAGCTGTGTGCCATAAAACACGGCATTAGTCAAAATATGTGTAAATCTGAGAAAAAATTGAGATTTCCCAAAATTGCCTCAGATCAAAAAAATTTTTTTTGCTAATCGAACATGCAAAGCAATTGCGATCAAAATAAATGGAAAAAAAATAGTCGATCTGTTTGCCAAATCAAAAACGAACGACAAGATTCTTGAACGTCCCCATTTTCATAATTGTATTGCTCTACTAAACGACTCCTCAGTAGTCCATATTGTTCTGGCTCTGAACGCATCCATTTACTTATGTGGTATTCGATTGGGCGCTCTCAGAGCACTTTTTTTGCTCTCAGAGCAATTTTTATGTTCGTTTGGTACAAAAAAAGCAATCTTTTTCAGATTTCAGAGCACTTTTGCGAATCTGGATATTTTCTCAGATTTGCTTCAGATTTACACATACACGTGCGTTCGAGTTTGACAACTAGTGGAGTTTGTTTACATTTTAGTGAAATTTTTCAACTGCAAAGAAACGCATTGCATCGGGTGGATCTATTTTTATTAATTATTTATGTACAAATGTTTAGAAATCAATCTGGGCGAGAGTTTTGAATGTTTTCATATAAAATTTAACCAGTGAATGGAAAACGCTAAGAAAAGTGTCGAAGGCTACACGTATTGCAGTCGCACAGATATCAACAAAAAAAAGAGCAAGTGACGTTTTTGTGTTCGATTAGCCACATGAAATCTGAAATCTGAGAGCAAATCTGAAGAAGCCCAATCGAATACCACATTAGAAACTGACATTTGTTTTAACCCGCCTAAACCGATTAACTCAAATCGAAAAGGATTTCGCATATTGTTGTAAAAGAAAAAGTAATTTATTATTGTTTTTTTTTGTACCAGCAATGGCAGAACTAGTTGACCAGCTAGTACTAAAGATGGGAATTCAAAATGAACCGAAAATAGTTGGGTATTCTTTTAAAATATAGTCTTACAATTTAAACCTAACAACTGCCGTTTTCCAGAAAAACTACTGAACTTCTTCGGTTGTTGGAACTACGATCAACAAACGTTAGTGCCACACTAAACGTATATGCAAAGACTGTGCTATGCATAGACTTAGCTGCTATGTTCCTTGGCATCCCAATTGAGCAGGTATGTGTCCTTGAAAAATTCTATCCAATTTTGCTTGTCAAATTCTGTCTGTAGGAAAATGCTCTAAAACTATCCGGACTTCGCAAGGCACAGTACGCAAATAACAAAAGAATGTTTGAAAAATTGCTCGATCTTAATAAGGAAGTCAGTGTAAACGATATATGTATTAAATTAGGCATCAATGAGGTTGCTAAAAGAGCAGTAGAACTTCTGGAGCTGTACAATAATATCGTGGAGAATGAAGCCACAGACATTGATATCACACATCCACAATATCCCGCAATGGCGGTATATCAGGCTTGCAAGATCGCACAAAAGCGCATATCAAAACAAAAAATACTGGCATTCAGTCACTTGCGGCCTTCTCAATGGGGACAATTGGAACAACGATGGGATAAAGTAATAGCTACTCATTATACAAAAACAAAGTCTATATATGTGAAAAGTCCTGAAATTGAAACTGATAAAAAGGAAGATTATTCGCAGAATTCCAATAAAACCTTTAAACGCGTAAAGTTGCCTGAAGTTGAAGATTATGATGTGTGGAAGCGTCGCATGCTGACGTCGTCTCAGAACGAACTATTAATAGAAAATGAAAAGACTAAATATAATAAGGAAAATGTAGTAGACATAATAAAGCCGTAGACTTCTGACGTCGGTTAATCGAAATATAATAGGGCACAAAACAATTCAATTATTAATTTAGATCGTTACATCATAAAGTAAAAAATGGTAATCTAAATAGGTATCTTAAAAGGTTATTTTTACAGGTGCTTACTATTCGAATATTATTTAGAAATCGAAAGGAGAATTTTTAGAGCATCACAACAGTTTTGTTCAAATAAAACACGAAATTGTACGTAAAATTCTTAGTCAAAGTTATTTTTATTTGAATTGATTGTATGTCGTTGTATTTAAAAGTAGCTCTGATCGTGATGCGCCGCAAGTACAACATAAGTCTTACTGCTTAAAAAGCTACCGTATGCGTGTAGATATACTTTGCTTGTGCTTTAAAAAGAAAGTATTTGATCCTTGAGATACATCTTGTAGATTAGTTGACATTCGGCACCCCGACACGTGAATATAATAATCATACCAGCTACCTCTACGGACAACTGGATAGAAAACCCGAAATCTGCAACCTCTTCTGGGGCTACATAAATTTGTGTCTAAGAAAGCTGCGTAATTTGACTCCAGATCCGGTGCTTACCCCTTCATTTGCGTTAGAGTTGAGCGTTGAGCCTCAACAACCCTATGATGCCGTTTTCGAAAAACAATAAGTTCAATTATGCTACATTGATGCATAATAATTGACCACCACTCAAGTATTCTATTACTCCCCCTACATAACATCATTCGAAAATCCGTTTGCAATTTTATACTACTTATTCTTCATGCCATTTACTAAAACAGTTGCACATTCCCACATTTACTTAGCGCAAAAATCAAATAATGAACAAGAAACTCCGTCCATCATCAAAGGTCAGGTTTTTCTCGTGTTCACGGCGTTTACAAAATGGAAAATCGCGTCATACCTGGGATAGTAGATTTACAAAAAAAAAAAAGTACACACTGTGATTCAAACTTAAAACACTTCTGTACAAATATGTTTGTGTAATAACTTAGAACTTTTACGTATTGCTAACATGTTTGTAGTTTTATAGGAAAATATTTAACTATACTATTCACAACTTTTTGACATGGAAAATAAAGTGATCATGAGAAAAGCTCTACGGTGGTGAATTAACTTTTGGATTTAGGCTATCTTTGCTGCTGTCTTTCTCTCCTCCATATTTCTTTAATATGCGTACAAAGTACTTCACCAACATCTTGGGGTTGTCCATCAGCTGTGTAGTCTATATGCATAAAAGACAAATTTAATTTACGTACGAAGTGGCTTATGAGTATTAAAATGCTTAATGAGTAGGTACCTTACTAATAACAATTTTGTTTCGATTTTCCTTTAAAAAAATTACGCAACCTGAGCTGAAAACGAAACATTTCTACTCGGCAGACTTCACATTCCCTAATCCACTAACAAAAACAACCGGCAACTACGACCAACACCAGTCGTACCCACGACGATTGGTTCTACGCACCGGAGCGAGTCGGCGCCGGCCTACTCTAGCCTGGGCACACCCAAAGATCTTCCACCCCATCAGCAACCCCGTCAAATTCGTCAATCTTATCACAAACCAAGCGAGGGACAGCAGTACAGTAACACTGATCATAAGGATTAAATAATAAAATCAACGTTATTCAACGTTCAAACACTACGCATGGTAGGACCATGAACTTGAATTTCCGTTTGAGTGGTTCAAGACCAATGGCTGAGTGATGTGTAGTGAGCATTTCAACAAACAAAGTGATATGATAAGCTATGTGCAACCAGGTAGAAATACAACATAATGCTTTGAAAGATGGAAAATGATATGAACTATAATAATTAATAAAGACGATGTGGGATTAGCTGACCAAATCAAATACATGATAGTTGTGATTGATAACAACTTTGATTTAAAAGCATTAGAAAACGTTTTTCTTTACAATTAGAAAAAGGTCAACGATTTGATGACTGGATGAGAGTATGAAATGCGGGTTATTAAGGACTAGAAAGTATCAATATACCTAAAAATGGATACCGTGAAAATACTTCCATTTAGAATCTAAATTTCTGAATGCTGTTTTCAACCTATATACTTACCATTATAGAATACAAGCTCACACTGCCCCTGGGTAGCTGGCCATTTTTCTAAAATACTCTTTAGGTATCGATAAAATTTAAGCATTATTTCTCTTTGCATAGCCTTCATTGGCTTTGTACTAGTCAAATTGGCATTCAGAGAATCAAAATAGCTTAATAAAGGAGTTGCACCTTCTACCGATAAGTAATAAGGTTGTCCATCAATTAAAAGCCTATATACATCGTTTGAGTAGGGGCGTTTTACACCGGCGCGGTCTTTTTTCACAGTCTCAAGTGATTGCTAAAATATTAACTGTGTTTAATAACTAATCTTTGTAACAAAGCTAAACTTAACTTGTCTATCCATTAATGGACTTTTTATTACGGGTTTCGTATGCATCGAATTTGGAATGAGAATTACTAAGCGCTTGATAGCGAATTGAACATCATGCACGCTCTCATATTGCTCCATTCTCTCGGCGATTCCTAAAAAGATAAGACTGTTATAGACGCATGAAATCAGGCGCCAAGTTACTGCATCCGTGAGCGAGTACTTCGTGAGAGAATTTGTTTTGCATGTACAATCTGCACAACTCATTGTCATATTGGTAATTCACGGATGTAGTAATTCGACTGCAGAACCATATAGGGTTTAAAATTTCCTTTAATAAAATGTACCTTTTAGTTGATCTTGATTTGGCAAAGTAAAAAGTAGATAACCATGAAAATAGTTTGATGCCATTCCAGTTGCATAATCCAATCCGCTGTTTGAACGTATAAAATCAGCATAATCAAACATAGATTTAGAAAATTCTATAAGGTGAATTAACCACCATATCGGGAGCAAATACGATTGCTCCAAAAAATTTTCATATATCGCCGATAAACGCAAAGTTTCATACTGTCTTGATACAATTGCAATACTTATTGTAATAAAGACAGCCAAAAAAAAACAGGACGAATAAGAAAAGTATAATCCATACTTCAAAACTGTTTTTAGTTTGTTTTTATATGGGTAATGCCTTGAATACTTGTAATATTCTAATATAATTCTGAATATCCTCCAAATGAATTCGGCTAATATAAAGTTATATACAGCAAAGATAGCCTGTTTAACTGCATAAATAAACAGAAATGTAAATTAATATTTGTTCTCTGCACTTTTTTTTGAATTACACACCCCACGTCATAATTTGCTACAAAATAATAAGGTTCGCAAAAATATTGAAAGAGAGGTTGTCAATGGTCACAAATCACAATCGAAAACCAGAGACAATACTGAGACCACCAACTTCGGCCGATTTCCCGTTACTTAGCCTACAAGCTATATTTTTCGGAGTGGTCACGATTTACTGCGCTAGTATTGATACATAGAAATTCGTATTGACAAATGTCACGTAACTTCAAAAGTTCTGAGTCACCAATACACTCCCAAAAAATATGAGCCACTTCCGCTTTGGGCAAAGTGGCTTGCAGCGTTCATAGAATTTTATCAGTTAAATTTGAAATTGTTCGTTACGTGTGAATAATTTTTTTTTTTGGGAAAAGGTGTACATTTGCTTAAAATATTTACGAAAAATTAAGAATGTATGTTGGTTGAGGGAAAATAAAAACATTTTGACCAAATTTTCTTTATTATTTAAGAAAAAATTACACACGAAACCGAAGTTAATTTTATCCAAAAGCGGGAAATACACAACCATATTTGTCCCAATATAGTTTTAGTATATAAAACATCTCCTTTAGATAGTTTTATTAACCACACAAATCAAATTATTTACCTTTATAATTACTAACCAATGGCATTCAGTTATGGTAAAATGTGGTATTCCCGAACTCTTTCACATTTCCCCACGGCTGCCGAGGTTGGCAGCATTTATTTTTGTATTTTTTGTATGTTTTTGCATGTCATTCGGATTCCGAATTGATATAACACCGATAGGAATACAAAATGGCGAATTTGAAAAAAAACTGAGGAGGCCAGCGGCAAGAGGATTGTGAGTTGGGGGTCTCAGTATGGTTTGTCTATGTCGAAAACTATCCAAATCCAAACGAGACCAAAGACTATCCTAACTAGACCGTCAGCTTCCGTGCACCTACCGGATTTTCGCCGCAAATTTGGAACTCTCTCGCGCAGTGGTGTAGGTAGCCGTATCGATAACAAAGATAATCGAATACAGAGATGGATAACTTTCCAGTGGATAGTCGGCTGCCTACAAGCTGTTACCCCAAAAATTCATGAAGTCCAACATTTCCTCATTTCTTTTCTAGTATAATAAAAAAAGTTCATGAATTTGACCTTAATGCAAGAATTCGCTTTCCCAAAAGGTGTATTTCACTATTTTTTTATTTTAATTGAACCCTGAACAAAAACCGAACCAGTTCATTACCCGGTGTCTCCACGAGCAATATTTCATAGCATGCAATATATCTATGAAAATTGCCAATGGAGACCACAAATAGTATGCTATAATAAAATGCCTTCTATATATTGTTCAGCTCATAGCATGATATCAGTTGTGTTTTTTGAGCTTCGATCTCAGCAAAGCAAAGTAAAGTAGGATTTTTAGCACGAAATTACAACAACTACGCTCTACTTGACACTTCCAGACTCGCAGTAGTTGTTGGAAAATGTTTGCTGAAAATCCTACTTTGCTTTAGCCCGTATGACACTAAATTTTTTTTTGCATTTTTTCACACTTTTAAATGAAACTATAGCAGTACGAAACATTAGAACGAGAATTCCCGATAGGAGTGAGTGCGTACACACCAGGTTTGTTTGACGTGGCTAGCACTAGTGCCCACTAGTGCGCACTGAGAAATGTCAGCTAATTTTCAAGCCTGTCAAAAACCCTGCACTACCCTGAAAATTCGACTTCTATATCGAACGCAAAACGTTGCCCTGAGGTCTGTCAGCTGTTGATATTGACAAATATTTATCTTTTGGTAACACTTTTTCCCGTTTATAGTTAAAAATGAGTGAACTAAATTCTGAATTTGGGTTTGTATATTGCAAATAGTTGATAAAAGTGTTCGCAATATATATGACAAGTTTGAAAATGAAATGACAGCAAGCTAAATGACAGCAAAACTCAGCACTGAATTCTTGCCCCACAAATTAACTAGGGTCAGTTCAGGGCACAACTAGGGTACCCTAGAAGCCATGTCAAACACAGGTTTTCAGAACCAGGGCGAATTCAGTGCTATATCGAACGCATTAGGGTTAACCCAGTGCGCGCTAGGGCCCACGTCAAACAAACCTACCAACTACATTAATGTAGATACGTAAAAAAAAATGCAATCTAATGTGGTATTCGATTGGGCTTCTTCAGATTTGCTCTCAGATTTCAGATTTCGTGTGGCTAATCGAACACAAAAACGTCACTTGCTCTTTTTTTTGTTGATATTTGTGCGACTGCAATATGTGTACCCTTCGACACTTTTCTAAGCGTTTTCTATTCACTGGTTAAATTATATATGAAAACATTCAAAATGCTCGCCCAGATTGATTTCTAAACATTTGTACATAAATAATTAACAAAAATAGATCCACCCGATGCAATGCGTTTCTTTGCAGTTGAAAAATTTCACTAAAATGTAAACAAACTCCACTAGTTGTCAAACTCAAACGCACGTGTATTGGTAAATCTGAAGCAAATCTGAGAAAATATCCAGATTCGCAAAAGTGCTCTGAAATCTGAAAAAGATTGCTTTTTTTGTACCAAACGAACATAAAAATTGCTCTGAGAGCAAAAAAAGTGCTCTGAGAGTGCCCAATCGAATACCACATAAATGTATTAAAATCACATTTTTCAGCTGCTGGCAGCTTTTTTTGACATTTCAATATTATTTGAAAATAAATTCGTTTGAAAATCTGCGGTTGCTTTGCAAAACAATTGCTACCCCTTTCGTATTACACTTTTGGTCTCTTTTACACACCGCTGACTTTTGAGCACTAAAAAAATGAGGAAAAAATGTAGTGTCATATGGGCTTTTGCTTTGCTGAGATCGAAGCTCAAAAAAACACACCTACTGATAGGCGTTCGTTATAAAATATCCGAAATTGTTCCATGCAATGTCGTATCGTCGTAGGTATATTTAATGCCGTTTTCGATTTGGCTTTTCAGATTTTGATCTGAGATTTCAGATTTCTGCTGCCAAATCGAACATAGAATCCGAATTTTATTGGTTCTTTGTGTGTATTAGGTTGGCCGCAAAAAATATTTTTTTTTCACTCGCACTGAAAATCAATTTCAAATGATTTTGCACATTTATTATGACTCATTTCGAAAATTTAATATAAAAAATCATACTCATACTCGAAAAACTAATAATTCAGTCAAAAAAAACAATCTTCCAACGACAAACAATTCGTAACCGCCAGCTGTGTGTCATGCACATTGATATTAGTGAAAGTATGTGTGAAATCTGAAAAAAAATTGAGATTTCGCAAGAGAGTCAGATCAAAAAAGAGATTGATTTTTTTGACAAATCGAACATGAAAAGCAATGTCGATCAAAAAAAATTGATTTTTTCTGAAAAAAATTATATTTTTGCCAAATCGAAAACGACATCAATCAAAAAAAAAAATTGATTTTTTTGCCAAATCGAAAACGACATAAGCGTCAGTAGTATCTACCACCTATATGACGGGCCGTATGGATAGAAAATTTATTTACTTGTTGAACACTCCCTTCCTTTATTATTCATCTACTACTTTCACGTTTCACATGTTGACACTTTTTTTTCATTGAAAAATGCTGAAAAGAAGTTATGGCGCTCGGCGGACAGCACGTGTCGGGATTCTCTCGGGATGGAAAACTATTTGCGTTGATAAATGATCAAGGAATTCTTAAGATCTGGGATACTGAAACTAACGAATTGAAGCAGGAATACACACCGAATTTGCATTTATCTGGTCCGTGCAGTGCTTTAACATGGGTGGCGGTTTCACAGCAGCAAAAGAAGGTATTCTTGGAAACATGTTTGATTTGCGACATTCCCATTCTATCAATGTTTTAACAGGCAAAAAAGGAACGAAAATCTATAAGTACGGAAAATTCGCTTTATATTGCTTTGGGCACAAACACTGGAGGAGTTTCACTGTACTCTTATTCCTTGGGAAATGTGAGTTCTGTTCAACTTTTTTTTAAATATTTGCATTCAATAAAGTCGCATTGTAGGTTGAACGCAATTTTAAAGGCGAAGGCCACAGCGGGAAAATATCCTCAATTTTCTATGACAATTCAGAAAATTTGTATACCTGCGGTGACGATTGCCAAGTAATTGTCTGGAGTTTACGGAATGAACGGCAGTTAAATGCGTGGTCTGTTGGCAATGAAAAACCTCAGACTATTGCGTACCTTGCAAATTCTAACAATATCGTGGTTGGGGCGAGACAAATTAAAGTTTACTCTCTGGATAGTCAAGAATTAGTGCAAACTTTCACAGGACATACATCGGAGATTACAATACTCAAAACCCTTACCACAGAAGACAACGAGTACGTCGTCACTGCATCCAAAATGGAACGAATCATATGCTTGTGGAAAATTGGCAAAAAGGGTAAAAATAAATCTGCTACTTGCACTCTTCTTATGGAGGACATTGCGCATTGTTTAACATGCCAGCTGGATACTGAAGGCAACCTTAAAGTGGCTAGTGTAACTAGAAGTGGAGTGATTCATGTCTACTTGATACCGTTAGAAAGGTGTGTTTTACTTATCAATAGAACATAAATAACCAATTTTTTTATACTAGCATAAAGACGGAGAAACCCATCAAACCGAAAGTCACCATAGAAATAGCATCCGATAGTGCTACTACAATCGAGCCGATTCCAGCTGTAGCTGTGTCATTACAAAATGTCGCGAAAAAGGAAATTCTTTTTGGCTACGGCGATAAGCATTTTATGGTTTTCGAACAAATTGTAAGCTACTATTTTGCTTTTCTTTATGTATTTAAATTACAATTTGTATTTAAGGCACCAAATTACGCTGAAAAACTACAAGTCCTCGTTCGAACGGATCCTAAAAAACGATTCTCAAAGGAAGCAAAGAAAGAAACAGCATTCGGGAATTCCTTAAAAACTATAGCACCTTTGGTTGATATAAATGACGTTGATTACAAATCGGGAGCTACTATCCTGAGAAAAAAACTAAAGGCAGTGGAAATGCCATTTGAATCGAGGCTACAGAATCTAAATTTGAATATTGGAGAAAAGCCTCAGGCACAGAGTAAGGTACAGCTGCTTATACAAGCTTTGCATAGCAGGGATCCAGGGTGTGTTAATTGAATTTTTAAGCATTATATAAACCTATAGCTAATTTTGTTTTTGTAGGATGCTGATGGTAGTGCTTGCAACGGATGACCCAAAAGTAATTCAGATGACGCTGCAAAAGTTACCCGTGCAATATGTCGGTAGTTTAGTAAACGAGCTAACACTTTTGATGCAGAAAAAACGAGTGAAGTATGTAAACTTTGATAACTTTTTAACTACAAATAATAAGTTCTTGTCTGTTCTTAATTTAGTGTTGAAATGTCAGCAAGGTGGTTAAAAGTTCTCGCGCAGACACATTCAAGTCAGCTGATGGCTTTGGGAGCCGATGATTTGCTGGACAAATTTGGACCATGTATTGGAATAATTGAGCAACGAGCTAATTGTCTAATGGAAATTTCTAGGTAGGCAACATGCCCATGCTTACTCAATTTATTCGGTTATTTAAAATAATTGTTTTTTTTTAGACTCAATGGAAGATTGCAATTACTTGTTAGCCAAATCAAACGCAATACTGAGGAAAACTTGAACAATGAAAATGCTTTGATATATGAAGACAGTGGTAAGCAAAATGAATTGGCTAATGTCAACAGAGTCGGGACATATACAAACAATGCGTGTAAACAAGTTTTTATGCACCACAGTATTGCAAGAAATAGCAGAATAACATTTTTTTTTGTTAAAAACCGATTTCGAGAGAAGCGCTGTTGTCTGTACATGTCCATACTTATAATATGTGAAGTTCATAAAACTGATGTTCACCTCTTTCTTGCAGACTCGTCAAACTCTGACGTAGAAGACGAAATCATTGAAAAGAGAGTTTCTGACGGTGAATGGGAGGAGGATGACGATTCCGCCGAGGAAATGGAAAGCTAAAGCAAAATAGTATACGGATGTTTTTGTTTTTCTTACTATTTTTCATGTAATGAAGAAATATGCGAAATATAATATTTGATAAAGTCCAAATGGTAAATCGGTTGTTTTTAATTATTGTATACAATATTATGTAATTATTCATCTCAAGAAGGTAACGATTCAGCCCTTTAACTTTTCTTGTACGAAATTAAAGTCATTAATCACATTAGGCGACACTAAGATTTCTCTGACCCGATGAAAGACTCAAAGCATCCTGGGCTTCTCAACAACAGAATTGAGTGCGTTAGTTAAATGTGCGTAATGTTTGTGGACTAACAAAAATGCGGAATGCAACGTTTGTTTACAGTTTTGGGCATAGCATAGCAGGTGTTTGAAAGTCTTTATGTACTAAATTAGAAATGAAAATCATATTACTTTTCCTTTCTCTGGTTAGTGTGTAAACTTCGAAAGCACACGAGAATCACTTTTCATAAAGACCATTTCAAAGAATTAGAAAAATCAATCTTCGTAATTGTAGTAAACTTTATTCTTGAGCTGTTTTTGTGTAATTGCTTATAGAAAGTTACCTATAGCAGCGAACAATAATTATATAGTATTAATATTGTTTCGTCAATCATCAAATTCACTTGCATTTTGTACGATTTCATGTTGATTTTGGAACTTGTTTGCCATATCTCCGGTATTTATTCGATTTAAAAATGATTTCAAAAGTCGATTATTGAGTAAATCAGTTTGGGTTAATTCACGATTTGGTTCGGTCTGTTCTTGCATTGCATGCTGTTGCTGGGTATCACCAACTTCTGTCACTTTAGGATGATCTTCAATAGAAGGCATTTTAGGTAACCTATTAAAATAATTAAAAATATTATTTTAAAATTATACTCTGCTATTTACAAAAATATTGGGTATGACTGAATTTCAACCAACATAAAACGAAATCCCAGCAATGAAAGCCGACAACTAAAACCATATGATTGGTCGCGTTCCATTGAAACGGCCGCTACTGCGCTAGCGAAGCGAAAGCGGAAAAAAATGGCATTTGCTACCAGGTGTCACCACGAGCAATATTTTATAGCACGCAATATATCAATGAATAAAAGAGATGGATATCTTTCGTACGTCTATCCTTCCAAAACCCATTTGTTTACATTGTTGTTTTTGTAATTTCAACCCCCGTCTGTGAATACGTATGAGATAAAAAAAGCATGTTGCTAATGGCCGGCCACCATTCCTTTTGTTTTTATGGGCATCGCGCTGTTCAATTGCTTTGTGCTTCGTATTGAACTTGTTTGGTTTTTGTTAAGGCTTCGATTAAAATAAAGAAAATAGTGAAAAACACATTTCGGAATAGCGAATTCTTGCATTAAAGTCCAATTCATGAACTCACAAACACTTGAAAAGAAATGAGCAAATGTGCGTAACTTCATGAATTCTTCGGGAAAACAGCTTGTAGCCCCCTTTCCACTGGAAAGCTATCCATCTCTGTATTCCATTATCTTTGCCCCCAACTCGCAATCCTCTTGCTATTGCCCCACACAGATTTTTTTTTTTCAAATTCGCCTTTTGTATTCCTACTATAGGTGTTACTGTTACGTCAATTAATGTCGTTTTCCATTGGTTTCACTCGGGGATCCACTCATTCTGAAATCCAATGGAACAGCAAAACTGCTTCTGACAGAATCCACCAAAGTATTGGTGAAATGCCAAAAAATAATCTACGGCTGCTGTCAGCTGACTTGTTATAAACACATAAATTGCACTTGGATGAGTGCTTCTTGAGTGGATTCTGACTTGAAATCGAGAAGCGAAATTCTCTTCTCAGAATCACCAGAAGAGTATTTTTGTGCCAATGGAACGGCATTTTTTCGATTCCAGACTCTCCCGGACGCATTGGATAAAAAGCCAATGGAAAACGACAAAGAGTAGACTTGTTTGATATCTCTTTTATAGTATCTCTGGTCCGAAGAGTTGTATTTTGTTTTGACGACGATAAAGTGGAAAGTTGGCTCGAATGCAACAAAAGATTTTGCAATTATTGTTGGATTTTCGATACTTTCTGCCTGAAATTCCGTAAACAATGGACTTTGTATACGTTGGCGGGGATCAAATAGTACAGCCGGATGACATTCTATCAATTTCAAGTAAGTTAACTGCTGCAATCCTATTGCTTATAAAATTCTTTCCATTGCGTTGCGATAAACAAAGAACCAACCCAAAGAACAATAATTATAATATAGGTAGGTACTCTTCACATGTATTAATGTCTTTTTTTTTAGATGTTTATGATGACCCAAATCGCACGGGACACTATTCTCCCAGCTTTGGCGGCTTTAATGTTGGATCCTCCGACGCTGACTATATTGAACTGCTAGCCGTATTAGCGGATGGCGGTGAAAATTATGGTGTTTCAGCGATAGCATTCGATGATTATGAGGAATTAGTTTGGATGGGAAATCAAGGGGTACATATATAAATAATATGAAAAAGTAGGTCACTTATTGCAAAGAACTTTCGCTTTGTTTCTTTACATTTCATACATCAAGGGACACGTAACCTCCTACTATAGTGGTAGCTTACAGAAGTATACTTCCTTTCAAGTGCATTCTACCGATATTGTCCGTCAGATTACTACGAATGATTCTGGTATATTGGCACTGACGCAGACGTCGCTACGTCACCAGATCCGCCGGGGTATCCCAAAGTTTACACACAGGTAGAAAAGCAAATTCATAATCGTAAAGCCGGTAAGGCATTAGTATATTAACGGTTGCAGGTCAAAGCATATGACTGAAATGGTGTGTATGCAACAGATGTCTTCACATAGGCTGGTAATGGCTGGACTTCAGGATGAACTGATCGATTTTGATTTAACATCACTTAAGGAAACAAATTTGGTACGAACATGAACTTTCTGCAATATCCTATATCTATAATTATTGACATTAATTTTTAGCATCACGTTGGAACGGCTGGCTGCACTGTTCTTCGCCAGAACTCCCGTTATCTCTTTGTTGGAGATCCATTTGGAACGGTTACTCTACGTGACGTTAACTCCCTCAATGTTGAGCACACAATAAAAACACATACTGGGAGTCTATCTGATTTCGACGTGCAAGGCAATTATCTAATTTCGTGTGGATTTAGTGGTCGGCAAGGAACACTGGCAGTTGATCGGTTCCTTATGGTGTTTGATCTACGAATGCTTCGCCTGGTTTCACCAATTCAAGTCCTCATCGATCCACAACTTTTAAAATTTCTACCCTCGCAGAGTTCGAGACTGGCCGTTGTATCCTCTTACGGTCAAGTTCAATTAGTCGATACTGTGGAATTAAGCGAGCCTCGTGTGTGTATGTATCAGGTCAACACTTCTGGCAGCCAATGTCTGTCTTTTGACATCAGCTCATCATCGCAAGCAATGGCTTTTGGAGATCAATCAGGACATGTTAGCATTATAGCTTCGGTCAATACACCGCAACCTCAGTTCAACACATTTTCCAGAGATACAGAATTCGCTGATCCAGTTCCACAATTGCCCATTGTTCCCATAACAGACACGACATTTCCTTTGTCGTCCATTGTTTTACCTCATTTAGTGACCGGCACGAGGTGGTTTAGTGATTGGCCAGATGAACTTCTTCGTTACCAATACAGACGCCCCAAACCAATCGATCAGGATATTCTGGCAGCAATGAAGATGCAAGGCCCAATTGGCTATTCACCAAATCCTCGCCTTGTTCGACGAAATCAGATACCATACGTAATGGACACCAATGGTGGGTCAGCAACAAATGGTAGTTCTTTACAAAACTCTAACAAAACAACGGAGAGTGGAGTAAAAATCATACCCCGGCGATATCGAAAAGTGGACATGAAGTATTCTAAACTGGGGACACAAGATTTCGAGTTTGAACAGTACAATCAGACATGCTTTGCTGGCCTAGAAGCAACTCTTCCCAATTCGTATTGCAATTCCATGCTGCAGATTCTTTATTTCATACAGCCTTTACGAAAGTGTTTACTTTCCCATTCATGCATCAAGGAGTTTTGTTTATCTTGTGAGTTGGGATTCCTTTTTCACATGCTGGATAAATCAACGGGTGAGTGTTTGGCATATCATTTTCTATCAAATAAATCTTTAAGTGATTAAACTACTTCAGCTGCATCACCATGTCAAGCCAGTAACTTCCTTCGATCGTTTCGTACTGTTCCAGAAGCGTCCGCCCTTGGTTTGATTCTTTCAGACAGATCTTCGAATGTCAATCTCATCAGCTTAATTCAGGTAAATTCAAAATAACTTCAAAGCAATCAACTTTTTGATATTCTTATTTTTGTAATAATAGAATTGGAACCGTTTTATCTTGCATCAAATGCATTCTGAAATTCTTGACTCGCACAAGAATAGTTATTTCAACAGTTTGCTGTATCCTGCTACATATGGTTTGTCCAGTAAGCCATTTTTATTAGGACAGTGTGCAGAATAGTTTTTTTTCTTACAGATGATTATATTGCTTTAAACGACAGTGGATTTAGGACAACAAACCAACAGCAATTGCAAGAAGGGGGCATGGAAAAGCAATCCGATGAAATGTTTCAACCCATCGAATTAAAAGCAGGTGATTGTTTTTGTTGTTTAATGGTATCTTGAAAGGAATACCATTGCAAAACTTTTTTCGATGAATTATTAGCTTTTGTCATGTGGCATCATTTATATATTTACATTGAACAACTGATATTGCTTATTGCTGTCAAATAAGGCACTAATCCATTTACAAAAACAAGTCAATCAATGTTACATGAACCGCGTAGAATTTGAGATCTGAAAAATATCTGGTGGTCCCAATGAAAAACGCCATAATTTTCAAAAGCTCTTCTTATCCATTAAAAGTCTCAAGTGTAAAATGCTTATGTGGACCCTCCGTAACTATCGATCTATCCCCACCCAGATCCTAAATGATCAGGGGTAATGCCCATACGGGTAGACGAGATATTTCGAGTGTGATTTAAACATTCATCCTGGTGGTCTACCTTGAGGGCATCTGTCTGATTCCAGTTTTGGACATTCGTTAAACGCTAACAAACCACTAAAGGATTGATCGATCAATTCGGACGGTTACGTATAATGGTTTTCCTTATACGATCACTGCGATTCACACTACCGATATAACGAAGGAGTTTTCGGCAGTTTTGCTCTTTTTCCGAATTAAATGATATCAGAAGCCCTATTTGCTTTTAAATTGACACCAATCCAACTCAGGATTGCTCCTTCCAACTCAATTCCGAAGCAAATCGAAAACATTTATTAAATATTTATAAAACAAAAGTTTCTCTGGTCTGGAAAAATAATTTCAAATTCAGTGGATCAAATGTAACAAACGGTGCCGACAACTTTTCTCACAGTCCGTCATTTTTCTCATGTATTATTTATTTAAATGTTCGTCTCTATGATAGATGAACCCACAGTAAAGGAAGACGATCGTGAGCGCAGTAAAATCAACGAAGAAACGGATATAAGTAAACTGTTTGGGACTCGTCAAACATGCAAACAGCGCTGCCTGAAGTGCAATGAAGAGGTAAGCCGTCTACTTTGTATCGTATGTTCTAATTGCACTTCTCTTTAAATTTAGAAATATAAAGACAACATTCTGTTAGCGTGTAATCTGGCTTATCCCATCAACAATAAAGATATGGAACATTTTAACTTTGGCACACTTATCAAGGGATCGCTTGGTACAGAGAAGAATATTCATGCATTTTGTGAGAATTGCAAAAAGTTTTCAGCAACAGTTCAATCAGTTAAGGTAAGCAGAGGGATACGGAAACCAACAATAACGAACTTAAGTAGCTACAGGTGCGCTTGCTAGGGCACATTGCAAAAAGAATTGAGTAAGGAGCGGGGAAAACATTCGGACACGAATCGAAAAATGCAGGAACAGTTTTGATTGGTGTTTGGAAGTTTGTTGGCTACTAGCTAATTGACAGCAGAACATACCACGACGCATTCCTATATTAGATTCGTTAAGCCGGATAATTATTGAAGCTTATGCCCTCTCTAGTGTACAAACACATTGGAGCAAGAAGCAACACAGAGGTGTCCACTGTCAATTTCACTTTTATTATTTCGAACGTTACGAGAAGTTTTAATAATATTTGCAAATGTACATAAGCACTATAGAAAGCGCTTTGCTCTTTTGTTGAGGTTTTGCTCGACCTTTGAAAAAAGCTACACTCTGCGTGCTACCCGATCACTGCGTTCCCATTCGCTCCACTCTGTTTGTACACCTAGGCCCGGTTTGTTTAATCTTGATTATCTCTAATTATCGGTTATTCCAGCTGGTAACCATCGAATGTGCTTGTTCAACAAAATATTAACCAAATAACCAGTGGTTTGGTCACTTAAAGCGGGGGTGGTACTTTGGAATGGTCAATCAGGATTAGAAAATGCATCAATATCAACTCCGCAGGTCAGAGACCCGCAAAGATACTTCCTTTCAGTGGTTGCTTGCAATGAAGGATTAGTATAAAAAAGTGGGTAGTGTAGTTCCTCTATATGCTGGCGATACTGTGTAAACTATGTGCGTGACCCTTTCGGTCATCCTCTGAAATCAGCTTCGGGGCAAACCTCTAACCCCTAACAACCTCATAATAGACCTACAAATGCATTGTATTTTAGAAATATCAATAAATCTTCGTAAAATGCAAATCATAAGAATATTCGCGATTCGTCAAATACTATAAGCAGCGCCTCGAAGAGAATACAATTAAATATAATGTAACTACAAAATTATATATTTAATACTCTAGGTGACCGGCCTTCCCCAAATTCTCTCCATAAACTGTGGCCTAAGTAATGAAAAGGATTTGTCATTCCTTAAACGACAGCTAAATCGCAGCTTTGTTACTACACCATCGGAGAGCCCGGCGATCTTGAACACCACCAAGCTATGTCGTTATGGAATGAATTGTTCCCGACTTGACTGTCATTTTCTACATCCCGATAGGTAAGCCTTTAATTTTGAAACTTATACTAAACTGTTATACTAAAGAATCATTTTTAATCAATGCTTTTAAAGAAAATCTCCATCGAGTGCAGCCACTAACACCTCACCTAATGCAAGACAAAATTCTTGGTTTCCGCTTACCTATTCAATGGCCATAGATGCCAACGGAGAGCTGAGTGTACAAACTGATCACAGTAACACAAAATCTGAAGAGGTTCGTAAAATTATTATTGATATTCGAAACGATTACTCATAAAACATTTCCTCTAGTCAAACAGTGACGTACAAGAGTCACCATCTACGCGTACATCAACTCCAATAGAAAACGCTGCTAAGAGTAGTATGATACTGCAAGGTTTTTTTTTTTAAATAATTTCATGTTATATGTGTTTTTATTTTTAGCCAATGACACTTATAGGGAATATTCTCTTAAAGCTGTTGTTTGCCAAGTAGACGATGGAACGCAAAAGAATTTGGTTTCCTTAATTAACGTGGGTAAACGTTATCATGATTTGAAAATGACAACCGGTGAAGACGAAAATCAATGGTACATCTTTAATGATTTTAGGTAAGTCCCATTTGAGATTTTTGATTTGACATAGTAGTAGAAGCTAGGAGGACCTATTACGTTTTATAAGCCGTCGCCCGAACATCTCTCGCAAAAGGCGAACCTATAACTCTTTAAGAAATGATTATGTTTAGTGTCTGATGCGGAACATTCGGCATGTGATAATTTAACCGAAAAACCAGGAGCCAGATTCTGTAAGGCCAAACATTCAAAGGTTTTCGTGCGCACGAATGATTTACCCTATGTTACACAAGCAAATTTCTTCGTGCACACGAAAACGTTTAAACGTTTCGCCTTACAGAATGCTGACCCAGGACTCCCTTCAACTGGGAAAACTCTTACTAGTCAGACAATCCTTGTAGTACTTATGTTTAAATTGATAGACCCACAAACTTTTATTCGTATCGGCTCAGGTTTTTGTTATTTGCCGGCTTAATCCCTATGTGTCTATTACATAGCCAAACATAACCATTTGAAAAAAGCTTCCCAGCAAAATTGACTAGTAAATAAAATTGCTATTTTAATTTATAGTATTTCACCAGTTTCTACACAAGAATCGGTTTGGTTTACATTGGACTGGAAAGTACCCTGTGTGCTCTTCTACAGTAGCATAAATTCCGAAGATGAATTTGAAAACTCAGCTGAGGAAACTAAAACAGAAATTGCGTATTTTAACCCCTTCATACAGGTAAGAACACATTAAATGGAAACGATCGCAGGAGTATGCTTTTTACTTTGATTTTAGGACATGCTAAATCCCATTCACCCTTCGGTTAAAAGTGAAAGCTTATTCAAGCCTCTGCAACCAAGCGAGATGCCAGGGGCAGGAGATTTAGTTGCAATGGATGCGGAGTTCGTGACTCTCAATCCGGAAGAGAACGAAATTCGCCCGGATGGCAAAACAGCAACTATTAAGCCGTGTCACATGAGCGTTGCAAGAATATCCTGCATTAGAGGGTAAGAAATAAAAAAATTCTATAGCGTTACATTGGTTCCAACAATTTATTAATCTCTAGACAAGGGCCTGATGAGGGAGTTCCTTTCATGGATGACTACATATCAACGCAAGAAAAAGTGGTGGATTATTTAACGCAATTCTCTGGTATAAAACCGGGAGATCTAGACGCAAACTTCAGTAACAAACGCTTGACAGCATTGAAAAATTCGTATCAGAAACTTAAATACTTGGTCGATGTTGGAGTAATATTTGTTGGACATGGTCTAAAGAATGACTTCAGGTAGACATAGACTATAATAGCAGTTAGGTGCATTTTTTACCAACCGTGATATTTTCAGAGTTATCAACATGATAGTGCCGTCCGACCAAATAATCGATACAGTACACCTTTTCCATTTGCCACATCATCGCATGGTATCCCTGCGATTTTTAGCCTGGCACTTCTTAGGTCTGCCTTTCGAAAATATCTTCAAAGAATTTGATCTATTTAAACTGTTTTTATATTTCAGGCACAAACATTCAATCGGAAACACACGACTCTGTCGAAGATGCTCGCACAACGCTACAATTGTACAAACATTATCTAAACCTACAAGCGGAGAAAAAATTCACAACCGCTTTAAAGAATTTGTATGACCGCGGCAAGCAATTGTCTTGGAAAGTCCCTGAAGACTAAAACTTCAGTAGGGATAATGACTGAGTGCTGTTGTTAATGTTAAAGAAAAAGAGTACAAAATACAAAGTTGACTTTGTTCGTTATTCCAGGATTTTTAAGCGATCATATGTATACAAATGGGGCAAAAGGGCTTAAGGATGTTAAAACACAAAAAAAAACAATTTTTCCTTTTACAAGAAGTAACCGATGTTGTCTATTAAAGAAGAACTGAGATACGTATATTTTATTTTCATACACACTTTCCAATTAACGCGAACAAATGAGAGGAAAAAAATAAATAAATATTTACATACAATTCCTTTTAAAAGTGTCTTAACTTAAAAAGCGGTTTTCCTCGAAACAAGTACTCATAGGAATTTTTTTGTGGTAATGTGGATAAAATGTGTCGAATTTTCGAGTGTTTTTGCCAGTTTAGAAAATCAGCCCTATCGAGGTATCCGTTCGGAAAGTTAAGTCGAATTACCGCATCCGTGAGCGAGCAATACGTCACTGAATTTTGTGGATTTTACACGCAAAACAATAACAAATTAAGTCACATAAAGCTAGATCACGAATGCGGTAATTCAACCCCTGATCGGAACTCAAATTGCGTTCGAAGTATCCGTTTCGGAACAAAATAAATGAAGCACATAAACGCGTTCATTTCACATTAAAATATTCCGCAGCAATTAGTTGTCGGAGAGCTCCGAACAAAATGTACTGTGTGTGTGTAGCTGTCAAAAGTTAGTCGTATTTCGTGTAACGCAGTTCTACGCAATGCGACAAGGTGCGCTACACATCATCGGAGAATATTTCCGAAAGTTGAATCGGAACGGATACCTCGAATGGAATTTCTCCGATTTCGTACAAATCGGAGAAAATTCCGTTCCGAACGGATACCTCGGTAGGGGTGTATGTATATCTTAACGGTAAGTTATTTAGCGTTATCCCTGAAGTTTGTATAAATGGCATCACAAAGCGTGTAGTATCTAGTATATAGAACCCGCCAAAAGAATACCGGAAACTCGAGACCAGACGACTACCATCGACTAATAAGACAGGAGTTGCCGAAATGGTTTCGGCGATAGAAAATTAAGGGCTGATTGAATGTTTAACAAGTGTGCACGAGATTCTGCGAGAATTATCACCAACTGGAACAACATTTCGGCTGCTGCAGTTTAGAATCTTGAGCCATGTTTGCAAATGTACGACTACGAAATACAGCATCCAAAGGGTACTGGTCACTCTAATATAGATGGCCTATCCCTGTTAATAAAGCCATTATACTGAACAACAGAGTTGTTAAAGTGCATTATTATCATTAATGTTAAAATATTTATGGATGGAAGGGTCATTCGTGATATGACACGTATAGTCTTCGATTCTACTTCAGATAGGAAAAGCTGTAGCTATTACCTAGCAGCTGAAAGGCGACATCAACCCAGCGGTGGGGCGCGTCATTCGTGAACGAACAATTTGTTTGTTAGAAAAGTAGAATGAATCCCATTCCTCCAAAGTTGCGATTTGGACCCATCTTTGCGTGCGCAACGTGAAGCAGTCAGCTATAGATCAACCCGACTGGTACTTGAGGTGCAGGTCTTCCCGGACTATCAAAAAACATCAGAAGCTAAGTAAGGAAACTACTTTACACGATTTCTATTTATTTATTTCATTTAAACGATTATCTCAATTTTTTGTTTGTTTTGTTTTTCAAATTATCTCTAACAGAAAGATAAATTTATTCTTTAGTTTGTATCTGCTTCCCTTTTATTGTTTGCTTTTGTTTAAATGTTGTCGTAGTCCTCGTCCAATTCCAAAAATGAGTTTTTATTGGTTGAAGGTGGTATTGCTGGTGGCACTGGGACTCCCGCACAACTCGAACTGATAACACTGGGATGAAGTGAAGACGTTGCAAATGTTCCACTTGTTACGATGTTCGATAGATCTATATTAATGACTGGACTCTCTGCTGTTGGCGTCTGAAGCGGGGTTTGAGGAATACAACTTGGACTCCTATTGATAAGTTCCACAGTCGGTGATGATGATGACGACGTCGGTGACTCTGAGTAGTTTGTGTCATGTAAAGCTAGGTTACTATAGTCTATTTTCACAATTGGTTTGTTGCAGAAATCTATGCTGACAATTGTTGGAGGAATGGCAGTTGTCGGTGTCTGCGGTTTGATATTGTTATTTTGCGACGATACGGTCTCTGTGCAAATGTCACCAGGTACAGATTTTGTTTGATGCCGTAAACGGCGGAGATCTGTTGGCAGCACTTGATTTGGTTGTATGTGATGATTTTGCTCTTGCTGGATCGATGATGATGATGATGGTGACGTTGTTGGTTGTTGTGCTATTATTCCTGCTGGTGCTGAATCAGTTCGGAAAAGTTTTGGTGGTGTACCTTCAGTTGATAGAGACCTACTGGAATTATTTGCAAGTGCTGCAGTTTTTGTTGTTTGTAACTGATTATGTATGCGGCTTATAACATCCCATTCACGTTTTAAATGGGCTCGACCTTCTTCAGATCCGACGACATTTAATGTTGATAATTGTAATGGACTGGCAACAATTGTGGTGCCACAGCTTCTAGTCACACCATTGTTACGTATTAGAGATATACACCCGTTGGATGGCATTGCTTTCTGAGTAGATGTTTCGTTGGTGTTGCTTGTGGATGGCATACTTAAATCATATGGGGTATCCGATGGATCGATTGTGGCTTCAGGTGAACTATCATTACTGATCTCTTCTGCAACACTAATGTCGGGGATGTTTTTCACCAGTTCTCGTAGAAAGTCGAAACGATTCTCAGCCATTATGCATTGTTTCATGTGAGAGGGTGACAGAGTCTTAGCATTCCGAGAATTGGTTATTCTCAAAGTTTTGGTCAGCAATGATTCTACGAAGAGCTCCAAAGTTTTAGGTATAGTTTGGAAAAACAATCTAAGTTAAGGAAAATATTTGTAAGATGCAAAAAGAAAAATACAATTTGTACCTGTTTACTTAGAAAATAAACGTAAAAAAATGTTATTATCGAATATTAGTACGATCTGGGGTCAAATCGCGTCTTCCGTGAACGAGCATTAGGTACGTGACGGAATTTGTGTTTGTTTCACATGTAAAATCAACTTTATTCAACGAACGTATAGCACGTTCGTGAAGGCGTAATCGCTATCAAAGTTCATTAACAAAAACCAGTTATAAAAGTTGTTTATTGTACCTAGTTTGTTGCAATAAAACAAACCGCCGGTAAGATCGGTGCAATGAAACATTAAGACAGCGCAGTTGTAAGTACATATATTTAAAAATTTCTTGCGATGCGCGTTTATGACTTTTTAGATTTAATTTACTTCCGTTTACCGCCAACTGTCTAATTGGGTTCATCACCAGGCGACTGCAACATCTGCTACAGACGCCGTGCTGAATGTTGATTCAACTTAATTCATGTTTAACAAATGTATTCATTTTGGATTGGAGTCTATTTACGTTTTCAAATGACTGAAATAATATATGTATTTAGGATATGATTTTTGTGTTGGGTTGGCCATAGCCCTAGAAAAGTCCAGATATGAATATTAAACGTACATCGTTTAATTAAAATTAATATAATGATGTTATGAGATGGTTTGCCTTATCTTATTATGGTGTACAATAACTGAGGATGTTAGGCTCCATACAGTACCTATACTTGTTTAGGATATTACTGGAAAATAATTTCAAGTGTTGCGTTCTTTGAAAAAAATTATCAACATATAAAACAGCACAACCATTTGGTCGCACATGTTATCTAGACTGTTAGACAAAAAAAATCAAATCTTTGAAAAGGATATAGATGATAACAGGAACTGCTTGTGCCACCTTTCCAATTTCCTCATCGCTTTGCATAATTTTTTTTATGCGTCCCTAGAATAAAACAAAAAAAAAAAATAAAAAAAAAACTGGATACACAAAAACCACTTAAGAAAAAGCTTAAACGCATACACACCAGAAATCATGGGATCATAACAAAGTTTTGTTTTCATGTTACACCTTACATTACTTAAGTTGAAACAAAAGTAAATATACGTAAATTATTTGCGAAACACATAATAAATACCACTTCCAGACGAAGCAGAATACTTTCCCAAATGCCGCCTTCGGAAATGGCATCGCAAGGGCGAGTTTCTTGGTGTGGATGTTTTTAGACAGTCATCATTTGTCTACTTACCGCCGGAAATCTGGCATTGTATTTTTTCTTTTTTGATGGCATTTTTAACTATTTGAATTTATTTTAATCAATAGATGCTGATAAAGATGAAAATTGAATAATTTTTGGCAAAAAATGACATGGCATGTCTATTTTGTATGTTGTTTGACTTTTCTTTTCCTATTTGTGGTAGTAAAAATATCAAATTTTGTAGAATTGGAGAGTAGTGGATTTTTGTGGAGACATACAGTGGTGCCTTTGATGATTGTAGGCAGAGACAATACTGAGACCACCAACTTCGACCGATTTCCCGTTACTTAGCCTACAAGCTATATTTCTATGGGGTGGCACATGCTAAGTGCGCTTGTATTGTACATAGAAATTCGTATTGACAAATGTCACGAAACTTCAGAAACAAATACACTCGCACCTTGCATATGCCACTTCCGCTTTGGGCAAAGTGGCTTGCAGCGTTCATAGAATTTTATCCGTTAAATTTGAAATTGTTCGTTACTTGTGAATAATAATTATTTTTAGGAAAAAGTGAACATTTGGTTAAAATATTTACGAAAAATTAAGAATGTAGGTTGGTTGAGGGAAATTAAAAACATTTTGAGTAAATTTTCATTATTATTTAAGAAAAATTTACACACGAAATCGAAGTTAATTCTATCCAAAAGCGGGAAATACGCAACCATATTTTTCCTAGTATTTTCTAGTATGTAAAACATCTAATTTAGATAGTTTTATTAACCACACAAATCAAATTATTCAGCTTAAAAAAATTTATAATTAATAACCAATGGCATTCAGTTATGCTAAAATGTGGTATTCCCGAACTCTTGCACATTTCCCCACGGTTGCCGAGGTTGGCAGCATTTATTTTTGTATTTTTTGTATGTTTTTGCATGTCACACGGATTCCCAATTGACAGAACACCGATAGGAATACAAAATGGCGAATTTGAAAAAAAACTGAGGGGGCCAGCGGCAAGAGGATTGTGAGTTGGGGGTCTCAGTATGGTTTGTCTATGATTGTAGGTACTTGTGATTCTAATTCGAAATAAAGGCGCGTTGATGATAAGGTAGTTTAATGCATTTTTATCAAAGATTATGGCACAGATATCAGAAATAAAATTTGAGAGATATATCTCTAGTGGAGTCGGCTTATTATGGAATACAGGTATATATAACTTTCCAGTGGAAAGGCGGCTGCCTACAACCTACAAGCTGTTTTCCCGAAATACGAAATACAAAACAATTCTTATTCACAGACGGGGAATGAAATAGGGTAGTTCGCGACAACGTCAGTGTCAAATGAGAAGAAGAAAAATCCAAGTGACAGCTAGAAAACTTGTAGGAAAACAAAACGGATTTTGTATGGATGTAGTCCAATTTGTTAAGATAGTAAACTCAAATTGTGTTTGCACCATAAACATTTAATATTTGCAGATGTATAGTCATCTCTTTTTATGTAGAAGACACATCTGCTACTTATACTTTTGCCTTTTGTTCTTGAATAAATATATCTTAATGGAGTCGGTCGAGTATTTACTTTTCTGGTGATTTATTTCAATTGCAGCTTCCTTCCATTTTGACATCCTATCAGGTTATGGGCCCAGGATTTTTAAGCGCATATGATTTAATCCCAGACCGTGAAAGTCGCGATTACTTATATTTAATATAAAATACATATTTCATCTGCCACAAAATGGCGGCGAATACATTACCTTCTATTGCGAAGCTAACAGGCCGCGACAATTATAATACCTGGAAATTTGCCATGCAAGCATATTTAGAGCACGAAGAATTATGGTCTTGCATAAATGGCACCGAAACCGACGTGAAGAAGATCACAAAAGCCAAGTCAAAAATAATTCTCGCCGTTGATCCCATGAACTATATGCACATTCAGGATGCAAAAACTGCACAGGAGGTATGGGACAAACTGCAATCAGCATACGAGGATTCCGGTTTGACACGAAAGGTAGGTCTTCTTAGAGCATTAATTACAACGCAGCTGGTAAATTGTGCTTCAGTCGACGAATACATAAGCAAAATTATGACGACAGCACATAAACTTAATGCACTGAAATTTGAAGTGAAGGACGAATGGGTTGGTACACTTTTACTTGCTGGACTGCCAGACGAATATCGACCTATGATAATGGGTCTAGAAAGCTCCGGAGTTCCAATAACAGGGGACTCAATAAAAACAAAGCTTCTGCAGGATATTCCTAGTAAAAGTTCTTCAAACCGATGTGAAACTGATTCAGCGTTGATGGCAAAGCATTGGAACAAACGTCGTAATACACGCCCACAGACTCCTACGAACCGCGAAAAGACCCGCTGTTTCAATTGCAACGCCTATGGTCACATCAGTAGATTCTGTAAGAATAATAAAAGTAATAAAACATCTCAACAAGGAAAACCACACCAAATGAATTTACTCGCTTGCTGTGCCGTCAATGCCTCCGACCCCCAGGCATGGTATTTGGATTCGTGTGCATCTACGCATATAACTTTGAATGCAAATTGGCTTCATGATGATGCACGTCCATGTACCACCGAAATTTTCGCAGCAAACAATGAGAAGATAAAAGCAGTTGCGATTGGTGAAGCTATAGTTCCTGTGTTTGTTAATAATAAAGCAAATAATTTGTTAGTAAAGGATGTGATTTATATACCGAATGTCTCAGCCAACTTGTTATCAATAAGTAAAATCGTAAAGCGAGGACACAAAGTGGAATTTACTTCGAAAGGCTGTGTGATCACAAATTCTGATGGAGATATTTTGGCAACAGCCACCGACGAAAATGGTATTTTCAAATTGGACCATCCGCGACAGGCAGCATTTATATCTTCCAATGATGAACGAGCTGTATTGTGGCATCGACGTTTAGGCCACATGAGTAGCAAGAATATGAATCTTCTCCGAAATGGACTTGCAACAGGATGTGATTTTAAGGAATGCAGTAATGAGCCGTGTAAAAATTGTGTCAAAGGAAAACAACATCGAGAGCCTTTCAAGCATAAGGGAAAACGAGCGGAAAAAGTATTGGACTTGGTTCATACCGACTTATGTGGACCTATGGAGACAACATCCATCGGAGGTGCCAAATACTTTCTCACCCTTATTGATGACTGTTCTAAGAAAGTTTTTGTTTATTTTCTTAAAGATAAGAGTTCTGTTTTCGATATAATTAAAGAGTTCAAATCCATTGTGGAAACTGAAAGGGATCGAAAAATTAAAATAATTCGTTCCGATAATGGCGGTGAGTACGTGAATTTGCAATTAAAACATTTTTTGAGAAACTCAGATACCAGACGTCAACTTACGATTGCTTATTCACCTCAACAAAATGGGGTTGCGGAACGTATGAACCGCACCATTGTGGAAAAAGCCCGTAGCATGTTATTTGACGCTGGTTTGTCTAAAGAGTATTGGGCAGAGGCAGTGTTAACAGCCGTTTATCTGATTAACAGGACACCGACAAATAATTCCCGAAATGTTACTCCAGACGAAATATGGACAGGCATCAAGCCAGACGTCAGTAACCTTCGTATTTTTGGATGCAGGGCAATGGCACATGTACCAAAAGAGAAAAGACTCAAATGGGACCCGAAATCTCGTGAATTAATATTCCTTGGTTATTGTGATGACTCGAAGGGATACAGACTTGTCGATCCAAAGACAAAAAGACTGGTCAGAAGCAGAGATGTAATTTTTTTCGAAACCGAAGAAACCGAACTTCATCAATTGTCACTGAAGCGAAAGCAACAGCCAACGCAATCGAGATTCTTTCCAATTTTATCAAAGAAAGCCGAAAATTTAAAAGAAGAAAGGGAAGATCCGTCGATTGACAACAGCGATGATGAAGAAAGTACAACAGATGGACATCAAAGTTCCTTCGATGGGAGCTCCGAGATGATAGTACCTGACGACATCAGACAACCAGCCGGTTTTGTAGAGATTCAAAAGCAAGAAAGGGATGACATGTCGAGTTCGAGCAGCGATGATCTAGACGAGACGATCATACAACATCCAAGTTCTTTAGATGAGGACTCCGAGTACGAAGCAGACAGAGTTGAAACCAACGTTCCAGTTAATCCACAGCGACATTCAAAGAGGACACCGAAACCCAAGACATTTTCGGATTATGTCACCTTCTTTACAGTGACAAATGATCTTGCCGATCCTGTCTCCGTTGAAGACGCTTTAAGTGGACCGAATGCGTCATCCTGGAAGAAAGCAATGCAGGAGGAGTACGATGCGATGCTGGAAAACAAAACGTGGACTTTGGTCAATCCTCCGCCGAACAGAAAAATATTGAATACAGGATGGGTATTTAAAACGAAACCCGGAGATGACAACAACAATAAGAAGTTTAAAGCTAGACTGGTGGCAAAGGGATGCGGACAGCTTGAAGGCATCGATTTTCAGGAAACATATGCACCAGTGGTAAGAACTAATACAATTAGATTGTTATTTGCACTTTCTGTCAGGTTCGATCTTCATCTTCATCATATGGATGTTAAGAATGCGTTTTTGCATGGAGATCTAGATGAAGATCTCTACATTAAACAGCCAAAAGGATTTGTAATACGTGCTCAGCCGCATAAAGTCTGTAAGCTGAACAGAGCAATGTATGGGCTGAAGCAGGGCAGCAGATCATGGAATAAAAAGTTGGACTCCGTTCTTAAGTCCATAGGTTTTACGCAAACACGCACAGACCAGTGTGTTTATATAAAGAGATCTGATTCCAATATCGAGATAGTTGCAGTATACGTGGATGATTTGCTGATTTTATCCAATGATCTCATTATCATGAAGGGCACCAAAAACAAGCTGAAGGCAGCATTCAAGATGAAGGATCTTGGCGAAATTTCGAGGTGTTTGGGCATGCGGATAACGAGAGATCGAGTACGTGGAAAGCTGTGGGTAGATCAGTCGAGATACCTGAACGAAATCATCACGAAGTTTAAGATGACAGACTGCAATCCAGTGACGACACCATTGGATCCGAACCAAAAATTGACGCAGGAGATGTCACCGAAAAATGATGCGGATCGCAAGAAAATGCAGAACATTCCGTACCGAGAAGCAGTAGGCAGTCTTCTATACGCAGCGCAGGGGACACGACCAGATATAGCTCATGCCGTTGGGATTGTCAGTAAATACTTGTCTAATCCTGGTCAGGCGCATTGGACGGCCGTAAAGAGAATCATCCGCTATCTAAAGGGTACTGTCAACGATAAGATTGAGTACAGCATAAACGAAAGTTCCGAGCTAGTGGCCTACAGCGATGCAGACTGGGCGAATGAAGTTGATGATCGTCGTTCAGTGAGTGGCTTCATTCTGAAGATGCAAGGAGGCCCGATATCTTGGGCAAGTAAACGACAGAAAACCGTGGCATTATCAACTACGGAGGCCGAGTATATGGCACTTTCGTCAGCCTGCCAAGAAGTACTTTGGCTAAGGAGTTTAATCAACGAGATTGATCCATCAATTATTCAGAAGTCTACGATTATGTATTGTGACAACAAAGGAGCAGTTGATCTTGCTTCGACTGCTGGATTTCGTCAACGTACGAAGCACATCGATATTCGACATCACTTCCTACGAGGACACATTGAAGATAAGAACATCGTTGTGCAGTACATTTCTACTAATCAGATGGTTGCCGATTCATTAACTAAACCACTGTTTGGTACAAAATTTAATTTTTGCAAATGTCATTTTGGACTTAAAATGGTCAAAGCATAATTTTGGGTTTAAGAAAGGGTGTTAAGATAGTAAACTCAAATTGTGTTTGCACCATAAACATTTAATATTTGCAGATGTATAGTCATCTCTTTTTATGTAGAAGACACATCTGCTACTTATACTTTTGCCTTTTGTTCTTGAATAAATATATCTTAATGGAGTCGGTCGAGTATTTACTTTTCTGGTGATTTATTTCAATTGCAGCTTCCTTCCATTTTGACATCCTATCACAATTATGTTAAAAAATTACTGAAAAGTGCATTACAAACCAGCTTTGTTATCCTACAAGTTTTTTTGACGTTTGAGCAAAAAAGGTAGCCCATCTGTGAAAGGATGGGCTTCGCGAAACACTCTATTAGGTACATAAACTACGTGTTTTTTGAGCTTCGATCTCAGCAAAGCAAAGTACAGTAAGATTTTCAGCACGCGATTACAACAATTATATTAGGCATCCATTTTGTACTTAAAAAAAAAGTTAAATGGGAAAAAAAGAAGTTTTAAATTTACAGTTTTTGTGGATATGGTGTAGGCACTTAAATAGATTAAAATGTCTCTATTATGTCTTCATAGATATCGATTTATTTTATGCTGATTTTATACTTACCAGCATTTAAAAAGTCATAAATAATTATAAAAGTAATTTTTAATTAATAGAGAATATCTTAGGGATCAAAGTTTTTTTCGAAGTACATTAAAAACATTTCAATGCAAACTGATGTTCCCCATAAAATTTCAGTAGCTGTTTTCTGTACACAAAATGAATGACATCACAAATTATATGGTATACATACCTACACAATAATATAATTAAATGTCAATAAGGCATTGTTCCCAATTTCTGTATATATAGGACTTGCGTCAAAAACAATTTCTACATTCTGTTGCGCCACTTCCGTAAAAATAAATTGAAATGGATTTCAAGTGCAAGTGAAAAAATATTTTTTTTTGCGGCCAACTCAATACACACAGAATCAATGAAATTCGGATTTTATGTTCGATTTGGCAGCAGAAATCTGAAATTTCAGATCAAAATCTGAAAAGCCAAATCGAAAACGACAAGGTTTTTCTTTCTAGAAGATATTTTTTGTGAGGAAAGCTGATTGATCTGCAATGGGCAGACATTTTACCCTTTTAGAGGTTTATATGTGACAAGAAGTCGTATATTATTAGGTAGGTAATATAAATTACATCATATTCTGTTTGCAGCCTCACTGCAACACCTCGCGATACATTCCTCTGAGAAAACTATTTTCAATGGACATCTGTCAAAATTTGGAATTTGAGGTTAAATTTTTTTCTTTCAATTGCTCTGGGTTATAGTTTTCTAGTAAAGGAATGAAAGGGTTAGGAAATTTCGGTAAAATTGCTGTTGGTTGGTAAGGACATATGTTTTTAATAATTGAATATTATGAAATGTACATTTATTACATCGATTTTATTATTTTGAACAGGGGAGTAATAACATTTTCTGGCGTTTATGCATTTATCCTGTCAAAAAACTCGATTGATAAAAAGCGACTTGAGAGCATGCAAATTCGGGATCGCATGAAAAAAGCAAACACTGGTGAATATCAAAAAAGTGATAGACGATTTGACGGTTAAAGCTAAAGTAAAGGAATCACCTGTATAAATATTTAAACAAATTACAATAAATAAATAATAAGAACAATGGCGGTGCCTCAAATAAGCCAAGCCGATCAGGCTAAACTCCAAATGATGCAAGACATGGAAATTGAAATGATGTCGGATTTATATAATAGGATGACAAATGCTTGCCACAAAAAGTGTATAGCACCAAAGTATGGGGAGTCTGAACTAGGTAAGCCACTATGTACTTATATAAAAATGCAATTAAAATGATTCTTTACTTTTTATGTGCCTACAAACATGTAGCTATTATACCGTCTTTAGATTTATTTATAATCCAAAAATTGCGACATTTTTGTATTGGATTTCCTAAGAGTTTCTAGACGTTAGAGCATGTACATGTAGGTATCAGCCCTGTTCCCCTTATCATTAGTCGCAGGCACAGCTCAAATATAACTTAACCTTGTGAAATGTTTTTTGAATCACCTTAGTTGAGTTTTTGAACTATAATCACTTAAAACCAATCAGATTTCTGTTCGATTTGTATTTTAAGCGAGAAAGCATATAAATGGCTCAAGTTTTAAGCCTGTTGAGAATTCATATACATACTTATTCTTAAGATATTAAAATGATTTAAAATGCTCTTTCATCTTTCGGCACCCCATGTGCAAAGGGAATTTTATACTTACTGTAATATGTAAAAACGCTAAACAATTAAACTTAACACTAGTGTCGAATATGACAGATCTACTGTCGCTAAAATTTTGCGCGAGCAGGATACTTTAAATTTACAATTTTGTTTTGAACGAAGAGAGCTTTAGGGAAAGAGGTCTGGCGGAGAGTGTGAAGCTTTAGGAACTTATATCATTCTAAAGGTACATGTCGCCATTAAGGCTGGTAAAATTAAGTTAAAAATTCCCCATACAATATGCTTATCAGTTAAATGAAAGTATTTTGGGGGACATTCAATTTGTCGCCGCCATATTACCATAGAAAATATTTTTGGACATAAATTGTTTGCTCTCAATTTTTTTAAAAGGACGTAAATCATAAAATTAGCTATTATAAAGACTGTGTAATTATATATATCAACATGTTTTTCATTCGTTTCAGGTAAAGGTGAATCGGTCTGCATTGATCGTTGCGTGGCAAAGTACTTAGACATTCATGAGAAAATAGGTAAAAAACTTACAGCCATGTCGATGCAAGATGAAGACCTTATGAAGAAGATGTCCTCATAGATATAAGTTCGTTGTTTTGCTTTTCCAATTATAGCTTTTAAGTTCCTGGTTAAAGAGACAAAACAAACTCACAAACCACACAAAAAAGTGCATTCAGCCATGCAGTTCAATTTATTTACAAATTGTTTTCTTTTCTTTCTATGAAATAGATTTCAAATCTATTAAAGTTTTATTTTTGTTGTTTTTACTATTAGAACAATTTCAGTTAGATGTACCTACGTAATAAATGAACGTTATTTGATGAAGACACGATTTAAATTGAGTTATTTTCAGTTGAAATTGGTTATGTATCGAGATAGCTCGGGAATGAGAACAGAAATATCCTAAAAGTAAAAAGTATTACAAATACATTCCGATATTTATTTCGGTGTACATACCTCTATATCATTCTCTTCTGCGCTCTCGTCGGTGGTGTCTATGTCGCTAGTCTCGATGCTATTCTCCCAATCCGAAAGGTCCGTATTGTTTTGTATATCATCCTCATCGTTTAAATCATCATAATTACCGTCAATTAAATCTGAGTTTGTCGATGAGTTGTTAAGGATGAAATTGGGGTATTTCTGGAAGTAAACAATCGATTCGGTTTTTTTTGTTGCATCCATTAAAATGCCCTAACATGTTTAATGTAAATGGGATTGCAAAGAAACTATGTAGGCACAGTAAGTATTATGTTAGATAAACTCACTTCAATTTCACATTTTTCCTTTATTGGATTCTCGTTCAAATTGATCATTTTTATGAATTGCGTTTCCTGTAAAACATGTGAACTGATTTCTTCAATTTGGTTACCATTTAGAAAAACAAATTGCAGCTTTTGCATTTGTGAAAAGCCTGTTGGCACTTCTAGCAGTTGATTATTTTTCAAATTTAAATGAACCAACTTTTCCAAACCAAAGAACGTAGGTGGTAAATGTTGCAGATTATTTTTTTCCAGTGTAAGCCATTTTAATCTTTTCAGCAAACCAAAACCAGCTGGCAATTTGTTTATATGGTTTCCTCTTGCGCCGAATGTTTCCAGTCGTTCGCAGTTGGTGATTTCATCGGGAATTCTTACGAGACCGGTATTATTGCACCAAAATGTTTCCAATTCCGTAAGATGACCAATTTCCGGTGGTAATTCTTCTATTTGATTACAACTTAGGTTTAATACTCGCAACGTTGTTAGATTGCAAATCACACTTGGGAATCTATGTATGCGATTGTAGTCTAGTGTAAGAATTTGTAAGCGATGTAGATTGTTGAGGTAATCTGGAAGCTGACAAAAATACAAGTAATGATTATTGCAATTGAAGGAATTTCTTTGATATCGAATATGAAGAAAAACTAAATAACTACAGCGAATGGCATATCCATCAAATTTTATCACTTTTGAAGGTCTACCTACACATTCCTTTCTATCCGCGGCCGATTTGCCCGAACTCAAGTCAAAAGACTCATGACTGATCAGGAAAACTGGGTTGATACAGACGACAAAAGTTGACTGGTGGGGAACATTCCAACAAATAAAGAAGCATTTACAAACCGCAAAGTACAAAACATACCTACACGCTTTTTAAGACAGTGACTACTATGGGACAGTGGAATGAAACCAATAATGTAAGTAATGAAATGAAATTTTAAGGTGGGTAAGTACCTAAAAGTCTACGTCATCAGACTTTCATACGATAGAAAGTAAAACCAAATTCATTGCGAAATGTACTACGACCCACACGCAAAATAGTTGGTCCAACCACTTTTGCACTTGGAAGCTTCTATGTTATTAGTTTGTCATATATACGCATTTTTTTTTTTACAAAAACAACAAAAACATAATATCATAGACAATATGCTTTTTTAATTGAATTAATGACAAAAATAAGCAAAATTACAACGAGTACCGTTAAAACTGTATGCTTTCTCATTTGTTAATGAGTGCAAAATAGTTGGTCTACGTCATTCGTGATGCAAAAGAGTTGGTCTACTTCACATAATCGTATGATTAAGTTAACCGTTAGCAAAAATTAAGCAAAAACAAACGTACTCTTGCTTTGTCAGCTTATTAGTGTACTTGTGCAATTAGTTCTAATTCAGTTGTTGGTTGATCGTGGCGCGTGGTGTTCCCCTATCTAAAGATCTCAGAGAATCGATTGTAAAAGCATTTGAAAATGGTTTTTCAAGCTACAAAATTGCCAAAAATTTTAATCTCCCTCGTTCATCGGTACAAAATATCATTTCGCTCTTCAATAAGATGGGTAACATTAAAACCCGGAAGAAAACTGGGCGGCCGCCAATAGCAACAGCCCGCGATTGTAGGGTATTAAAAAAAATAATTAAGGAAAATCGTCGTCAAACTGCTTCTGGGGTAACTGTAGAGTGGAAAAGCCGCATCAAAAAAGAAATGTCTGTCGACACTTGTAAACGCAACATGAACAAAATGGGTTATAAATTTTACAAGGTTTGTTTAAACATCTTTTGTTAATTTTGTATTGTGGTTTTTTTCAACCCATTCTAATAGGCCAAAGAAAAGCCCCTTCTTACACCAAGGCAAAAGAAAAGGCGACTTGAATGGGCTAAAGAGCACAAGGATTGGACCTTACAGCAGTGGCGGGAAGTAATTTGGAGCGATGAATCAAGATTTGAGGTTTGTGTTGGCGATGAGCGAAAGCGTGTACTTCGCACCTCCAAAGAAGCGTTCCATAAAGACTGTCTGAAACGAACAATCAAGTTTCCAGCATCACAAATGATATGGGGGTGCATGTCTGGGCGTGGTGTTGGTAGTTTATGTTTTGTTGACGGCCTTGTAAATTCAGTAAAGTATCGCGACATCTTGCAAGAGCATCAGCTTCCATCAATAACACAGCTTCAGTCAACCGAGGGGGCTTACGTATTTCAGCAAGACGGTGCATCTTGTCATACGGCAAAGTCAACTCTAGCCTGGTTATCTACTGAAGCCATTCCATAATGGAATGGCCATCCAGTAGCCCTGATCTTTCGCCCATCGAAACTCTATGGCACAAAATGAAGCAAAAGTTAAGACAGCAACCAGCAAGGACTCGCAAAGATATACGACAAACAATTAATGATATTTGGCAATCGTTTACAACCGATGACTGCCAAAAACTCGTGGATACAATGCCACAGCGAATTCAAGCAGTCATATCCAAGGAAGGTGATGTGACGCAGTGGTAAAAAGTAATTTTTAAATCTTAGACCAACTATTTTGCGCTCAAACGAAAGATGACCAAATATTTTATTCAGTAATAACTTCAAATGCTTACAACTTGTTCATTAAACTTTCTTTTTAATTGTAGCAGAAATATAAATACATATTTATTTTCATTAACAAATCTTTTTATTTGAAGAAACAAAACAAGTTTGAATTTCTCAACAGAATTTATTCGTAATCAAATAGCATAGACCAACTATTTTGCGTTTGGGCTCGTATATACATCACACGGAATAACAATTTAATGCAATAGGCTGCACAACTGGTTGTGGAATAATAGTGCGTAAACTCTTTTCCAATATATAGTAGGTACCTTTTTTTTTTTTTTATAAGCAGAAAGTTTTTGTAAAAGCTCAGCATCTTTAGTGGAGCATTTTCAGTTTTGCCGCTGATGGAGATACTTAATAGAAACATTCAATTTTCAATTGCGCACTATACAACTTTATGAATCTCGAATCAGATCTGGAGATTGTTTTACGTAAACAGGCTATGTCTACATTACGGAACACAACCAATTTACTTGCAGTTCCTTGCATGTTGCACCTGTTTTTGTGAGAAATTACCTACATAAAATAAAACGCATAGGGTGATGGCGTGTAAGTTCAGCCCTCGCTAGCAATCAGCCTTGAGCCTCTAGTGTAGCGCATTAGTAAATCCTTTAGTCTTTCTTCCAAGCAAAAAATATTGCTCCTTTGGCTTACATATCTTCTACCTGTGTCCAAAAACTTGCAACAATCAAGGTGCTGCTTCGCTCGTAAAAAATGTATGTGTAGAAGTAAAAGTGATTTTAGAAAAGTAATACAAATACTAATGCATTTAAGGTATTTGAATTTTATTATTATTATTATTATTATGTTATAGGAAGTTTATTTTTCTTGTTTCTTACTTTAAAATGTTAAAAATATTGCAGAATGATTGAAAGCTTTAATCTGTTTTGATTCTCTCAAAAGTACTTAGCCCCCTTGTACATTTACTTTTTACTAGAGAAATGGGTCTGACTATGAAACTCACGTTTCTTTTAAACGTTCTCCATTTGTCAGCCATACTGTTCTTATGAAAATGTGTGAAATTGGGGCTGACTACTGGATACATGCATGGCCGACTTCTGGAACTACTTCAGAGTCATATCTACTTCACTTATTTTGTTAATTGATTGCACTAGGTAGCTAATTTGCTTAATAAGCTTACCCTATTATTAATAAACGCTGCGTTAAAGTTATCAACTCGTTATTCAGAATTTACGTCAAATTTTTGTATGCTAAAAGGAAAAAGACTGACTACTGGTGCCATCACCCTATCAATTTAAATATCAAAACGGCGTACTACCACTTCATTGAACATAAACAGTACGTCATAGCATAACAGCTTACATCACCTCAATTCTATGTATGTAGGTACCTACTCACCTGTGTCAAATGATTGTGGTTGAGAAATAACTTCATAGTGCTCTCACATTTTTCCACCAAATCCGGTACGTCTGTCATCTGGAAGCGCGACAAATTTAAGGTAAATGCCTTGTTTTCCAAGGCATCTTCCACAACTGCCAGGATATGATTATTTCGAAAGAATTCGAAAACAAAATTCATTTTTTCTGCTAAACTTATCTATTACTGTCGTAGAGTTTTCATAACTTCAGCAAATTTTGCTTTGATTTAATACTGATTGCGAATTGTGCGTATAAATGGCTCCTATTTTGCCATTTCTTCGCTTTTTTACGCCTTGTTATCACTGGGTTTAGGTTCTTTATTTACGTTTTCAAAGCCACGCAGTCAATTTTGGTGCAAAAATATATGTGACAAAAATATAAGTACAAAAATAAAATTAAAAATAAATTTAATTCCTGCCAACGCCAATCGGCGAATGGTTGTGTAAACGAAATGAGGAGCAGTCACAGTGCTATTAGACTTTGTATTCGCTCAAAGATTATGTCTACCCGATATAACTATGAGTAAGGGGCCCGCCTTGGTTATAGAACACAGATACAGTGCGCTTTCGCTTTCACCTGAGCGGGGAACACCGCTACACATTACTTACAAAAAAAGGAAATTGTTGGAATTAAAGTTGAGATAGCAGCAGGAAGTTTGCTTTTTGATGCAAGAAATTGTAGATATAAGGTATTAACCATAGCAAAAGAGCAATATAGTTTATTTTTATATTTTTTAGTTAAAATATATGCATATACAGCACATTGTAGCTGGAATTGAAGAGCGTAATTAAGCGGTGTTGAAAAGTAAGATACTGCAGCTATGTAGGTAGCACCCTAAATATATTTCTTATTTTAGATTTATTGGAATCTTTTATAGATTATACCTAGCTAGTGTCTTTAAGTTAAGACATAGGATATATACCTATTACGCTTAAAGTGGTTACCCATTACATAGCTCAACAATCCAAGTAGTAAGTACTTTGCTTGTTTTTAAAAATTAGGAAATATCTTGAGTTATCCAGGGCTATTTTCAACTACCATTTAAAGACTTTGAAGTGGTGGTACCTACAACGCGAGTGAGGCTTCTGATACCTAATACTGGAATATGAACCCGGTCTAAAAGATGTTTTAGATACGATATTGCTGGTCAACTGGCTGCATTCTGTCCTTAGTCCTTCTAAAGCTGGGCCATGTGATTTATTGATTGTGATGGCAGCACAAACATCTATAGCAAACTAGATAGTAATGGATCAAATTAAAGCCTCATAACGTTTTCCCGCCACGATCTTGAATTTATAGGCTATCCATATATATTATTTTAAAACTCAACCGGATAATTTGTCTGTACATTAATAGCATTAATGTTCAGACAAAAAGTTGCATCACCATACATTTTCTCTAAAAGATATGCTATTATTGAGGTAAGCGACTTGCTTATCTGTGGGTGCTAAAATAGATCTTTTGCAGAGCAAGAGTGCTTTTTGTGCTGAAGTTATAGATATAGGTACCTAGATCTTCATACCTAAGCAGTTTCAATTAAATTTGTTGTCAGCTGCAACCTGACAAAAAGAAAAGCAGTAACTCTACATTTTGTTATCATTCATTTTTAGATTTTTACATTCTCCGATATCTAAAATTTCAAAAAATTCACAATTTCACGATAGTGATTCAGTCAAGTTATCAAGTAGAATAAAATAGCTCCAAAGCATTAATCATCATCAGTCTCTCTTTTGACAACAAATAGGTAATTGTCTGTTATTTCTAAATTTTTGTAAATAAACACCACTGAAGACCGGACCAAACTAAAATTATTTGACATTTCTTTTTCTTTTGGATGCTTTTATAAGCAAAATAAAGGACAGCATAAGTTTTTTTCTGGCTCATACATCCCAGCATGCTGAATTGCTGATGCTGAAGTCATATGCTGTTTCTCTCTTCACTCTCCTCTCCAATATAAAATATGGCAGCGAAAGAAGGTTAAAAGAAATGTCAGTCAACATGTTACGCACTAAGTATGTTCGATTTGAGAATGAAGTGCATATTGACTCACCCAGGCGATATTCTCAGAAACGTTGCAAACTTTGCCCAGTTATTTTAAAACTTCTTAAGTTTTTATCGAGCTATGGGATTGACTTTGTTATAATAGTTGATATCCTCTATAAGCTGAATTATTAGTATTTTATAACCCAAAGTCGGATAGGTACAGAGAAAATAAAAAAAAACGTAAAAAAATACTGTTTTCCTATTTTATTCCGGAACTTATAGAGACAAAGAGTAGAAAAACAGTGCATATCATGGCCTTAGGTACATAATACCTAAATAATAACTAATACTGAAAACAGTGAATGATTTAAACTGGTCAAGTATTGCTTCGAGTCACATTTTTGTAAAGTAACACGTGAATTCGTTCTACAGTTCCCTCTCCCCGTAAGTGAATGGCGTTGATAGCTGTTTACTAAGCATTTTAATAAACACAACGCCAGAATGTTTCCAACATGAGTTGTTACTCCTTAGTCTACTTGGAATAAATACTGTGTGGACCTTGCAAGTGTCAAATAGTAGTTGTATTTACGCGCTGAAGATTCTAGTTTACCTTGCTGATATTGGTATTTGATAAAACATGCTTATTGAATATATCCGACGACCCAAGTATTAAGCGTAAGTCTACACATCCCATCATTTGATGGGATAAGTGATGGCTTTTATTATTATAATTTTATTAATTAGTAAGTAAATAACATTTTATGACATTCTCGATAATGAATATTATTCGTTCGAATCTCAAAATACACAAAGTTCATTCGAAAGAATAGAGACATTCGTTAGAATTGACTATTCGTTCGAATCTCAAAATAAGCATGAATAACTAAAATAGCACTAGCTGTCAGGGGTTATGGGTAATCTAAAGTACCTTAAACGATTAAATTTGATTCTATTAATGTTATACGTTTCGATGAAGGTTTCCGTACCAATACTTCTGAATGAGGGGTTGCAATGAACGTGCTGCACCAACTATCTATTGTATTTTTAAAATGGAAACACTCGATTTAATACTTCCATACCTTTATAATTTATTTCATACAGTTAACAAATTTCGTATTAATATCCTTAGAACAATTTTTTTAAATTTACTTTAAACGCTGTAAAGCTGTAGTACTTAATCAGCCTGCTAAGTAGAAAAATATTAATAAGAAAAAACAACGCCGCTTGTGCGCCAATCCAAGTAAATGTGTTCCAAGTCCTAAATTCCAATAAATATGCGGGAAACAGCCACAGTCCTTGACCTAACAGCCATACAATAAAATATATTGCTCCAGTTTTTATTGGCATAGATCGCAAATTGTTCACACAAAGTGGCAACAGAGCGAGATACCATACGAAATATTGGGACGTGACAACAGAATTGTACGTAACAGCAACGAAAGTTTGGGCAAATATGCAGAACGGTAGTGTTTGACGAAACTGACCAAAACCAAAGGTCAAATATAACATCAACAATAGCTGTGGCACTACTATAAGAAGTTTCTCTATCACAGAAGCAGCCACATTACCAGAGAGGTACTGCATTAAAAAGTAAAGGGAGAAATTATGACGAACGTCTTTGCGTACAAAATGATAGATATAAGCTTCATAGATATATTCCCCACCGTAGAAGTGGTAAAATAGTCCAGTTATAGCTGTAAAGCTGACAAAAGTTCCGAATACTAAAGAAATTTGCTGCATATTGGGCATAAAAATCACTTTAAGGAAAGTTCTTACATTTGTCGAAAGCTTCTCACTCAAACACAGAAAAAAAGCTAAGCTGAACAAAATTGGATACAGACGCAAGTGGATAGCTACTCCATGACTCAAGCCAGCAAGAAACATGTTCAAATTTGACTTCTCTGACTTGGTTATGTAAAATATGGTTAAAATAACAAAAAAGCTAGAAAAAGAGTCGCCATTTCCTCGAGTGGAAATAATCATTGTTAGAGGATTATATAACCATACTAGTGTGGAATACTTTGCCAGCTCTTCCGGTCGATTGCGAATGTCTGGCAGGGGCTTCGAATGTGATTTCTTTCCATATTCCTGCAGTATTGAAAGAACTGCTTTTTGGTATTGCAATTGTAATTCATTTGATACGATGTAATAAATTAGAATTGCAACAAATATATCAAATAAGGAGTAGATACATTTGCCAACAGATGGATGGAGAACCACTGCGGGTATCTGAAGGAACGCTAAAAGCGGGCTGTAGCGATAAGTATGGCGGAGAAAAGGCGATTCACCTTGTATTACATGTCTCGCACCGTCTGTAACCACTTTATAATCAACATCTGTATACGGCACCTCAGAATACTGATCTTGTACTTGTCCGTATATAAGAAGTGATAGTCTAATTACAACTGATGCGACTAGGTGCTTATTGAATGATATCTTAGTTAACTGTTCCTTCATTTTCACTGCTGTTAAGTAATTTAATATTTTTTTATATTTTAGTTTTTATTTCTTTGGCTGCTTTCTGTAGACATTCCTTAAACAACATGAATTCCTTTTCACATATATGATGTTTGATATTCAAATCACGAGAAACACAAGCCGCGTATACGGTACCACTTTCGGCGCATTTACTTAAGAGAATTGGGTAACTACTCATCCGTTGCCGAGCTTTGCGCACAGATTCCATTTATATGCGACTGTTTTCTGTATTAAATGTCAACGACAACTTGTAACTTAACGACGGTGGGCAGGAATTCGCTCACCTTGAGGAACGGGATCTGCAATAAAGGCGTCGTATAATGGTTTTGAAAAGAACGTTAGCATAGAAGTCGTAATGAATATGACTTGGAAGAGACGCGGATTTCGTTGGATCCAATTACGTTTTGGTACAACAGCTGTTCTTCGTCTTTGGAGTGGCTGTTGTTGTTGCTGATATAATGTTTGCGACAACAGCATTATTTTCTGAAAATATTTAAAACATAAAAGAAAGAAATTAGTTTCAGAAACAAAATTAAAACATTAACAAAATTATTCAAGCGGGTTCCGTTTGGATTCAGGTCCAAGTTAACCTCGTTCTTAACTAAATGGATAAAAATTGTTAAGATTAAACTGATAAGGAAGGGGAACTTTTCATAAATTTGAATGCTAGTGTTGTTGCTTTTCGTTGTTATCAGATGCAACCGTTCTCATATTTGACTGATAGGGACTCTAAGGTGCACCCACATTGAAATTTTTTTACGTACACATAAAGAGTGGTGTTAGTAACAACAACGTGTCTCAAGTCTCTTGATCTAAACAACTTGGAACGGGGCACTAGCTGTCAATTCCAGATAAATCAAATTGTCGTACATCATCTTACGTATCGAAATCTTAACCGAGTGAACAGGTTTTCCAGTTGATTTTTATGGAAGGGTAATTGACTGATTACTCAGTCACCATTTCGTTTAATGTCTAATGCAGTCAGGGTGACATTAACTAACAATCAAGTTTTTGCGTTCAGGGGTGCATCCCGAGTGTAACTTTTTTAACTAAGGGAACAAAGATTGGGGACACCGAAACTGAGGTACTCGTTTTTTTCCTTGAGTAGCTCAAGATTTGATAAATCAAGTATGCTTGTATCCACATTGACGATTGTTAACTGCTTTGTGAATATAACACCGTCCAAACACATTGGATTGCTATTCTATAAGTAAAGGGTGATTTTTTAGCTGGTTTGGTTTTGGCAACACTGGTTTTGACAGCTGACGTGTGTTTAGTACCTTGTGTCACTGTCAAACAGCTTCAGTTTGGTTTGCAATTTAACCATGGATCGTCTTACAAATGAACAACGCTTGCAAATTATTGAATTTTACTATCAAAATTCGTGCTCGGTTCGAAATGTTCATCCGAGCCGAGGATCCGCTTTTTTATCGAAAAATTGTGTTCAGCGATGAGGCTCATTTTTGGTTGAATGGGTACGTAAATAAGCAAAATTGCCGCATTTGGAGTGAAGATCAGCCAGAAGCATTGCAACAGCTACCAATGCATCCCGAAAAAGCCACTGTTTGGTGCGGTTTATGGGCCGGCGGCCTTATTGGGCCATATTTCTTCAAAGATGATGCGAATCGCAGCGTTACTGTCAATGGTGAACGCTACCGAGCGATGATAACAAACTTTTTTTTGCCCGAAATGGAAGTTCTTGACTTGCATGATATGTGGTTTCAACAAGACGGTGCCACATGCCACACAGCACGCGAAACAATGGCGCAATTGCGAGGCGAGTTTGGTGAACAGTTAATTTCACGTTTCGGGCCGGTCAATTGGCCGCCTAGATCGTGCGATTTGACACCATTAGATTATTTTTTGTGGGGGTATGCCATGGCTAATGTGTATAGGGACAAGCCCGCTTCGATTGACGCACTGGAAGCCAACATCCATGCATTCATTCGTGAGATACCGGCCGATATGTGTGAAAGAGTATGCCAAAATTGGACTCAGCGGATGGGCTACCTGAGACGCAGCCGCGGTCAACATTTGCATGAAATTATCTTTAAACATTAAATTGCAAGGTTCAAACTATCGATTCAAATAAATATTTCATTCATTTTTTCGAATTTTTTGTGTTTTTTTTTTAAAAAAAGTTCTAAACCTCTTAAAAAATCACCCTTTATAACAATTTGAGTTTTGGTGTTCAATTGTACAGGAGAAGCCTGAAAGCGAATTCCAATCGAATTTTGTAGTTTCCAAATACATAACTAAATTAAAGCACAGATAGAAAGTTGGTCGAGCTGCCTCGTTCAGCATGTATGAAGACGAGGAATTGGCTCTAAACCGAAAAACGTTACAAAGATTCCTGTTAATGTTTTATCTTGAAATGGTGTCGCTCTTTTCTTATGGAAGACTGCATTTTGGTAAATTCTTGCATTCTTTATGTGCTTATTTGGTAAAGGAGAGCTAACTCAGTTTTGGAGAGGTTAGCATTTTCCTTTAGACGGGTATATTCATAATTTCAGATTGATAAAATAACTTCTGAAAAAGTTATGTTCTCATTGCCTAAAGTGTACTGTTATACGATAGGCATTAGATCTTTGCCTTGATAATATCATAAGTCGTTAAAAATAATATAACAAAATTGATCTTTCTGAAAAAGTACTTTCTGCCTTTGGGTAAATATAAGTAGCTAGGGAAAATAAATAAGAACCTCCATTACGATAGTTAGGTTTTGTAAATCAAACTTACTTATTTATGCTCTCGGCTTTGGAAATTTCGGGCAAATAACTTTTTTCCAAATTAATTCCAGAACAACACCAAGATTCCTTATGCCACTTTAAACAACACAAACGCATTTGCTCCAAGGCATCCAGACATGCACTCTCTTGATAATTGTTCTCTATTATATAATAAACGGGATAAAGATTGTTTATGAATTATTTTTTTTGTGAATCAAAATACCTTTTAAGCAGGCTTGAATCTTGCATGCATTAGATTTGCAACGATCGTTTCTTGTGTCGAATTTATTCATGCAAAACTGAATTAGAATTAAAGAAAAAAATCGGTCGAGTTACAAATTTTTAAAGGGCCGAAGTGACGTGTGTGATGTGACACTTGACAACTACGGTGACAGTAGTTTCATAAATAGGTGTGTTTGAGAGTAGGTCTGTTTGACGTTGACCCCAGTTCGCACCAGTGCTCATGTGGTGTTCGATAGAGTGTTTCGCGAAGCCCATCCTTTCACAGATGGGCTATCTTTTTTGCTCAAACGTCAAAAAAACTTGTGGGATAACAAAGCTGGTTTATAATGGCCAGAGTAGTGTTATGTTCAAATATTGTTGAAAAGCGCACAATTGCCATTACTTTAACTTCCCAGTTGTTACCAAATACGTTTGATAAACATAATTTTTTAATTTAACAATGCTTCTATCTTGTTTTTTGCACTCTTTATGCACTTTTCAGTATTTTTTTTAACATAATTAGACTACATCCATACAAGATCCGTTTTGTTTTCCTACAAGTTTTTTGGCTGTCACTTGGATTTTTCTTCTTCTCATTTGACACTGACGTTGTTGCAAACTATCCTATTGGGCGCTCTCAGAGCACTTTTTTTGCTCTCAGAGCAATTTTTATGTTCGTTTGTTACAAAAAGGCAATCTTTTTTAAAATTTCAGAATCTGGATTTTTTCTCAGATTTGCTTCAGATTTACCAATACACGTGCGTTTGAGTTTGACAACTAGTGGAGCTTGTTAACGTTTTAGTGAAATTTTTCAACTGCAAAGAAACGCATTGCATCGGGTGGATCTATTTCTGATAATTATTTATGTACAAATGTTTAGAAATCAATCTGGGCGAGCATTTTGAATGTTTTCATATAAAATTTAACCAGTGAATAGAAAACGCTTAAGTTAGCCGAGCTGACGGTCTATTTAATACCTCGTTTACATACATTACCACCGAGAGAGAGTAAATAATGCACTAGTGCGCACTGGGTTAACCCTAATGCGTTCGATATAGTACTGAACTTGCTCTGGTACTGAAAACCTGTGTTTGACATGGGTTCTAGAGCACCCTAGTTGTGCCCTGTACTGACCCCAGTTAATTTGTGGGGGCAAGAACTCAGTGCTGAGTTTTGCTGTCATTTCGCTTACTGTCATTCATTTTCAAACTCGTCATCTATATTGCGACCACTTTTATCAACTACTTGCATTATGGAAAACCCAAATTCAGAATTAAGTTCACTAATTTTTAACAATAAATGGGAAAAAGTGTTACCAAAAGATAAATATTTTTCAATATCAACAGATGACAGACTTCAGGGCAACTTTTTGCGTTCGATATAGAAGCCGAATTTTCAGGGCTGTGGAGGGTTTTTGACAGAAGTGAAAATTAGCTGACACTTCTCAGTGCGCACTAGTGGGCACTAGTGCTAGCCACGTCAAACAAACCTAATGGGCTTTCACATGTGGTATTCGATTGGGCTTCTTCAGATTTGCTCTCAGATTTCAGATTTCGTGTGGCTAATGGCTAATCGAACACAAAAACGTCACTTGCTCTCTTTTTTTGTTGATATTTGTGCGACTGCAATATGTGTAGCCTTCGACACTTTTCTAAGAGCTTTCTATTTACTGGTTAAATTTTATATGAAAACATTCAAAATGCTGGCACAAATTGATTTCTAAACATTTATACATAAATAATTAACAAAAAATAAATCCACCCGATGCAATGCGTTTCTTTGCAGTTGAAAAATTGCACTAAAATGTAAACAAACTCCACTAGTTGTCAAACTTGAACGCACGTGTATTGGTAAATCTGAAGCAAATCTGAGAAAATATCCAGATTCGCAAAAGTGCTCTGAAATCTGAAAAAGATTGTTTTTTTTTGTACCAAACGAACATAAAAACTGCTCTGAGAGCAAAAAAAGTGCTCTGAGAGCGCCCAATCGAATACCACAACCAGAGACAATACTGAGACCACCAACTTCGGCCGATTTCCCGTTACTTAGCCTACAAGCTATATTTCTATGGGGTGGCACATGCTAAGTGCGCTTGTATTGATACATAGAAATTCGTATTGACAAATGTCACGAAACTTCAGAACCAAATACATTCGCACCTTGCATATGCCACTTCCGCTTTGGGCAAAATGCCTTGCAGCGTTCATCGAATTTTATCCGTTGAATTTGAAATTGTTCGTTACGTGTGAATAATAATTTGTTTTAGGAATAAGTGTACATTTACTTAAAATATCTACGAAAAATTAAGAATGTAGGTTGGTTGAGGGAAAATAAAAACATTTTGAGCAAATTTTCTTTATTATTTAAGAAAAATTTACACACGAAATCGAAGTTAATTATATCCAAAAGCGGAAAATACACAACCATTTTTGTCCTAATATATTTCTAGTATATAAAACATTTCCTTTAGATAGTTTTATTAACCACACAAATCAAATTATTCACTTTCAAAAATTTTTTAATTATTAACCAATGGCATTTAGTTCTGCTAAAATGTGGTGTTCCCGAACTCTTTCACATTTTCCCACGGTTGCCGAGGTTGGCAGCATTTATTTTTGTAGTTTTTGTATGTTTTTGCATGTCACACGGATTCATATTTGACATAACACCGATAGGAATACAAAATGGCGAATTTGAAAAAAAACTGAGGGGGCCAGCGGCAAGAGGATTGTGAGTTGGGGGTCTCAGTATGGTTTGTCTATGACCACAACAGTGTGTGGGCAAGCTTTTGCGGTTATCAGTTTGAGGGTTTCTCTAAAAGTCGTATGTTCAACTTTTATAGGACTTTTAGCCATCAGTACAAGGAGAAGAATAGAGGAATTCAAAGGAACATTTGTCTTTAGTACCGTACCGTATTTGCTTAGAACAATCTTTTAAGTCTTTTTGTTAGAATTTTGTACTGTTTTATTAATAAACGTATTAAGCAGTTTTGCAGTGCTATACTTCATACATTGCCTATTGCAGGAAAAGTTTTAAGCCTGAACTATAGCCGTGTTATTTTGAGCTTCGATCTCTGCAAAGCAATGTAAAGTAGAATTTTTATTACAACAACTACTGCTAGTCTTTAAGTGTCAAGTAGAGCGTAGTTGTTGTAAAAAATGTGCTAAAAATTCTACTTTACTTTGCTGAAATCGGAGCTCAAAAAAACAGGGCCTTAAGCTTGAACTACATCGAAACAAAAGTGAAGAAAAGTACAAAAAAGTGAAAACATCGAAACTCATCGAAAACACACGCATATTAATATGACATCTATGATTAAAATCTGAACTAAAAAAGGGCAGAAGCTTTTCGTTTAATATTTAAAAATTTTCGGGAATTACAAAAACAAGTCGTAGCAATTAAGGTGACTTCACTTGATTGTCAAGAGCTTTTCCTAGCGAAACTGATAGGAATTATGTGATAGAAGCGTGATCTAGCGGAAAGTCCTTAAGGTATTCTTTGAGTGTATGTACATATTCGTTTTTAAAACTTTGTGAAAATTGAAAGCTGGAACATGCTCGAGCTTTCAGCCACACTTAAAATTTTAAATTGATAAGAAAGATGCAAAGCGCACTATGCGATGAAGCAGTACGTCCGAGTTTTATTCACTTTTTTGTACTTTTATTCACTTTTGTTTTGATGTAGTTCAGGCTTAAGGTGCACTTTTTTTAACTTTGATTTCGAAAACATATGGGTCTAATAAATGAATCATGGAGACAGGGTTTCTGAAGCTCTTTGTCAGCGTTTATTTTTTGTATCCATTGTGGGTCTTGTTGCTTTCTCTATGCGTTTTACAGTACTTCACAAATGAATCGGCTGTGATAAAAAAAATAATCATATGAAAAAATTCTGACATTTATTTTAATTTTTTCATATTCTGACATTTGTTTTAAATTTTTTATATATCGAGAATCGAATAACGCGTGAACTTGTGAAAACACTTTTCACTTAACAGTAGATATAACGGAACGAGAATTAATCCCAATATTTGATCTGAGCTGCTCAATCGAACATAAATTCCGAATTTGTTTAAGGATTTGTGCGTATTGACTTACCCGACAAGTACCTACACTTTTTCAAGTTCATTAGATAGGGTCAGTTGGGGTAAATGTGAACATGGGGTAATTGTAAACGGCGGTTATTCTATCCTTTCAAAATTAATTGTAGTAGTCCAATAACAACCAAAAAGTCAATTTGAATTGCCGCCATACTGTCGCCGGACTTACTCGCCGGTGATTTTCGAATATCAATGAAAATTTTAGTCGTAAAGAAAACGTGTGTCATTATTACTTGTTTACATTCACCCCATACCGGGGTCCCTAGTGCCTACAGCAATCAAACGCACTGTTTCCATTTACCCCTGGATTTTCAAAAAAATTGGGGGAAATGTAAACACCACTCTTTTGCCCTTTATGGTTACCGATCAGCAGTGCAGTTCTTGGTGTTTTTTAATGACAATGCTAATTTTCGAAAGTTGAAAAGGCATACAAAAAACTTTTTTTTTTAATTTTTCAAAATGTTGGTTATAAGAAAAGCAGGAAGTGTTTCCATTTACCCCAACTGACCCTATCCATTTTATCTGGTTAAAACACTTTTTCGCTAAAACATATCAGGACAATTTAGCCTTAAAACTATTTTCAATATTGTGAAAAAAATAATTTAATTCATAACGATCTCCTAGCACCTACCAACAATAATTAAATTGACAAAAGTCAGTGAAGGACTAACAACATTAGTGGTTGTGAAAGTACGTTTGAAAGCACAGCCAAGGCACGACTGATTTTGATCTAGAACTTTTTTGTTAGGATGGATTAAGAATACTAGCTCGGGTCGACTTGCATCGCATTGGTAAAATGTATTAAATGATTTTTTTCCAAAAAATTGCTGCCCTTTAGCTAGTATAAAATACATAAATTAGACTGGGAACTAGGATCTTACTTAAGGCAGAATAGCAAAGACCTCTTTCAAGAATCGCGGGGAGATTTTTTGTGCCCATTTGGAGACGCCACAACGTGGCCTACTTTTAATACGACAAACTGTCGATGAATGTGAATACTAATAAGGGTGAAATACATAACCCATTTAGCGGTCCATTGAACGCGAACAATCAATATATTTTGTACATTAAACGTTATTATTTCACTTTGCATATTTTGTTTTCTTTTTTCTTATTTAATTTTCTTTGAACTTACAAATCTAGTAAATTTTTTGTTTATATCTAGTTTGTAGGCTACAGTATTTTTACTAAGAGTAGTTTAAAATAAAATTTATGTCGTATCCGTACTTTTTTATTTATTTTTAAAATACATACATATACATTATATTTATATATCATAAGGAAAACTCAAAATAAAAAAAAATATGTATATAAATATAGAAATATTTCTTTTTCATTCTTTTACTCAGATTCGTCACTCAAAAACTGTCTTAATGGTAATAAAAATAATAATAGTAAAAGTATAAGAAATAAAAACGTTAAAAATTTAATAATAATACACTAACAAAAGGGTTGAATCAATATTATATAGTAGAAACATATATCTTGGATATCTACTTCTTCAGATTCATTTTTTTACAACGCTAAGTTAATGAATAGTTTTTATTTATATGTTATGGTTTTTTGATTTTCGGTTTTTTCTTATATATTTTTTTGGTTTAAAACATAAAATGTTAAAAATCAAATGGCGAATGTTAACCCCGCCTGAAATGAACAAATACTATAAACTCTCTTATAAGTGTACTTTCCCAATATCTAATAATTAATCCAACTTTCTATAACAGAACAGAAACGAAAAGATAATAAATGTGGTGAGTTTCACTGTATGCTTTATTCTCTGGCTTACGGTTGATCGATTCGCATAGTTCTCGTTCTTTTTGGCGCTGGTGGCTCTGATTCGGAGTTTTCATTCTTAATGTCATCGAAGGATGAACTATGGTTCTGCAACGAAAAGAGATGTATTAGTAGAGAAGCAAGAAGTTGCGAATGCTGAAACGCCTTGATCTTACTTGTGCACTTTTTGATGTTAGATCATCAAAGGCAGTCGGTTTATTATTGGTTGGAAGTGTTGACAGGCGATTATTAACAGCAACTGGTCCAGCCTTTTTTCGATCATTCGATATATTTACAAATGTGCCAGCCTTCGTTGCAGACGAGTATGTGTCCAGAGGGATGTAGATTTTTGTGTTCTGAAAACCCAACACGGATTTATAGAACATGTGTGGTAGGTTGATCTTTGTTTGAAAGTCTCTGCTGTCGCATACTCCAACTTTAGAGTTAATAATGTGCATTGCTAGGTCACATGCTGCCCACATTTTCTAAAATAAAATTGTAAAATTGCAAGTTATATTTGAAATTGATATACAAAGTAGTTTAGTTGCAGTATGTATGTTACAAAACAGTTTAAATAATAAAATATTTTCTGTGCATTTTTGTCAATCATTGTCGGACGACCTGCTTCCCGCAACCCAAAAAGTTGCTCTGGCCAAACAAAATGCGAAAGACAGTCGATGTCAGCTCACATCAACTAGTTAGTTCTTCTCGGCCTTTTCAACAGAAGTATAATTTACTGTTCACTTTTTACGCGTGCAATTGCAACGACAGAACCAATGCTACGCGAGCTTTAGAATCGATACAGCTTGAAAATAAGTTCTATTTCTAAGAGCCGTTTGCTCCTACGACTCCTAACGATTTAAGTTCTACTTAAATACTTATGGGCTACATTTTTCAGGTCATAAACTGTCACATAAGAGTTTATGTGGAACTTAATTCTCTATGAATCGTATCAGCAAACGGCCCTAAATGTATTAAAAAAGAAATCAAAGGTAGATCACGCAGTTCACTAATATCCTTAAAGTTAAAACAGATCCTTGTGCGGTGCGAATCGAGACGAAATCGATCGGAATTAAGTCAACTTGATCACTTAGGCTACCTAAACGATCCAAACTTACCAAGTTATTTGAACTGTCCTCTTCCACGGCGGTGCAATCTTCGTGGTTTTTTATCTCTTCAATAAGATTTTTATAGAATCCATACGAAAATGTCTCCTTATTGGCCAACAGTGGTTCCAAAATAAATCGCAGGCATCTTTCGACTTCTTTCAGTTGCGTTCTGTCCTCATAATTTGTAAACTGGGTATCATGAACTAGAACTGGAATAGCAAACGCAAGCATGTAATCAGGTAAAATTTGAACTGGTTTATATTCTGGTGGCGTATCTGTAAGATAAAAGTATTAAATCAATTGTTTTTTTCATTTCGAATATAGAAATTTTACTAGATGCTGCAACTGTTTTCAAGTAATCTCGCCTCCTGTTAACATCAGCTTCTATGAAGTGCTTCATAATTTCTAAAAGTCTGCAAGATTGCATATTTATTTATAGCCAGCATTCAAAAGCTGAAAACAAGTTCTTACTTTTTGTCCTTTTCATATCCACAAAGTATATATAGACCCATAAAATCAAGTGGCAAACACTTATTTGGCAGTCCCTTACTCAAGCCTTTGTGTAGCTTTCTCGTGAAAATTTCTCTTACTTCTTTAACTGGATCTAACTGAAAATGCATAAACACAGATTGAGGTTAAATCGACGTCTATTTCGGTTTTTCGTCTACTTACAATCAATTGAGACAAATTGAAGTACTGATCGAATGTGTACTGATCTCCGACGCCTTTTTGCTCACAAATCTTCAACATTGAACAAGCCGCAGTCAATCGCAGCCACGATTTCTCCGCCGGACACAATCGGTTTTGTTCTAATAAATCACCTCGTTGATTAATGAACGCACATAGCATGCGGAACGTCTTCGCCGCCGAATGTTCATCAGTTTTCAAGCCCAACAACCAACGCGCCATAGTTTTCAATGCATCTAATTTACACAGGGTATCTGGGGGTAGCTCAGATTCTGCACACCATTCCTCGGTTGGTAGTACAAATGGACGATTTTCAGGTACTCCCTGAATAAGTAGCTCTTTAACGACACGCCGGGCAATCATATTTTTAATTTGTGTTTGAAACGTTACTGGCATATTATATGCTATATGTCCTAAGCAAACTATCTTGGTCCGGTAGTTTTCACAATTTGGGGTCAGTGTGGCCTTTAGGAGATCAACGACTTGTGGAAACATTGGATGTACCACTGCCGGCTGATCGGACGATACATTTTGTGAATTTATAAAAATACAACGCACAGCGTGTTTGGCTTGTTTTACAGTTCCCGACAAAGCGAACTCACGACAAATCGGTACCAATTCATTGAGCACTGCATTGTCTACTTCGCAAAGGGGCTTGTAGCGTCCCAAGTGTGTGAATGATTTAAGAATAAGGGGGGCTGCATATTCAATGTCGTAACTCATTAAGGCAATCATGTGACGCATAGTCGTCTTGTTAAGGAAATGCGCTGAGAATACGTAGGAAAGGACCTGGCAAAGAAAAACGTAAATATAGACAAGCTGCTACACACCATATTAAATGTCGATATATTTAACTTACACTCAACAGTTTTAAACCGCGTTCACCGGCCTCATTACGTGGAATACCAACATCGTCCACCATTTCACCTTGCCTCATACAGTTTTCGACCAAACTAGCAACATATGCACGTAAAAATCACTTGAATATTTTACTTGCTTTGAAAGCAACTTACCCAATTAAAATACCAATTGACTCCCTGTCAACCATTACGGATGCTATCCGCTCCAGCAACATCTTTACCGTGTTGTAATACAAGTTGGTCATAATGGGATTACCCAATTTCTTTAACAGAGTTGCCATTGTATCGGCGCACTCCTTGCACGACACATCACGCTTCAGAATGACCTCCATGTAACGTAAGAGCGCCGGCTCTTTCCGCATGTTTACACTAAACTTCGTAAGATACTCACTCGCCTTGAGCGGATCGGGCAGTAATCTGTAATACAAAGCGCACAGTTTTTACAAACCACCCTAGCCATATACTAAACAAACTCTTCATACTTAGTTATGGCAGATAATTTAAGATTGAGTTCCTTCTGCAACTTGCTTGACATATCTTTTGTGTGATGTAACTTTACCCAATCACTGACCGTCTTGCGAACCTTCATTTGATTCTTTTGTAGCTCAATAAATGCTTTTGTGGCGTTCTCATCCAATGTGCCCAACAAGTGGTACAACTTTTTCATTCGATCTTCAGCCGCCATCTTGTATGGTACCAAGCATGTTATTAGCAGCCTCTCGACCAACAGCCGATCCTCAATATTAGGCATATAGTAACCATGCAAAATTTTGTTCTTTATCCAATCTACAGCATTCTTTGTGGCATCGGGTATATCATTCGGTTCACAAAGTGTTTGTTTGTAGATCATTGCCAGTCCGTTCATTGCTTCCTTACGTATTTTGAATTTTTTATCAAGCGTCCTTTCCTTGACGAACTCCAATAAATCCTCCGACTCACAAACGATTTTGAAGTCACGTTTGGCGGTCTCAACGATCGCCATCACAACCTCATATCGAACTGTTTCATCCGAGTCGTGCTGGCGTACTTTCAAATTATCTATTATGTCCTTTCGCAGATGTGGATGGTTTAGTAGAAAGTGCATTGCACTTTGAACGCATTTAATGCGGATTGACACGGCAATGTCGCAGAATCGACCAAAGAACATACGAAGCAGTGACTGATGCTTTTTCGAAAGCGTCGAGTTCCTCTCCGAAAACATTCGCGCCAGCAAGGAAACAGCCTCTGTTGGGAATGCAGGTAATCATTAAGTATACATTGTAAATATATCACAAACGCATGACTTACTGTGTCGTTCAATTTCGTTAGTGGACTTAAGCTTACATTCCAATTGCGGAAGAATTGAAAATAATATTTGCGGATTGATGACGTTCAGTTCATAGATGAGATCGTAGATTTTAGATGATATCGCATAGGATTTATCAATTTTGTCCATTATAAGGACTTGGTTAAAAAACTGAAATAGAAACAATGAGTCGAGTTTTACCGATATACTTTTATATTTACCAATTTAATGACTGGCTCAAGGGAATCACTGGTCTTAACTATCAGCGCCCTGGCTAGCGAATATGCGTTCTTATTTTGTGTCTTATATGGCTCAACAATGTTGATTAAGATCAGATCCAAAAGATCGGTGGTAAAATTATCAGCCTCAGTTATTAGGGGACTTAGAATGTCGATGATGAAATTTTTAACTTTGTCACTATGCTCGTCACTGGAAGAAGAGGAACAAGGAGATACATTTAACATATTAGCCAACTATTAATGGTGCACCTACTTAATGATTTTGAACATCATGCTAAACAATTGACCAAAGATATCTTGGCAGTCTTCTATTTCGAAGCACATGTTAAATGATTTGACATAGGCTAGATTCTCTAAGAGATAGAAGTATCTCTTAAACGATGGATCTTTTGGATCTTTGAGACCCTGCAATTGTTTTATAAAGAATAAGAAAATCAATTTGATTTGATCTTGGTCTTTATATGGTGCTTCTGGTGCATAAACACGAAGAACATCTGCGATGCAACAAGCCACAAGTAGTTGCACGTCCCGTGAAGTGTGTTGCAGAAAGTACTCATCCACCAGATGAAGAGCCAGCGGGATGAACTGTTGGTAGATACCGTCATCCTGTCCCATTGCCTGAAGTGTGTGAGCTAAGGTCTGCAGATGGATAAAGAGATTGGAAAATTTAGACAAATACATATATAATCAGGGTTATCGCGAATAAATTTCGATGGAAATGTTTCCCTTGTCAGCAATGTAAATCAGATTGCTGAATAGGAAACATTCCCCGGTAAATTTTATTCCCGATAGGGGTGAATATTGAAATAATTACCTTTAATCTCCGTATAAGCTCATCTGTGCCGAGATCCTCTGATAAGGGCCTACAACCTTGCGGATAAACGATATCCGTCATTTTAAATTAGTTGTTAGACTTCCTTGGCGTAATAGTGCTAAAAAAAAAAAACATATAGTAGGCATAAAAGGAAAGAAAAGATAGCGTCATCTGTTGAAAGGTCTGCCATGACTTTAATACAACCATTAATATTAATAAAAGAACAGTATTATTTGAGATTTTTATTTCACATAAGATCTGAACTCTATCAAATCACAAGTGGAGCTACCTACGTTCGAAAGGCTAAAGAAGGATTCATCCTCTACTCTTTTATCGCGTGGTAGGTACACTCTTTATATATTTTTTCAATTTAAAATGTTCCAGCTGGAGCGTGTCCCGGCTTTAAGTTTTCACAAAGTTCTAAAAACAAATAAACTCACAGAATATTACTCTGATCACGTTTTCATCCACGCTTTGACAGTTACCTACACAAGTCTGAACTTCACTAATTTGTTTTTTTTATTTGTTCCGGAATAATATTTCCACCGAAATGTTTTATATTCAGCAACCTTTTACATTGCTGAATGCAATACCACCGGACTTTATATACCCCTCAATGTAAGCAAAAAGCTCGGAGCTTTTTTTAGTTCAGATTTTACTCATAGATGTCATGTAAATGAGCGTGTTTTCGATATGTTTCGATATTTCACTCTTTCACTGTAGGTACTCTGGTAATCTTTGGTTTCGATTTAGTTGGATTAACTTTTCGATAAAACGTGACACACCCACTTTATTATCTGATTTCGAAGTTGGTACGAGTGTTTTCCAGCGCTATCTAGCAACACTTTTTCGAACACTTCGACTTCTTTTCAGATGATTTGCCTCACCGGAGTTGCGTGCAAATATCGAAAAATAAGTGTTCTATAAAATGTATTAAAAATTGTGTCGTAAAAATTGAGCAATGCTGTTTTTGTTTTTCAAAAAAACGACAGCAAATAGCTAATATAAAAAAAAAAAAAAAAACAGTCGAAACTCAACAATGCAAAACAAAGGACATTCACTGAGAGCACGTTTATATTTTAGGTTTTGGTTTTAATTCCAACAAACGAACTTTATGATTATAGCGATGTGTCTTCTGAAAATCATACTCAGGGTTATCACGAATAAAGTCCGATGGAAATGTTTCCCTTGTCAGCAATGTAAATCAGATTGCTGAATAGTTCCCGGTGAAATTTTATTCCCGATACGGGTGACTATGAAACATATTTTGTTTATAGAAACACCTCGAAATATGTGGGTACAAAATTTTCAACGAACGTAAAAACCCCAATTGTGTATTTGCTTGTTTGCAATACATATCTGTAGCAGTTACGGCATTTATACATTTTTCTCTCAATGGTGATAAACTGAACTATTCAAAATATGCTCGAAAAATAAATTGTATCCCAAAGTTGTGTCAAATTGGTATGCGGCTCGTATTTCGCTCTTGGACATCATTCTTTAGGATTCAAGGCTTAAATTTACTTTATGAAAGACGGAAGGTAACATAACATAACAACGGACGAATAGCCAATTAGTTCCAGCCGAAGCAGTGTTGATGCTAGTGTTTTCAAATTTGAACCAAACGTAATCGAACTCCACTATTTTCAGATCTTGAGCTTCGATTCCAATAAGAATTGTTTTTTTTGTCTTCGTCATAACCAACGTAAACAAATACCTTGTACAAAGCCGACTTACAGAAGTTTGCTACTTCGTGGGGAAAAGTAAAAGTGTAGCCAACACATATTTTTCTATGATACCGATAAATTGTAGACGAAGATTTGTCAACGCATGTATCTACGATTCTTAACTAAAGCACGGCAAATCAATGGGGACGTTCAAGTATCTAGTTTACTAAGTCTGACAGCTCTCTGTGTGTCTCGGGGGGGGGGGGGGGGGGGGGGGGTAGCCGACGAATCTAGTCAAGAAATTCGTGACTGAGTACTAAGTACTAAATATGTAGCTGACGCAGAAAAAGTGACGTTCCCGACCAATCTAGTTTTTGCGTTCAGGTTAGATGCATCTCATCCAGACCAATCTAGTCGACTTAAGATAACTAGATTATTGAATGCGGCCAATGTAATTGACATATTTTAAACTTTTCTCTTGAACACCTGTTTGTTTACATGAGACATGACAGTACCTTAACAGAATTCTTTTGATGCTTATTGACAGTTAACATTAAATCCATAAAACTGATTGCTAGTACAGCGGCAAGTCAAGCTGCATACAAAAAAATTAACACTTGCATTAGAGCTTCAACACAACGCCCGATTTTTAAAAAGTCTGTTCAATTACTTCCATACGCCGTTGACATAATTGGAAGGAATCTGGTTTGATATTGTAGACACAGCTGCCGCTTAAATGGGCTTAGCGGCTAACTACGCCAAGGCCACGTATATATGCTGTAATTAAGAAGGGACACCCAATATCGACGAATGAGACAGAACGTCATATCCGGCAACTATAATTTTGAGACATTCGTTTTTGGATCTAGTACCTAACTCGATATGGAATTTACTAGAACTGAAATGTCAACGTATTGTGTTACATTTTTAAATTATGTCAATTTGTATGTATATGTATGGCTGAGTATAAAACAACATTTTTTATCTAGAGCTTAGTATCTCCACATTATTGGATGATACCTCTGTGTTTTGAAAGGAGAGTAACTTTTCAATCTTTAGTCAAGAAAATAATATATATTTCTCGTTATATATACCCCTTAAAACTGCATGTAATACGGAAACGCAAATTAGTTTCAGTCCTCGTTTGTTTAAGCCCAAAGAATTCTAACTCCATTTAGGCATACGACACTGTTGCTTATTATGTTTATGATGTCTCATTTTTTAAGAAAAACCTCAAACTTATAATAGATAGGAAAAAACTCGAAAATTTGATTTACCTGTTACTTCCCAATAAATCTGTACACCAAATTAAAGTAAATAGATTCTTTGAAAGTAGTAAGACTACAGGAACAACCAAAATTCTCTATTGGAATTTGCGCCAAATGATATGGCCGCATCCCTCGGCTCAGTAATACAGATGCAATTTGTTGCGCACGATATAATTCATAATCTTAGAATCATTCCAAATATATTTCTACAGTTTTTTTCGCGATAAGGAGTTTGATTACATTTTTCCATAAATAATCGCCGAGCGTCTAAAAAAAATCTGACACTTACATATCAACCACAGTGCAGGGCTAGAAACAAAAAAAAACAACAAATTGTATATATAAAAAAAAACACTCGGCTTTTCCGCTGATTTCCTTCCACTATTCCCCCTTCAACAAGGAAAGGGTAACATTTTACGCAAATTATACGAACCTCTTTTGCAGATGTAGATTTAATATTCTGGACTAATATAATTTTTGTTTAATAATTTTTCAAGCACGACACAGCATAATACAAAATTATAACAAACACAAATATGATAAAAATGTTTCTCCTGCTCTTATTTTTGCGATGTCGTCTTTGAAATGAATTCCATTTATTTTTTTTTCCGATTTTCTCACTCACTGATTTTCTTTTGGCTATCGAAACCCATTAATAGTCTCACAAATTTGTTTTAATTTCTAACAAATTGTTAATCTATTGTTGTTTATTAAACGGAGTGTTTCCGATTTTTCTCCGGCACAGTAATTGAAAAATATTTATCAAAAATAATTGCTAGTAGTTGGCGTGGTGTTTTGTCAAAAAATACGCCATCTTTTGAGGCGTCTTCTTCTTAGGGCTACTCGCAGAGTTTCGTAATTATATTGTTTCCGGCTTAGATGGCGCCATCGGTCGAGTGTTCCACAATTAGAAGACAGATGGCGATTTTTAATGGGAAAAAATAACAACCACATATTTAAGTGGTTTAAAAGAAAATTACATTTGCAATTAATGTCGTATTAAGAAAATGTTCGAAATATACTATATATTAAAGCGATTTCCATTTAAATAACTAAACATTTGTTTTAGCTTATAATAGAATGTTTGCTACTCTAAAAATTATTTTGACTGCATACATGACGGCGCAATTTTTATTTTCGAAATGACGGAGTGGAAATAGCACATTTTAGTTTATGGTATCTATAAGTTAATTTTTAAAGTAGGCATGGAAAATTCGTCCCAATATTAGTGAACTATTAATTTATTTAAGAGAAAAATACGAGTGAGCTTAATTCCAATAAATAATAATAAAAGTAGAGGTTTTAAGTGTGGATATAGTGATACCTATGTAAAATCAGTTTACCAGTATTTTTGGGACGGAACTGAAACTCTTGACACACAATTTTTAGTTAGCTTTGTCACAACAGCAGGGTACAAGGAATTTGCGCCGAATTAATGTACCGGACAGTGAGCTAAATCATAAAAATTATCAAATTTTGAATTTAGCTTGCGAGGTATTGCTTTGCCTAAGTCTATGATTTGTCTTTGTATTTGTTTTTTGCAGGGGAAAATTCAACGCGAGTAGGATCCGCAGAAAATTCTCCAAAAACCAACAAGAAACTAGCGCTAATTTTATAATTATCTTCATCCAAACCTACTCCGAATTCAATTTAACCGGGAACAGAGCTTCAACAACAGGTTATCAACAATTATATGAATAAGTGTTCATCTAAAAACGAAGTAACACTGACTTGGGTATGAATACATAGGGATCGAAGGCAACGAAAAGGCGGTCTCCCTTGCAAAACAGGGGTCAACTGAAAAGTTGCTGGGACTAGAACCATTATCTTCAATTGTCAGAGGAATGGTAGAACAGCTGATTCGATTCACAAATGGATCACGGCAGAACACCTGAGAAGGTGATCAACCGTGGAACAATGTAGACAGGCTAAAATGGCAATAAAGTGGCCGACCTGCTCCCGAAGAGTTCTAAGCATGAATCGAGGAACATTGAAATGGGTGGTGGCTTTGTCTACCGGACATGGCAATTCCGGGTACCACTTAAGGAAAATGGGTGTTAGAGAGGATGATACTTGTAAACTATGCCTGGAGGAATCTGAGACAGCGGCACATATACTGTGTCAATGTCCGGCGTTGGCTAGCAGAAGAATGAGGATCTTGGGACATCATTGGGTCGAAACCCAGTCGATAAAACAGATCTCCCATAAACAGATGCTAGCGATAACACTAGGAATCGAGCCCAGAGAAGAACTGTGGAGAAATCCAGAGAGTCTCTCTGAGTAAGATTTATTGTGATAGAGAGACGAAAAGAGACCCGACAATGATGGTCTGATTCGAATATTTTTCGAAATCTATATATTATATCAACAGTTTTTAAAAAGATGTTGACGGTAAAACAACTGACACAAACTGCGAGTTTAGACTGTTACAGTCAACATTTGCAGTACTGCTGCCTCATTTACGTGTCTTTTTCGAAAGCATATTCCTAGTATCTAACGTGTTAAGAGCTTTTGTTTATATTATTTTGTTGGAATATTAATAGCTGAAGTCTGGTCTAAAAATCTATAAATAAAAGCGCTTACTTTTTGTTGAGCATCTATTGGAATATCGTAGGCTAAATAAAGCAAATGTTGCATGTAGAAACGGAAATACTGTGATGAGTAGATCTTTTACCTAACGATTATATTATGTAGTCAAATAAAGTCAAATTTCGTTCCCGAATGTGTTCGAATGCATAATCGTTAGGGAACAGACTCCGTGAGTGGCAGTCTATATATTCACAGGCTACAGTTTAGATTACCGCAGATAAAATTGTTATGAGTACAATGAACAAGAGACTCCGTCCGGAATGCTAAAAATTGGCAATATCTAAGTGTTTATTTGGTCTCTATGTTAACAAATAAATAATCAGTTGAACTGTTGATAAATGATTTGCAAACAAATCGCAGTTCGTGGTGCACATAAACAGCCAAGCACTCTGAACATTCGATCATCTTCAAAAAGATCATAGTAATCCCTATGATAAGCTACGTCTAGAAAATTAGGAAAGTGAACTTAGGTATTAAGAACATTGTTCTTCAATGCCGTAGAATGCATTTTTTGTTGAATCGCGGTAGGTCTATCGACAATAATGACAAGGGGATGTGTCGTTGTCTGCACCATTCTGCTTGAAGGTATACTCTTTGACTGAAGGTTACTACCTTTTTAAAACCTGAAAGCTGCAACTTTAGTTTTGACATAAAAATAAATACAACTCAATTGGAATCAACGACTATATAACGGTCCAAGCAACTAGAACGTCCTTAATCTGCATTTATTTTAAAGATTATAATAACATGTTACATAAAATAAAATTTCTATAAAATTTTCTATGTGTCTACCACCTAATGTAAAGTTAAACTCAGACCACTAAGTGTAAATGTTTCGCTTAAAAGAGCGATTAAGTGGGGATTTTATCATATGCAACAAGTCTTTTTTGTTCTTTATTATTATATAAGTGTATCTCGTTGGGGGAATTTAATGTTTTGCATCGTGTTGAACTCAAATACGATATGATTATCTAATCTTAAGTCTAACTCAGGCCCAGTATGTACACATTTTTATTTCTTTCTGAGCGGTTTCCGTATTCTTACGCGCGGTGACCGGGCCCCAATATAATACAGAACTAAAATTGAGGTATAGATGAGATTCGGTATTGTTTATGTCTTTTGGCAATTCGAAATGGACACCGTGTCATCATGTTGAAAATACCACAAACTGAACAAGCAAAGACCGCCCATATCACGTATATGATAAGACACATAAATCGATTGCTGCTCCAAAGCACAGTGTAGGTAAGAATGTTGTTTTCTAAAATAAAAAAAATATTAATATGAATCAGACTAATCGTGAAAATGTCAAATTTACCCAAAACTGCATAGCCATATCCCATTTTGGCTTTTCCCATGCGGTATGAAGAGGTTGGCACCATTATTTCCAGATATGTGTGATCATTTTTCAGTTCTTGTAAATCGAACGTCCGTACTTCATTTTTATAAAACTGTATTGATTGTGTTGAGGGATATAAAAAAATTCTCGACTCATGCCAATGGGCAGAGAACATAACATGTGGATCCAAGTCGCTAAGAACTCCCCGCAGTAGAGGTCCACCGGACATGAGTAGCGGCATATGTGATAACCCAATACGAGTACGATCCAAATTGTTGTCTCGATCGGGATTCGTAAAGTCCATAACCATTCGGTTTATCTTGAAGAAACGCAGTCGATTATTATAGTCGAAAAGATCTTCGTACATAAACTCTATTTCGAAACGGCGAATATTTGAATTTGAGATGTATTCGCCATTTTCACCACCGATATCATTGTCGCCCGGAATGTGGATTCGCTAAAAAAAAAATTGTTGATAAAAAATAATTTAAACAGACTTAAGCTTACTTGAACTTTTGTATTAGTATGGAAGATATTTTTGAATCTTTTCACGTAACTGGTGTATTGATGGGGTGATGCAACGTTTCCCTCGTCGAGTAAGTCCCCCAAAAAGCAAACAATATCTGGTTGTGTAAATGCATTGGCACGTTCGAAGGTTTTTTGGAGGTATCTGAAAACGAAATATGGGTTAAATAAGGACTTTTAGGTTTCAATTGCACCTTAGTTGTCAGAATGATATATATTTATTGGGAATCTGAGGTAAAACTGACCTCAACGAAGAAGTTTTTATCGCGCACCTTAGCCAATTGCATTCTGTTGCGCGCTTGAGCCACCTTATTTAATCCTACAAAATAATATTGGGATTGAACCGTTGACCATCAACTACTTAACGTAACCTTCTTTTTATATAACAAAGATATATTGCTGAATTGTACAGTTTAAAACGCCCCAACGTTTTCATATATATTTTTGTACTTTACCTATCGTTTTAAAGTTATACATGCATAATTTATGTACCTGCATAAATGCCTAGTTGCAAACAAAATTGTTATCAGTCGTGGACAGCCTTATCATTTATTTATTCTTTAATAAGTTTTTTATGACCTACACCAATAAGAAAAGAGAGAATAAGCTTTAGAGCATCATCTCTTTTTGATAATACATACTAATATTTTTTGTCTTGTCTGGTTTAGTTCGAATCCGTAAAATATTGTACCTATTGTACATACCTCATCTAATCCAGTTATTATTAGTAGAAACACGCCAATTTGAATTTATTTTTCAATCCGTATTGGTAAAACTGTGTCCGTATTCACATATTTAGTGAAAAATGTATATAAATCCGAAACTTACCTGTCAGCGTCATATCTCGCCAATGGGCTGTATAGCGAGGTGTCGTATGTTTTGCCCAACAATTGTGGATCAGCTACAAATAATATTCGCGTACAGTTTTCTATAAAGTGTACAATAAATTTACAACATATTACATAACTCCAGAGTCCAGAGCATCTGCTTACCATATTTACAATGGATTTGTTGCCAGGACCATTGATTGACGTGATATATGGCAACTTCACTGAAAAACACTATCATCAACGTAGCTATGGTCAATCCTCGGAAAACCAATCTGCGAATGTAAAGATATACTTCAACAAATTGGTTTAATTTTCTTTTGAATTCACATCCTCACCGGTTTACTATTCTCTGCGATGCCATAGCATTGTCGTATTCTTCTAACAAGACTTAAGTTATAAAATTGCTTGCAAGAAAGAAACTATTTTCTACTATTCTAGTCTAGAAGACCACCAATATTCATTCTATAATTAAATTATAGAACTGTAACATTGCTTAATTACCCACCGGCTACGGCGGCTATGTTCTGGCGATGATGAGGTGCACAAATCAGCGGGGAGCGCTATTTGGCGGTGGTTCTTTAAATTTTTTTCTTGTTCATTAAATTGTTGATGTTGTTTTTATGGAAGGTACTATGCAACTGCAAGTGTGCAAACCAAAAAAGATTGAAGGAATGTATTAGGTATGTACCTATTATGAGAGCAGACTATACTATAATTGTGTGAAGCACAATTATTTGCAATCGTATGAAGGCAGAAGCAGATTCGATTTTGTTTTGCTTGCTTTTTGGATGTTAAAAATAAATCGACAACAAAACAAGCTTGGTTGCAAGTTATGTTTTGCTGTCAAATAAGAATATAATGTAAACAAATAGATTTGTGCTATTGGCGGTCCTGAACGCTGCCAATGTTACTGGGTTGACATAGAAGTTGAGTTTTCTTTTTGAGCGACGCACAGTGGGGCAGTCAATATACCAATGTTTGCAAAAAATAAAAAAATTAATTATCAAGATAAGCAAATACTTCTGTAATTCCGTTACATTACATTCAAGTGCATGAAGCACGTCAATAATTAACATTGTTACAAGCCCACCCACTCTCTGACGTTTAGTTGAATCTACACTTCAGTTCTAGCTTACACGTGTGTTTTAGCAAGTGATTTAAATAGGTAGTCTATTATTTGTATAGTCATAATTCGTGTATAAATCACGGACAAATTATGTGATAGCATGGAATCGAAAGCTTCATGTATGTGCTTAATATTTCAAGTGTTGTAATATTTGTTACTAAAGACAGGTATATTTCGTATAATTTTTGGAAAATATACATATTTATTTCAAAAAAATTTAAAACTCTATTTTAAGTCATTAAGGTTAAAGTATATTTTTCTACATGCTTCTACACCGAGATTCTAACATTGTATTATACCTTTACTCATGTAGTAAATAAAATAAATAAAATCGGTGCGCATGTTTGCGCCTTTTTATACCCTCCAGAGGAAGGTATATTCACTTTGCCAATACATTTGTAACGCCAAGAAGGAGTCACCGGAGACCTCATAAAGTATATATATTCTGAATCAGGATCACATTCTGAATCGATTTAGCCATGTCCGTCTGTCTGTCTGTCTGTCTGTTGAAAGCACGATAGCGTCCAAAGTAATTGACGTAGGTGAATGAAATTTGGTGAAAGGACTTCTTTTTATCGGCGTCAGGTTGGTATTGAAAATGAGCTATGTCGGTCAAGTAGTTCTGGTACCTCCCATACAAAACCAATATTGGACCCATGTTCCTTTCTGTCTGTTGAAAGCACGATAGCGCCCAAAGTAATTGACGTAGGTGAATGAAATTTGGTGAGAGCACTTATTTTTATCAGCGTCAGGTTGATATAGAAAACGGGGTATGTCGGTCAAGTAGTTCTGGTACCTCCCATACAAAACCAATATTGGACCCATGTGTCTCTCTGGCTGTTGAAAGCACGATGGCGCCCAAAGTAATTGACGTAGCTGAATGAAATTTGGTAAAAGGACTTCTTTTTATCGGCGTCAGGTTGGTTTTCAAAATGGGCTATGTCGGTCAAGTAGTTCTGGTACCTCCCATACAAAACCAATATTAGACCCATGTATCCCTCTTTCCGTTGAAAACACGATATCGTCCAAAAGAATCAACCTAGGTGAATGAAATTTTGTGAAAGGACTTCTTTTATCGTCGTTAGGTTGGTATTAAAAATGGGCTATGTCGGTCAAGTAGTTCTGGTATTTTGCATGACTTGTATGCAGTGGAGGGTATCAAAACATCGGCCAGGCCGATGATAACACTTTTACTTGTTTTTATTTAAATTTTTGTTTGTTAATGATCAATGATGTAAAGGAACTTTAACAAAACAGCGAGGCCGCCCGGATACATCATTTGAGGAGAGTTCGGAAGGAACCAAACATTTTAAAACGGAAAACATTTAAGAAGAAACCTATCTACTTCGCAACTTGGATTCACAGCAAAGATGAATTCACGAGCTTCAGCACATTTGCATCCAAATTAGTGGAGAACATAAAACGTTCACCTCAAAGTGCAACTGAATATAAAAGAGCGTATCAGAATTATAAAGAAAAACGCATTGAGCAGATGTCAGGGGAAAAAGCTCTTTCACTTATTGTGGAAGCCCAGTTTACAAGACATCAATATAATGTAATAAAGGCGAAGGATTTTAAAAGATTTCCTTCCTATAAGGTTGCACAAGCTGCAGGAAAGAATGTTATCCAAAGAGAAACGACATTAGAATTACTCCTACTTCAGCGTAAATGTTCAATCTCTAATGAACCATTATGCTGAACGTTTGATATTAGGCGTGTTTTTTTGAGCTTCGATCTCAGCAAAGCAAAGTAAAGTAGGATTTTCAGCACACAGTAGAGCGTAATTGTTGAAATTGCGTGCTCAAAATCCTACTTTACTTTGCTTTGCTGAGATCGAAGCTAAAAAAAACAGGGCTATGATCACAAAAAGAAGTCATTTGTACATTGAAAAATGTTCAATGACTCATCGGATACATTTGAATTTCAGTCTTAAAACTGTATATATGCATTTATTGTTTTAAAACTTTATATAGACGTGAAATTTACAATCAATAAATAAATGTAAACTATTTGTTATATCCTCAATAAAAATAAAATAAGAATTGAAGCACAAGGCATGTGGCCACGAGTTAAATTTGAAATTTATCATCATTATATTAATACGTGAACATCAAAAGTTTCGGTACACTTTTTAAGTATAATTGAAAGGATTTTGGTGACGATCAATTTTTCGACGCCATATTACCATATTCAAATATAATCTTAGATCAGAACCTGTTTCCGAGCGGCTCATATACGTATTTTTTCGATATCTAGATGTCGCTGCTTTCGTTTGTAAAAAAAGAACATAGAATAATAACGAAAATAATGGCGTTTTCGATTGAAGAAAAGAAGTGCCCTTTCTATGAAAAGATCAAATCTAGAAGTGCTCTTTCTATGTTTTCTATGTTTCATTCAAAAAAAAAGTGCACTTCCAGGTCAATTCTTAACACGAAAGAAGCGTCCGGAATATTTTGAGAGAATTGCCCTGAACTCACCAACACACACTAGCAAAATGTCAGATTTAAATGTTTGTTTTGTAATTACAAACATATTTTTCGCTTGTGATCCGAAAATATGCAATTACGAGTGCAAAATGTAAACTGAAATTAAAATATATTGATTTGGCCTATTAAAACATTCATATTTACTCTAAAAAACAAAAAAAAGTAGTAACAACAGAAAATCTAATCACACATATATGGTGTCCACAGTTTACCACTGTTGCAAAAGTGCTCCAACGAATTTTATTGAAAAGAGCAATTCTGAACTTCGGGGCACTTCTCTCCGATCTTCAATGAAAAACGCCATAATTGTGGTACGTTTTTTAAGTATTGCGTTCTTATAAAAGCTATGGAATGAATTCATTTCAGTTTTAGGGTTGTCTTGCCCCAGTGTGCAACGTCTTGCTTTTTATCCGCCATTGCGTGTGCACAAAGTAGTTTTTTTGCTATTTCGTCGATATATGTAATTAGGTTAATTCGCTGACACTGTTAAAATCGAACGCAATGGATATAAAACGATAGCTATCGTGCAAAAGTTATCATCAATGACTGAAATGAGAAAATTATGAAAACAACGAGTAACGAGCAATTTCTCTCTTTAAAATGGGTCAGTCAGTTGAAAAAATAAGTTTGAGAAAACAAAGAAAACTCGGATGTGTTCGAATTTGTTTGATTTAATTTTTTTAAGTCACAAAATATATTGTTTGATTTATTTTTGACACTAGTGGATGTCAAAGAATTGACTGGCTTGAAGTAGCTCGAAGTATAGGTACTCTATGCAAGTACTTTGGAGTACATTTTACGCTCAATCTCTTGATGTCGTTTTCGATTTGGCAAAAAAATAATTTTTTTTGAGAAAAAAACAATTTTTTTTGATCTGAGGCACTTTTGAGAAATCTCGATTTTTTCTCAGACTTACACATACATATGTACTTTCACCAATACCAATGTCTTTGACACACAGCTGGCGGCTACGAATTGTTTATCTTTGGAAGGATTGTTTTTTTAACTGAATTATTAATTTTTTGTGTATGGAAACGATTTATTATATTAAATCACTTCGAAATACGTTATAATAACGGCCATATTATTTACTCCGGGTGTAACTCAAATTTAAGTTAATTTTACACCCCATCATTATACCGCATTTGTTAAACCGAACAATTTAAACCTATGTCCATATTATTCACGGAAAAACATGCGTTAAACTCGCCGGATTAAAGATCAATTTCAATGCGGATTTAAAACACTTTAAACCGCTTTTAATCCGTTTTATACGTAATGTCAAATTTCACAAATAATGATATTTGTTTTTTGTTGTTTGTCACTTGGAAATTTATTTGATTTGTAGTGTTCCGATTTTATTTGACTGCATTAGTTGAATCATGGAATGTCTCTTTCTCCAGTCAAAAATATTTCCGAAAATCAACCACATCGTAATCGTCGACGCGCTTGTTCATTCGATATAATCGACGACAAAGACGATGTTGATCTACCATCAGCTCTCTGACAAATTCGTCTTTTGATGACATTATCCATTTCACAAATGAAATCCATTTTTTTTAAACTCTTTGTTACTTTTTATTTTCTATTTTACTTTTCTACTTTTCTTATTTCTCGCGCAATATTATGAAATTGAATTTTAACCTGAGTTAAAGTACTTCAACTGGTCTCCGGAGTGCAGTTAATCCAATCGGATTAAAAGCTGTCAAGTTTAAAAAACTGGGCTTATGCTCGGGTTAAACTCACTTAAACCCGGGTGTAACCTTTAACCCGGAATTAAGGGAGCGAATAATATGGCCGTTAAAAAAACGTCTAATGTGGTTCCTGATTTTAGATTTCGTGTATCCAATCGAACATAAAAAGAAAACAAGTGCTTTTTTATAACTTTTGACATGTTATGATATTAGGTGGGATTTTCAAGCACGCAATTACAACAACTACGCTCTTTTTGACACTTCGAGATGAAATCGCATGCTGGAAATCCTACTTTGCTGAGATCGAAGCTAAAAAAAACGCGCCTATTATACAAAAAAATATCACAGGTATGTAAACGCGTATAACTGATTTAGAGTTTTGTGACTTGATAAGTAGTAGATCACAATTTTGTTTGTTTTCGTGAGCCTCACAAGTTGTGATTGTGCTGCTAGAACACACAAATCTAATAAGCGGTATCAGTAAGGCTTACAAGAATCGAGGTGCTATTCTAAAATTTACACGTACTTTCACTTGTTCACTAAACATAAACAATATTGATTTGCATGCGCAATATGTTTGCATGCATGATTCATCAGAAATCGGGTATAATATCGAATGTCCCAATAAAAAAACCTTATTATATAATGATATAGAATTAAAAACAAAATCAAATTATTATAGAAACAAAATCTTAATAGCAACTTCTTCTAAAATTAACAAGCACTTCACTAGGTCGGATAAGCTCAGACACTTTTTCTTAAACAAACAAGTTGAACTGAAAATAGAACTCGAAGATAAATTCTCATAAAAAAGTACGCATACGCATTGCAGCTTGTTAATACTATCTTTCTTATCAAACTTTTCTTGGAATTCATTACAAGTTTGCATTCTTGTGTACAAAAACAAATCTGTTGTGCTAATTGATACACAAAATATATCAAGATCTTTAAACGCATGGGACGATATGGGGATGAAAGTTAAGTTAGAATAATTACGACAATGCTACGTGATAAAAAGTTTTCTTATATAGTTCTTTGTTGGCAATGGCTTGGCTTTTGTGATGTGATAGTTGTTGACGAAGTGTTGTAATGAAAAACACTCTAAGTATTCAGCGCCTAATGTAGAAGGTTCTCACATCCATTCATTTGTGTGTGCTTAAATGACTAGTTTGAAAATTGTTCTCATACATATTTTTCAAATGACGATGGTTGATGGATTTGTTTCTAGTTTACCCAGACTGATTCTTATGACACTTTTACCGATTTCAAAGCAGCCTATGACATTGGGCCTGTTTTTTTGAGCTTCGATCTCAACAAAGCAAAGTAAAGTAGGATTTTCAGTACGCAATTAAAACAACTACGCTTTACTTGTCACTTCGAGGACTCACAGTAGTTGTTGTAATTGCGTGTTGAAAATCCTACTTCACACTCTGTCTCCACTTGCGATGAATTTATGTCGTTTTCCATTAGGACCACTAAAAATCTTTTTCAGATCTCAGATTTATCGCGGTTCATGGAACGTGCAACGAAATTGATCTGCTTTTGTGAATGGATTAGTGCGTATTTGACAGCAATATCAGCTGTTCAAATTGCATTTGCTTTTGCGAAAATCAGCTATGGATATCGACTTGAAAAATGTTTCCCCTGTTGTAGACACAAATGGAATAGTTTCGGTGATTCGTAGTTTCCAGATGATGAGGAAAATAATAAAGATAATAATTCCTCCAACATTAGATCAATTGCTTTTTATGTATTTCTTTATTTTGCTTTTCACGACACTTTGCGCATTTGTTTTCAAAGCTAACTTCTTGCAATGACGTAAAACAGCTGTGGGTATTTGTGGCAGTATGTGTAAATCTGAAAAATTATCGAGATCTGCAAAAAGTGCTCCGAATCGAAAAAAAGATTGATTTTTTTTCCCAATGGAACGCGAAAAGTGATTTAGATCAAAAAAAAGATTGATTTTTTGTCCCAATGGAAAACGACATTAAAGAGCAACAGCAAACAGCAGAGTAGCTGTCAAATTTCGTTCGTTGGGCATTTCATAGAATACTTTTTTTAGTAACACTCTGTCTCCACTTGCGATGAATTCAAAGCAAAGAGCAACAGCAAACAAAAAAAGCAAACAGCAGAGTAGCTGTCAAATTTCGTTCGTTGGGCATTTCATAGCATACTTTTTTAGTAAGAAGACGATGCCAACGAACACGCACAAAGAGTATCTTTGCGCTGAAAGCTTTAAAACAGCTAGCAAAATTGCAAAAAAAAGAAGGCATAGATTTTGGGTTAATCTCTTTTTAGAAAAATTATTTATAGTATTTAATTTTGAATTTTTCACGGCACACTTCGATTTCTAAATTAATTGACAGCAAAATGACAGCTATTCTTGTGTTTATAGTATGCGATATATGGTATGCTATAAAAGCATGCTTTCTATAGCAAACTATGGAAATAAAGCTGCTATAATGGTCTCCACTTGTGATATTGAAAGCATGCTTTATCGCATACTCTGAATTCATCGCAAGTGGAGACAGAGTGTAAAGAAGACAATGCCAACGAACACGCACAAAGAGTATCTTTGCGCTGAAAGCTTTAAAACAGCTAGCACAATTGCAAAAAAAAAGAAGGCATAGATTTTGGGTTAATCCCTTTTTAGAAAAATTATTTATAGTATGTATTTAATTTTGAATTTCAACGGCACACTTCGATTTAAAAATTAATTGACCGCAAAATGACAGCTATTCTTGTGTTTATAGTATGCGATATATGGTATGCTATAAAAGCATGCTTTCTATAGCAAACTATGGAAATAAAGCTGCTATAATGGTCTCCACTTGTAATATTGAAAGCATGCATACGATGAATTCATCGCAAGTGGAGACAGCGTGTCACTTTGCTTTGCCCAGATTGAAACTAAAAAAAAACATGCCTTTTATCATCTATAGAGCCAAGCTAAACAGAGTAATGTATAGTTTCAAAATCCCTTCAAAACTTTTCTTTCATGTGTAGGAGGATGCTCCTGCATCAAGGTACCTTCGATGTCAAAAAAGAATTTAGGCAAGGTATGCGACTTTTTTGACGTCGTTCCTGAAAGAGGTGTGGAAAACTTCAGGCCAACCACATCTTTGAAAAGCCATTTAATTACTTCCAGAGGTAAGGCGATAATATCATCGTACTCGTAATTGGTAAAGCACAGCGAACTTTAACTGGTACGTCTGCTTTTTATTATTTTATTTTTATTATTATGTTGTTGTACTGCGACCTTTTGGCATATTATATCCTCATAAGAGTTCCCCTCACATTATAATTCCTTTCGGGACCATTTTAGAGGTTCTTGTTCTCTTGTTTCTACTTTGCGGAAGGCTGAGAGCACGTTCCAGTAACAGTATTTCATTATCAGGTAATTGATACTTTTCCAAGTATTTCAGTCTTTTGTGGGTCAGTGCACCACATGATCCCAGCACATGTTATCGGATTTCACTAGACTCATCGCAGAATCTGCAGAGACCTTCTTTGAATATACCCAGTTTCCTGAGGTTATTTTCGCTCATGCCGATGCATGCTTGCAATCTTTTCCGGTTGTATTGTCCCAGAAATTTCTTGGCCTGCCTCATGCCCTGAGTGTTATCTATGGCAGGTTCTTGCCCCGTTTTCTTTCTCTAGTTTTTATTTAATGATGTAGGAATTAAGTGTCATAATAGCAGCCTGACTTTCTGACATTTTAACTATATCACAGTTGATTTTGTTTCTGTCGAGGTTGATTGGACACATCTGTTTATGGCCTAGATTTCAGTCTGCAAGATGATGGTGTTTTGGCCCATTGGCTCACAATATTTGGTTCTAGGCCTGAATACTCCCGCCCCTGTTCCCTCATCAACATTGTATCACTTTATTGTGTGACTGCTCAGCCTGTGAATTGTGGATTCATTTCGTTGCTGAGGTTAGTAACAAAGTCCTTTTGGAAATCAAATATTTTTATTATATCGTCTCTGGGCTAATTGAAGAGAGACTTATTAGTTAAGACCTTGTGTTTAACCCAAACTGTAGGGCCGCCTAAGTAAGTAAGCTGTGATCAAAGCTATTTTCAACAGATAACATCGAGTCAACGATTACTTTTTCATGCTTGTTGATTGATAAAAACTAAAAGAATAGGAACCATCTAACAACCCTATACATTTGGCCACATTTGTTGCTAGAATTTATGCGCCTGTTTGAAATGCTTCTCTAACCGAGACTCACCTTAACATATATGTACAGAATTAACATCTCTTAAATAATATCAATTGCTGGTCAAATCATATGAAAATGCAAATCATAAAAGTACATAAGTATGGGCAATAGGCATGCCCTGTAAACCATTTTAAAAGATAAATATAACCAATAAATACCTAAACCAAATCCAATTTTTATTTGGAAAAAATATGTAGGTCTAATTTCTAATACCTTAAAATTATTAAAACTTTTTGGAAAACGAAAAAGCAACTATTTTTCAAAAAAGGGGTTTCTCCCAAATGACAGCAATATAATTAAGGAGAGTATTGCGTGACGTTAAAATTTATGTAAATAGCTTGGTAAGTCTGACAGTTGGCTTACTGGTATCTCAGTTTTGATTAGCTTATGTCGTTTTCGATTGGGACCACCAGATATTTTTTTTAAATCTCAGATTTTATGCTGCTCATGGAACATGAAACGGTATGGATCTGCTTTTGTAAATGGATTATTGCGTTATTTGACAGTAATAATTAATATCAGTTGTTCAAATTGCATTCGATTTAAGAAGATTCAAATGGAGTAGGTAGTTTTGGTGATTCGTAGTCTTCAGGTGACGAGGAAGACGAAGAAGATAATAATTCCTGCAAAATTTTAACCATTGCTATTTATATCTTTTTTTATCTTGGTTTTCACGGAACTTTGCGTATTTCTTTTAAGACAAACTTCTTTAAATGACGTAAGACAGGTGCGCACAGTATACTGGTATTAGTGGCAGTATGTGTAAGTCTGAAAGAATATCGGGATAAGCAAAAAGTGATTTTTTTGCTCACTGGAACGTGAAAAGTGATTTAGATAAAAAAATGTATTTTTTGTTCCAATGAAAAACCATATTAGATGGGTAACATGAACCAGCTGTTTCAGTTGACATTTCTGTGGACACAAGGCATAACCGCTTAACTCGAGTTAAAACAAAATTAAGTTATAGGCATAATATTGTTCAGCATTTAAATCCAATTCCATTTCCACTTAATTTTTTATGACCATATCAGAATATATTCAAAAAAAAAATATGCTTACAAACAAATTTTCCTGAATTGTAGTTATGATTTTAAGCTTTGATTTGCTCTCCCGAAAGGTATGAAAAAAAAACTTAAGCGGTTATGCCTTGTGGCCACTGATTTATGAAGCGGTAGCAGATAAATCTAGTCAAGAAATTCGTTAATCATGACTGAGTACTAAGTGGACAGTTCGCATAAATGTAGCATATTCCATTTAATGGTTTACTATACATACATACATTTTATTATTATTTAATTCCGCACCGACCACACACTTTCGGTTAAATGCATCTATTCCTTATGATATAGGATTGCGCATCCCTAATTTTCGTCAGAAATCACGTTTGGTTCCATCCCTCTTTGTTTCCGCCACCTCCTCGGCTTTGAGTTTGGCCGCGTCTTCCAAAACCACCACTTTTCCATAGCCTAACCGAATTAACCATCAGCTGGCTGAATCACCCGTATGAGTTGTTGCCAAAGAGAAAGTACACATTACGATATGAGGACCTGAACACATCAAATCAAATCAAATGAAGTCGAGTCGACTTGACTCCATTGGACTTCAGACTTTTTTCACAAGGAAGACGAACCGACCAACAACCGCCATGCTATTGCATTAGCCTATTCGACTGCAGTAAAGACTTCAAACAACCGTAAAATATTTCTCTCATGGTGCTGCAGCAGTAGAACTCATAAAAACAGAGGCAGCCAACACATGTTCCATCCACTATACTCGTGGTCCGTGTCGAGAAATTGGTTAAAAATAGAAAAACGCAGGCGAATGCCCCTTCTTTAGCGAGCCGTGTCCATGTGCAGGGCAGGAGCGAGTTTTCTTGCATTTTACTGTTTAAACTACCTACGTCTTTCCTCCTTCAACAAATTCTATCGAGGCACAAAGTTAAAAGCCATTTACTCGGTCGCAGTTTCAAAGGAGTTATTTTTGTTGTTCGTTTGCATATATATGGATTTCCTTGTGGTGAATTCTCCACACCAGTTCCATATCACAGTGTCTATCCATTGTAGGAAGGGGCAACAAGAAGTGTAATCCAGATAGGGACGATGATGACTGGAACGACACACGACACGACTTCAAACGAAAGAGTGTTTACAGTGCGGCAAACATGAAAAGCCTCTAAGAATGCGCCTCGCAAGTTTGCCTTTTCGGTTTCACTTGTCTATAAAGTCCATGCACGCACACTTCCTGTTTCACTGGGTGCTGGATATCAAGTCAGACGTAGAACCATAGGAGTATGGCTATGATGAACTTGTTCTATCAGTGAGCATTTTGTACTGTGCAATTTAATTTGTAGTTCTGTATAGGTGTTGACACAATGTAGCCTTATTGCAAATAAGAAATGTTGAAGTCAACTGGTGACATATATATTCAATGTATATATAAGCTATTGCTGTGTGGGTGTATGCCTATGCATATATAATTATGATTGGAATATAGATTGCAGATGTTGGTCCCAAATGCCTTTGATGAAATTAAAACGTTTACGAAGTTTTTAGCAACAATAAAACAATTCCCATAATATACAAATTTATAATATATGTACATCAATTCTACAGATAAAAAGGGCAGGACTGAACAAGCGTCTCCAGCCAGTAAAATTTTAGCCAGATGCCCTAGTTGCAGACCCCGCTGTGGGTTGGGTTTTTCAATAAGAGGTGTTATTGTGAATGACCCGCTATTCCGGTAGCTGTCACTTTTGAAGCTCTTATTCTTTGACATTTGACAAGTAGAAACTACGCCATTAAACTGGAACGATACCCACTTCAACAACGCATTGAAATTATTAAAATTCACTACAAAAATGGTGAAAATCTTGCAGTCACAGTTCGCACAACTAAAGCATTTTTTGGTCGTCGTGAAGCACCTTGTTGGACCGCAATACAGGTGGAAAAATTCGAGCTGTTGGGACAAGTTAATGATGTAAAGAATAAAACCCGTGCACGTCGCTCAAGAGCAACTGAGAATATTGCTGCGGAAGCCCAAAGTGTTGAAGAAAACCCAGGTTTGTCCATTCCTCGTCGTTCTTTGTAATTTGGCATTCCACAAACCATTTTTATGGTCGGAGTTGGATGGTATGGATCTGGACAACGTTTACTTTCAACAAGACGGCGCTACGTGCCACACAAGCAACGACACCATTGATATTCTACGGGAAAAGTTTCCGGACCGTGTTATCTCTCGAACAGGTGATCACAATTGGCCACCGAGATCTTGTGATTTAACACCTTGCGACTTCCTTCTTTGGGGCCAAGTGAAAGATAAGGTCTACGCCAACAGCCCAGCGTCGATTCAAGACCTCAAAGATAAAATTCGTGAGGCTATCGAGGACATAGGGCAGCCACTTTGCGATTTGGTTATGGAAAATTTCATGAAAAGGATATGGTGCTGTATGCGTGCTCGTGGTGGCAATTTGGCTGTTGTTGTTTTTCATTATTAACGGTATACCTTCCTCTTTCTTATGAAATAAACATCCGATCATTTATCTCAAAAATGGCATTTTTCTTTGAATACCACAATAACACCTCTTATTTGAAAACCCTTTATTATAGTCCCCCACTTGCACACGCTATTGCAGATGAAATCATCCCTTTCTGCTCCCCATCAAGGAGAAACTTCCATATGAATTAAGTGAAAGCTTTATTTAAGAATTCGGTTAAGCCTCCATTATTTGGTTGGCAGAACATTATAGAGGAGATAAACACTTGGGGAATCACTAATACCAAATTTCAGTCTTGACTTTAAATTTACTAAAGCTCAGGCTTGTGAAATTTGTAAGGAAAATATGCCCACTGTGAACTACTAAAATTAAGACTAAAAAAAGAAAATGAACTTTATGTACAGGGAATTTTAACCAAAACAAGTAAAAGTGTTATCATCGGCCTGGCCGATGCTTTGATACTCGTACCCTCCACTGCGTACAAGTCATGCATAATTGGTTTTGTATGTAAGGTACCAGAACTACTTGATCGACATAGGCCATTTTTAATACCAACCTTACGACGATAAAAAAAAAGTGCTTTCACCAAATTGCATTAGCCTATGTCATTTCCTTTGGGCGCTATCGTGCTTTCAACAGACAGACTGACAGACAGACAGACGGACATGACTAAATCGATTCAGAATGTGATCCTGATTCAGAATATATGTACTTTATGAGGTCGCCGGTGACTCCTTCTTGGCGTTACAAATGTAATGACAAAGTGAATACACCTTCCTGTAGAGGTTATACAAAAAAATTAATTTAAAAAAGAGATAACACAAGTTTTTTCAATCCTCGTTAAAACGTACCCCCTTTTAAAGAGGTGATATTTTGACATCTTCTGTGCAAACTTTATTGGATTTTTGGTAAAGTTTGTAGGTTAAATATTAGTGTATATTTTAAAATAGACTTGGCTTTACCCAAGTAGCATTCGAATACACATTTTAGGCCTGGCGAACGTCGGTGTCAATTCGTGATCCCATTTAGAAACTTATGTTTCGAAGCAACGAAGTAACAATTCCTTTTTTGTTTCGTAAGTGGCGCAACACAAAGTACTTACTTACTTAACGGGCTCCCGACCCGTGAAGAGTCTCTGCCTGAGACACTGTAGCCTTCCATCCTCTGCGATCCCGGGTACGCTGCTTCCAGTTATCCAAAACCAAGCGCTCTGGCATCCGCGATGGCTTGGTCTTTGAAACGGAGGTTCGGTCTTCCTTGTCGTCTCGAACCTGGCGGCTGGGATTCGAAGATCCTCTTAGCTGGAGCATTATTGTCCATTCGCTCGATGTGGGCGAGCCAATGTAGTCGACGTATTTTGGCCTTTTGGACTACATCCACATCTTGGTACAGCTCATAGATTCCTCTTCCACTCTGGGAGCGACCGATGATGTCAATATCGTCTGCATACCCCAGTACCTGGACGGATCTTTATTTAATACTATTTTCAGTACATCTTTTGAGAAATAAAACTAACTAAACTTTTGTTGAAGTTGATGACGTCGCATACCTGACACTGAGCTCAAAAATCAATACCAGAAAATGTTGGATATATTTGTTCTTATTTTCATTTTATGAGAACATAATGTTTGTTTTTTTCAAGACAATTTCTTCCGCTGGAATTTTAAAATTTTTTCTCTTTTCAATCAGAACATGGTTTGTTGTAAAGTCATTGTTGACAATAACAACATAAATCAAATTAAAATAAGATCACAATAGCAATAACCATAACTAACTAAATCCTTGTTTTTTTTAAATACATAAATTACCAAAAATAATCCTTATCCATATGAAATATGCAATAGCAAGAAATGTTAATGAAACTGATTTCTTTACTTCACTAAAAAAAATGCCTTTTAACGTAATTTAAATAAATCGCTATAAAGCTTGCAGGGTATCCGCTAGGTAAATCACAATACTTTCCCATTCCACTTAATTCAAACAAGAAAAAAACAGCCTTCGAAGGATTTTCAATACTTTCAATGGGTCTCGGTCAGAGTTCCCCTGTGCTCTCAATGGAAAACCCCTACACAATTGCAAGTGCATATGTACACTTATTTCGCAACACAGCCGTGTATAATTTATGAAAATTAAAATCCACGATTACTGCCATGCATCTATGCCCCCGGGTGCAGAAAACTCATTTCAGAGCATCCACTTAATCTCAATGCGCGTCCTGTGGAGCAAACAACCATCTTGAATATACCTTCCAACTGAAGTAACTCAATGTCCTTGCTAATTAACGTGAAATGCTCCTGCAGCCAGTTCACACGCTATTATCATATCCCACAGGACACTGTTGAAAGTTGCGATAGCACTGTCACCGTATTTCAGAGAATATGCGGAGAATGAGATTCCTCGATTTGTTATTACTTCACTGCAAATGCCAATTGCAAGAGTGGGTACACAACCAACGCCAAGTACTGCAGGCTGTGGTGTTCTGCTGAATTATTATTCTTAACGAATTGGAGTCATGAGTCATGTTTCTCCATCCAATGGTGCTGTTGATGGCATCAACAACGCCACTCAAGGAAGCATGGAATAGAAAAAAATATTGACTCGAGTCTTGCGAACATAATCATGAACCTATTTAGAATGCATGGCTGTCATGCAATTTAAAATTGTCTTGTTTTTCTTGCGAGTACCATGAAAGAATACAATTGTCCTGGTGGAGCATCTAGGCACGTTGAATGCACGAAAATCCCGTTCCCCGATTTATTTGCCACAACTCGAGTCGCGTTCTGCGATGGACTCGTGCCAAACAGGTCCTATTCAGGAGCTGCGCATACGAAAATATACATTACTGTACACGTTTATACGATAACTCAAACAGAGTGCATAAAAGCAGTCAGCAATCAGGCAGTAGCTTTTAAATTAATTAAAAAAACGAGCCAAAACGTGGTGCTTGTGTAAATTAATTCCAGAGATACGGGATACTCTGTGAGATAGACCATACATACCTACACCACCGCGTGATGGGTATTTTCTTTCAGGATACGGAAAACAGTATCCACTTCTGCACTGAGAGGTAGAGCGGAGACAATGTGCGTTAAGTGCCAATTGATGACATGGAAAATGGAATGCACAGTGCACACAGAGTTGTAGTGTGAATGCACTAGCGGGCAGGTTCTCCTGTGCTGAGCTGGAAATGCTTTTGCTAGTAGCAGAAAGTGTTCCCTGTTCCAGGACAGTGTAGCAGCAGTTACAGCGAATGAGTAATTTTGTGAATGAATAGAGAAAATAAGTCACCGTAGTCACCATAGATAGTAGCGTTAGGTACTTCGGAGGTTTGTGCTTGTGTTAACAGAACGTATTTGCGGCTTGAGGGTGTGGCAAAAAATGTGTATATGCTGATGATCACCATCCGAAGAATGTTTTTTTTTGTTTTGCCAAACACGCGTCAGTCGTCGAGTGACTGGGATTAAAATGAGAATTATCTACGTGTAGTTGACGATTTTGGTTTCGTTCGTTTCTATGAATGCAGCACGCTACTGAAATGAAGGCATCTACATAAAATTGACACAAGCAGGGGAGTTTGAGGGGTGGATTTAGATTTTAACTTGTTAAATTCACATACTGCAGGAGAAATTTTAAGCATTATTGCGCATTTGTTAACAAATTCATATTGGGAACCGCCATGACAGGTGCGCAGTTAATTAACTTGAACATGTGCACTGTATTTATTGGAAGACTAATTTAAAATCTGAAAAGATGGTCAACGTTGTATTTTGGCATTCTCCCGTGATTACCTTTTATCACTTAATTGACTGAAAAGAAATGTGCAGATGTTTGACCAGAAGGTAAAAAATACATTTGGAGACCAATGGAGCAAAGAAGACCTACTGACTTCAGCCAGGCGGACGACGAAAGGCATACAGCCTTCTTCATAAGTACATTCGCTAATAATCTTTGCATATTTCACAACGATGGACGATGGAAAAATATCTGGTGGTCCCAATGGAAAATGACATAAGTATTAATAGACCGTCCAGATGACATTGACTGTCAGTAATTGGGCTCACTCAAGAATCTAGTTATCTTAAGTCGACTAGATTGGTCTCAACTCCAAAAATAAATTGGTCGGGAACGTCACTTTTTCTACGTCAGCCACATATGCGAACTGTCAACATAGTACTCAGTCACGAATTTCTTCACTAGATTCGTCGGCTACCCCTCCATAAACGTCAACTGAAACAGCTGCTTAGTTGGCCAATTTCAGCCAATCAAAACCGAGAGTAGTCAGTAGTCAGACAGCTGTCAGACTTACTTAACTTGATACTTGAACATTCCCACTGCCAGCAACTGTCAGTTTAGTTGGGACGTGTTTAAAGATCTCAACCCATAGAATCCGTCGCGTCCGTTGTGGCAACGTTTTTGACTGACAAGATTATAGAATACACAGTTGCTTATGGAACGTGACCCATAAGCAGCGGACGTGCCGAATGCGACGGATAAAGTAGGTTTACTTTCAACTTTTCTGTCCGTTGACCGGTTGACGGTTCTCACAGTGAGAGAGGTAGCAGTTTCATTGGTGGAAATATTGAGAGCATGAGAAAAACTATCATTGGCTGTCGCCAGTTTTCTTATATGGTGGGATTTCTTCCTTTTTATGGGAATTTCGAGGTCCGAAAAGCCTTCCATGGGAAAAAATAAAACCCCCAAATCCATTAAATTTTTGCTGAAATTTCATCAAAATTGATATCTGCATTTCACCACGGTTAAAAACACAATGAATGTACATAAAAAGAGCTTCTGTAAATCGCTTTTTAGCAAGATTTTCTGGTATTAAAATTTTGTAGTACAAAAAGGTAATGCTTATAAATATTAACAAACTGGGACTTTTATAACAAACATAATTTAATTTGATTTTTATGTCCATAAAATATAAATTTTACTTTTAAAAGTAGATTTCAAGGTAATTTTTTAAAAGGAATTTGAGTACGGTGATTGGCAAATATTATTACGTTTCATGGGAAATATTAGGACAGAGCACTTTACCACTGGCTGTCACCGTATGCGACGGATTCTATGGGACTGATCGTTCCGTCTAATCCGTCAATATTGACGGATCCGTCGACGAAACAAATACGACGAATTCTATGGGCTGGGCCCTTAAGAAACAGAAAATGTTTTAATTTGGCGAATGCCATGCCGGGTTGCATCGCAGCATGGCAGCATTAACGATGGCCAAAGTGATAAAATCGTTAAAAAAAATGTCCGAGAGTTTAAAGGGGCCTGGTACAAATACGCAAAAAATTACGAAGTAAACTGCAGATCATAAATAAAAAGAATACTTACTCAAATATGTAATCAAAGGGTAATTGAATAACGAGGGAACAGAATACTCCGCATTCGAAAGAAGCTATGTAAATATATCATACTTACAGGGAATTATTTCATTAAATGTGCTCACTTTGTTCTGAGTATTTTTTATGGAAATATCTAGTGGTTCAAAAGTAGCCAATGTAAAAAGGGAATTTTTTGAAAAGTCGTCGCCGGGGTCCTGATATGAAAAAAGTGGCCAAATGGCGACTAATGTCTCCCATCGGTAACACTGCTGCTTGGAGTACATGAACAGAGATTCTACTGATTGCTTAAGAATTTGTATCCCAATAATGAAAAATGTCACGACCCATTTTTTAATCCCAACCATTTTTCTAACGATTTTTTTTTTAAACTGAAAATGCATAGTGTTTCAAATTTTATTCCTTTAGCTCACATGAGTGTAGAGAAATAGCAACATTGGCCTAAAGCAACGTTTTTTTTTTTTAAACTCAAGTCAATCAACTCACTACTTTTTGAGTCTTGCGAGCACAAACATAAGCAGGCTGAATTTTTATATATACATAAAAGATTGGTTCCAATTATAGGCTAGAACAGTTGTAAATTTGCTCTGGAGCGATGCCGCAAGTACGATCATTATTGGAACAATGTTGCAACGAACGACATGCTGGAGACTGGCAGATAGTTTTAGTTTTTAGTTTTTAGTCTTTACGTGGAGCCCAAACCGTTGCATATTTTGAAAATAAATGAAAAATATCCTTCTACTCACGATTAATTGGTTTACTTACACATTCTCGTCAGTGTCCGGAACTAAGCAAGCTGGCGTTAAGCAAGAACCGATCTAATAAAAGAAAACTTCAACTCTTCGATTTTTCTTTCACTTTAACCTCTCAACTATTCCGAATAAATATGACAGCAGCGTGCATTAAATGTTACATGCTAAGCATTCATCCAAAAGTTCACCACATCAGCGCAGATCCAGTGAATTGTAAATTGTTCTCACAAACTTGAGAATTTAAGTAAAATTACGCCACGTTGTGGTCTGTGCATGTATAGCGATATGTTTTGAAAACTGATCCGATGCATCGCACCCAATAGCCCTTTACTCGCTCTCCAGTCAACAAGGGCTTTCAAGGGTGAAAAGTCAACACGAAATCGCAAAAAAAAAGAAAAAAAAAAATTATGAGCAGTACCTACCTCTATATAGCCGATGGTACACATATACATACTGTGTCGTTAAGTAATCACTGTGAACACTGAGTCCTGGCTCAACAAATTATTTACCAGGAAAGTTCCACGTCCACCCACCCGTTAACAGGCACACACTCACACACACACAGAGAAGCAGTAGCGATTGCATGCAAACAAACAACGCTCGCGGTTAGGGCGAAAATGTGTATTTTCCTACACTTGAGTGTGAAGAGACCGTGCAACGGGAGAGTAAACGCTAGACCAGACCAGCAGCCGAGCAGCACAGGCATTCGGGATATACCCTCATTACGATTTCTATCCAACCGATTCCTTTCCACATTAAGGATGCAAATAGCAAACAAAGGTGAATGAGCATAGTGAAGAGAACTGGAGATGCGGATGGTGCATGATGTTGATGTTGATGGAGTTGGTGCCTCCTGGTGGAACAGGAATTCCAAGAAAATGATGCGAAATAAATTCAGCATGCACTTGCTGCCTGGTGCTGCTTCTGGCGCTCTTACTAATGCATATTATCCTTACCCAGGATCTAGCGGAGTCTAGACCCCAAAAAATATACACAACCGTCTACTCTGTTGTGCGCCACCACCATGCGACAGCAACACTTAACCGGCAGCGAGTGAATTTTTTTTCTGTAGCAAAAAAAAAGACAAATCTTGCGTACGAACGAAATAATAAAAAAAGTATCATAGAAATACGGAAAACGGGAAAATTTGCAGAAGGAAAAGTAATTTCAAGCACCAACAACGACAAATAGCTGAAGGGGTAAGGAATTCAGGAATCCTTTGGGAGGGCAAGCGTGCTTCATCCTCATCTACAACCATTGCCATTGTATGGTCGTACAGGTCGTATAACTATGTACCTCCATCAGGAACGCAGTAATTTTCACCTTAGAATGGGTGTCACTGTCGCTGCTGGGGCATAGAGTTGTTCCTGAAATATTTTCTTTCTTCTGCTGCTGTTGTTGTGTGCTGCTGAATGCAAGCGTACCACACTAATTTACAATGCTCTTAAGAATGTGAGGGCGCTGAGTGATGGTGGATTGATGGAGAATGAAGTGCTGGCACTGCTGCTATAGTTGCTGATGTATTTTTATTCTGCGAAAACTAAGGACGTCGACGACGATGACGATGGTTGATTGTCAGCTCAGCGAAGTAGAGCTGTAGTTATGAAAATGGCAGTACCTTCTTTTTGGATTATAATATACAGAATGAGACTCGAATGCGCGAGGCCATATATTGGGAAAGGTGACATTCAGGAAGGAACATTGTAATGAGAGGACCGTTGTTCGTGGGAGGATTTGCCATATTAATTTAATTGTTAGTGGGTATGGGTAGGCACTATAGGTTTCTTAATTGCTCTGCTGTATATAACGTATATGCTTGTTAAAATAGAATCTCCCCTTCATAGAATGCAAATTATGTAGAATAGGTAAACAATTTAAAATAAAATGAGATTTTGTATAAATGCATAACATATTTGTGTTTTTATGGAAATGTAAGGAGAGTCTTTAAATCCAATAGTTGTTGCTACCTATCACTCAGAGAAACGATGAGAAATATTGCCTTAACCGCATCAAGTAAACTTTTTTGCTTAATATAATATATCTCTTTAGAACTAGGACAATTAATGTGCAGACTATCGGAGGTATAACCAAGGACAAACTGCTTTTTAAGCCTCAATTTAGTAATTTTGCCATTGTCTTAGGTTATGTTAGGTTACACGCAGAAATATTCACTTATTTAAAATCAATCAACTTTCGGTTTCAAACTACCAAGTAATACTGTTAATATAGCTCCTATACAGAGTTACTGGATTAAAAATACCCCAGTCAACTTGTTAAAGAAACTCGGTTAAAAATAACCGATTTATCAATTTCCCCTCCAAATTTGCTCGGTCGTAAATAACAAACTAAGTTGGTAGTACTTAACGAAGTTACTCTGTTGTTTTTAGCCAACCCACTGCTGTTATTTCCCTACCCACTTGGTAGAATTTAACCAAGTTACTCCGTTGTTTTGAGCCAACCCACTTGATTGAATTTAACCAAGTTACTCTGTTGTTATTTACCAACTCACTTAGTTAAAATTAGCCAACATACTTCGTTGCATTTTACGTCCGTGGATCTAAAAACTGAGCCAAATTTACAAACATTGAATGGGTTAAATTTTCACGAGTAAAGTGGTTAAAAACAACTCAGTGTTTTGTTATATTTAAACAAGACTTATTGGTTGTTTTTAACAGAGAGGTTGTTAGATCTTAACAAACATTGAATAGGCTAAAAATTGATATGAAAAACGGTTATTAATAACCAATCGGTGTGTTAAAGCTTCAAATTGGCTATGTTGTTTTCAACTAACGTACAAATTACTGCAAATTTCCTAATAAATGTTTATAAATAAAATTTGTGTGACATGAAAAATAATTATAACAGTCATATTTTAAGTGAAACAAGTTAAAATTCTTCAAAAATTAATACTTAATTAACTCCCACTCTGTATTGGCTTATACTAGTTGATACAAAATAGAAAGAGTCGCTAGAACCTATCTGCCGGGCAGAAGGTGCGAGAGACTAGATATCTCTTTCTTTTGGGCCTGTACTGGGAAAAAACGAGATAAAATCAAGATAATCAGTGTCAGATTTAGCCTATCCGTTGACGAAAGTCTGTTAAGCTCGGAAATTCTTAATTCGACTACAAAAATCTTACTTTGAGTATGCTTTGGTTAACCTTTAATTCTTATTTTAAGATTGTTCTATAACAGTATTAAGAAAGTGTAATCTTAAATTAAGCCCCAAAGTCATTTCATTCGAAGAATGCAACAACTTGATTTTAAATCGTTATAAACTTAAATTGAGCTTGTGTGTTCTTAAATATAACGCAATGAAGAATGTTTGATCTTAAGTTAAGCTCTAAACCCCCTTATTTTTCACCTATTTATCAGCAATAAGAATAAAGTTCCCCAAACCCCAGGATAACAACTCTTGAAACAAACTTACTTAAATAAGAACAAGTTATCCTTATATTACATTTTTTCGGAATGCTTTAAGAATGCCATATCCCAGTATAAATTCATATACCATGATCATAAAGATCACAATTGGTATGCACATTAATGCATCATGCAAGTTTAAGATTAGTTGGACTTAATTTGAGAGTATAATTCTTGTTCGATCCTGTATTTGTGTCTAAAAAAAATTATTCAGGTAATATGATTCAGATTTTAAGATTTTGATAGGCTTGATTTAATAATGAAAAGCTTGATTTTAGATTTTTGTTATTGTTTTAAGTGTCATTCGGTTTATTTTGAGATTGAGCACGTAAGAACGAAGCAAATTAAGAATAAGCCTGATCGGGCTAGAATTTAGCTTGGTATTTTTTCCAGAGTGCAAAACTAAACTAAATAAGTAACTAAAATTGCTGTAGATACTTGTTAAATACTCGAATTTTCCTTCTTTGTACTAGACATTTGTACTTAAAGTGCTTCCGCGAAGGCTTGGCGATGCGCAGTCAAATTAGTTAAGCGAGTAAATATATTGGAAAGATTTTCGCCGCTAGATTTTAGAGGAACATTTTTTTGACACATTTCTTATTGTCAAAACTAATACAATTTTTTTTTTCAATTGAAACAGGTCGGTGTTGGCAGCCTGTAGCTGCCTTGTTAATGATGTCAAATCAACAAGATTAATCAGCACGTCCAAATAATAAAACTTTATCATCAAAATTATTGCTCGTCGTTGCGTCCGTTTTAAGTCGACTGTCCGAGGTTTCGTCGCCAATTTCGAAGCAACCAACTCGGTGAACACCCAGCCAACACCCGTACATTAATGGAACGCCAGAGAGGCAGCGGTCTTTGAAACTTAAGGATGCACAGGAGAGCCCGAGGTTGTCAATTCCTCATGGTGCTCCAAAAGTCGGCCTTTCACAGACTTCAACTTGGTGAATTTTGTGTCGGGACTTGGGCCTATACACACGTACAAGATGCAACTACAATAGACAACGCCGTTTGTTCGCTGTCTGGGTTTCGGAGCGTTTAGACGAGGACCCCAATTTTGGTTGAAAAATCATCTTTAGCGACAAGCCTCATTTTGGACTAAGCAGCTATGATAATAAGCAAAATTGTCGTATGTGGGATGATGCCAACTCACACAGTTCCGGGCAGTGTATCCACAAAAGGTAACTGTTTCTTGAGGATTTTAAGCCGGCGGCATCATTCGTCCGTAGTTTTTTCAAAATGTCGTTGGTGAGCCGAGTGCTACGGAACGATGCTTATCGATTTATTGTTGTCCAAATTGGAGGATATAGCGGTTGACAACATGGTGGTTCCAGTGGGCCAAGGCGCTACCTTCACAGCAGACGCCTAGAAACACATTTTGCATTAATTATTTGGGGGTATATGGGTATCTCTCTGCGGTGACGTGAGACGTAGACTTTTTCTTTTAAGAATCGACGGATGCCCTTAAAGCCAACATTGCTGATGCCATACAAGTACAAGTGGATTTTAAATAAAAAAATAATTTCGTTAACACCTCACACACTGTTTGTTTTATTTCATTTCACAGCCGACCCGTTTTTACTGAAAAACCTTGTATTAGGAATGCCACTGCCACATCGACGTGCGTGGAACGACTTCCCAGCATTCGGGCATACTAAACGAATCCTCCTTCCTCCCTACCGTCTGTAAGAAATCAGCGTCATTCTTGCTGTTTCCTTTTGCCAAGCCTCTTATAGTGTGGTAGCTTTAAGTGACACCACTGTCTGCGACGACGCTCGTATTGAGTACAACGGACCAGTTGCGCCCGAGAGCTCTGATGGAGTATTTCATAACCTGGCAAAAACAAATCTTTCCATTTATGAAAGAAGTGAATGCAACTCTCTGACAAACAACTAAATTTCCCAATACGAGTATTGCTTCAATCTTTTACCTAAAGCATGGTAATCAAGTTTTAATAACATTCAGGCAGAGTGCTCTATTTATCGTTGGTTCGTGTGCTTCGGATACATATTACACTTTTATTATCTTTTTTCATGAGAGCGCGCTGCCAAGGGATGATAACATCAACGTCAGCCGCTCGCTTGTCCCCGCTTTACAATAGAAAGCCAAACTAAATTAAACCCTCTCCAAATCCAGTATGGATTCTTGGCTCGCTGAGCGTCGAGTAATTTTTCTATTATAGGTGAAAACGAGTGCCCCATAAAACGAACGAACACACAAAGGATCATAGATTTAATCCTGCACCGAAAATAAACGCAGCTTGTGTTGTACACAGAAACCCAACCCGACCACCCGAATAACGTAGCAAACTGCGATGACGACGACGCGACGGTAATACAGCAACGCAATCATGCTTTTCGTCGTTAAACTTATACCAAGAGTCGGAGCACTCCAGAGAGAGCACTGGCATACCGAGATATGGGGTATTTTGCCAATGGCTATTGGGGTGGTTTTATAAAAATCCTTTCTTGTGCTGTGAACAGTTCCACTAACGAAGGGTGGAATCCGTTTGCCTCGACATTTATTGATGCCATAAAGTTGAAGATTTATGTCTAGCGTCTGTCTATAACTTTGACTTGGCTTCTGCTCTTTCTAGAAATGCCCTGTGTGTAGATACAGTTTTCACCCTAAGCATACACAGAAATTCATAAAACTACCCACAGTTGCATGCACAACACAATGGAACAGGAATTTTTCGAAGCGATCGTTCAGCTCAGCAGTCACAAGGATATGTCGGCAATGGCTTTCAATATTATTAAATTCTTTTCCAAGTTCTCGGAGGTTATTAGGGGTGCAACTTGCAACAGCTATCGAATTTACACTCGACGAACCCTTGTTGGTGTAAGGGTGGTGGTTATTTTTATGTCCTTCACTGTTTGTCGTGTTTGGTGTTCCCTTATCATTGAAGGTCCCTGTTTTGGTGAGCTGCAGAGTGTTTTTTTTTTTATTATTAACCGTGTACCGGCACGGGTTGGTTGGGTTTGTAATTGTGCAGCGGCGAAATTATTAAGATGGGGGTAATAAGACAAAATCAATTTAAAACTGTGTAATTTGGATTAGAAGACAGACTGGCACTAAAAATGCGAATTGTTATCTGGATTGTAGTTATCAGGTATACATTTAAGGTCAGTCTCATACATGCTACCATTCCTAATGGGGGTTACCATTCAGGATGATTATGGGCACTGTTTTTACTTTTAAGTTTCGAATTTACAGAAGGCAGTTCTGCAACGTGCATTAAGGTACAATTTTCATCGATTTGCTTATGTGCTCGCGCTGTATAAATTTGACGGAACAGAATCAGGAATAAGTGAACCTCGCTACAAAATCTCGATCCCCCTTCCCTTGGACATACAACGGTTTTTAAGCTGAAGTCATTTGAACTCTGTATACCAGGAAATGCATAAGACATAATCTGAGAAGGTACAAAATATGGAATTGTCGGAACATTATTTGGAGCAGCTTGCTAGACCTTAAAGGCTCAACGACTCGCTTCATTGGACACAAGCACAACCTTCTTTTGATCTGCCAATCTCCGCGTTGAACAACTTGCACGGGGTGGAACTGGGCCTCAACCAATACACTTCTCCAGTTAACTCGATTTTTGGCTAAAGGTCTCCAGTTGTGCACTCCAAGTTGTTTGAGGTCCCCTTTCATTTGCGTGCGCCACCTAAGGCGAGGTCTTCCTCTACTGCGTTGTCCCTCCGGGTTGGATTGGAATCCGGTTGGAATTAAAGACATTTCGGGCCAGAACATTGGTGTCTATGCGCTTTGCATGTCCCAGCCATCCTAGACGACTGATGTGCACTTTTCTGACCAGGTTGTCGCTTTACTGCTCGTATAGTTTTCTTCTTCAAACGACCAAGAAGATCTTCATCTGATAGTATTTCAGTTTTACATTTTTGCAGAGGCCTGTGTTCCTGTTCCATAACGGTGCTCTACTTTTAACTTCATAAATTAGCTTCTCCGAGTCCATTTTGGAACTAAGCACAAATCCTATTAAACTAAAAAACTTTAATTCTCATAGTTCGCGCGAGTGAAATTCGCTTGCACGGAACCACAGCCTTAAGATCGTTGTGCTGCCTATAGTATAAGATCGGCCCGAACTCCAGATACAAAAGTGGGATCCGGTCAAAATTCTGCTTAGAGAAATTCTGCTTTACAAAATTCTGATTTTCAAATTTAAAGTAATAAAATTCTGCTTATTCTGTTTTTTTTTTTCCAACAAATGTACCTAAGCGACGAGAAAAAAATAGATATAAAAAACACCTTAAAAAATATTTATTTTTAGATTTAAAATAAAAATAAAATTCAAATTAAAAAGAAATTATATAAACAAAAATTGAAACAGTCCGAAATAAAAACTTTTATTTATTATTATTTCATTATTTTCTTTGTGTACTTCATTTCGGCAGTTTAAAATAACAGCCGAAATGTTGTTTAATCAAAATTACTTCGGCAGCGGCTCGGTAGGATCTTCGTTCTTCGAATACTCTAAGACCATTTTCCTAGGATGTTCGTTGTAATTACTGTTGCACTGGGATTGATGGTTTGGTGGACAAGGACTTTTCCTTAGTCTTCCTGAACAATATCAATTACAGTGTCGCTTCTTTTGTTAACTTTCGTATTTCTAAACTAAAAGTAAAACAAAATCGTATTTTTTAAAAATACCCACGAAGTATTTTATTTTGCTACCATTAGGAAATAAAAGACCCATCCAGAAAAAAAGTGAATCAATTTATACATTTTAAATATCTAGGTACGAAGCTACAAAAAATTCTAGTGAGTACTAATAGTGTCTGGTTTTTCCCTTTATGCCATAGGAGCGTTCTCATTGCACCCTAGTGATTTGCGAGCCTGTTAAAATGTTCTACTTGTCGTTGGATTGACATTTACACCCAATCTCCAGATGCGTATATTTTGAAAGTAAAATAAATTGATTTTTAGGAGCGTGTCGATAAATTATGATGAAAATTAACTTACGAAATACTGCATCTTTATTTATAATCAATTTAAATAAAAAAAAATAATTTTGGTTAGAAAGAAAATTCTTAAAATACTTGACGGAATGACAGGTTGAATACTCGTAGTTGAATGGCGAAACGCGAATAAGTATGAATGAGAAAATATACAAAATGGTAGGTTGATTTAGTGTCGCACTCTTGTGGTCGATTCATGAAGTTGATGTTATTCATTTGAGTCTTATATTTGAATTTTAGAATCGAATAACGATCGGTTGAATGTAGACACCTATACACATTTATTATACCTATTAGAATACAAACATGATGAATGTTTACCAGTGAACTCTTCATTTTTCTGACAGAGATCAAAGAACTCATCAGTTTCTGTTGTTTCACAATAAATGCATTCAATACAGAACGCTTATCCCTCCAGTTCTGGGGTCGGATTCTGGTAGGCGAAAAAAAATAATGCCAACAGTTAGTAGTAAATGCCAACTATGGAAAAAAAGAGAGACTCACTTTTTGAAAGCGTAAGCTTTAAATTTCCTGCAATATTTATTTATTTTATAAATTACATGGTTTATTAGATAAAAAACCGTTAAATATTACTTTTAGTTTCTTCCTCGCAACTTAAAAATTCTTTTAATTTTTTTCTTTCACTATCTCCACTTTCCGGCCTCGCATTTTATAATTATCCCGAGTATCTATTTTGTATTTTCCCCCTCTTTTCCATCTGTCACTGGCAGATGGTCAGGGTCACTGCTTTTTGCAGGGATGTCTTTGGCTTGAAATAGGGTAATGTCAGTGTTGCTAACACCAACCATGGTTTATTCAGAAAAGCAGAGTTGTTATCGACGTGTTCTTTCTTCGGAATATAACCGAAAATGACGAATAGCGAAAAGACACAACCGCGAGTACTATCAGCTGTAGCAGGATTTGGGTGAAACTCAAGCTGGATAGGCCACATAGAGCGAATTGTATGTAGGTATGGCCCGATCAAGAGTATCTTTGAATCCCAGAAACAATATATAAAATATAACATCATCGCGTAAAAACTTTCATGTTTGATTTGAGTTTCGGAATATGCATTCTCCTTACGTAGATACTACCGAGTACCGAAGCCATATTAGGCATGGAATGTAAAAGTAGTTTACGATCCACTTACCACTTTAAAATATTCTAGGCTGACATTTTGAAATGATTATGCAACGCCACAGTATATGTATATATATACAGATACAACTTGCCTATTAGCGGTTATCCAATGCACTACCATATAGTAATCATGCCTGCATGACATAATCACAAATCGCCCAACCCGGCAGAGGTCCTGTAACAACTGTTCTTCGCTTTCTATTTTGCATTAGCATATTTATGAGGATATTTTCTGTGTTACATTGTTTGCTTACACTTCGTTGCGCCTACACATAACCTCATGTATTCCGGTAGCCATTGCATCCAGTCGCTGCAGCCCACCCTCAAGTCTGACTCTATTAATAAACTCAAAATGTTGTGTCCTATATTAGAGGAAAAAAAATTATTTTAAAATTTATAGCATTGAGTCATAAAAACGAGTATAGTAAAATCCAACATCGACCACGAAAATGTACACAAATGCACTGTTTAGTGCTTCCTCCTGGCGTGTTACCCCAAGCACGCAGTAGTAGACGCGAGTCCTAAGCTGCACTGCTTTTGCTTCTAGTTGCGGTCGGTTTCTTTCCAGCACATTTTTAATCCGTAAACATCAAAGGGTTCTCAAAATGTAGGAGCTCTATGTACGAGTATCGCGTTAAGGTTAGTTTATTTGCTAGCACTATTACGGGTCGTATGTCTTTATGGAGCACCGCGGTCAAGTTTACATTTTCGTAGTATTTTTATGACCTGCATTGCATTTTTACGATTCGTTAAGAAAATTAATTCCTTTATTTTATTGCAGGATTTTGTTTTGGTTAATGGTTAGAGAACCGGAGCGGGAGCGCCTAGTGAATGTTTAGTCTAGTCTGGAGTTGTGCTGTGGTACTTCGAAAACATAATCAATTTTACCCGAATACATAAAAGTGAACATTGAACAAGTGCTTAAGCAGCAATCGGAGAAAGTTTATAGAGAGCGAATATGTTTATAGTAGATACATATTTAAAGGCATTAACACGTACCTACTAAAAACGTAACTACTAAAAATGCCTGATGAATAGAACCTCAGCATTGTTTGCCGATCCACAAGAAAGGAAACCCTCTTAATTGCGCAAACTATAGAGGAATCAGTTTTCTAAACATCGCGTACAGGATCTTATCTGCCGTAATATGTGAACGTCTGAAACCTTTCGTCAACAACCTGATTGGCCCCTAGCAGAGCGGTTTCAGACCCGGAAAGTCCACTCTCGACCAAATATTCACACTGCGGCAGATCCTGGAAGCTACCCAAGATTTCAGATCGATACTCACCAAGTTTTAATTGATTTTAAGGCTGCGTATGATAGCATTTATAGAGACGAACTATACAAACCTATGTCTGGTTTTGGCATCCCCACAAAACTCGTACGTCTGTGCAGGATGCCGATAGAGAACTCTCGCTGCTCCGTCAAGGTTGGTACCGACCTAGGGATGCCAGATCTAAAAAATTTGACGGCGGGACATTTTTGCATTTGAAGTGAATTTTTATTTTTATTTTAGATTACATTTTATTTGTTGTAATAAGTGATATTTGGTTTAAGTAAAAGTCTTGTAACTCATTTGTACATTTTATGTAACTTTTTCAAATCAAATTTGTACAGCTTATTTAGTTTTCGGATTTTTCCGATAACGTACAATGTTAAAAAGTAAAAATTCAAAAACGACCATAACTTAATCAATAAAAATAATAACTTTATATTAAGATTATATATTATATATTGACTAACTTAACTTAAAAGTTACGATCGTAACACGTTTGTCAACCCTGGTTCAGAGACGCAGACCACGGAACTATCATCATTCGATTAAAGCGCACTTCACACTTTGTTATTGTTATAGCTATGCAAACTAGGGCTAGCGCTTAGAGTCTATATCTTACTACTTGCAATTTGTTTTATTAAATAATGAAGTAAGGGCTACAAGTTAAAAAGCGGGACATAACGGGACAAATTGTTCAGTGCGGGACATTCTGCGGGACACTTTTCGATGCGGGACAATTGCGGGACAAAAGCCTTATATATGGACAGTCCCGCACTGAGCGAGACGTCTGGCATCCCTATATCGACCTCACAGCAGTTTTCGATGTCAAAAAAGGTTTCCGATAAGGTGATGCGCTATCATGCAACTTCTTCAACATTATACTTGAAAAAAATGTAAGAAAGTCAATGGTCAACAGCAGTGGCACAATTTATTTCAAGTCTTGGCAATTGCTAGCATACGCAGACGACATGGGCAAAAATTGGATTAGCAGTTAATGAGGCAAAAAGTAAGTATCTGCGGTCAAAAGGACAAAAGGGACCTACAACATCGACGAGTCGGACAAAACGTCACAATAGACAGCTATAGCTTTGGGGTAGCCAGGGACTTTATCTACCTCGGCTTCGCTTTACGATCTGACAACAACATCTCGTCAGAAATGCAACGGAGGATAACTCTTGCCACTGCTGTTTCTTTGGGTTAAGACGGCAATTGAGTAGTAAGGCCCTCTCCCAAAACACCAAGATAACCCTATACAAGACCCTAATCATACCAGTCCTGCTGTACGGTGCTGAGGCATGGACTTGATCACAAGAGGATGAGGATATTCTTGGTCGTTTCGAGCGTAAAATCCTTCGCAAAATATTCCTCCCTGTTTGCGTTGATATGTTTTAGAAAAGGAGATTCAACGACGAACTATACAAGCTGTACAGCTCAAGCGGTGTTTTAACCAACCATGTAAGAAGCAGTGGTGTATCGCATAGTTCAAGAGGTTATTATAGCTCTGTACTTAATATTGACGATTTTGGGATAGGCTTTAACACCTTTTTATTAACTCGTTGGGGTACTAAAAACAGTTTAAGAATCTAGGACAATTTCAATAAGAGGCGATATCCCATTAGCTCTTTGAAGAGCTTGAAACATCTTACTTTATCATTCCCCTGCGAAGATGATAAATAGATTGTTGATTAACTACCTATAGCCTCTTATTCAAAGGTTTATGAACTTACGAACAAAGTATGATGCCAATAATAGCATTCTGCATTAAAGAATAATTCAAATAAAGTCAATGTCTTATCTTGTTAAAAGTGTAGGTAAACATTCATTGAACAATGTATGAGTAGGTGTTCGTGTGTTTGTTCGAAGCGTGTTAAACCATTATTTGTCTAGCTTGTGAGGAAAAATCATCCAGGACATCCAGGATGAATTGTAATATGTATGCATGTAGTTAATGCCGGCTAGGTTTACCTTGGGGTGGAATCCAGAGCCAAACCATTGTAGTAGAGCGGTGTGGTGAAAGCATGCGCCATTGTTCCATTATTCTTTCGAACGAAATAAGGGAGTCAGTTTCGCAGCACTGAGTTTGAGTGGTTTTTAAATAAGAGAAATTGGAATGAAATCTCTTCAAAATGCTTCGCAAAAGCTTTAGATTAGTATTGAGTAAGCGGCAGGAGATTAAGGGGACACGCTGACACTCACCCAGAGACTCACTCACTCACCCTTTGTATAGTAAGGAAGTTACAATTGTAGTGCACGTACTACATTTAATTTTCCAAACAAATGAGAACGCCGGTAAATATATACTTTGGAGTTTGGATTATCATTTCCGACTTCAAAAATTTTAATATACAGGTTTACTTAGAAATTGCTATAAATTTACCTTATTTACAGTTGCATATTTTTGAAACTATGAATATGAAATAATGTAATATATTCCTACATTATAAGTTTAGTAAATAAAGTGCAACAGTAGGACGCTGCCTTTGAAAAATATGAAAGTAAATGCAACAATTCTGGGTTCTTTTTTATACGTTTTTTGAATGGTTATCCGATCTGATATTCATGAAAAGTCAAACATCAGTGGTCTTCACTGACTGTTGATAGCTCTATATGAAATGTTTCGGATCACTTATACTTACTTATGTCGTATATCTACTTGTGGGTCCTAGGGCCTCTACAACGCCTACGCGCTATAGTGTGCGGTTTATGGCAATGTGCCTCAGCTCTCCCCAGCTATTTCCCAGTTGCCGTGCTTCCTGCTCGACTGTTCTACGTGGATTCCATTGCATCGCGTGGTTAGCTATGGACCTCTCACCTTCTCGGTAAGTGTGCCCAATCCACTGCCACTTTCGTCGTTGTATGATTGTGCCAATAGGTTCATGGGCAGTTCTCTCATAAAACTGTTCGTTCGAGATTCATTTTGGCCAGGAAATCCTTAAAATCAAAGACCACTATGAAAAGAATATCCAAGTGCATAATCAAAGACGGAAGGGCAATGGAATAACAAGGGTACGGAATACTCCGCATTAGAATAAAGCAAAACCAAACTCTTGAATAAGTTGCCCTGAGATTAAAAAAGTGTCCAAATGGCGACTAATTTTGCCCATCGGTAACGCTCCTTCGGATGCAGGGATAATCTTAGTACAAAATGTCGGAATGTATCCTGTATATGATGGATATGTGCATTGACATGTTTAAGGCACTTTCAAAAATGTTGATCAAGCTATTAGGTAAACATACGTGGCACTTCATATTGAAAAAAATATATATTCAGACGCTATTTCTTAACACTAATGTGAGGTTATGTTGTCAAGACTCTGATGGGTATTGTACGAGCATCTTCTCAACAAAAAATGTGGGCGAGACTAGACAACGAGGTGCGGTATCTACAATATAATTTAAAATATCAACTAAATGTCTTACATTTATGACAGCTTTAACTTTGGATGTGCTGCCCATAATTATAGGTACGTAAAACGGAAATAAACCCAAGTTCCGGGGAATATAATTTCTGTAATCACTTGAAAATATTTCTATTTCTGATTTAAAACATGTGAAATGAGAGCGATTTTAAGTTTCAGCAAATTAAACCAAAAATGCGTCAATCAGTTGTACGAAATTTATAAATAGTTGTCCGCTCATCACTTCCGGAAGGCATTTCGTTTTATAGGAAAGCGAAATTTCGTGAGCCGTCGCTATAAAAATATCAACATGCATAGCTTTTCCCATAATTCCTACCATGTAAACTAGATGGGCGACGAAAAAACGTGTCACGTTTTTTTGCGTGTTAGGTAATGCCGTCCCTTTTATACTGCTTTTACACCATCACGCACGCGCATTTTTGCACAAGACTTGACAGAGATCCGTTTTCCGCAGTCAATGCGTAAAGGAGTAAGAATGAGATCACAAATTAGATTTAAAGTGTCATGGAAATAAACACAAGTTCCGGGGAATGTAATTTCTGCAATCACTTGAAAATATTTATATTTCTGATTCCGATTCTAAGTTCCAGCAAATTAAACCAAAAATGCATCAATCAGTTATACGAAATTAATAAATAATTGCCGGTTCATCACTTCCGGAATCATTTTGTTTTATAGGAAACCGAAATCTCGTGAGCCGTCGCTATAAAAGTATCAACATGCATAGCTTTCCCATAATTCCTACCACGTAAACAAGATGGCCGACAAAAAAACGTGTCACGTTTTTTTGCATGTTAGGTAATGCCGTCCCTTTTAGTCACACGGCTATTTAGTATTTAGCATCCCTTTAATCTTCCGTATTAGGAATGTGTGACCGTGTAAATGCGGCATTAGTCACACGGCTATTTTAGCATAACTTTAATCTTCCGTGATAGGTATGTGTGACTGTGTAAATGCGGCATTGAAACAGTAAAAATGTGAAAAGTTTTCGTAATTTTTTTTTTGTTTTTTTGTAGAACTGACTAATTTGATCTGGACAATTTTGGAATTGATTTCGTGGTTTTATAGTTCATAAGCTACATTCACAGACAAAAATTGGGTTAAATATTCAGTTTAAGTGGTCCAAAAGGGCGAAACAAAGTTTTTAATTATGGATGTAACACAGGCCTTACGAACGTACAGTTGGTTGGTACTATGTTTTACAGGCTGTGTTGTATTAAAATGGGCAGCTTTTGTGATACTTATGTAGTACTTTCAGCTTACTAATAATTGGAACAGTTCACTCTATTTCTATTTATTAACGCAATAAGTTGATGAATCGCCAAACACACTAAAAACTTTACACCTTTCATAATACAAAGCTTTTTTAAACATACATATTTTTAACTGGCAATTTTTTTGGTTATAATGTATATTTATTGCTCATTAGCTTTTTCAGTTAAAACCGTTGTTGGCTTAAAAGCATAAGCATAGAAATTCTTGGTGTTTTTATTGTTTTTTTTTTCACAGCCTTCTCGGTACTACTTTCGATTTCAAATACTATTACATTGAAGAATATTGGACAACTTAAATTTCAAATAGCTGTACCTATCTATAAAAAAATACATTGACTAACTGACTTCTCAACGCACAGTCTAAACAGCAAGTCTCAGATACTAAATTTTAAGCGTCTATTATTCTTTGGTTAGGAAAGGTAACAGTATAAATGATAAAAAGAAAAATTCAATAAGAAAAAAAGCTAATTTTAATGACCGAATTTGTTTAAAATCGTCAAAATATTTGTTAAAAGTGCAAAGTACAGCAAAAGGATATTGCTGAATTAAATGCACTCAGTGTTTGTACATTCAGTGATCATGCATGTGTAGTCTGTGCGTTCAATTAAACACATAAATTCACCGTTTAGATCAGACGAAAAGAAAAACGCTTAGGGTTGCATAAAAATTAAAGTCGAGTTTCTTTTTACACTTAAAAAATTATCAAATTGGAGAAGAAGACCAAATTTGGCCAAACATGACCAATAATGTGGCAACTGTGGTTCTATTGAGGATAAGTCTGTGGTTCCGGTGCAAGCGAAATTCATTCACGCGAAGTTCGCCAACCTCATTTAAAATTACGCATTTTCTATGTTGTGGTTCAGTGCATTAAATTTGCACGCAAATTTAAGGATGCTTTTTTGTGTTATGAATTTCGTACAAAATGGCAGATAATTTATGAAGTTAAAAATCGGGCCTCCTTAGGGGACACGAACAGAAAAGAATTCTAGAAAAATTCAAAACTGTTGGATGAAAGAGCTGTTGATATTTTAATAAGATTTTTACCTTTTTCACAAAACGCCCGATATGATATGCAACGCAGATTACAATTTTTGTGGGTACAAACAACACAAGCCATGCAATCTGTTTCTAATTAATTCGGTACCATGCGAATTGGGTGGGAAAATGTGGTGCATTGCATTATGCCTTGGAAAGAGAGATGATAGATGAGAGTAAGTTGCAATTAGAATTTTCAGAACAACACGAAAAAAAGAGAGAAGAGCAACGCTGAAGCTAAGCGAACTTAAAAAAACTCACTCAATCAAATTCATCCCCAAGGAAAGCGCTGTTCGCACTCAACTTCATTGCATTTCCAGAATTTCATTCACTCACGCACGCACAAGCTGTAGTACTTAGATGAAGTTAAGGCACTAGGCACGCGGCTATGAATAGCATGCTACACATATACGACACATGCATAGTTAAGAAAACCTAATAAAATTCAAATCAAAACAACCAGTCATCCCCATGCATTCCAATTCGATTCCGAACCAGTGCTGCCACAAGGGAAAAAATTTGCGTAGCAAATTTGCGTAGCAAAACTTAATTTGTGTAGCAAAACTCAAAAGTCCAAAATATAAATTAAAACAATAACAAACTCTGACATCAAGAACATGGACAGAGATGTGCGTGCATGTAGATTTGCAACACTCACTAATTTTCCATTACAATTTTGCAATGTAATTCCACACCGATTCCAGTCAAATTCAAACACTAACACATCCAAAGAAATGGGTACTTGTTGGGTATGGTAGAACAAGAATATAAGTTGGTGTGGGGAAGTGAGTAAAGTTTGAGTTATTTTCGTATGTTTTTTCCAGAAAAATTACAAGATTTTTGTTCTCATTTCGTGCTTAAAAAAAAAGTAGCAAAATAGGCGTTTTTAGGGAGAGTGCGTAGCAGCGTAGCAAACGGGCAATTGCGTAGCAGTTTTGCTACGATCGTAGCAAAGTGGCAGCGCTGTTCCGAACTGCATCCACCAACACATACTCACAAATTGTTTTTACACACAATTTCCCTACTTACACTAACGCCGGTTTGGCATAATAGCTACACCAATACCAACTACGAAAAGGGAATTTTCCGTAACAACTCAAACTCAAAGTGTTGCTTTTTGCTCTTCCCGTTTTTCAACACAGAAACAGAAACAGAAGAAAAGAAAAGGCCGTCCACAAAACCAATCTTCAGTTGTTTTGAGTCGGTTCATGGACACGGATGGTTAATTGGGAGAGTTGTGCGTCGTAACGCAACGCGTATCTATATCTATTATTTTTGCTTTTAAACGCAACTGTTTGTTTCGAACCGGTTAATGCGAGTTTCTATAATTATAACTCCATAGAAAATCTGGCCAACGTTGAGAAGTTTTGTCAAATGCCGGCAAAGTGAATAGGTATCCACGAATTGATCTTCACCTTCTTCATCATCGCATCATTATTGGCCTTACCATAACAGAATTCGTCTGCTTAGCAGTCCGGGTCGTGTTTGTTTTAACTACTATTTAGTTTTTAGACTGGCAACGGCAAGTGTCTGAGCGCTGACCCTTGAACAGCGAACTCATTGTTGTGTACTTCTCAATTAAGCGCACATGTGCTCTACAGCGAGTAAAGTGCTCGGATATCTGTTCTTGTGTCGTGCTGGGCATAAAAATGAAAATATATCTTGCAGATGAAGATCGACAAAGGTAATTGAACCGTACTATAGATATGTGTGATGAGTGAGAAAATTCGTCTTCGGTTATCGTCTCCCTAACAGAAAAAAAAGTACCAACGAACTACACAAAGTAAATAAACAAAACTAAGCGGCGTTGTTTGCTGGGTAGCCGGGGAAATAAATAAAAATAAGGAGAGAATAAGGGAACACCTTGGTCGTTGGGCTGTGTTGAAAATTCAATTAATGTGTTTCTTTATCTAGTGGATGTTTAGTTTATCACACGCATAGAGTTTCTAAAACAAATTGAAGCGGTGCGTTTGCGTTTCAATATCACAACATAACGAAGTGCATCCATCAATCGGAGCGTGCGTCGCGTCGTCGGTCGCATTGCGTTTGTTCTGTGTTTCTCCGATGTTTTTAATTCTACAAATGCAGTTCTGTGTAATAATTGAGTGTGAATAGAGTCAACTTTATTCGCTTGTTGTTGAATAAAGTACAATTTAATTTACGAGCAATATACATCTCACAGTTGGATATTTTAACACACAGTCGACAATGGATTTAATAAATAGCCGCAAAATGTTATTTGGATACAATATACTCGCTATTTTTATCGGATTTTTGAGCATCACTGGTAAGTCACTAATAAAAGAATTAAAATTACTCATAACCGTCTGGGTGTTTATTTTCGAAGTAGGTACCAATGCACTTACATCTTCCTCGCGCTCAATGTTAGAGTTGAAAGGGCTGAGGAAAACCGGGGCATATCGCATAGACGTAGGCATGTGTCTTTTTGTAGTTCTTTGCAACCCCACTGAAAATGCACTGCACTTTTTCATGTCTTGTGACAGAGGGGTGCTGCTCACAAAAAAGAAAAACTATTCAGTTAAATGAAACTAAAAAGGGTATCGGAAACGAAACACGTTTTTTTGTTTCACTTTGTTTTGCCATAAGCGGATGTCCATTATACTATCATATCAAAGCAGGTTAAAACTGAATAAAATATTAAAATTTTAGGGTGCAGACTTTAAATGCAGACCTGTACAGTGTACATACCTATCTAAAGCTTTTTGAATGAAGTAGTGGAGTACAACTAGTTGTCATGATGAAAAGAGGCCTACGAACTCAAATACCTATGTTAGAAGTTAAAAAAATTATGGAGAAGTAGCTAAAAACAAAACAAAATGTCAAAAAAAAAAAAAACAAACAACTTAAAATAACAAACACAAAGAAAATCCAAACTAAATAAGACAACATTAGGTATTTACGAACAAATTATCAATTGCGGAATGATTAAAAGAAAATATCCATTTTAACAAACAAGAAAACCGTTTTCAACATAAAATTTCACCTGTTGACTTTTAAATTGTAGTTGTCATCAAGACTAACATCATCAAAAACAATTTTTCAGGCTTTTAAACAGTACAGATGCCTTATAGGGAGACTTTCAAGATTTTTGATCAGTTCAAAAGTATGAGTTCTACGATTTACCCTACACCTTATTCGTTTTGCATGCTTTTGTTTTGTAAGTATACATACCGCCCCAGCAGGATATTCTATACCGCTGTTTAGAATCCATTGCGCGATTGTAGACTAACTTTAAGATAGTTAGACGACAATAGAAACTAAGATGATAAAGTTGCCTCACCGCCCTATTTAGATTTTGCTTCCGATCCAATCCAGTCCAAGGAGTACCATAGTTGACTAAGCAACTAAAAAGCTTAAGAAAATCAAGGAAGCAGGCACTAATGGTTTGCCAACGGAGCTCTTCATATTCCGTGTCGATGTTTAGAAAGGGGCATTCGACAAATCATCAGCCAAGTATGGAAAGCGTGCCCGATGGCTGGACTATCAGCTCCATATCCCAAGTAACAATTTGTAATTTCTGTAGGCAACAGCTTCGATTTCGCTTCTATAGTATTTGTTAACCGAAGTTCATCCATTGCGAAATAATGGTTTCGATAATAACTTCAGTAAGACCTTTGCGAAGCATATACACGGGCTTTATAGATAGATTTGAGATTAAGTTTCGATAAGGTCTCTATTAGACTTCTGAAAATGTGTCAGGAGATGTGTGGAAAGTGAATTGATTCGATAAAGCCTGTGGTTTAAAGCGCTTTCTAGATGCTTCTTTAGAGCTTCTGACCGAAGGCATTATAGAAGCAATGAACTGTCATGCAGTCAACCGCTTGCGATTGGAAGCTGTATAGAAGCATTTGTTCGTACTTCCTCCTTACTTACTTATGGAGGCTTTAAAGAAATAAAAATTAATTTGATATGAAATGAATCACAGCTGTCTAAAGAAACCATCAATCAATGAATCGGGGAAAAATTACAAAAATTAAAGGACTTTTAGCACAATAAAAAATATGTCAGTAATGTGACTTTAAATAAACACTCTTCGCTAATAAATAAATTAGGTAACACTAAATGTCTTGCTTACAAGTTCGGTTGAGTGAGCTGCAAGTTTATTGCAAGTCTTAACGAAACTCTAAAATGTATCAAGTAGTTCAGATTTACTACTGTTACAGCATTATGACGAATTAGCCTAGGGGGTAGTGTATTGAACTGCTACGCAGGTGGATCCATATTCGATTCTCGGTGCGACTCATGTAAGTGCAAGTAAAATGCGAGTACGTAAATATAAACTGCATGAAAATTGCAAAAAGTCACTGAAAATATTTATTAATAAGATAAAAAAAAAAATAAGAAAATGAAAAATTGCAAATTATAATAAAAAAAACATAAATATTTTTTCTTTTTAATTTTTGAGCTTCTATAAAGTTTCATTGATGCCCAACCTAAGTAATAACCTACTGCTGATAAATGTGATATGCTTCTTTTGCGGAGCATTAGCCTACCGTGGATGTTAATTGCCTTTCAGACAAAGAAGTTGTGTTTTCAGTAAGGTCTTTCCAAGCTGTTCAGGAAGTCTTATAAAAGTAAATACCTGCATTAAAGTGCGCCATATGTGTTTCCATTAGGCCTTATGCAGTTAATATTGCGGGAGGTGAAATAGCTTCGATTGACCTTACCGAAGTCAAATTGTTACTTGGGATGCTTCATCTACAAAAATTCGTTCCTATGCCTTGCAAGAACTATCGAGGCATATAAGATTCCAATTTAATCCCCCAAAACCCCTACCTGCGTTCGACCCTGAACGGAATACTCCGCGTTGGAAAGAAGCAAAACCATACTTATGGAAGCAGAGAATATTTCCTTAAATATTTTCACTTTAGACACTTTTAGGCAATGGGAGTTGCTCAAAAGTTTTGAGTACTTGCTATGGAAATACTGTCCCGAAAGTCGCCAATGTTGTAAACAGTAACGAAAACAGAGAATTTTTGAAGGGTCGTCGCCGGGGCCTGGTATAAAAGATTGGCCTAATGGCGACTAATGTCACCCACTGGGCTATTTGCTGTAGGCTCACTTATAAAGGGTATTCTTTTTCAACTTAGTCGTTCGGGTGCGACATACGATCGTAAGGAAAGCCCCTGGATAAACTGCTGGTTTTAGTGGTTCACTGCTCTAAGGCGTGGTTATCAATATCACCACAGTAAAAGATATATAATGTGAATATTCTGACGCCTTGCACTGTGAAAAACAATGCCATATACCCATTTAGTTAGTTCGCCGTGCCATCAAGCGACCCAGTGTGATAAGTATTGCTCTAATTTTCGTCGCTAGGTTAACCGTGCTACGTTCCGTCTCAAAGTTTTATTCTGTAACGAGATTTCAAGTCGCTATTCTATGCCGAAAAACTAAACGCGATGGACGACTTGGAAGCCAAAATTCGTTGGAATTGCTCATTACTCGAGTTTGCCCGAAATAATATTTAAATAGAGCACCACTGCCATTACCGAAATTGTATACTATTATTTTATTTTAAAGATTTATTTATAAATGACTGGAAATATTAATATAATTATACATCAAAAGTCACAGACTCACAGTACCTAGTATTGAATTGAATAATTGATAAGCATTATTGTATCTAACGCGATGGTATAATTATCCCTCTTTACATAATGCACATACAAGTTTGCGATACATGGCACATTCTGAAGTGGGTAAGGTTCTAATTAAAACGCAAAACAGTAATATAAAGAGGCATCTCTTTTATGCAGAAAATCAAAGGGGGCAACAATCATCTCTCTTACCATAGCATTGTGAAAGTATAACTGCTTGAGCAAATTAATTACCATCAAAGTAGACCCCTACTTATATGGCACTGTTCTTTGAAAGTTATTTATTTAACACTGGTTATTTATGTACGTATGAGGTATAGTTATTGATGATAGGTGTACATATACATATTAACATTGCAGTGGATTTTAAATTAATAGTAGAGGTAGATGAAGAGTGGCCTGCCATTCATTTTATTCATTACTCACGCTATTGATATTGATTGGATTTAATTTTTAAAAGATTTTGTTAAAATAAAACTTTAACCAGGAGTAGTTGGCCTTTTGTTCGCTTTTTAGCCAATTCGTTTTAATAGGTCAAGTATGTATGTATACCTACAGTTTAAGTATAGAGCCTTTCCCCTTCAGTTTGACAGAAAACTTCACAAAATTTTTGTGCTAATGCGGTTGTGTGCAAGGGCATAAAATGCTAAACTGAAAAACATCCACTTAAGAAGCATTAATAGCATTTTAGCAAGTAGTTTCCTGCTTCGAAAAATTGGCATTTCATTAGTCAGCCGTGATTCGGACTTATTGCTAAAAAAATCCGAACTGAGCTATTTAATAAGAGAGTCCATATGGCTAATGAGATTTGCCGACGCTATTCGTAGTAGTGTGCCCTTTGTAGTTACGAGTTTAGCTGCAGTTGCATATATATATCTGGTTCCCTGAAATTAGTGAGTATAAGCAATTTAAGGCTACGCGTCAGCAGCTAACATGCCTGGATCTATATTTAAAAATATGGCATGTGCAGCGTTTCGTATCAAGCATTTATCGACTCTATGAACCAACCACAACCATCGGTTGTATAAATCGCTTTAGAAAGTGTAGATTAAGGACTGCCGAAGGCTCTAACCGCTACAATCAGAAAGTGAAACATCCATCGCAATAGTGTTCGCATATCTTTTGATTTCGATGATGAGCCAAGAAGAGTCTTTTTGAAGAAATCTTGTGAGTCCATATGCCCAATGAAGTAATTACACTAAAGGTATAATGACAATCCATAGTTGTCAATCGGGCCTCGGGAATGACGGATTGCCTAGTCCGATGACTTTGAGTATCTCGTAAATGGAAGTGATCCAGATACGAGTTCTAGATCTGATTAAGATAACCGCCCTTCCAATCACCTCGAGCTTTGCACATGACCAAACGATTCTAAACTGTTGGCAAGCTTATAGAAATCGAGAAAAGTTTTTCAAAACATTTTTAGGATGGGGATGGTAAGTATCATTTTCTGTAGATTGCCTTCAGGGAACTGTGCCGTAGCACTAAAAAGAGTCTTCTTAAAGTATTTTTCACTCTGGAGGCTAGCTAAGCGGAAGATCATGACTTATCCGGATAATCCGATAGCTACTCAATTTTTTCTTAAACTATACCAATTTTATTAGAAGAATGTATGAGGAACCCGGAAACCTTCCTTCTAAATGTTTTTTGTGCAGTAAATAGCTACAATTCTATTTAAAAATACACTGCTGGTTATAGGTTAGACGCACCAACTTTTTCTTTAAACTAGTATCGCTTGTGGTCGAAAATCGACCATACCTACTAAAAAACGTACCACAATTATTTTCGTTATTATGTATTTTTTTTTTCAAACGAAACTGTTTGTTGATAGATATAATTATAGTAGTAAAATTGTTCGAATTGCCTTCAATTCGACTAAGTCAGCACCTAAGATTATGGAACAATTGATCTAATTTTTATTGATCAGAAGATGAACGGCGAGCGCTTCAAAACATTGCTGGAGTCCGTATTTTCAAGACTCAATGATATCTTCGGACCAATCGCATGGATTTTTCAACAGGATCATTTGTTCCTATTCATAACGCTCGAGTCGTAAAGTCGTTTATTTCGAGTCAAAACGTAAATATCATGACTTGGCCACCATATTCTCCAGACCTTTACCTAATTGAAAATGGTTGGGGGCTGGCTAACACGGAAAGTATATGAAGGGGGAAGCAATACGAAGATAAGGAAACTTTAACTGCAGCAATTAAACTCGCTTGGAGCGAGATTTCGCTGAACTATATAGACTCCCTGTATACTCTATGAAGGACCGGATATATGAAGTTATTACGAACAAAGGAGCCAGTACTCATTACTGAAATATTTTTTTTTCTAATAAGTCAAATATTTAAATTAAGTTAAAATTAAAGTTTATAATATGTAAGTTACTTTTCTTCCAAAAAATAAATTAGTTTGAGTGCGTTTATTCTAGTGACCAAGAAAAAACTGTCTTATTTTAAGTAGCTTTAAGAAAATGTTTGAAAAACACAATCTTGTTAAATTTGTATTATCTTACGAATATTATACTTGAAGAATCATTGAATAACCAAGGTTTTTGCATATCAACTTTTTTTCAATTGCTTTCAAAATAAAAGTTATTAAGGAAATTCTAATGCAAGTAAGGGTGCGTCTAATCTTTTGACCAGCAGTGTAAAGGGTGATTTTTTAGCTGGTTTGGTTTTGGCAACACTGGTTTTGACAGCTGACGTGTGTTTAGTACCTTGTGTCACTGTCAATCAGCTTCAGTTTGGTTTGCAATTTAACCATGAATCGTCTTACAAATGAACAACGCTTGCAAATTATTGAATTTTACTATCAAAATTCGTGCTCGGTTCGAAATGTTCATCGCGCGCTTTTTTATCGAAAAATTGTGTTCAGCGATGAGGCTCATTTTTGGTTGAATGGGTACGTAAATAAGCAAAATTGCCGCATTTGGAGTGAAGATCAGCCAGAAGCATTGCAACAGCTACCAATGCATCCCGAAAAAGCCACTGTTTGGTGCGGTTTATGGGCCGGCGGCATTATTGGGTCATATTTCTTCAAAGATGATGCGAATCGCAGCGTTACTGTCAATGGTGAACGCTACCGAGCGATGATAACAAACTTTTTTTTGCCCGAAATGGAAGTTCTTGACTTGCATGATATGTGGTTTCAACAAGACGGTGCCACATGCCACACAGCACGCGAAACAATGGCGCAATTGCGAGGCGAGTTTGGTGAACAGTTAATTTCACGTTTCGGGCCGGTCGATTGGCCGCCTAGATCGTGCGATTTGACACCATTAGATTATTTTTTGTGGGGGTATGCCAAGGCTAATGTGTATAGGGACAAGCCCGTTTCGATTGACGCACTGGAAGCCAACATCCATGCATTCATTCGTGAGATACCAGCCGATATGTGTGAAAGAGTATGCCAAAATTGGACTCAGCGGATGGGCTACCTGAGACGCAGCCGCGGTCAACATTTGCATGAAATTATCTTTAAACATTAAATTGCAATGTTCAAACTATCGATTCAAATAAATATTTCATTAATTTTTTCGAATTTTCTGTGTTTTTTTTTAAAAAAGTTCTAAACCTCTTAAAAAATCACCCTTTATAAGGGCTGACTTCTGAATTTTTGAGGCTGGGTCACAGGGCAAGGGTGACATTTTCTTTTAAATTATTATAATCAAAAAACAAATCTTTTCGTTTTTTAATTTGTTCTTAACATAAACTCTCTACTAAACACAATTTATTTAAAAAAAAAAAATTCATTTTATTTCCTCTTTAAAACAAGATTTGCTCTGACTATTGGGTAATATTGTAATATTTTTTGAATTGTATTTATGTCAATTTTCGCAAAATTGGTAAACAAAATATTCTTTAGGTGATAATTAAATAAATGTGTATGCCCAAAAACGTTAATTTTCTACACGTTCCTTTAGCAACTGATTCTATCTCTGAAGTAAATAAAAAGGGAAAGTGGTTGGTCTTTTGGGATAAACTCACAACACTGCACCCATAATATAAAAGGTATTATGGCACTTAAAAATTAAGCGGCCATACGACATTTATAAGCTACAATTTTTAAACTTAAAAATTGTACTAGCCCGGTCTACTCACCGTTCTTATGCGTTTGAAAATCGTATCTGCTTTTCTCGGGGTAATTTTGCAGAATGTGGGAGGTTGTTTGAGATTCTCAAAAAACAGCATTCCCGCAAAGAATCAAAAATGTATTGTGAAAGAGCAGTAGATATCTTTGTTCAATCCCAAAAATTAATAAAAGAATAAAGAATAAAATGAGAAAAGCTATAGAACTCATTTTCTAAGTCCTAAAGCTAAGCGAAGGCTAAAGCTTAGAATTCGGATCTAAATATATAGGTATCCGAACGTCCCCTATTTATGATCAAATGAAATTCTGAAGTATTCTGCCAATTTTCCAGGCTGCCTTTGTAATTCCTTCTACAGGTGATGAAACTCTCCATATTTATTACGGAACTTCTTGTTCTTGGTGCCGTGAGCAGCGTTGTTCCATAGAAATTTTGGAGTTGAGCCCTATTTCGAGCCATTCCCCACAAGTTTGAGCCACATTAGTTAAAATACGAATATGTATTTCTAAAAAATTAAATTGTCGTATTTTTCCATAATCGGAGTCTAAGGCCTGGAAACTGTCAAAATAATTTTAAAAGTGAAGTAATAGTTTTTTTAGATATCTTGCAGAATCTAAGAAATCTAGAGCTAAAAAATATTCACTTCTTCACTCAAAACGGTTCAAATGCTGATCACACAATATAGAATGCAAGGTAGGGTAGGGCAGATTCACTACCTTTTTCCCAGATTTGAAATAACTTCTTTTGCAAATAAATATTTGTTTTTGTTTTTTGTTTCAAGCTATTATTATTTTACTACAAAACTGCATATTTTCTTAATGGTTAAATTCACCCTGATAATTTCAAAAAAACGAAATTTAAAACTGCCCAAAAAAGGCGAATCTGCCCCATCGTGGGGCACAATCGTCATCCGGATGGTACACTTTTGGCATGAGCTCAGATGACGCAATAAATTATAAATCAATGAGTAGGAATGCACTGTTTTTATTTGTATTGCTAAAGAAATCTTAAATCTATAAACATAAAAGTTAAATGATATAAGAAATTCATTTTTAAGCTAAGTTAAAAAAAATAATTTAAAATCACATTCGTTTTGAGATAGATCACAAAAAGAAATAGTTAAGCAAAAAATGATAAAGGTTTTTTTTTGTTAAAGGATTTGTTAAAAAAAAGATCAACATCCTTAAAAAGGATGAGGTTAGAATACCTTGACGGTCCAGTTGGGTGGCGAAACTGCCCCATGTGCCTTTGTCGAAAGTGCTTCATCCTTTGCTTAAGTTAGCGTTATTGTTTTTGATGAAACTTTTACAAGTAATTCAATTAAATGTTACAAATAACTTAAATATATTATAAATCCAAGCGTTTGACACTCACAGCCAAAGAATTCCCATAAGAAACAATTAAATATCACTTACCTCGTCTACAAAAATATTGCAAAATATCACTGAAATTTTTTTAAACCGATCTAACCACCACAACTGCTGAAGAAAAACTCTCATAGTTCGTGTGCGATCTGAGAAAACAGTGTGGCACGGCTTGTCGTCAAGTATTTTAATAAAAAATTAACCGCTTTTCTCTAAAGCGAAAGTCAAAAGTGCCCCATAGTCGAAAGTAGCCCACCCTACCCTAAGCATTTAAGAATGTGTGGCGTCGACGAATTCTCGTTACAAACAAAGTTATTATCGCCTATCGGTCTAATTATAAGTTAAATTTTTTTACATAAATAATATACAGAGTGTGGTTCAATTAATATTTATCAGTGGTTTTGATAAAATATAACTGATTCCGAAAACCCTTGGAGCAATACCTATCGGAAAATTATTATATCGTCGGCAAATAAATTTCTGTTAAATTTGTACTCATACGGTTGGTGGAGAGTAGCTTAAGTTAACCATTCATACATCAATTATTGTCTACTGCATGCGTCGCCCGATATTCAGTTGTTAAACCTAACAAGAATTTTCACGAATTTATAATTAATTTTAACACAATCTTCATGGGTTTATAAATCCGTATAGAGAGTTAAGAGAATTTTTGTTATGCTTTTAAACCGTTTTAAAAACTTGGTAGCATATTTTTTATTAATACAACTTAAGTTAAGAAAAACTATTCATCTTACTTGCTTTGATATCTTTCCTCTATTCCTTTTCGTTCTCACAATACTTACCAACTGAAAGTGAATATTGCTATTCATATTGCATCCTTCAAATCATAATTTCAGATTAAAAAAAACTTATTCAATCCTTTCAGACCCAGCGCCAGCTTGTTTATATTTTGTTTCTGTCAAATCTATAAAATACGAAACTTTCATAATATTCAATTAATCCAGACTCATCTGTGATCAACTTGAACCGTTTGTTCGTCCACAGTATTAAGACAAAGGAGTTTCGGAGCATGTCTTCGGCATTAGAAAGTTTGGTATTTTTTTTTATTTTAAAGACGTCTACGATGTGGTAGCCTACTCCTCCCCATCGTCTCTATTCAATTGCAACTTTCTGTCGCAAAAATCGCTATGTGGCGTGGCCGTGCCGTGATTCCCATTGTGCTTGTCTGCCTGTCTCTCTTTCCAATAACCAGACTTACAGCAACAAGAATTCACAAATGTTCTTATTCGACTACGTGCTGGCAAAAAAAAATTATTCCTGGTTTGGATCATTTTTGCTTTTTCGTTTGAAGCGCCTTTTTATATCCTCCTTTCTTTGCTTTGTTGCTTCCTTGTGTAGCAAACCTTACATTTTCAATGCTTGTGTTGCCCTGAATATGTAGGTATGGTATAATGCACTCAATGGTGTGCCAATATGTTTGTTTCAGTTTGGCTGCGTGTGGTATGTATTTGTCTTTGTTTTTTTTGTTTACTTTTCAATTTAGTTGGAATTCTATTTGCGAAAATTATTGATAAAAAAAGCCATAAATACGAGTTCCTGTTTTTGTTGGGTACTCTCTGATATATACGTTTTTGTTTATCTTATCCTGCTTATTTTATTTCAATGTTTTTTTTTGATCGTAAATATTGGTGTCTCGTAGTTGGGGGTTGCCTTAAATATCATATAAAAACATATTAATGGCTTGCAGTATTTTTAATTATACGCAGACATTTGTAGTCAAATAAGTGGCTCGCCGTTACAATAAATTAGATTGATGTGCAATCCGTATATATATTTTTTTAAATGTCGGAAAGAATTAGAGCTTGTGATGTACGGCGGGTATTTATTGGGATATTGGCCTTGAGCTGAGAAAGATCCATGTCTAGCTTTGGACCTAGCCCAACTCGTCCGGTTCTTTAGAATGTCAATGGAGAACCCCTAGTTGCAGAATTTTGATGTCGGAAAAGTAGAACGTCTCCATAAAACCTTTTTCTTTCCAGTGCAGTTATATGGCCAAGAAGCAAGGATTATTAAAGGCGAATGAAAATTCTCTTGATCGTTTTGAATCCATAACTCTTTAACTGAGATTTTCAGTCCCGTTTGCGTTGACGGAATTAGCCTGAGAAAATTTTACAGCGAACTCCACGAGCTTCGCAGCGATTGCGATGTATTTAATATTTAGAGCGAAGGAACACTAGCGCTTCGGCTCGATGAGTCTTTGCCTCCAACCCGGTGCGACAGCGAAAGTAGTGACATTAGATGCATGCATGACAGAATTATCTATCGTAACGGAACTAGAAGTCGATCTTGTTAGCATTCATATAAGATGTACATATCAAACAAAAAATCAGTGCGAGTAGCAGGAAAGTTGACAAGTCTTAATTTTGAGTTGAGTTGAGTCCTACAGTTCGTTACGACAACGACAACTCAGTGAAGGCAGCAGTATAGTCTTGTTTAAACCACGCACTGGAATAAAACAGGGGTTCGGCGGACTACTTCACATAGATAGTATAAATAGAAATATGTACCTTATGTACGAAAGCAAAGAAGCAGCAATTGCGGGATAATACTATAGTCGAACAACACAAGGGCACAGTGTTTGTTGCATTGTGGGTAGCAGGTCAACTGATCCAAGACACGAGCTATCCCCGAAACATTCTCATTAGTAGAGATAGCACAAAAGTGCGGCTCGCAACGGAGAAAAATTAGCTCGTTCCGCGAAACAGAGTAGACATAATTTTTGCAGCGACTAAATAATGTTTCAGGGGATTATATTCAACATCGCCAAAAAATGCCACTGGCAGCATACCAAACAACTATGACGCATTCTTCGACAAAATGGAAAGACGCGTTCTATCAAAAGACCAACACCGACTTTACACCCAGCAGCGGAAGAGAAAGTACCTTATCACAGCCAATGACGCTACCCATTACTATTAGTAGAAAGAACGACTACTACAATACTACAATACGAATCCTGGTGAAGTATTATTTAATCAGCATAATCAGGTTCTAAAACAATATCTATTCGCACATTCCATTCCATTCCATTGTGACTTAACTAAAAGCATGTTTTCTTTTCACTCACTTGTCGATGGCTTCACTCCGTTTATATCTAAAACTAATGGATAGGTAATAAAGTATTAATATTAATAAAATGCGTAAACATGGGCCATCTCATATAACATATGGATTTAGAAACGCGTGTCATTGGATTTGCAGGCTGTGAAAGGAAACAACAACATCCTTTTATTCATAACAATACAATAGTTCAGGAGAATACAACAGAGTTACTTTGTTCTCTTTGGTTAACAAAGGGTGTTATGAGCGAGACGAGAATTGAATGCTGATAGCTGTTTCAACGTTAGATAAAATGAACTACGTTTATTTAAGGGGTCGGTACAGCAGGTTGTTAAATGAATCAGTGTTGTACGTATTCCAATGCATTGCTAAATATTTAAAAGCGCTTTCCTTTTGTATGCAAAAGTTGTTTCCATAGACTTTAGTCAACTTATAAGGTATTCCATACCTGCCACACCTGGAATGTCTTTGACTGACGAAAGGTCGACAAAATATAAAAATTGTGACTCTAATTTGTGTTTATAATTTTGAATTTATAGTTTTCAGTAGAGTTTGATGAGCTTCTCCGTTTATACTAAAAGTTAGGTACGACATCAGTGCTTTGTTCCAAGAACTTCTAACTCTTTAATATTTATAGAGACGTTTGAATAAATTGCTAAATTGGTGTGGTTTTCGTATTGTTTGTGCTAAAAAAATTTATTTCACACTTATTAATTTTAAACTTCGCCGAAAATACATACGAAAATACCGCGAAACGCACGATTTTCACAAATCCATGCACAACCATTTTGTTCCAATAAGCTTGTATTGCAAACAGCATTGATTGCAATGAAATGAAAACTAAATGCTGCTCCATGTTACTGCATTTGTTATCTCAGAACCCATAACAGATAAACTACAAAATTTTTTGGCGGGTATAGATGTAGATATGTTGATATTTTTTCACTGCTTTGACTTTGTGTGGTAAACCCTCAGCGGCATTCAAAATGTCTTGGAACTATAAATATGTACTAGTAATATCCAAAGTCCCACTGAAAATTGGTCCGTTTATATTAATTGGAAATTTGTGAAGCACACTTTTAGCGCGTCAGACTGGAGTTTTACTATACACTTTAAACGTATTGTATTCACTTATCAGATCAGCTATGATCTCCAGACTCATATGGTAAACATTTTTGCCTCATCCATCATGATCACCACTGTGACTACAGAGTCTGCAAAGTAAAAACTCGCTAAACGCTCGCTAAATAAAAATAATAAGATAATCTCTGCGCAACAGATCAAAACAAGAACCAATTAAAAGGACAAGATGTAAATACATAGCTGTCCTGCAAACTCTGCCTGTATAGGCTGAAACCGATAATGTGCATGATATCCATTTTTCTATTCCAACCGTATTCCATTCCTAAATTTTCTTTCATTGGCCTAAGCTTCTGGCTCATTATGTACAATCTGAAAACTAGGTAAAGATGCTCTCTATGGAGATTATAGAGAAAATGAATAGCTCCGCATCGGATATTTTGTAAACTACATCTGCGAGCTCTGAAACAAAATTAAAAATGCAATAAAATACAAATTTAAATTGCGAATTTTGCTATTTTATCAAAAGTCAAACTCTAACTGACTAACTGCAAAAACGTAGTTCGTGGGAAAACGTAAAACAAGTTTTTTGTTTCCTGAATTTCCTATGCATTAAGCAGTGGTCAACCAACAATTTTAAGTGCTTTGCATATTTTTAGGAGAAATATGAGATGGGCAGTTTTGGCAGAATTTTCTACTTGCTTTTCTATTATAGTTTCCATCAATAATACAAAATAGAACTTTTTGCAGTTGATCAGTTTTGCTTGTAAGCCGACGATATATACGACATAGTGCAGCACGTCTATTTATTGGCTGTTGAAAACCGTTTACTCCGACCGATTATTTCTTAAGCCCTGCACACCTTCGGTTTACAGAAATCTATACCACCCAACCTTAAGGGTGGTAGTCTATTATGATTATTGCGCAATCAGATTTTGTCGTATATTATAAATACTGTTACTCATCGCGTTTACAGTTTATTTTCAGGCTGTTGCTTAAACCATAAACTAAGTATTAAAAAGACCGACAGCTTTCCTACGTCTCCCCCATTTCCCCCAACATTTTTTTCAATAATTTTACTGTCTGGGAATACGTGTGTAGCAACAAGAAAAAATTAATTCTAGTTGTAATAAAATTCTGACACTCAGCAGTGTTCCACATAGTGGTTTTCTACCTCTTTGTTTGAATTTCGATATCCGAAAAATCTTCTGTGCGAAAAAGCAAAATCACTTCAAAATTGTGAAATATATCAATAATCTGACAAAAAACAAGAAAACTGCATTTCAGCATGAACGTACTAAATGTGCATAAAAAATACATCTTTTAGCATAAATTTCTAGTACCAAAAAATAATCAGTATAATGTTAACAAACTGCGATTTTTTTACTGAAGGCTAATTTAAAGTGACTTTTGTTCCGAAAAATATAAATTCTTATCATTAGTATAATCGTTTTTTTTTTATTTTTGCTACAAAAAAATACGACTGAAAAGTTTTTGGTAGATATTTTATGAATAATGTCAAATCATGTGTATTTATAGAGGACTATATGTGAAAAGTAAAATAAATATACCACCATGAGTGTAAAAAATAAGCAACCAAAATTTTGTTGCAAAATGATGACTGCACATTTCTTATTATTTTCTAGGAAACTGATTATTTTTAAATATTCCATCGCTTTATATTGTACAATTTGAAAATTCATTGCCGTTCAATTATTTCGTATTTTCTATGAAATACTTTTTGATTAATGAATTTGCGGTGTTTACAGCAGATTTTCATTGAATGTTGCCTGCATAACTAGTTTCACCAAGAAAAAAGAAAATCGAACAACTAAGAAAAACTATAATTCGCCCAACACAGCCAAATGAGAACAGACCTCAGGCTACCTGGCATCAGGCTGCATCCGGAAGTGTAAGCTGGATTTTTTTCAAGTACATTTGTGTCTACCCCTATTGATTAACATGGGCACAACTAAAGGGTGTTTTTTTTAGAGGTATAGAACTTCGAATTGAAATAAAACACAAGAAAATCGTTTTAATGTCCATCAATTTGGCTTTATTGGAAGGATAATTTTATGCCATTAATGTTTAAATATGATTTCGGACATGTGGCCCGCGGCGCCACGTCTAGAGGTCCAATTTTCAACCACTTTTTCGAGCATTTGGGGCTGTATGTCGGCAATAACGCCACGAATGTTGGCTTCCACACCAAACAGTCAGTTTTTGTGGATGTAATGGCGTCTCAAGGGTCTCATGTGGATTCTCTTTACTCCAAATGCGGCAATTTTGCTTGTTGACGTAGCCATTCAACCAAAAATGAGCCTCATCACTGAACAAAATTTTGCGATGAAAATCAGCATCGATATTAATCTCATTTTCGGCCCATACACCAAAATCACGACGCATTGCATGGTCTCGCGGCTTTAATTCTTGCACAAGCTGGATCTTGTAAGGTCGTAAGCCAAAATCTTTGCGCAAAATCTTCCATAAAGTTGATGGACAAAGCTCCAATTGCTGTGCACGGTGGCGAATCGATTCATTCGGGTCCACTTCAACACTTTGCTCTACAGCGGCAATTGTTTCTTCGGTGCGCACTGTTCGACGTCTCTGCGGATGCGTATTATCACATAGAGTAAACGTAGTGCGAAAGCGATCCATCAGTAACCGAATTAATTGCTCTGATGGACGATTATATCGACCATAAAATGAACGGAGCTTGGGGTAAACTTCGCGAACTGAACCATTATTTTCGTAATAAATTTGCACGATTTGCAAGCGTTGTTCATTTGTCAACCTTTTCATGATGAAATGGCAACCCAAAATGAACATAAATGACATTAGAGTTGCCAGATTTGACCACAAAATGTCAATTTTATCTCTATTCGAAAAACCAAAATCTAAACAAAACACCCTTTACATGAATTTAAACTGAGGGTTTGGTCAAACTCAGCTTGTTTGAAGGCAAGCTACCTCTTTTTTGGCCGAAGCTGTTAGTATATTTAATTCTTAGTTTATGGCTTCAACTGTCATATTCGGAAGTAACAACATGTTTTATTTGGGGGAACACCGAAAAAAAAGCACAAATGAATTGTAACTCAAACAAGGAAACGCAATGAATGCTCAATCATAATTTATTTTCAACCCACTGGTAAGTTTGCACTGTATACCTACTGTTCAGTACAGAATCCCGCAAAAAAATAATAATATAAAAATTTTAAAACAGTTTCTATTGCCTAAAAACTGGGCATTTTTAATAAACATTATTAACCTTCACACTAAATATTTTGTAGGTCACAATGGGTAATTTTGTACGGAAAATAATAATAAATAAAATAAAATAAAATTATGAAATGAAAACTATTTATAGATAGAAGCAACACAAGGTATTTAGTCAGAATTGTGTGAATGTCGGAACAACCGCAAGAAAGATAAAGGCCACCAGCAACATGAGACAATTAATGTTTAAATATGAAGTGACAAAATGCGTGCACTGATGTTACCAACTTCAGTTTCTACTATCGAAACTACTCGTATGATCAAAATTTTTGTTGATTTTAAGACTGCGTCAATTTTTTTTTGATTCTTAAGAAAACACTACTTCACTTTCTTTCTAGGATAAGTGTTGATTTATAAATAGCGGCAGCATTTATGTTTAATCTGTATTATGAAACTGTAAGTACAATCCTACTTCCAAGTGTTGTTTTCTTAATTAAAAAAATGTACGGCCCATTACTCTTGCATCGAAAAGGTGAGACCAGAAATTCAACTCATCAATGTTAGAATAAAACCGCCCGCAGTTTGACTCTCCAACAGCGCAGTAGAAATTTGCAATCATAAACGCAAATAGACCACAAATACTTCACCCAAGCGAATCTCTCTTGCAAAGCATATAAAATATTCGCAAATAAGCGAATAATTTGCATTCTTAATGGGAGAACTCACAAATATTTTATTGTCTGTCTATATACCCATACCAAAGGAATTATCGCCAGGGTACGAACGAGTAGGTATATTATGTATATCATGCATATCTAAATGTAGGTATGCTGTATGGTCCAACTCCTTTTTGTGCGTTGTTACGCATAGAATTGCATGATCTTCTTTCAGCCCTGCCAATGCCATACACCTCTCGGATGGTGGAATAGTGAAGGGTGCAATGAATTGTACAATATATTTCTTTTCAACTCGGCCTGAAAACATCGCGAAATATAAATAGAAACCTTAAGAATCGAGATCGCCTTTGTCAATAAACATGCTTGAGAGCTACCAGCGGATGCTAAGACTCCTGGAAATGTGTCTCGCAAAGGTGTCAATGTGTGAACGTCCCCCATTTGGGATGACCGTACATCGAAAGCAAGAAAACGGTACTCCTTAAGTATTTAGCAGATCCAATAATCCATTACCATCTAAAATAAATTGACTTTGCCCCACCACACGTCAGCCCCTGTATGCAATCTCTGACAACCTCTATGACGTTTCGCGAGGTACGACCATCTGCTTTGTTGGCGAATTTTGGCCTTTAAGAATTGGACTTGAGTTTTTCTCTGCAACGCTAGCGCTTTGCCGCTTTATCAACAAACTTTTTCTAAGTCTCGCGTAAAACCCGTGCGTCGTCCTCCTCATTCTTGATAGTTATAACATAACCTTAAATTTTTGTTTTATTTAGATTACTTTCTGTTTAGATCTAACAACTCACAAGTAATAAAGAAGACCGGTCTTGATGAGGATGCTTTATTTGTAAAAATTAATTATACTCAATTTTTTTATTCATTTGCTAGGAGAGTTTTAAAAACATAAACAAGTGCGCATGAGATAAGTAAGAAACATTTTTCGAATTCCTCTTTAAATGGTGATTCACTAATAAATTCCTAAAGTTGACCCCCTAATGGATTTTACGGCATTCAACACAAACTCTTTCTTGTGTTGCCGATGCGCCTCATGGTCCCCGTGCCTTCAATTGTAATCTCTTAAGGAAGCATCCATATGCGAAAGAGCATTCATTTCCCATTCCTTTTTCAGATTTAAATGACTTCTACGCACACACATTACTTGGCGGAATTAATTACACTGCATCGATAACTTTCCTGCAGCTGGCTGGATGCTTGGGCAATTTCTTAAAAAGGCGGGAACCGGCCCCACTGGCGTCGGTCGTCGTGCACTCTGCACTCCCTTTAAGCACATCATTCAGACAGCTCATCGCTGTAAGAGTTTAAGTGAGCAACCCATCGGACCAAGTTCTATTTAATTGAATTTCGCTGTTCGTGGTCAGATTGAGGAATAGATTGTAGATGCGCTGATGTGCATGCAAAATCCACTTCAACAGGAATATTCAAAGATTCAATAAAAAAAGAAATAAAATATAAAGAGCAAAAAACCGTACAATCGTCGCGATGGTTCCTGTATAGTTATATAGGTAGAGTATAAGAGTTGGATAAAAATGATGGTTTTAAATGACATGTACGTAGATACAAATCAAATTAGGGCCAACTTGCGGCATGGTTATTTCTGATTCTGACCTTTTTGCTAAGTGACTCAGACGGTTTTGTGAGAATTGAATATATTTTTTGTTTAACATCCACCTTCAAAGTGGCAGTTCCCGATCTGTGAAGATGCGTGAAGAGATACAAATTTCATAGATCCAGAATCGAGTTCAGCTTGATGTGAAAACACTTTTGAATGAGGTAAAAACTTCTATCCTTAACTAAATTTCTTCGGAACTTTTCCAATGTTAATTTGCTTGGGTAAATTCAAAACGAAGCAGTACCTTATCATTAGTAGATAAGTTTTAGGGAGATTTTTTTTATCTGGATACACTTTTCTTAACAAAATTGGAAATTTTTTAATCTTAAGGACTAAAGCAGTCAAAAACGGTTGAAGGTGACAACAAATTTACTTGAGGGAAATCGGGGCTTTGTCAATGGTTTCAGTACCAATTGAAGCAATAAGGATTTTAAATAGTGCTAAACTTCTAGAGAAGTAACTGAACAGTGTTGGACCTTCATACTAACTTACGTAGGCAGCTCTACAGTTCGAGGTGGACTCCGGCATCAACTACCAAGCCTCTCCAATCGGCCCGGTTCTTGGCTTACTGCTTCCAGTTGCGTAATCCAAGTCGGTTGAGGTCTCCTTCTTTATGTGTTGACCTGTGAATTTCGAACACTTCTTCTTATTCGTACGACCTAACGGAAACCTTTAAGCCAAAAGGTCATAACCGACCATGCTGCAGCAGCGAGTTTTATTTTTAGTCATAAATAATAGATAAACGAATTGGTAGGGTAAATCGTCAGCCCAATCAACTTTGTTGGTCTTCATCAGCTTGGATCTTGCTGTCCTAAGTTCGGTTTGGTCAGCTGGGCGTGCGTCGTAAAATCTGGTTTTGCAGCATTTAATAGTCGACCAGAGGTTTTTTCGGTGGTGGTTAAAATAAACCCAGCACATCATTTGCGGCATTATAATTATGACTCTCTGGAAGTGTTGCCACCTCTATCGGAATATACGATCGGCGAATTTCAGTGTTGGATATCTGCATTTTAACCTTGGCTGCAACAAGGCAGTTGTCCGAGTCTAATAGGGTCTACTAAGGGTCGACTGACGGTTTTTTGATCTGGAGACCGCCCTGTACCCTTTTGAATACTGAGATGTTGGAACCTCTAGCTTAATACTTATATTTCGTGCCGCAGTTGCGCCATCAACTCCAACAATAGTGTACCTTTCCAAGTGGGGAAAGTTGTCTTTCAAAAATCGTTAAAACTTTGAAGAGAACTTCTTTAAATAATGACTGTACTAGTTCCATCACACGATACCTTCTATACAATGAATCGCAGACATGCACTCAGCTTGACGGAAGTATTACCTCCAAGTTTTTTGGATCAACTAATTCTTGCCTGAAAATAATAGAGACAAAAGCACGAAAAAGAAAGAATGGCGCACTTTTTCGCAGTCGCATTTCAAATGTTATAATAAACATTAGCTAGGTATATTCATTTGGATTCGTATTTTTAAATAAGTAGGCAGTAGGTACCGTCAGACATTGTTTATACTGAAGTCAGGAACATTGATGACTTGTAAATATTTGTGGCTTTACTCAACGATTGTTTTTTTTTCTGTATAAACGCTACCAACCAACAACGAGCGTGTTTCAGAATGTGGATCTCTTCTGTCCTCTCGTATTCCCGTTCTAAACAATAACAATCAGTAAACCCAAACAAATAAACAATTTTCAATTTGGCAAAAAACGTTTTACGCTGTTTTCCTTATCATATCTTCTTCAAAGGTATTCGTATTATGTCTGAAAAGTATGTGAGTACGCATTCGAATTAAATAGTTATTGACTCATCAATTTTTTTTTTTTTTTATTTCCCACTCATTCATTTTTTTGCTTTTGATCATTAGTAACACGTCACATTTTATTGAAGCAGCCATCTACTGATCCAATCAAAGCCGTTTTTTCTGTCTCGAAAAATAATAAATATAAGGTGACGAACGGATGGTATTATTTGTATTTATATTTCTCTCATGACGTTTTCGAATGAAGAAAAAAGTGCCCTTTCCATGAAAATAGTGAAACTAGAAGTGTTATTTCCATGTTTCATTGAAAAAGTGAACTTCTAGGTCGATTTTTAACATAAACTAAGTACTAAATAGACTAGTTTTCCTGCGTGTTCCCGATTTTGCAGCAGATTTTTTCTATAATAACCCCTCCATCGCGCTCTTAATTTTACTGTATGTAAATAAGTACATGTGTAATGCATAAATAATAATAATGGCCGCGGAATGGAATTGGATACCTGTCTGGCTGTCTGTCTGTCTGTCTGTTGAATGAAGTTTTGTGAAAGGACTTCTTTTATCGTCGTTAGGTTGGTGGGCTATCTCGGTCAAGTAGCTCTGGTTCCTTCCATCAAAATGATTTGTATGCGGTGGAGGGTATCAAAGCATCAGCCAGGCCGATGATAGCACTTTTACTTGTTTTTTTAATTAAATTAAACATAACCTGCACACATAACAGTCAGACAGTCGGATGAATTCTATTTAGGGACGGCACAATTAACTAGCCAAATGATACACAAAAAAATTGTTATTTAAGGAACCCTACATGGCATCATCTTTTGGACCACGGAATAAAATAAAAATAAAAAATAAATTATTACCTTCTCAATGTTTTCTGTCCCTAGAAAAAAATATGATAATAATTTTGACAACACCGCTATTTTACCAGAAAAACTTTAGTAGCAAATTGAGCCAACAAGCTAATTTTTTATTAGAGTGAAAGAACACTGTTTCTTATTTTTATATATCTTTACTTTCGATTGACACATAAAAATCATTTTGTTTGATATGATATTAGTTACAGCAAAAAAGAAAATTTATTTTTTTTTGCTCTAGATCCCATTTACATCTACATTTCTGCTAATTATTAATTCAATCGATTTGGGTGTACATTTTAACTAATTGAATATAAAATTTAACAAGTGTATGGAATCTGTATCGGAAAGATTTGCACTTCAAAATTTTCAGTAATATACCTCCTTAACGTATGAAAAGTTTTGGCAGGCTGTCCCCTGCAGCTGCAGGGTTGACCCCTGCTTGGGATTGGAATAGGTGCGAGTTTGGGTGAATGCAAAGTTGTTTATATTAATGTTTCGCATGCATTTAAAGAAACTTCGCATATATTTTACTGAATTTCCTTTTTTGTTTTTCATAATGTTAATAAAATGCAAACAAAATAATGCCAAATTGGTCTTGTTTCGTTTTTAGTAACGAAATAAAGTCAAGTTAAGATTTTAGTTTAGTTTCGCTTTGGAAAACGAAAGTGAATTAGCTCCTATTTAGGATTTATTTCATGATGAAATAGTTCTTAAGACTAAAGCATGGAATAATTTCTAACTTTGATCTAAATAAACCCAATATTAAGGAGTTCTTTCGTAGCTAATATATTTTTGATATTTTTTTTGAGTAGTAAATACATGCGTTAGAAGTAATTGCATAATTACATCCAAGGTCAAATTTAGCTTGCAGGCAATCCCTCTTTTTGGCCGAAGCTGTCAGTCTATTTAATACTTGCGTCGTTTTATTTTCTTGAGAAACTAATTTTTCTCTTTTTTTTTTATTTGGAGCAATTTTGAGAAATTTAAGTTTTTTCTCAGATTTACATATATTTTGAAAAATACCAATGTTTGTGACACAAAACTGGGGGTTACGAATTGTTTTTCGTTGGAAGGATTTCATTTTTAGGTTGATTTATTAATTTTACGCGTATGGAAAGCAGTTAAAATTTACCAAAAATCAGTCACTCAGTCTTTTTTAAACAACTGCTACTTTATGAAGTAAAATAAATAAGACTTAATTTACTAATGTAATAGTAATATCTACTTTAAATACTTTTGATGACCAAAAGCATGATTTTCCAAATTCAAATTATTTTATTTGATTTTTAAAATAATTGCTTGTTTTAAAAACAAAATTTGTTACAACATAAGACTTTTGAATTAAATAAGGAACGTAGTAGGAACTTTGTCAGTACCTATTTAAACAATTAAACAACGTTCTCCACGAAATAACCAGCTGCTAGACGGCATGGGATCATCTACCATTTTCGATCCTTTTTTCTTATAACAAACCTTTAACAAAGTAGAGTTTTATGTCTGTATATAAATAATATGATTATTTAACCTATCCATATCTCAATGCAGTTATAAACAGAAACAGAAAATATTTCTAAGTTCACCATCCGTCAAAAGAAGAAAATGAGTGCATTTGGTAATTTTTTGAAAAATGATTAAAACAGGTGGTGAGTGATGACGCATATGCAAATATGTAATGCAATGCAATGCGTTCCCTCAGAAACAGTAAGAAAGCATTTAAAAGAGGTGATATAGAGTTCGCATTCTTGGTACTTCTGATCAAAAAGTTACCATAACCAGATAAAAATCACCAAATTACCAAAACTCAGAAAGCAAAAAAAAATTACCAAATTTTGTAAAAAATTACAATTGCTTTATTTTACCTTCAAACTAAAGGTGAAATAGATCTTTATCAATCAATAGATGGATTTGTATTTTTATATTATCTGATTATATTTATAATCTGAAAACAACGACACAGGCACAATTTATAAACTTTGATGACAGCGTGCCTGATTGTTCGGATTTTTTTTGTTTTATTTTGAGGTGGATAAACTGTACGCTTCCTTTTCCGCAACAACTCTTTGTGCTGTTAAGGGACCGCTTAAAATATGTGTTATTTCGTTCCGAGCTCCATTCTATTATTAAATTTGATAGTGTGGTATGCGTATGGTACAGCATGTTGGTTAAAGTTGGTACTTTTTTAATTCTCAACTTAACCTGTATCTAAAAGTACGTACAGAAAAATTAATTCCTTAGACAGTTTTGTTGAATGCACCAATACGCTATGGAAACAAATTTGTAACTTAACCAGTTTTGTCTAAACCAAAGTATATACGTTTTCAATCCTTGCTAGTGTTGCGCGCCATACCCAATATAGCAATAACATTGATACGCCGCTATTTTAGTACAAGTGAGTACTAAATGGACTACTCAGGGCTCAAGTTCCACCCCAGGAAACAACAATTACGCAGGACCTTACTTGCGAACGTCTGACAAACACCGGAGAGTACTGCTGACCTAAGTTAACTTCTTACCCCCGTATTAATAAACAAATGTGCACAAATTAGGTAGCTAGTAGACATCAGATAGCATACAAAAATTTGACGTAACTTCTGAATAACGAGTTGATAACTTTTACGCAGCGTTTATTAATAAGGGGGTTAATCTTTAGTCGCTGGACATTGGCAACAAATTGTATGAATCTTTCATTTAATATTTAAGGAAAACATTCCAAAAATACCCAGATGTTCTTGCATCTGCATGGCCTACACTTACATTTAAATTGTTTTTAACTATTCTCTTAAATATACATACAGGACTATAGTCAACTTATAAGAAGAATCTTTACTAAGTAGTACTAAATTCCAGCAACAGCTACAGTGTAACATTGAAATTTAATTAGTTACACCAACCACACACATCCTCATAATATATACAATCAGTGGTGCTTCGCTCTTGAATGTTACTAATTAATTTTTCCGTACATTCAGCAGAAAGTGCGGTCCATCAATAAGAAAAAGCTCAGCACACTCGTAAAGGCTGCTCGGTTTGGTTCATTCTTTTCGTTTTGGCATCCGCTCGGGCTCGCATTTGATGTGGATTTTGTATTCCAGTCACATATATTTGCCGACACATATGAGAAAGAAAAAAGTTTTATTTTTTTGTATTATTACTACTCCGCCTGTACGGTATAGTCTCGGTCGTTCTTCTGCTCCTATGCTTCGCCTCCGACAAGGAGAGGCATGGCAAATCGATTTCATCCCAAGAAGGAATGTCTGGCGTTGCTGCCCCATGATGATGACGACTCTTAGTTCAGCAGACACGTTTTTTAAAGGACAAAGGCAACCAGGGGCGGCAGCTGAGAAGAGCAACGAAAATTACAATGATGATAGCCTCCCTCAGACGACGGCGAAACCAAACGAACATTTGAAGAGAAATATAGCTTATGAAGCACCAGGTACATAATTAGGCTGACTGTTGGTGAAGATTATGATTCTGCTGCCACTAAAGTTGTAATCAAGGTTTTATGTCGGTTCGGTTGGTGTCGGCCCGTCTGACACGAGGGGGAGCAAAAACTACACTCCCTACGAAAACAAGCAAACACATATAAACACCCACACGCACACAAGTTAGTGAGATAATTACGAAATTAAGCGTTGAATGGCTTTGTCTTCATTTCTACCTGCGTGCTGCTGCGTGCAGCGAAGAAAACATTTAATTATAGGGCTTCGTTCACGGAGATTTATTTGCTACACATATGCCAGTAACTTACGTATACTACCTAATACTCAGCCCGAAAAATGGATTTCAATAAGTGTTTTGTTTTTTTTTTGACACAAATGAGTTGCTAGTTTGCAATCTTCTTATAAATAGGTATAAAAAGGCAAAGGCAAATATAAATAGTAAAAAAACACTTTCGCTTCCTTAAACACAACAATATTCGCTTGGATTTTTGTTGGGAAGATTGTATAGAGATGCAATTCTGTGCGGAATTTCTTTTGTTCTTTATAAGCCAGGTCACTATAACGGTAGGATTTCTACCACTGGGCGAACTCTAGTACTAAAAATTGCTTCCCTATTAGTCGATTAAATGAATCATTTATTTATCTCTTAAAGGTTTTATTGAAAAATGCACATACAAAACGGATAAACAATTATTAAATATGTTATCCTCAACTTAATTATTGCTGGGGGGTTTTGGAAAAAACAATCGATATTTGTAGCCGCACCATCTTATCTTAGAGGTAAAGCCAACACATTTTGAATAGGTAGGTACATATTATTCGTTAATCAATTTTGAAACAATGGAATTTAACGAAAACTTACGCGTCAGCTTTGATAAGGGAACCATCTCATTGCAGCAAGTTTTCAGGTGGCTGGGGAAGAACCGGTGTGATATTTTATTTACTTAAAAGTTAGCATGTCTTCAGCCTAAGGTAACCATAGATTTGCAAATGTGTCATAAATTGCAGTCGCTTGATATTGAATTCCTTTACTGACACTTGGAGGCCATTTTAATATAACAAGTTTAGCTCCATTATAAAGAAGTCCTTCTTATAAATTAAGCGGGTGTGTTGTCTTGGTTGTCCTACCAAGTTAAAGACTTCCGCTTATCTGATTGTGTTATGAAGTTGGCATTACTATGACGTAATGATATGTGTATTGGAACGGAACGCACGAACGATCTCAGTTGTTACAACCCCGGGCAGTGTGACTGTTGCAGAATTTCGAATAGTAGTAAGAAAAAGGGCCAATGAGAAAAAAGTCTTAATAGCAGAATAACTTATTTAACAATTTTGAACGATATTTAACAAGTATTGGTTCACTAAAAACTATAATAGTGGTGTAAAAGGAAATTGCGTTACATTCAAAAGGTTTTTATTTGAAAAAAACTGCATTTGAAATTTTTTTAAAGCGCTTTCTCCAACTAAAAAGGACCAAAATCGCCAAAAATTGTGGCGGGATCTCGAAAATTGCAACTTCAGTCGCACAACGGTCACGCTGACCACGGGAATAACTAAATTCTGCCCCTCCGGTTAGACATACTTCACAAAAAAACTCTGGGGGCCAGCACTAAAGATTGTCTAAAAATGTGAGCTCATTGGGTTTGGTGATTCTCGAGATATAAGATTTTGAATGGGTATTGTTTGTATGGAAGGTGCCACGCCCCTTTATCCAAATTTGATTAATTTATTATTAATTAAAGACTTCCCGCCCCACTTTAAAAGTCACTCTATTTAAAATTTCATGTTGTTCTTTGCCACACTCAAATATATTTTGGCTTTTATAAACCGGGACTGTGAGAATGGATTTCCTTAAAAACGGCTCTGAAAATTTTGACAGGATCCAATATTTCAGCCCAAACGAGTACATGTTGTGCTCAGTTTGTCTTTAATAAATAGGAAGAAAGGAAATTTAAAAAATCTTGTTTTTGCGCTAAAAAAATTTATACTTTCCCCACTAAATTATTTCTCTATATATATAGTGTAGATCCCTTTTGCAGTGTCCTACTCAAGCATTCTTAACAAATGAAGTGTTTGAGACAAAGATTTATTTTCTTAAACTATGAACGATCCAAATATATGTTACTAGGCGATAGCTCTTGCACGAGCACCATAGTTTATAATTAATCTAACCAACCAAAAACGCTAGAGAAAGTTCATATTGCTTTGGATATTAATTCTACAAAAATTCGAAGAAGCCGATTCCCATACAAGCGGTAAATATTTCACAGGCGTTATGGGTATAAGGCCTTAAAAAATTGTATTTTTGCTTTTTAGACTAAATAGTAATAATAACGTAGGTCTAGAACAATTGCCATGGATAATTATATTGTTTTTCATCGCTATAGAAACTTGAAAATAATATCCAAACCTTCAAACTTAAATATCTCAGGAATCGGAATTACATTAATGCCCAAAACACATGTGCAGAAATTCTGGGCGCAGCGCAGAATGCAGCGCTGCAAGTAAAACAGATGTGCAGAAAATTGTTTGACATGCATTGCATAATACGACTACTCACATTCGCCGACCAAGCAGATGATATGTTTACAACTAAAGCAAAACCAAAAACGATCAGCAAATGTCAAAAGCCGATGATGCCAAATACTTGAAATTGCAATTTACTTTCTTTTGTGTTGTGGTACGCTTGAATTTTGCAGAAAATTTTGAAATAGAGACTTGTTGCAGTGCTGCGGTAAGTGCAGAATTTACCTGTGCTTATATCCATATAAAAATGTGTATTCTAATTTTGCTGCGCAGTGAAGTCTGCACATGTGTTTTGGGCATAAAAGTTTTAAGACTTTTCTTTAAAAAGATAAATGCAGCCTTATATTTACAAGCATAACGCAAGTTCTTATCAACGATTCAACACAAGTGCTAAACATGTGATTGGTGGTTGCACATCAAGCTCTGTAGTTTGTTGTCCTCCGCCGGCCATTTGCCATAAATCTTAGGACACAATGATGCGCGAATGACCACACGATTGAGACTGTTTTTTAGGTTTCGTTTCGACACGTATGTGAAAAGCTGATGAGTTAATTTGTATGACATTCGCATATCAAAAATTCACAAATTTCCTGACATGTGTAATCGCGGCTTTAGAAGTCCAAAATGTTTCTCCACCTCAAATTTCATTGAGTGATATATCATTCGGCGTTGATAGCTGGCTGTAAAAAGTTGGCGCCTCATGTGCGTTACGCATGGACTGCATGGGCCTTTGTTTTTTGCGGCGAATTGCTGACATTGCGATTGCACTTGATAATTAAGAGTCGGTTGCAGAATGTATACACAAAAGTGTTATTAAACCTCCGCTTAGCTATAACTATTTTAAATTGGTGTGAAAATAACTTTACTAAAGTAAAGTGACAAGTAAATTAAAATTTTTTATTTGCCTTCCAAAGTTGGCGTTTCTATTCATACGAAACTTATCAAATGCTTCGATTTTGTATTTCATTTGGAGTAAAAGCAATTGCTACGTTTAATTCATACCACCCATTATCACACTGAAAAATTATGAAGATCTCACAATGAAGAAGAAATATTCATGCGATGCAACCTTGATCTTTTCTTAGTCAAATCAATGACTTCGACTGAAGATTCGACTTTAAGGTTTATGATTCGGTCAGTTTTTTATAACTCTCAGTAAAAATAATGAACAATCAATTCGTCTGAAGCAGACGTGCTGGTCGTCTACTCATTGTTGTAGCAGAGGTCCCTTAAATTATCTTCCCTACGAACCAACGGAGCAAATATTTGCGAAATTCTAAAGGTAAATAAATCTACCGTCATTTCGTTACGTCTGGTATCTCTATGCTTTTTAATTATAGCTTGTCGCTACCGCTGAACTAGATAATACCGAACACAAATGAAGACATGTAATTATGTTTCGTCAAATGAATCAAAACACCCTAGCATTTTTGTCAATATAAATAGGATATTCGTCTACCATTCCGACAGTTTCAAGCCAACATTCCTAAAATGTACTTCGCGAACGCCTTCGTAAAAGTATTCATATTATTCGCTGTTTCAGTTTCGATTGACAGCGCTACTCCGGATAGTACAAGACTTGATGGTGGTCAAGATGTCGACACCCTTCGACAATTTTCCCACCACGTCTACATTGTTTCTCCCAAGGGCAAGTGCGCGGGTTCTATTCTAAACGAACACTGGGTCATAACATCAGCTGTCTGTACTACGGGCTCTGTGCGCCTAGAGCTGCATTTTGGAAAGAAAAACGAAAACGACATCGCTGGTGAATACTTCAGTATATCAGTTCACAGTAACCAAGTTTATCCATATCCAACCGGCTACGATGACATCGCCTTAATAAAGATACCTCTGCGTTTGGTCTTCTCCGATTCTATATCGGCAGTGGCTCTTTCTAAACAATCCATCGACGCTTTGCGCAATCGTTTTGCTGTTCTGCCGGGTTTCAATGAAAAATCCAACACCAACGCTACCGCTGACGACAATCTTAAGTATGGCATGTTCAAAATTTTGGAAAATCACGGGTGTAAGACATTGCTTGGAGCTAGCAAATTTGATGAGTACACCCAGTTGTGCGCGGAAGGTTGGGGCAGTAATCCGAATACTCCGTGTGACTCCGATCTAGGCAGTGGTTTGATTGTAGGCTGGCCTGCTAAGACCGAACTCATCGGATTGTTTTCAGCATACTCTCCAAGTTGCGACAAAAGTGTACCAACTGTGTACACCTATGTTGCAAAATACATGCCGTGGATAGAAAGCATGATTAAAGGGTAAATCTATGTAACTAGCTAGATAGGAATTCCTGTCTTTTGTAATGTCTAATAAACAGAAATACAGATGGTAAGGTTTGGGTTTTACTAAAGACAGAATTGGACTGGGGAATTGTTGGAATGTTTTTGGGTTGAAACTGATTTCTGCTTTCCTGTAAGTATTGATACTTGAACACATTTTGTTTGCATTCTTAACTATATCAGACATCCTGATTTATTTGGCGACGGTGTTTCTCTATGACAGGGGTCACACTTCGTATTCAGTAGGTATCGCCCAAGTTTTTCAAAATGCTTTTATCAGGCAAGTGGCGATATGCTGGCCAAAGACGATCAATTCCCAAATCTTTCCTTTACCACTTATGCATCCTACATCCGCGGACATTGGATAGGCGAGACATCCGAAAGTCAGTGTTGCCACTTCGTGGGGAATAAAGCTTTTTGTGGGGGGATTTTAGTCAAAAATTTGATAAAAGGGTTAAACGAGAATCTTCCCTCTTCCAGAACGACATAATTATGGTATATGAAATATCAATACCTTACTGTAATATTTCGCTTCAAACGGAACACAACTTCTTAGCACCTGATTGGAAAATGAGCCATATTCAATATGCACTAGTTTTTCCATTTCAACTTGGGTGAAAAATTAGTTTTGAACTATTTTTCAACTAACTAACCAATATTGCTTTTTGAAAAAGCATTATGGGGAATTTTAATTTTATTTCCATCATAGGAAAATTTCACTTAAAGCGGCTGGAAACACATTTGAAGTTGCTTAAATGTTGTTGTAATAGAAATGTAGTTAGTATCTGGGTCCCACTTCTCATTCGTTTGTGCGAGATTTTTTTTTCGGACAAATAAAATAGGCCTATAATTTCACAATTTTGTGTCGAACGGCTGAATAGAGTAGTTTCTTAGTGCGCAACGCATCAATTTCGAATTTGACACATTGACACTCCCGATTCTATGCAACAAACGTGCTTAATGCTGTTGGAGATCGTTGCACAAACCGTTGCTCAAGAAGTGAACGGGCAGTGTTCGAGCTCGAGTTGCTTGTTGAACATGGTTGCTCATTGCGTTGTGCACCAATTTAAATATTTTCTCGACTCGTAGCTCAACTTCTTGCATGTTTTGTTGTATTGGGTGCGACGAAATTTGTTCGCTCTGTGAGTTGAGCCATTGTAATTGTAATTCAGTGGTCCCATTCAAATATCGAGTGATCTAAAGTCGACTGTATTTGTCTGTAATAGATGTACCATGAACACCAAAACTTGATTCGTCGAAATTCAAAGACTATCATCCAGAAACGTCAACTGAATAAACTATTCATGTGACTCATCCAGGCCAATCAAAACTGAGACACATCAAGTCAGGTAGCTGTCAGACTAACTGAACTATATTATTGAACGTCCCCAACTGCGTAGATATTGGGGACGTGATTCTGTCTTTGGTGTTCAGTGTATAATGAAATAATTAACGCGACAGGCACGTAGTGGACGACCGGCGAGAGGTTAGCTTAGGTTCGTATGCTGGCGAGGAGTGATTCTTGACACACTCAGGTCAATACTGACCCATTGTTATAAATTGAGAAAATTTCATTTTATTTTAGTGGCAACACTGGTGGTAGCAAACGTATCCAATCCATGCCTGCCCATTTGGCAATCAACTCTCCTGTGGCCGAGCATTGTCGTACTATTTGTTCACATTCTCATAACTTGTGTTTTGTTCCAAGAGCACTCAGTTCTTCACAACAGCACTTCTTAAGCTTTAATTTTTTAAATCTTTTACATGTGACTGGCTATCGATATCCTCCGTATGTGTTGTCCTTGCTGCTAAGTATCTGTAGAATCGTTGAGTGTCCCTCTTCATAATATTTCCAGTAGGTATATCGTCTCTATCGAGATATACGATCGGAACGGAATTTTCTCCGATCTGTACGAAATCGGATTACATCCATATTTCAGATATATTATTTACGTTCCGATGCAACTTTCGGAGAAATTCTCCGATCACATCTCTTAAACGGATACTTCGAACGCAATCTGAGTTCCGAACAGATTTGACTTTCTTTTCGGATTTTTTTTCAGAACGGATACCTCGATAGGAGTTGGCCGCTTTTTATGGCACTTTTTGCTGACAGTGTTTGCACAAAAACGTCTATAGTGGAAGCAAGTTCAGGATAGCCTCGAGTAAATCTGTTGGAGTTGACCCCATCGCGCCGGTGTCTCCGATATAAGGAAGTCTTAGATTTATAATTACCTTAATTGAGGTATAGCCCTTTTGGTTGTCGGCCACCATAAGAGACTGCCATAGGACAGTAGGTCTTGCAATAGCTGTGTACATTTAGAGTTTTATTTTGGAAAATATTCCGCACGTTTTCCCAAAGATCTTACTACAAGGGTAAAAGGCTATTGTGGCTTCCTTGATTCGTTCTAATATTAAAACCATTGTCAGATGTTCTGAGGGGTCTACCGCCAACAGAAGATAACAAACTGCAGTATTTTCCTTTCTAGTTAAGCCTACTGGGGTTGACCGCTAGACCGGAGTTCTTAGTTCAGGAGTTGAGTCAGAAGAAGAAAGCTCCATTTAATTGTTGGGTCTGTGTTTGTCAGACATTTTTCCATTGTCAATAACAAAAAGTTCGCAAAAGGCGACGCAATGGAAAAGACCTTAACCTCAAGATATAATTTGTGTGTATTCCGGGAATTCAGCTCAATTCCAACACGTAGAAAATCTCTTGGCCTTTCCATTTACATTACACGTTACTTGTTTTCAGTACCGAATTCGCTTTATCTGGTCATAGTACCTATATCTGATGTGCAGACACTTTGTACGTTATTGTAGACACAACATCGTGGTGATTCGCATTTCTGGAGCCCAACTGAGCCTAAGTTGGTCTTAAACCAAGAACTTCCACATTTTATTTATTTATTACTAGCTGTACCCGCCCGTGCAAAATGTGGTTTTAGAACAGTTGATGGGAAAAATATTTAAGAAATTTGCTGTCTTGTAGGGGACACAATTTTTTTTTTTGATAATCGCTGGAAGGCAAAATCATTGAATTGCGGGAAGCCTTCTGCAATAGTGAGGGACTTGAACCTCACAAAGACTGAGTCAACTCTGTCGTTGGGAGGTCGCCACATGGCACTGCACCTGGTCGTTGGACTAATCGGCAATAATTCAAATTCTTTGGACAATGAAAATGAAAGAAAATAATTTTATAATATTTAACTCACTTAACTATTAATGTAACGCTTCTTTGTATACTATATTAACAGTTTTGTTTCTATCGGCTAAGATAGTAATATTTGCTGCATTACTTACCCTGGAGCACGCAACATATAACTGGCCGTGAGTGAAGCAATTCTTGCTTAAATCCCCCCCGCTTTCTTAAAGTTTGACCCTGACACTTATTGATTATCATGAAAAAACAAACATTAATAGGAAATTGAATCCGTTTAAACTGAAATGGATAATTGCTGGGAATTATTTGTATTCTTGTTATTAACACCGTATCTCCTTTACCACACCCAGTTCAATCTGGTTCCATTACAAAGCTTGAGGGGAACTCAAATTGCGAAGCAACATAATGGGATCTTCAACTTTTAATGCAATTTTATAAGCAGGGCTCTAATGCTATTTAAAAACTCGAGCGGCTAATTTACTGCCTCATCTTGATCGCTCTTTTAGCAAAATACCCGCGAAATGGGATATTACCCACGATCTGGTATCACTGATACCTATATATAGGTATAATAATGTCAAATAGTTGACATTTCTTTCATAAATACTTTTTGTACCCCAAAAAAATGTTAAACAAACCTTTCCTATATATTTCACATTTCTTTTATTGTTTTTTCTTTTCCTTTTTAACAAACAAACAGCATACTTCCTGTGTCTGTCTCCATCTCCGACACAGGAGTAAAATAAGGTTAAAAGAGATGTCAATATATTGCGCGGTTAGTATGTCTGATTTGAGAATGAAGTGCATATCCACTCACGCAGGTGAAAATCGTAGAAAGGTTTAAAATTTTGCCTATTTATTTAAAAACCTTTAAAGATATCGTAATGGATATCCTCAGTTGCAGATGTCCTCTATAAGCTGGTGTTTACTATATTTAAATGCTCCCAGTATTTTGGAACGGAAAGCGTGGCAAAGAAAAAAGCAAAACGAAACAAAAATATAAATCCAATTTTTTCCGGAATTTGTAGAGATATAGAGTTGAAATAAAGTGGAGATTGTAGGCTTGTAGATCTATAGGCCTGTGAAAAATGCACCAGAATAAATATTCAGCGGTTTCTAAGATTTTTGCATTCAAAGAAAAAGTCTTAGTCGAACAGAACTACTCCAATTTTATTTATACAAGGAGGGCGAAAGAAGTCGTCCGATGTTGTTTGGCTCTAATTCTTTTTTCTAAATGAAAAACTTCGATTCTGTTTTTTGATTATGTTTATTTGAACCCTTAGAATTTTAGTGGTCAAGTCGAGAAGATGATATCGGCCAAATGGGCGCCACCTGTATGATGATTTTGCGTACACGCGGACACTAGACTCTAGAAAGAGATTGTGAACCATTTGAAACAGTCAATACTTCAGAGTTCAGATGCGTGATGAGCATGATTGATATTCAATCAACTATCAATCGGTTGGCGATTGACAAAAACTATCAATGCTATATTGGTATTGCAAAATACAATTGATAAAAATGTAAGCTATTGTGAACAACACGCAAAAAACAAAGTACTAATTATGAATGAAAATTGATTGATAACTGTTCGTCGCAATACCATTTGAAAAAAAAATATTGATAAGTATCAACTATCAATTGATAGTTGATCTTCGCATAATCGGGTGATTATTAAACTCTTTTACAGACTTGCCTTACTTTTTTGTGTTTTCTTTGTGTAGATAACGGTACTATTCCTTTTGAAATCAGCTAAATATTATAAAGATAGATAATAACTTCTGATATCCGACTACAATTTCCCGAAATAAGTTTGTTGAACTATGTATTAGGCTTGCTATCCATCCTGTTTATAAAATGCCCCTATGCATTTTTGTATCAAATGGGTTTTTGTGAAATTGAAAAAATTAATTAAACATATTCCTTGCTTTTTATCACTATTGTTGAATAATATTTCATTTAATTCAAGTCCGAATGCATATTTGTCTCTGCGAATTGAATGCACATCGAAAAATTCATAATATGTACAGGTACACGTATTGCATTAATAACGAATGTGAAAGGACATAAGCATACATTTTCCACTGGACATTTTAGATTTATTTTTTTTATTATCCTTGCTTTTTTCTGCACTTTCCCGTCGATGCTTTCGCATTTATTTGCACAATGCCAATATTTGCTTTTATGACTTTCAAGTATTCACAATGTTATGGATGCGCACTGTATATGGCGTATGTGTATGTACATACATGAGAACAGACGACAGAACACACACTGGACATCATGAGATTTAGAGTTTGTCTGCATATATACACATTTTGCTGTCTGGGTAGCATTTGACTGGTCAGAGACTGACTCAGTCCGCATTTATCAAATGCCACGTCTATGTATTATGCATCAATTGAGATGCATTTTTTATAAATCGTTTTATGAATTTCGTTTCAAAGCAGGCTCGAATGTTAAAGGCTAATCAACAACTTTATGTTTTGAGTGTTTTATTTTAATTCGATATTCAAATAGTAGATTATTGAATCTATGTATGTAGTAGAGATAAAAAAAACATTGATAACTACTTAATAATGAGCGCTTAAAAATGGTCGCATCGCATGCAATTTGTTACCCCGTATAGGTTAGGTTAGGTTTAGGGGTTGATAGAGCAGGGTAAACCCTACTATACCACACTTAGGTCCTCGTGGACCCATTGTGATGCCCATTGGGGGTTAACCTTGGTGTCTATGGTTACTCATATGTATTCTTCCTCTTCTTGTGCTACCCAATGCCTTCCAGCCATCCTGATGTCCTCAAGAACCTGCAAAGATTAGAAAGTGTGACATCTGAAAGTTCTTGTAAGTCGTGGAAGTAATAGCTTCCAAGCGTTCTGTTTCTCAAGTGACACAGGCTCGGGCAATGACAGAGGAAATGAGGTGTGTCCTCATGGACCTCTTCGTCTCCGCAGCCTCTACATATATCGTCATCTTTGAGATTTAGTTTCATCATGTGGTTTCTTAGGAAGTTATGACCAGTTAGGGCCCCTACCAGCTTAGATAGCGATGACCTGTCAAACTGTAAAAGTTTGGTGGTTCGACCTCTGTCAAATGTTGGCCATAGCTTCCTAGATATTTCACAGGTAGTTAGTTCTTTCCACCTGTTATTAATTTTCATACGAATTTTGTTTTCCACTCGCTCTCTGAGATTACAGAGTGGAGGCTTGATCGACTGTAGTGCTCTATCATGATCCATTGCAGATCCCTTTCTCGCCAGTTCGTCAGCTGTCTCATTGCCAGTTTTGTCACTGTGTCCAGGGACCCAGCAGAGATTCGTAGAGTGCTGCGAGCAAAGAACCTTAAGCTCTTCGCGACAGCGGTGTACTAGCTTGGATTTTATTTCGATGGCAGAAATTGCTTTTATAGCCGCCTGGCTATCAATGAAAATGGTAATATCATTACGTGGTATTGCCAACAATGACACCATTCGGGCCGCATCCGCGATTGCCAGAACCTCCGCTTGGAAGACACTACTATTATCAGGTAGCCTGATGGAGCAGTGTATATTTAATTCCTTACAGAATATACCGGCACCGGTTCCACAGTCCATCTTAGATCCATCTGTGTAGATGGAAACCGATTTCCGCTTTTTGGGTTCATCTGTGTTCCATTCATTCCTACTCGGGAAGGAGAAGGTGAATGGTCTATCAAAGTTCAGATGGGGATACATATAGTCAGATATGACATCTTTCCCAACGTATTTCTCTAGAATTAGTGCGTGGCCAAAATTACATGTTCTCCAGGAATTAGTTTGGCTAATCCTTAAGGCACTTTTGGCAGCAGATTCTTCCATATATAGGTCCAGTGGAGTCAGATTGAGGATTGCCTCCAGTCCAGCAGTAGGAGTAGTTTTCAACGCGCTGGTTGTCCCTATACATGCTAGTCTTTGTATCTTTGTCATTGACTTGAGATTGGTCGCCTTGCTCGCAGCTTGCCACCAGACTATGCTGCCATATGTGAGTATAGGCCGCACGATTGCCGTGTACATCCACAAGATTATTTTGGGGTTTGGTCCCCACTTCTTGCCAAAGATGCGGTTACATGCGTAGAAAGCATTAGCTGCTTTCTTCACTCTTTCATTGACGTTCGGTTTCCAAGTAAGTTTTCTATCAAGAATCATACCTAGGTATTTCGCTCTATCCGTCACCTTTAGAGGTATTCCCTCAAGAGTTGGTGCCACAAATTGTGGTATTATTCTTTTGTTTGTAAAGAGGACAAGCTCGGTTTTTTGGGGATTGACCCCAAGGCCACATTGTTTTGTCCAAGTACTGAGTATTCTTAGTGAGTTCCCTAACAGGTCGCTAATGGTTTGTAAGAATCTTCCTCTTGCAAGCAAGACTACATCATCTGCGTAAGCAGTTACAGTGACCCCCATGTTCCTTAACTTCATTAGAATCTCATTGATGACAAGTACCCAGAGTAAGGGGGAGATGACCCCTCCTTGCGGAGTGCCTCTTGTAGCAGTAACTCTGAGTTCAGTGTCACCTATTTTCGCGTTGATGTACCTTTCGCTTAGTAGATTTATAATCACATTAGTGAGAGATTGGTCAACATTTGAGTTCTGTAATGCTCTCTTTACTGCGCACGTTTTAACATTATTGAAGGCACCTTCAATATCAAGGAACGCCGCCAGTGTGTATTCTTTATCTTTTAGTGATTTCCCTATAGTGCTGACGACTTCGTGCAATGCTGTATCCACCCCTTTGCCTTTGATATAAGCATGTTGGGCGGAGGAGATCGCATTTTCATTTAGCCGATCACGTATAAAGACGTTCATTAGTTTTTCAAACGTTTTTAGAATAAATGATGTCAGACTAATCGGTCTGTAGTCTTTGGCAGTAGTGTGGCTAGATTTCCCTGCCTTCGGAATGAAGACGACCCTAACCTCACGCCATGTCTTAGGAATGTATCCGCATTCCAGACTGCGACTGAAGAGCCTTTTAAGGACCGGTGTAATAATGGTCTTAGCTTTCTGGAGCATGATAGGAAAAATGCCGTCGCATCCAGGGGATTTGAACGGGGAGAATGTATCAATTGCCCAGTTTAATTTACCGTCGGTTACAAGTTCTGCTGGAATTGTAGCTACTGTGATATTGAGATTAGGTGGACTAGTCTTATTCGTAGTACAACCCGGAAAGTGAGTCTGTAGTAACAGACTGAGAGTCTCTTCGCATGATTGAGTCCAAGTGCCGTTATTATCTTTGAGATATCCGGGCGCTGTAGTTTCTTTGCACAGGATTCTACGAAGCCTGGCTGATTCCGTGGTGGTTTCGATCTCACTACAGAACGTGCGCCAGGTTGTGCGTTTAGCAATAGTTATGGCCTTTTTGAATTTCCGCTGGCCGACCTTATATGCATCCCAGTCTGTTTGGGAGTTAGTGGACTTTGCCAAGTTGAAGAGAGCTCTGGTTCTCTTCCTGATTTCACGGAGATCTTTAGTCCACCATGGTGGAGACTTCCTGTTCTTTATTGTCCGTAAAGGACAGGCCTTGTCATATGCTTTAATAAGAACTATGTTTAACAATTCTGCAGCCGCATCGACATCATCTAACGTTACCATCTTCTGAGATTCCAATTTCCGACCATTTTTTGCAACCTCTGATAAGAATGTATCCCAGTTTGTTTTTCTAGGATTCCTGTATTTGCCTAAAGGGGAAATTTTTTCCTCAATGAGGAATTCTATAATTCTATGATCTGAGAAGGATGGTTTTGTGGAAACTTTCCAATTCCGTAGAGTAAGGGTTAGTGAGTTACTATAGAGAGTTATATCTAAGACCTCACGCCTATTTCTAGTTATAAAGGTTGGTTCATTGCCGGCATTGGCTAAAAGTAAGTTATTTTCTATAATAAATTCTAAGAGAGACTCACCTCGGTCATTGATGTCGGTACTTCCCCAGAGGGAGTGGTGGGAGTTTGCATCGCAGCCTAAGATTATGTCCCATTTGTAACGCTCCGCTTCCCTAACCAACGAGTTGGTTAATTCGGAAGGAGGGTTGGCTGATTCATATGGCATGTATATTGCCGCCAGCACCAAAGGATTTTTTCCTACTCTGTCCCATTTGACCGTAGTTTGGTCATTATCGCTCAGGCTAGGTAAGAGAAAAAATTTGATTTGTTTATTGGCGACGATGCATGTTCGAGACTTACCATTGTCTGTTGTGGTGTTATAGACAAGCAGGTCTTTTGAGCCTAACCCTTGTATTTTCCCCCGGATGATCCAGGGTTCTTGTACTAAGGCGACATCAATTTTCATGGTCTCCATGAGAAGAACCAGATTAGCGGAAGCCGCCTTACTGTGATGAAGATTTATTTGTATTATCTTCATCACGGGCGACTTCTTCTCCTACGCTCCTTTGCCTATCCGCTACCAACCTAAGCTTGCATCGTGTAATGCCTACCCGGACCTTAAAGTCATGCTTGCGGAGTAGCGGCAGCGATTTGTGACTTAGGAGTACCGTCACTTCCATACCATTCTCGGTGTACTCACCCGTTTCCAGGATTTTCCACTCCCTGCTGTGCAGTTCCGGGTTAAGGAATTGCAGGTTGTGTTCTATCCTTTCTGCGGGAAGGTACGGTCCTCGAATGTGTATTCGGCCTTTTGGTCTGGTAATGTTAAGGATCTCCTTCCTATCAACAACACGCAGATCGGCGTTTGGCCAAGGTGCTTTGATGTTGCTGACGAAGTTCCTTAACCATACCATTGTTTCTTTGTCATCGCATTCCATAACTTTGAAACCTTTGAAGGTGGTAAGCTGTCCAAAGAGTGGGAGCTTGTCCTCAGCCTTTACGATAGCATCATTGACGCCATCTATAGTAGATGAACAATTTTTAAATAAACTGTTGGGCCTCTTTGCAAGGAACAGTTCTATTGGCCTTGTTATTTGTCTAATAGAACTGTCAAAGACAGCAGTTATACTACAATGGATCGTCCATAGTCGCTTCCGCCAAGTGCTGTGAATGGAAAGAAGTCAGTTTTCACATTTGCTTACATTTGAATTTCAAAAATCACATGCCTGTAAACAATTTTAAATACCTAGTTTCAATTGAAAGCTTATTGATCTATTTTATATCTTATATTAACCTCGAACTGAAAACGGTTTGACATTCCGGAACATTTGAATATCGTTCTTTTCGCTTGCTTTTCGAATTGAAATTCGTCTACTTCGGACTTCCTGTACGTTGCTTTTCAATGTTTCCTGAGTAAAATTTCAGTAGGGCAGTCGTCCTAATTTTTTTTTATATTTTCGAGGCATTTTGAGTCAACTCTCAGCGGGTAACTTTGAGCCAAGTGAAACAACAAACAACTGTGGTACAAAGATATCCCATGAACTTGCGACCTTATTAGAAAGGCCACGTAAAAATTAAAACAAAAGGTTTTACTTAAATTAACTTAAATACATATTACTCATCAGTCATCACAAATAAATCATAAAGAAAAAAATTCATCTACAACCAAAAAATTTAAATCGCTGCGGAATTGGTTGATGAAATTAATAGCACTAGCACTTTTCCGCCAAAAACTTAATTTTGAATTTCATGTCATTATTCAAAAACGTAAAAAGAAAGAAATTAATGAATATTAGATAGTCACTGGAAAGCTTTTCCAGCAGCATATATGCATATTTCATGTAAAAGTGTTGGTAAAGTGAAATTGAATCTAAAAAAGCACGGTTGCACGGTTGTTTTGCTGTTGTATGGTAAACTGGGGCACATTCATTAATTTTTTGTCATACGCCTATATTACCGTTTTTCATGTTTTGAACACACTTTATTTTTGGCTTAAGAGGTAATTTCAATATTTGTAAATAATTTTTTGAAGAAATATTTTTGATTTTATTTACCGGATTGTAGTTTTAAGCTTTTTTTAAAATTCACCTGTGTTCAATGAAAGTGCCCCGGGTCGGGGCAGTTTCGTCATTCAATGGGGATCATTCAGCATTGAAAAAACTTGAAAAAAATACGTGAAGAATTCGTTCATAGCATATATATTTTCGAACCATATCTGTAAAAATTAAAATAAAAGAACATTTTGATAATCTCGGGGTACATTCGGCACCTGCTGAATGTGCCTCAATCAAAATGCCGAATCTACCCCGACTTCTCAAAATTGTTTTTTTTTTGCACATATTTTTATCACAATTAAAATCAGGCTTTCCTTAATTATATTTTACTTCCTAACATATTGACCTATGAAATGAGTGAAACATGCATTTCCTACAATTATTTTTTACTTTAAAAATCACTTACTTATCTATTAGCCAAAATTATAACGCAGATCACAAAAACACAAAACAACACACAACTTTTTTGAGCGCGAAACTACAAACGTCAAACTAAGGAGTGTGTTCATGACTTCAGTAATGGATGTATTCAGCGCAATTTTCATTTCTTAATTCAGAGTGCATTCAATCGAAAATTGCTTTGACGAATGTGCCCCAGTTTACCATAGTGCAAAAAAAGTTGCACTTTCGCAATGACATGAGACCAGTTGCATCGGATGGGAATACCCCTACTGTTTTGCTCAACAAATTGCACTAAACTCGAAATTTGTCAAATTTGAGATTTATCATTATTCAAACGTAAAATTCAATTCCCTACACGTCAATAAATACGTCGTTAGCATAGTTCAAAAAATAAAAAAATATATGACACTTCATAATTCATCATTCTAATAACTTAGTTCGGGGCAATACAGTCCTAACTCAAAAATTAGATATACATATATTTATTACCAGCAATATTTTTTTTTTTTTTTTTTTATTTAAAGTAATAGGTAAATAGAGTATTGTTTTATTTTCATTTTTCATTTCAGTTCATTTTTCATTTCTTCATAATGTATAACAGGCAGTGATTTATCAGTTTTTCGCCGATTCTGAAAAAAGTCATATTTTGAGTTACAACAGTATTGTGTTATTAGAGCGAAATGGATTTCGTGCGCACTGAGAAATGTCAGCTAATTTTCACGCCTGTCAAAAACCCTGCACAACCCTGAAGATTCGACTTCTATATCGAACGCAAAATGTTGTCCTGAAGTCTGTCAGGTGTTGATATTGACAAATATTTATCATTTGGTAACACTTTTTCCCGTTTATTGTTTAAAATGAGTGAACTAAATTCTAAATTTGGGTTGGCCCTAACGCAAATAGTTGATAAAAATGTTCGCAATATATAGATGACAATATATAGATGACGAAGTTTGAAAATGAATGACAGCAAGCGAAATGACAGCAAAACTCAGCACTGAATTCTTGCCCCCACAATCAGTAGTGCGCACTAGGGCCCACGTCAAACAAACCTGTTGTTTCATATTGTTTTAGGTACAAAATATTGTTAGTCATTTGCAGCCTTCGCGTTTCTCTTTAAAGAATATTTTTTTACGTCGACAGCAATGGACTATTCATTTGTAGCAAAAAGTGATCTGATGGATATTGTATTAATTTAGACCCACGTTTTTAATCGCACATTTCGGGCAGTATCTCGGCCATAACTTGAGTAATGTTGGTTTTTAATGCGTCTAGAGTTTGGGGACTATTCGCGTAAACACGGTCCTTTGAGTAGACCGATCTTTGTGGCCAATTGACGTCGCCAAAACGTGAAATTACGCTATTAGGAAACTTCTCACGCATTAAAACCATAATTGGTTGTGTTGTGTGGCAAACATTTAACTAAAGTTATTACACTTCAAATGACAGCTGAGCTTGACAGGTGTCAAATGCGAGCTCTACCAACTTGAAACTACGACATGAATGACCCTTTATGTGTTTGCTGTTAAGAAGCCGAAAACGAACCGATAAACCAAACATATGTCATCAATTTTGATGTCGGAAAGGAAAGAAAGGCTTGTGTGCCAGGTAAAACAAAGTTCAGTTCTTCTGTGTATTTTTGCAACAACAGCAGTGGTAAATGGCTGTGTAGCTAGAATCCTGAAAAGAATGCGCCATTTATTGTGAGCCATTCGGAGTGACAACTAATCAAACAAAGTAAACAATTGTTTCGAAATTAAAGTGAGTGAAGCCATTTATTAAAAAATAAATAGCTGGCGCAACAGGTCCGTACAGTTACCCTAGGCCTAGCTTCTCACATCCATTCGGTTTGTGTGAGTTTTTATTTATGGAAGGAATGGAATATAATATAATGTCGAGTTCAAACGGCTGAATTGGCAGCTTTTTCATCGCTGTCGGATTTTTGTCAGACGTAGCGCAGTGTCACAAACCTTAAGTTGGACGTTTTCTGGGGATCGAACATGTCACCCCTCGCTTAGTAGTCCAGCACACTGAGCCAAGGTGCCGATAAGAGTCATTTATAAAGAAACTCATTTAGGAAACCAAAAATATAATTCAGATAACTTAATGAAATAAAAATATATAATTATTTGCAATAGATTTTTAATACTTTGTAAAATAAATGCATTATTATACAATACACTTTTATATAAGTAATCAACTTTTAACGATAGATTATGCTCTCGATCCATGATGCGTACTTCGCAACATTGGTGTAGACAGCTGGTGTGGCACTATCGCAATCATATGATGTTCCCGAATAAATACCAACTAATTCTGGCTTTGCTGGCCATCCGACAATCAAACCACTGCCATAGTCGGTAACGCAAGGTGCATTAGGATTGTTTGCCCAACCTTGAGTGCACAGCTGCAGGTACTCATCGAAGACTCCATACTTCAACTGTTGCTTGCACTTTGTATTCGAAATGATATTCAACATGGCATAGGTAAGTTGCTGCTTTGGCGAAGTTGGTGACAGCGAGTTATCGTAGAGCGCGTTGACATCATATCCTGGCAAAACGGCCAACTTGTTCTCCAGCTGAGCCGGGGGTGCCGATGAAATGCTCACCGGGCTTAAAGTGTCCGAGAATTGCAAAAGGAATGGCATTTTTACCAGTGCAATGTCATCGTGTTGTGTTGGATAAACTTCAGCTGATTCTCCATTTACCACAGCGCTATACGATCCGATTGTGCTGTTACTATAAAGCTTCTCGAAATGCAAGTGCAGTCTGCTAGCATTTTTAACACAACGGAATGAGGTCAGGATCCATCTTTCGTTTAAAATCGATCCTCCACAAAGCGGAGTTCCTTCATCCCAATAGTTTCCGTCGTATTCCTTTTCGATAGTAACATGATGAGGGAATCGCCGTAGCGTATCGATCGGAACACCATTAATAAGTCTCGGTGTGATTAGCCTCTGACTTGTAACAGTTCCAAAAGCGGCAACCGCAAAAAACACGATAGATAGTTTAAGGTTAGCCATTTCACTTGCTTGCTTCAACGCTGCTAATGTGATTTGGATACAATTGCTTTCTGTATTTATATGCGAATTTTTTTTTTTTTTTTTTTTTATTTATATGCGAAATTGCTTAAGCGGTTTATCTTTAATTTGAAGAGGCAATAATGCGAAAGCCTTATCGCTAATTTATGGTTCCGATAGGAAATTCTTTGAAATTTGACTGACGGCGGGGTAATACTTTTATATTACTTTAAATACGTAACAAATAGACAGCAAAGTGGGAAATTGGCATTTTGCTGGAGTGTGATTTTAAAATTATATTGCGGATGTTGTATAAATGTGTTTTTAATTCCGAGTACTTCAAAACCTTTCTGAACAAATAAGAGTGTTTTGTTTTTGGAGCAATAAACAATACGCGTGTATACTTAATGACATCCGACGTGATTTTTATCACAGGCACTTGTTGAATATTCGAAAGATAATGCGATAAGGATTGGGAAATAAATAATGCTGGAAACGGAAACCAACTAGCTGAAGTTTATAAGTGGGATCCAATGGGGGACTTATTTTGAGCCAATAGGTGATTCACTTATAAAGTGGTCTCTAGCGATTTGTTGCATGTCTGGATCAATAACTGAAGTTCAAAAAAATGTCCAAATATGTTACACTTATACAGAGGTTAATATAAATATGTTTCAGGTAAAGGATGTTTTACTTTTACTTTTCCGTTTAAAATCACCCATTGTGATGTACAAACTATTTAGTGTGGAGGTTAAAAATGATTATTACTAGGGCCCATTATCTGCAGGGAGTAGCTTGATATGTGGTCAATAAAACATTTTTATTAAAAAGTTATCTTGGTAGGCTATTGTAAATAATTTAATTAAGGCCTAGTGTTGTAGTTAACAAGGCAGAAAACCTCGCAACCATACAAAAGTATACGTATAGGGATTTAACATGTACCATCATAATTTAATGGGCAAAGAATTTTGTGTGGACCAGAGAAGTCGGATGCCATTGTATACCCTCTCAATTGTAGCCGCAACATGATCGGTCCAAGGGAGTGTGTCATTGAAGATATCGACAAATGTTTATCCTTACTAGTATCGCTTGTGGTCGAAAATCGACCATACCTTTTATGAGAACGTAATACTAAAAAACGTAACACAATAATTTTCGTTATTATTGTATGTATTTTTTTTTTACAAACGAAAAGAGCGACATCTAGATATCGAAAAAATACGTAAATGAGCTGCTCCATCGGAAACAGGTTCTAATCTAAGGTGATTTATATTTGAATACGTTGCTATGGTAATATGGCGGCGAAAAATTGATTGCCACCAAAATCCTTTCAATTACTTGTTTTATATGGGGAATTTATAACTTAATTTTACCATCCTTAATGGCGGCAAATACCCACGATTTTTTGTTTGTGCACATATATGGCACAGCACCTTTCAAATAACATAAGTTTCATTCTCCTCATTTCATAATAAATACTTAAAAAGTGTACCGAAACTTTTGTGTTCAAGTATAAATATAATGATGAGCGTATTCAATTGATGACTGTCCTAACAAGATTGGCGGAAAAGTCGATGTGTTAAGATACAAAGAGTGTTTGACTTTGAAGGATTCTGCGACAAATTGTGTTTAAGAGCCCACTGCTAAATGACCTAAATGGTAAAGGGTGATTTTTTAAGAGTTTTAGAACTTTTTTTAAAAAAAAAAACACAAAAAATTCGGAAAAATGAATGAAATATTTATTTGAATCGATAGTTTGAACCTTGCAATTTAATGTTTAAAGATAATTTCATGCAAATGTTGACCGCGGCTGCGTCTCAGGTAGCCCATCCGCTGAGTCCAATTTTGGCATACTCTTTCACACATATCGGCCGGTATCTCACGAATGAATGCATGGATGTTGGCTACCAGTGCGTCAATCGAAGCGGGCTTGTCCCTATACACATTAGCCTTGGCATACCCCCACAAAAAATAATCTAATGGTGTCAAATCGCACGATCTAGGCGGCCAATTGACCGGCCCGAAACGTCAAATTAACTGTTCACCAAACTCGCCTCGCAATTGCGCCATTGTTTCGCGTGTTGTGTGGCATGTGGCACCGTCTTGTTGAAACCACATATCATGCAAGTCAAGAACTTCCATTTCGGGCAAAAAAAAGTTTGTTATCATCGCTCGGTAGCGTTCACCATTGACAGTAACGCTGCGATTCGCATCATCTTTGAAGAAATATGGCCCAATAATGCCGCCGGCCCATAAACCGCACCAAACAGTGGCTTTTTCGGGATGCATTGGTAGCTGTTGCAATGCTTCTGGCTGATCTTCACTCCAAATGCGGCAATTTTGCTTATTTACGTACCCATTCAACCAAAAATGAGCCTCATCGCTGAACACAATTTTTCGATAAAAAAGCGCGCGATGAACATTTCGAACCGAGCACGAATTTTGATAGTAAAATTCAATAATTTGCAAGCGTTGTTCATTTGTAAGACGATCCATGGTTAAATTGCAAACCAAACTGAAGCTGTTTGACAGTGACACAAGGTACTAAACACACGTCAGCTGTCAAAACCAGTGTTGCCAAAACCCAACCAGCTAAAAAATCACCCTATATAATCATATACCACGGGCAGCACATAACTAATTGAACATCGTCAGCAAACTTGTTGACGGTAGAATTTGTTATAAGGTGTGAGAGTTCATTAACATAAATTGAATATAGTTGCAAGAATATTAGGGTCAAATGTTAATGTTGATCTGGGGCATTAGCTAAGTAAATTCCCCTGTCATGTCATTTTGAAGAGGAATGTTGCCCAATCACCCAAAATGGTATTAAATTTCCTGATAGGATCGAATTTAAATACCATGTCGTTCAGCCTGAGCCGTTTATAATTATTATATAATTTCTTTTAGTAAATTGTAAATGCAAGTGTTTTTTTTAAAGTGATAATTTTTTTTGCATCGCCTCGAATTTGTATGTCCATCTATCGCATGTCGCATTACAGCCGGCCGCGGAGTGGAGATTAAGTGAAAAGCGCTAAACAGAGCAATGGCGCTCATAGGCCATAGCTCGGCATCAGCTGACCGTGTAGCATATACTCTCACTTATTCGTGCAAGTACAACGCAGTATTTGTGTGTGTTTGATCAGTGCATTAACGTAAAAGTTCTTATTCACTTGATCGTGATGGATAACAATACAGCTTGCGAGTCAACGAGGGAAAAACCAAGAATAGTGCAAAAATATCGCCGTTTACGCCGTAAGAGACAGTAAAGATTGAATGTAAGTCATTGTTTACTGATTTTAGTTACCATAAAATGTTAATTACATTTATAAACTGTGAGACTCGAGACGAAGATAAAGTTATTGTTTTTTTATTCGTTGAGTGATGAACATTTTATTTAAAAACATATTTTTAAAAGATAAGGCATACTGAGACCCCCAACTCGCAATCCTCTTCCCGCTGACCCTCTCAATATTTTTTTCAAATTCCGCCATTTTGTTTTCCTAACGGTGTAATGTCAATTCTTATAATCCGTGTGACATGCAAAAACATACTAAAATGACAAAAAAAGGCTGCCAATCTTGGGGTAATGTTATAGAGTTCGGAATATCGCATATTAACATTTCTGAATGCTATTGGCTATAGTTATAAGATAGTTTTGAAAAGCGAATAATTTGATTTAATTGGTTAATAAAACTATCTAAAGGAGATGCTCTATATTTCTATCTATATTAAAATTTCTTTAATAAATTATGAAAAAATACTATCCACACGCAACGAATAATTTTAAATTTAAGCCTAGTATGCTGCTTGCGCTTAATTTAAACGTCCATATAAAAATGTCTCCAATGATAAAATTAAGCAAAGCGGTTAAGCCAAGCAGTTCAAGCTAAATTTGTTAGCCAATGTACGAAAAATCTCTACAGAATTTAAGTAAGCGTATTAATGCAAAAAAAAACTTCCACAGCTAAATTTTGACAGATCAGAGAAAATATCGGTATTCGCAACAAAATTTCAAACGAAAGCAAATTAACAGTAGCAACAGCAAGTCAAACATCTTTACACAGTTCTCATATTTTGTGCGAGTGAGTTGGTGAGCCGGAATTTTTTGAGTTACGCGACATTTCTGAATACGAATTTCTATGTAACAATACTAGCACACTAATTCGTAACTGTGGGCAAGTAACGGAAAATCGGCCGAAGTTGGTGGTCTCAGTGTGGTTTGCCTGTAACATTACATCAGACCTTTTTTCACTGTCTGCATGAAAAGCCATCAATTGCTATAATGCAGACAAGCATAATTGTGCAGAAATTTCACCGGATGTGTTTTTTTTTTTAATAAATTTTGGCAAGAGAACACGTTCTTAGTTTTTACAGGCAATCTTACATGCATATACTAGCTATACGCCACCAGATAAGGGTTTTCAATTAAAATTGATAGATTATGACTGCGTTCGCAATATAAAACAGTCAGAACACCTCGAAATGTGTTAGTACTGCGTCGGTAGCCCTCGATACACATATAGTATGGCTCGGCTTAGTTGTTTCGTTATCACGTTCCTTGCGGTTGCTGCCTTAATATCAGTGGCCCGGTCTGCCGTAGCAACCATAATGGGTGCTACTCCGGTTGACTCATTAAGACGTTTCCCGCATCACGTCACCATTGGCAAAATTCGCAATGGACACGAGTTAGATGATTGTGCTGGGTCGATTATAAACGATCAATGGATATTGACGTCCGCTTTTTGTATTATAGGAAGCACCCAGCTTCAGTTGCATTTCGAAAAGCTACACAGTTCTTTCAATGATTCATATGCAGCTGTTGTGGACACTAGTGATGCGGTTCATATTTATCCGACTAACAGTGACGACATTGCTTTGGTGAGGATTCCATTTCGACTGATATTCTCTGACACTCTTAAGCCGGTGACAATTTCATCAAGTGCTGTCGGTCAGTTGGACGGTCGACTAGCAGTCATGCCAGGCTTCGACAGTCAAGCACAACCGATTTACACTACTCCTGCTACGACTACTGCAGGTTGCGATTCCACTCCGCTGCCCTCGAGTACCCCTTGGTTGCTCCCGACTACCCCTTCGCTGCCCCCGACTACACTCGACTATACGTCTACAACCGAGGAAACCACCTCTACATACGAGACCGATTCAACACCTACTACTAAAGGAGAACCACAGGCAGCTAAAAATAAGCTCGCATTTGCATACGATCAACCGCGTCAGTTAACCTATGGCATGTTCAATATACTTTCGAATACAAGTTGCAAGGTGTCGATTAGTGAGTTCGATGAGTTTCTGCAACTTTGCACAGACAGTTGGAGTAACGTTGACGGCACACCCTGCTATCAGGATTATGGGAGTGGTCTACTCGTTGGGTGGCCGGCGAGACCCGAATTGGTTGGCATCTACTCAGTTATGACAAATGACTGTTTCAGCTCCAACTTAGTTTATACAAGTGTCGCCAAATACGCATCATGGATTCAGAGCACAATCAAGGGTTAAAACTGTACCATTTGTAGTGATGCAATAATTTTTGTTATGAATAAATAAAGGATAAGTTTATAAATAACGCCTAATACACCTTTTACACCTTTAATCTGTTTATGTAGGTAATTCGTAAAGGGATAGGCAGCCTCGCTAATCTCTTAGGTGTACTGGATGTACATTGGTGAAGTCAGAAAGTTTCCAAAAAAGGAAATCAAATAGTTTGTTTAGGGTCGTTTCATAAAAAAATTAGTGCATCAATGTGCTGGTGTTATTTTTGATATTCATATTACTGATCGCTGAAAGAAGGGTATTTTGTTTACACTTTTTAAAAATATACGTAATACGTACGTATAAAAACATTGAGCAAATTTCAAAATGTGGGAGCGCTTCTACATCGAAGACATCAGAGGCATTCGGATTCTGTTTTGATCCTTTCTTTGAAATTTGGTTAGAATTGTAACTACAGGTTACCGTACAAATTTTAAAGAAAATGTAACTTAAAAACTAGTAATTAAAAATTGTGGCCTTGAATGCACAGTCAATTAAAATCGGGTTCAAAATTAAAACAAAAAACCTGTGACTCGGTAAACTCAACTTTCCATCCGTGCTATTATTTTATTTAATTTTTGTTTCGTTTTTTTTTTATGTGATTCGTTTTACTGTAACTGGGCAGTTATTTTACGGCTACTTCTTTCAGAATTTTAAACACACGTAGTTCATAGGTGCATTTTTTTGCATCATACAAGAATAAGAAGAAAAGGAAGGAAGAAAGCAATTTAACCAAAAAACTGTATTAACTGTATACTAGATAATGTATAAATATTTTTTTTAAATGAATAGAATTATATTCCTTTTTTTCTTTTACGACGGATCGGGGGCCGGTATCCATTCAGAAGAGCTGGAACTTGCCCGTCACATTAGCCTCGGGAAATACACTTCAGTATTCCAAGCTGAGTTGATTGCTTTGCTTCATGCGCTAGACTACTTGCTTGAGTGTCAGGTGGAAGGAATAAATATCCTTATAGCACTGGACAATCAGGCGGTGATCAGACGCATAGAACAAACTAACATCACAACATCATTGGCACTGGAATGTGTACTTAAGCTCAATAAGTGTTCATCTAAAAATGAAGTGACACTGATCTGGGTACGAGGACACATTGGGATCGAAGGCAATGAAAATGCGGGTCAACTGAAAAGTTGCTGGGACCAGAACCATTCTCTTCAATTGGCAGAGGAATGGTAGAACAGCTGATTCACAAATGAATCACGGCAGAACACCTGAGAAGGTGGTCAACCGTGGAACAATGTAGACAGGCTAAAATGGCAATAAAGTGGCCGACCTTCTCCACTCAAAGAAGGGTTCTAAGCATGAGTCGAGGAACATTGAAATGGGTGGTGGCTTTGTCGACAGGACAAGGTAATTTCGGGTATCACCTAAGGAAAATGGGCCTTAGAGAGGATAATAGCTGTAAACTACGCCTGGAGGAATCTGAGACAGCGGCACATAAACTGTGTCAATGTCCGGTGTTGGCTGGCAGAAGAATAAGGATCTTGGGAAATCATTGGGTCGAGACCCAGTCGATAAAACAGATCTCCCATAAACAGATGCTAGCGTTAACACTAGGAATCGAGCCCAGAGAAGAACTGTGGAGTGGAGAAATCCATAGAGTCTCTCTGAGTAAGATTTACAGTGGTAGAGAGACGAAAAGAGACCCGACAATTGTGGTCTGATTCGAATATCTCTCGAAATCTATATATATATATATATAATCATGAAAAGACTTACAAACGAGCAACGATTGCAAATTATTGAAATTTATTATAAAAATTCGTGCTCTGTGAAAAATGTGCACCGAGCTCGAGCTCATTTCTGGCTCAACGGATACGAAAATAAGCAAAACTGTCGCATCTGGAGCGATGAACAGCCACATGCCATACAAGAATTACCGATGCATCCCGAAAAAAACGACAGTTTGGTGTGGCTAGTGACATCATCGGGCCATTTTTCTTCAAAGACGACCGTGGCAGAAACGTTACCGTCAACGGCGAACGATCTCGAGCCATGATACGCGACTTTTTTTTGCCCCAGTTGGCTGAGTTGAACTTGGTTGATATGTGGTTTCATCAAGGCGGTGCCACATGCCACACAGCTCGTGAAACAATGGAAATGCTGAAGGATGAATTTGGTGAGCAGCTTATCTCTCAAAATGGCCCTGTGAGTTGGCCGCCAAGATCATGCGATTTAACGCCTCTTGATTATTTCTTGTGGGGTTATGTGAAGTCGTTAGTCTATGTGGACAAGCCGAATACAATTGAAGCCTTACAGAATAACATAACACGCGTAATTCGTGGAAGACAGGCCGAAATGCTGAAGGATGAATTTGGTGAGCAGCTTATCTCTCAAAATGGCCCTGTGAGTTGGCCGCCAAGATCATACGATTTAACGCCTCTTGATTATTTCTTGTGGGGTTATGTGAAGTCGTTAGTCTATGTGGACAAGCCGAATACAATTGAAGCCTTACAGAATAACATAACACGAGTAATTCGTGGAATACAGGCCGAAATGCTCGAAAAAGTGACGCAAAATTGGACCTTCCGAATGGACCATTTGAACATTTACATGAAGTTGTCTTTAAAACGTAAATGGCAAAGGCCTATTTATCGATTACAAAATTTTTTTTGAATATTTGATGCAAATTTGAGTGTTTTTTCGATTTAAAAAAAAGCTGCTCTTAAAAAATCACCCGTTATTTAAAATAATAACAAGATGTATAGTCAAGTCACCTTATGAAAATTTAAATTTAAAGGTTCTTGTATTATCGAATTTTAAGTCTTACTACGTCTGAAAGCTTTAAGTTTCAAATATTTAATGAATGAATGAAGATTTGATATTACTAAGTCAACCACTGAGTCAAAGACATTCCCTACCGTTCTACTTCATTCTACTTCAATATGATGTTAGCCGTAGCCTACAAGCAGCGTCTGGTTTGTTTTAAAAAAATAGTGGCATGAAATAACTCTGTCCCAAAATCAAATTTACTACGTCACTTGAGCGTAAAATCGCAATTAAATCGCATGAACGCAATAGAAAAGAAAGCAACCATAATCATTTTGTCGTTTTTGGGGTCCTGCTTTTGGTCGTTCGTCGTTATTCCTTGTTATTATCATCGTAATCATTCCGCCGATGCCTAGACTATTATTGCTGCAAATTGCGATGGAAAAACGCAAGCGCTCATTTCTGAGTGCAACGATGAATATATTATATATATATGTAATAAACAACGAAATTGAGGGGATGGTGCTGCTGAATTTCGAGGGGGTTGGAATCATTTTTAAATTTATATCATCGTTGTAGGTCTGAAGTTTTTTGTGCTCTGCTTTCAAACTCAAATCGTTAATAGTTTGCGTTTTCTGGCTTGCATTTTATTTTGTATGTTCTTCTATTTACAGATTTCGGTATGGTGCTTGCTGAGACATCCAGATTTGTAACGCTGCCACAAAGTCAGACAGTTATTGAAGGTGATTCGGTTGTGTTTACATGTCATGCGACTCCTGCCGGTGGCATGGATTACTCTTGGACACATAATGGTAAGTAATTTTGAATCTTTTTAATTATCGCAGATTACGTGATCTATTGATTTAAAAATAGAAAAACTTTTTTCTAATTGGGTAATGAAAAACACTAGACAATTTGCCCTTGGAAACATTTGTAACCTTACGGATGGGCAACTCGTATAGGTTATAGGTGATTGAACCACACTGCATTTCAATTAAAGTTCAATCCAAAGTCGATGATCCACTCAAGAATAGACTGATTCCCCTTGAACTTCCTACGCAAGTATTTGCTAGATTTTAATTAGGAATGGTCCCGTAGGGTGCCTGGTGCCGTATAAAACCTTTTCTCATACCCCCTTTTAACCTTACCTAACCTGTGTGTACAAACGACTTTGACCACTTCCCAAGATGACGCCATACCCAGTGCTTTACAGCCTTCTACAATGTGCTGAGTATGTTTTTGAATATATCAAATAGGTACCTTCCGAATTTGTGCCGGGAAAATATTTTTGATTCTTAGCGCCTTGTTGACTGTCCTCAAGAGTTTTTCAGAAAAATGATCGTCAAAGGGCAGATTGGAATAGTTGGTCAGATCTTGTATAAGTGTGTTAAAGCATACTAATAATCGAATTTAGTGTTTAGGCTAGATTTTACAAACTCACAATGGCGACATTTTTCATATAAAATTGCCTACTGTTACTTACAAAATAGATTAAAATAAGACCCATTGAATATGCAGTTCAAGGTTTTTCAGGTGATGCATTGATACCGAATTTTAAATGCGAATAAAATATAATAGGACGTACCTCATTCTTCTTTAAAGACAGACATCGCTTTGCTAAGGCATAAAATTAATACAACCCAGTATCCTCCGGCGGAAATTGCCTATGTTTCAGCGGAAGCGATAATGTAATCGCATACGAATCATTTATTATTTTGATTGCATTTGAGTGCCTACATATAAAAATATATTTTGATGAACGCAAATCTATTGACTTTTTTTAAATCAGTAAAATATTTCAGAGATTGCGATAAATCATATAAAAGGTGTTTACTTATTGTCAGAAAAACCGATTGTATATTCTGGTGCTTATTTTGCGTTTTTATGAATGCGGTCCTATATAGTGTTTCACCCTTAAATCATTATCTTCTATTGTCTATTAATTTGACAAATATATTTCGCCATAGAAAAACATCATTGCGAAGTCTTTTTCATAAAAGTGGCTGGGAGGAGATACCCTTGATTTGTAACCATTTCTCTTCCGTATAGTAAAGGAGCAAATCGCTTTGGAAGTATTACATCGTTTTTAATGAAAAGGAAAGTGAATTTGAATAGTTACCCTCAAAAAATGTAGGAGGGAAAATTTGGGGAAAAAACGAACCACATGTCAAAAATGTTTATTTTTCTACTCAAGTGATACTCGTATAACCTTAGGGATCTTCTTCCTTATGCCCATCGAACCAAACTCTCTACTGTGATGGTGATGGTAGATCTAAAGAAGAGTGTCTTTTAATTAGCCGTCCGCCTACACTCCTCTGCTGCTTTTCCGTTGCTCCAGCGGCGGGGTGGTGGTCGTCTCTCCACCCATCGAACGTAATTTTTGGGTATTGTCACTTATTGTGGTGTGACAATCGTTGGCGTGTTTTGTCTTGGCTGTCCCCCACACCCTTTTATAAACACCGTTGTTTGTCTAATTATTCCTCGGTGGAGTGTTGGCTAAGGGGATCGTCCTCCTCCCATTTTTTCGTTTGCGCCGACCTCCTGTCGGTACATTTTTACTGTTGGTCGGTGAATGTCTCCTGACGACCTGCCAGGCTCCCCATCCGACTTGTTCTCAACGGTTGCGAGTCTCCCTTCCTTCCAAAGGGCTACACAACCGGAACATCCATCTTCAGCCATTCAGACCGCCCGTCTGACGGCTTGTGATCAGCCCGTCACTACGGGTACCTATTGGGTTGTACCCTTAGGGCCCCAAAGAGATGCTCCGGAGGCTGATGGGGGCCTCGGATGCCCGTCCACATCCCAGGACCTCGAGTACCGAACCCAAGAAAAAAACGACCATCGGCATTGGTAAGGAGAGAGGGAAAGAGAGCAGACCTTGTTGCGGAAAAAATTTAGGTAATATGACCAAGAGATCACTCTCCCACTCTTAATGTTGGATTTTGCTACAGTTATGCTTTTATTTATAGGTATAGGAACGAACATTTTTATGAAAGAGAAATAAAAATCCAAAGCATTTTACAATTTGTGCTTCTTTATAAACGTGAAAAGTTTCAGTGAATATGACCAACGGGTTGGTTCCTCCTTAAAGGGCGTGAGGCAGCGATGACATTTTAGCATATTTAATGCTAGATCTAGATATTGCAAAGTGTTCATAGCATTTTCCGAAAAAAAAAATTCTTATTAATAAATTTCTTGTAATTTTGTACTAAAATTAATTGCAGCAAAGTGGCAACGATGGGAGCTAGTTATATAAAATACAACTTTTGAAGAACATTCTTCGTTTATTTTCAGGTATGATACATACACGTTCATTGAAATGGTATGATACATATCTGTATTTATGTCTTTCATCATGCAAATAGTTTAAAAAAAATCTGATTGCTCGATATACAGCCTATACGTTCTGGAGTGCATGTACGCTGTACGCAATTCAACCTGTTATTCGTCACTCTTGACTGGACACGTAAAAACCCATTTTGACAACTGACCGCTATCAGCCGGAAGCGCTAATTTAATTTTTGATTGACTTATATGAGGTACTGATAATAATATCGGTCGCATTGAATACAGTTGAAATATTGTTTAAGAAAAGGAAACCAATAAAAGCCCCCTTCGTCGGTGCAAATCTTATCACCGATATTTACAGAGATTAAGTAATTATTCGGAAGTTGGAATTTGTATAATCTAATTGACTTATTTCTGAATTAAAAATATTTTCTTATCGCATGATACTCATTGTGACATATAGCTATTATTATCTTAAATTTTTATTTTTATTTTGGTGATGGAAGGTGCGGAAATGACGTCCATTGGTATCTATATTGGTGGATTATTACCGAGTACTAAAACAACATCGATTTGTTGTCGGTCGCAAGATGGCGGCGGAATTGGGCATTATTTCATGAGGATTAGAATGAAAACTATTCGTACACCGCTACACTTATACAATCGTGCAGTTTCCGTCATTTTGAAGTGTGTAATTTACGACTACGACATTATATTGGGAGTGGGACACTCTTCGAATTTGCTCCGTAGGGCGAGCGTCTCATTTCCATTGAAATAACGCGTGTTTCACGTTTACCAAAACGGTTACGATATGCGGAAATGTTGGTCCTCGCGTAAGTGTTTATATTGTATTATCTGCATGGCCCGTCAAGAACTGAATTGGTTAGAAGCTTGTGTCACTATACTTTCGTGAACTTTTTCCAATCGTGACTTATATGAGCCTGTGCGTCCATTTTGCTCTTAAGAATTTGTTATTTTGTTGTTGTCAGGTTGTAGGACCCTCCTTTTGCATTTTCTTGTATCTTTATCTAGCCGACCTTATGGAAATTGTTCGCTTTTGTATTGTTTTCATTTGTTCAGTAAGTACAATAGCTAACACTAAATAGCTAGCTAGCCATCTAAGCCCAGTTACAACTGTTTGGATACGATGCAGCTCCACAGGACTGAGCCTTTTGTCCCCAACTGGTTTATTTAAAAAAAGAATTTTGGAAATTAATCTATTGTTTACAAACTGGTTTTGCAGTTCGAATGGGTACTACTTATTTGTATCAACAAAAGACCTCTCATTTGAGGTACTGTCCTAAAGAGAATTGTATGTCCACTCGCTGTAGCTCTAATATCTAAGTCATTCTCGCTAAGTGGATTACCTGAAGAATCTACTAATCTTACAAAAATTATTCATGCAATAGAAGACCACGAAGTTACTTCTCATCAAATGTCAAATGAACAGATTAAGTTCGTTTGTCACTCGTCAGCTTTTCGTTAAAGCTTTTAATTTTTCAAGGATCTGCCTTTAAAAACAGAGTTATATCTGACAGCGCCAGCTATTGGTTTATTTCTTCAACGTCCCACCGCTGTATTTTTTTTTACCTCTCCACCTACGAGTTTAAGGTATCTTTCCATCTTTCTAAATGCTAAAGGTGGTTGCCAATGCATACTTACTAAAATGAAACTGTAACTTTTTTTCCGGCCTTAAGGTGTTTGCCCGAAATAGATTAAAAAAGTACTGCACGAAATTGATTCGTTTTCACAGTTGCATTGAAAATTGTCGAGATTAAAAGATAGGAAATGGTTTATCATTGTCCGCTATCCGGAAGGGGGATCTAAGCTCTGAAAAAAGCTGTAATTGCCGAATGCCTTCTAGCTCCTAACTTTAGAATGACTCATCCAAATGAAATAGTATTTTTTTTAATAAATATCATTTCTTTAATTGTAGTGTGGAAATAATTAATTAATAATGGGCGTTCCTTCATCTGGGATATTTTCTGCTAGACGATTAGCTAATTTGCAATAAAAATCTATTTTCGCATAAAACAAGTATAGATTTACATGGGAAGAGGTTTTAAGTTCACTTATTTCTTCGCGTCGATTTCAAAGAAAGTCTTGTGTGCGTACACAAAATGTAAAGATACCTTAATCACTTACTGTGCACTTGCTATTTTTTGATTCTTTCGTTCTTTATACTGTCATAGCGATTTTATTTCTTTGCCTCTTCGCATATGGTGACGATAATACTTAAGTGGGGTAGAGGCCTTATGTTTCACTCTGCCGGGTGTGAACAAGAACACACTTAACAAGCCTCGTGTACGACATTTTACTCTCCATTTGCGTTCATTTTATCACTTTTTCCTTTTGGATTGCAATTTCTCTTGAGCATAACAAACCAAACACACAACACACAAGAAGAGATCCCCGAGGATACATTTTGATTCGAAATGAATATTTATAAATTCAGCAATTCACACACTCTCTATGTTTTGGCATCTATTTATTTATCCACGTTTCCCGCTGCTGATGCTCTAACAATGGGACTTTTCTTTTCCATTTCAGGTCACGCCATTCAAAACTCTACTCGTGTACATCAAGTTGGCTCCAATCTGCATGTGAATAATGTTCTCAAGGATGTGGATGGCGGGGACTATGCATGCATAGCTACAACTGCATCAAGTGGAGCACGTCAGGCTTCGCCACCAGCTCGTCTAAATGTTATATGTAAGTAAAACACATTTTTTTGTGTCTATAGATGTGTGGAATTCTCCATCGAGGGGAGAAAGTGTGTGCGTGAGTATGTAAATACAAGTCGACAATTTTTTTTTGTGCTTACAATTGCTTCTAATTTATTTCACGCGGGTATGCAAACTCAGGGATACGGATGTCTTAACATTCAGTCGCAAGGTGTAGGTGGTTTGGTATTCAGACCTCATACGCAACACGAATAGGAAGAGAAACAGAAATAGGAACAGGAACACGACTTGTGCAATAATTTGATGGATCAGTTTAATGATCTGGCTGTTGTGAATTTTTCTTCTGACCAATTGTGGTACACAAATTGTTTGATATACTCTGATTAACTTGACATCAAGCTACCTATAAGAAAAATAGGTTTCTTCATGCAAATTTAAAAAAAACTCTAAAAGCTTTCACTGGCTAGTTGAAAAAGTCCACAGGGTTTGTGGTAAATAAAGCTTCGGCAGTGAAGAGTATGGGCCTCTCATACCCTCCTTAGTTCGATTGTTAGGACGAAGAGAACTCGGCCTAGTGGTAGAGTTGTGGCTGGGACGGGTAATATTTATTTTAAGGCATCGTAAGGAGCGACGTCATTAGGAATTGAGATGGCAGCGGTATCCGAAAGCTGGATTGTAGTTTATAGGGCTTACGGAACAGTTCTGAGGTGAAACCGTCCGCCGGTGACGGACGGCATGTCATAAGGTTAATAAAGAAAAAGCCAAAGACGCCATTCAACGGGGTAAACAACACGGCGAAAAATCACTCTGACACAACCTGCCAACCTCTTGTGATTATGACAATTGGGAAATGATAGGTTTTTATGTTTGTTAACGCGGTTATTCGTTGCTGTTTGTATTTGACATAAAACAATAGAAAACTAAACTTCAATTCGCTCGAAGAAAAAACTCACAAACTAATGGCACCAAGAAGCTTACCAGTCCCGTATGGAACTGTTGCCCGAACTATTTATTTGTTTTACAGGATAATTTATATTGCGTTTTTTTATTTTTAGACAGGATTCTTATTCTACTCGTACAGTAAGGTTTTGAAAGGAATCTGAGTCTAGTGATTGTCAATGGTGTGCATGTAAAGGTGGAAAATCGCATTGACCCTAATTGCGTGGTTAATCGAAAGAGTAGGTATTTCTCTTGTTAAACCCAACTACGTTAAAGGTTTGAATGGATATTTGAAGTCGTAATCAATTATCATCGCTTTGGGCTGTCTTGATATGCTTTGGCTGTAAGAAAGGTGAAAGCGACGGTAATGCAAACAAAATAATGCCATACGCTAAGTTTGGCCTTCTCTATAGGTTTATTTTATTAGTATCAGTAGTGTGTATTTCTTTATTGTTATTAAAATAAAACATGTCGTTTTTCACCTTTCAGAGACTGTCCTTTCAAAATTTCTTCAATTTTACTATGTAGCTACATATAACTGTTGCAGTAAAAATGTTAATTTTCCACCCCAAAACGGCTTGCATCTGAAAAAGAAGGTCCGCTTGTATCGTTCATTCCCACTGCAATTTCAGTTTTACGATTTGAGTTTTACGACTTTTCGTTACTATTTATATCGTGTCCCATCAAGATGTTCAGCGAAATCAGTTGAACAAACCCCGAAACCGGCAGAATGTTCATCATCATCAGACCGCCATCGCATCGTCGTCATCAGAAATAGGAATAATGAAACATCGACTATGGTCTCTGTCTCTCTCTGAGTTGAGTTACCCTAACCATCATCAATTCGCATTCACATTCACAGAAATATCCAATTCCACGGTTGAATCTCATTTTTATGGTTATACTATCAAAAGCTCGAAGGGGTGGCTGGCGGACTATTTTAAGGGTGGCTTCGCCTGTTTCTACGAGTTTATCTCTCTTCCTCTATAATGGGTCTGTATGTAATTTTATGGTTTCATACAAATGGCAGTATACAAGTGCAATAGCGAAGTACATTTCTTAGTGAAAGGAAAGGAAAATCTGATTAAATTTTATTAACGATCTGGAAAGGAAAACACTGCACTAGGTACATGCAACCGAGTATTAATTTCATTCTGCTGAGCATACGAGTATGACTGTGGTAGTGCAGCCTGCAAAATGATACGCTGTCGCGCCAGTAGTGGAAATAATTAATGTTTGTAAACGTATCAGCGGGAATGCATGCAATTGAAGTGAAGCACCCGCACGATTTAAAATATGTTGGAGGCAGTGTTTCCTTTAAGTTAAGTATACACCTTGTCAATCATGTTTCAACTCTGGAGTCGCTGCAAGCTCAGTATCAATGCCGGCTCTACTGGTACGAGTTTAGGTGCAAGTGCTTAAATACCGACCTAAATATTTATTGTTAGGTAAGGTTTGATCTAAAAGGCAAGGTATAAAAGGTTCACTAGAATTCAAAGCTTAGGTCTAGAAAACAGTACCGAATTTTTACTTCTGGGGATCTGGTAAGTGTCAAGATTTGATTGACGGGATTAATGAGGCTATTTAAGAACGGTTTTGGTCGTTCCCATAATCTGGCAGATAAGGTCTTGTAGATTTGCAATATAAAGGAGACTTATACGCAGCTGAAAAGGTCTCATTTCTCGTGACCCGGACAAACAATGCTGAGACTTTACTCATCAGACGTGCACTCATCTGGCCAAATCTTGAAAATGATTTGACGCATATTAACAAGTCATCTGCAGCCGCTGGTAAAGCTCATTGGATAAACCGTCAAACTAAACAGATTTTGTTGGTCTTTGGCTTGTATATTGGTATCTTCACTTCGTTTTGTTTATCGACGGCTACATTGAATGGATGGTAAGTTTTCGCCTTACAGAAGGCCAACCCTGGTCTTAGTCGCCGTTATAGAGTCTGCAGAAAAAATTTTCCGACATTCACAGCACCGACTTCTACTTCAAGGTTTCCTTTTAATAATTTCTGTACAGGTGTTTGCTGCCCTGGCACGCAGCGTAACCGCTCTGCGACTAAAGTTGCAATTTGGCACTTTTTTATTTTGCTATTTTGGCCCTATTTTTAGTTTGAGAAGGCGCTTCAAAAATTGTTGAAATGCTATTATTTTGAAATAAAAAACCTTTAGAATGTAAATCAGTTGCCTATTTCAAAACTGTTATGTTGTTTAGGGAGCTAATGCTTGTTAAATATAGTTCTAAAATTCTAAATTGGCAGAATGCCTTCAGAAATGACAATATATTTGCGACTTTTTAAAATGCTGCAGCGATCACCCTTTGGCACGTTCTTTTAACATTTTGTAAGAAGGTAGGTGTGGTAGATATATACTTATACTGACAATCAGAGAGGAGTGTACATTGCTCACCAAGCCAAGCTTGGCATCTCTACTGCAATAGTTGCGCGAACTAGCCAAAAATAGACACATCGGAACAGGCAAGCCGTTCTTTAATGACCTCTCTGAAATTTTGGGCATCATCTACCATAGCTTCCTAAATTCCACAGGCTGGTTTTGAGCTTCTGATGGCAGGAAGCAGTAAAACAGTCACAAAGTCCCGCCAACGCTTTTCGTGTCTTTTTTGTTTTTTCCTACAGAGCGGCCGGTATTCCCGTCTGTTTAGCTTGAAGCCAGTCCACGACACGTATACACATAAGGCGCATTGCGAATTTCTTTCGACAGCAAATTGTACACATAGTCAAAGAATCTTTTTGTTAAAAAAAATAGAAAAAGATCATTAATCTATCGCGACTTGTCAAAGAAACGATAACTACGTATGATGCAAATCTCTGCGCAAAAATTCGCTTCATCGATTCGCATGAAAGCCGACAAAAAGTGCCGGCAGGAAGTCACCAGAGTTAAAAAAAGATCAAAAGAGCTCTTAGTCGCAGAGCAGAAGTTGAATACATTCGGAAAACACAAGGGAACTGTTGACAGAAGTGCCAGTCGCAATGGAGACTCGGGAAGCTAGCAACGATGGCGGGTCAATGATCAGATCCGATCTGGAATTAACGTGTCGATTGATGGAGTGCTCTGTAGACGCGTTCAATGCGCTATAAGGTTTTCAGCGAAAGTAAGTCAACATATACTATGCTGATAGTGCATAATATGAATGAAACTGACATTTCATATAAACTTACATCTTCCACAAAACTATTACTCTCTCTTCTACATTAAAATCCATTCATATATGGCAATAAGGAAGGTGCACTGCACTGATATATGGTACACATCGACCATATCTTACAAACTGACAGAACAACCCATTTCGACACAGCCAACTTGACCAAATGCACTGGCATACAACTGATGTCGCTTATCACCTCTATCTCTATCCGTTACTACGATGACGGCGGCACCAACAAGACAGAACTTATAACGAGTGTGTGGCATATTTTCCTATGGTGGTTTAATTTTTTTGTCGCTTGTAATTCGATCGGACTTTGTGCTGTGCTGACTGTAATCTACAATGTATCTGGTAAAGCTAGTATGGGTATACCTACACCATAGTGTTCCTCCCCGACAACGATGACTGTCGTCAATATAAGAAAAATCTAGTGTTACCAATTGAGATGATTTATATTGCCAAATTCTTTGCTGTTGCAGCTTTTAAAAAGTTAAAAACGTCTAAAGAAAGGGGTGTCAATATTTAAAAAAGAATTTTTTTGCACTTCTTAAAAATGTCAATGCAGTTTTTATGTATTAATTATTTTAAATCGAGGAGTTGCCTTCGATGGATGGTGGGCAAATATAAAATACTAGCTGACCTAGTTTGTCTTGCGTTGTTAGCAAACAAACAAACTTATATCAGGTCCATGTAAGATTGCAACAATTTTAGTGACAACTCGAACTTCAATTAAGTTTGTACAAAAATGAAATGCAATATATTATAAATACTTAACGGATGTGTTTGGTGCATTACCTCGTTTGTATAGATTTTGCATGTGTTTGTTTTTTATAGTTCATACAATTTATCTTAGCCGATACATTTTCCAGTTGTTCATTTAACAAGCAATAAGAATAAAGTTTTTTTTTGTTTTTTTTTAATTAAATTTTCCCTGCCCAAAGGCTGACACTATGCGATCTAAAAGATCTATTGTTTCATAGAGGAATGGTTCAGACTAAGAGACAACTGCCCTCCCTAGCCAGTATGTTCTTATTAGACAGAATCTACAATGGCCTATTAGAAAACCCACTATAGCTTTCTGATATCTTCCTTTTTAAGTTTTAGGATTTCCTTGTAGGAGTGGGGCCTAATTAATCTTTTAGATTGTCGTAAACCAGGAACATTATCCCAGTGGTTTTGTCGGAGTTGTTGTTCCCACTCGTTGATAAGCCCTAAAGCAGTAGCCTAGTTGACTCTGCAATATGGTTCTGGCCGAAGACCGCGGATTCTGATCCAGCCCTAGCTAGTTTGTCCGCCAACGATTACCTTGAGCATTATTAGAACACAATTTAGCTCCCATTTTTCCTCCCAAGAGCTATGCAACCTACGTCCTACTCGCACCCATACTGTAATCAAATGCTACAACAATATATTTAGTACGAATAACGAACGCAATGTACTTCTCGTTCTCATTCTTTCGACCCAGCGGTATGCACCGTACGGCCTGCTCACACATCGACCACATTACAATGCTTGCAATTTACGTCGACCACCCCAATGCATTAGCATTAAGTTTGCATTTTATCAACAAAAATGTGATAAATAAAACTAAAAAAGGTAAATGGGAGCCCAAAATACTTGGGACAGTATTGCATATAAACACTTAAACGCATTTTCGTGTTGATTGAGATTTATGAATGCAATGAAGCAAAGTCAAAATAAAAAATGAATTTACGGAATATGTGTACAAAAGGAAATTTGGGTAGACAGGTAGCAAGCAGGGGACTTGCACAATTGGTACTTTCCCATAAGATATTGTAGACCGACTATTTAGCATCTGGTCTGGCAACACCCCTTCTCATTGGCGGCGCCGTATTATGTTTTGTTTGTTGCGATTGCATTTTGCGGTAAAAGAAAATCTGTCTCTTCTCTGCTTGACTTGTTTCTTGAGGAAATGATGTATAGCGGGTAGATACTTTATAACCTACCAATTGTTTTATTGCGAACATCATTCCTCCCAAGCCCTTTTCATTTCTCTTTCAAGGGATTCTGTTTCTGGTTTCGCCGTGGCCGTTGATGTATTAAAGTATGTATATTAAATAACGACAACAATCGAAATCGGCACATAGATGTAGTAAGTGAACGAAATAGGGTTACCTTGTTTAACTCTAAACACAGCACTACCTAACTAATGGTGAAGGATGGATTGTTTAAAACGAACAAAATATAGCATTTTCATATTTCATATTTTGCGAATTTGTAGTTTTGCAAATGGAATTTCTTTTGTCTTTAAGCCTGGTAAGCATTACAACAAAGTCATAAACGAAAAATTTCGTTAAATTTTTTGTTTTGCAGAACGTTGTTTCACTACGAAGTTTAAGTTTTGCTGTTGGTGAATTGTTTTGCAGGTTATCAATTTTTAATGCAACGGGGGATGGATTCCCATAAACTTCACTTTTAAAGCAGATGGAATTCGCTACGTAAGTTTTTGTGACGTTTTCGTTTGCTACAGTAACTCAAAAAACGAAAACAATTTTTGACTCATATAAAAGAACTTTTTTAATTTTCTTTGATTATTTTTGCAGTAAATTCTCTTTGTGGCTTTTACACCCAACCATTCCCAACAAATAATGTGTATCTTTAATAGAACGATGTTGTGGTGCAAATATGAAGTCGAAAACGAAAGGAGTTAAATTTTTGCTTTTCTTTTTCAGCAAAAAGATCTGCCCCATTCGTTGTTAAAGAAATAGAAATATATAATTTTCTTCCAGTTAAGCAAAGAATTAAAAAATGTTCTTCGTTTTAAAACGAGTATACATAACGAACTACGACTTTTGTTTTCTCTTACAGAAAAATTATTGTCAGACACAGACTCAAACTGACGCTTCGGACTGAGTAGTTTTGCGAATTTCTTTGTCGCGTTCATAGTCGAAATTGTCGCCGTCGGTGTTGTTGCGAATGTGTCGCTTCGGTTTGGGATGAGAGGTGGGATGTATGGGAGCACCCTTAAGGTGAAAATAAACTATAGTCAAACTTCTCTATTGCGAATGTGAATGGGAAATCAAAACATACTTAAAATAGCATAAGATTCAAGGTTCTAGTTATGAGTTCGCAATAAAGAAAACTTCGTTACATAGAAGTTCGCAATAGAGAAGTTGGACTGTATTTAGAGAGCTCAATACTTTGAGCGAAACTAGTTTCGCTGAATATTTTTCAAAAAGGCTATGCTTGTCAAAGGTAATATCATAATACTTTACAATTTTTTTAAATCGATAAGAAACTAACTTGATTGAGTTCCCGTTGCCATAAGATCTGTTTAATGAAAAAAAATTAAGACTGTTAGAACAGAAAGAAACGGCGTCTAATTGCTTGAGACGATGGATGTTGTACGCATTCAGGTGTTGGAATATCTGCAATAAAATCACAAATTTCCAAATGTTATTCAATGTGTGATAATGAGTCAAATACTTACTCACCGAACGGCCTCTGGCGTTTACTCATTAAACTTTGTGAAATATTTTAGTTTGGGATCACTCCCACATTCAACAGACAAGTAGACGTGTATTGTGAAAATAAATACAAGCCATTTCGCACGTCTTCTATTTATTCTTTTCTACAAAGTAAAAGGTGTGTTGGAAACACATAGAAAAAGAAACACAAATATGGTTTCCATTGCCAGAAACATTACTTAGAATTGGTTGCATTCATATTAAAAGCACATATTCTGCAAATAAAATCCTTTATTTCGAAAAAATAAACTCGTGTTGCAGAAAATCGTGTGCTAGACAGTACAGTACATCTTCAAGAAATAAGAAGTAGACAGCATTTCTACTAATGAAACACAAAAACTTGTACTTTTCCGTTCTCTTCCATGCAGTAAAATATGCAAGAATCAGTTAACAGAATCGATGGGCAGGAAAGCATTATTTTCGAAAGTCTTAAAAAATATACAAAAAATACAAAAATTATTTATTTCGTTCATTCTATTGGTCACAAAAGTTTCAGGCTGTCGTAGACAACTTGATTTGTTTTCCTACCTCTATCAGATTAAGAGTCTTTAATTTTTTCTGGCGCTGGTGCAAAATTTACAACAGCAGTGTAATGTAAATCGCGCTTAAAACAGTGAGCGAAAGGCTTAGTAAAACTAAATTATACGCTTTAATTAAAGAGTGAAATAACTATTAGCCCAAACAATAGCAATCAGTGAAAACAAAATTTCGAGAGAAATCAAATGTTACCCAGAACTTATTTTCACTCACTACTACCCCAAACAAAATATTTTGGACTGAAACACATCCAAACCTAATGGAGCACCATGAATTCAAAAGCACCCAACAACTATTTGCTTTTCTTTATGTTGTGTACGCCACAAAGTTGCCTTCTCTAATGCGGCGTAACGCTCCAATGTGTCCTGTTCTTACTCCTGCTACTGTCCTTCCATCCCTCTCTATCATATACTCTGTTTACACCCTCAGTACAGATACAGTTTGCGGAAGACCATCGTTGTGAATTTCGGTGGGATTTGTTTCAGCTCTGTAGGTACAATGGCATTACCATTTTCTTCTTCTCCTTTCATTTTTATTGTTATTTCACTTTTTATGTTTTCATTTCGTATTTTACTTTTTCTTTATGTTTATTCTTTGAGGAAAATTTTATTACCCGGGAAGGGGCAATGTTGTCAGAAATTTGAAATCCTTGATGCATACAAGTTTACGAAGCAAGGAAAGTTGCTAACGTGCGATAGTATGGCTCCGGCTTAGTTGCTAAAATTGTGTTTTGATCGTGTCCTGCGAACTTCTCCTTTAGTCTAGCCATAGTACAAACGCTATAATTATAAGTAAGTCCCGTCTTACTGTTAGTTTCTTAAAGATTTCTTGTGTATACAGTAGGTCCTTGCACACAGGACGGAGATGTTATTTGCGCTTCCGATTGCAGTTTTTTTTTTGTAAAGCGCAGCCGCCTATTTACGTTTAATATTTATTTATAAATAATTTGGATTAAGATTAGTCCTTGTGTTAGGTTAGGTAGAGTTGAAGTAGCTCGTGGCAGCCTTGTGCTATACTCAAGAGTAGAAAGTAATTCTCCCCACTCGTTGGATTAAATGTAAGGGACTTAATATCTAAGCTTACTTCAGTCCAAGTTTTGCAGTCCAACAGGGCAGTTTATTTCTAAATACAAAAGCGGTAAATAAATAGTTGACGCAAAAGGTCTGTAGGGACCCCATACCTAGCTTTTCACAACCATTCGTTTTGTGTGAGGTTTTATTTTTGTGCTGAATAGAAAGGAACTACAATAGGTTTGACTAATTGTTTCAGCGTTTTCCTATGTTTAAGCCAATCCATTTCCGAAGTTCTCGCCGAAGTGATGAAAAGTGCCATAAACGAGCGTATGGCAATCAATTATGACGGCGCCCATTTGGCCGATATCATCTTCTCGACTTGACCAATAAAATTCTAAAGCTTCAAATAAACATAATCAAAAAACAGAATCGAAGTTTTGCATTTAGAAAAAAAATTAAAGCCAAACAACATCGGATGACTTCTTTTGGCCCACCTTGTATAATTCAAAGATGACGAGATGACGGATTGAATAGGATGTACCCATCATTAACAAGTTTTCAGCTGATACATATACTTCCCAGTGATGATTGACGGACATAGTGCTGTACTAACTGCAACATTATTGATCGAATAAGGCGGATAAACATCAGGCAAATAAACTTCCACTTCGTTTTTTAAGAAAAGGAAGAAAGGTGAAGATAACACCAGACAGTAGACCTTCGTCGGTTTATTTGAGTCTCATTAATCTCTTGTGGATTGAGAATTGCCAATTTTGCTTGCTATTAATTCTAAGCATAGGTATGCAAAATGTCACAAACTACAATAAGGTTTAAAAGTAATCACTTTTGAAAGATCTATCAGTCTGAAAACACTCTCAATCAAAATTTAACCAATTTTTTCCTCTTCAGTCCTAATATTTGCAAACCCAAGCTTGTAGTTCCAAAGATTTTTATCTGTACACAATTTTTGAATTTTTCATTCGTTCCAAAAAAGCTCTAACTTCAAAGATCTCTGCAAGATTGTTACCGACTGACGAGAGCTTAGCCCAGAAGGCTTTCAATGCTTATGTTTGTATTTTTATTGGTACACCTGTGACCCGAGCTTGAACAAAGCAGAATGTCATTAAAGCCGGGTTGCTTATCTGCACAAGGTTGCTAGGTTAAGACATGCGCGATCAGCAAAAGTTCTTTGCTATTGCAGCTGTTTGCTTTTAAAGAAAAAAAACATAAAACAAAGATATTATAAGTCAACGAACAGTATGAGATGTTCTTTTTCGTAGCTTGGCTATAACAAGGTCCGACCATATACTCGTATGTTTGCAGCTCGGACGAGTTCCTTACGTCAATTAGTTTGGTTGACAGTTTGATGATCTAGTGACAGCCATGTTCCTTAATGTATATTAAGGTGAGGCATCTGTGTAAGTTGTATTTACAATACGCAGTCCTGCGAAGTCGATTAGAATTAATCGGTTTCCAGGCATAGGCTGTCCTTCTTGTCTATAATATTGAATTCAAAGTCATACAGAGGTCTTTGATATTTATGTTTGGTGGTGATTTCGAAAGTCTTGTTGGTTATCATAATCTGCATCCTTTGTTGCCTCTTTTTTTGCTCCTATCACTGAATAAAATATCACAGTTGCATCCTTCAAACTTTTAATTAGTTAAAAATAAAATCTACTAAGATCGGCGTTTGTTTGTTGTATGATGTCGCAATAATTTGACTTTTGTACAAACAAGCGACTCATATGGTAAAATATGCGATTACAAACTGTGCACCTTTCTAGATTCGTAAACAAACGAAAAAAAATATCTACTAATTAACTGGCCTGGATTAAGGTACTATACACGTGCATGCGCTGACGTCACAAAAACTCGGGTAGTAACTCGTGTGTGAGTATGCGCAGCGACAGCCTGCCTGACCAGACAAATGTTTACGTCATAATGACGTCGGCACGTCAAAATTTTGACAGGATAAGTGGCATCGTGTAATCTTAATATCCCTTGCTTTTACAGACAACCACTGGAAATCGAAAAGTTATCGTTTACTTGTATCGCGACATCTTATTTTCTCGCCAATTCTGACAAGTGAATTATTGTACATTCACGTTGTCATATTTTCCTTTCCACATCTAGTTGAAGTAAAACATGGAGGGGTGTCTTGCATTCTTACTTCTCACTCATATCCTAGGAAATAAAAAACAATAAAAAAAAACACAAACTGAAAGAGATAGAGCAAAACAGCAGCACTCACCCATACATAGATAGAGTTTGGCACTGATGTCGTCGTGTTGTGTTTTCATTGCCGGAAAACACATAAAATTTTACGATGGAAAACATTAAACCGGTCGCTCCCCAAATAACCCAACAACATGGCAGCACGAACATTCTGCAGGACTACCCATTCGACATACCTACCGCCTGGCGAATTGTTAGCTTTTTTCTTCATCACCGAGAGGGTGTATATTTCAAAACCCACAATAAAATTCCTCCCTCGGTATACATGCTTTTGTATACTGTTTTTGTGAAGTCCTTCTCTTGAAAAAAAAAATAAACTACTACAATTCTCTACTTCGGTTGACTTGAATACAAGTTAGAGGCAGCGCTGAGCAGAGCGTAAAAATTGAATGTTTGACGAAGTCGTGCCGAATTTTATGTTTGGAACGTGCTACGATCGTAAATTTTCACTTTGCGAAGAAAGAAAACAGCCAACAACAAAGAAAGAAGAAGGAAATCCCTCTGATTGTATCTACTAAACACCTATAATACGTTGTGTGTTCCGTAATCTCGAATTTACATTCAGTCCCGAAAAGTATATGGAATTGATCTAAATATCCTACGAGAGGAAGGTTGATGACACCAATGCTAAAAAGGTTGGGAAATTTGCTCCGAATCTACCGAGAGAAATAAAAGTCAGCCAATTATCTTTTAAGACCGTTGGGCTTGTGTGTGTGTTCCTGCCTTTCAGCGCTATACGTTTTACGATCTCAGGAGTTATGGTTTTGGAATGAAAATTGCCTTGCAATTTATTACCAGAACGTTGCTTGAAATTTCGTCAAACACATCAAATCAGACAGCCAAAATGTTTTGGGTGGTGGTGGCATAAATTATATTTGTTGGTGTATTTTATGGGACTGACTCAGTTGGGGAAAAGTTGCAATGGATGGCTGAACAAATTTTTACGGATACTTATTTTTCTGTGTTATTGAAGAAAGTTTAGTTGGCGAGTGTGTTGGAAAACCGCAAATTACTTGTGTTGATGTTAAAACTAAAACATGTGAATGAATCCATTCGGTGGGTCTTGTCTGTGTTTAATGGGATTCCCAATTTTAACCAAAATTAACACGCAATGTCGCATGTTAACTGTATCACAGCAATTTGTTGTGTTTTCAACACAAAATGTTTTTGAGCAACAATTTTAAAGCGCTTCTCAAAACGACTTATGTGGAAACTTGGCTGCATTTATTTGTACTAGTCTCGCTTGTGGTCGAAAATTGATCCTATCTTTTATAAGAATGTAACAGATCATTAGTAAATATGTACTAGTTTCATTAACTTTCTTTTATGACAATTACTAAAGAAGTGTACGGAAAATTTGGATGTTCATGTATTAAAATAAAATCTTTCACATTTTATTTCTAAAACAAACTCACTCTCATACTTGAAACTTTGAAAACATTTATTATTGTAAAAAAATATTTTAACCGCCCTGCTGTGTCACTGTTGGTCTTATCTGTGTTGAGCTACATGTCAATTTTAGAACTTAACGATCCCTTTTTCCGGGCATAGAAAATACGCATTTCTTTCTAACTTGTTGGGATTGCATTTTAATTATCCCTGTAGGACCATTTCAAGACATTTGATACGATTGGACATTTTAAGTTGAATCCCATCAATTGATAGTACCTACACTTAAATCGGCTGTATTATCCTTCTAACGGGTGATTTTTTAAGCATAGTTTTTTTTTTTAAATCGAATAAAACACTCAAATTTGCATCAAATATTCAAAATTTTTATTGTAATCGATAAATAGGCCTTTGCCATTTCGGAAGGTCCAATTTTGCGTCACTTTTTCGAGCATTTCGGCCTGTCTTCCACGAATTACGCGTGTTATATTATCCTGTAAGGCTTCAATCGTGTCCACATAGACTAACGACTTTACATAACCCAACAAGAAATAATCAAGAGTCGTTAAATTGCATGATCTCGGCGGCCAACGCACAGGGTCACAAGACCATTTCGAGAGATAAGCTGCTCTCCAAATTCATCCTTCAACTTTTCCATTGTTTCACGAGCTGTGTGGCATGTGGCACCGTCTTGATGTCAACCAAGTTCAACTCAGCTAACTGGGGCAAAAAAAAGTCGCCGTCGACGGTATCGTTTCTGCCACGGTCGTCTTTGAAGAAAAATGGGCCAATGATACCACTAGCCCATAAACCACACCAAACTGTCGTTTTTTTCGGGATGCATCGGTAATTCTTGTATGGCATGTGGCTGTTCATCACTCCAGATGCGTAAGGTTTTGCTTATTTACGTATCCGTTGAGCCAGAAATGAGCTTGATTGTGATGACCATAATACGGTCGTAACAAACGGTGCACATTTTTCACAGAGCACGAATTTTTATAATAAATTTCAATAATTTGCAATCGATGCTCGTTCGTAAGTCTTTCCATGATTAAATGGCAGAGTATACTTTTTTTCACTTTGACAGATGACATTTGGACCCCATTACTAACCAGTGCTCCCAACCTGAAAAACTTAACTCTTAGAAAATCACCTGTTATTAATTTAAAGCACTTGTTCTGTCTTTTGCGGATAAACCGCGATTCGTTATCCAGGTAATAACAACGGCAGGATTAACACACAGAATACATAAGTTGCGGACCTCAGTCAGTCTATTTATCATTATCAGCTGACTGTCCATCACGAGGACGATGTTGCCGGCCACACCATCCCACATTTGTACTCCTCCACACAAAAAATTGTCTATTTCATTGCTGAGTATAGGATAAATTGGAGTGCACTCTGTACGCTTTACTGTCATCGACCAACAGAAATTGTTGGTTGTTGTCTTGTCACACATCGCCCTTAAAATATTGATGTATTCGCTAGACATTCCGGTTGTGAGTAGTTTATTCAGCTATGTGCTGCGTAATTTCGTAATTTTGATATAAAGGAAACCGGGTAGTAAAACTTCCAGTATCAGCTTTTGTGCGACGTAAGTCTTCGGTTAAGAATTGACGAATAATTTTCGTTTTACAGTTTTAATAAGTTTTAAAACATAATATAAGGCGAGGGATTACTACAGTTTCCGTTTGTGCAAGATGAGAGTAAATACTTTGCAAAAGCCCTTTGGAACATTTTTTGACTCGAAAGTTCTGTTGAACTCCAGAGTGCGTCCATTGCAAAGAATTTGCATTGAAGATGATTGTCGATGTTTAAAATATTTGCGAATTTATACATTTTATCCGATAAACTAACGGCACAGAACAAATTTTATTTTTTTTTTTTTGTATATTTTTTAGAAATTGCATTCGAAGAAATATACCCGTAGCTTATGTTTTCACATGTCAGCTGACATTAGGTATATCGAGAAAATAAATTTTTCTAAAATTCTATTCAATGTAATAATGGTGACACCTTCAAAGAAAAATTAACAACATTCGCTTAGTTCGAGAAATGCATAAGCGCGAGGTCCAACATCTGCTTGTTGTTGAAATTGTGCCCGCACTGCGATAATCATCACCGGCAATAGCGGCTGAATATTGCTCATGAAAATGACACAATTTGGGTTAAAATGATCAAGTTCAAAATAATATTCACCTTCATAAATCTGGCTTTTATATGCGCCTAAAAAAGGAAATCACTTAAAAACCAGGAAAGTTATAACTTTTTTTTGCAATTAGCAATTGATTATTGAGGCTTTTTTTTGGGTATAAAGTTATTCACAGCAGTACCGCATTGGACGACTTTCTCTAACTCCATGCGGAATAAATCTCGAAATGAATCGTGAAAGTGTTGCCAATTCAAAAAGAGCATAGAACATCTAGCATTTGAGTCTGCTTAGTTAAGCTGGAAATAAACACGACCGCAATCGACTAAAAGTAGGGAATATTTAATTTTGCTTATGAACATATAGACTGCCTTTAAAGAAGGCACATACCTGTCTGTAAGTTCGTTTGATGGCATTTAACTGGGCCCATCAAGTTTCAACAGTCATCGACTTCAAAGATGAAACCCTTTCCAATCACCACATGAGACATGACCCCTCACAAGTTTTAACCTCTCAAAAGTGTACACATACACACCGTATCTAGCTAATATTGAGTAATTTTCAAGTACATATTCCTAGATTTGGATATACAATGTCTACATCTGCAGAGAGGCAAACAAAAGTGAACAAGAGTTTCGGTTTTGCCATTCCATCAGTTCACCTCGGTACACATTATAACACCACCCTTTCGGAAATATAAACGAAGGGTAACGCATCCGTTAGTCATGTAAATTGTGACCGTATTTACCCTCATTTAAAGGTCATTGATTGTTTGAGTGATTAATCAGTGAGTGCTTACACCGATGCGATGAGTATTGAAGGGGCTGTTCAGTGAGTCAACGGCAAGCAAAGTAACCCTTAAATAAGTAGAGGTAGTCTTTTGGCATTTTTTTTTTATATCCATTTAAAGTTTTGGAACTGCTTTAATGGTTACGTACAAATTTGCTAACGTATGTACATTGTTATAATGGGCAAACTATTTCGGAGTTTATTGTAAAGAAGACCGCTAATTTTAATTGGTAATTGTAATTATCTTTTGTACTTAAAATAAAAAGATTTATGAAACTCTTAGCTGATGTAGGTTACAAATTGTAATGCATGTTTTATTGAAGACTTATATCAGCAGAGTAATAACTAATGCGCATTTGTCATATGTAGAGTGGTAGCGACTTGACAGCTTCAAACTTTAGGTGTGAACGCATCCTTAAACCGATTACCGAACTGTCAATGTCAAAATATTCAGTAAAATCAACATTTTCATCGTGGAAAAAACAACTTTTAAAAATAATTAAAATTTACTACCGAAATTCCTAGTCGTTTGCCGCAGCTTTAAAAGCGTTAAAGGGAATTTTCATCTTCAGCGATGAGCGGATTTTTAGTTAAACGGCTTGGTCAATAAGCAAAATATGCGTTACTTAACAGGTGAGAACCCTCATGTGTTACATAAAACAGCACTTCAAACGCATTTGCCATTCTTCTTCGTATAGCGGACTGTGAAAAATTTCATGCTCCGCGTCCTCAATGGAGCTATGTATGTCAAGGGCCCAAAGAGAATTATCGATTCTGAAACTCTTGTAAAGAGCAGTCTTCTTATATATTTTAGCCCTTCAATATTGGTTGTCTATCATCCTTGCTAGTGCAACGGTTAACTTTCCTGCTTTTTAAGCTGCGTATTCAACAGGTTGTTTGAAAGTTAGTCTCGCGTCTGTCATAATGCCGACTACTCTAACTCTGGTTTGGAGACCACGGTTTGGTCAGTGACGGGTACCGTTATATGTATCTATGGCCTCCATAACACTGCTGCTGATAAGTACAGGTTCTGTTTTCTCTTCGCTGGTTAAAGCTCCATTGAAATCAGCCAACCAAATCGCTTCGTTGAAGGCGTACCTTACCTATATTATGCTGTCGGCAAAACCGATAATCTTACAGGACATCTGGGTCCCCAGTCTTAGTCAGTGTACTGCTGTACTGTACTGTACAACACACTATCTTTGAGATTGGCCTGCAAAATCTTTTGTAATCTGACACACCTTTGACAACGAGTGGCAATGCTTTTCCACTTCGCTGCACTAAATGTGTTTTTAACATCTTATGTCCATAACCGTCTTGCGGCAAGAGGAACATCTATCATGGAGTGCAAACCATTTCAGCTCGAGGAACTTTTTTCTGAAAGACGCTAATGAGATTCATGCTATAGAAATAGTAAACAAAAAAGAAATCGCTTTCGTTTGCTTTTTCACTCTCGAAAACGAAAATGCCTTTCGTTTTTAAAGTTACATGAAGCAAATTTGTAATATTTATCGTGCTAAGTCGAAAGGTCTGGATTTGAATCGCCGCTTAAACCCTTGAAACAAAAACAAATTACGTCAAAAAAATTCGTTTTACTTTTAAGAGATAATTTGGTCCCTTGTTCTTAGTAGGCATCGCTACCAACTTCCCTCGTCCAGAATCTGAATGACTTCATTATTACACGAATTTCTTTTAAACAAATTCTTAGCTTTTGCGCAAAGTTATTATGACTATAAGAAAATTGATATCCGAATCGACCTGTTACGCCAATTCTTTATTTTAGTACCAACATTTTCAAAATTGCAACGAGTAGCTTTTTTTACTGTTGACTTTAGGCTTTAAATTAACAAATCAGGAAGTGAGCTGGCTATAGCCGCAACTTTTACAAGTCGTTTAAAATGTGCGACCGACATCTTGAAATTCCTTGAAAGTTGAATATTTTATTTTCGAATTAGAAACCCTTATTCAGGTTTATCTGTTTTTTTAACTCAATCTAAGCATTATTATGGATTTTGCGCTGTAGGTACTATTAGACCTCCAAGTGCTCCTGGGATTCATTTTTACCAGCCCTGGCCAAACCAAAACCGCCCTATATGCATTATATACTTTTAGATAACCCCTAATAGAGTTGAAGGATATAATATTCACAATTCCAATGCATGAGAAAGAAATTCCCAACCGACCGTTTGGACTCTTACATAAATTGCTTCTGTCATCTTCCAGGAGCGAAAGGCAACTTCTAAGATCCAAATTCAAATAAACACCCTCCGAATCCAATGCCCAAGACAGAAAACATAAGAAAAGGGCATGAAATTACAAAAAAGTGTATGAGGTTGTGAACGGAAGGATGGAAAGGCTCATGACTTTGGGCATCTATTTTAACGCAACTTTATTTAAAAATGCTTTTTGGAAGTGATACAACTGCCAAGCTTTTTGCTATTCTTTGTATTAAGTGATAAAAGTCTTTAAGTATGGCCATTTTACCCTTTCACCTGAAGTAGTAGTTTTGACTCTACACGGACCGTTTTTCATTTGTCTATATTTGGGTAAGTAATTCCTAGTAATGAAGCGAAGTTTGACGTATAAACATATTAATATCCCATATTAGTCAACTTGAGAGGCGCCTGATGGAAGGCTAAAGTAGCTTCACAAAAAGTTGAGCACCAATTTACATAATCTCATCTGTATTTTTATGGGTTCATACAAAAAGAAGTCATCCGATGTTGTTTGGCTCTCATTTTTTTTTCCAAATGAAAAACTTCGATTCTGTTTTTTGATTATGTTTATTTGAACCTTTACAATTTGATTGGTCAAGTCGAGAAGATGATATCGGCCAAATGGGCGGTATGGGCGATGTACAATGCAAACACTGTTGTCGCATTCTATTTTAACGCTAAAAAGTAACCGCCCTTTTTTAACTGCACTTGTTTTATATTTTACAATAATTAATTCCAAAAATCGGCGCATCTATTTTAGATTACCGAATAGTAGTGTTTGATTAAGGGCGACCAATTGTTGTCGGTGGTATCATTTTCCGTTTCACCTCCCACTTTGCAGCGATTAGACCATCGATCTGCCGCGCCATGTCGCCATCGAACCAATGCATTAGCTTCTTTCGCCGTTATGTATATATACGCACGGCTTTGTAAATAAAAGGAACACAATTTAAAGGAACAAAAATAATAAACCTTTGCTTACACTGCTGCGGCGTGCAAGTTGATAGTATATGCCATGCATGTACGTGTATACCTTCGTCATCGTCACCTTTAGCTAGGCAGCGCTGAAGAAGTTTACAGATAAATTAATACGGATTATTGCTTTCACATGCAATGTAAACAGAACTCAATGGTTTTAGTTTTCTTTTATTCCAAAAAGTGCATTTGTGATAGATAAACAGCCGAGGGGCACACATGATTGCCACATATGGTCGGACTATCGAGCAGGGAATGGGTAAGCAATGTGCGTCGTGTGATCTAAGCCGGCACCGGCGGCGGCATTGGTAACATTTCCTCCTCGCATCGCATATCGACAGGCGAACGACTGACAAATTCGTTTTTGTCCAATCTTTCACTTCGACTTCTTAGCGTAGATAGTGTTTACTTTTACGGCCTTTGGTTATAGCCTTCCGGAGGGTAATGCGCTCGGTGTTATTGTTGAAATGCACACACCACCGTCGATGTTCAATGTTTGTGACTTAAAGACAAACATTTGATTGAAGCTAGCACGGTGTAATAAAAAGAACTTGTTTTTTAGGTGTACACACATTTGCTTGTGTAACTAAGATAACCACACGTACAGTGGGTATCAAGTTATGGTTTTGATCCTCGCCACCCTGACTGATAATAAAGTCTTTTAGTTGGCTTGTGTACTTTCCATTCTTGATGAGAGATTGTAAATTGCCTAAGTAAATTAAGAGAAGGATGAAATTAGCTGAGTGATGAGCGATGGATTTGATGATGTGTGCGGTATATTTTGGTTTATAAATAGATGTTGAGCGGGGGATGTGTTGGCGCAACCGAGGTAAGGCAAAGACTTTAATTTGTTTGTATTTGGGTTGGGAATAGAACAATGTCCGCAATGAATTTACAGCTGAAGATAAAATGATACGAAAAGGAGTGACTCTGTAATCAAATGTAAACTGCTGGACATTTCATTTCCTGTTTTTTTTATACTCACGCGAAAAGTCAAAAAGTATGTATGTTTATCTAGTCAGCAAATTAGGCCTGGCAATATTATTCTGGACGTTATCGTTTTCGAAATGCTAACAACCTTTTGAAAAATTACATAACTAAGGCGTATAGATGAAAACGTTATGGGATCGACGAATTTAAATCGTTAAAACGTTGGCTAGGCTTTTGTATCCTCGAATCTGGGGCTGCGGTTCTCCAAGATATACTCTCTACTATAGTCTATGTACTTTATAGCATTCCTTATTAAGGGGTTTTCTTTTGAGGCGCTTTTATATGGTAAACGTCTGTCACAGCTTGTATATTTAGGCGAAGTATTTTATTTCAAGTGTGCATCCATCTTCGGCAAACACATTAAAGAGAATTTTACAAATTTCAAGTATGATCGAACATAATACAAGTCACTTTTCAAAATTATTTCTGTAGGGTAGAACAATGTGTATGAGTAGCCACAGTTCCTTTTTGTCGAAAACGTGCGACATAATACACACTGGATTACCATAAAAACTACTGCAAAATAATCAGTAGGTATAGGTACACATATTCGATAGTTGTGCCTTATGTTATGTTATATCGAAGATATGTAGTAAATTTACCAAAAGGACTACAGTTGGGAAACAAGAAGGTAACTAAATGCGTCCAACCGATTTCAAACAGTGGATTTTTAGGCAAGGTACTCTATGAACCATTGAAACTTAACGTCAGCCTTTTCTCAAAAAAAAAAATATAACAAAAATATGAGGACAATTTACATATTGATATAAATTTGCAATATATGATAGGCCATTCAGTGCACTTTTAATCTTTCGCCTAATGATATGAACACGGCTGTGTCGTGTGAGTTTTTTCAATAACAGCGCTCCACTTTTTTTTCTTTTTAGATCTAACAATAAGTTTCACAGCTATTGTAAATTTATGATCTTAAGTTTATAACTTCTTACGCTTGCAATTTCATATTTTTGGAAGCAAAACTTTAATTTTTTGTCGCAAACGTTCGCCGATTAACTTTACATATGAAGCTGACAATAATGTCTATCATAACCCTTAAAAGCATCTAGGTGCGGTTCTTTTTTTGACAAAAAAACGTAACTTTTGGAGATATAACGTCTTGTTATAATAGGTCTTGGTTAGGAATGAAATTGTTTTCGACACTCATTACCATAAAACTTTTTCAAACCGCCAATAAACAAATATCCAGATGTTCCCGAGATAGAAATATACTGTTTGAGACATGATAGACTTAAATCTTTGTAGACAGTTATTTAAAAGAAATCTATTATTGATTTTAAATGGTGGTAATAATTAATATTTTTTATAACTTTGTTTGATAAAATGAAATATACTAAAGGAAAGACAAACAACATTCTCAAAATAAACTTAATGTGTCCATCGATAAACATTATTTTGATCGTATACATACCCAAATCAACATATCAAAAAGCAACCTCTTTACTATTAAAGTTTTTAAACCTCCTTCAATGTGACTATTGGAACCCCTAGGTATAAAGTTCCCTTTAATTACATGCACTGGTATTTGATGATTGCTTTTGCATGAAAAGCACGATAGCATCGTCCTCTTTTTAACCAAATACTATACCTGAATTTGTGTGACTGCTGGCTGACGAAACTCCTATGAAAGGATATAAAACGAATGTCCGTGGGGTATAATTCTTTAATGTTTCAACATCCCGGCATAGAAAAGAAAAGCTATTTGAACTTGTGACTCTAACTGTACATTTATATTTATGTATATAGATATCTAAATTGTATTTGACATTCTTTTGTAAATTCGATTGAAATTGTAATCTAAGGTCTAGGCTCAAACCATTCCAACCGAACTGACAGAAAATGGAATTGTCTGCACGCATAGTACAATATAATGCTCGCGATGAGCATTCATGTTTCTGTATACGTTTACGTATTTCTAATTCAAATGTATTAAAATCCTGTATAAAATTTTACAGCCTTATTCATAACATTTAATTAAAGCTTAGTTAGAGCTAATTTTGGTTTAATTGCAGAAAACCTTATTCATAAAGTTTTTTTAAAGATAAAAGTGTGGATTATCAACTGTCAAAAAATTAAATTGCCTAAATTTGCATTTAGCGGTGAATTACCTTTCGTTTTCCCTGTTGTGCCCAAAATCAAATAAGATGGCAGATACTTTTAGATTTTTTTTTGATAGTTTTAATATTTTAAGTTATCAAATGAGTAACCATAGGCGATTAAAAAATTATAAACCACCTTTTAACCCTTTTCATCTTTTGGAAAGTGAGTTTTGCTTATTTAACTGATTAGCTACTACATGACAAATTTATTTTTATAAATATACATTTTCGAAAATAAGATTAAAGTCAAATAAACTCATTTGACGTGAGTTAGTGGAGACACTGTTAATCTGTTGATTAAGGAAATCTAATGAATAAGGCTGTTAATATATAAGGGTAGACTTAAATACTTCTGACATAGAAACCAATGTTTTCTGGATTGAATTTAAATATTATGGGTATATTTTGTGTTAGCTAATATTATTTCGTTTTAATAAATCTGTTATTAATTTCTCAAACTGAATATATCAGAAATATAACATTCTAATATTTTTTCAGCCTTGACTCATATACAACCCCAAGAATATTAAATTTAACGCCAGTATTTTTAACCGTGTATAGGATAAAATCTACAAGAAGAAATAGTTGTTTCGTAGCTGGAAATATTTTAGTTACGTTTTTCTTTCTGCATTCAAAACAACCTTTTGGCTCTAGCTTCGATTTGAGCAAGATAATTTTCCGACAATAGCTGGGAAAAAAATTCCAAAAAATATTGCACCGAAGGCTGACTTACGTTGGCAAGAATATAAAATTTCCCTTATTCCCTACAATATAGTTACCTCAATAAAAGAGATGGTAGGAATGTATTTTTTAAGTTGCAAATATATATTTATTCTACAGGTCCTCGTACACTTCCTTGTGGCATGCTAATTTCAATATCAACTTCGGAATGGTTTGCACGGTTTTGTGGAATATCTTCGACTTTCCACGTGTTAGGAATATTCCTTATCTTAAGTTGACTTATTTTTAAATCTGTTTTATATAATATTATATTTCTTACTTATTCGTCAGAGCCACCTGTTGCCCAATTGTAAATATCGATTCAACAGTTTTCTTTTCGTTTTAAATCAAAAGTAGCTTTGCTCAAATCAAATACGCCTCCGAAGTCTAAAATGTAAGGGGTTCCAGTCCGAGGGCTACTAAAAGCAGACTGCTGTTCTTCAAACCTGTTGTTCAACAAATTTAATGTTTAATCTTTTTATCGTTATCATATGAGAAAGCTGCCTTATTGCCACAAATCGATGCCTAATTGTCAAAAATCCTCTTACGTCCCTAGTAACTTTCATGAATTAGTTAGTGCATAAACAAATTGCCATTATGCCTACTACTTGTAATAACGTTTCGCAAAGGCGGCAATATAGCAATAGTAAAACAAGAAAAACTAGTCCTTCAATACACGCTTAGCCATAAGTTTGCACAACTAAACAGCTTACATTTTAGACTACACTCCGAATTCTTCAACCCTTTCGTGTTCCCTCATTTTACCGGAATGTGCACTCAAGTGATACTTTGGCAAAGTTATTGTCTGCTGCGGAGGAGAATAAAAACAACAAAAAAGTAATTGGTAAAAAACCAGCGAAAAAATCCTTCAGATACTGCATGAATTCACTCCAGAACGAGATGGAGAAAAATAAATGAAAAAAAATATTTATACACACAGGAACGGCGGAATGCGAAGCGGAAAACGTCCATGGGCATCTTATAATTCAAATCGTAAAACAAGAAGTACAGTGAATCCCAGTTCTGTTTATAGACAAATAAAATTTATTTAATAGATTTGCAGATTCCGGATCTGTGTATTATGGTCAAAAATCTGTTGGAAAATTAGGATTGGGAAAAAAATAAACAAAAAACACATTTTTGTGTATACATACAAAAATGTATGTTCTTCTTGTCTAGCAGAAACTGTTTACTTTAAATTGCATACTTTTGGGAAAGTTTACACTGAGTTGGTTGAAACTGGTAAAATTTTAATCAAACACCGTATCTCAGATGTCCAAAAGGTCATCAAGCTACACCCAGATATCCGCAAAGAAACTTAAATACCTTTTAACTTTCAATAGCGTCCCTGCAGATTTGACGGTAGGTATTAGGGGGGATACCAATGCCAAGCTTTTGGCTACTTGTCTAACTATTGTCGACGGACTTGTGTTATACCCGTCAGCCGATCTGAAAATGCGTTACTTTTTTCCAGCTCTTTTCAAAGCCGCCCCCAAATCGTTTTTGAAAAAGCGCAATTCATTAGTTTAATCTATGTGATAAAATGAAAATGATTTTTCATTCTTTATCTTATGTTTTCATTTGAATTCATTAAAGTAACAAAGATTCGTTGAGTTGAGTCGCAAACTGCGGATATAATTTAAAAAAATGGCCAACGTCAGGGAAATACATGTCATTAGTTTGTCTTAAAGGTTTTATGAAATGAAGCAAGAACAATAAAGTTGATGTACAACATCACGCATGCGCATTTTTGCACGATACGGGACAGAGAGATCCATTTGGACGCATAGTCAATGCTAATAAAGATGTAAGAAAGAAATCACAAACCAGACGCCTAAGGTGTCATGGATGTTCGGAAATAAATACAAGGCCCAGCGACCAAAATTTCTGCAATCACTTAAAAACATTTATCTATAATCTATTTTTGTTTTAAAAGATGTGAAATGAGAGTGGTAAATAATTTCAGTAAATTAAACTAACAATTCATCAGTTTCCCGAAATTAATAGAGAATTGTCCGTTCATCACTTCCGGAAGCCATTTAATTTTATGGGAGAGCGAAATAAAATTACAAACATGCTGAACTTTCCCATAATTCCTACCACGTAAAGCAGTTGGCCGATCGAAATAAGTTTCACATTATATTCTAGTGCCAGGTAGAAAGGGGTTAAGTCAGAAAAAGTAGTTTTCCGCAAAATGAGATTGAAGATTTAACATTTTTTTGTAAATCCAGATATTCTTTTTTCGAAAAATTAATGATGCAAAACAATCATCAAAACGGTTGTCTGTAATAACATTTTAGGCTGTTGACCAAAAAATAAGTGCTTACCAGATTCTCTGACGACTTATCTCTTTAGAGCCATTTGTCTCTTTGTTACCTGTTAAAATTAAGTTTACATTAAAACTGAAGGCATAAGATGACTTAAGCCCTTAGGAGCAACTTAATTATTTCAAAATATAAAATTAGTATAAATACAAAGAACTTAAGTCCACTTACACCCTTAATACCAAACCATTTTAAAAACTTCCTGACTTATACCCTTTGTATAAAATAATTTCTATAGGAAGATGTTATGCTAGACTTATGCCGATAGAACCAAACGAAAGAGAAAAACAAATTGACTTAAGTCCAACAAATATCCGAAAACGGAATTTTTTGACTTAACCCCTTACTACCTGACACCAGAGATTTGTCTGTTAGGTAGTGGTATCTCTTTCAGTCACACGGCTATTTCATATTGGGCATCCTTTTATCTTCCGTGTTAGGAATGTGTGATGTTTTAATTGCAGCTTAAAACGTCGAAGAAAAAGTGTTTATTTGTTTTCTTTCGCGGCCACGAAATTATTTACTTTGTTTTTCGTGTTACACCAGAATCAGACATACATACCTTTTGTGCATACGAAAACGCCTTCGCCCACCGCAAACCTTTAAAAAACAACGTTTATAATCTATGTCAAAATAAAATAAATTCCAAACACGTCCTTTTAATTTCTATGTTTTCGAATTCTGTGATTATAAATGTGGAGAAGAACGAAAAATGGGAACCCTTGTATAATGGAAGGACACGAGTCATCACTCTGGGATAATAACCAGTTCGTCCTTCGTCTTATCTAAACAGTCCGCTATAAAATAACTCGAAGACAAGAAAATTGGAGTGGTATAAAATGTTGTGTGTCTCGACTTTAGAGTATACGAGCAATTTCCACCGACATCACCAGAAAAATTTCAAGATCAGTTGATTCTGTCGGATAGCTTTTCAGATATAAGCTGGGCATTTTCATATTACCTACGTCTTCACAGAGGACCTTGCATCAAAAGGGGGGCAAGTCCATATTCACTGATAGTTTCAATAAAAAAAAAGAGCAATCTTTTGGTGTATAACCGAGGCAGTTGCGACTAAAAATAAGGGCGTTATATAGCCGAATATGTATCCGCCACTCTAGTGCGTTTGGTGCAAAAAGGCGGCAGGTCAAAAGAGTTTTTTTTGATTTCCCACAAAAAGTTGAATTTGGACTTGCCCCCTTTTGATGCATGGTCCTCTTATTCAGCATTCGCTTTTTAGCAGAAAGTCTGGTTGAGTGGCTCGCCGGAACTGAATTCTGAAGGAGCATTATCGGTGAACCAATTTTCAAATGATGTTTTAACAATTTCATTTGAATTTAGCATTATGAAAGACATCTACATAGCTCTCCAGCCATTTTGATTTCGTTTTCTACGGAAAAATATGTCGTATAAAGACACCACGAAATGTACCAAATTGTTCTTCAGAAAGAATACAATTTTCGTTGGTGAAACGATTCATTTTTAATTAGACTTGTCAATTGAAGGATTTAAGAAAAATTAAATACCATTTAAATACTTGAATTGGATTCATTTATATATAGGTATACTATACGTTGTATAGGTGCTACACTGGGGTTTAAATAAATATTAAATTTAATTGCGACATTATATATAATGTTAAATTCAACCAGGTTCATCCAGACACAAAACATACACCAAGCTCATTGATTGAAAATTGTAAACTCTACTTTCTTTAAAGGGCGATTTTAGCTAATTACCGCAATCGTCTCTGATGGCTCTAAAAAAGCATTGTGCGTGGCTGAGTTGCACCAACAATTTCTTTTTGAACGTGTTAATAAAGCGTCAAAATGCAAACATCAAATTAAAAAACAAGACGAAGACGCATTAAAAAATCGCCAAAAATAACGTGTTGATGAAACGAATATAACATTAGCAAAACTCGTAAAAAAACGCGTCAACGACAAATTCTTTAAAAAAGATAAATGAAAAGCAACAAATCGTTGCAAAAGATAAATCTGATGAAGAAAATAAGCAGAAAATTTAATTTAAGTGAACTTAGGCTTTGTTGTTTATGCGATCGCCAAGAAAATGCCTTTGATATTGAAGGGAAAATTGCGGAACTTACTCCTATATACTGTACCTACATTTATTTAATTGGATTTTCGGCCTTATTGAAAATGATAGTTTCGAAATCAAATGGTGGTCATCCACAAAGTGCAGATGTAGAAAAACTAGTATGGCCTAAAATCCGGCATTTTAATGAGCGGATTCAAAAATGTTAGAGAATTTTCCGCCATTTTGTTTTCCTTTTTAGATTCTCAGTGTGCACACACGCACAGGCGAACTTTCTAGGACTAATTGAACATAGCAATCATCCAGTTTTAAATAGATGTCATAAATTTCTCTCACATATATATAAATATATGTAACAGTGAATTCTGAAAAATGTTATAAGAAGAACTAAAAGGAAACTAAAACATCAGACAGACAAAATAATATTCCACTAAAAAACGGCATAGATAGCGATTAAAAAAATTGTTTTCGACGTTGCTATTGTCATTGTCAGGTGATACAAATTGCATGAAGTTCGGTCAAGTAATGCAGTAGTGAAAAAGGCACAAAAGAAAACATAAGTAAAATAGCGATGAAATTATAATCCTTCAGATCAAGAGACTTATTGAATAAATGCAAAATAGAAAAAGATCGCAAAACTTGTCTGTTCATATTCGGACTGATTTTTTGACTCACTGTAGAAACGATAAGTACACACAACACAATCTGCAGTAGTTTGGCTGCCTCTTTGGTACCAGCCTTAAACTGCATGAGAGTGTACACTACATACTATACATATACTGTGTGTGGCGGTAAGGAATATAACATCAGAAAGATATTAATCTTATTGTCGGCGTGTAGTCACTCCTATAAAATCTCGCGATAGCTCAGCTCAACGGTAACCGCCGCGCCGTCCGCAACCACTCTCGCTCGTTTCCCAGTCGAAGAAATGCGAATGTACTCCTATGTCGACAACAGCGCAAAGGATGATGGCAGCCTGGGTATGCAAATGCATTAAGTGCATTTTATTGCCGCAAAACGCATTAAGACCGACTATCATCAACATAGCTCATACCACTACATATATCTAGTATATGGATATAGGTTTGCGAAAAAGTATAACCGTTGGCTATGCACGAGCATAGATACGCTTACATTAGGTAAATCTGCACAGTGACTTTGGCTTTGTGTGGTATGGCATTCATGTGAATTATCTCTTCATTTTAGTCCGCGGTAGATATGAATTTGTGCGGTGAATGGCTTTGCAAAGTTACGCAGTAAATGACAATCATTGTTTTGATAGAAATCAGATGCTTCATATGTATCTCAATAGTTGTTCCGATAGACTGACGTTCACTCACATTGTTAATGTTAATAATGTCATTGTGCGGCTGTGTTATATCCTTTCGCAGGAATATTTAGTTTCTGAAATGAATTTAGAACGCCGGCCGTACAAAATCATTCGATGAGCTTTTACAGAAAAATCGTCAAGTAAAAGTACCAATGACCACTAGGTAGTACTATACTAAACTAACATCCTTTCGTTGAGGAATTGAAATAATTCAACTTGTAGAACTCGGAACGAGTTAGTTAGTATGTTATATACTAAATGTGTGCTTTCCTAAGTGACACTTCTAAGAGCTCTCATAAATCCTGTATTTTTTTGCCGTATTGTAATACCGAACTACCAATTTAAACAAACCTATACACTTTTACCTCCAAATATAATTCCAAATCTCCTAACAAAAATCCACTTAAGTCAATTTTTTTTTTAAGTCCTTATTTTTCCTTCTCCGTCCGTTGATGCTTCAATCCTCCATTCGAATCGGTTTCATTTGAAAATCATTAACTTCTCCCGTGGGGGATTTTTCTTTTGTTTGACTTTCGTCGCCGATTATTATTTGGCTGCAGGGAATATATGCAGGGAGGAGCATAATTAAATGAATAAAGTACGTTTTTGCTTACATATAATATGTACCTATTCGTATTGTGGCTTTTTTTTGATAAAAAAATATTTAGGAAAAAAGATTGCTACCAATTCGAGGATTATCCTCTTAAAATACCCCAATACAAATATGCAACGTTTTAGCATTGTGACGTTTTCCTTTGGAGCAAATCTATATAATATTTTAAGTCTTATGGGTTTGGTTGACAAAATGGATATTTATAATAACATTGGAAATCCATTTGATCCCGTTTGATCGTTTGCATTCAGAGATTCAGACATTTAATTCTGCGTTGACAAATCATTAAATCCCTTAAGTAGGGAATTTGCTCAATCAATTCTACTGAAGACTGAAATGACGCAATTAATTTTGTTCGCTACGCTAAAAAAGTAAAAGTGGCGTGATTGTCAATTCAGCACCGGTGCAAATGGGGCCGGTATTTTTTTAAGCACCCATTTATATGAATGAGTTTTATCAGCAGAAATAAGAAAAGCGTACTCTAGGAAATGTCACAGAGCCAATAATCGTCATATATGGGGTGCAAGGAAATATACTGTACAATCAGCCATTCATCCCCTACTAAAAATTTCTCTCATCAATATTTGTTTACATTTTTATTTTTCAGTTAAAATTCGTATACTCAGTGCAACAAATTACGAGAATTGGCATTTCTGTACATTTTTTCGTACATTAAAATGTCAATAGTATTCGAGAATCGAGACGCAGCTACAAAGATTGCATGTAATTGCTTTACCTCAATAAGGGAGAGAGATTCAATTGGTAATCTGCTCTTAAAATATTGATTTTTTTTTGTTGGGAGATACAGGATACGCGGTACACGCTGTCATTATACGCAAGTTCATATACACATACACAAAATGCACAGTTTTGTTATGGTACGTGAGGCATATTTTTATTTACCTTGTGTATTAAATTTTAGGAGAGCCACTTACTTGGTTACGGGATGTCTGTTGATAGGATATTCAAGCAAACCCAGGATATGTATTTCTTGTCGGCTAGTTAAATTTACTAATAAGCATATTGTTCGTCTCGAGACTCGTAATCAAACAGATAAGATTTGAAAGAGATACTGTGGTCAATAGCCACCCGTCTCACCCTTAATAAATAAATCGTCGAAAGGATAAATGAAAAAGACAGTTTACGGCAGACGCAGTAGCCCTTCAAGGTTGACTCTGCAACGTTTGGTGGCCAAATTCGGGACAACTGGTTCGGTGGTAAACAATCAGCCAACATCCGTACATCAAAAGAACGCCACCCGAGAACATTGCCGCGGTCCTTGAAAATGTATAGCAGAACCCGAGGTGGGCAGTTCCTCGCTGTGCACAAGAAGTCTACCTTTCGCAGGCTTGAACTTGGCGTATTTGCCATCGGGACTTGGGCCCACAGCTCAAAGTTTGCTGACTGGGCTTCCGAGCGTTTGGAAGGGGACCAACATTTTGCCGAAAAAAAACATCTTTAGCGACGAGGCGCATTTTTGGATGAATCTCTATGTTAACAAAAAAAAATGCCGTATATGGGACGATGCCAACGCACACGAGGTTCACCAGGTGGCAATGCATCTACAAAAAGTTACTGTTCGGAGCGGTTTTTGGGCCCAAACGGCGGCGTAATTGGTCCATTTGTTAGTCTGCGTAGGTAGCCTTCGCTTGTCGATTAGTTACACTTAAATGTGTGTTGTTTATATAATTTTAGTTATTTTTTACAGTCAGTCGAGTTTTTTTGGTTTTTTAAATAACCTTTTTCTGAATAATCCAAAGAGGAAATTTAAGTGTTCTAAACCCCGTCCACTGAAGGTCAAAATAGTGGTCAGCTGACCTCAAGAACCCGCATTGGTCTCATTATCTGGTGCTCCTTAGAACTCAACATAAATTCAATAGAGCCACAACTTCATTCGTGCCTCCTTTAACCTTGGATAAGCTACTTCTTAATTGGTTCGGTGGTGGTTTACATTTTTGTATTTTGCTGTCAGTTTCGTCCACTACTTATACGAGAAGAATCGGTTAAATAATTCCAAATAATTGAATAATTTCTGTTAATTTGGGAGCGTTACGTACAAATACTATTAGCTTTTGCAAGTATGTGCAGTGTGCACACTACCAGCAGTGGATTTTAAAAGTGCATTTCCCCTTTCTGATGAAATCCACCTAATCCGTCTGCATCCTCAGAAGGATTATGTGCTCCCTAGTCAAAAATGCACACTTTACACGGTGTATGGTGGCTTGAGAATGCAGCTCGCACGTGACAAAATCATAGGTAATGTCAGGATAAAAGATAAGTAATGCCTTCTTTTATCTTCCCGTCGCATGTACCATCTAGTCGCACTATTACAATCATCTAAGCATAAGAGGTGCCGAGTGCCAGCGTTTTCTCCTTGTTAAACATTCCCGGCGGTGAATGGCAGTGAACAGGGCACACTGTTGCTTTTGGAATCCTTGTGCTGCTTTTTAACACGGTGTGAAACTTCTATTTGAACAATATTCATCAAAGGATTGAGGAGGATGCCGGCGAAACATATATGAATGGCAGGACTTCACTTTGCTGCTGGTGCTAAAAGCTAAAATGCAAAAACAAAACGCGAGATGTTCACGATATCCTTATCCGCTTTATTTTTCTTTTTATGTATGTTTAAAGTATATGCTATGCATACTTGCCTTGGTTATTTCGATAACTCTTGAAGAACCTCGAAAGGAGTGCATTTTGGAAGAGTTTCGATGGGGTGTGAAATTCCTTTTGTTAATTTCATATCCTTGCCTTTTGTTATAAGGTGTTATGTTGTAGCACGACTTTTATATGCTATTTCTGTCAAGGGGTATACTCCCGCCTTTAATCCTCTTAGCTGGTTGACTTTTTACATCAGTTTGTTTGTTTTATTTTTGAGAAGGATGTCCTTACACATGAAATATATATCCACCTATTATTGTTTTTAATTTCATTGTAAAATATTTACTTCTCTTGCGGGAAGGCAGACCTAGAACGACTCAAAAGCACTCCGAAAAAAGGTATTAGTTTCAGTCCTGTACTTTAATTATTGTTGTGAGCTGCGAAATATGATTCCAGGAAGCTTGCTCCAAAGTTTGTTTCTCGTGTATTCAAAGGAGTTTTGGGAAAGTTACGTTGCCCAAGTTGATAGTCGATGTTTTTGGAAAAAAAAACAATGAAAAGATGTGGCCGCACTTGAATGTTATTTTCATAGTGAAATCCATGCTTTTGAGCTTTGCCTTTGATATAAGATCAAAACTGGTGTTGGATTGTCTTCACCTCCAACAGCTACTATCCACTAAGAACAAAGTCCATTCGATTTGGTTGCCAGGACTCAGTGGAAATGGACGTGAAGGCAATGAAAAATAATACGCATCTCCATGAAGCCAAGACTATTCTGTGGGCTACCAACAAACAATATGAAGAAGTGCCAAAACCTGGTTAGAGGAAAATAAGCTCCATTTCTGTAGGAAACCCGAAGGTTACAGGCCAAAAAACGAAACAAGTACTGCAATTCTACCTCAAAAGCAGCGGGCTTTGCCCCAGCTTACCCAAAGTATTACTAACAAACTGCGGCATCAAAGGCCAGCTATTTGATTTTTTACTTTCGGTTTTGTTTACAACCAATTGAACAAAAAAACTTGTAACCTTTACACAGGCTATAAACGCAGCCCTAAAGAAATGTAGTTTAAGTTCGATAAATGTTTATAAATCACCATTTTCCTTCATAAGAGCATTTTAGAGGCTGTGAAAGTTAAGAAGAACCTACACTAGGTTTATAAATAAGTCTGTTCGAGTTTTAATGCTTGATCCTAGGCTATTTTTAATAATATATTAATATTTTTAATCACAATGCAAGGAGACATACCATGCTCACCTCGGTCACCGACCTCACACTACACCATGCGAATACCTGACGTCGAGGGTTTTGTAGCAAAAAAGCCTCGAACAATTAAGGCCCTACAAGAAAATATTCGCCGTGAATTTGCTGCCATTGACCCAACGCTATGAACTCGCGTGTTTACAAATTTGAAACTTAGATTGCGAGCAGTGATGGGACTTGAGAAAAGCGAAACGGTGGTAGATAGCCTTAAAAAAAGGTGGTAGAAAAGTGGTAGAAAATAAAATGTTCCACATGCACTAAAATAATGCAAGCATTAGAGAAAGCACACTAACTTGCTGTAGGAACCAAGAATTTACGCATTTTCACTTCCAATAGTTCTAAATATTATTTGAAAATTAAAAGTTTTTGAAACTACTAAAAAAACGTCATAGATTCAACTCATTATTAAACACAAAATATCCAAACATAGCAAAACATCCTCTCACAAATAAAGTCAAAAATAGAAAATTTAGCGCAGTAAATGGTGTACTGGACTAGAAGTTTTTGCTGATGCAAATCTCAGAGAGAAATACTGATAGCATAAAGCTGAGTCTGTATGGGTAAAACTAAGGCGAGTAGGTATAGGAACAATTTTCAATTTAATGCAATTATGGAAAAGAAATATTATTAGCAAGTAGCGATGAGTAAAAGGTGGTAGATTTCGAGTTCAGGTTGGTAGAATTTCCGAAAGTGTAAAAAGTGGTAGAAATACCACTTAAGGGGTAGAAGTCCCATCACTGATTGCGAGAGCGTGCTTACACGATATTGTTTTAAAAACATAGAAATCCCTTTGTCAAACTTCATTTAAAGAAAATATTATAAAAACTGTAGTTTTTTTATTAATATTAAACGTAAAATTGTTTTTTGGACAACCTATTTCCATATCTAAAAATTTCTCATTTCAAATTGTGTGGTGGACTATCTTACAAATGTTTGTCAACAATAAACATTTGCAACGGGCCTTATTAATCATTTTTAACCTTCACACTTAATATTTTGTAGGTCACAATATGCAATTATGTATGGAAAATTTCGCCGCTGTGAGTTCGAAAAATTTGGCCTGGACACTAAAAATGGTTATTAGTATCGCGGAAAATATTTCCGCGCTTTTTTGCGTCATCATTTGTGATAAGAATTTGGGTTTGCACTTTATTGCCACCTTGATGGCGTTAAAATGAAAAACAATTTTTAATCTGACACGAAGTGCTATAAAAATCGTTATTCAACAAACAATTTAAAAGAAAGAGTAACTCACTTTGTTATCCCGCTTCCCGCTTGGCTGCCTCTCAATCGTGAAATATAAAAAAATCGTCTGCGCCAAAAAAGTGCTGCCAAAGCGCAACTTAAGAAATGAGAGAGTGCGTTCAGAAAGGGATACCAAATGGGACTTGACAAAGAAATAGACTTTTTGAATATGTGGCTGTGTTTTTAACAATTTACATGTACACCGTGTTTCCGTCGCAAAAGCATCTGTACAAATGACTTTTACAAAGAACTGAAATTTGCATATTTAACAAAGAAAACCCTTCTCTTTTATGATACAGGAACTTCCTACAACTTGCTAAATTTGCATTGTTATCAATTGTCTGTAGAATAATTTATGTGTTTATTATATTCAATTGTATTATTATTTTTCAACCAGTTCTAACCAAAGAAATGTACTTGCTAATTAACAAAACTTTAATTATGTAAATATAATAAATGGTCGAGGAATGGATATCACTCCAAGAAGAAAATGGAAATTAAAACTTTATTAATTCATTCGAGTCATTCCCAAAGACAAATAAATAGCTGCTATTACGGGTGTTTCAAAATCTGTTGTAAACAGATTAAAACTAAATTTGGACCAAAATATTCCAATTACTCCCAACAAAACCGGTAAAATCCGTTACTGTTGCTATTAATTTGGCAACCCACTGTATTTTAAAGGCTCATTCAAAATAAGACACTTCGATACAGAGTACCTAGGTGGGCATAAAATTAAGCATGAACCATTCCCCACCGTCTCAATATGAGTCTGAAGCTCCGACTCTCAAACTAAGCCTCTCCGTGAGAGTAACTTCAACCCATAATACATATACACAAATTCCATTCAATATCTTAACACAAATTTAAAAATCCAACAATCCAATAGGGGGTTGCAAAGGGACAAAAGAGCATATTCACATTATTTCTGTGTATCTATCTAAATGGATTGACTTAAATAGAGCAAACCAACCCTACCCAAAACGAACCCTCAATCAATGCGAACTGGGGTTGATTCATGATTGCCGTATAAACAGTAAGCAGAGGGACAGGGGGGGAATATTTTCTTCCCAAAATCATCTTGATTATTTGCATTCAGTTAATTTGAAAACTTTCATTCATTGATTGGCATCTTTATTCTCTTTGCCTTTTCAGGGATTCAAACAGCTACCGTTCAACTTCTGACCAACCACAAGGACGAAGTAATCTTGAAATGTCATGTCGACGGTACGGGCGAACTGAAAATTGAATGGTTTCGCAATAGTGAAAAGCTAACTTCAATTCAAAACATTCATTTGGAGGGTAATCGCCTGCTAATCAAAAGCCCATCTGTCTACGATAACGGTTTGTACCGATGCGTCGCATCAAATGCTGCAAGCCGCGCGATGAGTAAAAAAGGATACGTCCTCAAATGGGCTGGCACTGAATCGCAATCAGCATCGGGATGCATTCCACGGCTTTCCGATGGTAAAAAGGGTCAGAAACTACTTGATAAATCGAAAAACGTTTTCCTATGCCGTGGAAAACGAGGCGACAAATCTGCCAAAGCCACCGTATCGGATATAACATTTAGCCAACATCCATCCGGGAAGCAGGTGGTCAAGGAGAATGAGTCCGTTGAGCTCCCCTGCACATATCAACTTCCAGAGAAATATAAAAATACCGTTGTGCAGTTGCGATGGCGAAAAGACGGAAAGGTGTTCCGTCAAACCGATCTAGGTGTGTCCACCTCTACTACGGCCGAACCCAATATGGAGTCAATGCTCCGTGAGGACTCTCGTGTTGCATTGAACAGGGCCAATGGGTCGTTGATGTTCACCTCGGTTATTGCAAGCGATGCTGGACAGTACTATTGTCAGATATATATTGATGGACACAACCCCATAACGTCGGAAACTGGTGAATTGATTGTCATTGAACAGTTGAAGTTTGCTCCGCAACCAACGTCTAAAAATCTAGAACTGGGCTTGGTGGGAAAGGTGCATTGTAAGGCACAAGGCACTCCAACACCACAAGTTAAATGGATTACGGTAAGTTCTGTCTCTTTTATTTACAAAAAGAAAATACAAACTTTGTGCCAGTCTCTAAGCAAAGCATCCTTTGGCTGTCAATTACCATCACATGAATACAATAAACTCCCCAAGGACTAAGATTCGTGGTGACGAGGAAATTCAATTTAAACTGCGCTCCTTAAACGAATTTTGTTTTCCTTAGAAAATAACTGAAACATTCTGCAACCTTCTTGCCGGGAGAAAAAGGGCATAAAGGAAAATGTTATAAATATACCTATATATCGTGATTTCTCTATGGGATTGTTGACCCAGTCCTTGGACCTACTGAAAAAGTCCTTCCCGCAACCATTCTTGACTTAAAAGAAAATATTCGCAAAGATAGACGAAACTTTGCCCTGTTGGTAAATAGCAACAGACCGAATGGGATTGCGTAAATCTTTGCCTCTTTCGTATTAGAATTCCCTGTTTCCTTTACACACTGCTCTATTGAACAAAGAAGGTAAATACGTTAGGCTGTTTTGATTTCGAAATCAAATGAATTGCTATCCTTGGACTGTGGTGGTGGTGGCACACTGTTCAATTTTAATGGTGGGGGCGATTTTAAAAGCAGTGATAAAAAGCTCACATCTTTTAAGAACCATTTTTCTTATATAGTGTAACTATATTTAGATTATACTTATAAGTTACAGTCCTAGTCCTAGTGGTGGCAAAAGAGAACCTCTCTACCTAAAGTAGAATCAAAGAACAAAAACATTCGGCTTTACCAATAATCAACTTAAGTCAGGCAGTTCCTTAATATCTTTTTAAAGAGGAGTGTTGCACAACCGTAACAAGAGTGAATTTAAATACTCTGGAAAAAAACAAAGCATCCCTTTTTTGTGACACACATAAAAATATATATTTCTGTACATTTCCCTAAAGAAGATATTATATTTCTTTTGGCGCACTTTTGATTAAATGAAATAGTTAATACTTTTATGTGCTTTTTCTTGTCTAACCGTCAGTGCTTGATTTTTGATTGGTTCCCTCTTCCGATAGCTTGAAGGGGTATTCATGTTTGCAAAAATTTAATAAATGCTTACTAAAAGACTAATTTTATTTAAATTTAATATAATGCCTGGGGGATCACACCAAAAAAGGATCTACACAGTGACTGACATACATATAATGCTTCTCTAGTATGGGGAAACAAAGTCACCCAAAAGAACACGGTTGCAAAATTCAACAAAGCAATACGCCACCCATGTCTGAGGCTTTCCACAGCAGTGCGTATCTATGCCGTAACTGGTATAGAAGCCTTAAAATGATTAACACCCCCACTCCACTTACATATCAACAAAGTGGCAATAAGCAGCTTAGCAAGTTCGGTACAAACGAATTTGACAAACATTAGTGACCATCTGGAACTGATGAACTTGACATGATCTGCGCAGTAACAGACCGCCTTGTAAAGACATTATGCTTCAACAAAAATTCTCCACTCAGATAGCTAGCAGGGACGTAACCCAACTGCCAAAAGGGTCTAAGGTAATATACGAATCAAAATCAACTCAGATGTTGGAGCTGGTATTCGTGGAATCGAAACGTCTCAATATACCTATGGGGGAAAAGCCGCAAACTTTTCAGGCCAGAGCTCCATGCCATCAGATTTTAAAGGCGCTATATATCCAGCAGTAGGCGCAGTGTCTTAGTGGTTAGTGTTTTGGGCTACTAATCGAGGAGTCCCGGGTTCGAATCCCGACAAAAAAAAAACCCAAATTCCAACTTAAGTTTTTTTTCCACTGCGCCACCTCTCGCGAACGTCTGACAAACATACGAGAGTATGACTGTCGTGAAAGAGCTCCTTGGACTCGACATAGAATTGTAGATCCCTTCTATTCGTGCCAAAAATGAAAAACTCATACAAGACGAAAAGTTGCGAAAAGCTAGGCCTAGGGACCTGTTGCGCCAACTATTTATTTTTATATTCAGCAGTTATATACGCCGTCAGCTTACCAATTTTGTCCCTTAATCCGTCTTCAACTGTTTAAACACTCGACTCTAGAAAAAAAATCAAAATAAGCTGAGTTCCCGCATATGAGGGTTCTGAGTAAAACGAAAGAGCAGTGGAAACAGCTAGCACTATGTAGAACAAAAAAAAATCAGCTTTATTACATTTGGGGGACATTTTAAGTCCGGACAAATTAACACAACCCCCTGCTGGAAAATAAGAGACCCTAAGTTAGATTTGGTTTGTTCGTAGAGAACAGATTACAGTTCGCTGTACCCAAATTAGGAGCATGTGGACGATTAGCGATGAACTGTGTCTTCATGTTTCCTTCCTTGTCGTTACTCGACCAGCCATTCTTATGTATTTAATAACCTCTGAATATTAGACAGTGAGACATCAGGGGCCCTACTCTGTATCTCGTTCCGAAAGTAAAATTTTTCGAAAACGAATGTTTTGTACTCCTTATTTCGAAAGTGGAAAGAAATCTACTACTCTCGGATTTAAAATTCCGAAAGTGAAATTTTGGTACCTAGCAACACGTTTCCGAGTGTCAAAATCATTCGAATGTGGAAAATTTGTTTCTACAACAAATCCGATAACGGAAATATTCAAAAATATCGTAAAATGTAAGTTTTTCATAAAAATTCTTAGTGATAATGAATTTTAGCAACATATTTTAATTTTTAGGGAATCTTCAATAAAAAACATGCATACCAAACAAAAACAATTTGAAATTTTGGTGGAATTCATGTGTGCACATCCAGATTTGGCCAAAAGACAAATAAAAACGGATGATGCGAAGCAAACATCGAACAAATTGTGGAAAAGGGTTTCGTCCGATTTGAATGGAGAAGGGCCACTAATGCGTTTCTTCGTCCATCCAAAGACCTATACCTTTTTTTTATTTGAAATTCTTTCACTAAAAATTATAATTTTTCCTTTTCAAGTTTTTTTTACGTACATGTATTTCATTGATTTTTTTTGTTTGTTTAGACAGATCTCATACAAAATAAATTAGAGACTCGAGAAAAAGAATTCCTAAGTTCAAAAAGTATTTAGTATTATTTTCTATGTTTCGAAAGTGTTACAGAGTACCCATTTAAAAGCGGAACGGAAAGCAATTTCGAATAGGATTGACTTTCGAAATGAAATTGAGAGTAGGGCCCCAGAAAGCTGTTTATAGGAAAGTAAGGTGTGTCTCATCCTCATCTCCGCAGCCTCTAGTCGCCATCTATGCGATTTTGTTTAATTGCGTGGTTTGATAGGATGTAATGGACCCTCAAAGCCCCAACCAACTTAAACAGCTATGATCTGTCAAACAGCATAGAAGCTTGTTTGTCCGACTTGGATTATATTCATCACTTTCGCGATATTTCACAGGTAGTAAGTTTCTTTCACCTGTTGTTGGCTTTCAAGCGAATGGGATTTTTCCCTCTTCCTCTGAGATTACACGGTGGTGGCTTTATAGCTTTAAGCACTCTTTCCTAATTCATTTAAGACTAAATTGTGGCCATAGCTGGTTTTGTCGTTGTGTTCATGAACCTAGCTGAAATGCGTGGTATGCTGTGAGCAAGGAACCTTAAGCCCATCGCAACAGCGGCGAACTCAATAGAGATGGTATTTCCTTTGGTATTGTCAACATTCACACCATACGGGCTGCTTGGGCGATCGCTACAGCATCTGCTTGAAAGGCACTGGTGTGATCAGAGAATAGTCCAGCACTGGTTCCACAGTCCATCTTTTTTCCGTCTGTGTAGATGAATGTTGTTTTCGTGGGTTCTTTTGTGTTCCATTTATTCCATTTATCCAGATGGGGAGACAAGTAGTATCTGTCCAGAATCCAGCTCTTTGTTGACTTCTGACTCGAAGACATTGCTTGCCGGAGCACTTTTGTTTTCTCAAGAATGATGTTGAAAAAGTCACATGACGCGCGTCGCCTTCTCTAAATCCTTTTTGAAATCAAAGGTCTCGGTGAGATTGTTTCCGACCTCTATGAAGCAGCGAGCGTTCTACATCGTCATTCTGCACGAGCTGACAAGTTTATCAGGGATGTCAATGGCTCCGTGTAGTTCTTCTCTATAAATGCTGTCATATGTGGCCTTAAAATCGATAAACCAATGGTGGATATCGATGTGGACTTCTTGGGTTTTCTTCCAGTATCTGCCTAAGTCTGAATATTTTGACGGGTGTGGACTTACCGGGCCTAAAACCGCACTGATTGGGTCCAATCAGTTCGTTGATAAATTGTTTCAGGCGTTCTCACAGTAGGGTAGACAGGGTCTTGTACGCAATGTTTAAGCAGGCTGAAACCTCTATAGCTGGCGCATAACGGCTCTCCTTTCTTGTGTCCCTGCTGAGGTTCCATTCATCAGGCAAACTTTCTTCCGTTCAAATCTTGGAGATGGGCTGGTGCATGCGTCTCCTGCCTTAAGTAGACCGGCTGGTAGGCCGTTTGGTTCAGCAGCCTTGTATAACTTCAGCTTAGATATTGCTATCCTCACTTCATTTTGGTCGGGTGGACCAAAATCTTGGCTTTCATCGTCCGGATTGAACGGTTTCGGTCTGCCTGCCAGTGGGATTCTGCTGGTCTCCGCCGTTTTACAATTCCATTTTTTTATTTTTATCCTAATTATATTTCTGACCCTTTTGGCACAGACCGGCGTACATTTACACCGCTGCAAGGAGTCAGAAACTAAATATAAAAATATGTACATGATTTTTTAGTACATATATAATTTTCCTCCGACTGAGGGTTGCTTACAAAGGACGATCTGCTTATTTTTATAGATAGTATTTTTTATGAATTATCTTGCAGGTTTATTTGTTAAATATGAATTAACATACAAATTTAATGATTTATGTAAAAGTAACAGGCAAATTCGCAAGTAATTATCAAGTTGATGGTTTATGAAATAGGTCCCAGATTGCTTTCCGGTATAGGAACATGCTGTGCCAGTGTTTGTTAAATGCAAACATTGGTCTTCCTTTCAGTTGTGCCTACACATATTTTCGAAATTTCAATTTCATTAAAAGCAAACACAACTTTATCAATAGCCATGGAATAAATCCACACAAGACAACTGGCTATGGACTACGCTGCTGGTACATACCATACATCCTTATTCGTTTCTATTCCCGCCCGCTGCGTCAAATACGTTAACTCAAACAAAGCGAGAAAATTCGCCAACCGCGTTACTCATCCTCCTTTTTTACAATTTAAAGGTAACAGCATTTCGCATATATCCTGATTCCGTACCTACGTATGTATCGCGAGTAGGTAGTTATTCGATTATTACAAAGCAAATGCTAGTTCAGCTCATTTTACGAATTTTACTGTTTGTCGAAATATTCGTTGGAACAGTGTCTTTCTTTTTTTGTTATTTATAGGTAATATAGGTAGATGTATACGTATTGTAAAAAAAAGTTTTCGCATCCATTGAAATCGACAACCTGAACTGTTTGCTCTACACGGAGACTATGCAATGCATATAATTCGTGAACCGTATGAGGTAATGTAGACCGATTTCAAAATCCTCTAACAATAGTTAGACAAATAATAACCCAACATGGACTTGTCTAATAAAAACTTCAACGTTGCAATTGTAGACTGGAAAGTTTTCGGGGGTAACAATTTATCGAGATAGTCAAAGGAGACTGCGGATGGGGCAAATGGCAGATGGCTCTCGCTCATGTGTTACGTTTAGATGCATAGACAGTAAAAAGTTCATGGCGGGCCAATAGAAGGGAAGAAATTTTCAACTTGTGCAAGAATGAATTTAAATATATGTACGAGAAAGTTTATAAATGTGATTAAATTGGTTGTTTCAAAGTTTCGTGGATGCACTTCCAGATTGATTTATATCCGCTGGACATTACGTCTTTTAAACTTTCTCGGTTACATAGTATGAGAAAGATATTGTATTCGAACTCGAAATGTTGATCAATTCGGACATTACGATGATAGAGGAACTCAAAAAAGTGGGTCTCGAAATTCTGGCCGTCTCTCTGTCTGTGCGTATCTCCCGAGGCCTACATCCTAAATGACTACCCGAATTTCTTTCAAAATTCGAATTTGTAGTTTGAAGGCTTACAGTTTGGGGTCGTTTAGAGTTTCGATCTTTTCACAAATATTCTTTTAGGAAGCACTTTTCGATAGCCGAATTAACTTCTTGAAATCTTGTTGCTTGAATGAATATATATGTCTTATGTGACCGATTCAGAAACTTTCTGGTTTCCTTTCAGAGTCACTGCAGTTCAGGGTTCCACTATGGAACTCGCGATCTACAGGTGGTTTCATAACCGTGCACGTCAGTTCGAAACATCTGGTGATGATACTAGTCAGGTTTTGAGCAGCATCCTCAACATTTCGTCTCGTTCTGAGTTTATGAGGAGTTTCGACAGATCTGTTAAGTTCTTCTTTAAATGGTATCCAGTTAGTTTTTCGCGGGTTTCTACATTCTTTCTGCATTGGATTTGAAAAGCTTTCTTCTTGCCGTAACAAAAGTTGGCTGAATACCAACATTGTTAATGATAATTAATAACCAAGTCAGATGATAGTAGAAATTGTAGGAGATGGTCTCCACGAGCATTGCATTTGCTGTTGCCCCAGATTGTATTTTGAGCATTAGCATCCGCGCATAAGAGTAATCCCATTTACAGAGAATCACAGTACTCTACGAGTTCGGTAACAGCCTTTGGGGTCGAAGGCATTAACGATTCAAAGGAAAATAAGCAGGCGCAATGACGAAGGTTTCAGGTCTTCGTTTGTTTTGTAGCTTATAGCTGCAGTAACCAAATCTTATTAACACCGACTGTAAACTTGTCTGTAGCTCACAGTAGGAACCGACACATTTAAGTGATCGTAAGATTACAAGTTACTCGCTAAAGTAGAGTTCTATTTCGTTACATAACGCGTAACGGCGCCAGTCTGTCTATATTATTTTTGTAGTTACTATAGTAGTATTTTTACCGGTTTACACGCTCAACCAATCTTAACAAATTAAGTGTCAGATAAAAGCTATTTTGTGGGTGCTTATTTTTGCATTTTTACTTTTTTTAAATATTAACAATTGAAAAAGTTGAATTTTACTACATTCAATTTCAACTACGCAGTTGTGTACAAACTTTTCTTTCATTCATCATGCCAAGAAATGACTCCACTAAGAGAGTCGACGACCGAAGAGAGTACAGTCATAAGAATCAGTCGAATAACAGACAACAGAGTGAATTTCATTTTCAAAATTTGCGGAGGCAGCGTGACCGTTGTGCGACTAAAGTTGCAATTTGGCGGTTTTTTCAATAGCCTGCCACAATTTTTTGCTATTTTGGCCGTGTTTTCGGTTGGAAAAGTTTTCTCATATATTTATGTTTCCCAATAAAACCCTTTAAATGAACGCAACTGCCGATCACAATACTATTATAGTTTTAAAGTAACCAATACTTGTAACTTGTGTATAAAAAAATGGTAAGAAAAATGTATAGTAATTCATCAATTGAGAACGGCAGGGCCGATTTGGCTCAATTTTTGTTCAGTTATTCGTAATTGCCAAGAGAAAGTTTTTACGAAAGAAAATTTCGGGAAAACCTTCCGGAAAAGTCGGGAAATTGGAAAAATCGAAAATTGATTTTTTGTATGGAATTTTGTGTGCAATTGTTCCGGAATGGCAACTGATGACGCTGTGCTGCGAACAATTTCAATAATAAATAGTTCAACTAAGATTAGTTTAAGTTATCACTTTTGTCGCGCGTCCCGAGACGCACACATTCTTTTTCCAGCGATGTGGTCCGAAAATTCGATAACTGATAGGATTGAGCGATACATATAATTTTAGATTGGGCTTGGAATCGAACATTGTGAAGAACCTCAACTTCATGTTACAAAAAACGCCTTATTTCCGTCGCCACTTTCATCGAAGTAGACTCTATTCAGAGAGTAGCTCAAAGTCCTTTTACTGAGACAGTTCACTATTTTGAGTCGATAAAGGAGTCTTTTGATATGTTCTTAATCCTAAAATTACTCGGGTTTTACACGTTCAAGGTTATTATAGTGCAGTACGACTATAGAAGGCAGATTAGGGTGAATTTATTGTTTTCTTTAGAAAATACAACTAGTCATATCAAATCATCACAAACTCAGAAAAAAAACAGGGAAAAAACCTCGCCAAAACACCATTTTTTAACTGTATAGCAATTAAGTACATAATACTGTGTATAAGTATAGCGATATTCACGGCGCTATTTACGATGTCAACCTGTCCATCATATGGACGTACTTTCTAAAAAACTTTGAATAACTAGCCCTCTCCAGATAAAGGGGTATATTATCAAGCCTACTTGATTGAGATTTGTAAGTTTTCCCGCCAACGCTATTACTTAATTGTTCCCAAAGATACCCTAAAAAGCATGGTTGTGTACTAAGTAGTATAACATCGTAATGTTATGTTTATGTTTATCAGGAGTTCGGAGAGGTGGCGCAGTGCAAAAATCCATAAAGCGTAACTTGCATTTTTCTGGCTGCTGAAACTAAGCCCCTCGTTCAGAGTCTAGCACACTTACCACTATTTATAAAAACTAGAATCTAATGTATTACTATTATTACTCGTTGCAGGACTATTCGGATCAATTACCAGAGACAATTGACGACATCAACGGTACGTTAATATTTAAAAATGTATCTGCCGAGAATCGTGGCAACTACACATGCATAGCTAGCAATACCCAGGGACAAATAAACGCCACTGTCAGTATAGCGGTAGTTGTAGCACCCAAGTTTTCTGTGGCACCTGAAGGCCCTATTCAAGCCTTCGAGATGGGAGTTGCCAGTATCCATTGTCAGGCAATCGGTGACCCTAAGCCCACAATTCAATGGGACAAGGATTTGCAATATCTAAGCGAGAACAATACTGACAAGAATAGATTTAAATTCTTGGAGAACGGAACTTTGGAGATCACCGAGGTGCACCTGGATGATGAAGGGCGATATGGTTGCACGATTGGTAACAGTGCCGGCCTGAAGCGCGAAGAAGTGAGATTCGTTGTGAAACGTATGTTTTACCAAATCATTGTTTCTTTTTTTATGGCCCTCTAACATTTGATTTTCTTTTAGCTGTTGAAGGTTTCGCAACCGAAGAGTCTTCGGATGGCTTCCTCATAACCCGAGCGGTGCTAATCACAATGTCTGTGGCATTCGCCTACATTATCCTTGTGGTTGGGTTGATGTTGTGGTGCAGATACCGGAGGCAAGCTCGTAAAGCTCGCTTAACCGAAGCGGGCAAGGACAACGTAGAAACTGGAGAGGTGAATAATAAAATGGCAGAGATTGAACCCTGTCTGCCAGAAAATGGAAAATCGGAGAAAAACGCTAAAACAAAGAAGATGAACGGGAATCATAACCCACGGGGTAGTGGCAATGAGGCGCAAAAAAGCGACGATACCATCTCGAGCGTTAACTCAAAAGGTTCAAAAAAGTCGCATGCCTTCGATCAATTGGCCCTGCCGCGGTCTAGTCTTTCGGAACTCATTCAAATTGGGCGGGGAGAATTCGGTGACGTGCTAGTTGGGAAAATTAAGTCGTCAATGATAAAAATCAACGAAGCTAGTGAAAAGGATACGGATGAACGACAAAGCGGCAGCCCGCCGAGTATGGAGAAGCGCCGTTCGAAGACATCTATGGATGACATCGAGGAGATCAAGGAGGAACTCGAACCGAATACCGAGGTCTCTGATGAATACAAATTGATCCTGGTGAAGGCGTTAAACAAGATCAAAGACGAGACCTCGTGTCAGGAGTTTAAGAGACAAATCGAAATGTTCCGCGCCATATCGCATAAAGGTGTAGTGAAGTTGTTTGGGCTTTGTCGCGAGAAGGATCCCCATTATTTGGTGCTGGAGTATACTGATTGGGTGAGTGTGTATTATTCTTTGAATTTGACATTCCAATGCGATGCGCCCCTACTTAAACTGTAAGGATTCAATTATTTTCCAAATACTTATGCCAGTTCTTTTTCTCCAGGGTGATTTAAAGCAATTCCTTTTGGCCACTGCCGGTAAGGCAAACACAGCGACCACTGCGTCTGGGCAGAATGGAGCGAGTGGCGCTGTTGCCGGTTCAATCCCACCCCTAAAGACTGGACAAATCTTGGCTGTAGCATATCAAATTGCCCGGGGAATGGATGCCATCTATCGTGCTCGTTACATTCACAAGTAAGTCTGCGGGAGTCAGATTTTTAGTGCAGTCTTGGGATTAAGGTTTCCCATTTGCATTCCTCCGCGTAAAAATTAATTCTCATTAATCGATTTTGCTGTTTTTCTTTTTTTACCCCCTTCTTCACGTGAAGGGACTTAGCCACCCGCAATTGTATAATCTCAAGTGATTTCATTGTTAAAGTTTCGTATCCAGCGTTGTCGAAGGATAAGTACAACCGGGAGTACTTTAAGCATCGAAACACATTACTTCCAATTCGTTGGTTAGCACCTGAATGCATCCAAGAGGATGAATTTACAACGAAGAGTGATATTTACGCCTACGGAGTTGTCGTCTGGGAGCTGTTCAATCAATCGACAAAGCTGCCATTCGAGGAGCTAAGCAATGAGGAATATCTGCAAAAGAGTTCTGGTGGTAGTTTGCAAATGGAGGTGGCAGATGGGACACCAGACGCCCTTAAAGAAATTATGGTGAGTGAAAATATGCAATTTCTAAAAGTGATGCTTCGAGCCAAGGTCTTAAAGCAATCACCGACGCGGGTAGGTGCAGGATAAAATTTGTTTGAAAATTCTATTAAATGGAAAATTTACATTCTGTTTGGTCCTTCTAAGATTGATAGGTCGTGTTACTCTATGGTGCAAATTTTAAACATTGGCTCTGCAGTAGCAATTGATTCGACCGCACATGGTTGGCGGCACTTCCGGTGGAACGCTAGTAATATGACCTCTGGTTGTCTGCACTTGATGCCGACGTGCTGGCGAGGTCTCTTCTCTTCTGCGTAGTTCCTCCGGCTAAGACTCAAAGACTCTACCGGCAGGAGCACTGTTGTCCATTCGCTCTACATGTCTTAAGTCATCTGATCAGGTTGATGTCGCTGTACACGTACAGCTCGTAGAGTTCGCTGTTAAATCTCATTCTGCAGATCCAAACAACACAAATGGGATCGGAAATCAAACTACGGTTTTTCGGTTCAAAACTACCAAGGATATCTTCATCCGCTTTCGTGAATGTCGATGCTTCTGGAACGTATAGCAGGGCTGGGGATGATGAGGATCTTATATAGGACTCTTATATAGTGTCTATAATCAATTGTCTTCTTAGGACGAAGTAACAGCGATTGGCAAATGTAGTTCGTTTCTTAATTTCTGAGGAGATGCGATTTTCACAGTTTATCACGGAGGCAACGAAAAAGTCGAAGGGCCTTAGTAATGACCATTTTTAACCTCCTTGTGCTTTGCTGATGGCGATGCCACCAGCTTTAATCTTCTAAATATTCTGCTGCACGGGGTTTATTTAAATTCGGAAAATTTCACGAGCAGGACAGGACATTTTCACATTTTTCATAACTACTAACACCTCACACAACCCCCAACCAGGAAGACCCGGTCTCTCAATTCGACAAATGTTCAGAATATCAATATAATAATGTTTGATATCAGTAATTCTTTTTGGGATATTAAATCCGCCGTCGACCCATTAATCGCCACCATGTCTATCAACATCCTGAGTCCTTGTCTCGTAACTATCAGCGAAACGATAACCCTCCATAAACCATAGCAACTAATTGCAAAAATTAGGAGTTTGAGAACTTCATTCAGTTCGTTCTCCACAAATAAAATGACAGATGAAATCAAAAAAAATCAAAAACGATATCGTCCAGACGATCGTCTGCATATGTGACCCGTCCCCTGATTACAGTCTTGATCGGTAATGACATCTTATTTGATTGGGGTAGCTAACGTAGGTGACTTGAAATAAAGCCAAACATACTTCATCCGCCAATCGGCTTTATTTCACTTCGGAAAACGAAATTTTGAAATTGGAAAACGAAATATGTAATGCCAAATATTGGGAATATATTTCGGCCTTATTTCGTTTGGCTTAATTTCACGTCACCGCTAACATAAGGTGCCTGCCGCTGCACTCCTTACGGAACTTTCGATTCTAACACGTTTTCTTGCAACTTAATTAATTTTTATATAATATAATACATATTTTCACTATTATCGTTCAATTATTTAGTGTGCTATTTAGAAAAGTACTTAGATCCAAATTTGATAAGCTGTTATGTAAATTTGCTCATAACAAAATTTGTTTTCCTATTTTTTCAGACATCTTGTTGGAATCAGAATCCGAAAGACCGTCCGTCGTTCAGTCAACTTTGTACGGCCCTCAGTAAAGCAATGCAATCCAGTGATAACTAATTTTAGTAGATGTAAGCTTAATATATTATTGTAATTAAAGAAAAGAGGGATACAAATCCATTTAGAGTTTAAATACCATAAATTGTTTATTTTCTTTATTTATTTTATATTATTTTACATAATGTTCTTAAATCAAATATTACTTCTACTTATAAAATACACAAGCAAAACAAAAAGAAATCCGAAAATATTCTTGCAGCTGCCCACCCATGACAAAGAACTGAACCAATAACAAACGAAACATTTTTGTAGAAATAAAACAAAACATATTCTAGCTACAAGTCATTGCCTGATCAAATAACAAAGAACAAACGTTAGATACATGTACTTCTTGTAGAATTAAAAAAAGAAAATGCAAAAAATGTATTCTAGCTACAAGTCATTGCCAATTTTTTACGAAGACATTTTGTAATCTTTTTTAATAAAAACAAATGAAAAATTCAACGAAAAGTCCAAGCTTTCAGTTTCAGGTCCATCTTCTATAAAACACACACACAAATAAGTAAATCACTTTATTGTAAAATACTGAATATGATAAACAAAAGCAATTTTAAAAGTTTGCATTCAAATATACACGTAGGCCCATAGTTTTTAGATTATTTATTAAATTTATATGTTCTTAATTGAAACAACAAAATGAGTTGTTGTCTTATTAAAAAAAAATATTGTAATACTTTAATTTGAAAAAGAAGCACACAAAATTATTGCATCGAGTAGAATAAAAATACTGAAACATAAGTCTTAAGTTAGAACTATAAATAAATTATATAATAATTATAGTCATAAGCCATTGGCAAATGAAAGTCTTCGTTTAAATATACAAAACATAAAGATAAGTACACTAAGACTAAGCAATGTAATATATGAATCATTTGTATTTAAGTATTTAACGCTCTTATTTTATAATTTAAGTGAAATATATAATTTTTATTTTCATTTAATTTTTTACATAATTATTTTTAATTAGAATTCTGAAAATGATCAAAATATGAAATTTGAGAAAATACCCGAATTTGGATATCTTTTAAATAAATGATAAATGAATTAAAACTGGAAGAGTCTTTTATTTTATCGTTTCAAGCATATCCACTTAAGACTTTCGAGTGGTTTAGTGACAGCCAGATCCTAGTTCCTTGTTTGGGAATTGGCTGAATTTATGAAATATAAATGGAATCAAATGCCAGAGATGTTCATTGGCACTTTAAAGTTGTGAGTGAATGTAGACTTTTTTGTCTGATCTGGAATAGAAGTCGTCAAATTGGAGGTATCTAATGGAGTTTTTTGGAGAATTGGTCTTTTCAATGAAATGCGTTGGAGCACTTTTGCAATAGTGGTACTAGACACCATATCGCACATCTGTGAGATGTGGTTTTATGTTGCTATATGTTTTTATTTTTACAGTAAATATGAATATTTAAATAAAACAAATAAGTATATTTTTATTAAAGTCTTAATTTGCTAGTATAATTAATCCACTCTATATTATTTCTGTAGTTTCTATAGTAGTATATTTACCTCTTGCGGTTCACACGCTCAACCATTCTTAACAAATTAAGTGTCAGATAAAAGATATTATCCAGGTGCTTACTTTTGCATTTTCACTTTTTTAAAATATTAACACTTGAAAAAGTTGAATTTTACTACATTCAATTTCAACTAGGCAGTATTGTGTACAAACTTGTTTTCATTCATCAGGCCCACAAACGACGCCACGAAAGAGTCAACGGCTGAAGAGAGTTACAGGCTACAGGAAAATCTAAGACAGAATTTTCAAAATTTGCGGGGGAATCGGGTAGGAGTAGGAGTGCTGTCTGCTGTTATGTTATTTCAAAACATAGTTTTGTTGTCAGTTGTCATTTTCAAGATAGAATAATAATATAATCCAAATATTATAAATGCGAAAACAAGATTATTACCTTTTGACGACCGCAAAACCAATTTTTATGAATTTTATGAATGATATGAACAAAACGTGAAGGGGATTCAAGTTTAAATGACGATCCAATCATTTCTCCAGTTAGGGATTATGAAATTCATCATAGGTATCTATATTTGGTAAGAATAAATACATTTGCTGTGTATTGTACAAATGAATTTAAATGTGTAGAGCTAATTGGTGGGCTTGAAAGATATGATAGTTTTGGTCCCGATAAGAGGCGCTGTTGTTGATATAAATATTTTACTTGAGTTACTCGAAGTACTAATTCTACGCAGACGAAGTCGCGGGTACCAGCTAGTAATTGTATTTTTTCGGATCACATAGCGCAAAATTTGTTTCTAACAGCACAACACGCATTTCAATCTGATATTTTGTTAGTGCGTGTTGGTGCGTTTAGGACTTCTGTTGTGTTAAGAATTGACCTAGAAATGCACTTCTTTTTCATAGAAAGAATACTTTATTTTATGTCGTTTTTCATTGAAGATCCGAGAGAATTGTCCCGAAGTTCAGAATTGCTCTTTTCAATGAAATCCGTTGAAGCACCTTTGCAACAGTGGTAGACACCATTTATGTGTGATTAGATTTTCTGTTACTTGTTGTTTTAATATGCCAAATCAATATAAGTATTTCAATTGCAGTTTACATTTTGCAAGCGTAATTGTATAGGTATTTTCGAAGCCCAAGCGAAAAATTTGTTTCTAATAACCATAGAGTAAACAACTCTTTGCTAATAACACAACAAACATTTCAATCTGACATTTTGCTATTGTGTGTTGGTGAGTTCAGGGCAATTCTCTCAAAACATTCCGGACGCTTCTGTTGTGTTGAGAATTGACCTAGAAATGCACTTCTTTTTCAATAAAACATAGAAAACATAGAAAGAGCACTTCTAGATTTGATCTTTTCATAGAAAGGGCAATTATTTTCTTCAAACGAAAACGCCATTAGAATCATTATTTAAATGGTTATGTCAGAAAATTGGCTCATCACGTCTTCATGTACATGTCAATCATTATCTATATCGGACTGTTGGACCACCAATATGGCCTAGGAAAAGGCTATGGAGAGATTCCTCGACTTTCTTAAAATGCCGAGCTCACAGTTCAGCACTCACCACATCAGCACTGAATGTCTACCTAATCCGAGAAAAGGCAGGACAATAACAAAGAAGTGATCCGAAGTATCTCCACAAGCACCACAGACAATGGTGTCACTTAGACCTCTAGCTTGGCAAAAGGAAAGTGTTTCGTAAGAACCCCAATAAGTTGTCTGCAGCCTTTTTTGCTGAGAGACAGCAAAAATGCTGATGATTTCTCACAGATGTTTGGGAGGATACAGTCTGGACAAGTCTGCCCGCCTCCTGTGGAGCCGTGCCAGGTGCCACACACAATTGTGTCCGTCTTTGGAGGCCTTCACCGAGGACGCAGTAAGTTTCAACGCAGGTTCAGGTTGTAGTTAGAAAGCATCATCTGATTTCCATATTAGAGTAAAAAAGTTCAGCTTTGCGACCGTATTCATTCCTGAACTATTCTAAAACTTAATTATTAAGATTATAATACACATTAAAAACGGAAGCAGCAGTGAGTATTTATGTCGCCTTATTTTGCCTGCGGATAATAAAGGTTAGGTGAGGTTTCCTCCTTCTCATTTAACTAGCTTGAACTTCTTATAGAGCTTTTAAACGGCTTCGATCGATAATATGTATTATATAAATATACTGCGATACTAATAATCATTATTATTGTTTAGGCTAAATTTTTCGAACTCACAGTGGCGAAATTGCATATTGTGACCTACAAAATATTTAGTGTGGAGGTTAAAAATGATTATTGGTAAGGCTCATAAACAATTGAGATCATTATAATAGAAAACTCCCACATGTAGGGCCTTACCTACTAATAATCATTTTTAAGCTTCACACTAAATATTTTGTAGGTCACGATAAGCAATTTTGCATGGAAAATTTCGCTACTGTGACTTCGGGAAGTTTAGCCTGGACACTAAAAATGATTATTAGTATGGCGGGTAGTGTTTTTGTTTATGAGAGAGAGCCGGGCATGTACAAGGAGTGGAGAATTGTCTCTCTCTCTTTTTCGTTTTTGTAAACCACTTGTTATTTCTGTCAATATCCAAGGTAATACCAAAGATAATATGATAACATTATCTGTGGTAATACGAGCGCTTTAAAAATGTAAGCTTACTAATTAAAACTAAAATGTTCTCCATCTATCCATATATGGCTTAAGCATCACATTCCACGTGGATGGTTATCCTTAAAGCACTGTAACATATTAAATACTTTACCTTTTGTTAAGGGAAATATCTCATTCGAAACTGAAACCAAATTGCAACTTCACCTGATAGCCATCTATTTAGATGTAGGGACCATTAAAAGATATGTGAACACACATGTGTAGACTTTGAATAAAAATTCAAAACATGAATTCTGAGACTTTACAGATAGACATCAAAATACGAGCATGATGGGGACGACGTATGTATTGTAGAATATATCATCCAGTAATGAGGGTTGAAAGTTACTTGAAGTGGGCACTTTAAATCCAACATTGCACTCAAGAGAAAGTCATTGAAAGATATTCAGAGAAGAGAATTTTTTCATTCACAAGCTTACCCTCGCCAAACCCTCAGGCTTGGCTCAACATGCCAGTCAAGTAAAAAGTGCGTTGGTGGCCTGAAACTAGGAGCATGGGGATATGGTATACGCGATACCCACCCCAGTACCCAAGTTTTTTACTCTCCTTTTTCAGTAATAAATTGAAGTCAGAACAGGACCAAGAAGTTATGCCCATGATGGTGTTGGGTTTTTGTTGGTTAGATGCTCTTATTCAATATATGGCTGGCTGGTTTTCTACATTCTAGGGCCAGATTGATGCTTGCCATGCACAATTTCTCAATATGAACTGGGAAAATGCATGTTAAGATGTCTATACTTTTTGTTCTCCTTTCCTAGCATAACAGTTTTCTTTCAAATGATGTAGGTACCATTAGAGTCAATTGGAAGGCAAACACCGTATTTTTTAGCCAAAAAATATATTAAGGGGAGGGCCTCATGGAAATGGACAAATTGGTGTATTTGCTAGCTGCATTATAGCAATTGCGACGTACTAATAACAAATTTTATGTGTTTTTGGATTCGGACAAAAAATCAATCTTTTTTGATTCGAATCACTTTTTGCAGATCTAGATTTTTATTCAAATTTACACATACTGCACCAAATACCAATATACTTTGCACAGCTGTTTTACATCATTTTAAAAAGTTTGCTTTCAAACCAAATGCGCATAGCTTCGTGAAAACCAAAATAAAGAAATACGTAATAGCAATGGATATCATTTTGGAGGAATTATTATCTTCATCAGAGACAATACAATACAATAAGTATGGTTTGTCTATGATCTTCATCGTCTTCCTCATCATCTGAAGACTACGAATCACCGAAACCACTCCATTTGTATTTATAAGCAGATCAATTTCGTTGCATGTTCCATGAGCCGCGTTAAATCTGAGATCCGAAAAAGATTTTTTACGGAAGATCACAATTGCGAAATTTGTATTGAAAATATAGCCACTGTGAACTCAAAATGTTTATTGTTAAGGCCCATTGTCATTTATTTCATAGTTTCATAGAAAGAAGTTCAGAATTATATTACTATTATATCACAAGCCCCGGGTGGCACTTTGCTAGGGGCGCCAATTTGGGGCGTTTATAATTTTGAAATATAAAAAATTTACATAATGGATTCTTTTTTCAGTCTAACGAATTTATTTTCAAAGTTTACATTACTTGTGTTGCTCAACAACATACTCTTTTTCTATTTTCTTGCTTGAATTTGTGTGCGTGAGAGAAGTTTCTCAAAATTGAAGCTTATTAAAAATTATTTAAGGTCCACAATTGGCGACACCAGGGTTGACAAACGTGTTACGATCGTAACTTTTAAGTTACAATGGACTTTGAAAAAATACAAAATACAATCGCTCCGAAAAAGTTACACTCAAAGAGTATTTTTTTTATTTTGAAAAATTGCAATAACGCATATTATTTAATACAATAACTTATTACAATTTTTTGTATTCGTTTATCCACAATTGCTATACTTACGAACGCAAAAAATTCCACTGTAAAACATAATGTTAACTTCCCCTTACAAACAAGTAAAGTGCTTTGCAGTTGACAATTGACAAAACATATGAAAGATGGAACCTTAAACCTTATTAAAATATACGAAATGTGTTAAGCTAATGTGGTATTCGATTGGGCTTCTTCTGAAGGGTAGTGATGCGATGTCATGAGAACACAAGCGTTCTCACCTAGCCTCTCACTATCAACTCCTACTCTCACCTCCACGTGGTGACTGGTGGGTGCCTAGTACCTCGACTGGAGATTGGGTAACCAACCCCTTTGGAAGGTCGTTGGTGGCAGCAGACGAGAGAGGGGGGAGGAGTGTTGTTTTCTCACTAAGACACCTCCTCTGGTACCAGACGGCAGCGGATGAGTTCCCTAGATGGAGCCAACGGTGGCGTCTACAGTTCCAGTCAGGCCGAACTATTTAGTGTAATCCCTATAGAGCTGCTCTGACATATTCGGATACCAGGTCTATAGGGATTTCCAATACCGAGCCAGGGTGTTGGAGAAGAGTTGGTGGCGGATGAACCCTTAATGGGCCAACGGCAGCGCTCACATCCCAAAGTGGGTTACTGGCACCGGAGTAACCGGCCTGCTGTCCTAGGGTCAAGGGACTGGCCCTCCAGGTTGGGGGTTGTGCCGTCGGGGTAACTTCCCGACCATGTAAAAAAAAGAATAGTTTTGAGAGAGACACGAGGAGCCTCGGATAACAATTTCCCTCAAACGGCAACTAGACCCGGAACGTCAACGGACAACGATTTGAGAGTATGTACCTGGAACGTGCGAACGCTGTACACCCCAGGTGCTACTCAAAAACTTGAGTCTGTCCTCGCGCGGTACAAGGCAGATATTACCGCGATCCAGGAGATACGATGGATAGGATCAGGTATGATGAAAAGGAAAAATTGCGATATTTATTACAGTTGCCATAAAAGATTGCATGTATTAGGATGCGGATTCGTCGTGGGAAATCGGCTTAGGACAAAAGTCATTGACTTTAAGCCGATAAGTGATCGCCTAGCTGTGATCCGCATCAAAGCTACTTTCCAAAACATAAGCCTAATATGTGCACACGCCCCTACCGACGAGGCTGAAGACCCTATCAAGGAGGAGTTTTATGACCTCCTGGATGGAGCCTACGGAGCCTGTCCGGAGTACGATGTCAAAGTTGTGCTCGGGGACTTCAATGCTAAAATCGGAAAGGAAAACATCTTTGGCGGGTTAGTTGGTAAACACAGAATCCACGATACGACCACAGACAACGGTAACCGACTAACTGACTTCGCGGCAGCTCGTAATACGGTGATAAGTAGCACTAGGTTTCCAAGGCTAAGGATCCACACAGCAACCTGGCGCTCTCCAGACGGTCGAACCGCCAACCAAATCGACCATGTGCTAATCGACGCGAGGCACGCATCCAACATCCTCAACGTGCACACATTCCGAGGGGCAAACGTCGACTCTGACCATTTTCTTGTTGCGGCTAAGTTCAGAGCTCGACTATCCAACGAGAAGAAGCTGCGTTCCGCCCAGAAGAAGAAATTCAACGTTGGACGCCTTAGCACACCTGGAGTAGCCAGAGTCTACAAAGAGCGCCTGAGTGAGAAACTCTCCGCAGTGCATTCACCTACCACAAATGCCAACACCCAGTGGTCCCAGTATCGCGACATCATCAAAGAGGTAGCCGAAACCACCTTAGGGTACCAGCCACCCCAGAGAAAGAGCCCGTGGTATGATGATGAATGCGTACGCAGGAAAAAGGTGACAGAAGATGCACATATAAAGGCGCTGCAGCGCAAAACAAGGGCAGCGAGGGAAGAGTATCGAGCCAGGAGGAGGGAGGAGAAGAAAACCCTGCGTAGAAAGAAGAGGGCCTACGCAGTCTCCCAGCTCAAGGAGATCGAAGAGTCCCGCGATCGAAGCAACATCCGGAAGTTCTACAAGAAAGCCAAGCAACTGGCTGCTGGCTTCAAGACCGGAACGCAGGCTCTTCGAAACAGTGCTGGAAACCTAGTCACCGAAGCGCAGGGAATAGTAGATGTTTTTAAGCAGCACTTCCAGCAGCTGCTAAATGGGCATCATGTAGAGAGAGTGATAGGGCAAGAAGAGAACCCACGTCCAGTCAATGAAGATCCAGTTCCACCGCCCAGTATAGAAGAAGTTGGCTTAGCAATAAAAAAGCTAAAGAACAACAAGGCCGCCGGCTCTGATGGTTTACCAGCGGAGCTCTTCAAATACGGTGGTGATGTTTTGGTAGGGCGCATGCACCAAATCATCAACCAAGTATGGGTGGAGGAAAGTATGCCCGATGACTGGACTATCAGCTCCATATGCCCCATCTACAAAAAAGGCGATCCTATGTCTTGCAAGAACTATCGAGGCATATCCCTGCTTAATGTCGCATACAAGATCCTATCCAACGTACTGTGTGAACGTCTCAAACCGTTCTGCAACACACTAATCGGCACGTACCAGTGTGGCTTCCGGCCCGGCAGATCGACTATAGACCAAATTTTCACACTGAGGCAAATCCTGGAAAAGACCAATGAATTTCAAGTCGAGACTCACCACCTATTCATCGACTTCAAAGCCGCATATGATAGCATTCATCGTCAGGAGCTTTATGTGGCGATGGCCGAATTCGGGATCCCGGCAAAACTGATCCAGCTATGTAGCGTGACGCTGGAGAACACACGCTGCAACGTGCAATTTGGAAGTAGTTCCTCCGAGCTATTCCAAACATGCACCGGATTTCGGCAAGGAGACGTATTATCATGTGACTTCTTCAATCTCGTCCTAGAGCAGATAGTGCGCAGGGCAGGTGTCAACACGGAAGGCACTATCTTCAACAGATCCGTCCAGCTACTGGGGTATGCAGACGATATTGACATCATCGGTCGCTCCCAGCGTGCCGTGATAGAGGCTTTTACGGCGATTGAAGAACAGGCGAAATTCGTTGGTCTTGTAGTAAATGAGGACAAGACTAAGTACATGCTATCAACAAACAAACAAGCATCTGTCCACCGCCTAGGACAGAACGTCACTATTGATAGCAACAATTTCGAGGTAGTTAAGGAGTTTATCTACCTCGGAGTAAACATGAACTCCACAAATGACATCCTAGTGGAGATCCGGCGAAGAATTACCCTAGGAAACCGCTGCTACTTCGGTTTGGCAAAGCAATTGGGTTCAAAACTCCTAACTCGAAGGACAAAATGTATGCTTTACAGAACCCTTATCCTGCCAGTTCTGCTTTATGGCGCCGAGTGCTGGACGATAAGCAGGAAGGGAGAGCTGATACTGGGCTCCTTCGAAAGAAAAATTCTTCGGCGGATTTTTGGTCCTGTGTGCGAGGAGGGCGAATGGAGGAGAAGATACAACCGCGAACTCTATGAGCTGTACCAAGATGTGGATGTAGTCCAAAAGGCCAAAATACGTCGACTACATTGGCTCGGCCACATCGAGCGAATGGACAATAATGCTCCAGCTAAGAGGATCTTCGAATCCCAGCCGCCAGGTTCGAGACGACAAGGAAGACCGAACCTCCGTTTCAAAGACCAAGCCATCGCGGATGCCAGAGCGCTTGGTCTGGATAACTGGAAGCAGCGTGCCCGGGATCGCAGAGGATGGAAGGCTGCAGTGTCTCAGGCAGAGACTCTCCACGGGTCGGGAGCCCGTTAAGTAAGTAAGTTCTTCAGATTTGCTCTCAGATTTCAGATTTCGTGTGGCTAATCGAACACAAAAACGTCACTTGCTCTTTTCTTTGTTGATATTTGTGCGACTGCAATATGTGTAGCCTTCGACACTTTTCTAAGCGTTTTCTATTCACTGGAGAAATTTTATATGAAAACATTCAAAATGATCACCCAGATTGATTTCTAAACATTTGTACATAAATAATTAACAAAAATAGATCCACCCGATGCAATGCGTTTCTTTGCAGTTGAAAAATTTCACTTAAATGTAAACAAACTCCACTAGTTGTCAAACTCAAACGCACGTGTATTGGTAAATCTGAGGCAAATCTGAGAAAATATCCAGATTCGCAAAAGTGCTCTGAAATCTGAAAAAGATTGCTTTTTTTTGTACCAAACGAACATAAAAATTGCTCTGAGAGCAAAAAAAGTGCTCTGAGAGCGCCCAATCGAATACCACATAAGAATGTTTTGAACGTTCTGCTTATAATGATAACGATAAAAATATTTTAAACTTTTGCATCCTAGCTACAAGATTTTTGAGTAAATTTGTTAATCCTGTCGAAAATGTTTTTATGCTTATTGCAATAGATTGGTGATGTTTAAACCCTTCACAGGAAGGTATATTCACTTTGTCATTACATTTGTAAAGCCAAGAATTAGTCACCAGAGACCTCATAAAGTACATATATTCTGAATCAGGATCACATCCTGAATCGATTTAGCCATGTCCGTCAGTCTGTCTGTCTGTTGAAAGCACGATAGCGTCCAAAGGTATCAACCTAGGCAAGTGAAATTTTGTGAGAGGACTTACTTTTATCGTCGTCAGGTTGATATTAAAGTTGAGCTCCGGTACCTCCCATACAAAACCAATTTTGTATGACTTGTATGCAGTGGAGGGTATTAAAGCATCGGCCAGGCCGTAGATAACACTTTTACTTGTTAAAGTTAATTATTAAGATAAACACGTATCTATGACAAAAGCTAAAAGTCAACTTCCGGGGTTTTAGCGAACTTTCAATTTGTTTTCTTTGAGATGTGTATATAGCAGTTTCAAATACACACATAAGCGAAAATAACCGTTTGATGAAAGTAAGGAACAGCAAATGTATTTGAATATACACTAATCCGAATCAAGGGGTTTCTTTCAATTTCGATATCAAATTAAGTGTTTCATTGATAAAATATTCATACTTTAAACTGTAATAAGAAATATAGGAATGAAAGTGTGTAAATAATGTGGGAGGTATTACTTGCATTTACACTTCTTGTTGAAATTTGAAGTAAAGAGTATTGTTGAAAATGCAAACATCACCTTCCAATTAATTTTCATCAAAATCGAAAATATGTTTTTCGAAATACGAGTCGTTGCTTAAAGTACCGTTATTGTTAAATTCGAGAGGGAAACGAAAAATGCAATTATTTAAAAAAAATGTTGGAAATTTTACATGCATTTTGGTATACGGTACACGATGTTTAAAAAAAAACCGTTGATTGCTATTAAGTTAAAAATGACCATATTGCATTTAAAACATAGTTTTGTTAATCAGCCTTATTGTGAGTTTCGGCCGAAAAATATTCCACCAAAAAAAATTATATATATGTTTTTGATATATACATATATACCGTTTTCGAAAAAAATCCAAAGTTTAAAATTATCGTGCCAAAAAAAGGCTCCTTACTTTAAGCCCACAAACTTTAAAAACAATGTTTGAAACAAATCCGCCCAGCTGTAAGCCACAGAAGCCGATAGACAGACAGACAAAGGGACGAAAATGCGTGGCATTGCATATAATTAAAAACCACTCGAAATCATTCGAAATTTTGTACGAAAACGATATCTTACTCCTACTCGTATACGAGAAAGTAAAAAATACAATTGAGCCCAAAAAAATACAATCGGAACTAAGATTTAGTTACAGTCCACATAGTTCATTTTTCATCCCTGGGCGACACTGAAACACCGACGACCGACCGTGTAGCTGTAGCTGGTGTGGAGCAGCAGCGCAACGAGCACGAGAGCAACTCTTCTTTTTTGGTACCGTTTTCGTATTGTCTTCTGTCTTGTCGATTGTCGTGTGCGCCGCGCTCTGTTTCTGATTATGAAAACCGAACTCAAAAGCGAAAATGACGAGAAGAAAATAGAATAACGAAACAAATCGAATGAAAACAAAAACACGAAACGAAACCCATGCAAGCAGAGCAAGGCGAAGGCAAGGGCTCGCTCGCATCTTGTTGTTGTGGTTTGATAGTGTGCGCATGCAATGTCGGAGGAGACGAGACGACGGCATTGAATAAACACACATAACAGCCGACAACAGTGCCGGGTAGTAAAAAAAGGAAAATAGTTTCATTCCAATTGGAAATTGGATTTGGATTGGAATGTTTGGGTTGGGGTCAGTGCTGCCACAAGGGAAAAAATTTGCGTAGCAAAACTTAATTTGTGTAGCAAAACTCAAAAGTCCAAAATATAAATTAAAACAATAACAAACTCTGACATCAAGAACATGTAGAGATGTGCGTGCATGTAGATTTGCAACACTCATTAATTTTCCATTACAATTTTGCAATGTAATTCCACACCGATTCCAGATTCCAGTCAAATTCAAACACTAACACATCCAAAGAAATGGGTACTTGTTGGGTATGGTAGAACAAGAATATAAGTTGGTGTGGGGAAGTGAGTAAAGTTTGAGTTATTTTCGTTTGTTTTTTCCAGAATAATTACAAGATTTTTGTTCTCATTTCGTGCTTAAAAAAAAAGTAGCAAAATAGGCGTTTTTAGGGAGAGTGCGTAGCAGCGTAGCAAACGGGCAATTGCGTAGCAGTTTTGCTACGATCGTAGCAAAGTGGCAGCGCTGTCCACAATGAGCACTCTAAGGGTGTATCTGTGTATCATGGCTATAGAGCAGGAAATCATAGAGACCATCGATACTAAAAGAATAATAAGAGATTCTGCCCTGATGAAAAGTAGGAAAACAAAATTTTAAAGAAGTTTTCTGTAAATAATTTAAAAATTAATAACTTTTTAACTTTCTCGATTACGTAGTACGAGAAATATATTGTACCTATTTGTATAAAATTTCGAACTAGAGATGTTAATCAATTCTGACATTACGATGATAGAGGCACTCAAAAAAGAAGGTCGCAAAATTCTTTCCGTCTGTCTGTCTGTATGGCCTACAGCTTAAACGGCTGCCTGGATTTCGTTCAAACTTGGGATTTGTAGTTTGGGGGCTTCAGTTTACAAACTTAGAGTAAAATTGATGTTTTCAAAATTATTGTGTCCCTAACTTTCAATTCGAATCACCGAAAACGCAGATTTTAGAAACTGCTCGTATCTCGAAAACCCCAATTTCGATTTCAAATAAAACTTTAAAGATCAAGGATGTAAGAATTCATCTAGAACAGTGATTCCCAAAGTGGTCCAGGTGGACCCCCAGGGGTCCACGGGAGACTCGACGGGGGTCTACGTTGGCATGAAAAAAAATGTGGGTTCACTAGTTATAAGTGACGAAAATTTATCTGGTTTTGATAGTAAAGAACAAATTTTTACCACTCCGAATTTAGGGTTGGAACTCATTCGCCACTCATGAGTTCACATTCACATTTTTTGACGAGTTTTCGGAATATGGTAAAGACGTAGCAGCAGGGGGTCCACCGAAACCAGGCTCATTTTGAAGGTGGTCTACGAGAAGAAAAAGTTTGGGAACCTCTGATCTAGAAGAATAACTTATTATAATCAGTTTTTAGCTAAATAGTAAATAGTATTTTTCAAACTAAAAATTGCATTATTTTGTACTGTTTTGTCTGCCAAAATTTTACAAAAACCGCTCTAACGATTTTGGTTAAAAATATCTACATATTAAAGGTAAAATCAGTATTCGAAATAAGATCAGAGAAGCAAACTTTAACTAAGTTTATGTGTGTAGGTATAACTAGTTGAAACCGTAGTGTGGACGAAAATACTCTATTTTTTAAGCTATTCTGCTAAGTTCTCACCGAATATCATATATGTGCAAGTGACTTACTTAAGTTATCTCTCATCTTGCGTACTTGAGTGCACGTCCAGCAGGCCTATTGACTGAAAAGCGGTAAAGATCGTTCCATCAAAGAAACGCACTACAAGGAAGAAAATTCATAACGGCGCCTTAGACGGGCAGACACAGTTTAAAAATAATGTTGACCTAGCGTTCGCGGTGAACTTAGTGCAGAGATGAAGCTGCAGGCGATAAATTTCTCTTGCCTTTCAGCTATCACTGCTTTTGATCATATTTGCTATGTGGTTTTTTTTTTTTTTTTTTTTTTTTTTGTCGGAGGTTGTTACTATCCGATGGAGCACTCAGACACAAACTACAGGTCCATTGTACTGCCAAACAGACACCTTACATTACTGTACTTAGTTTTCCCGTCTTTCGAAGAAAGATGAGAAGGAGCTTCAGTGATGAAGAGCTTAGATGTTCGGCACTCACCACATCAGCCCCAAAGATCCGCCACCTGATGCGAGCAAAGGCGGGACAGCTACAGAGGAAGTGTTCCGCTGTATCATCGTCCTCTCCACAAGCAGGACAGATAGTGGTGTTGCTCAAGCCCAACACATTTAAGTGTTTGGCAAAAGCTTGGTGGCCCGAAAGGACGCCCACAAGCAGTCTGCAGTCGATTCTCCTAAGAGATAGAAGGAAAGACGCGGACCTTTTGCAAATGTCCGGACGCAGTCGTTTGGCCTGCCTACACCCAGCACAGTCACGCCACCGACGCTCATGTTCACGAGAAACCCAAGTATCAATGGATGACCTAACCATAGAAGCAGGCAGACCCAACGCAGGTTCAGGTCCTGAGAAAGCCTCTTCTGAACCCCGTCTGGCAAGCTCATCAGCAATCTCATTTCCCTGGATACCAGTGTGACCTGGGACCCAAACAAGATTCACGGTGTTGAGCCTTCCGACTAAGTTCAGAGAAAGCTTGAGTTCGAGCACTAACTTGGACGAGGTAAGGGGGTTAAGCAATGCTTTTAATGCAGCTTGGCTATCACTGCAAACGCATATGCTTCTAGCCCTCCACCTGTTTGTCACGATGTAGCGCATAGCCATAAGGATAGCGAAAATCTCCGCTTGGAAGACAGACGCATGGTTACCTAAGGGGTAGTGTAGTCTAATGTTCTCGCTTTCCACAAAGACACCAGAACCAGACCCTTGTCCGGTTTTGGAGCCATCCGTGAATACACGATGGCATTCTTTCCCAGGCTCAGAGTCTGACCGAAGCCATTCCGTTTCCTGAGGAAAGTTGACATGGTAGTTTTGTCGCAGTAGGATTTCTGGGGTCATTGCGTCAGACGGCATGTCCATAAGACAGGGGTCAAAGGACAATTCTCGCACAAGTTCCTCAAAATTCCAATGCGCGTGGTACCAAAAGCCACCTCTCTTTAACCGAGAAATGGTTTTCAGCGTACACCCCATGATAAAAATATCAAGAGGGGGGAGGTTCATCATAGCATCTAGAGCAGAGCCCGGAGTGCTAGGGAAGGCCCCTGTGCATCCAAGACAAACCGTTCTTTGAAGTCTGGCAAGAGAGGCAGTAACACGTTTCCGCGAAAGCCTGTTCCACCATACAACCGATGCGTATGAGAGAAGTGGTCTTATCATTGCCGTATAGATCCAAAGGACCCTTTTAGGAGATAAACCCCATGTCTTGCCAAAAGCGCCTTTGCACTGCCAGAAAGTTGACAGCGCCTTATCGGTTTTTGATTCGACATGCTTGGACCAAAGAAGCTTTCTATCGAGGATTACTCCCAGATATTTGACTTCATCGGATATCGGGATAGTGACGCCTTTTAGCACAAGCTGAGTCAGACCAGTGATCTTCCTCCTTCTCGTGAAGAGAACAACCGTAGTTTTAAGAGGATTCACTGAAAGCCCATTTCTTGTGCACCAATCATCGATTAGGCCCAAAGATCTCTGCGCCCGAGAGCAGACGGTCTTTAGGTCTGAACCGACGGACAGAACAGCGACATCATCCGCATAGGCTTGTGTGTAGGTTCCAGGAAGATCGAGAGCCGTTAGCAGAGAGTCCACTACCATACACCATAAAAGGGGAGACAGAACACCACCTTGAGGGCAGCCCCTGTTTACCCCAGTCATGACGCATTTGCCACAATCCGCCTCGGCAACCAACGTCCTGTACATTAGCATTGCTTTAATCCACAAAACCAATGTTTCATCTACACCATGATGTCTGGCTGCATTGCACATGCTATCAAACGTCGCATTATCAAAAGCACCCTCGATATCGACGAAAATACCCAGCGCGTACTTCTTCCGATCAAGAGCACTTTCAATCCTACCAACAAGGTTTTGAAGCGCAGTTTCACAGGATTTTCCACGCTGATAGGCATGTTGCATCAAAGAAAGAGGATGCGATCGAAGAGCAACATTGCGCACGTGCAGCTCAACCAGTCTCTCCAAACTTTTCAGCAGGAAGGAAGACAGACTTATGGGTCTGAAACTTTTGGCGAGAGTGTAGTCGGTCTTACCTATCTTTGGTATAAACACGACTTTAACCATACGCCAAGGGGAAGGTATGTAGGCCAAGGCCAAGCTGGCGGTGAAAATTCTTTTCAGCGTCGGCATCAGCTGACTAAAACCTTTTTTCAGCATAGCGGGATAGATTCCATCCGGACCCGGTGACTTGAAACTCTCAAAAGATGAAATTGCATAATTGATAGCGTCATCCACTCTGGATGCAATATACCAACTACGCCGCGTGGTGTTTGTTTGTTCAGAAGTGGCCACCATAGGCGGTACAACTGAAGAACACGTAGTGACCTGATTTCCCGGGAAGTGAGTCTCCAGCAGGAGACTAAAAGTCTCCGCCTTTGTCTCAGTGTAGGTACCATCAGATTTTTGGAGCGATTCCAGTTTACTTGGTCTGTCCCTTTTGAGGACTTTAACAAGCCTACTGGTTGCACTTAGTGAAGCGACCTCCTCACAAAATTTCCTATAAGAGTCACTTTTCGATTTACGAATTAGTCTCTTAAATTCTTTTTGTTTCGATCGATACAGATTCCAGTCTTCTTCTAAGTTGGTTTTTAAAGACCTATTTAGGAGCTTCCTGGTTTTTCTGCGAATACACTGCAGTTCGGTATTCCACCAAGGTACCGGTTTTCTACAGGAGTTTTTTGAAACTGGACACGCTAGTTCAAAACAACGGGTAATGACGCTGCTCAGATACTGAGCAGACTTCTCCACCCCCTGTATTGATCTCAGCTTGAGTGGTGCTTTAACAGAATTGCCAAGCTCCTCCTCAAACCGAGCCCAATTTGTTTTCCTCGGATTTCTCCTCTCCAGCGAAGGTGAAACTTCACAGCAGATTTGAAATTCGATGTATCTGTGATCTGACAAAGTGCTATCTGGCGATACTCTCCAATTTATGATAGTCTTGCAATGCCTGTTGGACAGGGTAACATCAATTACTTGCTGTCTCATGGCTGTAACAAATGTAGGTCGACAACCTACATTGTTGATGGTGATGTCAGACGATAGGATGAAGTCCAGAAGACGATCTCCCCGTGTATTACACTTGCTGCTGCCCCAAACAGTGTTTTGAGCATTAGCATCGCAACATAAGATAAGACCTATCTTTTTGGACTCGCAGTACTCTACGAGCTCAACAACAGCCTTTGGTGGTGGAGGAGTTAAAGAGTCGTAGGGAAAGTAGGCCGATGCAATGACAAAGGTTTCCCAATTGCCGTTTGCATGGTAAGTAATAGTTGCAGCAACCAGATCCTGGCAACAGAACCGTTTTTATTGTAACTGCCGTGAGGGATTTCGATACAACAAGACATGTCCTAGGTCTCTCGGACAGCTTATCGTAAAGAACGTTGTGCGAACCGCTTAACCCACCAAGGCCACAGATGCGATTTTTCCACACCCACGGTTCTTGGATGGATGTTATGCAGTTCTTTGTTCTACATACCGCAAGCCTACTACTTAAGAGAGCAGTAGCAGCCTTGCAGTGTTGTAGGTTAATCTGAGTAAACAAAATGGATGTAGACTCTGGGTTACGTCCTCTATTTGCACTATTTGGCATTGAAATGGAAATGAATCCTACCAAGATGCAGATAGGGACGCATATTATACCTAGACTTAATGATCTCGGCAGAAACCATGTCTATGCTCACAACCAGAGAGCTACCATCTTCATCGTGACGGTTTCTGCTCTGCCTGTGAGAACGGACAATCCAGGCTTTTGTGTCGAGACCAGGGTTCTGGGCATTCAAACGCTTGAGCACATCCGCCGATTTCTCCAGTTTCCCAGGGATCCAGCAGACGGCACGCGTAAGCTTGGGTGGCTTGTAGACCTCAAAAATTGTGGTCCGAAGGGGAGGGATCTTCGGCACCATACTGCTGACCCATTCAGAGGTTTGCTGCGAGGAGGTCTTCACCACGAAGGTTCCGTCCTTGAACTCACAGCCCTCTACCTGGATACAAGCACTTGTTGCCGCGACAAGCTCCAAAAGATGGGCTTTGCAGTGTTTGCACTCTGCATCGCTCATGCTATTGTCATTGCCTGCTTTCCCTATATGAACTGCTAAAGAAGAAACAGCAGCATCCTTATAGGACAGCCTACTATCTCGTTCCTTAGCTGTTCTGCGTTCAAAGGAGGCACGCAACTTCTTGCTTTGTGGTTCGGCAGAAGAGGAGGTAGCGCCCAGTCCAAGGGGTTGGTCTGCTTCAGTTTGTGAAACCTCCACCGACCTGTTCCTTTTCAAAGGCACCGCCGAAGAGCTGATAGAAGAGCTTGCGCCTTCAGCCGGTAAAGCTTCTTTGCGCCGCAGATCTAACAGCTTCTTCCTTTTCCTTTTCCGCTGTCCCTTAGACAGGCGCCGCTCAGAGACCGCCTCTTCAGGAGCCCGTTCAACCATAGAGGTATCCCGAGTCTCACCGTCAGTGGCAGTGCAGTGGGCAGCAGCTAGTCCCATGCTCAAATTGCCGAGTGAATCGGGCGTAGAGCCACAAGGGTCGCATGCGGGTTTTGAGCTCAAGTCCGTAGGTGCGATCGCAACATCCGGTTTCCGTTCACCAGTACTGCCTCCATTTCTGGTAGCAGCACCGGTTTCATTCGGAGACCGTGCACGGGCGGACTCACAGACTTGAGCGGGTTTTGTTCTCTTTACGAGCTTGGGTCGCTTCTTCTTACTTTTCGGTTCGGCAGAAGAGGAGGCGGAGCCCAATCCAAGGGGTTGGTTAGCTTCAGTTGGTGAGACCTCCACTGACCTATTCCTTTTCAAAGGCACCGCCGAAGAGCTGAGAGAAGAGCTCGCGCCTTCAGCCGGTAAAGCATCTTTGCGCCGCAGATCCGACAGCTTCTTCCTTTCCCTCTTCCGCTGTCCCTTAGACGAGCGCCGCTCAGAGCCCGCCTCTTCAGGAGCCCGTTCAACCATAGAGGTTTCCCGAGTCAGGCCGTCAGTGGCAGTGCAGTGGGCAGCAGCTTGTCTCATGCTCAATTTGCCGAGGAAATCGGACATAGAGCCGCAAGAGTCGCTTGTGGGTTCGGGTATGAATGTTGAGGCCTCCAGAATCCGTGCCCCGGCCGTAGTCGAGAAGACTACGGGTGGATTTTGGCTATTGCCATTACCACCTGGAGTAGACAATTCCTTTTGTTTCTCCATTCATAGCGTTGTTGAGTGTTATCCACTGGCTCCTGTGGGTTAGAATACACTAACAGTTTGATCTTTACTGAGGATAGGCTAAAAAGCTGTTACCTCAAACCATCCTCCTTTACCCGGGCTTTGGACCGGCATGCTACTTTCGTAACAAGGCGGGGTTGGATTTTAGTCGACTCTTACGACAGGCATGCCTACCTCGGGTATATTCTTTCCCCTACCCGAAGGGGGTAGGTTGCTTTTCCTTTTTTTAAAGGAAAATCAATTCAATTTGTTTGTCCATAGACAAACAATACTGAGACTCCCAACTTTGGCCGATTTAACGTTACTTGCCTACAAGCTTTATGTTTACGGAGTGTCAAATATTAGTTGCGATAGTATTGTTACATAGAAATTCGTTTTGACAAATTTCTCGGAACTTCAAAAATTAAGCCTCACCAACATACTCGTACCTAACATATGCCACTTCCGCTGAGCGCAAAGTTCTTAGCAGCGTTCATAGAGTTTTATCCGTTAAGATTGAAATAATTCATTACGTGTGGAGTGGATAGTAATTATTTTTTTGGGTTTTTGGGAATAGCTAGTCGTTTTCCATTGAGATTTTCAGAATTTGCTCTAAGATTTCAGATTTTGTTGTTCCCAATTTGCATTTGTGTTGGTGCATGATTTAAGTGTCAGCTGTTCTTAAATAAATTGTAATTTCTAAAAACGTAAACACACTTTAACGTTTGATAAATGTCAGATGAGTGGACAAGTGGCTAATTAGAGGATTGCGGTTTGCGAGTTGGGTATGATTTGCCTATGGTTTTATCGAAGGAGTTTTTAGGAAAAGATACCAAAAGAAGTCATCCGATGTTGTTTGGCTCTGAAAAATGAAAAACTTCGATTTTGTTTTTTGATTATGTTTATTTGAAACTTAGGCGAGAACTTCGGGCGACAGATTCTCGCACTCGTATCGAATGTTGTCCTTGAGGGCTTCTAGGGCCTCAGGCTTGTTCACGTAAACACGCGACTTCAAAAAACCCCACAAAAAAAAGTCTGGAACGGTTAAATCGGGCGATCTTGCGGGCCAGTGCAGATCGCCAAAACGAGAAATGAGGCGACCCGGGAACGCCGCCTTCAGAATATCGGTTGTGGCTCGCGCAGTGTGTGTCGTAGCTCCGTCCTGTTGGAACCACATGTCCTCCAGTCCTAATTCGTCCAATTGCGGCAGAAAAAACTCGGTTAACATGGCCCTATAGCGCGCACCGTCCACTGTTGTCGTTTGACCCAGATTTTGTTGATTTTCGGTGCCCCAGAAGCGATAGTCTTGCTTGTTCACGTACCCGCTGAGGTTTTTTTTTTTGGTTGCGCCAATGGATGTGGTAATCTTCTAAAGATGCGGTAGCCCGTGCTGCCAACATGCACGATTCGCAAGCCCGAATAATCGATACCAGGAATGCGCCTACGTACTAATCCACACCCAACACACTTCAACCACTATCCCCGCGGGACTGCCGTTAGGTATTACTATGCGGGGCTGGTTAGCATTCAAGCTATTCGTGTTGTCTCACCTGTTTCTGGTGTTGCTGCGGCCTCTAAGGGTACTACTGTGGCTTTTCTTTGCCTTTCAATTATCCGAAGCTCATTTTGTAGGATGGTTATAAAATTACATAATTCCGCCCAATTCTCCTGTGATTGCAACATGTGGTTGACGGTTTCTGACGGGCTGGGCAGAGTAGTTCTCCATGCCATGAAGCGCCGAAGCGGGGGCGATAAAATACTGCGTGCTTGGTATCTTCATATTCATTAATGCATTCGGGGCAAAATGGTGAGCTGTCATGCCCGAAACGATGCAGATATTTTCGATAGCCGCCGTGGCCCGATAAGAACTGCGTAAGGTTATAATTGCAGTTTCCATGGTCACGTTCTATCCATTCCTGGATTACCAGTATAAGTCGGTATGTCCATCTGCCTTTCGTTGTATTATTCCAGCGAGCTTGCCACATTGCTATAGACGCTGCCTTTTCTTCAATTTTAATCTTCTTGATTTCACCACCATTGTATTGGTTTAAGGCTCTTCTACTATATATCCTCAACATTTCCTCAGCAAGAATATCGACAGGAACCATTCCAGCTATTACAAAGGCAGCCTCGTCCGATATGGTTCGAAAGCCGCTAATTGTTCGTAGCGCGGAGAGTCTGTATGTCGATAATAGTTTCCTTTTAGTCTCCTTTGTCCTCAGTGCCTGCGCCCAGACTGGAGCTGCATACAGTAAAACTGATGTAACAACTCTGGAAAGTAGGATCCTTCTTGCGTATCCAGGTCCACCAATGTTGGGGAGTATGCGTGAGAGAGCACCTTGCATTTGCGATGCTTTCTTGGCTATATAGTCCACGTGTATTTTGAATCGCAATCTATTGTCGAGCATTACTCCAAGGTATTTTACCGCTTCTTTGGACCTAAGTATTTGGTTACCGACCTGGAAGTCGGAGAACTCTACGGTTTTTCGACTTGTTATGAGGACAGCTTCTGTTTTATGATCTGCTAGTTCTAGGCTGGCTGTTGCTAGCCAATCCTTTATCCGGGCAATTGCTTTGTTTGTAGTGGATTCAACAGTATGAATCTGTTTACCTACTGTCACAACGGCAATGTCATCGGCGAATCCAATTACCGTCACTCCCTCAGGCAGCGCCAATCGTAGTACTCCATCGTACATGATGTTCCACAATAAGGGCCCTAAGACCGATCCCTGTGGAACTCCGGCAGTGACATTGTAGTATCTTTCACCTTCATCTGTGTTATATCTCAACTTCTTGTTGTTGAAGTAACTGTATTCATTCTGGCGAGGGATCTTTTAATGAAAGACCAGTTCGCCGAGTTAAAAGCGTTTCTAACGTCCAACGTTACTATCGCACAATACTTCTTTATCCCGTGGAGCCATCTTTCGCCTTCGATGGCGCCTTTTGCGATGTCAACTACTGCTCTTATGGCATCAACAGCGGATCGCATCATTTTTCTAAAGCCAAATTGGTAGTCTGAGAGGGCTCCTTTCTCTTCTGCCACTGCAAGTAATCTATTGTAGATTATCTTCTCGAGGATCTTTCCCATGGGCGATAAGAAGATGGTTCTCCTGGAGGCTTCTTCCCTTTTGGTAGCAGGACCAAATGCTGCATTTTCCACTTTTCGGGAAACGTTCCTTCTTCGAGGCACTTTTGCATAGTCCTCATGAACAGGTCTGGTCTCTTTTTTATAGCCACTTTTATTGCCTTGTTCGGGATGAGGTCGGGCCCTGGGGCCTTCTTGTCGCCTATCTTGATGCATGCCTGAAACAGCTCATCTTGAGTAATTAGTGGAATGTCCATTGTCCACTGCCCTGACTTCTCTCACGATGGTGCACATAGTAGTTGGTATTCGCGGGAAAAGATGCTCCACTATGGATTTCAGTATTTTTGGACATGTTATTGGAGGGGTTCTGTAGCCCTTCAGTTTGGTCATAACCATTCCGTATGCCGATCCCCATAGATTAATTTCAGCCTCTTCGCAGAGACGTTTAAAACAATTGGTTTTGCTCTCCTTGATGGCTCTATTTAGACTGCGCCTTGCGAGTCTAAAAGTGTCCAGGCATTGTTGGAAGTCTGGGCTTCTTCTTGAACGCTGGATTTTGCGTCGAGCTTGTAGGCATATTGCCCGAAGTACCTTTATTTCCTCGTTCTACCAGTAACATGGTGGTGCCTTCCTGCTGTTTGTTCTTCTAGGCATGGATGCGTCGCACGCTGGTCATGGTGTTTGTGAGGCGATGTGCGAGGGTCTCCGCTGTTCCATTTTGGGTTAGGGTGTTGCTCAACATCACTTCGAATGTGTCTTTATCGAAAGCTACGTCGTTCCATTTTGGACCCGTAAGTTTTGGAAGGACAGCTGGTTTCCTACATGATGACGTCCGCCCTTTCGTCCTTGGCCGTTTGAGGTGGAAATGAGCCTTATCGCTCATTATAATTTTGGTCCAAAAATCGTCCACTTCGTCCTCGAGATTAAGGATGGCTTGGCCGTAGGTTAAACGCCTTTGGCGGTCGACAGGCAGCAGCTGATGCACGTACTAGACTTTGTACGGGAATATGCGCAAGTCTTTGACCAAAATTCGCCTTAGGGACGACCGGCTGATGGCTAATTGCGAGGTACGGTAGCGTCTGGTCGATGTTTCCGGCGACAGCTGGACATCCTCGTCAACAGCGGTGATATTCTCGGCACAACGGGCACTCCGGGGCCGGCCACTCTTGGCAACGTCTCGTGTATTCCCATACTCTTCAAGGTTGGCGGCCAAACGGCGCAGTGCTTGCGCAGTCGGTGTCGGACGGCCGTAGAATCGTCAACGGAATTCGTGCTGCGCCAATACTACAGACGAATTGTTCCGCAAAAAAAAAGACACGATTACCCCGCGTTCTTGTGGAGTGTATCGCTCGTTGACTTGTTCACTTGTATTCTACATCTGTCTAGTCCACAAATGTCAAAACAGATTTGACATTGGCGGCCATTTGCAAAAATAAGAGTATCTTCCAATGGGGTGATCTCCTTTGGCCCACCTTGTACAATGAAGCACTGCACAAGTGACGTCATAAGAGAGAGCTGAATATCTACCAGTCAATCGTCGGCCTTCGTATTCGGATGGACATCGCTTTCTTAACTGACTACAAGTTACCCTCTGTTGCTAGATCGTGTTTCTTTAAGCTAAGCCACTGTACTGACTAAACCCAAGAGCCACAAATTTATTGATGCAAAAATGTTTGACAAAATAAAACCAACCAAGTAGCTATATTCAATTTAATTTAATATCTTCGTTTCTTCATTTATTTAATCTTGGACCTAATAAATTAAACTAAATTAACTTAAACTACAAATACAGGCAGATTGCATTAAATGATTCTATATTTGATTTTTCGGAAAACAAGATAAATTAAATACAATAATATTCATACAGCCGTACAAGTTCCATTCAAATCCGTCTGGAGCGCATAGCTATCAGAATACAACAGTCTCTATCCATCGTCTTTAACTTGTTTAATTAAACCAAACATTTTCAGTAAAAAATACAATAAATGCCATGCAAAATGCAAAGCTACCTAACTATTTGATTGACTCTCGAAAATTCTTACATTCACATTTTGACTAGACACACACTGGGACAGCGTAACTGAAATAAAAACAGGGCTTAATCACGATAATTTGTACGAGTTAATCACTAGACCGGTACTGTATATCGATGGAATATTTTTACAGTTTGCATCATTTTATTGGAACGGCTTCTAGTTTAATTAAGTGTTTTTAAAAATCTTGCCACTAATAATAAAACGAAAGAAGTCGTAATAAAAATGCTACCAGGTATCGAACGTCGAATTGGCAGATCTGGGTCTCGTTCTCTTTGTCTAAAAAGCTCCATGTCCATTTCATACGTTTCAAAATTATTCCAGTTGAGACACTTTTTGACAGCATAGTCCCATCGGCAGTAGAGCAGTTCGCGCCCTATGGAATAAAAATTAATTAAAAGTTTCGTATTTAACCTATCATTTTACATAATATACGCAGGCGCACCTAAACCAAATGATAAATGTAACAACATTCAAAAGCGGTTGCCAGATGATAGTATTTTGGTAACATTTGGTTATTGTATCTAGGCTAAGACTGGTAATTGGCAGGCAAAAACGATTCTCGAGTAGGAATTCATTGAAACATGGGTTTGACTTTTTAGGTACGATGATTGGATTCGGCTGAAAATGCATCTTTGAAGTAACGCCCACTCTCACAGAACCAAGCAGATGTTATATAAGACCCTAATGCTGTGTGGTCCAGAAGCATAGACTCTGCCAGATGAGAACCTCCTGGGATATTTCGAGTGAAAAATTAATTGGGCGATATTCGGTCCAGTTTGTATCGATGGAGTGTGAAGGAGAAAATTCAACGACGAACTTTATGGACTATACAGCGACGCCGACCTGGTCAAAAAGCTGAGAATACATCGGATGAAATGGCTTGGGCAAGTGAAGCGCTTGGACAACAACGCATACACGCTCGACGAGTCCTTTAGTCCATCTCTGAGGGAAAACGTAGCAGACCCCTCCTCAACTGGCGTGCACACAGAAGCCTGACTCCGGTATCAAAATTAATTTCGTGTTCACATGGAAGGGTTGCAAGCAACACCGAATAAATAACAAATATTTTAATAACTTACGATTTGCTGTTGTTGTTGGGTAGAAGACATCATTCGGTGGCGTAAATACTTTCTGCGCATTCTCAATCGAAATAATCTTCATGGTTATACCCGCTGCAATCATCGTGCCTAAGCACGAAGGTGAGGTAGTCTGTGGTCGCTCTAGATACAAACAATCCTAAATTAATATTTACTCGTACATAGTTAATATGAACTCACCAAGTACATTTCCAATGATATCAGCCATGAACTGCATAAAATGATTATTCTCGGAAAAATCACCGCCAACGATAACCTTAGGTGATCGCTCCCATGTGGGTGTATCTTTTTGGAGTGAACACAAAATTTCATGAACTTGAAACCCGGTTGATTCGTATGCGGCTTGAGTGATATTTTCCGCAGTTGTATGATTATTTAGTCCAAGAATTATCCTACGCCATATAAACATGCAAACATTTACAGCACTTTTTCTTAAAACAAACATTCAACTCACCCCCTAGCGTCGTATCGCCAATATGGCGCACATAGGCCATTAAACGCAGGCACGAAAATTATCTCACTACGTTTAGCCATCGTTCCATTCTCATTTAAGCCATTCAACATTGTTGATGAACAGGATGATGAAATCATTGAATTGTCTCCTAGAAAATTGCTCAACACTTCTGCAACGTTGCCATTCTGATTAATTTCCGTGTTAATCGTCAGCTGATCCTTTAACCATGTTACTGTTGACCCCGCATTGGAGACAGCACCTTCTAAAGCATATATTGTATTTTCGGTTGGCCCGAGTTTAAATGCTATGCTACTAAGCAGTCCATTATCCGAGTCTATAATCTCTTTTCCTGTGTTAAGAAGCACAAAACAACTGTCATCTATGGTGCACACGCATTGCCCGACTCTGGTACACAATTGACCCAAAAGTGCTGCTGGCTGATCACCCATACACTAAAAGGTTCGTATTGTTAATAGTTTATTTAAAACAAAAAAGCGTATGTGGGACCGAACTTGGCTTTCGATCACCAAGGTTAGTCCGGTTCTTAATACGATTGTCTAAATTATTTTCTGACATTCAAAATTACAAGAGGTCACGATCAAAAGTCTTCACTTAAATACCTACTTAAGCAGTGAACTTGCCTGCACTAGGCTTGAAGGAACAACACATAAAATCTAAGTGAACTGATCGGCTGCAATGCGTTTCAGAAATCTTTAACAAAAATCCCAACGGACAAAACAATTAAGCGTTCCCTGACCAGTAAATACCGGCAAGATCCCACCTCTGATTCGACGATGAACGCCAGTGAGAGAATAGTTATTTATGACACATTTCAGCAGAGGAATGTAACTGTCACACTCAGCGATCATACGGCATAAACTCACATATGCTGGGAAATTATATGGCGGCAAACGAAGACTACTCGTCCTCCCAACCTCTCAATGCACCGCAATAACTTGGGTAAAAAAATTAATACTTCAAGCTATACTACACGTGATCATAGATCTACTTCCTTATAAACAAAATAATACCGCCGACGAAAAATTTGAAAAAAAAAACTTCGGCATTACTTCAACTTACACTTGCAATTGGCAGTCCGTTAAGTGGCCCATTGACAATGAAACCATACGTTTCTGAGTTCGAACGTATCTCCGGCAGGATATCAATGGGAATTTGGAAAAAATCGCACAGCTTAGTATCCCAGTTCGTATTGTGAATGTTCATAAGCATAGTGTACCCGGCATTTGTTACATCAGTTGTGTGAACCCCACTTACTACGCCACCGGTAAGATTCTAAAAGAAAATTTATGATTCCATTTCAAGTAATGTTTGCCTAATTGCTTATTTTACCCATATAATCCACGAGTCCATAGTGCCAAACATACATCTCTTATTTTCAATACTCTCTCTCACTGAAGGTACATTCTGCATAAGCCATTTCACTTTCAAGGAACTAAAACAGGTACTCAACGGAAGACCAGACACTGCTTTTAGATGATTTATATTGCCCTTTATCGTCAGCAAAAGAGACTTTAATGTCGTTGATGTTCTACTGTCCGACCAACCTAATTACGTGCTAGTTGATTGATTAAGCTAAAATAAAATTGTAACTCAACTGACCAATAGCATTATGCAATGGAATTCCAGTGACTTTGTCCCAAAGTGTTGAGGTACCGCGTTGTGTGCACACTCCTAAGGCAACGATGTCCTGTGGATTGATCTCCAATATTAGCAAGTTCGTGCATGCTGTCTAGGAAGGTTCCAGGTTTAATTGATTTTATTTATTTATTTTTTTATAAATGATCCTTACTTCGATACATTGTTGTGCACATTTCCAAACGTCTATGGGATCATATTCCAGCCATCCCGGATTAGGGCTGTATTGCTTTAATTTTAGTTCATAAAATGTAAGGACTTCGGCGTTTCGAGAGGAATAAACCTATACGAAAAAGAGACATTTTTTAACTACCCTCTATTGACAAAACCAAGATAAACTTACTAAAAACTTGCAAATATTGTTTGCCACAGATATAACACCTAATAGTGGTCCAAAACGTCCAAAGCTCGCCATTGGGATCGAATTAGGGATGGAATCTCATTTGCTTGGTTGCGTAAATGTTCTTCAACTTTTCGGCAGTATTTTTTTTTATTTTGTAGATGGCATGCAATTGACAGCAAAGTGCTGCTGTCAAAAAAGAAATTTGTGAGAAAAGGTTTGTTTGTGTTTATATGGATGTTGATTTCTGTGGTGCATTCAAAGTTGATGCTGAATTTACACCATCGCACATTGCTAACACGGCCATCCTGTTAGCCCAATACTCCAGAGCCTTTCGACTGAAAGGGACAGCACTACCTAGCACGCAAAAATACGTGGCACGTATTTTGGTCGGTTGTCTTGTTTGCGTAGAAGGTAGGAGTTATGGGAAAGTTCTGCATGTTGAAGAAATGGCGTAGGGAATTTCGCTTTCCTACAAAACAAAATGGCTTCCGGGGGTGATGAATAGACAATTACCTATTTATTTATTTATTTATTTAATTCGTAAATTTCATTGATGAATTGTTGGTTAAATTTACTGAGACTGATTATCACTCTCATTTGGCATGTTTTAAATCAATAAAGAAAACGCTTTCAAGTGATTGCAGAAATGCCGGTCGCCGGAACTTGTTTTTTATTTATGGGTAAAGCATCCGTGACACTTTATGCGCCTGATTTGAGATCTCATTCTTACCGTTGACTTTATTAGCATGGACTTCAGACAAACGGATCTATCTGTCACACGTGTCTTTTTTTTTGATTATAACTATTGTAGTTTGTGTAGGTGCTCCAGGTTGGTGTACCCACTTAAAAATAAAACAAAATAAAAATGGTTCAAGAGATTGATCTTGGCAACAAAATGTGTATCCATGTTCAAATTGCATTCAAACCGGTTCCTGCGCCGAATGTAAAACCGCAAACACTGGAAATGTCAAATCAAACAGTCTTCGCTGTTACTGACCAATCACAATTGAGCAAAGGACTACTGCTGCGGCTGTTCGTTCTTCAATTGACATACCTAATTGTTATTTTTTGTCCATAGCCATAGAAACAACGTTTATAAGGTTGAACAAATTTCTAATTGTCCTTAGATCTGTATTAACATTGTTTCCCAATAAAAATGTCTGATTATAATTACAACGGACATACATTAACATTCGGTAAATAAATTCGATAAAAATGCAATTCTTTTCTTAATCCTTACATCCTTTTTATAGACGACCGATTAATCGATTTGGTAAGGGTCCATCCAGCTATCTATGATGTCCAAAACATCAATTATAGACGAAACAGTGTCCGCCAAGAAATATGGCATAAAATTTCGCGTATGCTGGGTGCATCTTGTAAGTTACAATCGATTTATGAGCAAAAGATTAAGCAACATAAACATTTTATTTCTTTAAGCGAAAACATGCCAGGTGAAGTGGAAAAATATACGCTACAATTACTTACAGGAAGTAAAAAGTCCAAAAAATCCAAACATTCGGCGAAGAAAGTCAAATAGAGATTTGTCGTTTTTAAAGTCAACTGCCCTTGTAAACCGAAAAACGTAAGTTATACTTTTCAAGCAGTAAACTAGTAGAAAACAAAGTTCAGACAGAATTAAGACAATTAGTGGGACGAAATTTGATTTTGTAAGCTATATTAATGTATAATTGCTGTTCATTGACATACTATGCAACAATGTATTTATTCTGGCTAAAAAAAACAATAATTTATCTTAAAAGAATGTTGGTGATTTTTTGTTGCTTGTTGAGGATAGTCCGTCAATGTTTGTATTGTTACAGTTGCAGCTTGCAGGGTGCCCTAAAAATATTAATGTTGCCATTGCCATAGTTTGAAACTGAAATATTTGTGACGAGTTTACCTACCCTACATTCGTATGCGAAGACGTTTCGCAATATAAATTTCTGCGTGATTGGCATTTGAAATGCAAATGTTCAGATCTCTGTCTTTCTTTTGCGTTTGTGCTTTGGGAATTATTCTTAAGGCAACCACAACTAAAACGCTTGTACTTCGGGTGGAAGTCGGAATATAAGTTAATAATCCATTATCAGAGATAATATCCTATTAAATTATTGCTTGAATATTTTTAGTTTTGGAAGTTAGTTGCTCATACGTATCCCTGTCAGTAAACAAATCACTGCATTTCTCGGTCAATGTTCATAGGTCGCAACAGTCATTTTACCGCGCATGTTTTCTCTTTGTGATCAAGCACTGAAATAAGGTTCTCAAACGAGATTGAAAGAGGTAGGCGGAAGGGTTTGAAATGTAAATGAGGTTGAGAAAAATAGCTAGGCAATTTGTTATTGTCCTTTATTTGCGCAGCTTTAAAAACCCACTTTTACCATTTGCGTCAATTAATTGATTTGGTTTATTGTCGAATGGCTTCTTCTCATTTCTCTTTAACAAGCTGTTGGATTGAAATGAATTTTTTTGGCAGATAACCAGGCAGTACTTGTTAGTTTCTGGAATCGTTGTTACTCTTTGCATTTCTGTATCAAACTAATTGTAATAAAAAACTTTTTTTCTTAGTGGTGAATCTTTACCAGACAGCAAATACATCTACAACCCAGAGAATCGCGATGATTTTTTTGAAATCGTCATGGTTGAACCAAGCGAAGATGAATCATGTGCTGGAACATCATCGTCGACATGTGTTCCTGACGAGGAAATCGAGGTAAAACCAACAATTATCACTGAAAATGATTTAACAAAGGTCACAGCTTCCGATGAAGTTGCTGCAACTACAACCGATGTTGTTGCCACTTCTTCAGTATCAGATTGTATTTCACGGAGGGAACATGACCCAAAACCAGATGCCATCGAAATGTATTGCCTCTCGCTTGCCGACACACTGCGCGCAATGAACCGTAGTGAAAGGGAAAGGGTAAAATTTGAGTTTGCAAATATTCTTAAGGATGCTATATTTAAAGACAATAGTTAAATTTTGTATGCGTAGTGTACGCTATTTTAAAATGTATGTCGAATTTTCGTTCGTTTTTCATACCTATCTATCTGTGTGTAATGTTTATGGTATTAATTTATTAGTTTTCCTTTAAGTTCCTTTTACGGTTAAATGTAGCAATCGTGTACAAAATGATCTCGAATGTATTTACACATAAATATATATAATAGGTGTATATTCATGGCTAATATAAGTTTGTTATTATTTATAAACGCACAACATACTCGACATCATCATCAGCATACACTGGACGCGATTGTAGGATACTCAAGTGGGTTCTCTGCTGCTCTTGGTCCTCCGCCAGCGAACAAAATCCCGCTACGGTTAGAGGGGGTATGTTGGACTTCATCCAGCCATCTCATCTTCGGTATTTAAGGGACTCTTATTATATGGCACCGATTGCAAGCAAATATCTAATCTATATAAGGGCATAGATTTAATGTGGTCAAACCAACTGAGCATGTATCGCTCTGTTCGGAGAAGAAGTTGCTTGATTTTGAGTACCTAACTGGTGTTCCCAATACGTTCTCTTTGAGTCTCACAAAATGAGGGAATATTTTTTCGGCAGCCAACATTAAGAATGGAACAAATACCGAACTACAAACCGATATCTTAGCTTTGACAACGAGTTCGATCCTTCAGATAACAATTGATTTGTTTTTTTTTATTTAATTTGCCACAGGCTGACAACACTACAAAAAAACTAAGCATTTCTCAATAGTTCGCTCGTGAATAAGACCTTAAAATGCTTGTTACTTATGGTCCTGTTGAATGGGACTTTACTGATGAAATAAACAGACATCTTGAAAACGACCACCAATTCACTTTTACTAATATTCCATCTTCCACATCAACGGCTACAAATCTTTCCTGTGCGTGTTAAGGTTAAAATTTGAGTGCTAAAAATGCCTGCATTCTTCGGCTTACCAGCATAAGTTCATCAGTCAGCAACGTTGATGCCATATGATACAATGGAAATGAGAATGAGACAGATGCGTCGCACTAGCTAACTTAACTCAACAGGCTAGTTATGAGCTCCACTAACATTGCCCTCATAGTCTTAGAGCCCACAGCAAATTTTGGGTGCGACGCACTGTATTGAAAACCTATGTTTTTCTGAAACTGGGGTCGAATCGCGTCGTCCGTGAACGAGCTATACTTTCACGGAATTATGTCGATTTTGCAAGTGAAACAAAAACAAATTCCGTCACATAATGCCCCTTCACGGACGACGCGATTCGACCTCTGATTTATGGTATAGAGCTAATTTTTGATCGCAAATATGTAGTTCCAAGACAAAAATCCTTAAAAAATCGTCTTTTGTAACTTTTGCTACATCTAATTAATTTTTGCTTTTAAAGATAGAAAATTCATCCGTGATAAGAATTATTAAAGTCGAAGACGCTTTAAACGCGTCTACCGCTCTGACAGATCTTTTTTGTAAATTCTAATGGCGTTTTTCATTGAAGATCCGAGAGAATTGCCCCGAAGTTCAGAATTGCTCTTTTCAATAAAATTCGTTGGAGCACTTTTGCAACAGTGGTAGACACCATATGTGTGATTAGATTTTCTGTTGTTACTTATTTTTTTGTTTCTTACAGTAAATATGAATGTTTTAATAGGCCTAATCAATATATTTTAATTTCAATTTACTATCTATCACTTGAGGAACAAAACACTCGCAAGTTATTACATCTAGGCCATACAGGAACTTTCTACTGTCTCACTGTCTAATCTTTACAGATTCATAAGTACATCAGGATGACTGGACAAGGTCGAGAAACCACAAGAGGCAACAACCCTAACACCCTACTAGGGTATCACAATGGGTCCACATTGACCTAACTGTGATATATCAGGGCTCGCTCAGCTGTTCCTACCTATTAACCTAACCTAACCCCTCCTTCCTCAATTTGATGAATTAGGACTGGGAAACATGTGGTACCAACAGGATAGAGCAACGGGCTGCATTTCCGGACCTATCGCCGGAAGTTCTGCCAAGAGTTATGGAAAATGCCATAAATTCGGCTCGAATTTTCATCAATTCTGGCGTCGACCACTTAGGCGATCATCGGATGTTATTTCCTCGACTTAATGAAAAAAAATTAACGCATTAAATACACATAATCCAAAGGCAGAACCAAAGTTCATAAAAACAAGCAAAAGTGTTATCATCGTCCTGGCCGATGCTTTGATACCCTCCACTGCATACAAGTCATGCAAAATTGGGAGGTACCGGAAAATAAGTCTTCTCACAAAATTTCACTTGCCTAGGTAGATTCTTTTCGACGCTATCGTGTTTTTAACATAATATTTTTTCTAATATTGGTTTTGTATAGGAGGTATCAGAACTAAATACTTGACCGACAGAGCCCATTTTTAATACCAACCTAACGAAGATATAAAGAAGTCCTTTCACCAAATTTCATTTGCCTATTTGCCTATGTCAATTCCTTTGGGCGCTATCGTGCTTTCAACAGACAGACAGACGGACATGGCTAAATCGATTCAGAATGTGATCCTGATTCAGAATATATATACTTTATGAGGTCTCCGGTGACTCCTTCTTGGCGTTACAAATGCAATGACAAAGTGAATATACCTTCCTGTGGAGGGTATAAAAATTACAGCCAAAGAACATCGGATGACAACTTTTGCGCCACCTTGTATAAAAGAATAGTATTTCTTTACGAATGACATGAAGTTATGTTCATCCCGAGTGGTTTACAGTAGCGAAGCTAAGTAAACATCGGTACATTTTTGAGAAGTCTTGACTCTTAAGCACTGGACGCAACTCTGATGTAGCTGTTTTATCTCTATCTCCCTTCATATTTCATTCATAGGCTGACTTCGCTGACTTCGCGGCCCATTTTTATGAGACGAGCAGTATGCAAACCTATTCCGAACCTATTTAGATAAGCGGCACCGCAAGCTGGACATTCTTAGAGATATCTCACCTCATGGTTACATTTTAGTTATTCCCTATGATACAAAAAAAAAGTAACAAGTTTAGTTCCATTTAACATTAAGTTATATATTTACGATTTGTGTTTTCGTTTTTTTTTTTTGCATTTTTTTTTTGTTTTTTTTTTATAATAAAAATAGAAATTATAAAATTTACATTAAACAATAAAAATTACCAAAAATTAAATTTGTAGTTTGTCTTACTCTTTCCAATAACGTTTTTTGAATTCAATTTTTTTTTTTCTTTTTTTTTTCTAAAACTACTTAATTTTACTTCATCACCTTCGCCGAAACGAGAATTTTCTTATAACAAATCATTTTAGTCGCATAAATTTATTTCAATAGTGAAAATCAAAACAAAATCGCTCAACAAGCTTTAATTTAAAATCGATTTAGCTACATGCATAATATGTCATTACAATTACAATAGTAATATTTTATTTTGTATTTCCTTTTTAATAGACATCAATTACTATTTCATATATATGGTGAAAAATACATTTATTCTGGGTATGCGTATGATAGATAATGATTTTGTTGCTTGTGTAAAATTCCTGCCATTGCACAATTAAACCTGTATTTTGTGTTGCATCTCATCTCGTTGCGATGCCATCTTGCATTGATTATTTTTCATCATCTAATTACATACATATACGAATTAAAAGTCTTACTCTGAATAACAAATGAAAAATAAAAATAAAATAAAATAACATGAAAAGAAAATTTAACTTGGCAGTGATCAGAATTACTAAGTTTGCATGAACGAGAGGGATTTTCCTGACTCTCACTCTCGTTTGTGTCTTCTTCTCTTTGTTTTGTCTATTTGCTCTCATTTTGTGCCTGACTTTTTTAAAGTCAAAATAATTAATTTATAATGTTACTACGGTTGACATAAGACTAATATTTAATATTATTTATTATAAAATGTATAAGGAAATCTCCGAACAATAAGGATTTAACGACTATGTACGTTTGAGTGGTGGTGAGAATGAGAATAATCGATAGATAGATGTGGTATGTACATTCTACGATTCCCATTCGATTAAATACTGCATTTGTCCGCTGTTGAGTCGACGTTTGGCTCGGATTGTGAACTTTTCGCCATTCTCAATGCGGTTAGCTGCACCGAAATACTTATTGACCGATTGTTTGAGGTCGGACATTGGAACTGCGTTCTGTGGTTGGGATGGTGGTGGCAGTGATAGTTGCGCAGCTGCGCCGGTGGATGAATTTGAACTTGAGGAACTGCATATAGAGTTTCGTCTGCTGTTTTGAGGTGAGGTTTTTTCGGGACGCTTTCGCAGACGACGGCCGTGCGTCGTTACTGTCACTGAAGGTGCACAGTCTAGGCTTGATGTTGTCGATGAGGTGATATGCGGTGAACTAGATTGTGACGATGATGTTGCGGGCTTACTGCTGCTTGTACTGTTCGACTCGGGTATTGTCGCACGAACCGGGAAAAAGTTGCTTGGAATTTGGTTTATAGTTGTTGTACTTATGACCTGAAAGCATAATTGAAAAATGCTGATGAATTTAAATCTATTGTCGAAAACCAAAAAATGTAAATAAGTAAGAATACTAATCACAGGACAAATTCAACTGCATTGTGCCGAAAAATATCTTTGTGTCGTTTTCTCTGCTTGCCCTTTCCCACACAGAAAACTTTTGGCACAATTTTGAAATATCATACTGTTGCAAGCAATATTGTGACGGTAAGTAATGTGCAAAAACCAAGAAGAACTCACCTCCACATTGGATGACAGTGGTCTGGTTCGACGTCGACGAACCTCCTGATTTGGCCCGATCATAATATCTTTGGCACTCAGTCTTCGTTTTATCGTACGCACTAGCCTCGGCTGACCAGCAGCTTTGGCAATATCACTATTACTAATATTCGGGAACAGCCCGGAGCTCTTTAAAGCCGCTATTTTTGAATTTAGGTCTAAGGTGTTGTTGAATATACTATTACTGCCGAAGCTGACAGATTTCTTTGTTATGCAACTACTGCCACTGCTTTTAGCCGCAGCGTTATCGCTCTTTTTCGGCGTTATCATTCGAAAGGGATTGTTAATACCGAGAAAATTTTTCGGTGGCGGTATAATGAGATCTAGGGTGCCACGACTGCTACTGGAATTCTCATCCGACGACGAATCACAGATATTGCGCGGCAAATCATTTGCCTTATCCGAATCCTTGTAACCCTTTGAGAGGGTAAATGCCTTACGCTTGCGACTGCTTTTCTGGTGAAACTTTGTGACAACAGAGTCTTCAGTTGTCTTCTTCTCTACATCTTCAGTTGGAATATCATTAGAGTGATCACTTAGATTAACATCGTCTTGACTTTTAATCTCCTGTGATTTGGTTTCCCTTAAATCTATTGTGTTGCTGTTTGAAGTTTTCACTTTTTCTAGTATAAGCTTTATGGGAATTTCATCGTCAGAGGTAAATTTATCGTCATCATCGTCATCCCTTTCATTATGAACATGGAACTCGCTCCTTATGCCACTAGGTAAAGGAGTTAGTGCGTCAATCCTAGTAGATTCCTTCAGATGCCTAAAATATTTCTATTGAAAATATATATATATATTAAAACAAACGTATATCTCTTACTCGCGTTCACAAAATGCCTCTTCTTCTGCGTATGGAAGGATTTTTATTTTTAGTTTCTCTTTTATCAACTGATTGCAAAGCACATCGTCTCGATGAACATCATAAGTTGGACCTTGTGGTGGTTTATTCGCACGCAAACCCCAAACTGCGAGATCTTTCTTGATTTCCTTGCCGCACTGGAATATCTTTGGATGGGATTGCAGTGTTTTGACCAAGTTTGCCTTAAACTCACTATCTGAGAGGTTGCGAATCTAGAAAATTGAAAAACAATGGGCAACATTTACAATATATTTGTCGGCATGTTCTTACCGATGCTGGCAATTGAAAGGCTGCCCGTTTCTCAAGTGCAAATGGATATATCTCTTTATGCAGATGATGATACTTTTGAAAATTTTTCAGTATAGCCATGTTGTAGAGGATAAGATGGGCCAAATCGATCCACTTTATTTCAATGCGCCGCAGAAATTCCTTACCATTGTTACACACAGCACAAGCAAATATAAAAAATCTGTAAAGAGATAAATTAATGTTGTTTGGATTTTGTAATACTTTGCCGATCAAGGGGTATAAAGAGGCAGATCTGCCGGATGTGGAAACCTTTTTTGGAAGGCAACGACTGTCACGCAGTAAAACAATTATTCACAGCCATACAAAGTTTAAGCCTGGCTTGATCAGTCGATCTAGTAGGGTAGAAGAGTCGTTCTGACAAGGAGCGCGCTACTATTTGATGCAGGATGGGGTCTTGGATCAGCCCGAGTTGTATAGCACTCCACTAGTATAATCTCACTGTTATGTATATCATGATGAAAACATCTTATAATATTTAACTCACTTTTGTATCAACACATTTTTTATTAATTATATGAGCAGGCAGGACACGGGCTATAATGCTTTTAAAAATCACCAGCTTACAGCTTATCGCGTATGGACTGATTTATATTTTACACATTTGTGTCGCTCGCCCGGACTTAGGTTTTTCCGTTGTTGTCTGTTCAAACTTCTGAACACATTTTCTCACGGAAAATTATAGGGATGCTAAATACTAAATAGCCATGTGATTGAAAGGGACGGCATTACCTAACACGCAAAAAAACGTGACACGTTTTTTCGTCGCCCATATAGTTTACGTGGTAGGAATTATGGGAAAGCTATGCATGTTGATATTTTTATAGCGACGGCTCACGAAATTTCGCTTTCCTATAAAACAAAATGCCTTCCGGAAGTGATGAGCGGACAATTATTTATAAATTTCGTACAACTGATTGATGCATTTTTGGTTTAATTTGCTGAAACTTAAAATCGCTCTCATTTCACATGTTTTAAATCAGAAATAGAAATATTTTCAAGTGATTACAGAAATTATATTCCCCGGAACTTGTGTTTATTTCCGTTTTACGTATCTATAATTATGGGCAGCACATTCATGACACTTTAGGCGTCTGATTTGTGATCTCATTCTTACTCCTTTACTAGCATTGTCTGCGGAAAAACGGATTTCTCTGTCACGTCTCGTGCAAAAAAGCGCGTGCGTGATGGTGTAAATGCAGTATTAGGCTTGTTTTTTTGAGCTTCGACCTCAGCAAAGCAAAGTAAAGTAATATCTTCAGCATGCGATTACAACAACTACTGTGAGTCTTAAAGTGTCAACTAGAGCGTAGTTGTTGATCACTGCAGCGTCTTCCAAGCTGAGATCTATGCGGTTAAGAAAGCGGCACAGACTATCTTATCGATGGGTCTACCAGCAATGGAAATAACCATCTGTGTGGACAGTCAAGCAGCACCCAAAGCAATCGGCTCCAAACTTGTTAATGCGAAATGTGTTGCCTTTTGGCACTTAGGGCTATACGTCATCACTCAGTTCTACTCTGCTGGGTTCCTGGACACGTTGGGGTGGAAGGGAACGAAAACGAATTAGCCAGATACGGCTCTGATATGAACCCTCAACTAGCGGACGGAGAGGTGCTACCGCCTTTCAACACTGCTAAGACTTTTATTGACGGCGTCACCACTCAACTGGCTAAGGAACAATGGAGCAACACCATCGGTTGCGTCATAACCCGTAGTCTGTGGCTTGTGGTTGACACAAAAAGATCAAAGCTCCTAGTCTCTTTTAATAGAAGTCAAATCCGGATGCTCGTCGGGGTTCTAACAGGACACTGCACCATAGGAAACATGGCTAAAAGGCTAGGACTTTTTGCAAATGACTTCTGCAGAAGCTGCAGAGACGAAGAGGAAATAGAGTCCGTGGAACATCTTCTATGCCACTGCCCAGCTTTACAAGAACGCCGCTCATCCTGTACGGGAGCAAGGTTCTTCAAAAGTTTGGACGACTTGGCGAGGGTACCTCTATCAGACATGAAACTATTCCTCAACAGATCGAAGTGGTTTTGTTAGACATATGTCCTTACATGTACAAACAGGGTACTTTGCATCTGATGGAAAACTGCCCTCCCAACCTTACCAAACCTAACCTAAATCAACTGAAGACATCCAGTTTTGAAAAAAAAAAAAATAATCTTAAACGATGTATGCATGTGTTTACTTCGATTTATCTACAATCATTCATGCAATATATACTTACATATCACCCCTGAACAGTGTTTCAACACATTCCACACAATGTGCATGAAACCACTGCCTGCATTTGCAGCACTGTATCATATTATTGTCAAATTGTCCACTCTTCCCACAATAGCAGTACATTTTTTCAAGATTCACTCGGTGTTTTTCGTCCCATGTCAATGAATCGAGCTAAAAAAAACAACAAATGACAAAAAATGTTATGATATACCTTATTAAAATAAAAATGAAACATCGCATAACGCATTTCCTTTCGCTGTTGACTGTAAACACCCACAGGCAGTGAGTAAGACAAGCAGGATATGCGCACACGCACATATGAATTTTTATTATTGCGCTGTTTTCAAAAAAAAGACTCAGTTCGATAGCGTCCGCTTTTAAGCTCTGACATCTCCTCGGAAACTTAGTATTATAACAATTATTATATTTTTTGTATCATAATGCATAAAAAGCAAACAGTATTTTTCTTGTGCCTGACGTTAGAATATGTTACTAAAGGATGTCGTCTTCGTTAAAATCACCTAATGGAAAAAGCATTATGCATAATTTATAATTGAACAATTTAAGGTGAGTGCATACACATATCGCGTAAATGCATAGGTTGTGGTTGTTAGTGAATTTGTATGCTTGCTTGTCTACACTTCACATCAACTAAAAAAGATTTTGTTTATATATGTACATTTATCCGGAATTAAGCTAAGAAATCAATAATCTTTATCCCAAGGCGAACAGCATTCCCTCCCTATGCTCCAAGCTGTTATATGATTTTTTCAGCTTATCCAATCACATAAGAAACGTTGATTTAGGAGGAGATTATGTTGGTGGACCATGTTGAGTTTGCCGTGCATTCGAAATAGACACAAAAGATGGTAATATTTGCGCATGTCTTACTTTTCTGTGGCGCCACTTGAGTTCCACTTATCTCAAGGGAATAAAGAGTGAAGACTAAAAGTGACTGAAAGGTTTTTATTTCAAATTCAAATCCTCAAATACCTATCCTATCCCTATGTAGTTGCAATTGGTTTCAAAATTGTTTCCAATATGTCTTCTGGTAAAAAATTAAGGTTTTTTCCATTGCACCACCTCTGGCGAACGTCTTACAAACATCCGAAAGCATAACTGTTATAAAAGAGCTTCTCAATATGCGGTTTCGACTCGGCATAAAATTGTAGATCCCTTCCATTCGTCTCAAAAATGAAAAACTCACACAAAACGAATGGTTGTGAGAAGCTAGGCCTAGGGTCTCTACAGACCTGTTGCGCCAACTATTTGTTTATTTGTTAAGAAATACAACGAACAATTTGAAATAAACAAATTACTTGCTGGATGGTGCTAGGAAATAAACACGCCCTGAAGGTATGCATTGGTTTTGCCTTTAATGTATGCACGGTCATCGGTAGCATACATCCCAGGGTTTTTTTTTTACTAGAGTCGCCCAGTGGTAGAAATTCTGCCATAGCACTGACCTGGCTTATACAAAGCATATTGGAAAACTAATTACACAAAGTATTGTATCTCTGCACAATCTTCACGACAAAACAAAAACAAAACAACAAATAAAGCGAATAGGTTGTGTTTAGCGAAAGTGGTTCTTAACTATTTACCTTTGCATATATGTATATAAGATTATGACGGTTTCAAATTTAGTTATGAAAAAATATTGTTTAAGAAAGTTGTTAAAATTTATATCTGAACTATTTTTCTTTGAGAGAACACAACTTTGGCGCTAGCCTCAATCCCCACATTAGTAAGCGCGATTTTTCGATAAGTGCCTACAGTTGAGCACTCCAAGTTGCTGGACCCCTTTCATTTGGGGGCGCCACCTAAGACGAGCTCTACTGAGTTGTCCCCTGGGTTGCTGTGCAAGACTTAACGTATCAAAGCATTTGCGTCCATCCGACGTTAAACCTCATACTCCGAAGAATCTTTCTCTACAAGCAAAGGAAGATATCTTCTTCTGCTTTAATTAGGGTCCAAGTTTCGGGTCCACAAATCATGACAGGGATAAAGTCTTAAACAGAATCTAATTAGTGGTTTGGTGAGTTATTCTATATATTGGCTTGAGTTATTCTATATTTTTAGCAGAACCGGGGTATACAAAGTCCCTTACCTCCTCAAAATTTCTACCACTTTCACAATAACCTTATTTCGGATCTCTACATCGCAAGCACAACACCGCTTAGCAGTTCCATTGAAATTTTGTTTGGGGTTTGTATTAATTCTTGTCAAACTTGGGTTTTCCCTTTTATTGAGACAAAAACTACAAATGTACGTTATACCGTGACTAACTTGTGCTAAAGAATGGGTTACCCTGCATTGTAGTCACTTGCAAGCATTGTGCTGATGAATCAAAGTATTACATAAGTACACCAATCAGTCAGATCGAGCTCGCCAAGCGTGGTCTTCATTCTTTATTTACAATCAAGAACAACTGAAGCTGCCGTCTCGAATTTGGCCAACCAACTTCAACACACTGCTTGTGTCTTATCAAATTCTGCTATATTTGCATCGCTATTGCTCATTTCTTTTTGTCCCCGTTGCCACTGTTCTGTTACCGGCAAAAGGGATAAAATATTTGGGAAAATATCAACATCAGAAGAAAGTCTACACAGCGGTCCTACAACTCATATAATAAATTAAACTCATTCAACTCACCGCATACGGTAATTGCTTCTTATACCCCTCTGTGTTCAGTTTTGTAAGCCTCAGAGTCTCGTCTGAGTCTTCCTCCAGCAAACATTTCATCGGTTTTTCACATCTGCAATACACAAGTGAACATTACACATTGAAATGCTTAAATTGTTGTTTAATCGTTTACCTCTTGCACATCCATTCACCCGCCATCGTCGGTACTTCGTCCGTGCACTGGCGATGATAGCCCCTACCACATCGTTCACATATCTCAACTATGTCGTCATCATTCTCGCGCTTACACGCCAGACATGTTGGTTTTTCTTTACTCACAACATCAGTGCTTAACTTCATTAGTTCGTCAACATTCGACCAGTAATCGGTTTTATCGTCAAACTGCACCAAATACTGCTGCCGGTGTATGTCCACTACTGTTCCCAAGTAATAACGTCCGTCACGACGCTTTACAAGCGCATCCTCGCCAATTTCAAATTTTTGCATCGCAAGAATATCAAATGTTTCACACTTTTCGATCTCTTGGTTATGATGATCAATTTCCATGGGAACCGAATCGCTGTGGCAATGGGTCGAAGTCGTCGAATCAGGCTCATCGATATGCATATCCAAAGAACATGAATCCGTTAGATTCGGCTTTGGCTCACACTTGGCCATTGTGTCGATAATTTTCGTATGTTGACTCATAATTATTGGTGGGATAATGGGACTGAGGAGAGCTCCACTTTGTGGCGGCAATGTGGTTGCATCACCATAATGATTGTTAATGCATATATTTATTCTATCTAACACTACAGTCGATGTAGTCGTCGGGACTGTGACTGGTGCAGTTACTAGAGAATTTGGCATTTTTAGTGTTTTCGGTGGTGATTTAGATGGCGGCGGTTGATGGTGCAAGTGGTGAAGATGATGATACTGCTGTTGCTTGTCACAATTCATATTCAAATTTGCCATCTCTAAAGTGCCTGCTTTAGTATTGTTATTGTTGTTGTTTGTGTGATTTAGATTGTTGTTGTTATTGTTATGTGTAAGGATCCTTATCGAACTATTATTAAAATTGTTGCTAACTCCTGAGAATGTTGTCGACTCATCTGACCCAAAACTGTTTGTAATCAAAATTGTACTTGGCGATTGCGCGACCAATTGTGTCGAATAAAAGGCTGCTGGATTTGCTGCTGGAGCAAAGAACGAAGTTGTTCTTTGTTCGTCCAACATCAGCCCGTTTTCTGTAGTCGTGACATTTGGATATGTGGCCATAGTTGTTGGCCCATTTTGATTGAGATAGTCGATTGCGGATGTGAGATTATGCTGCAAGCCATTACCGAAAGCCGTTGAACTTGTGTTAGACATAATTTATTAGTTCTGGAAATTGGCGCTAAAATGAAAAGACGGGAAATTGTTTAATTAACTCAAAAATATTCTAAAGACTTCAGACCTCATATACATAAAAGCCAGTTAAGTACGGCCCAAAATCCAATCAAATGGAATAAAGGCCGCCGAAAATGTCATATATCTTTCAACGACCGTCTTAAAAATGTATCGAACAACGAAATTCGCTGTAAACTAAACACACTTGGAAAAACAAACAAAATGGAGGCGGAGTTCGTCGATTAGATTCGGAATAAAGTGAATTAATGGGTGGAATCCTATATCTCACTTATTTTCACAGTAAAAAGAATTGCAAACTTTCCACTAACGCTAAAGCTTTGGCAGGGGTATTATGTGCTTAGACGTCCAACGCTCAATTGAACGCGGCCAATGTCCATGCTTGTTTGAAACAAGTTATACTGTCTTACTTCTAATTTTAATGGGGCTACAGTCCAAGGTGTCCTGGGATTCAACCAACATATTCAACTTAGTCCACCGCTAGCTTACTACAGATGAGCACATGTTGGTTTAGATCCCCTTTCAACTGACTGTAATAATGTCACAATAATCCGCGTTTCTTAGAGTTAAAGATTCTCCGGGCCGAAGCATTGATATCTATTAGTTGAATGACAGGGCCCATGCCTGCTAAGTTGCTCGTGAGAGAGCTTCGCCTTCCAAGCCCGTAGAAACAGCCATTTGAAAGAGTAATTCAGCGTTTGACCTCAGCGCTGACAGCCTATGTAAAGAACTGTCCATTGTTAAGCTTAGAAAAATTAAATCTCATGCATGCAAATTTTGCAAATTCCTTTTGAGGATGGTTTTGTAGAAATCACAATATGATAGCGTATCACCTTGTCCATGACCTTTCCCGATGGTTCGATGGTTTTCTTACCAGATAATAATATTATCTCTTTCGTTTTTCATTTTGGATCAAATCACACCCCCTTTGGCCTCCGTACTGCACGAAAGCCACAATTTCATTTAGACTCATCAGAGAAGAGCACCGTCCTCCATTTTGCACCGGTCCAGGTTAGGTGTACCTTTACAAATCCAAAACTTGCGAGTCGATTGAGCAAACGTCTAGATTTAACAGACTTTTTGTATAATCTCAACAATGTAAGGAGGTCCCATTCAATAAGTCTGATGATCCGTTTTTGTTTGCAACTGCTAGTTTTTCTGGGTCTACCGCTACGGCTACTATAGAGGAATCTTTAAAACTGCGGAGACAGTGCAATGAGCGTGACCACACAGTCATTCCCATGAACGTCGGGTAGATTGCAAACACAATGCGAAGGAAGTCGACTTTTATTTTAATCATTTCTAAGATCGTGTAGAACGTTCAATCCGACAAATATGTGACGGATTCAATAGAACTGTTTCGTTCAAAGTAACCGACACGACGGATTCTTTAGGTTGATCTATGGTTCAAAGTCAAGATCTAAGATGTGGGAGCAGTAGCTCAGTGGTTGGAATGCTGGACTACTAAGCGGTGGATGGAACACAAGTTTCACTTTAAAACGTATTCCACTGCAAAACCTCGCTGTCGTTCGAATCTGGCTTAGACAAAAACTTACACAAGCCAATGTCTATCCACTCCGCATTTATCTTATACGACCTGTTGCACCAAACATTTTTTGTTTTAAATGAATTATTGATTCTTCTGACAAAGTAAAACTAAAATTTCGCATCTAGGTACGTACATATTCGGATTTGTTTCTTCAAATTAAGTAGGTAATAGCGCATTATTTTTAATCAGGTAACCGAGATATGGATATGCACTTCAAACGCAGGTCTGAGCGCGTTGTCAACGTAGGTCGTCAACGTTTCATCTATGGTCTCTATCCTTTTTTTGTTTCTTTGCTCTAATTAGTTCTGTTTCAGTGGTAGACAATAGCTGCTTCTATATCAAAAGCTCATATAATCAACGTAATAGTATTGGTAATTCAATGTTTCCATATTGGTGGTTCAAACATGTGAGAGGTCATCCCAATATAAATTAATGTTTGGAGGCAGGTAGCACAACATTAAAATCGATTTATTCAGAATATAAATTCGCAGTGGGAGGACCTCTTAATGGTGTTATCCTTATTTGAATGGTGTCAACTCAATATTCTTAAATGTGAACATCTTAAGATTATCTACAAAACCTAATACATAAAGATATCTACGAAATTAGTTTTCACCCACTCCATGCCCTTTGTCAAAACTGACGACGTGAACATAAAAGGATAAAATAAAAAGGAATTGGCAGATATCTATACAATATGGGTTTCTATCCCAAACACTATTGGTAACTCCCAAGTATATTTGGAAGTACTCGAGTATAATTCCAACATTTTACAAAAATATCGTCTATAACCATGAAAAATTAAAAATGTTCCCTTGCACGAAAAGATAGATATTTAAGAATTTCTAATACTTTTCATTCAAGAATATTAAAATGCCGATAAAATGGTCGTAAATTAAGAATACACAAATTTTGCATGAAATGGTTTGCGTGGAAGAAACCTTATCGGTCCTTTAAAATTGAGTTATTACAAAAGAACAGTTTTTCACAGGTAATATGCTTTTAATTCAGTCCATTTTAATTCCAGATAATGAACAATATAATATACAAAGCACTAAACACGAGTTATTGAAATAAAATGAAAAAAAAAATCGCGCGTTCTATTCGAATTTTCATGGAATATCCAAGTGGAAAATTTAACTATTGCAGAGTTCCAAGAATTCAAAATGAATTTACCTCCAAACAAACACCGAATTAATCAGACAAACAAAATACTTTATTAACTACTTTGAATGAAATAAAGGAAAAACAACAAATAATATGTTCAAGCTGTAATCCCGACAGCCATTTTTCCACTTTACCTATGTCCAATTTTTCGTTGTCGCTTTCCACGATTCTATACGGTGTACACGATTGGTATAAATTCAGCTGTTGTTTTTTCCTTATATTTCCACTGGAAGTGTTGGTCGTACCTTTCATTTGACATTTCTTGGCGGTTTCGGTGATTATACGAATAGTTGACGTCTAGTTGTTGATATTCGTTTGGTACGTTCAACTGCCGTTTTGATTGGTCTATTGTCTTATCTATTTGTCTTCTCAGAATTAGGTAGGTAGGTACCTTACCGTCAAACCGGCTAACATTGACCAGGGGGGGTAACTTTGACCAAAAGTAAAAAAGTTCTTTATATCCACTTACGCAGCCTCTAGTATAAGTTAGAATTATAGTTATGGGTTTATACTTACCGCTGTTTGTTCACAGATGGCAGAAAAAAAGATACAGGGAATAGGGGCAACTCTGTCCACATGAGAGCTAATGTAGTGAAACCCTTCTGTCTGTACTTTTTGTGTGCTAAGAAACTTCTATGTTTTTCAGTTAGAAAAAGACACTTAATCATTAAAATTTTAGGAACAGTAAGTAGTTTAATATGTTTCCTTTTAAGAATATATACTTTTAGCAATATATTTAAAATTTAAGAAAGTTTTTGAAATCAATTTGAAAATTATGTCTTAGCCAATGGCTAACTTTGACCGGGAGCTTTCAAACTTTGACCGGGAGTTTTCAAACTTTGACCGGGTGGTCAAAGTTAAACCAACACAATGGCTAACATTGACCATTTATATTTTTATAGGCTTAGCATTCAAGAAAAGCTTCAATGCACTATGAAGTTAATTTAAATATCAAATTTAATATAATCAGCTAATGAAATTGAATAAAACTACCCTAACTTATCATTTTTGAGAACAATAAATATGCTGGTCAAAGTTACCCTAAATCGGGTCAAACTTTGACCACCCTGTTTTTGTTAAGAAACTACCACTACGTGTGTATTCAAGCAAATTCTAACTTCGGAAAATGAAAGTACAAACGCAAGCCCCTATGCTGGTGTCATTTGTTTTACTCTCGTACAAAAATCGTAAATGATACACCTGTTTGAAATTCAAACGTGGTCAATGTTAGCCCGTTCGACGGTATGTCGTTTTCGTTTTGGCAATCAATTTATCTATTTTTTTGAGACAAATTTTTTTTTATCGAGATTGCTTTGCGTGTTCGATTTGCCAAAAAATCAATCTTATTTCTCTTTTGAGAAATCTCGATTTTTTTCAGATTTCACACATACTTTCCCTAAAGCCAGTGACACAGCTGGCGGGTTCGAATATGGAAACGATTTTTTACATTAAATTATTTCGAAATGAGTTATTATTAATGTGTAAAAATCAATCAAAACTTATGTTCGATTTGGCAGCAGAAATCTGAAATCTGCTTTGAGTTTTAAATCCGCTCTCTCCCATTGTTTTAGCTGACAGACGGATAGTGACCTTATCCGTTTGTTGACTTTTCTTATTAATGAACATATTACATCTCCATGTAAGCTATTCGCTCTATATCACCTAACGCACGACAGCACTACACTTGATTGTACGAAACAATCTAGTACATCTGCCATATTTGATCAGCTGACCTTGACACTGAGATTCGTGAAATTTTAAAATTAAAAGAAAAACTGCCTGAAAATGGAACTACCTCCACGAAAGATTTCATTTAGCCTTTCTATCAAAAGGCTTAATGAAATCAAAATCTGTGAAATTGGAGTACATTCGGAAATATAAATTTTTAAAAAAATATTTTATGTAGTACAATCTTATAGTCGATACGATAATAGGTCTATTATCGACATACATTGTCCCAGTTGTCAATGTTGAAAACCAAGTACTTGCTAAAGAGTTATCCGCTCTCCAAACGCCGATTTCGCGGAGTTAAGTTATCTTTTCGTTATTACATGTCAGTGAAACCAAACACACGTTTTAGTCCGTATGACACTACATTTTTTCTTCATTTTTTTAATGTTGAAATGTTGAAAAGGCAGTCACTTGCTCTTTTTTATGTGTAGCCTTCGACACTTTTCTAAGCGTTATCTATTTACTGGTTAAATTTTATATGAAAACATTCAAAATGATCGCCTGGATTGATTTCTAAACATTTGTACATAAATAATTAACAAAAATAGATCCACCCGATGCAATGCATTTCTTTGCAGTTGAAAAATTTTACTAAAACGTAAACAAACTCCATTAGTTGTCAAACTCGAACGCACGTGTATTGGTAAAGCTAAGATTAGACTGTATGCCAATTATGCATATGAATGCCAATAGGCAAATGACCGCATTAGCTGTCAAATGACCAAAACGTCAGGATTATCAAAACTGTATATTAGACTATATGACCAAAATTACCAATATGGTCATATTTGCCATGATGGTCATTTAAGGCTGTAAAGGAAAACAAAGCAAAAAGTTGAAGTTGGAAATTTTTATTTATGTTACGAAATCTTAATTCGAGGTCGACTCTGTATAAACTAATATTTACAAAAATTTACAAATAGATAACAAACAATTTCTACACAAACAAAATTTCACAACAGGAAAAAAAACATTTATTATTAACACAATTACTGGAAAAAGACCTAAACATATTACAAAGAAAGACGCAATTTAATAATTTACACAAATGATGGAGTGAATAATCCACAAAAAAGAGAAGGAAAATGAAAATAAATCACAATTCCACGAACTCAAACACTGATGACAACAAAAGAATTATTTTGTTCCATCAAAAATGCCAGCAATGCGTAACGAAATTTCAAAAAAGTGGATATGGGCATATAGGGCTTATGCTGGCATTCGTGCTTATTGACCGATTATACTATACACTTAATTCTGTTTTTACACGAATTTTTCTTACACGGATTTCATTTAACACGAATTGAGGAAAAAATGTTATTATCTTTTTATACGATTTGATTTGAAATAACACGAAAGTAACGGTAAAAAACTGAAATTTTGTTTTTCAGAATTTCCATTTGTAGGGGATTCCCATAATACACACATACATATTATCATCCCATACAGTATCTTTTTTTACACGAATTATTTTTACACGAATTATTTGGGAACGTATCTATCGTGTAAAAACAGAATTAAAGCTAAGATTAGACTGTATGCCAATTATGCATATGAATGCCAATACGCAAATGACCGCATTAGCTGTCAAATGACCAAAATGCCAGGATTATCAAAACTGTATATTAGACTATATGACCAAAATTACGAATATGGTCATATTTTCCTTGATGGTCATTTAAGGCATTTGTTATTATATTATCAAATATTGTAGTGAGGTAATGCTGTAAAGGAAAACAAAGCAAAAAGTTGAAGTTGGAAATATTTATTTATTTACAAAAATTTAGAAATAGATAGCAAACAATTTCTACACAAACATAATTTCACAGCAGGAAAAAAGTATATATTAACACAATTACTGGAAAAAGACAAGACCACTTTCTAAACCTAAACAAATTACAAAGAAAGACGCAATTAAATAGTTTACACAAATGATATATTGAATAATCCACAAAAAAAGAGAACGAAAATGAAAATAAATCACAATTCCACGAACTCAAACACCGATGACAACAAAATTATTCGTGTTCTATCAAAAATGCCAGCAATGCCATAACGAAATTTCAAAAAAGTGCATATGGGCATATAGGGCTTTATGCTGGCATTCGTGCTTATTGTCCGATTACACTATATGCTATTTCGGCATTTTTATCTGTCAAAATCAGCCTGGTCATATGTGGCATTTAGGTCATTAGAGCATATGAGATATGCCAATTACATTGTATGACCATATTTTGACAAGAGAACTGTCAGAAATTGGCATTTTATGACCACTTGGCATACAGTCTAATCTAACCTTAAGTGTATTCTATTTGGGCATTTTTATCTGTCAAAATCAGCCTGGTCATTATGTGGCATTTAGGTCATTAGAGCATATATGAGATATGCCCATTGCATTGTATGACCATATTTTGACAAGAGAACTGTCAGAAATTGACATTTTATGACCACTTGGCATACAGTCTAATATAACCTTTAGTACTAACCCGCCGCTGCTCGGCATTTATTAATACGGGGGTTAGATTATAAGATTAAAATTAAGAGGCAAATAGAATCGTTGAAACTCGGGATGAAGCAAAAATAATGTGGTATTCGATTTTGCTTCTCAGATTCTGCTCTCTGCTTTCAGTGTTTTGAGAAGCCCAATCGATACCACTTAAGTTGTGAAGCCACTGAAAATGAAGAGTTCTTCTTCCCGTTTATAAATTTTCTCTGAAAAATTGTATTGTTTGACAGCTGTCACCACCGGCATCGTTTAATTCGTCGTTTGCTTGTAGATTAATTGCGAATAAAAAAAGTTTGTTTTCCAAATTATTTCGAAACCAACAAGTGCACAAAGTTAATGTTTTCTTTAGCAAGACTATCTCACCCACCCACGGGGGTAGAGTTTGCAATAAACTGTCGGTTCTTTAATAGCGCCGATGAAAACTTGGTAACTGCCGGCACAAATATTCTGAAAGTATACCGCATATTTCCAGATGTCGACCCAGCCGTAAGGGCCAAGAATATTGAAATCCACAACCCAAAAATGAAGTTGGAGTGCTTAGCATCTTACACTTTGAATGGGAATGTGATGTCACTAGAACGGGTCTCACTGTCTGGTTCTTTGCGTGATGCTCTTCTAATTAGTTTCAAGGAAGCCAAGCTCTCAGTTGTTCAATACGATCCAGACACATTTGCTTTGAAGACTCTGTCATTGCATTACTTCGAAGAGGATGACATTAAAGGCGGCTGGACAGGGAGACATTTCACACCAACAATACGGGTGGATCCCGACAACCGATGTGCGGTTATGTTGGCATACGGCCGAAAGCTGATTGTGTTACCCTTTCGCAAAGATAATAGCTTGGATGAAATTGATGTACCAGATGTAAAGCCGATCAAAAAGACACCGACACAGCTCATTTCAAGGACCCCAATACTGGCATCGTATATTATTGCTTTGAAGGATCTTGACGAGAAAATTGACAACGTTGTGGATATTCAGTTTTTGTATGGATACTATGAGCCCACACTTCTAATACTGTACGAACCTGTGAAGACTTTTCCTGGGCGCATTGCGGTTCGTTCGGATACATGTGTCATGGTTGCGATTTCCTTGAACATACAACAACGCGTTCATCCTGTTATATGGACGGTGACTGGGCTACCATTCGATTGCTTTCGATTGTTGGCAATCCAAAAACCTATTGGTGGTTGTCTGGTCGCATCCGCAAATGCTTTGATGTACCTAAATCAGAGTGTGCCACCATACGGAGTCAGTTTAAACAGTATAGCTGACCATAGCACAGCCTTCCCACTGAAACCCCAAGATGGAGTAAAGATTAGCCTGGATACTGCAAAATTTGTGTTTATTGACTCGGATAAGATAGTAATTTCGCTAAAGGGAGGCGAACTATACGTTTTGACTCTGTGCGTAGACTCCATGCGCAGTGTAAGAAACTTTCACTTTAACAAAGCAGCTGCTAGTGTCCTCACCAGTAGCATATGCGTATTGCAAGAGGAGTACATATTCCTTGGATCTCGCTTGGGTAACTCTTTGCTTCTCCACTTCACCGAAGAGGACCAAAGTACAGTCATTACAATCGACGACACGGATGTGGAGAAGGATAAAGAATCTCCAAAAAAACGATCTGAAGACGAGGAACTAGAAGTGTACGGTTCGGGAATCAAAACCTCCGTTCAGCTTCGTAAATTCATCTTCGAAGTCTGTGATAGTATTCTAAATGCCGGTCCCATTGGATTCATGTGCGTTGGAGAGCGAGTCGAAGTCGAAGAAGAAACTCCGCACAGGGCAGTGGAGTCTGTCGCCGATGTGAAGATGGAAATCGTTTGCTCCAGTGGATATGGTAAAAATGGAGCGCTCTGCGTATTGGTTAATTCAATTTACCCGCAGATCATTACAAGTTTTGAGCTACCTGGCTGCTTTGAAGTGTGGACCGTATTTGACGATCCAAATAAGAAGGCGCAAGGTACGTACGATACCCCAAGGTGTTCTAAAAATAATATCCTGTCAGTTGTATACTACTTTATATTTGGTTTGTCTGTTTCTTTCAAGGTTTAGCCGATCACCATGATTTCATGATCCTGAGTCAGCGGACAAGCACCCTAGTTCTTGAGACAGGTGACGAAATCAACGAAATCGAAAATTCCGGCTTCAGCGTCACTCAACCGACGATCTTTGTTGGCAACTTAGGCAACCTTCGCTTCATCATTCAAGTGACAACTCGCAATGTTCGACTACTGCAGGGAACGCGTTTGATTCAAAACGTGCCAATCGACGTTGGATCACCAATGGTAGAGGTCTCCTTGGCAGACCCATATGTTTGCATTCGCGTCCTTAGTGGACAGGTAATAACGTTGGCTCTTCGAGAGACTAAGGGCAGCCCACGACTGGCAATTAACAAGAACACCATCAGTACAACACCAGCTGTGATGTCGATTTCAGCATTCAAAGATGTGTCTGGGTTATTTACCTCCAAATGCGAAGATGTTATGAATCTAACTGGATCGAGCTCGTCCTTTTATAGCGGTGGTCTTGGTTATATGAAGGCTGAGCCCAATATGAAAACCGAAGACGAAGAAGAAATGCTATACGGGGAATCGGGCAACGCACTTAAAATGAAAAACTTGGCGGACTTGGCAAAGAAGTCTAGAAGTAAAAACAGCGATTGGTGGAGGAGGCTATTGGCTCAATCAAAACCAACTTATTGGCTAATTGTGTCACGTGACAACGGAAATTTAGAAATCTATTCCATGCCCGATCTGAAGCTTATGTATCTCATTACAAATGTGGGCAATGGGGCAGATGTCCTCACTGATTCCATGGAATTCGTACCAATTCCCTTTAATCATCAAGAAAACAGCAAAGCGGGAATTCTACTAAATTGCATGCCGCAGAATCTTAATGTTCCTGTACCAATTGAGATAACCATAGTGCCCTTGGGCAATCAAGGTAACCGTCCATTGCTTTTGATTCGCACAAAACTAGAAGTAATGGTCTATCAAGTGTTCAGATATATGAAAGGCCATCTGAAAATTCGATTCAAAAAGATTCAAACCATAAATCAAATTGATACCACAGAAAAGATGGTCCAGGATGTCGATGAACATGATCCCTTCAACCTTCATGACGAGTACGTTAATCAAATGCATTATTTTGCAAATGTAGGCGGCCTAAATGGCGTGGCAATTTCGGGATCAAATCCATGCTTCTTGTTCCTTACATTGAAAGGAGAGCTGCGTGTTCACAAGTTCTTTGGGAATGCTACAATCAGAAGCTTTGCTCCCTTCAACAACATCAACTGTCCAAGTGGGTTTCTTTTCTTCGACAACTCGTTTAATTTGAAAATCGCTGTCCTGCCAAACTATTTGACCTTCGATGCACCATGGCCAGTAAGAAAAGTTCCGATTCGCTGTACACCGCGGCAGATAGTTTACCATCGGGAGAACCGTGTATACTGTGTGGTTACTCAAAGCGAAGAGATGACAACTCAGTACTACCGATTTAATGGCGAAGACAAAGAGCTAACTGAGGAAAACAAAGGTGAGAGGTTCATTTATCCAACGACATCGAAATTCAGCGTTGTTCTTATATCCCCCAACACATGGGAGACAGTGCCGGATGCCTCAATTGATTTCGACGAGTGGGAACATGTCACAGCATTCAAAATCGTCTCTTTAGCATATGAGGGCACTCGGTCTGGGCTTAAGGAATACTTGTCCATAGGGACGAATTTTAACTATAGCGAGGACATTACGTCGCGAGGCAATATCTACATTTACGACATAATTGAGGTTGTTCCAGAGCCTGGCAAACCGCTTACAAAGTTTAAATTGAAAGAGGTATTCAAAAAAGAGCAAAAAGGGCCAGTTTCTGCCATAGCTGACGTTCTTGGATTTCTCATTACTGCGCTCGGACAAAAGATATACCTGTGGCAACTGAAGGATGACGACCTTATTGGTGTGGCATTCATCGATACTCATATCTACGTCCATCGAATTATATGTGTCAAATCGTTGATCCTCATCGCAGATGTATACAAATCCATCAGTATTCTCAGATTCCAAGATGAGTACCGAACTCTATCGCTTGTTTCAAGAGACCTACAGCCCTTAGAAGTCTTTGATATCGAATTTGTGGTGGATAGCACAAACCTCGGATTCTTTGTAACCGACGCCGATGAGAATTTCATCGTTTACATGTACCAGCCGGAATCGCGTGAATCCATTGGGGGGCAAAAACTTATTCGAAAAGCTGACTACCATTTGGGCCAAAAGGTGAATACTATGTTTAGAGTGCAGTGCCATCAAAAGGGGCCTCACCAACGACACCCTTTCTTATTTGAGAACAAGCACATGATAATATATGGAACCTTGGACGGGGGCATTGGGTATTGTTTACCTTTACCAGAAAAGACATACCGACGACTGCTGATGCTCCAAAATGTTTTACTGACACACAAGGAACATTTGTGTGGTTTGAATCCAAAGGAGTTTCGCACTCTAAAGAGTTCAAGGAAACTAATAACGAATCCATGTCGTTGCATTGTCGATGGTGAGCTAATTTGGTCTTACTTTTCGTTGCCACACACGGAGAAACAAGAAGTCGCCAAAAAAATAGGTACAAAAATTGAAGACTTGTATACAGAGCTCATGGATATCGATAGAGTAGCAAATATTTTTTAAGGGGTTGGATATGGGCATTTTGTGTTTGTGCATCAAATGGTTCGTACCATAAGGAATGTGATTGAATAAACAATATATTCAAACAATTTATACTATTTGTCATACAAATGTGAACATTTTATTTTAGGTGTGAACAGATTTCATAACAGAAGGTACTGCAAACGGCGTGTTCGAGCACAATTAAATGTAAAAATGGAAATTACTCGTTGATAAGTATGCACGAGGAAGCCTAAGTAGGTACCTATGTAACAGCAACTCAAACTTTAAACTCGATTCCCAAGTTTTTAACCGCCTTGCCGACATGGAAATATATAAAATGGCGATTTGTTCATCACCAATGGTTTTCTCCATTGGAATGCAAGTGGAAAGACATAAATGGAACTCCAAATTAATGTTAGTTATTTGCGATCGAGTTTTTGGTAAGTAAATTCTTGTGTGGAGGGTTTCATCGTATGTAGAATTTGAATGTTCTTCTGTCTGTCTGTTTGTCCTCTATGCGCTCCTATAAAACTCATGAGGCTGGTTTGTAAAGGTTTCAAACTTAATGTGGGCGTGTATTTAACACAGGGCACCTATCTTAATATTGAGGACTGCTTTTTCCTTGCCATATGTAAAACGTGGGCAGTATTGGAAAGCGGGTCATGGCACTCCCATACAACAATCTTTGGCAAGTTATATAAATACCCAGGCCTTCAAAAACGGGGCGTGGCACTTTTCAAAGAGCAAAACCCATGAGGAAAAATAGCAGTGACACTCCTCTGGCCTATCGTTATCACCTGGAAAGCCACTACGTTTCCAAAAGTCAAACAGATGAGCAACGGGAAGCAAAACTGAAAAGCGTTCAAATTTGCACTACGCTGAGTTAAATCTTGGAAAATCCATGCTTCGCACATGGAGACATGGACAGCTATATGCGCCTTGTTTGGGCGTCAGAAGGTAAAACAAAAAATATTGTGCATCTAAAAGTAATTCAACAAACACATAAATGTATTTATTTGTATCAAAATCCAGACACAAGCTCTTCATAGGCTGTGTAGGGTAGTGGTAGCAACATCAACAAAAGAGGTGGGTCTATCTCTGATTTCATTGTTAAGACTAACCTAAGATATAAGTTATAGGATTAGGAAGGAAAGAATTGAGTAAGCACTAATGATGGGATCTGTATAGAGAACTGAACCATTTTTCTTCTATCCTTCTTCGCAGGCCATAGTATGTCTTTTCATAGCAATTGATGGTTAACCAACCCTTTAGAAATCACCGATAAACTGACTGGCAGAAATTCATTAAGCTAGCCGGAAAACAGGCTACCGCACCAATTCCAGTACCGGATAGCATACAAGCGGTCGACATAGATAGAATTTTTTTTTTTTTTTTTGTTATTGAAGGTGAAAATCTCGAAAGACACAATGGGGCTAGCCAGAGAAGTGTGGGACTCTAACCGCACTAAAAACACCTCCTTAATCATGACCAATCAAAGAAAGATCGACAAATGATTTTACTTTCAACGTTCAGTTGCGTTTGAGAAGGCATTACAATTTAAATACGCGTTCTCATATTTTTTAGATCGTGAGGCTTAGTTCTGTAAAGCCTACACCTAAATGGAGAAAGACTTCGAAAAGTTTTATTCAAGGACCCTTGCATAAAGTCATCGGATGACTCACGAATGGCTTCTAGTAATGGATCATTAGTTACCTAAACAGAAACAGTGTCGCAGTGGCGTAGCGTGGGTTGGTGCCGCCCGGGGCAGACGTAATTTATGCCGCCCCTCGTAATTTTTAACACTAAAAAAAACCATCGTCTACGGTTTCAACCAGTTATACCTACACATAATAAACTTGGTTAAATTTGTCTTCTCTGATATTTTTTTAAATACTGATTTTATCTTTAATATATAGATATTTTTAACCAAAATCGTTAGAGCGGTTCTTGTAAAATTTGGCAGACAAAACAGTACCAAATAATGCTATGTTTAGTTTGAAAAATACTTTTGCTTAACTTTTTAGCTAAAAACTGAGTATAAGTTATTGTTCTTGATGAATTCTTACATCCTTGGTCTTTAAAGTTTTATTTCAAATCAAATTGGGGTTTTCGAGATACAAGTTTCAATACGCGTTTTCGGTGATTCGAATTGAAAGTTAGGGACACAATAATTTTGAAAACATCAATCTTACTCTAAGTATGTAAACTAAAGCCCCCAAACTACAAATCCCAAGTTTGAACGAAATCCGGGCAGCCGTTTAGGCTGTAGGCCTGGGGACATACAGACGGACAGACGGACATAATTTTGCGACCTACTTTTTTGAGTTCCACTATCATCATAATGTCAGAATTGATTAACATCTCTAGTTCGAAATTTTTTACGATTACAATATCTTTCTCGTACTACGTAATCGAGAAAGTTAAAAAGTTATTAATTTCTTAATTATTTACAGAAAACTTCTTTAAAATTTTGTTTTCCTTCTTTTCATCAGGGCAAACTCTCTTTTTATTCTTTCAGTATCGATGGTCTCTATGATTTCCTGCTCTATAGCCATGATACGCAGATTAGATATAGTTAGAGTGCTCATTGTCGATCTTAAATAATTTTTAATAAACTTCGATTTTGAGAAACTTCTCTCACACACACAAATTCTAGCAAGAAAACAGGAAGAGAGTATTTTCGAATGCAGATGTTGTGTACTGTGTTATAATTTGTGTGTGCTGTGCAGTGTTTTTATTTCTGATAAAGTGTAGTTGCATACTAGGGAGCAGCAGGATTTTGTTGTTGAGTAACACAAGGAATTTAAAATAAATTCGTTAGACTGAATCCGTTTTGTAAATTTTTTATATTTCAAAATTATAAACGCCTCAAATTGCCGCCCCTAGCAAAGTGCCGCCCGGGGCCTGTGCACCCCTGGCCCCCCCCTCGCTACGCCACTGCAGTGTCGCACCATCCATGTCACAGAAAATCTATTTTGAGAAAGGTTGTCAATTCCAGGCTTCCGGACCCGGCCTTTCATTCGTAAAAAAAACCTTTTGAATAGGTTGAACCTGTTGACATAACTATTTATTTTATCTAAACATCCGACATAGCTTGCATTTAATGTTTGAATTTTTAATTGAAACATTAAATGTTTGGGAAAGTTGTTACAATGCTAGTTAAACTATTTCCTAAAAGATTGTATTATGTCATGTTTACGTGTTGGCATGCAAAATACTGGTTGAATATTTCTTCGAAAGCAATATACCAAATTTTAGTGAAAACTATGTAATTTAGAACGCCCCTCCCCTTGGCAATTCTCATTTAAAGGTAGTTTTAAAATTGTCCTCAAACTTAAACCACGGCGACGGCCTCAATCAATAAGCCCCTCTATCCAGCTCGGTACCCGCCACCTAAGGTTGGGTCTTCCTCTGCTTCGTTGTCCCTCAGGGGTGGACTCCAAGACTCGTTGGGCTAGTGCGTTGTTGTCACATTGTTTCACAGTTGCCCGCATAAAAATATTGACTGCTTGATCAAAATTCCTATGCAATTTAAAGATCCCTCTTGGGCCTTTTCAGTGCCCAAAGCTGAAATAAAAGACAACTGGAGTCTTTTGCGAGCAAAATGGAAGGCATGTATCCGAAGCGATCCACAGCGAAGCCTTTTGGATTTTTACTTCAATGAAATCTTGGATCTCCTATACAATCATCCAAATAGCAAACCATTTTTTGGTGTTACGAAGTTCTTATTAGCATGACAATAACAAGGGCATCTACTTTAAAATAAGTTCATGAGACGACATTTGTTAATGTGTGATGTGCTTTGCTTAACTTATGTACGTTTCATTTCAGCTTTTTAGACATAATACGTTCCAGGTTGTTTCCTGATCTGGATATAATACTGCTAACAAAACAACAGAATACAGTTATATAAGATTAAAGTATGTATTCTCCATACTTAGGGGTAGGTAATGAACAAATATTTCATATATTAAGGACACATTTTGTAGAGTTAAAACTCAAAGACTTCGCAAGGTACTCTTAAACATAAAAATTAAGACACCAGAGGACAAGACACATATTTCTTCTGTGCGAGTTTATAAATCAGCCTAGTGTTAAGAGTTTAGACCTTTTGGCAACAAAGGCTGTACGAAGTCATACACGTTTGCGGTTTGTTGCTAGAGCTACGAGCACGAGCACCATTTTTAAAAGATATATACTTGTACCAAACACGCCAAACACCTTTCACACAACAGTAAATATCTGCATCTGTTTATATGGACATTTAAAGGCAGGCGCACCGATTTACTGGGACATTAGTCCTAGTCAGCCGATACAATAATCAGTTGCTGGGATCCAGAAAACAACCTGTGTCTCTATGGTATCGTGTAACATTGTTTATTTTATTGTTGACACATCATCATTCTCAGTCTCAATCGTATTCGTAGCGTATCAAATTAGTGTTGCATTGCATACCAGATATCTATTTTGTATTTCGATTTTACAAAAAGTACCTAAACAATAGATAATGGAGAATCCATTGCTAGCAAACTCCAGCGCATTGGCTATAGCTGAAAACTGTACAGACTGTAAGCTTATTATATTACCTATTCTCTAATGACAAAATTCAATCTAGCCCTTGTTTTTCTATAAGGCGACATTTCTGCGGAAAATCATGCAGTTGCCGATTGTGTTCTTCGAATTCTCGACAATGGTATCGAGAAAATACAAATCGCTTTGATAATTCCTTCGTTGCTGGATGATGTAGAACTTTTAAAGCGAAGTATGTCCAGAACTCAACTGCAGAAGTGCATGAAGTACTACAACGAATATATGAGGCACGCGCAAACGGTAAGAGTGATATTTGTCTGAAGACACCTATTTTCATTTGGCTATGTCTTATATGTCTTAGGTACAAAACCCTAACCATCACCATTTGCACATTGCACTGGTTGAGCTGATTGATTTGTTTTGTGAGAATCGTAATATAAGGAACATACTACCCGAGCATAACTCCAAAATTCCTAACGAGCACATGGAGCTCATAAGTGCTTTAAAGCAGTTGAGAAATATAACTGAAGTTCGTTTAAACACAACGGCTATTGTTGAGATGCGAAGGGAGAAGTATATCCATCGCATCTATCAGGACAATGAGAATACTGTGAAGAGCCTTTTAAGTAAGTACCTACACGCAGGTTTTTTTTCTGCACGAATTCTGAATATGAGTGCTAAAGACCGTAACTTTGCTCCGCTTCTCAAGAACATTGCTCAAGTCACCTCTACCGTGCGTGTTCTCTGTTTTAGATCAGTAACCAGCGATAGAAGATAAACCGATTTAAAAACATTTACTATTCGTAACTTAAATAGTCAATTAAAGATATAATCCTAGTCTCAACCTAATTTCTTCTGTATAGAACAAAAGAAGCTGCTCCATGACCATGAGATAAATTTGCGATGGAAACTGGCTGCTAAACAGGCACTCATTAAAAAATACGAAGAAGACTTAGCGGCAAAAAAATGGGAAAATAATCTGAAAATCAAACAGGAAATGTAAGTGTAATGTAATGTGTTGGTGTATTAGCAAAACATTCTTTAAAAATCCGGATTTTTAAAGCCTAAAATCCAGCCAAAGAATTCGAGGGGTCCATGCCAAAAGTCTGCTACGACAAGAACAACTTACAGAGGAGGTGGAAAAAGCTCATCTTTCATATGATCAAGGCTTGAAGTCAAATTTGAAGGCAGAAAAGGATATTAGAGATGAAAAGTGAGTTTAATTTTAATTATTGCCAACACATAATTCGCCGTACTAAAAACAAATTTTAAATTCCACTTTTAAATTCACGGAAGCTCGCAAGGCTGCAAAATTTGTATGGAAAATACATATAGCTATTTTGAGTTACAAAAATTTAAAGTCGGAACAAAAATGTTTTTTGTTGAACCTAAATCTTTAAGGATGCTGAACATAGATAAACGTTATTGTCACTTGTCGACAAGCTATATTTTTACGAAGTTGCAAATATTAGGTTCGCTAGTATAGCTACAATAAAAAAATGAGCCTGTGTGCGGAGACAGAATGTTGATTCTGTCTGGAGGATATCGAATCCTCTGAACACAACTTCTGTGTTCCCGGGTTTTCATTGGTTAAGAAAACGCATCTTTAACAGAGGGACTCGTACACCAGCATTTAACCGAAATGTAGCTAAGATCGTCGAAGAAAGGTTGGTTCAGTGTGCGGGCCGGGAATTTTGCAGAGGAAATGGGAGTGAGTTTCTTTGTCATTTCTGAAAATCTAAAAATCCCAATGGAAAACGACATTTAAGATAGAACAATCTAGGCCACACAACTTAAGATGTTTGGTATAGAGACTATTACTTGATTTGTTTGTTCCTTTGATTTAAAGTGGTGCTCGATGAGGTGCAGTTAGACAAAAATATGCCCATTGTGCTGAAAAATCTAACGGGATGTATGTACTGCAAAATATTTTTCTTTTTCTAGAAACAAGCTTCTCCTTCAACTGCAGGGACTAATTAAGAAGTACGACCAAAATATTGGAGATAAAATTCAGGAAAACTCGAATCTCCAAAACGCCTATGACGAACAACGACGCTTGCTCGATGAGTTCCTTATTGAATATACTCGTCAAGAAGACGAATACAATGAGCTGTCACAGAGAAAGCTTGACGAAGAAACAGCAGAGTTCGAACGAAAGCTAATGCTTTTCATGACAACACGGGCTGCAAAAACTGTTCAACGTCATTACCGTAAATACTTGAAGACAAAAAAGAAAGCATCAAAAGGAAAAGGTAAAAAGAACAAAAAGAAGTAAAAGAAAGCACTTTGCTCGCAGGAATCATGGTATGAGTTATGACCTACCTTGCCAGCAATTATTATTAAATCAAACTACCTTTGTATATTTGACAAAAAAATAAATAAAAATCAGAAGCTAGATTATTTTAGTCTTTTTTTCGTAGTTCGTTATGTTTGTTTGTGTGGTGGAGCTAAAAACCAAAACTTCAATTATTTAATGTTTGTTTCTTGAAAAACGAGAAAAAAATGTTTTGAATCCAAAAAATAAATAACTATCGTTTTTTGTTTCGTGTCAATGAACAGTTTGTAGAAAAGACCGCCACCACAATTCATCAAGATTATTTGTGTTTTTTTTACAAGAGTTTAAATTTAAAAAATACAGATTAACTTTAAACGGGTAAGTTGATAATGTTATTTGTTTAACGAATGAAAGTTTTCAATTTTACCTACATAATACGTCGGAAATAGGTATTGGAAAATGTGGTTTCAAAAAAGACTGTTGCTATTCGACAGTCGTTCGGGACAAGGCTACGCAACGAAATGTCAAAATCGTAAAATTGACTAAAGTGGTTCCATTGGTTTCACTCGGGGATCCACTCATTCTGAACAGCAAAACTGCTTCTGACAGAATCCACAAAAGTATTGGTGAAATGCCAAAAAATAATCTACGGCTGCTGTCAGCTGACTTGTAATAAATACATAAATTGCACTTGTATGAGTGCTTCTTGAGTGGATTCTGACTTGAAATCGAGAAGCGAAATTCTCTTCTCAGAATCACCAGAAGAGTATTTTTGTGCCAATGGAACAGCATTTTTTCGATTCCGGACTCTCCCGGACGCTTCTTTTTGTCCAATGGAAAACGACATAAATCATAATATGTATTGTATAGCCTTTGACACTTTTTAATAACGTATTTTCCATTGAACTTTATATTAAATCATATTTCGAATTAGGTATTTAATATAAAGTTCATACTTCCAGATCAAAGTATTCACTTCCAAATATTTTACAAAAACAGATGCAAACGACGCAATGAATTTTTTTGCAGTTAAACAAGTTCTCAAACTAAAAAATCTAAGTAACTTTGACAAAAAATCCAGATTTAAAAAAGTGGTCCGAAGTAAAAAAAAAAATTATTATTTTATTATTAAGAATATTAAGAAAGAATAATGCGCTTTAATAAAACAAACAAGAAGTTGTGACCACCGGTGTCTGAAGCAATAAATATCGTAAACCATAAAGCGAATTGAGTAATAAAGCAATGATTTATAACGACCTAGGTACATCAAGTTAAAAATTTAAATCAAAAACCATTTCCAAGTCTGCTCATTTGTCAAATGGAGTAATGTTTTATGAAATGGTTATTCCAACCGTTCTTGTTCTTTTATGTAAATAGATTTATTCGGTAATAGAAAACATTTTTCACCATTCTTTCAAATTTGATATGATACTCCGAAAATGTAAATATCTACATAGGTACTTCAAGAAATAATTAGGAAGCTAAATATTTGCTGATTAAAAGAGTACCTACAGAATTTCAACAATGAGCAGTTGGCTACGCATTGTTGAAATTCATTAATAACACTTCCTATCCATACTTTGATCGCACCTCTCTGATAAAGTAATTTTCCACGACTTTCCAATATTTCCCGAAAAAAACTTAAACACAACGAAGAAATTTCACCAATCGCTCGTTCATTTCCAATCTACCCTCAAACGAGTCGAGTAGGGTCCGTTTTGGTGGGCGGTCGTGCTTAAGCTTTTTTAGCACACGACTTTTCACAATCTTTTTTGTGACAAAAAAATATTAAAAAATATAAAAAAAAATTAAAAATATTACAAAAAAAAACCAAACAAAAAAAATTGTAAAAGTAGCAAAAATCGAGCAAAGTGTTAAAACGTGAGTGCAATAGTGTTAAAAATTCCTCTGACGTAGACACTTTCTTCTCCATGTGTATGAAGAAAAAATTGTTCTAGAAGTTCCAAAGTGAAACTGTGTGATAACTCTTCTTTTTCTTTATTGTCTCGTTGCAGTTTCTTTTAAGTTTTTCTTTTGTGTAGATTGCAAGAGAAAATTTAATTCGATTATTTTAAAAAATAATGAATTCAACAGGACCCAACTATCAAATGGCATCTTTATACGTTGGCGATTTACATCAGGATGTCAATGAGGCAGGCCTCTTTGAAAAGTTCTCTTCGGCTGGGCCCGTTCTATCGATCCGTGTGTGTCGCGATGTAATTACACGTCGGTCACTAGGATATGCTTATGTTAATTTTGCCCAACCAGCTGATGGTAAGTCCAAAATCATGTTCTTATAAATATTAAATGCAAGAAGTGAAAATTTAGATTGGAATCGTCAAAAGTCCCATTTTGCTAACACGTGGTCATTTTTCAGTGTCTCGTTGCATCTGCGGAAAAATTCCATAGTGACTAATTTGAACGTCCATTTTATTTATGTGTGTTTCGATAAGTTTTAACGTCGCCATGTTTGTTTCCGACGATAAAAACGAATAGTTGACTACCAATTTCCAATGCTTCCCGACTGGAAAGGGGAATGTTTTTAGAAAGATATGTTTGTCCTTGTTTTATGTATGCAGAAAATGTTGTTTTAGGAAGAGATATGATATTTCGAATATGTAAACATATGTGTTTTGTTTTGATGTTTTACCGAATTCATTAATAGGGTTGCCACGTCAGTTAACTTTGTTAAAATTTTGATACTTTTTAGACGCTTGAAAAATATTTGTAATGGAATCGTTGCCCCTAAGTCGATGCATTATATAATGTGCCAGTACATATTTGCAAATGTTATGAGCACAAATTTAAATTCAGTCGAAAGAACAACGGGATGATGAGCATATTTTTATATTATCTATTAATACATACATTAATTGCAGCCAAAAACGGCAACATACATTTTTTAGTTGCTTGTTATTTATGTACATTTGCACAATTTGTGTTGCCGAAGCTGCATTTCAAGTTATTGTAACTGAAGGAACAACGATTACTTCTCGGAGTTTGGGACAGCTTTTGTTACGCTACAAATTCCAGATCCGTATGTTTTTTTCAACAGCAAGGACAGCAACAAGAGAAAAATCTGATTGCGTGCATTATCCCCTGACAACGAAAATGTTGTTAAATTTACCCTGTTTCACTGTCACTACTGCCAGTATCATAGACTACATGCATTATGTGTGTGTGTTTTCGCGCTCAGCTGGATATTTTCTCATTTTGTCTTTAATCTCTTCATTGTTTTATGGGGTTCATACTCATATCTACCATACCTCATATGTCTTACCATCTTAGATCTTATGCATAATCCATGCCAACAAACAATGCAAATGCAATCAAGAAACAGATGCCTACCAGGTTTTTCCCCCTCTTTTGTTTAACCCAGGTACCTATTCATTCTTATGTATTGCCAGAAACTTTCTATAGACATTAGGTCCCTAAGAGCACACAAGCTTATCCCTACTGCGTTTGGTACGGCACAGATTTCGCACTGTTAATGAAAACCAGCACCAGAATTCGGCGTGAAAACTAAGGGCGCCCCGCTGAGCTGACCCTAGGTAGTTTGTAGGCAAGATGAACAATGCACACCAAATGTAACTAGAAATGAGTATAGAGTACGTGTTGTCTTGTTTTATAAAAAAACTGTTTTATGTTTATTATTTGTAGTATCTACATTAAATTTTAGTTAAAATATTCGTGCTTGACATGAAACCATTTTTTTTTGTACATATTTCCTTGAATTTTTGCAAGCCACACAAATGACAATCAGATTTTTACCACTTGTAGCCAGAGTTGGGATTCTTTCATCGTTCGCTGTCCGCAAACTAAAAGAAACACCACAAACAAACAAATCTTACAAGCCCTCAGCTTCAAAGAATCCATAAATAACGAGACATTCATAAAGCTGACTCAGGAGCTGAGACTTAATATAAACGATAAAAAAAAAAACAAAAATAAAAATCACCGCGTTTGTCGCCAACAATGAAAGTTCGGCATTCCCGAATTGGTTACATTCTTCACCAAGGCCACATGATCGTCCCAATGTAAACCTGATTTCTGCTTCCACTAACCATGACCTATCCGATAGTTTTCTGTTAGTTTCATTTTATTGCATTTTAATTCTTGTCTCCATATAAGTGTCTGAAATCGATTTTGGTTTGGCTGAGTTAGTCTGTATAGTGTATCCGACCTAATACGGTTATCTGTACACAATAAAATGCGTGAAATTGTGGGGAAATAACAACAACTCTGTTTCTGGGGGAGCCCGTTGAAAATTCCTGATGGAAACCACCGTTTGCCTGTAGTCGATTGCAAGACTCTTTGTGACATTTCGCGATCTTTGTTATCTTGGTACGTTGCATTTAAATTTATGAATGACCATGTCGATAAGAATATTCGCGTGATAAAAAATCATTTCTTCATTCGTGATTACACATACACATGTACTTTTGTAGGAATGCGAGGTTATCGCCCAAAAAAAGTATGAAAAGTTGTTTTCCATAGTTTTTTGCCTTGAGAATGCATTCCACGTTGTTCACAAAGGTCTTTGTGAATTGTTGTTTGGTATTTACGGTGTACGTTTTCAACTTTCTTGTTTTTTTTAGCTGTCCATTCTTTTGTGTCTGAATCTGTACGCGTACATAACATTTGGTCGAATATGAAACTATTTATTTGCAAACCACCACGCAGATGCGTGTAACGCATTTAAATGACACTATATACCTATGGCTGTTTGTTTATTTAATTTAATTAATGCTTTCACTTCTCACTGTGGCAATCCGGTGAAAGTGTTATTTTTGAGTGCGGTTGAAGCTGATGCGCACGTATAAAGAAAGGCCGTTGGCCTCTGCGGGAACGATTGTTGAATATTTGATTGTAGTCTTGCAAAACGGAATGAAATCGAGGCATCAGCGTTAAAGTTGTTTTTCAAATAGAGCTTATTTAGTTATTTTTTAGATTTACATAATGTGGTTCAGTAGAGTTGAAGGTTCATTGAGGCAGTGAGTTGTTTGATGGCACGGTACGAATCTAGATCTACTTTTATTTCATTTTCTAGTACTTTTCGTAGTGCATTCGAATGTATGAAGTTGCCGAAAACTTGTTAGGTATGTGTGACTTGTGCGCTTAAAGTGATGCAAGTTGCAGCAGTCTCAATATGAGATTGAACTGAAAGCACTGATCTTGCGATATTTGATAGTCGGTCATGCAATGTTATTCAAGAAATGCATTAACTTCCTGCAATGAATGAGTTGGTCTTATCTTATTTATAGTTCAGTCGATGCATTGATGAGATGAGGCTTCTGAAAAAAGAATGAATACAAAACAAGTTTTCTCTGATTGGTCAATTTAGTTCTTTTTTACCCAGTACAATGTGTTCAAGCTGATTCCCCCTTTCTCTGTGGCGAAAAATCGTAAGCACTCACAACTTAAGATCTTTTTTAATTGTGCTTCTTATTGATACGATTGCAAGTTATAGTACATACAAATGCACATACAAAATAAAACGGGTAAACAAAAATATATCAGTAACCGAGGCGCAGTGGCTTAGTGGTTAGTGTGTTGGATTTTTTTTTTAATTCATTTTTATTTATTGGACTACTAAGCAAAGGGTCTCAGGCTCGATTCCCAAAAAAGCAACAAATTAAATACGGTTTTTTTTCCACTACTTCACCTCTCGCGAACGCCTGACAAACGTCCGAAAGTATAACAGTCGTGAAAGAGCTTCAATTAACCGTTTGGACTCGGCATAAAATTGTAGATCCCTTAAATTCGTCCCAAAAAATTTGCGCTCACGCAAAACGAATGGTTGTGAGAAGCTAGCACTAGGGTCCTTACGGACCTGTTGCGCCAACTATATTTTTTTTCTAACCGAGGAAGTACAGAAGAAGTCATCCGATGTTGTTTGTGACGGCGCCCATTGGCCGATATCATCTTCTCGACTTGACCAATAAAAGGTTCAAATAAACAATCAAAAAACAGAATCTAAGTTTTTCATTTAGAAAAAAAAAAATTAAAGCGAAACAACATGGGATGACTTCTTCCGATAATATGTTCAGCTTCTCGACTCACGCCACTAACATCAGAAATCGCCTCAGGTCCAGAAACAACATCATCAAGTCACTTGCCGGAAGTTCGTGGGGGAAAGACAAGGAAACACTCCTAGCCACTTACAAAGCGATCGGTCGATCAGTTTTAAATTACGCAGCACCTATTTGGACCCCACAATTAAGCGACACCAACTGGAAGCACCTCCAAGTATGCCACAACACAGCCATGCGCACAATCACAGGTTGTCATCTCATGGCAGACGAAGATCACCTTCATACAGAAACAATGATGCTTCCGATCAAAACACACAACAACATGCTCACTCAACAATTTCTACTTGCCTGTCACCTTCCTGATCACCCCAATCACAACATTATATCGGCTCCTAAACCTCTCCGTTGCATACGCAGATGCATCCTGCAGTTACAAGACGAAATAAGCCACCTCACACAACAACAACCACTTATCAACTTCGATCAATACCAGGCCGGCAAAAACCACAAACACCAAACCTTCGTCTCAAACGCGATCACCAGCTACAAAGTGAACGTGGTACTTGGCGGCAGACCTCCACCTATTGCCCCCGCAGAGAAATTACTCCCCAGACCAACCAGAACTACTCTAGCCCAACTTCGTTCGGGCTGGTGCCACCTTTTAAACAACTACATGGCACGCCTGGACCCAAACATTGAAGACAAATGCCCTCAATGCAACTTAGGCCCACACGATGTACAACACCTCTTTAATTGTCCGGCCAAACCCACCACACTTACACCACTAATGCTCAGGTCCCATCCAACTGAAGTGGCCCAATTTCTTGGACTCAACTTGAATGACGATCCGACGAATGACGAATGACGCTGCTACAACAACAACAATTTCTTTTGGCCCACCCTGTACATAAAAGAAACTGCAGTATGGAATCCTTTCAATTTGTAGGACTTGATACTTTCCTGCGATTAACACTTCGTTTGTTTTAGCCGGGTTTAAACATTAATATGTAGACGTAGAGACTAATAAAAAACTTTAAATGAAGTTCTTAGCTGCGTAGGAAGCCAGTAACACTTGACTGTGCCGTATCTGACTAGAAGCCAACTAAAACGACCACGAACACAACACAATAGCATTGTATTCGTGTTAGGTGCTGCTTGAATGTCCACAAAATGCAACTTCCACTGTTGGAAGTTCCAACACCTAAGACAGTAATCTGATTGATGATATGTCCCATTTTATTCTCCGTTTTCGAGACGGTTGTGAAGATGGGTACAACTTTTATGAAAGTACTAAAGCCGACCCAGTCCTGTCATCCGGGTGAATGTGACTTTAATTTTCTGCCAAAGCCATGCCATGTTTTCTTATAATCCCTGAGTGGCATAGGCCCGCTCTGATTATAGTTTTCAAGTATGCGCAAGTGACTAAGCGATCAAGGTTTAAAATTTTGTTCTCCGTTTTTTTCTTGGGAGCACCCCGATGGATTGTAGGTTAGGAAATGTTTATAGACGGCCCAATTATGGTGGGAATTCTTGATACAATCAACGTTCTGTACCAGGTTCAGATTCTTAAAGGTTTAGGATTTAGCGTTCATAGTCAACCAACAAACAACCGAACCGTGGAATCCGTAGTGGACTTACATCCGTGGTGTAGATCCTTTTTTTTATTATCCTTATCTGCATTCTGAGGGAATGTGTTACTCTCATACATTAAATAAAATCAAAGACTTGCAAATTTACAGCTAACTACCCATTGGTCGACAGAAGTCCATTCTCTGCCTCGATTAAGATTCATGGCTGTTACAGAAATTCACTCAACTTACTGTGTTATTCGACTTAATTTGATTAACAGAAGTAGTTGTGTTACATTTAAACTAATTTTAGGGTTCTCTTACTAGACTCCTTCGATCAGTTGCGAATACAAATCTCTCCAGCCCTTATTGTGAACCGCTTTACAGCTAACTACCCATTGGTCGACAGAAGTCCACTCTCTGCCTCGATTAAGATTCATGGCTGTTACAGAAATTCACTCAACTTACTGTGTTATTCGACATAATTTGACTAACAGAAGTAGTTGTGTTACAGTTAAACTAATTTTAGGGTTCTCGTACTAGACTCCTTCGATCAGTTGCGAATACAAATCTCTCAAGCCCTTATTGTGAACCGCTTTACAGCTAACTACCCATTGGTCGACAGAAGTTCATTCTCTGCCTCGATTAAGATTCATGGCTGTTACAGAAATTCACTCAACTTACTGTGTTATTCGACATAATTTGATTAACAGAAGTAGTTGTGTTACAGTTGAACTAATTTTAGGGTTCTCTTACTAGACTCCTTCGATCAGTTGCGAATACAAATCTCTCAAGCCCTTATTGTGAACCGCTTTACAGCTAACTACCCATTGGTCGACAGAAGTTCATTCTCTGCCTCGATTAAGATTCATGGCTGTTACAGAAATTCACTCAACTTACTGTGTTATTCGACATAATTTGACTAACAGAAGTAGTTGTGTTACATTTAAACTAATTTTAGGGTTCTCGTACTAGACTCTTTCGATCAGTTGCGAATACAAATCTCTCAAGCCCTTATTGTGAACCGCTTTACAGCTAACTACCCATTGGTCGACAGAAGTTCATTCTCTGCCTCGATTAAGATTCATGGCTGTTACAGAAATTCACTCAACTTACTGTGTTATTCGACATAATTTGACTTACAGAAGTAGTTGTGTTACAGTTAAACTAATTTTAGGGTTCTCGTACTAGACTCCTTCGATCAGTTGCGAATACAAATCTCTCAAGCCCTTATTGTGAACCGCTTTACAGCTAACTACCCATTGGTCGACAGAAGTTCATTCTCTGCCTCGATTAAGATTCATGGCTGTTACAGAAATTCACTCAACATACTGTGTTATTCGACATAATTTGACTAACAGAAGTAGTTGTGTTACAGGTAAACTAATTTTAGGGTTCTCTTACTAGACTCCTTCGATCAGTTGCGAATACAAATCTCTCAAGCCCTTATTGTGAACCGCTTTACAGCTAACTACCCATTGGTCGACAGAAGTCCATTCTCTGCCTCGATTAAGATTCATGGCTGTTACAGAAATTCACTCAACTTACTGTGTTAGTCGACATAATTTGACTAACAGAAGTAGTTGTGTTACATTTTTAGAATGTGATCTTGTTTTATTAGCATTTTTTAAGTTTTCCCTTACATCTTTCGATAAACTGTCTAACAAAAGAAAAACATTATTTTGTTTTAGCTGAACGTGCTCTCGACACAATGAACTTCGATTTGATCAGAAATCGCCCAATTCGTATTATGTGGTCCCAGCGTGACCCATCACTCCGTCGTTCCGGAGTAGGCAATGTGTTCATCAAAAATTTAGATAAAAGTATTGATAACAAGGCCATCTACGATACATTCTCGGCTTTTGGAAATATTCTTAGCTGCAAAGTTGCTGTTGACGAGAAAGGCAACTCCAAGGGATACGGCTTCGTACACTTTGAGACAGAAGAAGCTGCCAATATGTCTATCGAAAAGGTCAACGGTATGTTGTTGGCCGCGAAGAAAGTTTACGTCGGTAAATTCATTCCACACAAGGAGCGCGAGAAGGAATTGGGCGAAAAGGCCAAACTATTCACAAACGTCTATGTGAAGAACTTTGGCGAGGACTTTGATGATGAAAAATTGAAGGAACTGTTTGAACCTTTTGGAAAGATTACCAGTCACAAGGTGGGTAGTTTTGATGAACCTTTTCTTTTATAACTGTGTAATACTGTTTATGTTGTTAGGTGATGACCAAAGAAGACGGTAAAGGCAAGGGCTTCGGTTTTGTTGCATACGAGACCACAGAGGCTGCTGAGGCCGCCGTTACTGCTCTCAATGCCAAGGAAATGACCGATGGCAAGAACCTGTATGTGGCTCGTGCCCAAAAGAAGGCTGAACGTCAAATGGAACTGCGACGTAAATTCGAAGAGCTTAAGAAGAAACGCCACGAATCTGTGTATGGCGTCAATTTGTACGTTAAGAACCTGGACGATTCAATCGATGATGAACGTCTTCGCAAAGAGTTCTCACTATATGGTACAATCACATCAGCTAAGGTGATGACCGATGAGGATGGCCGTTCGAAGGGATTCGGCTTCGTTTGCTTTATTTCGCCAAATGAAGCCACTTGCGCTGTCACCGAGCTCAATGGACGCGTTGTTGGATCTAAGCCATTGTACGTGGCTTTGGCCCAACGCAAGGAAGACCGTAAGGCTCATCTCGCATCACAGTACATGCGTCACATGTCTGGCATGCGAATGCAACAAATTGGACAAATATTCCAACCCAACGCCGCCGGTGGATTCTTTGTACCAACAATGGCACCAAGTCAAAGATTCTTTGGCCCACAAGTTACAACACCGATGCGCAACACACCACGCTGGGCCCCACAAGTGCGTCCAGCAGCTGTTGGACAGGGAGTTGCACAAGGAGCAGCAGCGGCTGGTGGATTCCAGAATGCTGCCATGGCTGCTTCTACAGCTCAATTCAGACCGACAGCGACCCGTGGAGCTCCACAAGCTGTTCAAGGCGCTCACGCTGCAGCTACAGCGAGTGCATTGAGAAACACTGGTGCGCGTGCCATTACAGGCCAACAGGCCGTTACTGCCAACATTCAGATGGCAGCACCAATTGCAACTGGGCCACAGCCACGTGCGCCCAACTACAAATACACAGCGAACATGCGCAATCCTCCACCACAGCAAGTGCAAACTCAACCAGCTGTGCAACAGATGCATCCAAAGGGTAAGTTGAGAGCTTGTATTTATTTATTTAAATCTACATACTGTCTAACTACCCCCTTTCGGAAAAGAGACTTTTTGCAATGTACTCGATAGAGTGAATACTGCATAAGAATAATATTATACAGTACTTACAATATATATACGCAGGTTCTAATGAAGTGTAAGCCCACGCAAAGCGACCATACGATACATTTTTTTTTTACAGCTTACTAACCGTTGATAAAGTTGTATACTTTCTTCCTTTATTAAGATTCATGGCTTTTACAGAAATTCACTCAACTTACTGTGTTATTAGACTTAATTTGATTAACAGAAGTAGTTGTGTTACAGTTAAACTAATTTTAGGGTTCTCTTACTAGACTCCTTCGATCAGTTGCGAATACATCTCTCAAGCCCTTATTGTGAACCGCTTTACAGCTAACTACCCATTGGTCGACAGAAGTTCATTCTCTGCCTCGATTAAGATTCATGGCTGTTACAGAAATTCACTCAACTTACTGTGTTATTCGACATAATTTGACTAACAGAAGTAGTTGTGTTACATTTAAACTAATTTTAGGGTTCTCTTACTAGACTCCTTCGATGAATTGCGAAAAAAATCTCTCAAACCCGATTTTTAGAATAACCATCCATATAGTAGAAGAACTTCCCTCCCTCTGCCTTTTTTAAAACCACTTTACAACTAACCAAAGGTCGAAGGTTGCGTGGCTGTTATAGAAATTATTTTAAGTAACTGCGTGTCAATTGCAGCTGCTATTTTCACTGATTTAATAATAATTGTTGCTTATCAATATTTGATTAAGTAGCCTCGTGATAAATATTTCTGTTCTCATGAAAGTATCTTTATTCCATTTCAGGACAAGAAAAACTCATTGCTTCGCTTTTGGCTAACGCTGCGCCACAGGAACAAAAACAAATCTTGGGCGAACGTCTTTATCCATTGATCGAACGTATGTATCCACAGTTGGCTGGCAAAATTACCGGAATGTTACTGGAAATTGAAAATTCCGAACTTTTGCACATGCTGGAGGATAACGAAGCCCTCAAGGCTAAGGTTGAGGAAGCAGTTGCCGTTTTGCAGGTTCACCGCGTCAAGGACCAACAAAACTAGGTGAAAGAAAAAATTAAAAGAATTTTTTTAACATGCAAGAAAAAAAAGTAGCAATCAAACATAACACCAGAGTCGTGTCACACACTTTTATAACAATCCTCTCAACGTTTTCGTTTTTTCCTTAGATTTTTTTTTTAGTTTTTGAACTTACCAACACTAAGCTCTCAAAAAATCATGAAACTTACCTTACACCAATCAAAACACACCCTGTCTAAGCAACTGTCTATAGCAACAGACAGAATAACAACAAATCGAACGATATATAAATAGATATTGTTTTCAACACAGAAAATCGCTCTTTTCAGTTGCGTTCAAGAGAGATTTGTTTTATTTCAAGTTAAAGCTGTTTACTTGGAAAGATACGAAAAAAATTAATCGCTGCTACATTTCACAAGATGTTGCGGTTGGTTTTTCGTCGTCTTCAATAAAAATTTGAACGGAAGCTCAAATTATTCTGAAGAAAGCATCTTCTCGACTGTCACCGACCTTCAACTAATTGAATTGTATTGTTTTCAATAAATTACCCATGTGTGCATTTAGTTCCCAAAATTTGACATCCGTGTATGTTTCATTTTATTGAGCGAAGCGTTTGTTGTTTCTTTTTTTTGTAATGAATAACCAAAACCTGAACTTTCCCAAGAAGATATCTACTAAAAATAAAAATAAAAACACAATAAAAATGGAAAACAGAAAAAAAGAAACAAAAAATCGAAAATTATTAAAATATAAAAAAACTTACGAAAGAAAAACAAAAAAAATCTAAGCAAATAAAAAAAAATTGTAAAATGAATCGAAAAATTACAAAAATTACAAATATACCTACGAGGAAGAAGAAATAGGAAAATAAAACTTGAGACAGGAAAACGAATTAATGAAGATATGACCCAAAAACGGTTATTATTGTCTAGGAAGAGAAAATATGATTTTGCTACTTTAAAACAAAAATCTATAAAAAAATCAACAAACATAAAAAACTTGAAAAATCCTTAAAAAAAATCGTAAAACCGAGAAAAAATTAAAAAAGCAAAAAAATTTAACCTAATGATGTTAAATAACAAGAAACAAAAAAATGAAAAACAATGGCGTTCGCGCGACAAAAATTTCATACAAAAAGCATAAATAAAGTAAATACAAAAAAATTGCAAAAATGAATTCACAAAAATATGAAATAAAAAAAAAGAAAATACTTATACAAAAATAAAAATCCATTTATTTTGCCCCACAGAGTATAATTTTTTTTCTTTCTTGAGTCCACATTCATTGGGATCAAATTTGATTCCCGTGGACCGTCTTTAGTTGTTAAACTTTAATTTTTTTTAACCAATTTCGGTTACTTTGTTCTTTTCTTGATTTCATTTCATTTTATTTATTTTTTTTTACTTTCGTTTCAAATCATAAAATTTCAACTAATGTGTGCCTAAAACAATGTGTGGGGAAGGCAAACCAGATTTGATTTTCGTTTATTTGAATTTTTTTTCCAACATGTGATGGTTAAAAACTGGTGATTTTCACTTCTAAAGGGCAAAAAAAAGTATACATCTCCGCTCTACCATGTTTCCTCAGCAATCAATATTATGCGATCTGATTTCCGTTATTGTTTGCGAGCTAAAAGAATCTAACTGCCTAGAAAATCACCTTTTAATAAACAATAAAGCAGGAGATTTATTTTTTTCTACAAATTCACTTTTTTAAAAACAAGATAAAATACAAAAATATTTTTTTTTGGTCCGAAGCGGAAAAATATAGGAAAGCAAAGCAAACATATTTTTTTTTAATAAATAAATACTACAGAAATGAATTACGATTGGTGAATATTTCAGAAATTTCTCTTTTAATTTGTATTAATTTCCATGCATTTTTATTTCACACAAGAAATAAAATATTAAGTATTTGTTATGATAAATAAATAAATTATAATTCCATATTGTACAAGATTTTGAAATAAAACAAAACAGAAAATGCACTTCCACTTCGGTTAAATATTGGTGTTTTCATTTATGTGTGCGTGCTGCTGAATGTTGAGGTGATTGAACTCTTAAAATGGGGCTTCGTATACGTTTCATGACCTGCGATTCCAACTCATTCTACATTTGCTTTTATTAATTTTTTTTTATATTAATGGTCTCTGTCAGCGAATGTCAATGTGCGTATTGCTGGTGGGCAATTTGTAGCGAATCAGAAAAAGCACTTATCCTGTCACAGCGTCCGTTGAAACGGAAAATTTTCGGGTTTTTTACGATTCGGACGATTTTATGTCGTTTTCCATTGGGACCACCAAAAATATTTTTCAGATCTTAGATTTAACGCGGCTCATGGAACATGCAACGAAATTGATCTGCTTTTGTAAATGGATTAGTGCTTTATTTGACAGCAATATCGGCTGTTCACATTGCATTTGCTTTTGGAAAAATCAGCTATGGATATCGACTTGAAAAATGTTTCCGCTGTTGTACCTAGATACAAATGGAGTAGTTTCGGTGATTCGTAGGTTCCTGATGATGAGAAAGACAATGATGATAATAATTCCTCCAGTTATATCCATTTCTAATTATGCATTTCTTTATTTTGCTTTTCACGAAACTTTGCGCATTTGTTTTGAAAGCAAACTTCTTAAAATGACGTAAAACAGCTGTGGGTATTATTTGTGGCAGTATGTGTGAATCTGAAAAATTATCGAGATCTGCAAAAGGTGATCCGAATCGAAAAAAATTTGATTTTTTTGCCCAATGGAATATGAAAAGTGATTTAGATAAAAAAAAAGATTAATTTTTTGTCCCAATGGAAAACCACATTAGTTTCGAGGAGGTGTTATCGGCTGAATTCCAAAATGTCAAAAAATGCGAATTGTGAATGCACCCTGTTTTTTTGATGCCAGGTTATGAATGCTTTTTCGCTGCTTTGCATAAGTTATGCATTTGTTACTGCAAACCAAAGTAATATTGGCAAATTATTACAAAATATATTATTTTACTTACGACTCAGGCCATCAATCCATTTTATTTGGCTGTTCAAATTGAAATGTCAGTTGTCATTTGCATCATAACCATTACCGATGCTCTGGGGTGTCAGCACGTAACTATACAATCGAGTTCAGTCGATACAATCGAGCTCTGGCAGCTATTAATTTGTCTCAATGGAGGATAATCGATTGAGACAAGTTAGGTGCTGTCAGAGCTCGATTGTATCGACTGAACTAGATTGTATCAAGTTACGTGCTGACACCCCTGTTTGCTTTTGTTGGCGCAGTTGATGCGTTCACAATGCGTTTTAAAAAATTATGGATTGCATCATAGTAACCCGTTTGCGTTTTGGAACGCTTGATAAAGCAGTAATGCAGAAGTATTGCGTTTTGGAATTCAGCCTATGTTTCAAAAGGTGGATTTTTTTTAAGTTAGAGATGTCGCAAAAGCTATGGAAAATACGCCACAATCACACGCATCAACCAGTGCATCTACAAAAGCCTGTTGCAAGGGCGGCAACGTCTTCCCCGACTGACTATCAAATAGGCGTAATATATCGCCATTATAAAAAAAACACACGCCCAGTATAAAAAAACACGCCCAGTTTTTAACTCAGCTGAAATTATTTTCACAGTAGAGCAGCTGTAAATGTGGTTGCTGGGGATGGACTGGCACTGGAGGTATTGCCGCTATAGATCTCAAAAAATGAATAGGACGAAACTGATATGGCCCATAACTATTTAAGATCGCGTGAAATACATTTACGCAATCATCTTCAATATAATTACTCTCACCCAATATGTAACTAGTATCAAAAGTTAAATTCTGGAAATCCATATTGTACCTAAATTAATTACAAGCATTTCACCATTACTTTTGTGGATTATTTCAGAAGCAGTTTTGTTGTTCCATTGGATTTGAGAATGAGTGGGTCCCCGAGTGAATCCCATGGAAAACGACATTAATGAATGGAGATGACCGAGAGCACAAACACTAGTGTGGTCTGTGACTGTGGTGTCGGTGTGTGAATGTGTATGAGTTGAGTTCAGTATGCATTGAAAATTCCCATTGGAATCAAAAGAGAACACACCAATAACGAATGAAAAATGGTTAATGGGGCGTAGTTTATACCAGAGACAGTACTGAGACCCCCAACTCACAATCCTCTTGCCGCTGGCCCCCTCAGTTTTTTTCAAATTCGCCATTTTGTATTCCTATCGGTGTTATGTCAAATATGAATCCGTGTGACATGCAAAAACATACAAAAATAAATGCTGCCAACCTCGGCAACCGTGGGGAAATGTGAAAGAGTTCGGGAATACCACATTTTAGCATAACTGAATGACATTGGTTAGTAATTATAAATTTTTTGTAAGGTGAATAATTTGATTTGTGTGGTTAATAAAACTATCTAAAGGAAATGTTTTACGTACTAGAAATATATTAGGACAATTATGGTTGTGTATTTCCCCGCTTTTGGATATAATTAACTTCGATTTCGTGTGTAAATTTTTCTTAAATAATAAGGAAAATTTGCTCAAAAGGTTTTTATTTTCCCTCAACCAACCTACATTCTTAATTTTTCGTAAATATTTTAAGTAAATGTACACTTATTCCTAAAAGAAATTATTATTCACACGTAACGAACAATTTCAAATTTAACGGATAAAATTCTATGAACGCTGCAAGCCACTTTGCCCAAAGCGGAAGTGGCATATGCAAGGTGCGAGTGTATTTGTTTCTGAAGTTACGTGACATTTGTCAATACGAATTTCTATGTAACAATACAAGCGCACTTAGCGTTTGCCACCTCATAGAAATATAGCTTGTAGGCTAAGTAACGGGAAATCGCCGAAGTTGGTGGTCTCAGTATTGTCTCTGGTTTATACAGCGATTGACTGTTTTTTTGTAAATATGTTTTAAAATATTAACTTTTCCGGAAAACAGTCTTCGGCACATATATACAGGGTGCGGCAAGAAAACTTGCTGATTTTCAAAGGAAATAAAACCAAAAGTAGTGGACATACCGTTGTTTATTCTTGTTACACTCGATCTGAGTTTTTCATTACATGGTTTTAAAAATGATATCGGACAAGTGATGGCCTCCGTTTTCGATACACTGAGATACCAGATTTTCGAAGCTCCTCTGAACTCTTCTGAATGTTGTCCTTCAGATGATTTAACGTTCGAGGCCGATCGGTGTAAACGATAGATTGAAGGTAACCCCATAAAAAAAATCGCACGGAGAAATCAAGTGAGCGCACCGGCCACGTAAGGTTGCCGCTCAAGGAGACTACACGATCGGGGAAATGTTCCCTCAAAAGATCCATCGATGCTCGTGCTGTGTGGGCCGTGGCTCCATCTTGTTGAAACCACACATCACCAAGGTCCAGTTCATCGATTTTTGGGATGAAAAATTCTGCAATCATCTCTCTGTAGCGAGCTGCATTTACCATAATAGTGCGTTCGTTTTCTTCGAAAAAGTAAGGACCAATTATCCCTACTCGCGAAACAGAATACCATACGGAGACACGTTCACAATACAGTGGCGTCTGATGTATTTCACGTGGATTGCGATCTCTCCAATATCGCCTGCGGGATGGATGTTGAAGCGAGTACGGAAAGAACGTTGAAATCATGAAACGACCGCTGAAAAAGTAAGCCTCGCAGGCAAATGCGCGTTGCTCTTTCGTCCAATGCATGATGTCGACTGACTGCGGCGTAGATAAAACTTCAGGAAGTCCCCTAAAAAATGAGACACTCCACCCACATCCGACCACTCGTATTCTATTTTAAATTCGCTCTTGCTTCTTTTTTGTTGGAGTACAAAAGTCCTGTTCAAAACCAACACAACCGAAAAAAAATTACTATTCATTAGCAATTTTAATTAATGTTTTCTTCCCAAATATTTTTTATTATAGTTTTAGTTTTATATTTCATTTTAAATCTGAAAGAAATAAAAAAATATAAGCGAAAGGCTCAGCTCTATTACAAGTAAGTATACCATTCACCAGTTTTTGAAACAAACCCTATCCAACTTATTTTACTCTTTAGACAATTTAAAACAATTAATTTTACAAGCAATGGGCTACTTACTACCATACAAATTGCTCAGGTTTTTAATTTGCAGCAGCGTGTTTACGAAGGAAATATTCCGGAGGTAGTCCCGTGAAATTTCGGGGGAAGTTTTGTTTACTATACAAATTTTTTCCCGGAGGAAATTTTTGCCTTTTTTGGAATTCATCACCGATTCACTTTTCTAGCCAACACTTTTCTACAGAAAGTTGTCCTTAATAATCTATACGTACCTTGCACCCACCCAACCCTTATTACCTCCAAGATACTGTATTTATTCCGGTTGCGCTTCAATACAGTGCATTACCACCTAAGGGTACTTTGGGAATATCTTAGCTTATTACAAAGTAACATCATTATCGACAGCCTAAGGCCGTTAGGTAAAGGAAACTAGCACTCAAATGCTTTTATTTTTCGAAAAAGAAAAACCAACGTAAGGAAAGGAGGTCGTTGGTAATCGCTCTCGAGATAATATTCCTCATCTGGACCGGCAGCCAACACCTTTCTGACCAAGACAATTCGAGGCTGTGGCCCATGTCAGGGACGGAATATATAACAATGTTATTTTGCTGGAGGCAACTCCACTCCGTACCTATACTTACAACTCGTAGCTGACTGTATAATATTCTGTGCTGCTTCATATAGTAGAATAGATTCGTTCTCTCACCGGTGTCGTCGCATTCGTTAGGCTTTGATGTGCACAACGAATAACGTATGTGAGATATGAGTGCGAACCAACTCTTTCGTATTATGCATTTGTTTCCATTGTAAATGGGTCAATATGATTAAGTTTTATTAGGAGATGGACCTCTACAATTTGTTCGTTTGTGGATTGACCTACATAATGAGAACCATCGCATGGTATAAGCACACGAAGGAATTGAAGTCCCGAGGAGAATTAGCATAGCTGATTATACTTTGACTCACATTTTGGAGCTAACTGCGAATATCGGCCCTACCGAGGTATCCGTCGAAACGGAAAATTCTCAAATTTTATTCGGAGGATTTTTGCTTTGAAATATTCTTTTTCTTCTTCTGTTCAGAGCATTGTTCCCATTCACGCATGTTCCAAAATTACAGAGCGCTACTGTTTTACATCGAAAAAAAAACGACCAAATTTACTTTCATTGCAAATTTGCATATATGTAGTATAGGTACCTATGCGTTGATAGAGTGAGAACTATGTAGGAGGGATTGGTTTGTGTTTTTTTTATTTATGTATTTACTAATAGATGTTTCTATATTTTGCTGAGTCTTAGTACCTACTTAGTTCCGTAATTTATATTTTACTACTGTGATCTCAGTTTAATCAAACCCTTAACACAAACCAAACGAATTCAATAATACGAAATACAAAACAAGTGAAAAGCTACCTATATCCCCATAAAAGCAAGAGGATTGGTGGCCGACCATTAGCAACTTGCTTTTTGTAGTTGACAAGCATTTACAGATAGGGATAAAAATTATAAAATAACAAATGAGTTTTGGGGGTAGACGTACGAAAGACATCCATCTCTTCAACTTCATTCCTATATGAATCTGTTGCGCTAAATATTTATTTATCGTTCACACTTTTTTTTATTTAAATAAAAAAATGCTTAGATCATGTTCCTCGAAAACTTGTGTGACGGCTGGATTTACTAAAAAGTCATTTGATGTATGAGATCCTTTAAAACTACATCCTTAGAAAGCAAAAATTATAAAATAGTCCCATATCTCATGGTGGATAAAATGGCTATAAGTACATCAGTGATGTGAAGTTAAAAAGAAATACAGGGTGGGCCAAAAGAAGTCATCCGATGTACATTGGTACAATTGACCGGCAATATATTTCAATTTTACCGAAGATTTACGAGTACCTCCAGCGGTATTAATTATTAGTATTAGTATTATTGGGATTGAACGATAGATGGAAGATACCTGTAGTTTTTTTTTTAGTTTATGGGTAAATAACTTAAGAAATCTATTATTGTTTTCGATTTCTTTTTCAAAATAATAAACATTCCAGAATTTATTTGAAATAACTCTATGTAGCTCTGTTTCTTTTCAAATGATGAAGTTCTTTTCTATACATGTTTCTATGGAAACGAATGTTTCTTTTGAAAAAAATGTCGTTTATTTGTTTACGTTAAATTTAAAGATGACAATAGGCGTGTTTTTTTGAGCTTCCATCTCAGCAAAGCAAAGTAAAGTAGGATTTTCAACACGCAATCATAACTTTACACAGGCCTAATAGAGTTGCAAATACTCCGCAGCAATTGGGGACGTTCAAGTATCCAGTTCAGTAAGTCTGACAGCTGTCTGACTAGATGGTATTTCGGTTTTGATTGGCTGAAATCGATCATATGAGCAGCTGTTTCAGTTGACGTTTATGGATGGGTAGCCGACGACTTAAGACCTTTTTTTTGAGCTTGAATTTCAGCAAAGCAAAGCAATGCCGCATTTACACGGAAAATTAAAGGGATGCTTAATACTTAATAGCCGTGTGACTGTGACTGAAAGGACTTACAATACCCAAAACAACGTGACACGTTTTTTCGTCGGTCATCTTGTTTACGTGGTAGGAATTATGGGAAAGCTATGCATGTTGTTGTTTTTATAGCGGTGGCTCCCGAACTTTCGCTTTCCTATAAAACAAATTGCCTTCCGGAAGTGATGAACCGGCAATTATTTATCAATTTCGTATAACTGGAACTTAAATCGCTCTCATTTCACATGTTTCATATCAGATTTTCACTACGTATCGCATTATATATTTAAATATATTTTATATTTGAATATAATATGTGATACACTAAAAACGATTGTGCTTGATTGAAATAGGTAATACCACGGATGTATTTTGTTCGACTAGGGAAAATTGTAAATTTAAATATGTTCGTGATACTCTTAAAAGCATTTTTGAATCTTTCAGAATGATTATGCTCACAACTCTAAAGGCACTGCTACATCTATAAATTTACAAATAAAATGCAATTGTTATTAAATTCCATAAAATAAGAAATATAACTATTATAATGTATACTATATAATGCCAAACAGGTTTTAAAACTTCATAAAACGTCATAGACTTTGCAGAAGGTTTTGCAAAGAAATCACACTGGTTTACTGGCTATCGGTAAAATCAAAAGTTGATTTATAACTTAGAATCCGAGAGAACATAAAATATACAGTTTTTATAAAAGGAATTCTGTTCGAATAGGACAAGGCATTAAAAAGCTAGTGGTTAAAGGCATTCATGCTTTGCCCAAGTTATAAATTGTAAATACTGTTTTTTTTTCGAATACAATCGTGACACCTTAACAACTCTTGTGTATGCTTGACTGTTTTTATGATCGATAAAAGGCAGATTATCATGCTATTATGTTTCGTGTTGCTTAACCATTAGATCAAACACGAAGTTGTTCATCATTAATATTTGAAACAATTAGAAACATGTTCAAATCAACCATCTTCATGATTTTAAAAAAAAAAATCAACAACGCTGCCTTAGTTGATTCAATCACGCAGCGTTATTTGAAACCACCACTTTTGTATTCAGTTTGAATATTTTCAGTGCGGTTTCAATCAACAATGAAACGTGATTGATTCAACAAAGGTTTTTTCTTTCGGATAAGCTTCTTGCATACAGCCCCCAAGTTCAGTTATTATAATATGTCTTTCTTCGAGTATGCTCATAATTCAGTTGATAATAGAACTTTCAATGTTCAGCTTACTATTAGTATTCTACGTACAGCATCGGTTTTGACATTGTTAAGCTCTCCTTCAATGTCCAAGAAAGCCACAAGGGTGTATCTACTCTTTATCACTCAGAGTTTTTTCAATTGTACTGACAACACAATGTAGCGCGGTTTTACCTTTCGTGTAGGCATGCTGAGCCGGGGATAAGTCTCCCGGTCGTAACCTACTACGAATGTGTATATCCAACAGTCGTTCTAATGTTTTCAGTACGAAGGAAGTGAGGCTTATTGGTCTGAGGTCCCTAGCGTTGGTGTGACTTGCCTTGCCAGCCTTCGACTGAGTACGAATTAGACAGACGCCACCAAAATAACATGACCACCAAAAGCTTCAAACAATGAATCGTCTCAATTCAAAAACTCTTTAACATTTATGTCCAATCCAAGAACTGAAGCAGGCTTTTTGTTTGTTTGCATTAATATTACGTATACGCCCGGGTGTCATATGGTGTATTTTTAGATTTTGTTCTTTCATGTTTCTTTTTTATTGATTTAGACTCCTGTTACAGCGTAGAGTGCAGTCCTTTTCCATGGGTTAGGTAGGTAGGGGTGGCGGTTTTAAGAACCCAAGAAGCCGTGCCGTTTGTGCCGTTTTGTTACCACAACTCATTAGACCTGGTTGTTAAAGATTGTCATAAAGGAGAGTTTAGATCCAGCCTGTGGAATTAAAAAAAGGTTATCAGTGCCCTCTTATACTTTCTTCGAGCCCTTGAAGAGGTCGAGGGAGTCGAAGAGAGGTCGCTGTTTGGTGCTAGCCAGTGGCGGACAGGCACATAGATAGTGAATGAGGGTTTATTTTGTGGCTGAGTCATTACAACTGCGGCAATACACGTAATGTGGAATGCCTAAACGAACTGTGATGTCCTCTCTAGGGAAGGGGATGCCTACTCTAGGTCCCCTCTAGTGGCCTGTGGTTATGGCTATTATTTTGGCGATGTTTTCTCGTGTTCTGCTAAGAAGGTGGGTTGCTTTTTCCGAGCGGGAGTTTGGCCACATTCTTCTAGATATGAAGCAGTTTGACAGCGTCCTTCATCTGCGTATGGCCTTCTATAGGAATTCTAAGGAGATCTTTGATTTGACTGCTCCCAGGGAGAAGTGGACCGATTTCGCATGTAAACATTTTCGTTTCCGTAAAAGTTACTATGAACTGGAACCAAAATCTTTGACAAATATGAGCGACAACGAACTAATTCCATGTAATTTTGTTTTGCTGTGAAGTTAGTACCATTTCCTATCACTAGTGTTTGAAAATCTTTATTTTATGAAACTTGTAACTATGTAAGAATATCCATTTAATAGCTAAAATGTCGATTTATCCCTCGGATAAAATCCCTCAAAATGGCATCACTTGACTGCTCACTAAAATTTCCCTTAGGTCGTTTCTTAGCAAGAAGATGGTATTTTCCGATTATGCAAATTGGTAAAAGTTTTTTAATGGAACCCTTCCAAATACACCAAATACCACTCACTCTACACATGCATATCTTGTGAAGTGTATTTTAAATGAAAAAGGCGTTGTTGGCAAATAATTTCTGCACAAATTTCCATCGTTCAAGTTTGCAGACTATTCTAAAGTAAAGCATTATGTAAAGTTTAGCGAAATGAATTTACTGGCTCGCATGCGAGTATTTCGACTTCGTGGAAACGCGCATGGAAGAACGGGGAATGTATGAACTTTATTGAAAGCAATTATTGAAGTATGAACAAGACATTTTTCTAATGTCTTGTTACTTGAGTCCTCTGTTGAAGGAGAAGAAAACTTATCTTAGGTCGTAGCAAAAGAATTCGAAGATGATATCAAAAGTATATACGGCAGTACAGACAATCATTTCGAAATACTTGATACCTGTACGAACACTTATGCATAATTAGAGAGCAGAAGGGTACACAGACACACGCATATAAATATGACTACTCGAAAGCGACATATAAGCTGCCTATAAGAAAAGCATTGTCAAGCCTGAAAGTACACTTGACAAAAACTTTTCCAAAAGCCCATTGAATATAGAGGTCAGTCAAACCACCCTTGTCAGCCATAACCAGGGCTGCCGTTTCATTATTTTGTTAAGAAGTATATAAGAAGTTTTTTTTTGGGAGTACCGGAGAGTATACAGAACAAAAATAAAGAAATTGTTTTTTGCAGCAGGTTTTTCCATTGTACGTGTTAAATGTTGGCAGCCTGTGGCGGCCATGTTGTTCTGGTGGCATCCGTCTAATCTGAGTCGGCATTCTGTAAGGCGAAACGTTCAAACGTTTTCGTGTGCACGAAGAAATTTGCTTGTGTAACATAGGGCAAAACATTCGTGCGCACGAAATCGTTCAGTCGCTAATGCCAAATCACCATGATAAGTTACAGATTTGAGCAGAACGTCCAAATGATACAACTTTATTATCAAAATGTACAAACTTTGCGCGCGTTTCATCCATTTTATGGCAGACGTGGTTGCCCTTTAAAGTCTTCTCTCCACGGTTGGTGGCCAAATTGGAGAGAAACGGTTCGGTAAAAAATCAGCCATAAATTGGATCAACCGGATCGGCTTGTAAGACATTACAGTGATCGAGAGAGAGAAGGAGAGGCCCAGACTCAGTTCTTCCGAGAATACTCCTGCTCCGACTCTCTCTAATGTTTTGGAACCGTTCTTAAAAATTGACAGTGCTCCTTTGTGTAGTTCTGGTCCAGGCGACTAGTTTACGTAGATTAGATTAGATATCTATCTAGTTTACGTAAAGCGAGTTGCAGAATATCGGAAAGAGTCTGTGGATACTTTCCTGAAGTGAGTAAGGCTACGTCGTCCGCGTAAGCCACGACTTTGCATCCGGAAAGCTCCATCGAAATCAGAAGTTCGTTGAGAACTAGATTCCACAGTAGTGGAGATAGCACTCCCCTTGGGGGTACCACGGTGCACAAGTTTTTCGACAGCGTTGCTGCCAAACGTGGCTGTCCCTGTCACCCTTCTGCGGGTGATAATATGGCCGATTAGGCAGTATATTTGTTTGCCAATATTTAGCTTGTTTAAGGCTTGAATAATCGAACGAGTCTCTATGTTGTTAAAGGCCCCCCCCCTATGTTCATTAAAATTGCTATTGCATTTCCTTGAATGAATGTAACCTTTCGACGAGCCGACGATTGAATGAAAGGCAGTCTCAGTGGACTTGCCCTTTTGATAGGCATGTTGAGAGATAGAAATTAGCGCTTGGTCAACATTACTTTTGATGTGAAGATCGATGACAGACCAGTGACAGGCGTGCATCCGGGGAAATGGTCATCCATGAGCAGATTCAATGATTGTTTTTCTAAATCTGCCCATTGGCCATTGAGGTCTTTAAGTACGCAGGGTACAGTGGTAGATTTAGAAAGGACTTTTCTCAATCTGGAGCACTCATTCGTGTTGTTAATGTTCACACAAAAATTGCGCCAGAAGCTGCTTTGTGCCTTTCGAACTTCCTTTTAAAAGAGTCTTAGACTCTCTTTGTAAGCTTCCCAGTCCGTGCGTAGCTTCGTTGTTTTGATTCTGTTAAACGCCTTCCTGCTCTTGCAGCAAAGCACAATAAGTTGCTTGCACCACCACGGTGGTTTCCTGCCTTCTCTCACTATAGTGGGAGGACAGGAGCCCGTGAAAGCCTTATCTAGGGCCGATTTGAGCACGTTGTTCATCAAATCTAGTTCAACCTGATCGCTGGGTGGCCAGGGTCTATGTCTTCACATTACTGACAATAGAAGACTATAAAAGCTCTTTCGAAGCTGTTGCCTACATTACAAATTTGAACCCTACCGAAGTCAAATTGTTACTTGGGCGTGCATAATAGTTATACAGGGTTTGTGTCAAAAAAAATGTACATTTACCTGTCCGAAAAGATAAAAAAACCTAAGCAGCTTGTGAGAACTGCAAATTCAAATACGAAAAGGAAAAGTAAAAAGAAAAAGTTGGGAGATTTGGGACTCCATGAAACGGTAGTCTTATGCAAATTAAAACAAATTTTTAGAACTGTTTAAAACATCTCATATCTCATCTCTACTATGGAAATAAATCTCTTCCGACAAAATGTCACTCTTACATGTTTACATGTTTCTATGGCAATGTAAACTGGATGGCGGCATGTGCTTCTTTGCTAACCCGCTGTAAAACAGTAGCGCCTGTGTATTTTGGAACATATTCTCTCGCAGAAGTATATGAAAATGACATTTCACTAGCAGTCCATATTTAGTATGTCTATGATTCCACCTCTATACAGGGACTAAACAACCTCCAAATGCGTTTAGTACATACAAGCTCTATACAAAGTTGAATAATTTTTATAAATAAGGTTTACGCGTTTAGAGGCATTTTAGAGTGTGCATAACTTTATACATTCTTTATAATACGTTTATAAATAAGGTTGTGTTTTAAAAAAAAGAAAATAAGAGTACGAACATTGACAGCCTTATTTATAAACACACCGTAGAGTCTGCTTAGCTTTACGCAAACTCTAAAATGTCCTTACCCAGGGAAATGCGTATTATAAAGATTTTTAGAACTTAAGCGATGTTACTTTAAAGCTGCGTAATTTGAACGCGAATATTTGAGTTTAGAGGCTGCTTAGAGCTTATGTAAATACTTATGTTTTTGCAGCTAATGTCATTTGGTACTGGTCGAATTGTAAACAAAACCAAAAGGTGAAACTAATTTTTGTTTGTTCATTCATTTCGAATGTTGCGTAAATTTGCACCAAACGAATTTCGTCTGCAAATGCAATTATATAAAATGTAATTTTAGATTTGGTGGTTGATAGATTGTGATTGCAGGTTGATATTTCAGCAGTCCCCCCAAAGAAATTGTGCCAGATAAATTGGCTTTTGTTTTTATGTAAAATGATTTTGCTTACAAAGCTAATCTGTCAACAACAGCTAGGTAAGGTAAATTTTAGTTGCAAAACGTAATAGATTTCAGTGTTTTCTGTAATAGTTTATCGATTTTCTTACCTATTTAGACACAAAGTTACCGCGGAAAAATGTTTATAAATCACAATTTCAGGAAAGCCACATAGAGGATAAGTAAATTCAAAAACATACCCACCTTTGAAAATAAGTTTTACTCATGTTAATACTCCACTATGAAAATTGAAATTTGGCTGCGCCGTCCTATGTGCGTTTTAAATGGTTTTTCATTTAATTGATTGCAAGGCATTTTATGCGAGACGACTTTTGAATGGTGTAAGTCTCATTCTCCTCCCTACATAATAAATACCTACTAAAAAAGTATACGAAGTAGTTGTATGTTCACGTATTAATATTATGATTTAATAAATACATCGAATTGATGCAAAGGCAGAAAAGAAACATTCCTTATTTAATAGTGATCGGGAGTAGATTTTCTTACACAAAGGCAATGTGCGCAGAATTTTAATTAGTAACCCAACCAACATAGTTTCGCAGGCACTATACAAACGTTTATTAAGTATACTTTGAATAAACTGAAGTGAAAAGTGAAGACAAATGGGATATCAAATTGACTAATTGTTGTTAAACGCTTGAATTTACGAAGAACGAAATATATTTCGGAATTCCAGGAAGTAAATTAACACTCTTTTAATACCATTCTTTGTATTGCACGGAATAGGTATTTAAATGAAATTTATTACCTTTGCTACGTAATTAAAGGAATGTGTAAAGTGTTCGAATTCTTCAGTTTTACCCAAAGCACCAGTAGAAGGATATTTTAGCTATGCGAATCGTGTAATCATTTCAACCAAACGGAAAATTCGCTGAAATTTTCCTGACCTTCGTCGGGTAGTATCTCTAATTATAATAAAGTAGGGATAGGAACATCCTTATCGTGTTCAAATTCATCTGTAAATTAACTTGAATCGAAATGGGGATGTGAACATGTCCATTGCAGTTAGGAAAAACAAACATAAAAGACATTGGAGTAGTGGTCACAAAATTGCTCGGGGAAATCACACCGCAGTAGTTAGTGTCCAAATGATTTTGCAGAAATTCTATTAGATTTGACTTTAATTGTCCTAAAATTTGTATCAAAGTCGTATTTAGTGAACCCTTCGATTAATTTTGTTTCGTAGCTCAAAGTGTGAAGTCGAAACAAAAGCTAGTTTTGATATTAGTTATACTCTATTTTAGTGTTTAGTTATTGGTTTAGTGTTAGGTTATAATTAACGAATCAAAAAAATTTAAAAATTACGCCACACCCTACATCCTTGGTAGAAGAAATTACACGACATTAGGATTTGTTGAGTGGATCAGTCGAGAAAAAATTTTTAAAAAACCGTTCAATAATTTTTTTCCTAAATATGGATGAAAGAAAGAAATCAGTTCGAAGTGCCGACAAAGCAACCAGCCCTTAAAGTCTTAAATTTGGCATGGAGTTTTGGTGAATACTCTTGACAAGATTTCTTAGCTACTTTTCTCTGAGAAGCCAGCCTATAACACTTCAACTGCTCTTTAGATCTTGCAGATATGAATTAGTTCTGCATAAATAAATAAGTGTAATTTGAAATCTTTTGGTAATATGTCTTCATAAACCGCGCTCAAAAGAATATGAAAATCCCGTGCCAGCAGCCCTTAAGCTGTATACAGCTGGGTAGAAATGAGAGGTACATTGTGTTCGTTTTTACAACATTTGATTACTGTTCTGTTTGGATCTGTGTGCGAGTAGGCTGCAGGGTGAATATATATATAAAGCTCAAAGGCGATTGTTTAAAGTAATTGGGGTGGACCCTGGACCTTCGGGGAAGTGTTTTTCGCCACGTGCAACTACATATTTGTGGCACTATCGCACGTGGACTCAAGATCAAATCAATAACATTTTCTTCCGGATAATAAAAAGACTGTTAATGTTGTTGTTGCCGCCTTGATATAAACTCTTCGAAAATATAAATTTTAAGAGAAAAAAACAAAACTATATTTATCTAGGGCTAGGGTATTCCTCTCAAGTTCCTTATTCCTTGGTATATGAACAACTGGAAAAGGTATCTCTAAATATATGAAAAATCTAAATCTAAACAAAAGAAAGCTCCAAACACACCAGGTAGGCATATATCGCATTTAATTTTTTACAAACTTATTTAAAGTTCGAGTTGTCGCTAAAAGTGCAATCTTAAATGGACCAGATATGAGTTTATTTGTTTCGTGATGGCGAGCGATGCAAGGCGAGCAACGGTTATATAAAGTCAAATCGAGTTGTAGATACTTAGTTTAAACTTTAAAGTATAGAGATGATTCACAATAGTTTAGGTAAGGCCGCTGTTTTTAACGAAAATGTTTTCATACCTTGCTTAATAATAATGCATTTTAAAGTTTGTCTGTTTGTATTTGAATTTAAACACGCATCACCTTTATTCACCCATTTCGTATATGAATTTCTCCAAATATTATAGGTCCTAATATGTAACATTTTTTTTTAATCAGAATCTGCAAATTCATTCGAAATATAAGAACTTAAAGTTTCCCTAAGACGGGCTTTCTGCGGTTTTCCGAGGTTTCAGATGTCAACTGAGAGGTGTCTCCATGGACTGGTCGTCATTGTGTGTCGCGTTGTTTTCTTTCTTTGTATTGACTCTTGGGTATGAGAATAAGTAAGAGTCATATGTTTAGCGCGTACGAAGTATACGAACTCCCGTGCACAGCTTACGTCTTAGAAAGCTAAGAATGCACTACAGCTTACAGTTTCGGCACTCACCATATTACCACCTAATCTTAGCAAAGAAAAGGATCCGAGCTATTGTGCAACGGATTACAGGGTTAAGCAAGACATTAAGTACAGACTGACTGCCGCTACAGACGTAAATACTCCTACCCCGCCACCAATTCCGACTATATTAGTCGGCAGCCATTATAGCATTAATCTATATACTCTGGAAAAAGAGTGTCATGATAGTTTAAAGAGTGGAGTCGAGTATTGTCTATTTCCACGAAGACCCTTGACTCATTTTGGAGCCATCCGTAAAAATTGGACTACATCCCAATCCAGGTTCAGGCTCTGGCTGAAGCCAGCCCTTAAAGGAAGAATAGGTGAGCCATTTTAAATTTGTTGAATATGCATCAGCTGCAATTCCGATTTCATTGCCCCAAACGGTCTAACCATGGAACCAGAATCGTAAGATAAGTATCGCTCAGGGAATCGAGAATCCTGTGTGAACGATACCGAAAGCCACAGCGCATTGGACGCTAGAATGCATTAAAAGCATTCATAGCCCATCTAGATCATAGAGACAGGCGTACTTGGGAGCGCTCCCGTGCCCTACAGTCGAGAAAGGACGTTCCTTGGAGCTTAGCGTAGAAGGCAGTCCTATACTTACTGACAAACGGCGACAGCTAGCTTTAAAACACTTGAGCGAAGTCGTATTAAAAACGATTAATATATTTTTCAAAAAAATACTACAAAAATCCTTATTCACAAGAAAATTTTAAGTAAACAAAATTATATCCTTTAAATATATAAATGTTCGGACACAACAAGGAGGACTATAAATGACAACCATTTGCTGCTCAAATCCACCCCCGAAAAGGTATAAGCAATTGTATTCAAAATTTGAATTGAAAACTTTAATTAAGGACAAAAGGAAAAATGGAGAGAACCGTTTTTTTGTTTTGTTATTTTTTCTTGTTATGGTGCAGATGCGACGCGACGGCAGCAACGGCTACGTTAGCCGGTAAAACTTAACAAACCGGAAAATATGCAAATTTTCACTCGAATCTGCATTTATAATGTCTGCGATTGCTTTTGTTTATCAAGGATATTCTTAATTTCTGTTATATTGTTGTTTCCTTCAGAAAAGATAAAGTTGTTGTTTTGTGTTTGTTTCCCTTTTTATTCGGATTAAAGAAATTCAAAGTTACCCAAAAACAGGCGTTTTCCGCTAGAGGTATTTCTTATTCTTATTTTTGTTTTTCCAAACAAGTGTTTTTAAATATGTATATCACTAACTCACAAATTTTACACGATCTCGGAAAAACTTGAGAAAACACTTTAGTTTAACCGACCACGCGATATGTCAAAATCGAAGCATTTGCAATTATTCATGTAAGCAAAAACTGATTTGCCTTAATACCAAGTTTTGATATGTTTGAAAAGCGGCGCCACTTACCTCAGATCCGTATGAATAAAACCTACCGATAGCTATGAAAATCAAAGTCTGCTGTTTTTGCTGACGTTTTGCTAAATATTTTGTATGCACATCTATATAAATAAAGCAAAGTTGCAGATTGCCCATAACTCGATTAGGGATCATCTGATTTCCGCCATCATTTTTTGTTGTTGTGTTTGTCTTCTGTATTTGGCTATTTGGCACAGCGAGAAAATTGGAAATTTTTTTAAATTTTGCTCGTAATATACAGTGGGATCGTATTTGTTAGAAGTTCTGCATGGTTTTGATAATTTCGAAGATTTTCTTATGGAAACCATTTGTTTTTTTTTCATATTTAAACGAACAATGAAGTTTCGGTGCTATTGTTTTGTTCAATTTCGATAATGTTTTTGTCAAACAGAAACTTCACCACTGAATAAAAAAATATATTTTAATTTGTCTGACAATGCCTAACAACGAATCTGTATTTTGTGACAGGATGGGGTCTGGCAACCCAATGTCTTCAACTTCTTTTTATGGCTTTCTTTCTTATGGACACTCATTTAATCTTTATTTTCATGACTTCGCAAAAATTTCCGCCAACCCTTTATGCTCTATGAAAAGACTTCATCTATCTATCTATATACATAAAAGAGTAGCGTGATTGAGTTGACAGACATCGTACAGGCCAAACCGCTAATTGTAGGTTCATGAAACTTTCAGGATATGTTCCACTAGCTGTGTAGACGCTCACTAAGAACGGATTTTTCGATACGACCCTCCCTGCCCTTTTTAGAGAGGTTTTTCTGTTACTCACGATACGTTAATCGTATAAACTTGAAAATTGGTAAGTTTATAGAAAATAAAAAATCTTCGAATACCTATTTCGCCTTTTTTCAAAATTCGAGTTATAAAGGTTGAAAAAGAGAATGCAAACTTTTTTATTTAACCATACTTCACTCAACCTACTATTACATTCATAAGCCTTGGCTAATCCAAAAATGCTTAAAACGCTCTTCAGTCAATACTTCCCCGAGTATTCTAAGCCATCACTTATCTTTCTGCTCCTTCCAGTGGCAGAGCTAAAAGAAATTAAAGACAGATCTGTTTGATCAGCAAGAAATTTAAATTGATTTCTCGATTGTCAGCTCCAGTGTTGTTAGCACTCTCTCTTCATTTATCCCACGAAGCGTGGTCATTTTTCTCTTTTTTCCCTTTTCACCATACTCAAATTCCCTTTTTAAATTCCACGACACTTTTTGCATTAAAATCCAGTTTTCAAAAGTAAAATTTGTATTACACGGAAAGAAAATCAAGTTAAATTACCCTTTAGTATAAAAACCGCAGTTTGTAACACTGCTATTATTATTTTTTGGTACTAGAAAATTTTGATAAAAGGCGATTTACATGAGCTGTTTTTTATGGACATTCAGTTCGTTGATAATCATGGTGAAATACAGATGTTTGCGTAGAATTTCACCAAAAATTTATAGTTTGAAAGTGTTTTTGTTAGATTTCTGAAAATCCCACGATTTGGTGCATTATCCCTTTATCCCACGGAAGGCTTTTCGGACATCGAAATTCCCACAAAAAGGGATAAATCCCACGATATAACAACACTGGTCAGCTCTGCTTGGGGGTGAGTGGGTTGAGTATATCGTACCCATGGAAAGCATAACAGATGGATACTCATATACATACCCACAGCCACAGTGCGTTCGGTTATTCTTTACAATTGTTCTTAATATTGTTACGTTTTGCCGTTCCATATTCCATTCCGTATCGGTTTTTGACTTTGGGTTGTGTGCGACGGGCATGCGAGTGAGTATGACTGAAATTAATAATAATCGCAGTGCAGTCTACTCTAAGTCCATAGCAACCCGAACCCATGCGCATGTCCTACATGGCTATTTGCTGTGAGCTGTGCGTTTGGTGTTGGCTGAATTGACGAAGTCTGAGTGAGAATATGTTGATAAAGCCGTTAATTATCCGGCAGAGTTTTTAAATTCCTTAAAACCATCGGGTAATTCATACCGTAGACGTCTAACTCTTAGGAAAGGCACGCCCGTAATGCTCCTTCGGAACCAAAAACCACCAAAACTATGTAATGGCACTAGACTGCAAATCAAAGCTTTGCATACAAATTTAATCGAAGCTATTATATTGACCGGGGTTGCTCAAGGGGAAAAAGTATTCGTGCCGGGCATTCCTCTGATACCTAATGACCTCCCCTTTAACTTTAAGAGATTACAATTTCCCTTAAAGTGAGCCTCGCTATGACGATAAATAAGTCTCAGAGCTAATCTTTGAAATATTCTGGTATAGATTTAAGGAAAGATTGCTTTACGTACGCGGAGGCGGACGAAGTCGCGGGTAACTCCTAGTTATGTATACTATTTTAAATGCTGATAAGGAGCATTATAAAATCAGTATAAAACAAATCTACGATGTCTATATAGACATAATAGGGATATTTTAATCTATTTAATTACACCGTATCCCCCCGTTCTGTAAATTTAAAATTTCGTATTTTAAATATACCTTTTTTAAAATAAAAAATGGATTTCTAACAAATACCTATTTGGGAATTGTGTTTATTCTGTGTGCCACAAACATCCCAATCGGGAATCGCGTTTAATCTGTGTTGACAAGAAGTTCCAAGGAATTGTGTGCATGAACACAAACCTCCACACATTTTACACGCTGCGGGCATAATGTTTCATTGAAGAAACAATTTTGACACAATAACATAGGTACCTGTGGAGATATAAATTGGAATAGGAATATAGTTAGGAATATTCCTAAATGTTACCTAGCATGTGTCTGAAATGTTACTTATTGCTAATATTTTCCGGTAACAAAACTTTAAAAGATTTAGTATATAGGTGCCACACATCAAAATTAGCGCTCACGTTAAACGAAATCAACCTTGCTATTTCTCTATCTCTAGATATCTGACACCCAAATAGATGACATATTCGGAAAGTGCGTACCCGAAAACAGAAGTCTACATTCACAGCTTAAAAAGTGCATATACGTCAAGTCGATTCTGGGGCACGATTTGTTTTAAACATAGCACCACCCACCCTTTGCTGTGAGTTTGAAGTTTAATATCTCTGTGGTGCTAGAAGGGGATAGAAAATAAAACTCTTCTGCACTTCTTTACTTAACTAATTTAATTCCAAAAAGTTCAATATAATTTGAGTTCGATTTTTATAAGTCGACCGTAAGTATACCACGCAGAGACTGACTTCGCCAAGATATTTTCCTCCTTTTTATCCCAAGTTGTGGAACGGAGTATGTGGACCCCATTAATGGGTAATGGATGAATTTAGACGCATCTAGAAAAAAAATTATAATGCAAGGTGCATTGTGGGTCTGTGTTTAAAGCACTGAAACGAAAGTGGTTCTTTACTATTTGCCTTCCCCCATGTTATTATGTATAACATACAGCGTAACTTTATTTTATTTCCATCAGTAACTATGGGGGACTGGATTTATGTTTAAAAGTTCTTAATTCTTTATTTATTTTCTTCTGACTTATTTGATACTTCACTTTTCTCAAAGACAAGCCTAAATGACAGATTGACAACAACTGTCCAATACAATAGCAAAACAAAATCGAATTGAAAGATAAAACACACAGGGTAGGTAGGTACCAACGGTAAAGTAGATTTACATACACTTTTAATGTAAAAAATTAGTACTACTGAATGTACATGTATAACTTACGAAATCAAACAATCAAGCACTCACCCTAAAATCATCCTATTCTATTCTATACTTTTTTAAGCACCCCTTAAATTGCAAACTATCCATAATAATTAATCTCATTTTCGTTATTCATTTACTGACCTTAAACTGCTACTCAATACACACTCTTTCTATCTGTTTCCCCCTTTAATATTTCCGATATTTTCTAGCACACCAGACGGCCATAGAAATGAAAGAATATTTTCACATTAAAACTTTTATCCAAAAACGTTGTTATGGTACTTACACTTTTAAAATTCGAAAACTTATTTTATTTTTCTTCAAATTGGTATAAGAATAACCCTCATTGATAAATATGTTTATTTATTCGCTTCAATGCGGATTGTTATGAAAATACACAAAAAGTTTATTTTATTTTTTAACGAACTTAAAAACGGCTTAAGAGTACGTTCACTACGGTATAGGTTTTCGTATACTTATTCTACTCCTAGTCAAAACCGGGTGTGTATGCGCCTTTCTTACGAAATTTATGTCCTGCTGCGTTGCAGCTCAACCAGGACGAAATGTAATTTAAATGCAAAACTTTTTTTTCCCTGATAGCGATTGGCAATGGCAATCTTCGTCGGGATCAATTTCATGGTTAGTAAAAAAGTAAAGTAATTCAAGTTGAAAATTAAATTTGAATATGAATATGAGACAGATTTGTATCCTCGTAGTAAAGGTTTAAAGTTTTGTTCAGAACACATCCGTTTTGTATAGCTATGAAAATGAGATTTCTAATTTTATGAGGCTTGCAGGAAAAGTTTAATGGAACCCTCGTATGTATACCTACCGTGATTTGTTCAGTCTTTCGGAATTGGGGTCAAGAGTGCACTTTTCCTGGGTAAGTTCAAGATATAGGGGTTGGATTTAAATTTGAAGGCCTTCTACTAAAGAGTAATGCGTTACCTGTGGTGACCAATCGAAATTATTTGAGGGTATGATATGGTAGAGGCATAATAGTTTGGTTGGTTTGGGGGAGATGCACTTAGACTAGATTAAGTCCATTGTTCTGTCACTGGGATGGGAGGGTGCCCATTGCCCGCTCCTTAAAGGAATTCTTTTTCTTGATATAGATAGATGTTCTCTGCAACAAATGAGGCTGCAGCAGAAACTCTTCTGTTGACTGGTAAAATGAAAAAAAAAAAAAAAATGGCGTGATTCTAATGCCAACTTACGAAACCTTCATTAGGAGATTAATTCATTCAATTAATTACTAGAAATATTATAGCTATATTCATTGTCTTACATAGTCTCTTTTTTATCCCAATAAATTAAAATTTTGTTTATCAATTTATATTTACCTAATTAAAGCGCGCTCATACAGCGCCTCGCGGAGAAAACCCAAATGTCAAAAATTCAAAAAATATCTACATAACTTCTTAATAAATGACATTTAAAACAACGTTATGGCTTATGGCGATATCTTTCAGTCCTTAAGAGGATCTTGTTTCTAGGCAGTAGCGTAGCGTGAATTGGCGAGGCCCTGCATAAAAATTTGTTTCGGGGGCCCTTAGGAAGGGTAAAGATTTCTCATAAAAGAAAAAAAATTAAAAGAAATATTTATTCAACATAATTATCTATCTGTCACTTTTTTCAAAATCTTGCAGCCCGCGATAAGGGTTTTGCCAAGTTTTGAACGCATGCTTTACACGGGGAAAAAATAAATTGCTTTTTTTGACTTCTGCCATTTCTGAAATAAAATTTTTTTTTTAAGTTTTCATTAATTTCTGCTTACGCACGTTGGGGCGTATAATTGATACGGTAGATACGGCGGTAGCTACGCCTCTGTTTCTAGGGTGCATTTGCAAATGTCTCCACATCCGCTATACTGGAATCGTTGTAGTTGTAGTCGTTGTAATCATGATAAAGGAATGGCCTTCCATATAATGCCAAGAGCAGGGCAAGTGTATAAGAAGTGCATTGTCTCCTCCACTTCCTGAGCTCTGCACCTCTTGCATAAGGTGTTGCATTCAGAAAAATCCATCTATGTATTTGCCCTTCTAGATGTACCATAGTAAGGTATGTTTATACTACCTAAACCAAATGTAACTCGTTTAGCGAATTCGTCTTTTGCAATTCCCTGGGACATCGTAATGACCTCAGGGGCGATTCCTCTCAGTTAGCTAGTTTAGCGGCGCTAAACCAAGAAAATAAATTGAAATACATATACGCAAAATACAGCAAATAACGAGGTTAAAGTAATTATGAAGATTAATAATTGCAATAATCAATGTCATACTAAATAACAAAACTATCATTTACAAATAATATTTGCCTACACAAACACACAACACAATACTCCCATGCAATAAGTTTCACATGAAATACTCTTTAGCGTTACAACTTGCGATACCGCAAATTCCCTGCCTGCACGCACGCACAATCTTAAACTCCCATAGAAAAGTCTCCTGCTTGTAGCATTTTAGCGTAAAAAATTGCGCTACCGAATTTCCTATAATCTGTATAAGTGTGGAATTTGACTACCTCTACCAGTCGTAAGCAAAGCACAGGAAAATATACGGAAGGGTAAGCGCAAACAAATGCGATAGAACTTGAAAGTAGAGTGTAAGTGTAAGCATTCTAAGCAAGCAGGTATATTTTGCGCGTTATCTTTTTTTGTACTTCTGTGTGTTTCTCTTTCCAGTCGAATTGCAGTAAGAATGTGTCGTTGTGTTCTAATTTCACTGAATTAATAGTCTTATTGAATTCCATTACAAAAGTAAAGTGCGATTTATAATTTTATATTTGCGTGGATTATAAATGTGAGTAAATACATAATAATTATTTTTGTCGTGCTTTTGGAATATGAGAGTGAGCTTTTTTTTTTTTGTTTGTTAGAAGTGAGCACGTAGCTAACCCAATCAGTGTTGCCAGATGAAAAATCTAAAAATCTTGTTTTTCGTAAATAAAAAATCTTTTTTTCAAGATTTTTTCAAAATAGAAAAAGAACGAAATATAAAATACAATTTTGAAGTACTTAAAATAAACTGTTATATGTACGTAGTACATATTTTTTTCGACAAAATTGCAGTAGGTACCTAGCTATATAGGTATATTGTATACATATATGTAGGTATACCCAATAATGTATTTATTTTTTTTTAATTTTGGAAAATATTTGAATTAAAATGACTCAGAACTTCATTGCTTATATTAGAATCATAGCAACTTACTCGATTAAAGAGCAACAAATCCTTTGAAAAGATTAAACTTTTAACTGTTTCAGTACTCAAACGATTACGAATTTTTGTTTTATTTAAATTTATCGCAGAAAATATATTCTTTAAGCAGTTGCAGAACGAAGGAATGTGGAAGCGACAATATATTGAAAACAAAATCTTTAAAAATTGGATATGCGAAGTTTCCATCGCCTGTTTTTACTAACAATTTTTTTTAAAAACATATTACATCGGTTATTTTATCAAATTCGTTGAAATTTATGTTTCTTTAGAGTAGATGGAAACGTTAGTAAAACAGAAATTGTACATGGGCTCTGTTCGACTCACATAGCTCATAATTATAGAGTTTATAGAAAACGGGTTTCTCCAATAGAAAAGATTGTTTTAATGTAAAAAAATCGAAAATTCTTGATATCAAATATCTTGAAATTTGATGAATTTGATGTAAAAAGTCTTGCACCTATTTTGGAGCTCAAAAATCTTGAAAAAAAAGATATATCTTGTAATCTGGCATCACTGAACCCAATGCTTAAGACCAGGAATCGCCACTGAATGACCTGGGTAAAGGTTAAACTGTTTAGCAATATCGTGAGGAGACCTATACCTACCTAAATGCCTTCGATCTTATTGCGCGGGATTTGAGGGTCTTGACAACTGCCTGACTGTCGGCATCTACTGCCAACCGGTCAGAGTAAGATGATGATGACTTCGGCCTGAAAGAAGCTGCAATAATTCGGTAGGTCGAAAGAAGTGGATGTCCAGGGGACAGATTCCGTATAAGAATAACAGTCTGGACGATATCGTTTTTGAAACATTAATGAACATGGCCGAACTATTTTGCCTATCGTTAGATTTCGTTACATTTATGGAAAACGAACTCCATTAAGCTCTCAAACTCGTAATTTTTGCACTTAGTTGCTAGTTTTGGAGGTCTACCTTTTCGAAGATAATTGCCTAAAAAGTTGCGAAATGAGTGCCCTCGAGAAGACGCAAGCACCGCTTTTATTATGATGTGGTTTTGACCGAGCGGTTATTAATATTGCCGGCTCTCAACGTATAAGGCATCACGTTGCGTCCCTTCCGATCCGTCCGGTATGGAGTGCTTAAAAGCCATTTTGAAACGTCGAAGGGTAGTCGGTCTGAGAAAGATGTCATTGAATCATTAGTAGGAGTAGGACAAATAATTTCTTTTCATCACTGTCGAGAGTCACTCAGCCGCAACGCCGCGTCTGTAGCTTATTGTCCAGCACATTAATTGCATTGCCACTTTGATCTACCTAAATACGCCGAAGATTGATTATGTTTTTTCAAAGGAAGACTACGTAGCTGCGAAAAAGATTTTACAGCTCAAAAATGTCAGGGGCCTTACCAATAAACATTTTTAGCTTAAACTCTTAATTTTAGTAGTTCACAGTTGCTATATTTTCCATACAAATTTCGCAATTTGGAGCTCTCGTAAATTTAAAGTCGAGACTTAAATTTATTATTAGTACGGCGCAAGCAGTATATACGAAACATACGACTTAATCTGCAATAAATATATCTTCAAGTCTGTTTAAATTAACGTACAATATACAAACGGCGGCGTTGAGAAGACCTTCCCAATTTGTGTACATTTTGCAATAATAGTGCAAGGAAAGATGCTATTGGCTCTACAGGAAAGTAACGGGAAGACATTATTTCTACTGAGATTTTATCGTTGTTCAAGTAAAAACAAAATGAACGATCGGGAAAGAGCGCATAGTGATCTTAAAAGAATGGTATTAGTCTTTTTCATTAGCTTAGTGTATTTATTATCCGAATTCTTTCAGAGTCATTCTTCTTTTCCGATCGATCTGCTCTAATTTGCTGACTATTATATCACTTTAATCTGGACTTGCCAAAGACGTCAGACCTTCTGCACTTAGTTACTCACGTGAAAGCCTCTGATGTTTCGTTTTTTTTGACTGTTGTTCGACAACATACAACTGTAGCCGAGTTTCACATTGTGTGAAGTGTGGCTAATCTTTAGACGGTTGTACCTTTTGGATCCTGACTCTAGTGTTCTCTGGTAAGGATTGGACATGCTGTATATTTTAAGGCGAAAAGTTCGTTAGCTTTATAGGCAATTATTGATCTCCCCTTGCGGATGCAGTAAAATTGTACAGGAATAGCCCGTATATAAAGATCGTCTATGCATGTCGCCGTCCACACTCAGTCAAAACAAATTTGATAGAAAAACGCCCTAAAAAATCTGTCTTTCAAAGGGTCCGAGGATGAGGCCCATGCTTCCGCAAAAGGTATTCTATATAAGTTCTTGTATAGTATCTTCTTGGTTTTATTCGGGGAGGCTTAACTTATCAAAGATGTCTTCTTAGCCAGAAGAAGTAGGGATGGGTAAGAGTGATTCCAATATTAAGATCCAAAAATAATAGCAATTTGTGTACTGGGTATTAATTAATCAAAAAAGCTATGGCAGCGGACCTATGCACGTCGATATTCCACCACAACAAATATTTATTTGAAATGAGTGAAAAATTTCAGGTTAACATGAAACGAGTGTCTTAAATATGTTTAGGGCCGTTTGCTCATACGACTCTTAACGATTTAAGTTCTACTTAAATACTTATAGGTTACTTTTTTAAAGCGTAAACTGTCACATAAGAATTTATTAATTTCGCAAACATTATACCTACAATCTACATGCCTGTCAATCTTTTATTATATTCGCAACTCCAACGCAACACTCGTACGAATACTATAATCTATAAAGCCCATTTAATACCATTAGAAAATGTCACCAATTCATTTTTCACACGCAAGGACATTTGCATGCCAGTCAATATAAATATTTAAATAGCGAACGTGTCAAAATAGATTTTTTGTCTCCATTGCGTTCCTGTCCCACCAGAGTGTTTTTGTTGCGATTCACATTCGTTATGTTTTTGTTTTAATACCTTGCATCAGCGGTACTCTTCATCATCATACGTCAATTTGGCACATACTAAAACGAATAACGCCAATTTTTTTCCCGTGTTTGGCTTAAAAAGATTAAGGATTTTCGATTATTCGATATAAATTGTAAATACGTTATGACATAACATTGTATGCGCTTTCTGCATCCAATGGGTTAGCTGCAGTAAAGCTTATCAATTATTCTATTTGAATTTTGTGTGTTGGATGAATTTAATAGTAAATGAAAACCGTGCATGCATTTCACTTCTTATTAGTACGGTCGGATCCTAGCGTACAAATTCTGGCGATGTTGCCCGACTGCCCTCAGATGGATGTATGTTGCCATTGTGTGACCAATGATCACGTATGAAGCGGTTGCATGGACAAAGAGAACCAGAAGGAATAGGAGGTGGAAAGCGCATCATATTGAAAGCGTTAAACGCACTGCTCATAAAGCAACTGGAGGGGGCCTAGAACCAAATATTCTGTTCCAATGGGCAAAAGTACCAGCATCTTCCAGGCTTAAATCTGTGCTGTAGATGGGTGTGTCCAAATCAAGCTCCACAGAAAAAGAACCAACTATGATATTATAGCTTTATTGTCAGATAGGCAGGCTGCTACTGCATCATCAAATCCAAACTTGTGTTCGAATGCCTACAAAAACTTAATGTACGCTCTGTTGGTAGCCTGGCCATGTGTGAGGTAATGAAATGGTCCTGAAATATACTGCGGAATAAGGGATCACACCCTCTAAGAAGAATTTAGGAAGATATAGAGAAAGACAACAGGACAAAAACCTGGCATAAGAATCGGGGCATGAGGCAGGCCAAGAAACTTCTGGGGCAATAAAAGATTCTATGCTCGAATTAGAATGAGCAAAAAAAAAACGGTCGTCCTAACGAGGCATTGTAGACTCAAGGAACATCTCAGGAAACTGAGTAGGTATAGGTATATGTCTAAAAAAAGGTCTCCGCAGATTCTACGATAAGTCCAGTGAAATCCCAGAACACGTGCTGGGATAATGTGGGGCACTGACCCACAAAAGACTGAAATACTACTGCCACTGAAGCCAGCTCTTATTCTTAGATTCTTAAAGGAAACAAAAGAGAATACTATAGGACGGATTTTTGTTGCAGGCGACGTTTCACTAAAAAATGTCAATAATTGTGTTTTTCTTGACAACGATTTTGAGTAAGCAAACGTCCGCCAAACATCCGAAAGTTTCAGTGATATGAAAGAGCTTCTACATTTGCCGTTTGGACTCGGCATAAAAATGTAGATCCTTTCCATTCGTCCCAAAAATGATCACACAAAACGAATGGTTGCGAGAAGCTAGGCCTAAAACCGTTGCGCCAACTATTTATTTTTTAAACTTTGGAAAACGTAATTTCTAGAGCACTAAGGCCGGTATTCACCGACCAATATTAAACAAAGAGCTTTATAAACCTATTCATCAATGGCTATTAGTGCATATTTAAGTTGAAAGCAGTATAATAACTTCGAAAATTCGAAATCAGCTGTCGTTTTCAAAATTACATGAAGTCAATTCTTTCCCTTGTTGATATTGCGCCTTCCTCCAAATATTGTGTGAGGTGCTCCTCTTCTGAGCTGTTTTCCGAGAATAAAGAACTGCTAGACGAAGTGCTAAGAGGATCGCTCAAATTAACAATTGAAAATTAAATAGTTTATATCTATATGTCACTAATTTGACAATTAACATTTTCGAAAAAGAGTACACAAAATCGATTTAGAACGCGTTTGCAGATTCGATTTTTTTTCGCATATACGAACTAACATGGATTCAACCCTAATAGTGCTTGGTGAATACGCCGAAAAATCTTACATTTATGAGCCTAGTAAGCTAATAATTGATTTAAGAGCGCTTGATAATTACCGGTCTAAAACTTGCAACAATTAAAATGCGCAACCATCTCAAGCACCGTTTCAGGTTTCCTTCCTTTCCAAAGTTAAGTATTTAGCAAAAAAAACTCCTCATTTTGTAGAAACGCATTGGGGACGTTCAAGTAACTAGTTTAGTAAGTCTGACAGCTCTCTCACTAAGTGTATCTCGGTTTTGATGGCGGGAAATCGGTCAAATGAGCACCTGTTTCTGTTGACGTTTATGGAGGGGTAGCCGACGAATCTGGTCAAGAAATTCGTGACTGAGTACTAAGTTGACAGTTCTCATATGTAGCTGACGCAGAAAAAGTGACGTTCCCGACCAATCTAGTTTTTGCGTTCAGGTTACATCTCATCCAGACCAATCTAGTCGCCTTAAGATAACTAGATTCTTAAATGCGGCCATTGTCTCATCTACATCTATTGGCAAAACTGTATGTTTTTGCGGAAGTGAGACCACTCTATCAAATAAATATTATTTCGTGACACCAAAATAATCAATTTGAAATTCGTTTCTACATTCAAAGCATCAGTTCTGGTAAACTTTTTCCAAAGACGCTTTTCCCCTATAGTCTACAGCAGACAAGCGAAATCACACATATACAACGAAAATCAATATAAAAATATTGCGCGGAGTGGTAGCGTACATCATTCGCAATATTGTCATGACATCATGAATGCTAATGGCTCTTTGTATTAGAGCAATTCATCTTTTATTATCATTTCCGTTTTTATTGCTCGAAGGAACTGGATTAACATAAAGTAAAGAAAATGGATAACCAATTGCCAGAAGATAAAGAAAAGATGTTGCAAAAATCTGTCATTACCCAAGACCGTTGATGGTCTGAGAAAAATGGCCCAAATTATGTACGGATGTATATAAAAGAAATCAAATAAACCAGAACAAATTTTTATAACAAATCGACATTAGAGGTTCATTTTTTTGATTCTTTCAATAAGTCTTAAAAAAACGAATCATCTGTTTTTTTTGGTATTTATATAATAAAAGTATGCATCGTTGGGCGTTTTGTTAAACAAAAAAACGGATGTTAAAGTTGTCTGCATTGTGGCATCTATCATAAATCTATTTACCTCCTTTCAAAGGATACTGAGGAATAAAATAGTTATGGCATACTTGTCATTAGAACTAATGTTTTCCTGCCACTTATACAATTTTGGAGAATCTATATTATCAAAATTCGCTGTTTGAAATATTGTGGAATCAGATCACAGAGTCAAGAAAATCACCAACTGTTTTAAAAAGCATATGGTTTTTTTTATAAACTGAAAAGCCTGTTATATAGTTCCATTCGAAGTTTTGTTTATTTAATTTAAAAATTGACAAAATCATACTCGCGATTCATGCGGCAAGTTATTGACATGGTCTTGGATTCAGTATAATATTTGGCCGAACTCCTATCCGGATTGATTGGTTGCATTAGCGGTAGTTTAAGTCTATACACAGGAGTAGACAAATCAATTTGATTCTCGGTAACTGATATATCCATTTGGTGTACTTCTACAGTTTCTTCGGGCATTTTGATTTCGATTACCATATCCTCACAACTACTTGACGCACTTGACTTGTTCCCCATCTGTCAAATGAAGTGGTAACCTTAGATATTAACAGACTTCCCGTTTTGTAACTGCATTTAAATACTAACCTGCAAAAACACATCTTCTGTACCGACTGCTTGCTTGTACCGGATAGTGTATTCCGGCCTTTTACGAGTTTCTAAAATGTCAGCATCTTCCTTTTCTTGTGCTTCTAGCCACTTATCGATTGTAGTGTCATCTTTCAGTTCATCTTCTTTTGGACCAGTGTTGGCGCTTTTCTGTGGCTGGCTGCCGATATTAGATGGCCCTACAAGAGAGTAATAAAAATATTTCTCAATTTTACATAACGTTTCGAGTTCAATTGGCTTTTGTGGCGAGGACTTGCCTAGTTTTTTGCCTTTATTTTGGTTATCGTCCTCCGAATCGGAACTTGAGTCAGCTTTGTCCTGACTTTGAAGTAGTTTTTTCAGCAGCAGAATATTATCCGTGTTGTCAAAGAGAGACATGTTGAATAAAGTTATTATGCGCCTTTATATGTGAACCAATATCATTAACTAATTACTTAGTTTATGACTAATATGAGCTATATTAATTTATTGATCAATCAAATTGAAATCGTTTGCAAGGCAACCTCAAAGCATGTTTGTTTCTATGGCATTTACGTATTTTGTATATGCTTTGACTGACGAAGCAGGAAAAAAATGATTTAAGTTTTTTCTAAGGTGGTTTACCCATCCACCATCCATAACAAATCAGCTGGTTCGCGCATTCACTAATACTTCTTACCATTTGTAAGAGATATGGTCATGAGTACCTACATTTTTATATGTTGCCTTTTCATCACTGGCGTTTGGTACTTCTTATTTAAAATGCGGAAAAACGATAGTTTTTTATATTGCATTCACACTGAAGGGAAACCTATTAAAATATTGGAACATTTTATTAGACTTTTAAATTGCATGCACCATTGATTTAATATTATAAATTAATTAAAACGCTGAGTTAATACTACTATTCCTTTAAAATTAATAAGGAAATATGTAATAGTTTTAATAGTGTATTCATACAAAAGGGGAACTTATTATTTTTGTATTATATAATAAACTATTTAAAATAATAAGGTATTTAAAGGAACTACAGCTTCAATAGTTTTTGAATTAAAATAATTATTTTTTTCTAATATGTAATAGGAAAAAAAATATTGACTTATTTAATTTATAGCAAAAACACAATAAAATAAAAGGAATTCGTATTAAATTATAGAATTTGTCTATGATTGGACAATATACAGAGAGCTTATGTGAGGATAGAAAACGCTCCTTCGCGGTCGGTTCAGGTGTAGCACTACTATCCAGATGATATTGCTGATGTTTACATTGGCTTTGGATTCTTGTTAGCATAATACAATGGCTACATTGTTTTCAACTACATTCTTTGGGCAATCAGATCTTCCTTGAATTCGAAGACGGATCATCAAACAGTGCTTCAACCTGCCACGCTCCGATTTTTAAAATCAGATGTTAACAAAATCATCCATTCGCAGTACCAGAATGATTCCTTAAATTTATTTGTTCGGATCACTTCGAACTTCTAATCAGCTGTTGGAGACGCCATTCACCGCCTAACTTTGCGTGTAATAAACTCGGTAACTGCGTCGTCCTATTCTCAATATCACAATATCAGAGCAGATATGGAGAGCAATCTACCTGTATCCACAAGCTAAAATACACCGAAACTCATCTCGGTCACATTATCTTTGAATGATGCAATACAATGCACCCACTAATCTCGCTGACCAATTTCCTCAATACCCCCTGTATAGCAGCAGATAATTCAAGATCAACATAATCTTTGTCGTCGCCGTTCACCATTCCATCTCCACGCTCAGATTCGCCGCAAGTAGATACTTTTATATAACGAAGCATCCACTACCCATCCACCCTTCCGTTTGGCTTTCCGTACTGGCTCAAGGAGTCCTGTGGCCTTAAGTTTTAAGATCAGCTCATGTGCGAGCTTTCGGTTACGACGAGAAATACTTCGTTACACTGCAGCCACCGAAATTCTTGACTAGATTTGTCGGCTACCCCCCGATAAATTTCAACTGAAAAAACTGATCAAGCCATTCAATTGGTGCATGCTGTATGACATGAGCCAGCGCAACTTTATCTTGATCGGATTGTACAATTTAAAGTTGCATACGGAAGTAATGATACCAAAACCACGTAGCTAATAATGGGATGATGACTTCGGTTTAGAGTGTTCATAGCCGACTCATATTTACAACCTCATTTTCAAAGGCTATGGTATTCCCTGCTATCTACCTAGTCCTGCCATAAGTTCTGTTACAACTTCAAAGTCCCATAGAAAAAAAACGAGTAAACATATCGAATTATTTTTTTTTTTATTTATTAGCCCACATTATTGGCTATTTGAAAAAAAATGTTTCATTCAAAATGGCCGCCGTTTGCTTTCACACAAGCCTTCAAACGTAGTGGCCATTGGGCTATCGAGACACGCACGGTATCCATGGATATCTCGGACGCTGCTTTGGTCAATGCTGTTTTCAGGCTTTCCAAATTTCTGTAGGGAGTCTTGCAGGCCATGTTTTCCAGTTCTGACCACAAACCATAACCCAGTGGATTCAGATCTGGACTCCCCGAGGGCCAATCTTCAGCTGCTGTGAAGCCAGAAATGTTGAGCCTGAGCCACTCCTGCGTGGTTTTGGCCTTATGCGCTGGAGCAGAGTCTTGCTGGAAGATCCACCTGTTTCCGTTGAAAAGGGTATTGGTCAAGCCTTTAACAAGACCCTCTAGCACGTCCTCTTGATAGACCTATGCCCCAGTTTTCACGCCTTTTACACGGAAATGGAGGGATGTGACACCTTGGTGGGACACCCCTCACCAAACCATCACGGACGCTGGATGATGGCCTCGTTGAACCCTAGGAACAATTTTTTTCGCTTCCTTAGATGAAGTGGCATAAATCTTATCATTTTGCTTATTGAAAACTTCTTCAACGGTAAAAATTTTTTCATCCGTAAACAAAATGTTTTCATGGCCATTGGCCGCGTGCCACTGCAGAAGTCTCTTGCATCTTTCCAGCCTAATTTTTTTCAGTTGGGGAGTTAAGAGATGACCAGTGGACCGACAATAGGCTTTCATATGGAGATCGTCCCGAATCAACCTTGACATCGATCTGGTTGATATATCCAACTCCTTGGACATTATTTTCTGTTTTCTAAGGGGATTTCTCCGAATTCGCTCACGCACTGCCTTCACTACCGCACTTGTACGGACGACGCGTGGGCGACCACTTCTTGGCCTGTCATCGACTCTGGACATTTCGGAGAAACGATCAATAGCCCGATAAACGAAATTTCTCGATATGCCGAGTGGTTTTAGCAACTCGAAAATTTGGCCAGCACTCTTCCCGCACTTATGCAACGCAATTATCGCGATTCGATTTTCTTTAACGCCCCACTCCATGTTAACAGATCGCAAGCTGAAACCAAACTGGCTAGTTTTCTTTACTACACAAGGCATGCGTTCCGAAAAAAAAGTTAACGGTTCTATTCCCGCAAGAAGTTGTTTGCAATAAGCGATGGAAATTGTGTAACAGAACTTATGGCAGGACTAGGTACAGTAGCTGATATTTGTGGATGCCATCCAAGGTTACAATGGATAAGCCTGCTAAGTTGTGAGTATAACAAACAAATTTTAGGGCTTGGCACCCGCTCTGTTTGCAGTGCCTGACAATATGGGCCCATCGACAAAGCATATCGCAGTCCATCGCAGCAATAACTGAACAAGATCAATCTTGTCTGGTTTGAAACAATTCCATTTCTATTTGGCCTGCAATTTATTATGGAACATCCGAACATCGTTGTGCAAAGTTAACAAGTGACAGTAGCTACAAGGTGGTTTCGGAAATAGATCCTTTGCAGATATGAACAACCCGTGTTCCCAGACTTTGAAGACAGTTTTTCATTTCTTTTATCAGCAAAAGCATACTTTCCCCTAAATTAGAAAAACGTTCCCCTTTTTCCCACTAAAGTCCGTATGACACTACATTTTTCTCTCGTTTTTATCACATTAAAACATGTTGAAAAGCCTGCTTCGTGTAAAAGAGACTAAAAGTGTATTACAAAATGGGTAGCAGTTGTTTGCAAAACAACCACAAACTTTTAAAAGAATTTATTTTCAAATAATCTTGAAATGTCAGAAAAAATCTGACAGTGGTTAAAAAATTTAATTTGAATACATTTTCTTATTTTTGGATATATCTATATAAAGAAGGTTGGTGAGAACGCACTCCTATCGGGAACTAATTTTTCGTTCTAATAGTTCATACTGCTCTTGTTTCACTTTAAAAGTATGCAAAATGCAAAAAAAAAGTAGTGTCTTAAGGAATTAAGTGAACTATCATTACGCCGATGGGATGTTTTTATTTCAGATTTATAAACTTGAAAATTTCATCATTATATTAATACGTGAACATTAAAATTCGGTACACTTTTTAAGTAAAATTTTAAGGGCCGATGTTTAATGTGAACCACACCTTAATGTCAAGTTTTTTTCTGTATTTCATTTTACATTTCTCAACTTCCGACTAACTCAATTTGAACCAAATTCGAGGTCGAGTTCCGCGATGATACAAAACAGGTAGGTAATTGAAAGGATTTTGGTGACAATCAATTTTTCGCCGCCATTTTACCATAGCAACGTATTCAAATATAAATCATCTTACATTAGAACCTGTTTCAGATGGAGCAGCTCATTAACGTATTTTTTCGATATCCAGATGTCGCTCTTTTCGTTTTAAAAACAAAATTATACATTGGCCACGTTCCATTGCCCGATAGATGACTAGCGGCATGTCAAACTTCATATAAAAAAAAATTCCATTTTACAGAAAGTGCTAGACGTCTAGCGTAAATGGTGAAATGTCAACTTTTTTTATATGGAGTTTGACATGGCGCTAGTCATCTAGCGGGCAGTGGAACGTGGCCAATGTATAATTTTCGAACACAACCGATACTTCATAGTTCTGATTAAACTTTGAAATTGTTTGTAAATTTGTTAATATTCAGAGACTTGTGATTTTTTCATCTCTCTCGTTTTCCACCTTTTCTTTATAAAAGCGCCCAAATTGACGCTTTTCCCCTCAACTGGGATCACTGGAACAACCTCGACAGCCGCAAGCACATCATCTCTCCAAACAATTATTTGGTCTGCTTAAAACAGCCTTACATTGAAGGTTAGCAAAGTCTTCGACTGTTATTAAGTTTGTCATATTTTATGATGCATACACAATACACATTAGTATTCTCATAAATTCTTATTTTTAAGGATTCCCATAATTTCAGCAAATCGCTTTTCAGATGATTAATACCTCAATTGGGAATATTGCCAGCGGTATATGTATAATTCTGTAGACGCGTCATAAATATATTGTTTGTCACTGTTAGGAATAGCTGCTGGCTACAAAACTGCTGGAAAGGGGGATTTTGTTACTTTCCGAATAAACTGCCAAAGGCGTCAACACGAGAAAATGACAAAATATTCGGATGACTGAGTGGCTGAAATAAGGATGAGCCAAATAAGGAAAACGGAAAAGTTATATTTATTATCGACACCCATTATTGTTCTACAGCGAGCCAAAGTAAAGTATGAAGTTCCAAAGCATTTTCTTTTTATTATTTGCCAGGTGTATAATGAGGTCACTTCAGGGTATTTGTTAAGAGAAGTATTTTCTCGGAAGCCAATGGCTGTAATAAGAATGTTCTAAATTAGTATGTGTCAATTATCCAGTATCTCGTGGATCTATTTTTGTTTAAATAGTTAGGTTTGTCCACTAATTAGGACTGACCCTTTTGAGCTACACTTCGCAGATACAAGTTAAAGCAGCCTTATTACTAGTGGAGTGACCATGCCTAAACTTTCAAGATGTGGAAATAATTCCAATCTTAAGCTGTCAAGAGGGAATCATGTTTATTTTTATTGCCAATTCAAATGTACGTTGTGTGTGTTTCGGACACACACGTTTCTGTAAATTATTTCGTTACTATGATAACCCCATTTCAGAAAATTTTGGCCAGTTCTATACTGAAATGGATATGGAATCGGCCATAGACATAATTATGGACTGCTAGTGAAATGTCAGTTTCATATACTTCTGCGAGAAAATATGTTCCAAAAAACACACGCGCTACAGTTTTACAGCGGATTAGCAAAGAAGCACATGCCGCCGTCAAATTTAAATTGCCATAGCAACGTAAACAAAAACGCGATTTTTTTTTCAAAAAAAGTTCGTTTCCATAGAAACATGTAAACAAAAGAGCGACATCTTGTGCTAAGCGTCATCTATTCAAAAGATGCAAAGCTGCAAAGAGTGATTTAAAATTAATTTTGTAACATTTTATTATTTTGAAAAAGAAAACGAAAATAGCAGTTCATTGTAACTTATTGTCCCATGAACTGAACAAGTTTTGTAAATTTATTTCGTATTAATGTTTTATAATCATTTAAATTATTTTTTTTTGCAATATGGTGAAGCAAAACTTTTGAATACATTTGGATAACAAGTTTTATCAATAAATATTTATGCTTTTCAAGAATATCACATTCGAGGATATGTTGATCAAGTTCGTTATATAAATTTCTTAAATCTAGACTTCTTAAAGAACTTAATACTAAAAGGTTATACATATTATTGCACTTTAATTGTTTTTGCACTTCCAATATTGCAATCGCCTTTTGTGTGGATTTGCATATTTTTATTGTGTCCTTATGGGGATATCTGAGATACCCTCTAGACTTTAAACAAATTAGATCAGATTTCTCTGTTTTGCATGAAGTTAAGAAATGTTTGCACTTAGTACAAGACAAGGTGCGAATAATTTTATATTGAACGAAGCCACTGATATAAATAATTATTCTTCGTAAGGCGAGTGCAATAAGTAGTCACTAGAAATATTATTTAAAAGTATGAAATCGTCTTCTACATTTTCTTCTATGTTAGATTCTTCTTTTTCACAAATTGCAGAAGATGTCACCAGAATGTGGGTGGTGTCTAATGCAATACAGTTTGCTTCAGCAGACGATCGGACTTTATTATGTATAAGAAGACGTTTGTAAGCTGAGGCAAACTGTTCAGTATTTGGGTTATTATTGAACCCTCCTCTTGACCGTATACTTGAAAAAAATAATTCAAAATGCTCTTGTGAAAGCTTATATGACAAAATATAGCTTAAATATTTGTCTTTTTCAACATAATTCTCATACATACGTTTTAGGTTTTTCATATTAATTATATGAACCTATGAATCCTGCCTTATTTCTTGAGTTTACAATTTTTTCATTTTAGAGCATTAAACCTGAAAGATATTTTATTGCATCCTCGAAGAACTCAAACGTTTCCGCTTTGTTTTCGCCAAAAGTCCCCTTTTAAATTGTCGGCCAAACCTTGATTTTGTATTGAGACAATCAAAAAAGTTGTTTATTTTTCTTATGAACACAAAAGTTGCCTCACATCCCTTGAATTCATTGTCCCCCTTATTCAAAAGAAACAGTAGGAACTTAGCTGTACTTTCACTCAATGTTTGGGTGGCAAGCTTAACATTCATGATTTTGGAATGCCAGTTTATGTGTTTTTTATTTAATTTATTTGCAAAATGCAGGCCCAAAATTTCCTGATACTTTACTAATTCTTCAATATATTGCCACCTAACTTTGCTGCCCATTAGTATCATAAATCGTCCGTTTTGTTCCCCACGTATTTCGAATTAGTTTTAGACAATGGCATGCGTCTACAAATATTGAAATTTCTCTGCCACTTTGCTGATTTTTGAAAAATGGAGAAAAGTCATCCATGGTCCCACCTAAATGCTTGATCATGCCCAAGTTTCCTGGATGGCCGTCGAATGTCAACACAGCTATTTCCACATTTGATTGTGATAAAAACTTTATCATTTGTTGGGTTAAGTTAGCCTTTTCTGAAGAACTAAGACCATTACGAAAAAAATACCCTACCGGTAGCTTCCATGCATCATTCAATCCCACTAATAAATAAACTAATACTTCTTTCGCGGGAGGTAAATCTTCTGTGGAATTGAAATTGGTGCCGAAGTCAATCGTACCGACGTATTTCTTTTTAACATCATCCCACTGAATGTGCCTTCTTATAGCCATTTCATCCATCATAAGACATGCGACCAGTTTCCTATTTCTTCTTTGCAATGATGTAGTTTTGAGATCTAATACATCTAATGACTTTTTCGTAAATCCAGCCGTCACCTCAGTTTTGGAGTACCACGACCTAAGCGTACTAGGTGCGGGTAAATTGGTTCTGTATAGAGATCGTAGTAATTGTAGGCGCGTGGGCTGTAAAAATGCAATGTCAGTGCAAATGATCTTATCTCCACAGGATATTTGGCAACAATTTTGCCACTGCTTAATGTTTTAAGCAAGCCGTTATCATACGTCTGAAATTTTATTTTATTAAAAAAGTGTAAATAAAACTAGCTATAAAAGGTAATAAAATAAACTGATAGTTGCAGCAGATGCATGTAGCTACCCTAGGCCTAGCCTTATGTCTAGTCCAAATGGCTAAAATTGGAAAGCTCTACCAGGATTTCGAACCTTCATGCCCATGTAAGTTTTTTTTTTTTGAATTTCCGATGCTTTACATGTGCAGTCCATAACAGTTTTTTCCACTCACTCAAAATCTACTGTTTTGTTGATGCTTACCTGTAAAACTTGGGCTGCGTTTTCCGAAATATCATGATTTAGCTGCAATTTTGTTATCAACAAATTCAAGGTCTTAATTTTTTTTCGAATTCTGCAACAGCTGTCGTCTTAATTTTTTGACTAATATTCTCTTTGCGCCAACTTTGTCACCAAGTCCAGTGTTCTTTCTTCGCAAGCTCCGCGGAGTAGTCTCAACTTTTGCTGACAACCTAAATAATATAAAACCTCACAAAATAATCTGCACAATAAAATGTTGTGATCTTACTCTTCGTGTAAAACGTCACTGTTTTTATCAATGAAAGTTTCCAAATCAGATGAAAGGATTTCAATATTTTCACTGAAATAGTTACAGTAGTTTTATAATAAGCCTTATGTAAAGATATGTTTAAGATCCGACTACTTACAATCCTTCTCTAATCATTTTGGGAAAGATAGTTGGTACAGCACCATAGGCCAAGTGCACCTTTCCACAAATAACCATAAGTAGATTTGGTTCAAAATGTTTACCACAAATTAATGCCTTTTTGCAATGGTCATGATCAACTTCCTGATCATTAAATGCTTTTAAAGAAACAATTCAATCTTTAATCAGCTTTCCTCCACGAAATATTCTAAAATATGTATTAATTAAATAATATTTTCATATTGCATAAACCGACCTAGACTTACTTGTGAAATGAGACAATTTCTTTTGATGTGCCCAGTTGCCTATAATTGGAATCGCAACCCACAACACAACACTTCATTTTAAATATATTTTAAAGTATTTTTTTTAACTTTTTAACCCACTGAATATTTGCAAACACTACCGAATTTCGAATAATTTCAGAGTGACAGTAAACTTGGTCGTTTTAAGTTTACTCTGTTTTCCGCTGTAAAACAGTAGCGCTCTGCATTTTTGGAACATGCGTGAAGTTGGCTACTAGCAGTCCATATATAATAAGTCAATCGGAATCGGCGGTCTCATAGCACAACAACAACGACCAACGATTTGAAATCCTATATTTGCATACACTTTGAAAGTGGCATTGTTTGCGAATCATTTAGAATGTCAAAGTTCGCTTCTAAGAGTGCAAAGAAAATAATTGCAACATGGCAGACACTCAAACTTTTATCTCTGTTGACAGGAAAAAGAAAACAAACATTTGTTCTTATTTTGCACTGAGACAGTAAAATAAATATCTTTGTACCTACGTAGTAACCTGTATGAAAAGTCAAACCACCCGAGACTGAGTGGACTCAATGCTAACTGTGGTGGTACGCTGATGGAAGCACTCTCATTTTTACTGACACAAGATGAATGTGCTTCCCAGCTCCATTTATAATGCGATCGTATATCACAGCCACATAAGCCAAGCTGAAACCGTGCAGTTGTACCTCTGTTGATTTGATCAGAAATTTTCCAGTGGTTATATTCCAAATTAAGAAAAAAAGATGATAAATTGTATGGGGAACAAAACAAAATATGCTAACTTTATTACAAAAAGTTAAAAAAAAAAACAATAAAAAATAAGTAATAAATATAAACACAAAATTACTTCTATCTAATACATAATAATAAAGAACAAAAGGAATTCAGTTTTTAGCAATGAAAATTACATTTAATTATTGAAAATATACCACGAATATCTTCTTATGGTGGGAATAAAGTTTTTATTTTAAAAATAGAAAATATGATAGATTGCATATACATAGCATATTTCTTGTATACTTATATGCAATTTAGGGTTTAAATATGCTAGATTTAGCATGAGAAATGCTAAAATGGGACCATTGCTTCCGAAGATTTCTCTATCTTATATAATACATAAAAGAGTAGCGTGACATTACTCACGATACGTTAATCGTATAAACTTGAAAATTGGTAAGTTTATAGAAAATAAAAAATCTTCGAATACCTATTTCGCCTTTCAAAATTCGAGTTATAAAGGTTGAAAAAGAGGATGCAAACTTTTTTATTTAACCTTACTTCACTCAACCTGCTATTACATTCATAAGGCTTGGCCAATTCAAAAATGCTTAAAATGCTCTTTAGTCAATACTTCCCCGAGTATTCTAAGCCATCATTTATATTTCTGCTCCTTCCAGAGGCAGAGCTAGAAGAAATTAAAGACAGATCTATTTGATCAGCAAGAAATTTAAATTGATTTCTCGATTGCCAGCTCTGCTTGGGGGTGAGTGGGTTGATTATATCGTACCCATGGAAAGCATTACAGATGGATACTCATATACATACCCACAGCCACAGTGCGTTCGGTTATTCTTTACAATTGTTCTTAATATTGTTACGTTTTGCCGTTCCATATTCCATTCCGTATCGGTTTTTGACTTTGGGTTGTGTGTGACGGGCTACGGGCATGCGAGGGAGTATGACTGAAATTAATAATAATCGCAGTGCAGTCTACTCTACGTCCATAGCAACCCGAACCCATGCGCATGCGTTCCTACATGGCTATTTGCTGTGAGCTGTGCGTTTGGTGTTGGCTGAATTGACGAAGTCTGAGTGAGAATATGTTAATAAAGCCGTTAACTATCCGGCAGAGTTTTTAAAAATTCCCTAAAACCATAGGGTAATTCATACCGTAGACGGCTAACTCTTCGGAAGGGCACACCCGTAATGCTCCTTCGGAACCAAAAACCACCAAAACTATGTAATGGCACTAGACTGAAAATCAAAGCTTTGCATACAAATTTAATCGAAGCTTTCATATTGACCGGGGTTGCTCAAGGGGAAAAAGTATTCGTGTCGCGCATTCCTCTGCTACCTAATGACCTCCCATTTAACTTTAAGAGATTACAATTTCCCCTTAGATTTAAGGGAAGATTGCTTTACGCACTGTCAGTTTTACGTAGCTTGCTCTCGTGTTAGTTCACCTTAAAGTCTGGTAATGTTACTGCCGCCCAATAAAAAAAACAAGAAACATTGTCTATACAGAAATCCTTTAAAAATAAAAACTATTTAAGTAACAATTTTTTCAAAAAATTTACATTTTAATAGAGTCCCGGTGGTTTGTGTCCTATATCCAGTGATAGGTGTCCTTGTTTGTGTCCTATTACGTACCGGATATAAGTTGTGGGGTGTGTATAATGTGTATAGCTGCTGCTAGCGAAGACACACTAGATCGTGATGTGATTTAGATGGCTCTACGCATCAGTCAGTATACAGAATTTTGCTGGTTTGTGTATGTGAATTCTTCCGAATAGCCTAGGCTGCTGTAGATGGTGCTGTGTTCTTATCGAGTACCTACACCGAATTTAGATACTAACTTATTTTCAGTCAGATAGAGTGGGGAATATTTTTGTTTTTTGCTTTGAATGAATGCTAAATGATCTAAAAATTTAATCGAAACGAATGCAGACAGTTGTAATGCTTTTGAAAAATGTTTCGATTTGATATGACATGTTCCTGCGGTACGGTTTTCGTTTATATATTTCTGTGGGTTTTTTTGAAACAAAACAAAAACAATTTTAAACTTTCTGGTTCAAATAAAAATAAATGCTTTTTAAATTTTATTTAAATAACATTTAATACGTAGCAATAATTTGTACAATGTACTTTTGGTCATAAGAATTTTTTTTTTGAATTACTCTTTTTTGGATGGTATTTTATGACGACCCCAAGCTATGTAAACTCTAAGATTTGTCATGTTAAAAAAGGATGCGGCTCGAATCTGAATACTTGTTCCAAAAGTACTGCGCTAAACAAAAGTTGCTGTTCGCACGGACTGATCCCACGACCTGGGGCCCTACTCTGTATCTCGTTCCGAAAGTATAATTTTTCGAAAACGAACGTTTTGTACTCTTCTCTATATTTCGAAAGCGGAAAGAAATATACTACTCCCGGATTTAAAATTCCCAAAGTGGAATTTTGGTACCTAGCAACACGTTTTCGAGTGTCAAAATCATTCGAATGTGGCAAATTTGTTCCTACAACAAATCCGATAACGGAAAGATTCAAAAATATCGTGAAATGTAAGTTTTTGATAAAAATTCTTAGTGATAATGAAAGCGAATGGAAGGGATCTACAATTTTATGCCGAGTCCAAACAGCTAATTGAGAAGCTTCTTCATGACAGTTATACTCTCGGATGTTTGTCAGACGTTCGCGAGAGGTGGCGCAGTGGAAAAAAACCTTGAGTTGAAATTTGGGTTTTTCTCGGGATTCGAATCTGGGACCCCTCGCTTAGTAGTCCAACACACTAACCACTAAGCCACTGCGCCGACATTGCATAATACTATGCTTTAATTTCCGATTGAAATACAAGTGCTCGTTTGTTTTAGGTCTCATCATTTGGATGTATGTTCCGTCCAGCTTCTCGCCGTTTTATTTCACGCATTATTTTTAAAGTTAATACATATATGCTTTTGGGCACAATATTTTTTCTATTGTTCTACAGACTTCTGCACTACAACTTGATGCTGTTTGTTGTGACATGCCGATGTAGCAATCATTTCCCATTTGGTGCTGATAGCCTCCCTCTGTTAAAAAAAACTGCAGTTGACCTCAAAGGAGCGGAATGTTCATGGAATTTTAAACATACAGAAAAGCATCCCTTGACAGACGAAAATTCTGAACAAAACAAAAATAATAAATAAATAATAGCTTAAATTGGAACTAATCCTTGTTACTACTCGAGGCTTACCTTTTATCGCTTATTACCTTAATAATAGATTTGTTCCGTATAATTTTCCGTTCTAACCGTTCTTTCTAAGTTTCTTCGTCCATCCAAATCCAAAGAGCAACGGAATCCATTACCCAATTTTTTTTTTTTTGGAATTTTTCCACTAAAAATTATAATTTTTTCTTTAAAATTTTTTTTTACGTACGTATATTTAGCTTAATTTTTTTGTTTGTTTAGACAGATCTCATACAAAATAAATTAGAGACTCGATAAAAAGAATTGTTAGGTGCAAAAACTATTTAGTATTATTTTCTATATTTCGAAAGTGTTACTACCCATTTATAAGCGGAACGGAAAGCAATTTCGAAAACGATTGACTTTCAGAATGAAATAGAGAGTAGGGCCCCTGGGGTGAATGAACCATCAAGCTACATGCTTCTGGTTTACACAAATAGATTTATTAACATCTTGTTTCATGTCTTGCATTTGGGATTATTTAAAAAGACACTGCATCACTCCAAGAAAACTTCCCAAAATATTTTTTTCCGATGTTGCACCCAAACCCGTAAAACCGTTTCGAATGGATTACGTTAACAAATTTAAAAAGCATTCAAGTTCAAATTAAACCGTAATTCAGCTTAATGTTAAGTAGTACTCCTCTCATAGGGAACTTTATTTACAGTTTTCAAAATCTCCATTTGCAGGTTGTAAACTTCGGTTGGAGAACGAATTGGAAAAAATAAAAAGCATTTACTTTTATTTGAACCAGAAAGTTTAAAATTATTTTTGTTTTGTTTCAAAAAAAAAACCCACAGAAATATATAAACGAAAACCGTACCGTAGGAACATGTCTTATCAAATCGAAACATTTTTCAAAAGCATTACAACTGTCTGCATTCGTTTCGATTCAATTTTTAGATCATTTAGCATTCATTCAAAGCAAAAAACAAAAATATTCCCCACTCTATCTGACTGAAAATAAGTTAGTATCTAAATTCGGTGTAGGTACTCGATAAGAACAGCACCATCTACAGCAGCCTAGGCTATCCGGAAGAATTCACATACACAAACCAGCAAAATTCTGTATACTGACTGATGCGTAGAGCCATCTAAATCACATCACGATCTAGTGTGCCTTCGCTAGCAGCAGCTATATACATTATACACACCCCACAACTTATATCCGGTACGTAATAGGACACAAACAAGGACACCTATCACCGGATATAGGACACAAACCACCGGATACTCTGCACCACCCAAATGCACCACTTTGGAGCGCCAGAACCTACCTATTTATACTATTGATAGACGATCGACACCATAAACTATAAGTATTAAATAGATCGTCAGCTCAGTCAGGCCAACAAACTGTTTTCAACATCGACAAACCATATTAAGACCGCAAATTCGACCGATTAGCCGAAGTCCGGCTCTCTAACAAGCTCGCAAAAAAAGGTTGCAAAGTTGCTGACATGCATTCATAGAATTTTATTCTTTAAATTTCAAATTATTCGTTACGTATGGATAGAAATTTTTCTTAGGAATAAGTTTACGTTTGCTTAAAATATTTATAAGAAAATAACAACGTAGATTGGTTGAGGGAAAATAAAAACATTTTGATGAAATTTTCTTCAGTTATTTAAGAAAAATGTACACATGAAATCGATGTTAAGCTATTCAAAAGTGGAAAATTCAAACAAAACCATATTTGTCCTCATATGTTTCTAATAGCAGTGGATGCTTTTGATTAATGTTTATTTATTTTATTGTGTTACTCCCGAATCCTGTCACATTCCCTCAAGGTTGGCAGCATTTTTTTTGTATATTTTTGCATGTCACACGGATTATAATTGAAAGATATGAAAACAAAATGGCGGTATTTGAAAAAAGAGAAAGGGGCCAGCGGCAAGAGGATTGCGAGTTAGGGGCCTCAATACTTTGTGGGAAAGTACGTGCGCCATGTTAAAGTAAATGAGGGCGTTCAAGTATCTAGTTTAGTAAGTCTGACAGCTCTCTCACTAAGTGAATCTCGGTTTTGATTGGTCGAAATCGGTCGAGAGAGCAGTTGTTTCAGTTGATGTTTATGGAGGGGTAGCCGACGAATCTAGTCGAGAAATTCGTGACTGAGTACTAAGTTGACAGTTCTCATATGTGGCTGACGTAGAAAACGTGACGTTCCCGACCAATCTAGTTTTTGCGTCCCCCTAATATATGCCATTTCCGCTATGTGCAAAGTTCCTGGCAGCGTTAATTTTTTCCGTTTAATTTGAAAGTATTCGTTACCTGTGGATTGCATTTTTTGTAGGTAGAAAAAGTACAAAATTTGCTTCAAATATTTATGAAAAACAAATGCAGAATGGTTTAAGAAAATAAAAACATTTTTGAGCTTCTTAATAATAATGCCAGTTATTCAGTATGGAATTATGGAGATAATTCCCATCTTCATAGTACAGACACTATTAGACCTTTTTAATTTGCAAACATCTCCATCAGTAACTCTTTAGTAAGTTCGGTATAGTGAGGTTATGTTTCCACTAAAAATAAACTTGTGAACAGCTACTCCAGTGAAATAACTCTCCACCCATTCCTACTTCGTAACATTATCAATTGAATTTGAAATTAATTAGTGACAACAGTTCTCTTCATCGTAAAATTAATCAATTTTGATTGGTGAAGAAAGCAAATCAATCGTCTTGCGATAGTGGTAATTGCGGTCAGTTGGAATCATTGGTTCGGCGTTTGTATCTGAAAGCAATAATTGGATACAGTTTTGTACCTACCTTCTCAACAAATTGATCAACCGTGTTCCAATATGCTTTATCTATTCCTTAAGTGCCTTCTGAAGTGAAATGGTTGGGAACAGGAACAAATAATTGATTATATATGCAAAACCACACAAGTGAGAGCAGCAATCTACGAAATCATTCTCGACCTAAATTCAAGGATAAAGTTGATGAATGTGTAGTGCATATCCTCTTGTAGAAGTTACCGCAACAACGTTCATCCAGCAGAGGTCCATCAAATAATGTACAACTATGCTTGTATCTATCAATTATTCTGTCTGCAGCTTAACCTCTTTCCGCTTATTGCCAATGATAATGAGGAAGGCCCATACCCGGTTTAGTATAGTCTAAATTAAAAAAAAGCGGCCAAGTGCGAGTCGGACTCGCCCATGAAGGGTTTCGTAGCAGCAAGTACCATAAGTTCTTGTAGTTCGTTGTAACTTTGATCGATGTTTTAATAATTGCGTATTTTTTAAAATTAAGTTATTGATAAGTAAACATTATAATTAGGTTCAATATTTAGCATTCACAAATGTATCGAAAAATTAGCTCCGCGCTAGTTACGATATGGACCCCAGTATCTGAGTTCGGTCCCATTGCATCGGCGCAGCATCCAACATCTGTATGCAAAGCATGTCTTGCGTATCTTGATAATGATAATCGGCCTTACCAATAATCAACTTAAGTCTGGAAGTTTACGCAAAGACCACACACTTTCCAAAATCCCTTTACCAATAAACAAATATAGTTGGCAAAACATCGCTAACTGTAGGGTTAATGTTAATGTTGTTGTGAATAGGTATAGAAAATATAGATAGAAGAAATGTCAGCATTCAGCAAAATCCACACGAAATAATAAATTTTCGAACTGCTGGAGGAATATCAGGTAGTATGTGCGAATTTAAGATATACAAAGCTCTGTATTACTTGGTCGAATTCATCTAGGAGAAGACATGACAGCTTTTGTGTAGAAGAATGTCCACGGCTTAAAGAGACCTTATTACGACACAAATTCACTAATAAATCAATCGTGAAGTATTAGAAAATAAAGGAAAGCGTATTATAAAAAGTACCGAAAATGTTGTCCGATCGAACAATATAGCATTACTGATTTGCATACGATATTTGACAGATCAGCGGATATTTTGTGCATTTTCTATTTTCCGTTTTTTTTTGCTTATAATAAGCTTCAAAAAGATTTAAAAAAAAATCTGTTGGGCAAATTAATTTGCAATTTATATATTCCTTCTTTTAGAATAAAATCCTCGTTGTGAAATAAACCATTGACCTTGTTTTTCACGAAAACAAATTATGAAATTTTAATTCTGCGATGACAAAAAATGTAATAGTTTCTAAGAAAGTTGTCGCACTAGCAAATGTGGAGGTCTAATTGTTTATTGGTACCGTTTCACTAATGCTGTACATTTTTACTAAAGCTGGCAACCAGCTAATCGTCGACATTAGTGTTTGATTATTAGTAAGGCCGAAAGAGTGGCTTATATATTTTTTAAACAACAACCACTCGTCGCTGTAACCGAACGATTTATTGGAAAATTACGTCGTTTAAAGCGGTTGGTCGCTCAAACCGGAGTCGCTCTAAATGGATGTTTGTTCATAGGAATTAGTATGCAAACCTAACAAGTTGTTGTGTCTACGTCGCTTAAAACGGTTCGTCGTTATAAACGAAATCGTACTAAACGGATTCCACTGTAATTAGGTACAATATTTAGCATTCACAAATGTATCGAAAAATTAGCTCCGCGATAGTTACGATATGGACCCCAGTATCTGAGTTCGGTCCCATTGCATCGGCGCAGCATCCAACATCGGCAATGCTCAACACTTTCTGTATTCAAAGCATGTCTTGCGTATCTTGATAATGATAATGATAATGATGGGCTGCATAAAACATGATACATAAAGCTTAATAGAGAGAGCTGTCGTTACTATGGGAATGTCTCCAACGCTTTGCATGGCATTCTATGCTGGTAAATGCATATTATATTGCGATATGGACCACCTCTAAATTCGGTGGCATTGCTCTCTGCATTCGGGACATGGCTGATGGGATACACAAAGCTAATAGAGCTGTTGCAATGGGAATGTCTCCAATGCTTGCTCCATCGTAGATGGATCAGTAGTCTGTACTAGTTACAGGGGGGGGGGCACACATTTTACCACTTTGGAAGTGCCTCTCGCGCAAACTATTCAGTTTAGAAAAAAATTATATTAGAAACCTCAATGATATTAGAAACCGCAATATCATTTTTGAAGACCTATCCATATTTACCCCACACGTATGAGTTTGATGAAAAAAAATTCAGTTTCAGTTCTAAGTATGGGGAACCCCCAAAATTTATTGTTTTTTTTTTAAATTTTTGTGTGAAAATCCTAGTGCGGTTCACAGAATACATCTACTTACCAAGTTTCAACAGTACAGTTCTTAAAGTTTCGGTAAAAAGTGGCCGTGACATACAGACGGACAGACAGACATTTGGCTAAGGAACCCTAAAAAAACAAGTTCAAATTGTGAACAGAGTGTCGTGCAGAAGGCACTTAATAGGGAGAGGTTGAATTTTAATTGAATTTATTTGCACAAATCTCATCTACAGAAGCACTAAGCATGTATTTGTACATCTGCCCTCTGGAAATCTGAGAGCAGTGCACATTTAAAACTTCCACCAATCAATCAATAAGGCAATCTCCATCATGTGAATTTACCAAATGTTAAACCGCAACAAAGCTCATAATACTGCAATTAAATGCAAATTGCTCAATTGTTGTAAAATATGTAAAACTGAAGTCCATTGAAGCCCCACTCCTTCAATCCAATTTATTTTCCTGCAATTATGCAAATTTATAGTACTAAACTCTATCAATTACCACCGATAATTGTCAAATAAATTCTATCAGACGAGACGACAACCACCTGTACGAGTTCTCCAGTGTATTGCTTATTTCTGGCTTGGTCCCTCAATTTTCTTTATTATGCCAAAGATCAAAGAGGAGAATCCTCTCTGTCCTTACCTACGCACTTATTGAGATAATCATCCAAAATGGTCTGTCGTCTGTGTTTGGCTGAAATGATTTTGTTGGTAAATGCAAATCAGTGATCTTTGGAGATAATTACAGAATCTGCTCTCTGCTTAATATATTCCTTGGCTTGGGGAGAACCGGCAGAGATGATTTAACCAGTTTATTGCATTTATATACATACGTGTAGTGTATGTGGACCATTCCAACAGGTTCTTAATTAACATGCGAGACTAGAAGAGATGCAGTTGTTTGGAAGGATGTGTATAGTGCCAATTGGTCCATTAACCTCAATCACGCTCTCTAAGTTTCATCAGTCGAAATATGTACCTACGTAATATAGTAACCAATAGTGATGTGAGTAGATGACAATTAGTCGTGAGTAAGTACTTCTCCATATACATACAGAATTGTGGAATTTAAGAAAATGCAAGTGTAATCGGGCCAACAAGTGGATTGGAATTGTTGGAAAATTATTCATTTCTACATTTAGGCTCGGAACTCATTTTCCTTGTAGCTCCCAAGTTTTCGGCAATACTGATCTCAACAGATCACCTGTACAAATAGGTAACTCTTCTGGTGTGATCACGAGGGACAAACTTCTTTCGGCGCTGCACAGCCCAAAACCATACAAATCCGCAGGACCAGATGCTATTATACCTGCCGAAATACAGCAAACTTCTGATATTATCTTGCCAATGCTGGCGAATATCTTTAAGAGTTGCGTTGATCTTGTCTGCGACATTCCTCAATTGTTAACAAAAGTTAAGTTGGTTTTCCAGTTTCCAGCTCCCAAGTACAATCGATAGATCTCAGACCCATTAAAATAAGAACAAGTAAAAGTGTTATCATCGGCCTGGCCGATGCTTTGATACCCTCCACTGCATACAAGTCATGCAAAATTGGTTTTGTGAGGGAGGTACCAGAACTACTTGACCGACATACCCCATTTTTAATACCAACCTGACGCCGATAAAAAGAAGTCCTTTCACCAAATTTCGTTCACCTACGTCAATTACTTTGGGCGCTATCGTGCTTTCAACAGACAGAGAGACATGTGGGCCAATATTGGTTTTGCATGGGAGGTACCAGAACTACTTGACCGACATAGCTGATTTTCAATACCAACCTGACGCCGATAAAAAAAAGTCCTTTTACCAAATTTCGTTCACCTACGACAATTACTTTGAGCGCTATCGTGCTTTCAACAGACAGAAAGACAAATGGGTCCAATATTGGTTTTGTATGGGAGGTACCAGAACTAATTGACCGACATAGCCCATTCTCAATATCAACCTGACGCCGATAAAAAAAAGTCCTTTCACCAAATTTCGTTCACCTACGTCAATTACTTTGAGCGCTATCGTGCTTTCAACAGACAGAAAGACAAATGGGTCCAATATTGGTTTTGTATGGGAGGTACCAGAACTAAATGACCGACATAGCCCATTCTCAATACCAACCTGACGCCGATAAAAAGAAGTCCTTTCACCAAATTTCGCTCACTTACGTCAATTACTTTGGGCGCTATCGTGCTTTCAACAGACAGACAGACAGACAGACAGACAGACAGACAGACAGACAGACGGACATGACTAAATCGATTCAGAATGTGATCCTGATTCAGAATATATATACTTTATGAGGTCTCCGGTGACTCCTTCTTTGCGTTACAAATGCATTGGCAAAGTGAATATACCTTCCTCTGGAGGGTATAAAAATAAATAGCTCGCGCAACAGGCCCGTAGGGACCCTGGGCCTAGCTTCTCAACCATTCGTTTTGTGTGAGTTTTTCAGACCCATTAGTCTATATTTATTTTGTCTTAAAACTCTAGAAGGACTGATTGATATCAAATTACGTGACAAGATTGATACATAGCTTCTGTCTACAGCGCAGCAAGCACTCTGCAAGCAAGTATAGAGTACGGAAGGGTAAGATTTAGAGAGCGCCTAATATTCGGATTATGAACTCTAGTTTAATTGCCCATATTTCACTATGGTACAAGCTAATTCTCTTTTCTAAATATCTAGCGGTTGTTTTCGATAGAAAACTAATTTGGAAATCCAACATCTGAGAAAGAGTAACGAAGGCTATGGTCGTCCTACTCTCATGCAAAAAAAGTTAATAAATGGGGCTTACAACCTCCAATAATACACTGATTCAACATCTCAGTTAAAAGACCGCTACTTATACTTGGGGTGGTTGTCTGATGGACTGCATTAGATTAAGCTTCGAACTTAAAATATGTAAATTAGCAAAGTCGAACAATCAGCTAGTTTGTGCATGAATGGATCTTTTGGCGTACGATTCCCTTTGCAACACGGGATATTTTGTTCTATATCTGCCGTCTGTACAAACTGCCGCTGTTCTGCTGTTCGTCTTAAAGCAATGTCTGCACAGTGGTTTGGTAAATAAATTGGGAAATGCCTCCATTCTAAATAACTACGAAATCGCTAAAGACACGGACAACAATTGAAAGTGGACCTCAACCAACTTGGAGTGCGGAACTGGAGGTTGAGTTCTAGGTCCATATAATATACTGTATTATGACTTTGCATCAGTACTAACAGGGAATATAACAGAAACTGTAGCAACAAAACAAACTTAAACGAACACAAATAAGAACTATCTTATAGTAAAACAAGTAAAAGTGTTATCATCGGCCTGGCCGATGCTTTGATACCCTCCACTGCATACAAGTCATGCAAAATACCAGAACTACTTAACCGACATAGCCCATTTTTAATACCAACCTAACGACGATAAAAGAAGTCCTTTCACAAAACTTCATTCACCTAGGTTGATTCCTTTGGACGCTATCGTGTTTTCAACGGAAAGAGGGACACATGGGTCTAATATTGGTTTTGTATGGGAGGTACCAGAACTACTTGACCGACATAGCCCATTTTGAATACCAACCTGACGCTTATAAAAATAAGTCCTTTTACCAAATTTCATTCAGCTACGTGAATTACTTTTGGGCGCCATCGTGCTTTCAACAGACAGAGAGACACATGGGTCCAATATTGGTTTTGTATGGGAGGTACCAGAACTACTTGACCGACATAGCCCATTTTCAATACCAACCTGACGCCGATAAAAAGAAGTCCTTTCACCAAATTTCATTCACCTACGTCAATTACTTTGGGCGCTATCGTGCTTTCAACAGACAGACAGACAGACAGACAGACAGACAGACAGACAGACAGACAGACGGACATGGCTAAATCGATTCAGAATGTGATCCTGATTCATAATATATATACTTTATGAGGTCTCCGGTGACTCCTTCTTGGCGTTACAAATGTATGGGCAAAGTGAATATACCTTCCTGTGGAGGGTATAATAAATAAGTCTGTTTAGTGACTCTGAGTTGTAAAGGGTGTTTTTTTTAGAGGTTGGTTTTTCGAATAGAGATGAAACTGACATTTTGTGGTCAAATCTGGCAACTCTAATGTCATTTATGTTCAGTTTGGTTTGCCATTTCATCATGAACAGGTTGACGAATGAACAACGCTTGCAAATCGTGCAAATTTATTTCGAAAATAATGGTTCAGTTCGCGAAGTTTACCGCAAGCTCCGTTAATTTTATGGTCGACATAATCGTCCATCAGAGCAATTAATTCGATTAACCATGGATCGTTTTCGCACTACGTTTACTCTTTGTGATAATACGCATCCCCAGAGTCGTCGAACAGTGCGCACCGAAGAAACAATTGCCGCTGTAGAGCAAAGTGTTGAAGAGGACCCGAGTGAATCGATCCGCCACCGTGCACAGCAATTGGAGCTTTGTCCGACTATTTTGTTTCCGAATTGGATGGCATGAATGTGGATGAGATGTGGTTCCAACAAGACGACGCTACATGCCACACAGCGCACGTCACAGTCGACATCATGCATTGGACGAAACAGCAACGCGCATTTTACTGCGAGGCTTACTTTTCCAACGGTCGTTCCGTAATCCGTACTCGCTTCAACATCCGTCCCGCAGGCGATATTGGAGTGATCACAATCCACGTGAAATTCATCAGACGCCACTGCATTATGAACGTGTCACCGTATGGTGTGCTGTTTCGAGAGTAGGGATAATTGGACCTTACATTTTCGAAGAAAACGAACGCTACAGAGCGATGATTGAAGAATTTTTCATCCCAAAACTCGATGAACTGGACCTTGGTGATGTGTGGTTTCAACAAGATGGAGCCACGGCCCAACAGCACGAGCATCGATAGATATGTTAAGGGAACATTTCCCCGATCGTCTAATCTCCTTGAGCGGCAACCTTACGAGGCCGGCGCGCTCACCTTATTTGGCTCCGTGCGATTTTTTTTTTATGGGGTTACCTTAAATCTATCGTTTACACCGATCGGCCGATCAGCAAGTTTTCTTACCGCACCCTGTACTATGCACAGCAATTGAACATAAACACAAACAGTCTTCTCCTTTTATTGAATTCGAATGGGTTTTCTTTAGATTTGACATAATAAAGGGTTTTCCAATAAGAGGTGTTATTTTGGTATTCAAAGAAAAATGTCATTCTTTGTGATAAAGAATCTTTCTTTGGGGTCACGTGTCTACGCCAACAGCCCAGCGTCAATTCAAGATAAAAGATAAAAGATCAAAGATAAAATTCGTGAGGCTGTTCAGAACATAGGGCAGCCACTTTGCGATTTGGTTATGCAAAATTTCATGAAAAGGATATGGTCCTGTATGCGTGCTCCTGGTGGCCATTCGGCTGATGTAGTTTTTCATTATTAACATACCTTCCTCTTAATTATGAAATAAACATCCGATCATTTATCTCAAAAAATGGCATTTTTCTTTGAATACCAAAATAACACCTATTATTAGAAAACCCTAAAGTACTGTTCGAAACCGACAAGAAGCCGACAATTAGAAATTATACACGAAATTCACTATAGCATTTAAAAGTATCAACTCTGCCGACAAATATGTTTTCAAAATATTTTTTTTATTATAAATATATTTAGTTTCATACTTCATTAAAAAAAAAGGAAGAAGGCAATACAAAAATACCTACTCACATTACAAGAAGGAATATTTAAGAAATACAGTCCACCAGTTATCGAAACAAGTACCTATTTGTAAAGCTTTTTTTGTGTGTTCTGGGAGATATAAAAATGTAATTTCTTCGCCCTTTTAGCTTATTTTTAAATGCAAATTGCTCACGAAATACGTTATTACCCACTACATGGCATAACTGGCTGCACTTACTTCTGCGCTTCTTAAAATTATAAGAAAGTTGGGTATACAATTCTTTTTTATTAAAAATTTAATCAAATGAAATAATAACTTCCTTTAACCATATTCTGCTACTTTTAATGCAAAGTACTGACCGCGTGATATTCTTACTTTATTAAGAATGTGTATTTTTGCTTTGCTAATAGGTATGACGTATGACAAAAGCTGAGATGATAGAAAACAGTGGTTGCTCTTGCATTGGGCCGATATGTCCATTGTGTACACTCTACTCACTTTCAAAAAAGTTGAAAATGTGATATTTCAGACGGTGTTTACCTACGTATTACGGAATCAGCACCTATTCAAGTTTCCTAGACCTAATGCTCTCCAAGTTAATTTTCATCTGCAGAAGAATTTGGTACGCAAATCGAATATAAAAGCAACCTGTGTTGTGTCTGAAAATAAATGCTCCCTGCAACATTCAATTTGGAGAATGCGCACTGAAGTTTTATAGTGGACTCAGTGTATTGAGGTATGTATTTCACTCAAAAACTCAAACTGAAACTTCAGTTGTACAATCTCTGGTAAAATGGGAACAGTTGCTATATCTTCTGAAAATTGATAAACATGACATAATGTAGAGATGTTAATGCATTTGTATCTATTCATTTCAATTCTGAGAGTCTTGGGATTAGAGCAGCAGCTGCACTGGAAAATGTATCGCCATAAGCGGTATCGTATCCGCCAAATATGTTTCATTTCTGTGATCTGTAGATTCAAATTTGTTGTTTCAATGAATGACAGAGGTAGTAATGTATGGCGTCTGCCCTTTTGTAGTTAGATGCTGCTGTCTAGCTCAATACTTCTATACTGGTCTGGGCGGATATGTCCTTCTTAAAACGAAGAAAGCAAGGAAGAGCTCTCATCAACATACAGGTTCCACGCAATAAGAACAATAAGCGGATTTCAGGCTTATTATATATATTGCACCGTGGAAAGCCACAAAGCCACAAACTGATTTCCAGGTCTCGATGAAAGGGACACAAAAGGACTCCAACTACCACCTTACGCAGTTCCCGTCGGTGCACGGCCGGCAGATATTGAAACATTCACAGGTTTGGCTACAATAACTCTCCCCCGAACTGACCGAGCCCTAAGCGTGTAATCAGCCGTCAGAAGGCATTTTGATGGAAATGTATTCCTCTATATAACGAGTGTAAACTTCTTGCAGACCCTGAGGATAAATCATGAGTTGCTAACCAGCCGGCAGTACCGCGGGAAGACTATGGTTGAAGAAGGCACACTTCTAGCATCGATTACTCGGGTTTGCGAATCATGTATTTTAGTAGCATGGACGGACTACCGTAACTTTTGAAGTTAACCGCACATCCATAAAAAAAAAAACGCTTGCGAAATCGTTAAAAGCCAGAGCATAACTTTTTCTGTACACAAACGGCCTTACCAATAATCAACTTTAATCTGGCAGCTTACGGAAAGACTCCACAATTTCCAAAATGCCTTTAGCAATAAACAAATGCAGTTGCCAAAGTAGCGCTACTTATATAGGGTTAAATATTAATGACACGAAACCCATGTTTATCTCGGGCATTAGCTAAATAAATCCTCCCTAAATGCCAATTTCAAGAGGAGTGTTGCCCAACCGATATTGAATTTCGTATAATAGGAGGGAATTTAAAAAAAAATTTAGGTAATCGTAAATGGAAAAGTCTAGCAAACAAAAATTTGTACAAATGTATGCACAAAATTGGAAAATGTTGCTTTTCCGTTTTCTCTTGTTTAACCGCTAGTGCTTGCTTTTTGATTGGATTGCATGGAACGAATGGATAGTTTTTATATAACTTTGAAATTTTTTCTAGACTTTCTTGAGAGTCGTTGTAAAGAGAATAAGAGACTTAAGTTTGGACAGTCCGAACCTGAATATATACTTTTCCCAACAATTCTCAAAACCTTAGGCGACTCAGGTAGATACTTGGCCGCAACAAAACCCCTATCAAGCTATTTGAAAAAGAAGTTTGTTCGCCGAGAATGGGAATCTCTAATAAAAAGTAATTGGTGTGAAAAGGTTGACTTTTGCGGAAAATATAGATATAGGGTGATTTTTTAAGAGGTTTAGAACTTTTTTTAAAAAAAAAACACAAAAAATTCGAAAAAATTAATGAAATATTTATTTGAATCGATAGTTTGAACCTTGCAATTTAATGTTTAAAGATAATTTCATGCAAATGTTGACCGCGGCTGCGTCTCAGGTAGCCCATCCGCTGAGTCCAATTTTGGCATACTCTTTCACACTTATCGGCCGGTATCTCACGAATGAATGCATGGATGTTGGCTTCCAGTGCGTCAATCGAAGCGGGCTTGTCCCTATACACATTAGCCTTGGCATACCCCCACAAAAAATAATCTAATGGTGTCAAATCGCACGATCTAGGCGGCCAATTGACCGGCCCGAAACGTGAAATTAACTGTTCACCAAACTCGCCTCGCAATTGCGCCATTGTTTCGCGTGCTGTGTGGCATGTGGCACCGTCTTGTTGAAACCACATATCATGCAAGTCAAGAACTTCCATTTCGGGCAAAAAAAAGTTTGTTATCATCGCTCGGTAGCGTTCACCATTGACAGTAACGCTGCGATTCGCATCATCTTTGAAGAAATATGGCCCAATAATGCCGCCGGCCCATAAACCGCACCAAACAGTGGCTTTTTCGGGATGCATTGGTAGCTGTTGCAATGCTTCTGGCTGATCTTCACTCCAAATGCGGCAATTTTGCTTATTTACGTACCCATTCAACCAAAAATTAACCTCATCGCTGAACACAATTTTTCGATAAAAAACAGGGGCGATTCCTCTCAGTTAGCTAGTTTAGCGGCGCTAAACCAAGCAAATAAATTGATATACATATACGCAAAATACAGCATATAAAGAGGTTAAAGTAATTATGAAGATTAATAATTGCAATAATCAATGACATACTAAATAAAAAAACTATCATTTACAAATAATATTTGTCTACACAAACACACAACACAATACTCCCATGCAATAAGTTTCACTTGAAATACTCTTTAGCGTTACAACTTGCGATACCGCAAATTCCCTGCCTGCACGCACCCACACAATCTAAAACTCCCATAGAAAAGTCTCCTGCTTGTAGCATTTTAGCGTAAAAAATTGCGCTACCGAATTTCCTACAATCTTTATAAGTGTGGAATTTGACTACCTCTACAAGTCGTAAGCAAAGCACAGGAAAATATACGGAAGGGCAAGCGCAAAAAAATGCGATAAAACTTGAAAGTAGAGTGTAAGTGTAAGCAAGCAGGTATATTTTGCGCGTTATGTGTACTTCTGTGTGTTTCTCTTTCTAGTCAAATTGCAGTAAGAATGTGTCGTTGTGTTCTTATTTGACTGAATTAATAGTCTTATTGAATTCCATACCAAAAGTAAAGAGCGATTTATAATTTTATATTTGCGTGGATTATAAATGTGAGTAAATACAAAATAATTATTTTTGTCGTGCTTTTGGAATATGAGAGTGCGCTTTTTTTTTTTTTTTTGTTTGTGAGAAGTGAGCACGAGCAAGTGTAGCTCACCCAATGCTTAAGACCAGGAATCGCCACTGATAAAAAAGCGGATCCTCGGCTCGGATGAACATTTCGAACCGAGCACGAATTTTGATAGTAAAATTCAATAATTTGCAAGCGTTGTTCATTTGTAAGACGATCCATGGTTAAATTGCAAACCAAACTGAAGCTGTTTGACAGTGACACAAGGTACTAAACACACGTCAGCTGTCAAAACCAGTGTTGCCAAAACCAAACCAGCTAAAAAATCACCCTTTATAAGAATTTGAACTGTAACCATTCAATACAAAATATAAATTAATGAGCTGCTGGTTGTAAATATATTCGAATTCATAGAGGAGAAAACATGACCGTTTTTGTGTAGAAAAATGTCCACGGCTTTAAATTTTTGTGCAAGACTTTAAAGTGCAAAACTTTTAAAAGGTCAAATTGTATTTATTTTTACACTTCTCTATACCTACTATGGCAAACACTGTTTCGTTGCTTGGCAAATTGAAAATCAGTGAGGAAGGGATATGTTCTTAAAACGCGTATGGCTTCCTATGTGAGGCTTTAATTTATACTGAAAAGAATTGGGAGGCTTTCACTCTTAATTTCAAAAATTCACTTGCTAATGATTCAATAATTGTGATCATTAGACCACCAATAAGGTTTGATTTAAATCATCAGCATACGAATAAATTAAGGCGTTCTGTATTATATTAAACTGGGCTCTAATCGCGTTATTTTTGAAACGATTGAACAAAACGACATCGTTTTTAGTTTGCTTCATATGACATCATCGTCGCATCGTCCAATCGAATCGTCCTCGTTTTCAACAGTTTGAGCATGACTGTAAACTTTGACACCTAAAAAATTTAAAAATGGTTTTGTTTTTCTTTTCTTGAATAAATTTGTTTTTTTTTTCTTCGTTGTCATGCAATTGGGTTTTTTTATGCTAAAATAGATAAGCCAGGTTGTAGAATTTTTATTGGTAAGGGGCGAATTGTAAAAGGAAATCAATAAATGCAATTTTAGGATTGCATTTTTTTCTGATTGCATTAAAAGTGCATAAATTAAAAAAACAAATAGATGAAATTCGTTTGATATTCCCAATAAGTGCAATTACCATTTTTTTTTGGCAAAGAATGCATTTTTTTACAATTTGGATAAGTGCAAGTCGCCTCCAAAGAGAATAGGTATAAGTGTGTGTTTTTCTTTAATAATTTTGTATATGTACTTCTCTCAAACCTTATTAAAAGTGAAAAATGCAGAAAAAAACGATGAAACGATAGCAAAATAGCCATCGTTCAATCGAATCGTTTCGACGATAGTATTTGACAGTAGAATTATAGTAACGTGAAGCAACAAAAAACGATGATCGTCCAATCGTTTCAACGATTATCGTTTATTGGTTGTTACACGAAGTAGAAGCATCGTCGAGACGATATCGTTCAATCGTTTTGTGCTTACGCGATTAGACCCCTGTATTCCGTTTATTGAGTAATTTGAAAAGGAAATTACGATACAAATACACCCATAAAATCTAATAAATATTAGAAAACAAAAGATATTTGATATTTGACATATCAGCGGGTATTTTGTGCATTTTCTATTTTGCGTTTTGATTTTTGCTTGACTATAATAAGCTTCAAAAGCTTCAAAAGATATCTTTTCGGCAAAATCAGTTGTAATTTAGGTAATATATTTTTTTTTACAATAAAATCCTCATTGTGAAATAAACCATTGACCTTGTTTTCCGCACGCACGAAAACAAATTATGAAATTTTAATTTTGCGAAGACAACAAATGTAATAGATTCTAAAAAAGTTGTCGCACTAAGAAATGATGAGGTTTTATTGTTTATTGGTACCGTTTCACTAATGCTGTACATTTTAGCTAAAGCTGCCAGCTAACTAATCGTCGACATTAGTGTTTGATTTTTAGTAAGGCCGAAAAACTTACTCTTGCGGAATTCGGCCCTGGTGTTCAAAATTAAATAATGGCAAGAACTATAAAGATAAGCAAATTAAATACCAATCTTTCAATTCTTTTGCAAGGAATGGTTAAAAACTCTTCCGACGGAAACTCATCAAGTCCAGGGTTAAGATTCTGTAAGGCAAAACTGTTACATACACCCTGTAACCAGGAGTGACACTGCCACCAACAGCAACACAAAGACGGCAGTTTTGACAGCTGTCTTACCACCGATCTTGCTCGTTTTCTCAACCTATATAAAACTACACCTATTAAAATTGTGATACCTAATTGAATTAATGTAAAAATAAACTATTAAACATTTATAGCGTGGATTAAAAGGAGATACTTTCATTGAAATGTTTTCGTGAGGACGAATGATTTGACCTATGTTACACAAGCAAATTTCTTCCAGCACACGAAAACGTTTCGCCTTCCAGGATGCTGACCCTGATTTCTATAACCTTGCAAAAGCTGAGAAAAACAAACAACGTTAAAGAGTCGTTACCTATATGCTTAGAATTGTTTGAGTTTAAGATAAATCACAGTACGCATTTAATTTGTACACGAAACACAAATTTTCCCCTACTAAAGCTCCAGCATCCATCCCCCGTTTGTCATATCAACACATACCATGAAATCGTTATGCCATTACATTCAAGACGTATTTTCACCAGTCTCACTTGATTTCTCAGCTGACTCCTTTCACACCACTTCATTTGAGGCGTATAAATATCAGTTCATAAAAGGAACACTTACGGCGAACGAAAGTTAGTTCAAAGAGTTTGACACTTTCTTTTTGCCATCACTGAGAAAAAAATTACAATTCTTCCTGCAGTTTGCCATACAGCGATGTTATGTTTCCATTCTTCATGAACACATCCCGCTTGGGGAAATGACGATTTAGGACAAAGTTGGAACTTTTCGTTTATCTTAACTTTGCACCGACATCGATTCCGACAAAAGTCATATCGCTCCCTTAAGTTTACCTTTACTACCGGCACGGCAGCAATGTTGAGCATCTGCACCCTGAGATATATACGGATTCCTGTGGAAGTTTTCGATTGCACAGGTGTAGCTCTGGTTATTGTTATTGCTAAATAAACGCTGTAATAGGATTATGATATAGGGCATTTACATGGCTAATCGGCTATTGGAATTATTGAAGGTACGGGTATGTTTTATGTTTTCGGCGATTATATTTGGGTCTAATATCCTTTTAGGTTACAGTATGTTTCCAATAGAAATGCTCATTCTAAAATTGATTTATTGTCTTTTTTGGTGTTTAGAAAGATAACTTGGTATACCATTATTTTTGTAGCTTATAGCAGTTCCAACACCTGAACATTCGGACTCGAATTCGTCGATAGCACTACCAAGCTGAAATCAATATTGAAAGTTGTTAATTGATAATTTCTGTAATGATTGCATTCACTTGATATTTTAAACGCAAATTAACGTATTTGTATTGTTTTTCTAACGTACGTAAAACCACTCAACGAATAATCTGAAAATCGTAACAAAATAAAGGGTTTTCCAATGAGAGGTGTTATTGTGAATGACCCGCTATTTCGGTAGCTGTCACTTTTGAAGCTTTTATTCTTTGACATTTGACAAGTAGAAACTACGCCATTACTAAAAATGCAACGATATACGCTTCAGCAACGCATTGAAATTATTAAAATTCACTACAAAAATGGTGAAAATCTTGCAGTCACAGTTCGCAAAACTAAACCATTTTTTGGTCGTCGTGAAGCACCTTGTAGGACCGCAATACAGAAATTGGTGGAAAAATTCGAGCTGTTAGTGATGTGAAGAATAAAACCCGTGCACGTCGCTCAAGAACAACGGCATACCTTCCTCTTTATTATGAAATTAAAATCCGATCATTTATCTCAAAAAATGGCGTTTTTCTTTGAATACCAAAACAACACATCTTATTGGAAAAACCTTTACCATGAAATCAGTTGAATACTTCAAACAGACGTTGCTGATTTTCGATGTTGGGAAGAATTTATCAACTCCCCTTATAGTCAACCCCCCCCAAAGCACTACAAAAAAGTAATTCCCACTTTACACGCAGAAAAATAACTTAACCATTTTAAAATCAACCATTTTTAGTTTAAAAATTACTAAGTGATACTGGTAGTACAGCTCCTACAGATCTATTTGATTAAAAAGGATCGAGTCAACTTGTATAAGGATACTCGGTTAAAAGTAACCAATTTATCAATCTCAAAATTTTCCGGGTCGTAAAAAAACTGTTTGGTTGATATTAACCTAGAAACTAGTTTGAAAATATCTGATAAAGTGAGTTTTTGTTTTAACAGTATGCATCAAACTTTTTATCTCGGTAGTTTTACACAACTAATACTGGGGTGGAATCGGCTAAGGTGATAGTTGACACCTAGTTAGGTGTCACTTTCATACATTTGTGTCATTTTCATAGATATGCACATCGGCTTCAACTCCAAATAAATGAAATACTTTAGTGAAAAAAGAATAGGTAGGTATATTAAATAAATTAAAACAAAAAAACTTGAAGTGCAATTTGAAAATTCGTGAAGTTCAATGTTTACTTCATTCGTATTCGTATTTTGTTGCATAAACGTTAAAAGGATCCGTATTTGGTCTCAAGCAAATACCTTGAGACCTTAAAAAAAGAAACAAATTTATTGTAATTTGTTAACATTTTAGTATTCGAAATTCACTTACATTTTTCACAATAGAAACACTTCGCATATAATTGCACCCATCAGCTGCTCGGAATGGCAGCGTCGGCAAGGAAGTGACGTTGAAAAATCTAAGTGCTGCCAATAATCAATCATTTTTTTGTGATCCCTTTACGCAGACCAAAGAAGAGTTGATAATCAAAAACGACTATCGAAAAAGCGACAATCAACTATAAAAGAAATGGTGATGGCACTTTTTTTTCTGAATATCAAATGAATTTAATTTTAATTTTAATTGTATTTATACCTAGCAATAAAAACACTTCTGTTCCATAAAATCCAAGATCTTTGTTGGCAATAATTGTTTTAAGAAATACAAAATACATATTTCGAAAACCACTAAATCTTCTACTCTACTTCATCTGCGTACATTTTTCCATATTATTCCAGTTCTTTCTACATGTAAGTCGACAGCTCCTCATCCAATAGGTATACATAGTGTGACCACCTTTCCAAGAGCTTATTTATGTACACAAATTTTCATAATCACATTCACTACCAAATTTTAAACGCAATTTTGAAAAAAAAAAAAAAAATAATAATAATAATTCAGTTTATTGTAAGCCTGTGTAAGCAATTCATTCTTAATTGTTTTTTTTGAAAGCATACTTTCCATCTGATGCAATTTCATTCAACATTTGAGGCTGCTTCTTTAGAAATTTTAAAAACTCCGTACAAGTCATTTTAATGTTGTACCGAACATATAAAATATCTCGCAATGTTTCGATTTTCAATTGCGATTTTTCATCGCTCCAAATCTGATTGATCAAAGAAAATACGCGTTCAACGGTGGCTGATGTGCCTGGAATGGAAAGAACGTACGAAACGATTGTCACCATGTAATTGTACGGGACTTTCTTTTGTTCGAAATGAAGAAAACATTCGACCCAGCGCTTATCGGTGGCAGTGCTACTTTCTTCCCACGATTGGATTTTATCTGCGGAAACGTATTTTTCCAAATACGTGAACTGATCGAATAAATCAGTATCAGATGATTCGAAGTCAAAATGATTGTTCATTGCAATGTACTTCGCGGTACCTTCGACAAACTTCCATTCCGGTGGTTGATCAAGTGCACACCAAGCGAAAATCATGATGTGGTCGAATTGTTCAATCCACTTCTCAATGTAATCGATACTTGATTCTGTAAAACAAATGAATAAAATCTTTAGAAAATAAAATGAATTGAAATTCATATACGACGAACCGTAGAATTGTCTTGAGATATCTTGCATTCGTTTTCTGACACTCTTTCAACAAAAGCACAAACCAGTTCAATTTCTTTTTGAACAGCGGAGGATAAAAAAGTAGATTTTTTCCGAGATTTGAGCGATTCGACAAAAACATTGAGTGCGTGCCCGACTGCTTTGACTGTTCGGTTGAAAAGAGATGCCTGGATAAGAAATCAAATACAAATAAAAATTTTCGGGTGCTTTATAAATTTCACTTCTATTATTCTATTCTTTTCCTGTCGTTGGTGTACATTTTACGTACAATAATAATTTGTCGCTTCAATTTATGTACATTCCGTGATTTTGAGTTATCACTTCGGTACACGGTACATGACTCCAAATTTACGTACTGTACGTGTCATTTACGTACAGGTGGTCACACAATACCGTATACCGTATACACACATATATGGTTTTTGAATTTCACTCCTGTTTAACAGCTATCTAGATTTTCACTTATCATTTCACTTCCTTGTTGGATGAATCTGTCAGGGGCGATTCCTCTCAGTTAGCTAGTTTAGCGGCGCTAAACCAAGCAAATAAATTGATATACATATACGCAAAATACAGCATATAAAGAGGTTAAAGTAATTATGAAGATTAATAATTGCAATAATCAATGACATACTAAATAAAAAAACTATCATTTACAAATAATATTTGTCTACACAAACACACAACACAATACTCCCATGCAATAAGTTTCACTTGAAATACTCTTTAGCGTTACAACTTGCGATACCGCAAATTCCCTGCCTGCACGCACCCACACAATCTAAAACTCCCATAGAAAAGTCTCCTGCTTGTAGCATTTTAGCGTAAAAAATTGCGCTACCGAATTTCCTACAATCTTTATAAGTGTGGAATTTGACTACCTCTACAAGTCGTAAGCAAAGCACAGGAAAATATACGGAAGGGCAAGCGCAAAAAAATGCGATAAAACTTGAAAGTAGAGTGTAAGTGTAAGCAAGCAGGTATATTTTGCGCGTTATGTGTACTTCTGTGTGTTTCTCTTTCTAGTCAAATTGCAGTAAGAATGTGTCGTTGTGTTCTTATTTGACTGAATTAATAGTCTTATTGAATTCCATACCAAAAGTAAAGAGCGATTTATAATTTTATATTTGCGTGGATTATAAATGTGAGTAAATACAAAATAATTATTTTTGTCGTGCTTTTGGAATATGAGAGTGCGCTTTTTTTTTTTTTTGTTTGTGAGAAGTGAGCACGAGCAAGTGTAGCTCACCCAATGCTTAAGACCAGGAATCGCCACTGGAATCTGTCTTTATCTGTTTGTCTAAATCACCTATATACATTTTTTGATGATGTTTTAGTTGTTACAGTTTGTTGAAAAGCATGTTCAAACTGTTGAAAACGAGAACTATTAACGATTCGATTGAAGGATGCGATGTTGATATTATCTGAAGCAAACAGAAAACGATGTCGTTTTGTTTCGACAACGATTGTTTCATAAATTACGCGATTAGAGCCCTATTTTTTTCAACAGAGACTTAATTAATGTTAAGCCTCTTTTTAACCGAGCAAAAATCGCACTGTGTTGGGGAAAATACAAGTTAGAGAGCATTTGATTCTTAAAACGGAAATGTTTTGTCTTAATATTAAAACAAAGAGTACCATGAAAGTTATAAATTATCTTTTTATTTGACCAATTTCAGTTACTGCTGTTTTGAAGAAAACTGAATTTAAATCTTTTCTGCATTTTTACAGGGACCTTAAAAAGCCGTTCAGATTCAAAATCATATAAAAATCATTTTTGCGAAAAAAATATACGCATGCAATCGGCTGCTTTAATTGAGGAAAGAGAAAGCTTTGCTATTTTAGAGAGTTGAGTACTACAAATGTTCAGACAACTCTCGCACTGGAGTTAATAGTTACCAACTAGGCTGACTACCTTGATTTTTCTGTTCCATTTCAAAAATGTTCCCTCAAACTCGAAAATTTTAATCTAAAATCTGAACTTAATCGAGCGACATGCACCCTTAAAAAAAGCGTTGCCAAATGGATTTTGATTAATATTTGTTTAAGTTAATACTTAATAAAAGTTAGTAACTTCACTTTAAAATAAAAAGAGACTATGTATTATTATTTCTTGAACAAACTGATCAAAAACAAATGAACACAAGCGAATACGCAACAAAAACAGAAACAATCAGAAATTAGCTATCGCGGTTTGCGGATGGCAAAGCACTTGTGGTTTGGAAAACCGGAAGCAACATCTAACCTACAGCCAGAGGATCTTCTCGGTCCGGAAGCTCCTTTACTAATGGTAAGTAATAAGAATAACCTATTTAATTTACAAAATTACCTGAATGAAAATATAAACTGAGCAGCAGAGAATGGATGGACGCATATCTGTGTAATGATTACAATCCAAGTTGATATCAAACCTAGAAAAACAACAACAATCAAAGTGATAAGATGACATAATTCATTGTAAATATATTAAGTATCCTCTGGCAAATAATATAAAAATCCATTTAAATAGAATGTAATAAAATAAAACATCACGTACGAATTCATTTGATAGTAGACCGGCTCACGAAAGTTCTGTTCTGTTCTGCTCTCCTCTGGGAGGAAGGATTGTATTAAAAAAATAAAACCAAGTCGACTTAAAAAACGTGACTGCACCCGAAAAGAAAAAAAGTCTTTTATCACCCGCTACCACCGCATAGAGACGATATCCACTGGGAAGGATGTGAGAAGGGTTTCCGTTCTCCAAAAGATTTCTCGTATTGAAATTCTTAAAACGTAAAGCCCTGTGGCCCTGCGGTATGATGGGAATGAATCTCGTTTATTGGATAACTACGTGAGCATAAGTTTTTAGGGACGATTGTGCGACGTAATAAATACATAAACTATGACGTACTATTTGCTCTAGAATATGATAAGACTACGTAAGAAGTAAGAGGGATTCCAACGATATTAATGAACTGATTGAACGAAAAACGTAAACAATTATTTTTTTGACCCGAGACTTTATTTTATAGGTTAGGGTAATGATAAGGATTAAGTGCTCTTGCTGTGAAAAAGAAGAACGAATATTATTAGAATTGTTGTATGCTTTTCATTTTTAAATTACATAAAGAAGGACTTGGCTTTCTATAGCGTCCTAGAAGCTTTCAGTAGGGATGGTTGTTTTTTGAAGTGAGCTTTATCGAAATACATCTCATACATCTCTTTTTTTGCTTCCAAAAATATGCAGTATTGCTTGCACTTTCATGTTTCATGATGCAGCGACTTTACTATTTTTATAACATTTTGTTTTATTAGTGATTTATTTAAGAAAGACAATGACTGCGAAAACGCCGCTAGATACTTGCAATTAGAAGTTTGTTCTGCACATAGCTTGCTGTTATATATAGTTGCAGTTCTCTGAAAATATTTCGCCAAGAGCGAAATTCACTTGTCCTGTAACCAAAGTAGTTTGTTCGCCTTGTAGTTTGCAAGTGCATGTAAATACGAATACGGAACAATCATGCTAAATATCAGAAGATCTACTATTGAAGTAAAAGAAGTTTTATTTTTTTAACCAGTACTAACTTCAGGCAGTTATCCTACATAAAGGGTTTTTATTTAGAGCTTCCTATCTTTAAATTTAAATAAAACAATGTTTGTGAGAAATTTGTATTGGTTTGAAAGGCCTATCGATGTATGGAATGTAAAATCGTTCAAAAGTCCGCCGCGGCTTCTTAGATGAATTTGACCGATGGCATGGGTTTTATGGGTTATGTTGGCATAAATCAGCGACTTCAGAAAACCCCACAAGAAATATTCGAACGGGTTCAGTTCGCCCGATCTCGGTGGCCAGTTCACATCACCTCCACGTGAGATGACCATGCCATGCAATCGCTCGTGCAGAGTTTCGAATGTTACCCTTTAATGAAAATGGTAGACGAGAAGAAGGTATTGGGTCAAACCCACACTCAGAACACCCATTGCGATAAATTTTTTTTATCATTTGCACGTTTTGTTGAATGCTCTATCCGTGATGGTGATTTGGCAAAACATACTGAATAAATGACAGCAAATTTGACAGATGTTGCTTTAACAAATACGGCCGTTCTCAACTGTCAAAGTTCTAAAGTCCCTATTGGAAGACTTAATAAAAAAGCGAAGGCAAATAGTCAACAACCTCTTCACCGCCTTCAGAACATATTCGCTTGATTTTTTTTAATGGTAGAATTCCTAGCACTGGGTGATTTCCAGTATTTTTTAAACGGACTGTCAGATTGCAAACTGTCCGTGTTATTTTAAAGTTATTGACTCGAAGACGTTCACAAAAGCTTGATCTTTGTTCGTCCATATATCTTGGTTTTAAGGTAAGAAACGAAGCAAGGTTATTTGTGTTCAAATTTCAACTGTTATTGGATGCTTTTGTAATGAAAAGTTGTTTTCAGTGATGAGGTTAAATGGGCATGTTAATAAACATAATTGTCACATTTAGAATGATAATAATTTATATGAGACTACCGAAGTTTGCTTAGATAAAAAAAAATAAAGTTGTCGGAACAGGTCCGTATGCACCCTAGACACATCGTCTATAAAGAGCAGTATCTTTCGTCAAATAAAAGGTTTTTCAATACGGTCGATGTTGAAATAGAATAAATTAAGCCGTGTATACAGTATTAATAAAATCCCTTTTTTTTTCTTTAAAAGATTCATGTATACGCCATTATGCATAGAATATAACATCGTTCCGTGTGGACCAATTTGTAATTATTTTGGCGTATGAATCCGGCTGAAGTAACGGCATTGGTTTTGTTGGCTTTATTGGCATAGTTCGATTGCGAATTGACTGGGGTCAACTCGCACGACCTTGGGGCCTAATTCATGTCACCTTTTGCGGAAGGCCATTTAATCTAGTCTTGGTAAAGATATCTTTTCGGTCAAAATTGGAGTCCTATTCCAAACGCTCTGAAGCCAACTCAGAAAACAAGCTGCGCTGTCTATGTTCATGAACTTTATGCTCCTGGGTCAGTCAATTCCCGAGGCTAAATTTGCCAACTTGAAGTCGCCGAAAGTCCGACTTCCTGTGTACATCGAGGAACTGACTGCCTCAGGTTATTATGTAATCTTTTCCGGACCGCGACGATATTCTCGGCCGATCTGGCGTACTTTTTACGTAAGTGTTGGCTGATTGCTTACCGAAGCGGTTGTCTCGGGCTTGGCCACTTAGCATTGGAGATTGAGAGTCGACTTTGAAGGACAACCACGTCTGCGCGACAAGTTTGCACTGCCGAAAACTCGTTTTGAATATTCGTAAACGTTGATCCGTTCCACTCGAAAAAATAACACTTTTCTATTGAAAGTTGCAAATGAAACTTGTATCTTTTCACTTTTCTTGTTTCATTGCAGGAAATTCGAAAGTTGTTCTCATATAGTTAGGGCGCATTTGCTTAATTGAATTACGTTTCAGGAAAAACTTTTCCAAAGCAAATAGAACTCGCGCTCACCATACGCGTTCCATACATATTAAACTTACCTTCATTAAAAATAAAATAAAAATACAAACAATGCAATGAGCCATAAAGCTTTACATCGCTTAGTCGTGAACCTTTTTTTTATACATATATATGCTGTTGTCAAGCAGTTATCAATAGCCAATGATGTGGCGGAAAAAGACTGTGCCATAAGCAACCATTGCGGAGTTGTCAGTCTTTAGGACTATACCATTCATGTATAGCACCAAATTCCTCCATTACAACTTAAAAGAAAGCCGCCACACTTGTCAATCCCGATGGCACTGTTACCACCAGCAACTATATCTCTTATCTCTTGCAGATCCAGAGTCAAGCAAGCCGGATAAACACACTAAAAGTCTGTTTCGGTAGGAAAGGTGGGAACTATGACAGTGACGATGTTCACCACAAAGCATAAAGAAAATCACAGACATTTTGGAACAGCAGCGAATAAGCGACAGTGCGGGGGGCGTCAACAAAAAACCCCGGGGCTTTAATTAATTTCGCAGTCAGAAACGCAAAGAGTGAACTGACGGCAAAGAAGAAGTGTCTGTCCAATTTGTCACAATGAATTGTAAACATTAAAAACCAACCCAAGCGCAGAAACAGATTCAGCAGTAGTTGATTGCCGTTTCCACTGCTGAGAATGGAAGGACCTTAACTCACAGATGAACAACCAAACACAAACGACTACTCGACAGTGTGCAATCATATTTCAAGAAGCATCCCAGCCCTACGTACTTGCACAAGGATTCTTCCATCTTTTCCGCTTTGGCTCCTTTTATGCATTAAGAATGAGCGCTCTTCTCGTCGTCATCATTATCATCAGACGCTACACACTACCGGGAACTGGTATACGAGCCAAGACAATTGCCTAATAAAGGTTCCTCAAGAAATTGCGATTTCTCGTAGTTTTTGCATTTAAATTGGTAATTAACGTTGAATCTGTGTTTTTGTGGTAATTACCGTTGATTTATTTGTCTTAGCTTTCGCGAGATAAAAGATACTCAACCAGCTGATGGGGCCTGAAGCAAGCACGTTTTGTGTTGACAAACGTCGAGTGATGAATGTTATTGAATTTGACTGCCATGAGGCTCTAGTGATTTAGGAGCCCGAGTAAGCCGCAAAATGTTCGAACATCACAGCAGACATTTGCGGTGTGGAATGATTAAGAATTATTCATTTTATTGGGGGCGCACGGCGCACCGGGTCAGTAGAGTGATCATTATGAGAGTGGAGAATTTCTCCGCATATTTTCAATGGAATGATTTTTTTTTTGTTTGAAAGGGAAAGGCAAAACTCTACCTAGTCTCTTCTGTGTGGTTTGGTTATTAGATGTCTATTGCCCTTTTAAATAAATAAGCTTTAGCCAACCGTGGCCATCATTTAAGACTATTCATGAAGGGAAGAAGTGCTAGCAATGAGACAGTGCAAACAGTGAGACAATTCAATTAACCCATTTCTAGAAGCATGCACGGTCGTACAGTATTGGTTATAACGTTCATTTCCCTCTCCACGTGTATGAATGATATTGTGCTAGAATTTCTCTTTCGCTTACCTCCACCAGGAAAACTTCATAAATAAAGTGCACGACTGGGTCGAACGAAACTTTCTCGTTCATGAAAAGTAGATAGGTAAAAAATTTGAGAACCGAAGCTAAATAAAAGTCGTAAATAACAAACTAACTTGGTAGTATTGAAACAACTTACTCTGTTGTTATTAGTCAAGCCACCTAAAAAAAAAAAAATCATTTTTGGGACGAATGCCAGGGATCTACAATTTCTAATTTCCTTCATGGCAGTTATATACTCTCGGATGTTTGTCAGATGTTCGCGAGAGGTGGCGCAGTGAAAAAAACCTTAAGTTGGAATTAAGGTTTTTGCGGGATTCGAACCTGGGACCCCTCGCTTAGTAGTCCAGCACACTAAGCCACTGCGCCGACCCACTTGGTTATATTTAAACAAGACTTATTAGTTCTTCTAACAGAGAAGTTAGTCAAACATTGAATTGGTTAAAAATTGATAAGAAGAACGGTTATTAATAACCAATCGTTGTGTTAAAACTTCGAATTGACTATGTTGTTTTCAAACAATTTACTCATTAGATTTTAACAAAAACCAAAATAAGACTGTTTGATTGATATTAATCTACTAACTTGATTGATAAAAACTGATAAAGAGTGTTGTTTTTAACAGTTTGCACTTAACCTTTTTTAACTCTGCAGATTTTAACAACAAATACTTGTTTATTTTCTACAGAGACTTAGTTAATTTTAGCTTATTTTTTTTTTACATTTTTTTACCATTTTTTTTTTGATTGTGTAAGGAAGTGGTTGCAATTATTTGAAGGTGCATATTCAACAAGGTTCATAAAATGGTAATATTTCCCAAAAAGTGAAACAGCAAATAGAAATAATTAAAAAAAAATGATTTTTCAAATAATTTGTTGAAATTGGCAGGTAGTGGTATTTTGAATAGGTACGTATCTTCTAATTCTGATATTTACATGATTAATGAGGCTGCGTTTTCTCGTAAAAGAAAACTGTATACAAAAAAATAGACCCGTTTTAAAAATATGACGAGATTAGTATTTTATTTTTTGTAATAATAGAACAATGTAATATTGATTCTACTCAATCTTCTTTAAATCTGTTACGAAAGACAGTCAACTAAAAGTTTTCACATTGCCTGCGTCCAATTTAAGCTGCTTTCTTTCTTTATTTGCTGTAGGTATATTATTTAACAGTTCTATTGCACAAACGGAACTACAAATATTCATAACATTAAAATGGTTTTCATACTTTATTAAAGAAAACTATTAATGAAATATCCGATTTGCTGCACTAGACAAAAAAAAAGCTTATATTTTGGGATAAATATAAGCTTTGGAAATAACTTACCATTCAACTTACCTAATTTAATTCGAAACGGCCAATTGATGTTTCTTCAGACTGACTTTTAAACTTTAATTATGGGTTAGACTCGACTTTCTTCGGATCGAAAGTTACAGTCTCTATTATCGTTAAGTTAAAGATAACTTGATTATTGGTACACAGTTTATATAAATCTCGACTTTTGCCCTAAAGTCGAGTCTAAATTTGGTTGTTAGTAAGGCCGAATAGTATTTCGGTTCTACTCAATTTTCTTTAACAGATTTACCAAAGATACGGCTCGATTTATAATAAATATAGTCCGCGAAGATAGTGCTCCAATAACTCGGAATAGTGGAGCGCTGTCTGCTTTAACCGCAATAAGATACCTGGCAAAAGGATCCTATCAAAGTGATGTTGGTAATAACATTTAAATATTCATTCTTCAAGCATTTAAATTAAAGAAGCAATTTAAAGGGGACTTGCATAACATTTCGCAACAATCCGTGAGCAATTGCATAAAAAAGTACATAGTTGTATTGGCATCCAAACTGGGACAATTTATAAAATATCCGGAAAGTCAAAATGAAATTTGCCAGCTTAAAACTGATTTTTTTAGAACCGCGAGCTTTTCGCAGTGTGTTGGTGACGTAGACGGCACTCACATCCAAATATAAAATACAGTACATTAATTTTGAGCTTGCCACAGATGCAGAAAGTATTTTTATTCTCTCAATGCCCAAGTTGGTTTTAGTTCTTTTCGCTTTTTAATTAATGTTAGTATCTATTACATTTTTTTAGATCATCTGTGATGCCAATGAGAAGATTCTAGACATTGTAGCGCTATAAAGAGGATCTGCTCATGATTCGCTTATATAGAGAGAATCTTCAATTTACCTACGTCTGCAAAATATGCAACTTCATGGAGGTGATGGTGGATATTCTTGTTCCAAAATTTTGTTGACTCCCTTCAGATTGTCTACAACCTTATCTGAATTTTAACAGAGGTACAATCGAGCCCATATTTGAACACGCAATAAGGTAGAAAGGTTGTTTGGCCAGATGAAAAAGAAATTTCGATCGTGTTTTAATGGGATTCAGCTGAGCTCCACAACTGCTAAAGCAACGATAGTAACAATCGCTATTTAGCACAACATATCCAAGAATTCAGCAGAACGTAAGGAGCACAACCCCTTTTTAATACAATAGATTTTAGATCGCAGTGTCAGCCATTGGGCCAGGGGAAAAAAAAAGAAGAAAATAATGTCTGAATAATCTTAAAAATATTCCATCACCAAAATGTGTACACTTGTTAAGCCTCTAATAAATACATTCCTATTTCCACATCCATAAGGGATAATCGTGTACAACATTTTTAAATAGTTCCCCATGTCCTGAGTACATCTTATTCATCCCTTCCCAGAAGCTCTCTGTTATTCCGGCAGGGCTTTGTCAAATGAATACTTTCTAAAAGAATCCACTTTAACTCTGATAAAGTCTCAGAAGAATCCTTCCTCCTCCGCCATGTATAGCTATGCAGAAAAAAACCTGAAGTTTTTATGATTTCCACGGTTTCCATGTGCTCCCATGGGAACAACGGTATACGAAAATAAATATAAAACGCCTTTTGTACAAGGATACGGTTACATTACACTGTTTGTTCGTTCTGGATTATCTCTTCACAGACCCACCTTCGTATGCGTTTTAGCTCATACAAAGTGCCAGGGGATTGTTATTCTGCCAGTCTGATGGTTATTAAGCAGGCGTTAAATAGTGCCTCTGAGCAATCCACACGCACAGACAATCGAAATTTCGCACCTGACAGAAGTGTACATGAGCGAAAACCTATTATTTGTCACATGATTAACTGGTGCAATATATTATGGAAGCGTGAGTGAACCTTGAGGCATAGCGAAATGAGGCATCTTTTTTTCCAGTCTGAAATGTATCTGCTATGAGATAATATATATACGTGCAAGCAAGTATCATTGGTGTGCCTCCAAAAAACAAATCCATCACTTTGACACCATGCCATTCATAAAAAAAATATGTGTGCCCATGTTCACGTTTTAAGAGACCCTCATGGAGACGTTTAGTGAATGCGATGGTGTCTCGCCGGGCAAAGGATTCCATTTTCATAAATCAAAGTCCAATTTGTCTCACAGCTCTACTGCTTCTTTCTCGAATGTGAATGGAACCATGAAGCGGCCCGAGTGGCGTTGAGTTTTTTTCTTATATTTTTTGTTTGGTCTTTCACGGCTACATATTCATTTATTATTCACTTTCAGTTTTCCTGCCATTTTATGATTTTCTTGATTGATGATTGAGGGATAGTGAACGGTTATAGTGGACACTTTATCTAAATAAAATGTTGGAAGACGACTTGATGCTGTAAGTACCTTAACCCATATGCATATTAAGTTTTAAATTAAGGACTTGTTGGTTGCTACCAAGACATGGTGTCTTTATGACACCTATAAGACCTTATAAGTTGAATGTTCGAAGATAAATCATGGTTAATTACGTTCGGGAAAAGCAAAGCCCTCAAGAAAAGATTATACAATTTTTGTCGTGTCTGAGTTGCCCCTTTCTGATAGTTCATAGCTAAGGCCTACTTGGACGTTGAATTTTCGTAGGTATGTAGTCACTGATTTTGAGGGTAGAGCTTGTCTGGAGAAGGGTATTAGCACAATTGTCGGTCTTTCCAGTGTATGGCTTTCCTTAGCCTAATTGCTGCGTTTCTCGTAAAGTAAATATATGTAGTCGAAGTAAGATGGCAGAGGTTTAAGTATGGCTAGAGACGCGGTAGCCGTACAGGCGCTAAATAGAGTTCTATGGTACTTGAGTCTTGGGAGGACTAACGCAATGCAACTTGATCTTTCTTATGAATAAAATTAGTTCTGTTTTCGACAGATTTGATCTTAGAGCAATGAGTATGGTGTCCGCATAGGCAATGAGTTTGAACCCAAAAAAGAGCTCAGATATTAATGAAGAAAAAGAACACTTAGTGCCCAATGCATCAATACCGAACTCAAAACATTTGACTCTAATGTACGATGTGATGCTCTCGATGCTATGCAACCAATATTGCAGTACTGAAATTCTCACATATCGTGATAAGCTTTAAACTATTTATTATATATTAGGAAGTATGAAAGACTTTAAACTCTTAAAATTTACATAAATTAAAATTATTTAAGTTTATTTTACTAAAAAAAAAATAATAACTATCCGCTTCTTACGATAGCTAATTAAAAACTGAACTAACAAATTTGCAATACCTAAAACCTTACCTACTCTAGTGTTGCCAAAAATTTTCCAGCGGAATATGCCAAATTAAGAAAAAAATATGCTTAACCCTTTCGGTACTTCTTTTTTGTTCTAAGGTTAGGAAAATATTTTTTTTCTTTTTGTTGTTACGGAGGCTCAGAGTAAAAACATTGGAACATTATTTTTGTTAAGTATTTGTTCTAAAGTGGTTTTTGGGAACGTTGCCAAATGACATCAATTGTCTCTAGTGGCAGCAGAACGAAGGACAACATGTCTATTTTATTTTTTTTATTGTATCCCTGCTATTTATCATTAAAATAAAATCAAAATTGATAATGTATTTGTCAATTACCAATGTAAAAATGAAATCATAAAATTAGTCTTCCGAAGAAAAAATTCGAGCTCTACAGACCTTCCTTGCACCAAAGCTAAAAGCACAATGATATCAACCATATCAACCAGTTTGTTTGCCTCTACTGATTGAACAGATACTATAAGAAGTTAATCAGAAGAGCAAATCGAAAAAATATACTCAAAGAGAGAGAATGGACGTTATGAATTCCTATTGCCATATGGCATCAAAATACCGAAAGGGTTAATTGTATGGGGAACAAAACAAAATATGCTAAAGCTTAAAAACAACGAATTTATCACAAAATTTAAAAAAACCAATAAAAATAAGGAATAAACATAAACACAAAATGACTTCTATCTAATACATAATAAAAAGAAACAAAAGGAATTCAGTTTTTAGCAATGAAAATTACATTCAATTATTGAAAATATACCCCGAATATCTTTCTATGGTGGGAATAAAGTTTTCATTTTATTTTAAATATGCTAGATTTAGCATAAAAATGATAAAATGGCACCACTGACCTACTTTACACGTAATTATCTTGCTGACGTCTGCATCATTCCCACGGTGCAGTGTCGCGATTCCAGTATGATTTGCTGACGGCTCGTCTGCTCTTTCCGCGAGTGGCTGGGCTTGCTGCGCATGTCGCTGGTTTTGAATGGGTTTCACGTTAACTTATTCATAATCTCGGTGACAATCGATCAAACCAATCGTCTAGATCAGACGTGGTAGTCATCTACTGAACGAGCGAAATGCAATTTTTTCATCTTTTCAAGAATAACCCATTTTTGCAAAGCGCTACAAAATTGGCACCCAGTACAAACATATTAAAATAAATTATCTAATAAAAGCGCTAAAAAATTTGGTAGGAGCTACAACTTTTCAATGTGTACTAAAACTATTAAAATAAAGTGCCAGATCTACCTCCAAAAGCGATTGGCTAACAGAACTGTTCTCATTATTTGTTCCACCCAGTGTTGTCAGGACTGACTCTCTCTTCATGTTTCAACGAAGCTAAATCGTTTCCCCTTTTAAATTCCCTCAATACTTTTTCTGCGAAAAAACTTTACTTTTTTATGTAAAATTTGTATTATTGGGTAGAAAATTACGTCGAAAATAATTCTTCGTATAAGATCGCAGTTTGTTAGCATTATTATGATTTTTTGGTATTAGAAAATTATCCTGAAGGCGATTTACATGAGCTCTTTTTTATGGACATTTATTTTTTTATTTCAGCAAAAAATTATAGTTTGAATGTTATCAAGATTTTGCTGCCTTTTTCTCTTTTTCCCAAGGAAAACTTTTCCGACGTCGAAATTCCCACGGAGAGGCAAAATAAAATCCCACGATGTAAAAACACTGCTTCAACCCTTTTCTCTAGTTCTCGGATTTTTTTTCGCTAAATTTGTGTTGATTGCAGGGTTACCAGAATTCAGTGTAGTATAGATGTAAACATGTCCTCAAATGAAGTGTGTCCCCCTATTGTCAAATGTCATTTAAACTGTCACATTAGCTAATAAAGGCAAGGCCAGAACACTACAGTCAGCCGAACGTACAGCACGTGTTTTACTCCCATGCGTTAATACCACATGGCGCAGCCGGTTAACAAAAAATAAGAGAGCAGACAAAATCGCACAAAAAAAAAAAAACGGCAGGTGATTAAGTGAAAAGCGGACAAAATCATGGATTTTCCTAAACCACAGCAGCTCAGCCTTGATGGAAACCTGCGGGAAAATTGGAAGCGCTTTAAGTCGCATTTTGTGGTGTATGCGACCGCAACGAAAACGGACAAAGAAGATGACCCTATTCAGGTCGCGCGATTCTTAAGCTGTGCTGGAAGTGAAGCAATCGAGTTATTTCACACGTTTGCACTGAATGCGGAGGAAAAAAAAATTACACAAAAGTCGTCGAAAAATTTGAAGAATACTGTAGTCCCCGCACAAACACTGTCTACGAAAGGTATTTATTCTACACCAGGAATCAAAGAGAAGGAGAGCCTTTCGATCACTTCCTTAAGGATATTTGTGCGCTGGTGGAGAGCTGCAGTTTTGGCTCTGAAAAAGAGTCCATGTTGCGTGACCGAATTGTAATTGGCATAGAAGATAGATCGATACAAACTCAGTTGCTGAAGCAAGGCGATTTAACTTTTGCACAGGCGGTAGAAGCATGCCGAGTGGAGGAGGTGACAAGTGCGCAAAGCAAAGTAATGCAGAACGACAGTCCTATAAACGCTAAAGGAATGGTGGATGCTGTGGGGAACAGGGAGGGTAGCATTAGTTCCAATAAATTTGTTAATAATCGAAATAATAACGCTCATAATTCCAGATTTGTAAAGGAAGGCACACATTCATTTGAGAAGAATAGTAGAAGATCATGCAAGTACTGTAGTTATACACATGCACAAGGCCGATGCCCAGCTTACGGAAAGAAATGTCTGTCGTGCGGTCATTTAAATCATTTTGCTGCGGTCTGCCAAAAGTCAAAGCAGGTTAGTGATATTGTGTTAGCACGTGACTCTGATGGTAGTGAAGATGTTTTTTTTGTTGACTCTATTAAAAGTGCATGCACCAATAATTCATACTGGTTAGAAAATTTAGTGATCCAAAATGTCTCAACAACATTTAAACTTGATACCGGAGCCCAAGTAAATATTTTGCCTAAGAGCGTTTACAATAACCTGAAGCCGTTACCAAAACTGTTTCCATCTGAAGTCGTTTTAGAGGCCTATGGGGGCTTTAATCTAAAGGTTTTAGGAGAGGTTAGGTTAGATGCGAAGTATAAGGGACAATCTTACAGTCTGAAATGCATAGTGGTCAACTCTTCGTCGCAACCACTATTAGGTCTACAATCATGTCTAGATTTAGGTCTTTTAAAACGTGTCAACTCGGTAGAGTCATCAGATTTCATATCAAAGAATAAGTTCGTATTCTCTGGGATAGGTAGATTTCCCGACAAATGCACAATAAAGCTGAAGGAAGGGGCACAAGCGGTAAGTAAACCCCCTCGAAGGTTACCGCTTAGTATTAGAGATAGGGTAAAGAGTACTCTAGAACAGATGGAGAAGAGAAACATAATTGCAAAGGTGGAGGAGCCCTCCGATTGGGCACACAATATGGTAGTAGTCGAGAAAAAAGATAAGACCTTGCGAATTTGTATTGACCCTAAGGAATTAAATGAATGCATATTAGATGAGCACTGCATAATTCCAACATTCGAGGACTTTAGAACAGCAATGAGTGGCATGCGGTTCTTCACGGTTCTTGACCTGACCGATGGGTTTTGGCAAGTCGAATTGACCGATAAGTCAAAAAAGCTAACGATTTTCAGCACGCCTTTTGGAAATTGGCAGTTCAATGTTCTGCCGTTTGGCATAAAAACGGCACCTGAACATTTTCAAAAGCTCAATACAAAATATTTCGGTAGCCTAAGAGGCGTTTTCGTCTATATCGACGATCTTATTGTGGGTGGAAAAACAATCAATGAACATGACGAAAATTTAAAAGCAGTTGTTGAACGGGCTAGGCAATTTAATATTAAGTTCAACCCACGTAAGCTGCAGTACAAAACGGAGGAAGTGAAGTATCTAGGACACATTTTTTTGCGCAAGGTGTAAAACCAGATCCTCAAAGAGTTCAAGCAATTCACAATATTTCGTCTCCTACTAACCAAAAAGAGCTCCAAGCAATATTAGGTACTATAAATTATCTCAGGGACTTTATCCCAAATTTAGCTGAACTATCACAACCATTAAGAGAACTGTTACGAAAGAATAGGTGCTTTGTTTGGACATCAAAACACGATGATTGCTTGAACACAATCAAAAATTCGATCTCGACTTCCACAATGGTACATAATTTTATACCGGATTGCCCGATCATTATTCAAGCGGATGCATCGAAGTTTGGATTAGGTTGTTGCCTGCTGCAAGACGGAAAGCCTATTTGCTATGCGTCAAAAAGTCTGTCAGAAACAGAGGTCCACTATGCGCAGATCGAAAAAGAACTGTTGGCAATAGTGTATGCATGCACAAAGTTTCATGATTATATTTATGGCAAAAAGATCACAGTTCACACCGATCATAAGCCGCTAATTCCAATACTGAACAAATCTCTTCGTTCAAGTTACTCCATCCGCATACAAAGAATGAAAATCAAATTGTTAAAATACGACATTATCCCAAAGTATGTCCCGGGAAAAGACTTACACATACCAGATTTACTGTCACGTAACGCAGCAATGGACAATGGTATTGAATTGCAAACATTTCTGCAAGATGTAGTGCATAGCATTAGTATGAGCGATAATGCCAGGGAAAGGTATCTCATAGAAACAAACAAGGACAATATTTTGACGGTTTTAAAGAAATTTTATAAGGAAGGTTGGCCAAATGCCAAGAGTAAGCTAGATGAGAACTTGAAATTTTACTGGAACATAAAAGACAGCTTGTACGAAGAAGATGGTCTAGTTTTTTTTGAGGGGAGGGTATTTGTTCCCAAGAGCCTCAGGCAGGACGCGTTAAGAAAATTGCACGAAAATCATTTTGGTCTGACAAAAACAATAGCTAGAGCTAAGACCCTCCTGTATTGGCCCTACATGGTAAGGGACATAGAGAGTTTAGTCAATAGATGCCAGGTATGTGAAAAATTTAGATCAGCTAACAATAAGCATGAGATGTGGATTCGTCCTATCCCGGAGTACCCTTATCAAAGAGTTGCATGCGACATTTTTGATTTTAAAGCTAAACAATACATCGTCATAGTTGACTATTACTCTAGGTGGCTTGATGTGCATGAAATAGTAGACAAGTCCGCGAAAAGTGTAATTGCAGCACTAAAAACTACATTTTCTTCAAATGGAATACCTGAAGAGGTCGTCTGTGATAATCAGCCTTTCAACTCTTATGAATGCCGAGAGTTTGCATCTGCATGGGAGTTTAAATTCAGGTATTCAAGCCCATTCTACCCTAAATCCAACGGGTTAGCTGAAAAAGCAGTCCAAATCGTAAAGAATATGCTCAGAAAATCAAAGGAAGGTTCTAATGACTTTTTGCTTTCACTGTTAGAATACAGGAGCTCAATTATTCCATCGATTGGCTACACGCCATGCCAGCTACTATCTAGCAGGAATCTAAGAACCAAGCATCCTATTCAGAAAAGCATGTTAACACCACACCTTGTTAGTGATAATGCTAGGTGTAGTATGGAAAGGGCAAAGATTCAGCAACAATCTGTCTACAACAAGAACGCACACCGAAAAGAACTTTTGTTAAGTCCAGGTAATCCTGTAGTATACAGGCGAGAGGGCAAGTGGGTGCCCGGAGTAGTCGTTGAAAAAACTGATATGCCTAGGTCCTATGTGATTAGAAACGAAGAAAACAGAATGGTTAGACGAAATACAGAGCATCTCAGAAGATCACAAAACTTTCCAAGCTTTCAAACATTAGGGGCTAACGAAAATATTGATCTGGGAACCGGTATCAAATTGATCAATCAAGATAGAAATGTTAACGACAACCAATCTGCAATACCTGTAAGTGATTTCAATGATAGTCAACACGTCCAATAGGTTCCTTTGCCGTCGGGGTCACATGTTAACAAGCAATGTCAATACCGAACACGATATGGCCGTGAGGTTAAGCAAACAGACTTTTATCAACCGTAAATACATACCATAAATCAATAAATCAAATACTAATAATTGATAATGAATAACTACTATCATAACTCTCAATTTCGCAATTCCAAATATATAAATATAATATAACAAAAAAAAAATATCAATAATGAATTAATGAAGTACAAACATAGTGAATAAAAAAAAAAAAAAAAAAAAATTAAAATGAAGGACGTTAGAAAAATGAATGAAGGAATTTTAAATTTAAAGTAAAGTTCGTTCTCAACTGCAGACATGGAAATAAGGCAAAACTCACTGGCATGATCTTCTACAATTCGGGCTACATTATAAAAAAAGGAAGATGTAGTATAGATGTAAACATGTCCTCAAATGAAGTGTGTCCCCCTATTGTCGAATGTCATTTAAACTGTCACATTAGGTAATAAAGGCAAGGCCAGAACCATAAACTAAGTATGAAATAGACTGACGGCTTTACTACGTCTTACCGATTCCCCCCGCAAATTTTTTTTAATATAAGCTCCTCCCTCCCGCTCGCAATTTTACTGTCTGTGAATACGTGTGAATTCAGCATTGTTCCTACATCGTTGTATCTCAACCTTTTTGAGGGAATTTAATATTTTCGAAAAACTTTTTGTGCGTAAAAGGAAAAAAACCTCAAAATTGTGGGCCACATTTGACCATGAATATAAACATAAAAAGAAGATTTGCCTATAGCAACAATTTCTACTACCAAAAAATAATCATTAAAGTGTTAGCAAATTCCGATTTTTATACTGAAGATTAATTAAGTGTGATTTTTGTCCGAACAATACAAATTTTACTGTTATTTAATATAAGTTTAGTTAAAAAGGAAAATGAACACACTTCGTGGGAAGAATAAAGAGAGACGTCTAAGAACACTGACTGATAGTTTGTGTGTTTGGTGATTTCTATCTGCTGATGGATGCGTTCTGAGAGTTCAAATTCGTTGTTTTATTTCACAACGAATACACGCTCATATTCTACAAATTGTACAATAATAACGAATGTAATCAATATAAATAATAAAGGAAAAAAATCATTCGGTCAAATAAAATATTTTTCTTCCTATAATTATATTTGAGTCTGTTTTCGTTTGTTGTTTTTGGCGAAAAATTACTCCGCAGTAATGTCCGAAGAATTTAAAAAGAAGAATTGATTACGAATATTAAGATTTGAAATATTTTTTAGTAATGATCTCTTCGTAAAAATTCCGTTTAGTTGCGGAAAACAAAAAAATCATACGAATTACCTACATCACATTCAAAATGTCTGATTACTAGATGTTTCATTATTAATAAAGCCCGTATGACACAATTTTTTTTTTTTTTTTTTCATTTTTTCTGCTTTTAAAATGAAACTAGAGCAGTACGAAAAATTAAAACTAAAATTCCCAATGGGAGTGAGTGCGTACACACCAATTTTATTAATGTAGACACATCAAAAAATGCATTAAAATTATATTTTCCAGCTGCTGGCAGCTTATTTTTGACATTTTAAAATTATATGAAAATAAAGGTTTGAAAATTTGCGGCTTTCTTAATACAACTTTAGTCTCTTTTACACAGCGCGAAATTCAAATATCAATAATGATAACATTAAAAAGAAATCGGTCGGTGATAAATTAATTGCAATAAGTATTTTGTTATTACATACGCCGGAAAAGGTCTCAAGAACAAACAAAAATTGGCATTGAATTGAAATTTTATCTTTTGACTAATATAGTTTCGTTGTTTACAACAATTGTTTATATCATGGTGTTCTAAAATAATATAATAACTTGATACCAACGAACAAATAAGGAAGTCGAATATTTTTATATAATTATGCTTTAATGACGTTCAAAATATAACTAACGAATTCGAACAGGAACTAAGAACAACTTTAATTTGCCCAACACAGCCGCAACACACGATAATGAAATGACCCCCCACCTCAGGTTATCGACATCCGGTCTAAACCGGAAGAGTGTAGGCTGGTTTTTTGTCAAGTATGAGTGACTCCCTTTGATTAACATTGGCACTAATACATGAATTCAAACTGGGCTACATCAAGGTCAAATTCAGCTTGTAGGCAATTTCACTTTTTTGGCTGAAGCTGTCAGTCTATTTAATAGTTAGTTTATGGCCAGAACACTACAGTCAGCCGAACGTACAGCACGTGTTTTACTCCCATGCGCTTAAGCGCCTTAACCTTAAAAAAATTTAGCCCAAAATAGTTACCCAGAAAAATGCCAAAAAATTGTTGAACATTTTTCCATTTCTTTATTTTCGCGCACCGCGAATGATTTTTCAGCCATTCTTTTTAAGTTGTCAACGGACTGCGACACTTGCACAACCTAAAGAATCTCTGTTTCAATTCGAGCAAAAGTTTAATAAGTGTATCTGCGCTTCAACCGGTTCATATTTTTATAAGAATTAGGTTGTTTTACAGGTTTCTTTTCTAAATAGAAATAGAAGCAATCAAAATACTAAAAATTATATTCTTTCCGCAATTAAAGTGACTATCTGGATGTCTTTCACTAACTTTGTTTTTTTTAAAACAATTTATATATGTGTTTTCATGATTTTATGATTTAAACTGAAACCAACTTCAAATTGTCTGTAAAACTGGGGATGCGTTCGCAAGTTATGCTTCAATAAGTTGTGATCACTGAAAATAAGGTGGATCTAAAACCCAGCCAACAAATAAAGTTTTCCCATTTTGCTCCGCTTTCTCCTATAATAAAAACAAGATTAAATAATTATTCGCTTTCGCGCTCTTGGTCAATGAGCCCCTTGTCCTCGAGCACCACTCTTAACTAAATAAGTAGCTATAATGAACCACATTTGCACCGGCTATTTAGTAGTTCCTCCCTGATTTTGGAAAAGAACTCAGAGTCCTTGAATCTACCGTGCCAAGTAAAATAGTCGTTCGAAAATCACTGATTGAAATCTGTTGCTTCGTGGTGGACGTTTTCTACCTTTTAAATCCCTTTAGTTGGCTTTGCATTGTCAATTGATTTACTTGAAATGTTGTTCACACAAATAATCACCAAGCTTCATTGTTTGTTAATTGCGTCACGTTTATAATATTTTTATTGTTCATACATTTCCTTGCAGCCGTTGTTAATTGCTTTTGCCAAGAATTTACTATTGCATGTCTTCGGCTACACACAATTTGCCCGCGTATATATTTTTATTTGTTTTGAGTGGTGTACACAACCCCATAATCCTTGTCGTAAATCTCCTTAATGAAGAGGACATTACACGATTTAGCCGGTTAGTTCATTGTTCGCAATGTCCTTAGTCATTACATTGATGACGACGCCGTTGACGTTGTACACAAAATCCAGCTTAGCCAGATAGTAATCGTCGAAGGCGCATTCACAAGTACGGGTACAATTTAGCCTGCGTTTGTCAGTTCGTTGTTCGACAGCCACCGACAATAGAAACTCGACCAGCAACGAACAAATCCACCGCTGCAATGGAATCTCCTTACACAACCCAACAACGAACCCATTGTTTTGTATGTACATGCTTTTGCAGAATTACCTGGACCGCTAACACTTGTATGCAGGAATTTCATTTATTATCAATCCGATGGAAGAAAGAGAGATAGAGAGTTATCCGGTGGCCAGAGCTCAGTTCTATCTGTTAAAGCCAATTGTTCACAGACGTGTTGGAATTTCGATTGCAGATTCAAATTTGGTTGTGAAAACTCTTGCAATTATGAGGTGATTGTCAGATTATACATCCACTGTAGTAGTATTGCTGCGATTATCCTGTTTAGATCACCCATTGCTATTTCATTCAACATTATTGCGTCACAAAGTCGCACAGAATGAAAAATCTGCTATTAATTAAAGCAAAATACACGCACGCCTGCGGCACACGGATCACATCAATCAAAATCATACCTCCACACCCCACAAAATGTCAGAAATATAAATCGGGTCACATAATGACTTGAAAATGCGGCTACACATGTACCCCAAACAAAACGCAATACTCGCATCAATTTCATATTTTCAGCCAACTAGGCAGGCAGTCCACAGGTTGGGGTGGAAAATACATTCGTCGGATTTAATTCAAAAATAAAACCAAATTGCTCTCGTCGACCAATTAATCAACGTCCTTATGAGGCGTAAATCCCGCTGAGAGTCTCGTTTGACTGGCTCGTTTGGTTTTTCGTAAAAGAGGCAAACAAATGGATTAATAAGTTAAATTCCCAGTAGCAATGCGTCTTGATGTCGCCAACACTTCTTCCATGTGCAGAGCCATTGTGCTGTGTGTCATATATGCAATTGAGGTGCGTTCCGGTGAACTGTTTTGACTCAATCAAGTGAGGAATAGTTTTATTAAATCAGAGTTGAGGAAGCTGAGAGGATGTTCTGATTTGGCGAAAGATAGCTTTCTTGGTTTTGCTAAGGAGAGCTCTTATAGATCGCTGTATAGATGGTCAAACATTTTTTAAACTGATGTCATTATAAAAAATGTATTCCTGGGTAGAGTAACGAATACAAATAAGCATCAGGGCATTAATTCACGCATTACGGAGAATATAAATTTCAAACACATTCCACGATGCTAATGGCGAAATTTTCTATTCAAAATTTCATATTGTGTAGGTACTACAAAATATTTAGTGTGAAGGACAGATAAAGCCGCCAAACAAATATTTTAGATGCAAAATTTGAAGCTCACTTTTAAATATTCTTAAAGAATTTGTTAAACAAAACCGAATTAGAGGTCGAGTTGAAGAGGTGTAGCTTTTCCTTTGTAGCAGTTAGTGCACTATCCATGGTGTTGCGTTCAAAACGCGCCAACAAAATATGTGGTCGTCTCCCACCTTTCCACCATCCGACCCATTCCTTTTTTGTTACCTTCCCGTCCTCCCGCTATTCTCTTGAGGAAGGGGCATAGCAGATCTTGTTGGGTATACTTAATATCCAACGATCTTGCTTGCCATGACCCTCGGGAGGATATCAAAAGTAGGTACCCCACAGCCCAATTGAATGGGCAGGGACGGACGGTCCTAAGAGAGGAAGAGAGAGAGAGGGTTTTCTCAAAACCAGCAGAAACATCACGGGTGGACAAAACAACGAAATCGATTAGAGAATACTTAACTGGCCAACGAGAAACGCAAATACTTAAAACACACTAGTACATCTTCGTCGACGAAAACATAATATTGAAGACAATGTCACGAGCGAATCATATACAACACAACATAGTCACCCTCAAAATACGAAATACAACAGAAAATACGAAATGTCCACCCCAACATCAGCGAAAACAGTTCAGCAGTGGCTAAGGGCCCCAACATAAAAGAAGTTATGTGTAAGAAATGGCACACTATGAGCTCATCCCCAACCCCAAAATCTGCGCGAAAGCCCACGTAATTAGCATAGGGAACGAAACAAAAGTACGAAATAGGTATCGATCAGCAACCTCTGTCCCCAAGATTCTGCTTTCCATACATAGGAACAGGGTCTCATGATCCCCAAGGATTGTATGTTCCAATGGCTCGCCTGCTAAAGGAAAATCCTTTCGCTTTTGGTATAGGGTTAAAAGATAGGACCGCTAGGGGGAATAATGTCGCGAACGACGAGCTAAAGTCTTTAACATTTTGAATATAAAATGTAAAGCAGAATGTTTCATGTACTGAATGCAGTGTTCCTACAACCGTAAGAAATTCGGGAAGTAGCGATAGTGGGCCATTTCATCGGCGGCCATTTTTCTGTTTCACCACCCAACCAATTCGCTAAATAAAACGCCTTTTCTCCTCACGGAGTTTTATAACGAAGTAAAAATCCATTCTTCTTATTTATTTTCTCAATTCTTCAAGTTCGTTTCGAAAATCCATCATCGGGAAATTTTCCGGTAAGGTTTCACAATTCCTTCCAAAAAGATTGTGTGGCGCCCACTGTAATCGAATCAACGATTATATTCATCATCTCAAAGAAAGGTTAAGTACCCATTACATTTTATTCCCCATAATTTAAATTTAGCTGTTAAAGCCCTGAACCCACCCCAGCTGAGCGACCGAGGCGGTAGCATTCAACCGGCTACCTGTTGCACTTTTCCCCGCCATACCACCGGCGAATTTCATCGACGATTTGACATTTCCCTACCCATACTCATTAGCGACTTTCAACCCATCGGCGCAGCGACGGCTGCAATTTTTCTCGTGTTTTTGTTTCTTTTACGCAAAAGTAGAATCGTTTTCTTATACCCGGAAAAGTGTAATAATGGCACACTTGCCAGACAAAAAGCTCATCGAATTGAGGTTCTTTGTGCTAATTATTCTCCTACAAAATAAATTCGTGCCAATTCAGCTTATTACTACACCACAAGAGCGCGATTGTCACTACGAAGTAGATTTTAAGTAAGTGATACTGGGATGCGCAAAAAAAAAGATTTAAAAGCTGATAGCTTGAGGTTAGTAAAGCGAAAGGACAAAGTAATGAAAATTGGTTGCCACAGTTCGATTCGGCGTCATGGACCAAATCGGCTTAATAGATAATTGCATTCATTTCTTTTAAAACGCTTTTTGTTTTTCATGTGTTTACATCTAAGTTTTAGTTTAATTAATTGATGCAGTAGTTCAGGGATATCGAACCTTTTAAGAGCTTCGTGCCATTTTAAAAAAATAAATATTTTGAAGTGACTTTGTCGTGCCATCATACAGTCTTGATCTAGTTTTCTAGTGACTACTAGGAACAAAAATACATAATTTTGCACTGCGCAGCATTTTATTTGAAATTAACAGTTTTTAATTCATTTTAAATAAAACAAACCAATTTCAAAATAACAAAAAAACAGAGAAACAATCGTATTTTTCAATTAGTGACGTGCCAATAATATTTTGTCGGGTGCCAATTGTTCGCCATCGCTGCAGTAGTCCATTGCAGGGTTCGGACTTTACTGCAATTGCAATTGTAGATCTACTGCAATTTTAGGAAAAAAATAAAATCGACTAGACCACTGCGCTCAGATGACATTCTTCTGCAATTTACGTAAATTTCGGAAATCTTAAATCAAAAAATATATATTTACACATTTTCGATTCTTAGCATATTTTTATAAACCGTTTCAAATAAACAGTTACTGGAAGCACTGTTTATTGATTCTGAAATCTATTGCAATATATTTTTTTTTAAAAATGTGCATGCCATTTCGTGCTCACTTTTTTTTAAGATCTACTGCGAAATTTTATAACTAAAGTCTGAACCCTGGTCTAGTGTCTGTGTAAAGGACTCTCTTATGAGAAATTCGTATTTTCCGATACTTTATTCACATGAAATTTTGTTTAGTCGGAAGTTTCAATTTTACAGGTTAAGCTCCAACGAATTTTTCATTCGTGGGCTTGTGGATCGTGATTGTATTCTTTGGGTTGTGAATAAAGTGTGACAGTTCGAGGGAACTGATATTGTAAATTTCGCTATTTAAATTTCTTTACTCTGAAAGGGTAAATGTTTAACAGTGTTATCCCCTCCGAAGCGAAAGTTTGGACTTCTATATAGAGTCTAGGGAGATTTACTTATACAGACAAATAAAAAAAAATAAATAGTTGGCGCTGCAGGTCGGTAGGGACCCTGGGCCTAGCTTCTCGCAACCATTCGTTTTGTGTGAGTTTTTCATTTTTGGGACGAATGGAAGGGATCTACAATTTTATGCCGAGTCCAAACGGCTAATTGAGACGCTTCTTCATGACAGTTATACTCTCGGATGTTTGTCAGACGTTCGCGAGAGGTGGCGCAGTGGAAAAAAACCTTGAGTTGAAATTTGGGGTTTCTCGGGATTCGGACCTGGGACCCCTCGCTTAGTAGTCCAACACACTAACCACTAAGCCACTGCGCTATACCCGTAGAGGTGAATATTAAAAAGAAAATATACACACACCGAAAGAAAAATCCTTTGTTGAATCAATCACGTTTCATTGTTGATTGAAAATCCACTGAAAATATTCAAACTGAATACGAAAGTGGTTGTTTCAAATAACGCTGCGTGATTGAATCAAAAGGTGTCGTTCTTGATATTTTTTTTTTAAAGATCATGTAAATGGTTGATTTGAACATGTTCCTGATTGTTTCAAATATTAATTAATGTTTGATGAACAGCTTCGTGTTTTATTTAATGGTTAAGCAACAAGAAACGTGATAACATGATAAATCAGCCTTTCATCGATCATAAAAATAGTTAAGCATACACAACAGTTGTTAAGGTGTCACGATTGTGTTAGAATAAATCAGTATTGACAATTTGTAACTTGAGCAAAGCATGCAAATGATTAAAGGATCACCAAGAACGTTTTAAAACTACCACGCACCTATTCAAGTTGAATATGTTCATTGTCTTAGCAACCACATTTCATTACACAATGCAGTATACTTTAGAGTTATAGGTACGCAGTATTAATCCATCAACCAAGCAGGCAAGGCAGAAGTTCGTTAAGGGAAACAATTTTATCCGCGAGTGAAAATTTAGTTTAGTGGTTTCTTATAGAAAATATTGTCATCAAATTTATTGTTCCTTAAAGTTTTCGTGAAAAGTGTAGTAGGAAAGGACTTAATGGACCTCCTCTTATTATACCCTCCAGAGGAAGGTATAAGTATTCACTTTGCCAATACATTTGTAACTCAAAGAAGGAGTCACCGGAGACCTCATAAAGTATATATATTCTGAATCAGGATCACATTCTGAATCGATTTAGCCATGTCCGTCTGTCTTTCTGTCTGTCTGTCTGTCTGTTGAAAGCACGATAGCGCCCAAAGTAATTGACGTAAGTGAGCGAAATTTGGTGAAAGGACTTGTTTTTATCGGCGTCAGGTTGGTATTGAAAATGAGCTATGTCGGTCAAGTAGTTCTGGTACCTCTCATACAAAACCAATTTTGCATGACTTGTATGCAGTGGAGGGTATCAAAGCATCGGCCAGGCCGATGATAACACTTTTACTTGTTTTGTACTAAAATCCTAATGGAAAGAAATATACTCTCATAAATTTTTTTTTAAATATACTTGTATTTTAATATTAATGTGCTAAGTGTTTGTTAAAAAATAAAATATAAGTGTAATTTATAGAAGTACAAATCTTTTATGTCATGTCTGCTATATGTACTTACCTATTTGTTTAAACCAATAAAATATTAATATTGAAAACATAATTAAAATTTTGTTTTTACTAATAGAAGTTTCACTTTAAAGGCAAAAATGGTTGCTGCCTTAGAATCATACTATATATGTTTCAAGATGTCTCGGTTGCAATTTCTTACAGGACAATAGACCATCAACGATGATGGTATATAAAATATGCCCACGTATTACTATAAAAAGGACTGGATTTAAATAAACACGAATATTTGAAAAACAAGATTTCTGTGTTTGGCCAACTACGTAGATTATGTAAAAGCCATGAAGAATATTTGATTTAATCCAGGGTTCTACATATATAGAAGCATGGCAGAGGTTAGTCTATCAGTCCATCTTCCTGTGGCAAGAAATGTTTTTTTTTGGATTTTAACGTTTAAAACCTTTCTCAGTGCGCAGATTTTCCTCGTTGTACTATGTAAGTCTATAGATCGACGATTTCCCGTATCCTTTCCTGCACACTAAAGGTGCGTAGATATAGTAGACCTTAGCTTGTTACTCTGGGAATAATCGATCTGTGTCTGCTTCTGGGTCCACCGACGTTTGGCAGCATTCTGCAAGCCATCCCTACAGTTTTCTGTTCACCTAAATCCAGTTCAGCAGTCCAGTCAGACTAAGATCATAAAGACCGCTTCCAAACCCTGTATTTAGCCCTCGTTTATGGCTATATCATCCGCAAACCTTATAATCTTTATTTTTATAGACCCTGGAAGCTTCAAACAACCACAGGAAATGGGCTTCAAAAAATTTATTGTAGTAATTGTTGCATTCGCAGCTTTCGTATCTTGAAGTTCTGCTCATCAAATTGTCAGATCCTGGGATTATAGCTGCACACGTTCTTTCTAGTGAGAGAACTCACGGACATGCCTATGAAACTCAAAGTTTTTTATTTTTCAGAATGATGGTTTAGGCCTGTCAGTAAAGATAACTCAGTTAAAGGTTCTTCATTTAGCTGTCTAAGGGAGGATCGAATTATCTTCCAAGTATGCTTCATCCAAAATAAACTTTAAGGCATGGCGACTTGGAAGTTGTTTCCAAACTGTAACTGGGTATAGCTTGTACCTTGGCCTTGAACAAAATGGTTTAAAACATCCAAAAATGAGATTTCAATTCAAAGAATTTACCATCTTCGCCGAACCAGCAGCAGCCAAGTGTGAAATTAAATTACGTTCATAATTGCTCCGAGCAATGAACCTACGAATAAATTTGCAATTTCTCCTCCGTACTCATTGCAATCACCCTCGGGCTATTTACATTTAACTGCGTACCTACTGTACAGAGGAGTTAAAAATAAATGGTAACAACAACATGCACTCATTTTAACCGAAAACATTATTAATTACTCACTCAGCTTTCGTTATCCCTGGGGAGTTGATTAATGCTAGACCGTAGTCTACCTTTCCGCACTTCATTTAAACGACCCCGACACCATCAGCTGTGAATACCGCCCAACGCCCACCACAGAGGAGCAGCGCCACCATCGACTTCTTTAAGTAAATCGCCCTGCGTTCTCTCCGCTGCTCAGGGAAAGTAATTTCCATCTTGTCGTTCTTGGCCATAAAAACTCAAATTGCGGATAATGCTAACGTATATACATTATTTCGCTAAAAAAAATCTTTCTTTTGGAAATTTCAACGCCTGTAAATAGGTCGTCGTAATTTTTCTTACTCGCCGCTGTTGTGTTACAGGAAATGTATTCGTGCGGCAAACGACAGAAACGTACGTACACCTTTAGATATGGGGGCATTCGGTTGGGGCGGACGTTCTGCCAGTGTTGGCTTGAATAAATGAGGGGGTGTTGTTGCTCCAGTAAGCACACGGCCAGACGCCAGTAGTCAACAGCTAGTCGGTCATCAATCAAAAGCAGAAAGCTGTAAAAAACGAACAACGGGTCTGCCTTAATATTTTCTAGGAAAAAATAAAACGCCCATTAGGAAGACAGTCTTCGCAGGTCGTCGTCGTTGGATGAAGGATGCCAATGGCATACCGCAGAAAATGGAGAGTGAAACCGAATGACGTCATTATGGCAAGGAAGGTGGACATCTCTTGTAAGCGCAACGGCAATTTTTCAAGTCCCAACAACAAGGACGAAGACCAAAGAAATAGTAAGTCGTTGTGATGACAGGCGGAGGAAAGTTAGCTTGTGACATTTATCATCGCAGAGAAGGGCTGTTGCCACTGTTACTATATTACCGCTGGCTATATGTGATTTTGTTCCCGCCGATGAAATGTGTAATAAGACGCCTTAGGTTTGCCGACAGATGAGTTGCTTGACAGATGCTGCATCGGAAGGACGCAAATGGTATACTGAATGTAAAGTCAGATGCGTTTTAAAACGCGTTTGAATCATGGTTGGGTGGGAAACGGAACCTCACTTATAACAAGAGCCAATTAATATGCTTTGAGTTCTGATGCTAATGAGGACAGCCAAATGTGAACAAAATGGGAGTCAGATCGACAGAAAGGGGCTAGAATCACTTTTGTGGAATGAAATAGGGTTACCTATACCGGAAAAAAAGTAACTGAAAGGTAAGATTGGCACAAACTGCAATAAATTGGGAAGGACTTCCTCTTTGGCCATTTTGATGGCAGGCAGTTTATAGTCGTAAATAAATAGAACGACAAATAATTACTGCAAACGAAAAATACCAGATTCTGTTTTACGTGTCACCTGATTACTGCGGTCTTCTCCAATTATCTTCATTTATTCGACAATATGATCTGCATTATTCGACAATATGATCTCCTTTATTGGAAGGCCATGGGATTACCTGCACCAGTTACAAATTAATTCTCCTTCAGTTAGTTAGTTAGTTAAGTCAGCAAGGCTTTAGTCCTGATGCAGTTTATTCAACTCGAACAAATTGTTTTGAGGACTTGTGTCCTGGTATGAATAGATAGTGGGTTCTTTACTCAAGAACTTTCTTGTTGTCGCAGCCTCTGCCAAGATTGCGCGGATGCACTGAAGTCTTTGGGCAGATAAAAATGGACACAAGGACAGGTCGATGTTGAAATGGAATAAATTAAGTTAGGTTTATGTGAGGCATATCGTATATCCAAAATTTTTATATGAAAGGCAAGCAAAAATATCGTTCATAGCGGCTTCTCATGGTTGCACGGATCCAAGTGGTACAATTTTTAATGACTGTCGGATAAATCCGGCTGAACTATGTGGCACGTAGCCCCGTCCTGCTGTAACGGCGAGATGTCTTCCTCCATATCGTTCAATTTGGGCCCAAAAAAGTGGATTAGGGTCGTTTTGTAGCGCTCGCCGATGATTTTTATGACCTCACCAGAGTCATTTTTGAAAATGGAAAAAAGGCCGACTAAAAATTAGCACAAACGTCGTGTAGGATTGGCATATTCCGATATAAAGCAAATTTTGCTTGTCTAGCCATTCGTTCAAAAATGCTCCTAGTCGCTAAAATTTCGGAAAAAGTTGGGAATCATTTCTAAACGTCCCGAAGCCCATTAAAAAAAACGGCCGGCGTTGGCTATGGACAAGTTAGAAATTTTAAACATTTTATACTTTTGTAAGCTCAAGCCCCAAAGTGGCAGACTTTTGAACCATGGAATAACTTCTTCTGGAATTAGACTAGCATCGCAAAGCTTTACAAGGTCAGCCTTTTTTGTTTGTAAAATATGCAAAAGATAGCAGTATGCTAATTTAATTTCACTATTGTCATTCGGCGACCTCTCGGGATACATTTAATTTTTTTTTGTAATAATATGTATAATTCTTTTTCTTGTTCCGGTTTTAGATAGTGGTGGCTGCTAGTTCCTGCAGATTATAGAACTTGATATTCGCCTTTATTTTTATCCTTTTTAAAAGATCTAGCAGATTAAAAAATTCGTGTCTAATCAGTCATTGTATAAACTTTTTTTTTCAGACTCTACTGCGCAATGCATGCGGCGTCGCATTTCATGTTTGAATGTCCTGACTCTAAAAATGTAAGCTCCACTCTATTGACATGGCTTCAATTTTGTACAGCATACATGAAAACAACTTTTACTTGCTGGGTTTTATTCTGACCACCACAAATGTCTCAGAACAAGGTCAATATATTTTAGGAAAACAATGAAACACTCGAATACGCCAACTGCAGGATCAAAAGTGCAAGTAATGAACGCAGGATGCTTAGAAAATTAACTTTCTTGGCTTCATTACACTCCTATTTTTATCAAATGCATATTAGTACTCTGCTTCCAGCTCTCATTAATTTATAGTAGAAGCATGGTCATATAGTTAGCTCACATTGCACAAAGGAATTTTTTTTCTATAAGAAGTCGACAATTCGGAATAGAGAGGTCCGCTGGAATTCAAAATAAAAAGTGTCCGCTGCAGATTTCTGAAAATTAAACCAAAAATCGACGGTGAGAAAAAAAGTGTTATTTCTAACTCTGTTGAGAATTTTCGCACGGTATTTACCAATCATTAGTTCACATAACACTATTATAGTGTTGTGATATACAACCGCGTTACATTTTAAACATATTTATTTGGAAATAATATTTTTTGCAAAATTCGCGATGGGGCCTCTCTGAAGAAAATACTAAATTTTGACTTTGGTCACACTGTCGTAACGCTGACCGCGAGGATACAAAAACAATTCAAGTTGCCAAAGCAACGCGTTCGTATACCTAGTTTAGACAAATCTGTATGACGTTTTACAACTACTCGATAAATATGAAATTGCAGTTTTTTTCACAATTCGTATATTGTCAGTCACTCTCACTGATGCTAGAAACCAGCCCCCAGATTTGCTGCACATTTTTACTAGTTTCTTCGGGCTCTATAATTTATACAAAACACCTCATCCTTCAAGATCTTCTCATGCTCCCCCTCCACTCATCAGATAGCCAACAAAAGAATGAACCATTTACAATTGATGACACTCACCGCAGTCCAATCAAGTCGCAGATTTAAGATAGCTTTGATACACCGTAGTCCTGCCTATACCTACCGACTTCAATCGGTGAAATGGAGAAAACACCTTTCCAAGCTTACCGTTTAAAATTCGAAGCAAGGATATTTTCTTTTCATTATTCCCGAATGTGAATCCCTTTTGATATATCAACCCTAGAAAGCGAAATGTATACCGAGATCCGAGACCCATAAATGCTATAACAGTGTTGCCCCGAAAAGAGCGTAAAATTCTCATTTGGAACGTGTAATCAATTCCTTCAATCTTAATCGGAGTCACCCGACGTGATGCGCTAAAGGCGTTTCGCTTAATTAAACTTCTTTAACAATCGACAATCTAGGAGTGGATTTTTTGATTTGATTTCTTTCTTTTTTCGTGAGGAAAAACGAGAAAATTTGCATTATCTGCTTAGGCTGCTCATTCAATGACACTTACTGGCATTGTATAGGTCGTGACAACTTTTAAGAAGGCGAACTTGTTCCGCATAATAAAACGCCATGTTACGGCCAAAGTTAATGATTTGAAGGGGGACTCTGAGAGTGGTTGAGTTTATCTTAGTTAATAGCATAGGTACAGAATTCTAAATTTGTTTCCCAGCTTGCAGTTTGACTACTGGATTGCTCTACGTGCCTACCAATGTCACACGTATCTTTTCATCTTTAGCACAACCGAAGAAGGCTCCGAATCAAAATATTGTTATTCATATTATTGAACTGTGATTTCCTGTATCGATGGTAGCAGCAGCAGCAGCTGCTGTAGCTCCCTCACAAGTCACAGCAAGTCGCATGCATAAATCATGCGATAAATATCTTCCACACTGTTTGTGTGCAGCTCGGAGATAGCGAACGAAATAAGATGAAATATTTAATATTGATTTCATTATATATGCATCATTAGGTATATCTATCGATCTACGAGAATATAACCTCTGATTTATCGATTTTCCGATGGAGTGGAACACCCAAGCGTCGCCTGTAATGTTACAATATCTGTCTTCTGCATCCTTTGCATGGCACTTCGTAAGTGTTTGTATGTTTTATTTGCGATTGAAGTGATAACATAAGTTATTAGATACAACAGCCGCATTACTCATAAATTGCTGCAGGAATACCTTTGCTTTAGTTATTCATATCCATAGCCCGAACGACTAACGATGGTAACTTTGCCATGAAAACAAAATTTGCCTGATGTTTATGTTTTAACAATTTTCTTGTTATTATTGAGGTTAAATGCAACTTTAAACTGAACTGCCAATTATGCAAGTTGTCACGAAAGCTGCCTAAGGTGCAATTTAAGAAAATTATTCCATCGTAACCCTATAGGCTTTCATGGGTTTCCATCTATAGATATAGTTTTGAAGGGAATACGATTTTATAGTCGCTGCTTGATTATTTACAAACTCACAATGGTGAATTTTTAGGGTGATGGTTTAAATGGATCATTAGAGTTTATCGTGACACTATCACTGCGAGTCATCTAAAGATACAAAAAGATCGCCTTTTGGTAATTGCCATACACGATCATATGTTTTCGAAAAGTATGGGCGAGTTCATAATTGCAACATTGTTGCACATGCCATGCAATAAATATTGATTCAATCCAATTATGAACGGAAATACTGCTGCAAGTTTTCAGTAGCTTTGCGTTTCCAAAAAAAGAGTTCATATATGCAGTAGGCAGTAAAAAAAAATATTACATAGATAAATAATATATTTTAACTTTTTAATAAAAAAAATATCATTTATTTTGGATAAATCTATTAAATTTTCAATTATTTTACTTATACCTATATTTTTTCTTGCCATCTTCCTGGAACTCGGCAACAAAACCAACTTCAATGCAGAGTTGATCGCAATTTGATCCATTATCGTTAAATGGCAAACATTCAACTAATAAAGGTTTTTCCAATGAGAGGTGTTATTGTGAATGACCCACTATTTCGGTAGCTGTCACTTTTGAAGCTTTTATTCTTTGACATTTGACAAGTAGAAACTACGCCATTACTAAAAATGGAACGATACACGCTTCAACAACGCATTGAAATTATTAAAATTCACTACAAAAATGGTGAAAATCTTGCAGTCACAGTTCGCAAAACTAAAGAATTTTTTGGTCGTCGTGAAGCACCTTGTAGGACCGCAATACAGAAATTGGTGGAAAAATTCGAGCTGTTGGGACAAGTTAGTGATGTGAAGAATAAAACCCGTGCACGTCGCTCAAGAACAAGAGTATTGCTGCTGTAGCCCAAAGTGTTGAAGAAAACCTAGGTTTGTCCATTCCTCGTCGTTCTTTGGAATTGTGCATTCCACAAACGTCATTACACCGTATTTTGCATAAAGACTGATCTGTACAACATTTACTTTCAACAAGACAGCGCTACGTGCCACACAAGCTACGAAACCATTGATCTTTTACGCTAAAAGTTTCCGGACCGTGTTATCTCTCGAAGGGGTGATCACAATTGGCCAGCGAGATCTTGTGATTTAACTCCTTGCGATTTCTTCCTTTGGGGCCACGTGAAAGATAAGGTCTACGCCAACAGCCCAGTGTCGATTCAAGACCTCAAAGATACAATTCGTGAGGCTATCGAGGACATAGGGTAGTCACTTTGCGATTTGGTTAATCAAAATTTCATGAAAACGATATGGTCCTGTATGCGTGCTAGTGGTGGCCATTTGGCTAATGTTGTTTTTCTTTATTAAGGGTATACCTTTCTCTTTGTTATGAAATAAACATCCGATCATTTATCTAAAAAAAAGGCATTTTTCTTTGAATACCAAAATAACACCCCTTTATTATGACACTTCAAATGACAGCTGAGTTGTACAGGTGTAAAATGCCAGCACTACCAACTTGAAACCACGATATGAATGACCCTATATGAACGCAGATGACAACTGATAATGCAGTTTTTTTTACATTAATGAACGCAAAAATTGCATTGCTGTGGCATTTTTACTTCTATGAACTCAGACTATACCTAAATGGCATGACTATAGGTAATCAAGTTGAAAAAACTACCGAATTAAAAAGCGACAAATTAGGCTTGACAACTAAGCTAAGGTACTGATTATACCCTCCTACTACTTCAGATCAACAAAAACTCCAAAATATACACTCGCACACCCAGGATGATATAGTCTTGCAAGGAATCATTCTGTTTCTATATAATTGCCGGGCGGATCAAAAACAAAAACTAAATCCCTGGAATCGGTCACCTTCAATTTCAAAATTTGACCTCAATTTCCGCTTATCTCTCAATAAGATGGCGGAATAGTTTAAAGTTCACCTCATTTTGGTATCGAACCTGACAGTATGGCACATAACTATGTCGATTCTACCAGAAAGGGAGAACATGCTCGATCTCAAACACTCCAACAATCTTATAATACGAAAGAGATCCTGTAAAACAACTTTTTTTTGTAATTATGTGACACTGCATCACTGTTAGATATGTCCCCTGATTAGGGTTCACTGCAAACAATCTTTGCTGCATGAACGGGAAGGAGGAGACCTTTCTTCATCTCCTATGATCATGCTCAGTTCTATCTACACACAGAAAACATCATATAGGAAAGTTCCACTTTGACAATCTTGGCGAACTCGTTAATATAAATATAAGCCGCACCTTTACAAAAAAGTATATTTGCAAACCCAGAAATATATTCCTTCATATTATTTTTAAATCAAGTTACTTTACTCAATAGTTAACAATTGCTTTAAAACTTAAAATTTTGAAAAAAAAAATAAAGAATAAAAAAACAATGTGCATGCAGTTTTTTTTTAAATTCTGAAGTAAGACATTAATTGTTCGCTTACCCTATTAATTCGTAATCTAACTCTAAAAGCCATAATATATGACTTTATGTATTCATTCAATTTTTTGAAATAAAAAATAAAAACTACAAATTAATGTGATAGCAAAAATCTGAAATTAATAGTAACTCGAATAACTTTTGCGACAACTTTTGAAAACAATCTGCCCGCGCGAAAACAACTGCACCACGAAATATTTATATGCCCCTGCAACCCCCCTGCTTGAGATCACTGGATTTAGGTTGGGTGCGGGGTTAAGTGCATGCAAAATTTCTTTAAATTATGTAGTGAGAAAATAAAAGAAATAAATAAATCACTGGCGTACAAGTTCCATAAGGACACTAGGCCTAGCTTCTCACAACCATTCGTTTTGCGTTTTTTTTTTTTTTTAATTTTCTTGACCAATGAAAGGGTTGTAAAATGCTCTTTCACATTCTCGAATGTTTGTCAGACGTTCGCTTTAGGTGGAGCAGTGAAAAAAACCTTAAGATGTAATTATTTGTGTTTCAAATTAGTTTAGACCCTAAAAATCAAATAAGTCTTTAATTACACAATTTAATCTAAAAAATAAAAGATATACGATGTAAAACAATTTGGTTTTCAGTGTTGGTTATTATTATGTGAAAGGGGTTGCTGTACTGCGACCTTTTGGTCTATTGTACCCCCTGCTTACGCCTCAGTGAGATATATTCTCTTATAAGAGTTTCCCTCACACTATGTAACGTATAACTGCGTATTTTTATTCACAATATTTAATAAATAGTAGAAACACTCAAAAAGTCCGTGTGGCACAACGAAAGTAAAATTTTGTAAACCATTGAATTGGTACTTGCCCAAGTATTTCAGTCTTTTGAAGGTCAGTGCCCCACATGATCCCAGCACGTGTTCTGGGACTTCGCGGGACTCGTCGCAGAATCTGCGAAACTCTGTTTCGCAAAAAGCGGAGTCGACTCGTTGGAGGTTACGACACTCGCAGAGCAGGTGCTTGAGGTTTCCATTTCTTCTATATCTTTAATATAGAAGTCATAGTCTGCGTAAGTTATCTTAGTTATACGTCATATAGATTTTGTTTATAACAAAACCATATCCCCAAAGCGGCCTTAAATTTGTCTATATCTCTATGTCTTGAATTCTTAAATCTTAGTTCTCAAACAAGTTCAGGGACTAGATCACGTATAACATTGATCCTTTGGTTCCATATATTTTCTCCATTTACCTACAAATTTTGGAAAAAGTTTACCTACAGTTGAGTTTTGAAGTAGAAACAAGTTACAACAATTAGCCAAATGAATATTATTTTTTATATCTTCTTTTTCTGTTTCTGAATCCCTTCAGAAAGACGTTCCCCTTGCATAGGTGAGTGATAAATTATGACGTTGTGTCTACAAATACATTCCCGCAAACAATAAGTTGTGTAGCTTTAAATTTCATATCAAGGTAGCCCACCTTCCTTCAATCAAAAAATTAACATCAATGCCCTGTGTCTCCTCTTATTTGTGGATATCGGTCGCCTACACCACTGTCTAATAATCCTGACAATTCCTGTTAGGACTGCAATACAACGACCTCGGTTCATTATTATAATTACTTATTTGTCTAATTGCCGAGCAAATCTTAGCAACTTGGAGATTAATTAAGGAAATGCTGACGTGCAGCTCCTTTTGCTGGTTGTTTGCCTGTGCGCGGGCTGCGTGCTCATATTCGTATCGTTTCGTATGCTTCTGGTTCATCTCAATCCTCGGAATCATTGCCGTTTCCGTTTTAATTTTCTGTGTCTAATGAACGCAATGTTCTTGTCATCATGCTTTTTGTACATTCGCAGCCTGAAGATATGTATCTACTAGAAACGACGTCTCCTCTGTTCGGGATGAACCAATTTTTTTTTCTTGCTCTGATGTAAGTAGATAAGTACATATACGTTCTGTTGTCAAATAGAACACCAACCGTGGTAACAACCATTCTTTTGTTCCGAGCGGCAGTGTTTGCTTTCAACTACAATGCACGTTTGTTTGTGTATGACTATAGTGAGGAGGATGCCCCGGATGTCCTTTCTACTTGTCGCCGTTGTAGTTGGGTTGGTGGGGGTCTCCTTCGCCTGTGGGGTGGGAAGTTGCCGCTCCTACATCCAGGGATGATGAAAGGGGCTTTGTGTAATGTTTTATTTCAATGAAGTCTGCAAATCAGTTGTGACGACGAGCTTCGTTGTGCTTTTGTAGGATTAAATTTTGTCGTTCGTTGTCTGTGTAGAAATGAAAAGTGACAAACATTAACGCCAATTTAAAGTTTATTCAACCGCTTTATGGGTAAAATGGCAGCTTATGTTCTTTTGAAAAGGGATGCCATAGGCAAACGCATAGGCTTATCTATTTTTATGGCCAAGTTTATATTGTAGTTGTCGTTGGCGAACGATGTGAGTATTCGCGTAATCTGCCCGTTTAGATGATATTTTTAGGATAGATATCCTTTAAAAAACAACCCGTGGTTAATTGTTGCTCGTTACTTGTACATGTGTATAATGAACGCCATCGTTATGTCGGTATGTGAATATTGAACAAACAAAACAACCGATTTAAATATGTGAGGTATATTATTTTATTCCTTTTCAATTTATGGAATTGGAATTGTTTTTGAATACAATACCGCAAATGTGCCCTTTTAACTGCGTTTTAGTTCACTTTTCGAGCGACTCTGGCGGTTTACAGCGATTATTTCCGTACGAATGTTTATGTTGAGCTCAGAAGGCTTGCTGACGTGCACTTTGCTTTACAATTAACCTCACAAGAAGAAGTCCAGATTTGTCAAACCTGGAGATATGGGCGGCTATTTTTTGAAAGCACACATACGTCCAGGGATGTGTTTTTGCAGAAACTGCGTTGTTTGTTCTCAGTAAAACTAGTTCATTGGAATATCTTGGGAGTGTCGATGGTCTCCTTCTGACCCGTACTCAACAAAATTCAACACCAAACGACGAATAGTGTTGTCAGACGGTAGGTACTTGTTGGCTAAGATATTGAGCTAACACAACTGAACGACTATTTTCAATGTTATCGTACATCTTCAATATTTCGGCTCCCTGTTTTGGTATGAAGCGAATTACAGTTTAAATTGTACTGATTAGGCATTTCAAAAATATGTCTACTCAAGTCAAAGGGCCAATAAATGGGAAAGTTATTTAATGTTTCCATACCGACATAAAGGATTACGCACCCTGTATATGGCAAACGAATGATACGGTGTACCATTCCCATAAAAAAGGAATGGTACACATAAAAAAGGAATGGTACACAACACCGTAAATTTGAGTTTGAGAATAAATTAGGAAATATCAAATTTGTGATGTAAAATCAAACCGATGATAGATTTTTGTGTGTAAAACCATTCGTCGGCATATAGAAATAAAGCTAAGAAGGCGCTCTCTGAAAGCTAATGTTGCTTACTTTACTAGACAAAGAACTATTAAAGATCTGAACAGTTTTAAAAGGCGTCCCTTCCCCAATCCAAATATGCGATAAAGCTAGATGAAAGTGATAAGAAACAGCTTTGTTCAAAGCATGATAATTTGAAGATATCTCTCAGTCAATTGGTGGTATGAATTAAACGTAGCAATTGTTTTGCCCAAACGAAATGTCAAAATCGAAGCATTTGCATTGTATGAATGGAAACAGTTTTGAGTTGACACTAGCTTTTGACATGTTCGAAAAGCGCCCACTCACCTTTTAATCAGACTATGTGGTCTATTTGGCTTTCTTTTAGATGAAGATGTTTAAACACAATTATTCTTAAGGTATATAGAGCATCCGGTCTTTTAGCGTCACATTTCAAAAACCTCTAGGCAATTCATAATTTTTCTTTAACTAATTTCCAACAAATCGATATCGGATTCCCGCCACCTGAAGAAACCTCAACAAGCTATTTGCATTCGGAGCTATAGATTTTTCCTTTTTACAACTTCGTTCACAAGGCTCACAAAGAAAATTCAAGAATTGTTTAGGTATTGTTCTTTTCGAACTTGGGTACTTCAGTAAAGTAGGTTTTTTTTTTAAATATGTTTTTTTATTCACACGACCCAATATACGGGTGCGCTTAATAAGAAACACATGGGCATATATACAGAATCGAAGTTTTTCATTTAGAAAAAAATGAGAGCCAAACAACATCGGATGACTTCTTTTGGTCTACCTTGTAAAGGGTGATTTTTTAGCTGGTTTGGTTTTGGCAACACTGGTTTTGACAGCTGACGTGTGTTTAGTACCTTGTGTCACTGTCAAACAGCTTCAGTTTGGTTTGCAATTTAACCATGGATCGTCTTACAAATGAACAACGCTTGCAAATTATTGAATTTTACTATCAAAATTCGTGCTCGGTTCGAAATGTTCATCCCGCTTTTTTATCGAAAAATTGTGTTCAGCGATGAGGCTCATTTTTGGTTGAATGGGTACGTAAATAAGCAAAATTGCCGCATTTGGAGTGAAGATCAGCCAGAAGCATTGCAACAGCTACCAATGCATACCGAAAAAGCCACTGTTTGGTGCGGTTTATGGGCCAGCGGCATTATTGGGCCATATTTCTTCAAAGATGATGCGAATCGCAGCGTTACTGTCAATGGTGAACGCTACCGAGCGATGATAACAAACTTTTTTTTGCCCGAAATGGAAGTTCTTGACTTGCATGATATGTGGTTTCAACAAGACGGTGCCACATGCCACACAGCACGCGAAACAATGGCGCGATTGCGAGGCGAGTTTGGTGAACAGTTAATTTCACGTTTCGGGCCGGTCAATTGGCCGCCTAGATCGTGCGATTTGACACCATTAGATTATTTTTTGTGGGAATATGCCAAGGCTAATGTGTATAGGGACAAGCCCGCTTCGATTGACGCACTGGAAGCCAACATCCATGCATTCATTCGTGAGATACCGGCCGATATGTGTGAAAGAGTATGCCAAAATTGGACTCAGCGGATGGGCTACCTGAGACGCAGCCGCGGTCAACATTTGCATGAAATTATCTTTAAACATTAAATTGCAAGGTTCAAACTATCGATTCAAATAAATATTTCATTAATTTTTTCGAATTTTTTGTGTTTTTTTTTTTAAAAAAGTTCTAAACCTCTTAAAAAATCACCCTTTATATATAAATCTATTTCTGCATCTATACGGATTTAGTGGCATGGGCAGACTAAACGCACACTTGCAAACGTTTGTAAGAAATAAGCGGCATTCCTCGTATCCCTCAGCAGAATTAGTTGCTGACAACTTACTGGCGTTCTTACGAGACAATTTTGCCAAGCGTCTTAGTGGCTAGGTTTTATGTGCCATCACTTTCTGCGACGCTTGGGGAGAAGGCGACGATACCTTAGACAACTTCCTGTGACCTATGCCTTTGCTCGGATCAGTTGGCAGATCTTCTGTGCTGATGTGCTGTGATGAGTGCTTATATTGTTTGCTGATCATCGCTGAAATTCTTTCTTGGTTTTCTAACAAAATTGAGGAAATTCTAGTATAATGTGTTTTTTTTTTTTTTTGACGGAGGTTGTTACTTTCCGATGTTACTATCAGACAGAAACTACGGGTCCATTTTACTACCAAACAGACACCTTACATTATTGTACTTAGTTTTCCCGTCTTTCGAAGAAAGATGAGAAGGACATTCAGCGATCTTCGGCACTCAACACATCAGCCCCAAAGATCCGCCACCTGATGCGAGCAAAGGCGGGACAGCTACAGAGGAAGTGTTCCGCTGTATCATCGTCCTCTCCACAAGCAGGACAGATAGTGGTGTTGCTCAAGCCCAACACATTTAAGTGTTTGGCAGAAGCTTGGTGGCCCGAAAGGACGCCCACAAGCAGTCTGCAGTCGATTCTCCTAAGAGACAGAAGGAAAGACGCGGACCTTTTGCAGATGTCCGGACGCAGTCGTTTGGTCTGCCTACGTCTGTCTGTCACGCCACGGACGTTTGCGTTCCTGAGAAACTCAAGTATCAATGTATGTTCTAACCACAAATGCAGGCAGACCCAACGCAGGTTCAGGTCCTGAGAAAGCTTCTTCTGAACCCCGTCTTCCAAGCTCATCAGCGAACTTATTTCCCTGGATACCAGTGTAACCTGGGACCCAAACAAGATTCTCTGTGTTAAGCCTTTCGACCAAGTTCAGAGAAAGCTTGAGTTCGAGCACTAACTTAGACGAGGTAAGAGGGTTAAGCAACGCTTTTAATGCAGCTTGGCTATCACTGCAAACGCATATGCTTCTAGCCCTCCACCTGTTTGTTGCAATATAGCGCATAGCCATAAGGATAGCGAAAATCTCCGTTTGGAAGACAGACGCATGGTTACCTAAGGGGTAGTGTAGTCTAATGTTCTCGCTTTCCACAAAGACACCAGAACCAGACCCTTGTCCAGTTCTGGAGCCATCCGTGAATACACGATGACATTCTTTCCCAGGCTCAGAGTCTGACCGAAGCCATTCCTTTTCCTGAGGAAAGTTGACATGGTAGTTTTGTCGCAGTAGGATTTCTGGGGTCATTGCGTCAGACGGCATGTCCATAAGACAGGGGTCAAAGGACAATTCTCGCACAAGTTCCTCAAAATTCCAATGCGCGTGGTACCAAAAGCCACCTCTCTTTAACCGAGAGATGGTTTTCAGCGTACACCTCATGATAAAAATATCAAGAGGGGGGAGGTTCATCATAGCATCTAGAGCAGAGCCCGGAGTGCTAGGGAAGGCCCCTGTGCATCCAAGACAAACCGTTCTTTGAATTTTGGCACCATACAACCGATGCATATGAGAGAAGTGGTCTTATTATTGCCGTATAGATCCAAAGGACCCTTTTAGGAGATAAGCCCCATGTCTTGCCAAAAGCGCCTTTGCACTGCCAGAAAGTTGACAGCGCTTTATCGGTTTTTGATTCAACATGCTTGGACCAAAGAAGCTTTCTATCGAGGATTACTCCCAGATATTTGACTTCATCGGATATCGGGATAGTGACGCCTTTTAGCACAAGCTGAGTCAGACCAGTGATCTTTCTCCTTCTCGTGAAGAGAACAACCGTAGTTTTAAGAGGATTCACTGAAAGCCCATTTCTTCACAATCGTCGATAAGGCCCAAAGATCTCTGCGCCCGAGAGCAGACGGTCCTTAGGTCTGAACCGACAGACAGAACGGCGACATCATCCGCATAGGCTTGTGTGTAGGTTCCAGGGAGATTGAGAGCCGTTAGCAGAGAGTCCACTACCATACACCATAAGAGCGGAGAAAGAACACCACCTTGAGGGCAGCCTCTGTTCACCCCAGTCATGACGCATTTGCCACAATCCGCCTCGGTAACTAACGTCCTGTACATTAGCATTGCTTTAATCCACAAAACCAATGTTTCATCTACACCATGACGTCTGGCTGCATTGCACATGCTATCAAAAGTTGCATTATCAAACGCACCCTCAATATCGACGAAAATACCCAGCGCGTTTTCCTTCCCCTCAAGAGCACTTTCAATCCTACCGACAAGGTTCTGAAGCGCAGTTTGACAGTATTTTCCACGCATGTTGCATCAAATGCTTCCTGGTAGTACAGTGGTACAGATTCCTAATCCGAAAAAAAGGTAAAAGTTCCATTTCCGCACTAGGCTGATGGCTAACCGCCAATGTTTTTAAAAACCTTACGCCACCGATTGCCACCTGTCAAACCGCATATTAAAATATAGTCAAACTAAAAAGAAACAAGAAACATTAAAGCGCAGTTTAAATGAGAAACCGTACAACCACAGTACAGGCACTCGTATTTGCACAATTTAATTAGCCAACTTTATGGTGCATCCGCAACGCAAAGAGACCATCGTTTTATGGCTATAAATTGAGTAGGTGATTTTATTTACTCAGTCTTTTGCTAATCGGCTGTTAAATCTTAGACTCTTCTCATACAAACCACATCAAACAATGTTGCATTTTCAAATAAAGCAATTTTTTATGGTACACAGCGCACTGATGACAGGATACTTATACCATAAACGTTCAACAAGTTAACGTAAGCCGCTATTGCATTTTCGTGTTTAGGTGCAATTTCGTCATAAAATTTTAATTATAAACTGCGTGGTTCAGAGGAGAAGTGACTCCTCTAGCCGGCCACAGGAGACTCTTGTGCTTTTATGACTATAAGATTTGCAGTTTCACATGCAATGAACATCGGTATGTGTGTTAACCTCTGCCTTCAGGTAACGGATCTAAGCAGTTGCTAAGTGTAATCTTAATGGAAATTTGAACAAGAGTCTCTAAACTTTGTGCTAGTTGAGGTTGCTCACGATAGTTACTTTGAATGCAAATTAAATGGCTGCAAATTATGGTCTTCTATGCTGGGGTTCCGTATAACGTATATTTTAATGAATTGAATTCGTTCTATATAGGAAGAATGACCATGTTTAAATCAGCATGGCGTCATCAGCTAAGTGCAGGTCAAGCATGTAGTTGGGTATTGGTTTTAGCGATCTTTTTGGGGTGACAATGTGACCAGGTTTCTCCTCGGAGCTCAATGGGCAGGGAGTGGGCTGAAATTTGGAATCGCCATTTTTATAAAAAAAAGGTTTCTGTTAAATAGCTTATCTTCGCTGCGTATGATGTCGTCAAATGAATTCTCGATTGGCTCTTTAGTAAATTGTGAGACTGTATCCAGTCTGATTAGCTGCTTATCCACCAGTTGGCTAGCTGTCTGTCCGTAACACACAGTGTAGCAGATAGAAATAAAAGTTGGCCTTTCTTAGGCTAGCAGCAGTTTATGTGAGTTAAGCTTGAACCTCTCGGTGAAGTCGATGCGAAGATACTTGGTAGTTCTACTCGCTATAGCCTCGGTACTGTAGGCTGATCTGGTGTGTTTACTTTGAAAAGAATCGGTCCAAGTCGTAATCGCTGGGATAACCCTGCATTGATTTTGAAGTCTGCGCAACATGTGCACCGAAGATTATATTTTTTAAATAAGGCATTAGCTAATCCCACTTAATAGTTGGGAACTCTATCAGCTTCAATGAATCCACTTGATCCAGATGGAAAGGATCCTATTGATACCCAGCTATGACTGTTCCTTCCTTGTTGCATCCAATGACGATCGCGTTTGCCTCATAAGAGCGGGTGAATGGTGAAATGCTTTGGCCTGAATCTAAACTGAAATGTAGGGATGGCAATACAGTTTCTCTCTCTCCTCAGTTTGATGATAACGAAATACATATGTTCCTGGCGGTAGTTATTATGGAACTAATTGCGTTCGCACAAACTTAAATTAAATCGATCTATTAGCTTAAGATCTAGCTTTATCTAAATTGCTCTCCAGTTGCTGATTCAAGATCTAAATTGGGATCAATTGAATAACTTATATCCATAACTTTCAAACGCTTGGGTAAAACTTTTCGCTATTATTTGAGAACGTTTTTCGTCTGCTAGCCTTAAGACTGTCATTTTATAATTTATATGCAGCTTAAGCCTTTTTTCGGGGAAAATACGATGATAATCCTCATTCGATTTGCAAAATGTTTTGTTTGCATTAACGCTAGTGCACAGCCAACAGCTAAGTCCAAGAACACAAAGTACCTTCACTGATTAAAAAGGAAGATATCTCTCAAACAAAAATAACGACATTGACTACTTAATTCCAGTCTCCAACTCTGACAAGATTTCTCTGGCCCGTACATTTTTGTTTTCAAGGACTTAAAAGATAATGCCCACTGTGGCTCTATGCCTATGATGGCTTGTACTTTTTCTTTGCACTAGACTTCTATACCAATAGAAGCTATGTTTCACCAACCTTCAATCGGTACGCGATTCTTATAATTCACCCCGTCCTTGTTTGAACAATTTAAAGTTTGTTATCTATAAAGCAACGTCCGTTGCGCTGATGAACCCGAAAAAATATTTGTCTAAAGCATTTCTAAGCAGAGCATAATCTTAATTTCATCTACCTACCAAACAATTCTTTTCTTTGTGTCTCCTTTTGACTTCACTGACAATGCAAGCGCATGTCTTCGTAAGAGAAACCCCAACTTAATGCACAAATTACCAATAGGCATGACGTTCCTCGTCATGGGCAAACCCACACTCACTGTTCACTGCCCTGCCTTACTTGGCAGACATTTTAACAAGAACAAAAAAAGAAAAGAAAAAAGAATGCAAAAAACATTCAAACAACTCTATCAGCAGACTAACGAGTGACCAGTTGGGGTCCTTCATCGTTCTCCCGCACGTTACCGCCTCGCATTTGTCCACAGTTTCAAGTGATTTAATTTTTTTGTTCTTGAGGTTTGTGTTGTTTCCACAGACAACATTTCGTATACACACATGTATTTCGCCTTGTGATGATTTTTTGATTTTTGCTGTGGTGGCCCCATCAGCCTGTGACGGTGCGCAATGTGCACCATTCGAATATAAAATGTTTAATTCATGAAAGTTATTAATATTCTCGAATAAATTATATGAATGCCGCCGCCGCCGCGCGGTGGCTTCTACTGAGCTGCAGTCTAATAGTCCACACGGTTTAAAACCCAATGTTAAATTATGATTTTACGAAAACCATCAACATCAACAATGAAAGGAGATTCAAGTTGAAGTTGTGGTTAATTCAGCGCGCGGAATAACAATGAATGTGCGCGATTACCGCAGCGAGCTCTTGTTGGTTCTTGGTCAAGGATACATGACTGGCATTTATTGGGCTTTCGGAATGCAAACACTGGTCTTTATGGAGATTCGTTGTTTGCATAAATTGTTTCCGTATATGGAACACTTAAGCCTGGGAAATTATTTCTTTCTCGTTTCTTTTTTTTGCAAATTGTACGTGTTTGGTGGCATCCGTGGTAAAGAGTTGTTGGATCCAGTAAACACCTCAAAGGGTATCTAAGTGGGAGAATGTACAATGTCCAGAAGTCCATTAGCCTCAATCGTAATACGAGTAGGACAGCAAAAGGATCGTAACCTTAATTTTATGAGCCTTACTAATAATTATTTTCATCTTTTACACTGAATATTTTGTAGGTCACAATATGCAATTTTGTACCGGAAATTTCGAAATTGTGAGTTGGAAAAATTTAGCCTGACAATAAAAATGATTATTGGTATCGCTAATATTACAATATCAGCTGGGGTTAACTAACACCTTCCACCTAATGTCCAAGCATTATGGCTCCAGGCCACAGGAAGCTTTGGGACAGTTTTGGCGGTAACACGAAGATTCAGTATGCTTGGTCATGGTGTGACCTAGCTCAAGGGATATCTGAATCGGATGTAGACTAAGTGTGGTGACAACGGTACGAATACTCTATGGACACTGCCTTCTAAGAAAGCATGCCATGACACTAGGCTTAGCTAATACGGATATGTGTAGGTACTGTGAGGACATACAAGTCACGGAAGATATCGCTCACCTTCTATGCGAGTGTCAGGCAATTGCTCGGAGTAGAAGGAAGCACTATCCTGGGAGGTACTCCTTTAACAACTTGGAGGAGGTTAGTTCCTCAAACAATATAGGGACAATAATTAAATTCTTTAGGGAAATTGACTGTATGGGCGATTCGGTTTAGGTTTTCAACCGTAATGGTTCCCGGGGGATGGCGATGGGCCCGTCTTGGTGCCTGGTCTTTTGTGACGATCTCATAACCCCACTCAACCAAACCTAACCTAACCTAAGTGTGGTGACAAATACGGGTTAGCAATTATTCGTCGAAAGTTGTTTTTAATTTTAAAATTTTTTTTTGTGTTGCATCTTGAAGCACACAGGGTATCTTTGGTCCTCAGACATCTTTCCTCAAACTGAGCACAGTGCTTTCTCTTAAGTTATGGGTGACACCGGGAACTGCGAACGTCTGAACTCAAATTGCATATTTCTTTGGGAATCTTTGGGATTTTCCTTTGAATTTTTCATTTCAAACTACAGCTCTTATAAATTATAATATTGTTTACAATCTTTTTCTCTAAAATCGTATCACCTTTGCAAAGTCCTGGTGGGTTGAAGTTTTGGATAAGAATGATAGACACACAAAACTTTAAATTTTAATACGAACTGCTATTTACATTCAATGGTCTTTCTCCATTTCCCCTACTCGATACCGCCCACATTTTTTAAAGACTGTTTTTAACGATTGTCAAAACCAAGCCCACCAAATAAAATGTAGCGAAAATATTCACAATAGGGTTCGTGTCTACAATTTCTTATTTTAATTATTAAATCGTTGCAGAGTTTTACTACAGAGAAAAGGAACTTATCAATCATCAGCCGTTCCTATACTGAATGGAAATGCGTCTACACATGCTTCCTGGTATGCAATGGACAAATTGCTTTGCAAGTCATTAACTTTGTGACTTCTGCACTCGTTAAAAATCCACCCTTCAGTTAAGTGATGCCACACCCAACTACCAACTTGAGGGCTTGGCCTTACTTCGAACATGCTACCAGGAACATCACTCTGAAGAATAAACTTCGCACACAACAGGATATTATGCGTGCTAATGCAACTTGATAATTTGTTAAGAAATGAAATATGATGCATTCCGTGTATCACGGAGAAATTATCAGATGGTGAACAATATTTGTCAAACTATATTCCAACTGAAAACATGGTAGATAATCATTTATCTTCCCATATTAAAAAAACTTGAGTGGCATAATAACAGTCAAGCACGGCGCGGCGCCAGAGCATTTTTGAATCTCGCAGCTCATATATAATAAAACTCCGCCCTAATAGCGATTTGATTACCTGACCCCCATGGTGTAAAATATCGTTTATTTATCTTACCCAATATCAAAACTGTTTGCGGCTAATTTGGTCATCACGGCCAAATCATTGCCGTGAGGCCTCCTACGTTCTTCTATTTAAATTGTGATATTTATTAGTAGGTACAGGCATTAGCTATACCACCTATCTGGTTCTGTGAATATGTTTGTCATTCACAAGGCAATAATTTAGTATGTGATCTACAGTTGATGTTGATAGTTCCTGGCGATGGTATTTATTATGCACACTCATAAACATTTTGAAAAGATCAGTTTGATTACCGAACCTACGCAGCCATGCGTTCGTTGTAGGCTGAAGCTGATTCAAATTTAAAATGTGTTGATCTATTTGCTTAAGCTGCATATATAGTTTTTTTTCTGTATGTGTGATGATGTTAATGTGGGTTAATGGCTGTCCGCCAACAGTTCTTAAGTCGGTGAGGCTGAGCAGCTAGTTGAACTGTTTTTGGATTTCTATCATCAGAAAGTTAAACGGACGTAGTTCTTAAAAACATGATAGTTATGGGATCTACAGCTTCACCATGCTTGCACTTTGCACGACCTATATGGAAGGATTCTTCTTGTAGACATACAGGACTGTTGTTACGTTCTTTTTTAAGGAAAATTGTTATTTTACATTTTCCAGTCTTGCCAGAATTTCAAAAAGGAAAATGATAGACTGCAAAATGGAAATGCTAAACAAAAAAATGTGTTTTCATCAGCTTTCTTTTTAAATATTATTTTGTCTTTTATACTACCTACATATAAAATAAAACTCTATTTTTAGTAAGTTTTCCGTGACTGAAAATAACTCAGAAAATAATAACAGATAAAAAACATGTCCTTGAAACAATGAATTTAATTTTTATTAAACATTTAAGTCTTCAGAAACAAACAAATCAAAAAATATAGATATATACTAGCTGACCGGGCGAACTTCGTACCGACTAAAATTGATTAAATTATTAACACCCCTTTTGATAGTTGAACCTCTCTATTGAACGAATGGAACTTCCTTGGAATTAAATTAAGTTCAAAGCATAGAAACGACTTCATAGATTTCCGGGTCAGCTTCTTCATCATCTTTTTCCGCGCTAATGATTTAATTTTTTTTTTTTTTTCATTAATGATTGAATCGATTTGGTCCGGTCGGATTTTCTTAATCAACCAAATCAACTAAAGCAGAATGTGGGCAATCGGCAATCCTCGCTTCCATTCGACAGAGTATATCCAGAAACGCGATTGTACAAAAACACTGTGCTTAACGATAAAGTCCATGATCTTTTTGAGGTTTTGTTTAAAAAATCGTGCGTGATGTCATTACCGTGTGTATGACATCAGCACAGAGTAAACATACAGCACACGCTCATAGGCGCCTAGTTTTTTTTTTTATATGGGCAAAATCAGATGTTGACATTTGCAATTCGAAATAAAACAAACCACTATTGCGTAAATTAAAATTTACTTTTGTTTGAACGATTGAGAACGAATTTGTGAGATGTCAAAAAATAAAAGCAAACAAATAAGCTCGATGACCAAAAAAAATTTATTCAGTGACATATACACGTACAGTAGAATTGTATACATAAAGAAGATTTGTATGGGAGGTACCACGCGTCTTTTTCAAATCACGCCTATATTTGCAGCAGAATTTAAAATATGTTCACTCAACCAAAATACCAACCGTTAGCAGGAGCAGAAATATTGGCTTCTTAATTTTTTTTTTTTATGGGAGGTACCACGCCCCTTTGTACAATCCCGCCTATATTTGCCCCACCCGGGGCGCAACCCAAACGCATACAAAAAAATTTATGCAAATCGTTCCAGCCGTTTAGGAGGAGTTCAGTCACAACACATGTACAGTAGAATTATATATGGAAGATAAACATTGCCTATTTTTGAAATATTCACGAGCAATGGCGGACTTGCAGTCCTAGCCGCTCTAGGCCCCATGCCATGTGCCGCCCCTATCTCAGCACCCATCATTATAGACTAGATACATAATTCATAATTTTACTTTATTGCCACTTTAATTGATTCAGAAAATTGTTTAACTAAAAGCTAGCTTATAAAGTTAGTTTATAATATTTTCCGAGGGTTCAGGGATGATTGGACAAAATTTAACGTGCCCATTTAATGGGTCGGCACATTTTCTCAAGCTAAATTGTGGCAGATCGTCGTATATTTGTTGTTCTGTTGCGGAAAAGTATGCAAGGATGAGCTTTTTAATTATTATATATACGAAAAGAACCGAGAATTAGAAATAGTTGAAATAAGAGAGAATTAAATTTTTGAAGGAAGTTTTCAAAGAAAAGCCGTTTTCTCTGACATTTATCCACTCAGCGTACTCTTTGTCAAAATTTAGCTAGGACTTTAGCTGATGTTTGGAGTTTAGTTTAGCTTGAGCAGCGTATTACGCTACCATAAACATTTTTCAAAATAGTTTGTTCCATGACTGTACACTAACTGTACACGTACATTTACTAAAAAAGCAGTATGCATAAGCATTAAGCAGAACTACAGATGAGCGGGTTTTACTTTACCTTCACATTTTTAGATTTTATTTGGAAAATTGTAAATGAATTTCTGTATTCGATAAATTTAAAAAATCTTGGAATTTTATGCTTTTTTAGCTCAAAAGCTCAAAAATACTATAAATCGTGGAATCTGGTACCGCTGGTTGACATAACTATCGCAAATCGCAGCCGCAAGCGGGCAAGCGAGTAAGGCGTGGGTGGGTAGGCAGCGGCGGGACGCGGGGTTACAGCGGCGCGACGCACCACACGAGCGACCACACGAGCTTGACTGACACGCGCTTAATAACAATAGGTACCTACCTATTCTTTTTAGATCACTTATATTAAACTAAACGTATGAACTATTTTATATGCACGATGTACGAAAATATCTGATGCTCGGAAACATCTATAACTTCGATGCTGTATATCAGATAAATTTACACGAATGACCAAAAATCCAGTAAAAAAAAACAAAATTATACAAAAAATTATAGAAAATGTTTCACATTGCTATAAAAGCATTTTAAATATTTCTTTTTTTAAAAAATGTTTTCTAGTCTTCGAAAATGCAAGTTCGGGCATTAAAGATATCAGAATTTAATCTTTCCTGTGACAACCAGTATCACGCAACGACACATCATGTCTACCACTACACTTATAGTCTAATTTTTATTGCAGCTTACCACTGACACCTTCATTGCCCCTCCTTAAAAACATCCATTCCTTCAACATTAACCATATATTATTTATTAAAATTTCAGAAGAAATCAACACATTGATTATTGAAAAACTAAATAACGTGTAATTAATAATAAATTTAAATAAGTTGTCTTCCGAAATATTGAATGGTGCTCATTCGAATGCAGTGGATAAGTATATTTGCTTATATCGTTTACTTACAGTTTTACAGCTTTATTTATAATATAAACCCACCGTAGAGCCTGCTTAACTCTACGCACCCTCTAAATTGCCCTTACGCTGGGAAATGCGATTTATAAATATTTTTCGAACTTGCAACGTTTCTTTAAGGCTGCGTAGTTTAAATGCGAAAATTTGCGTTAAGAGCCTGCGTAGAGCTTACGTAAATATGCTTTTGCAGCTAATGTCATTTTTGGTAGTGGTCGAATTGGAAACAAACCCAAAAAGTGAAACTAATTTTTGTTTGTGCATTATTTCGAATGTTGTGTAAATTTGCACCAAACGAATTTCGTCTGCAAATGCAATTATAAAATATAATTTCAGATTTGGTGGTGGTTGATAGATTATTGTAGTTTTCCATTGGTTTCACTCGGGGATCCACTCATTCTGAAACCCAATGGAACAACAAAACTGCTTCTGAAAGAATCCACAAAAGTATTGGTGAAACGCCAAAAAAAAAATCTACGTACGGCTGCTGTCAACTGACTTGTATAAAAAACATCAATTACACTTGTATGGTATGACTGCTTCTTGAGTTAATTCAAATCGAGAAGCGAAAATCTCTTCTCACAATCACCAGAAGAGCATTTTTTGTGCCAATGGAACGGTTTCAGACGTGATATTTTCGATTCCGGACTCTACCGGACGCTTCTTTTTGCCCAATGGAAAACGACATATGATTGCAGGTAGATATTTCAGCAGTCCCTCCAAAGAAATTTCGGAATTGTCCCAGATAATTTGGCTTTTTGTTTGTATTATGTAAAATGATTTTCTTACGAAGCTAATCTGTCAACAACAGCTAAGGTCAGTTTCAGTTGCAAAAAGTAATAGATTTCAGTGTTTTCTGTAATAGTTTATCGAAATTCTTACCTATTTAGACACAAACCTCGTTAGGTTTCTTACGCGATGTTTAACGAAACAACATCGTAGAGGCGTCGTACGTAACTCGTAAGAGAATCTAATAAATACGGCTGTTAGTTTTTAGGAAATATTTTTTTTTCAAAAGCAGTCTTTTTCTTTTTTGATGCCGTGCTATTATATGAAACGCTGTCTTTTTTTCTTTTGGAGATTTTTATATAATTATCTATTTGCAATTAGTTTTTGGAATCGCTCCGAATCAAGGATTAATTCGGTTACTTTATTATATAGAAAATAATATTAAATCCGCAAGGTATGTTTTCAATCAATATAATTGATTTTTTGAACTAAATTTGCGTGCCTACAGTCTTATTTTATGAAGTTGAAAATGATCACCAAGCATTACTACAACTAAAAATAGTATAATTCCGTTAAATAATTTTGTTTGCCCCTCGCCTCAACCCACATGTCTGCACATTTTCTTCTTTCGATAAATGAGTAAATTGCCATTCAATAACTGTCAGTCCGTGCTAACAAAATGATTTTCTTATTAAGACGTGCAACTGCAAGAAATCAAATAAGATTAATTACCATTACCATTGAGGAGAATCCATTACTCCCCAGCTGACTAATCTAAGCCACTGTCCACCAGTAATTCCTACGATAGTTGGCGAAATATCTCCATGCAGTTATCCAGTCTCGTATTATCTCAGGCTAACAATCTTTTTCATCCGTCTTCATTCATGGAGGAAAAATCAAAACAGTTTTAGGGATTTCTATGATGGTCATTTCGGACGAAAGGACGGAGTGCAATAAGGGTGTGTGAATGGTGAAGTGAAGATATGATCCAACATCCAAGGGAGCAAAAATTGTCATCAAAGATGGCGATGCTTTATGTGCGTCGCATTTCTGTGAAGATGCCATTTCCTAAATCGCCAGATTTCATATCTGATAATAAAAGGCGAAAGCCAAAATAAATGAGATCCTTCAAGGAATGGTGAGGAGAAAGAAAGTTTTCAAATGAACACATTAGAGGATTTATAATGGACGTAGCTGGGAATCGGGTGAGGAGATAAAAATTGCGGTTATAATGGGTAATTTTTCACACCTCCTTGGACGGTGAAATTGGCACAGAAAGATTTGGGGACGTTTTCGTATTCGCATTAAAGTCGAATCCACTCTATAATTATAGGGGTTGTTCTTTTTTAGTTCACAGCTGAGCTCTTAACTGAGCTCGAGCGTTATGAGTGCGCTGAGGTATTTATGAAACACACTTGAGCACATAATTTTCATAAATGCATTATTTGAAAATTTATTAATTGTTATTTATTAAATTGGTTAATTTTTAGTTCCGGAACAATAAGATTCGTCCACCATTCCAACTATTTTGCTTATACTGTTTTTTTTCTGTCAAATCCAAATGTGACTGGAAACAGCTTTTCACTCAGCCTGCTCAGTCAATTTATTTTGAGCTCATCGAGCGCGCTCTGTTCGCGCTCTGAACGAAAAAAGAAACATAAATTCTGAGCTCTGAAATATCTGAGCTAAAAAGAAAAACGAACGTTTTGTATAACAGTTCAGGTTGTACTCTGAACTAAAAAAGAAAAACGCCTTATTTCTGTGGTTTCTGTAGTACATAGTATATTTACCTCTTGCGGTTCACACACTCAACCAATCTTAACAAATGAAGTGTCAAAAATAAGAGATTTTCGGGGTGCTTGTTTTTGCATTTTTACTTTTTAAAATATTAACAATTGAAAACGTGGAATTGTACTACATGAAGTGCAAACTATGATTCAGGGAAATAATTTCTTTCTTTCATCATCGTCATGCCCGCAGCGCCGTAACCTCCTGTGCTACAATTGTAGTGTTTTCTTGTTTTTAAGTACATTTTTCCTAACTGGTACTACTCGTATATTGGATCAACCGCGTACTACTCTTTGGAAATTCATATCAATAACTCATTTCATATTTTTCCAAAATTATTTGTAACAACAGACTAAGGGCCGGTTTGTTCAATCTTAGCTTTCTTTAATCATCGGTTATTCCAGCTGGTAAACATCGAATGTTTTTGTTTAGCAAAATATTAATGAGAGAATCGTTGGTTTGGTAAGTTAACCAGAAAAACCGATAACCAACCGATTTTTGCGCGGTAAATGAGATTTAACCAATGATTTTCTGGAATTTCGCACTCATTGGAGCAGATATGGAAAGAAAGAGAAAATTGCGACGTTCGTTCAAAAAAATTGCGATGATCCATTTGTAAAATTTGATTCGTTGTGGCTTTAATTGTTTTTTTTTTTTAATTGCTTATTGCCTCACAAGTCACAACAACGAGATTTTATTCTTCAGCTTTTTAAAACGCCTGTATTATTTAATTATGACATTCTTGTGCAAAACCAATTTTGCGTTTAGTTAGATTACTGAAAATAAATACATTAAAAAGATATGTACCTTAACAAATTACTAGTACCAGCTAGTATTATATAGTGACCGGGAGTTGGTTCTTTCGTGCAACATGTTTGCTACCATCTTGATTTATGTTAATTATTTCTAAAAACATATATGATATTTTTCAGCATTCAAAAATGTATAGTTCTAGTTGACGCATGTGCCTTTAACTACTACGGCCTATATATTTTTGATGTGAAAAATCTATTGGCGCGCCTTGGCAGTAAAATCGACTCCAACGCCGTGACCAGTGTTCCCACACAATATATGTATAATCCACAAAAACAAAGTTTTTAATACAGTTTCATGTATAGTGATCATAATTTTTGAAAGACAATGCGGGACACCTTTTAAGATAAAATTAATTTTTTTCATTCTTTGTAAAAAGAAATTTATTATTTCATTAAAAAATTAAAAAAAAATACTTCATACTTACTTATAATTAGTTTATGTAATTTTAAAACATGGGAAAATCTGAATCAGTCTATAGGAGTAAATAGTAAATTAATAGATACAATTCAATACCTAAATAAAGGAAGCAATCACAAAAAAAAAAACTAAAAGTTAATTCTATGAACACATTTTCAGGAATTAGCGAAAATTATTTTTAATAGAATAATAAACTTTAACGTTTGAACTTGCATCTGAGTTTTTTCTTATGATTTATGAAATGATTTATCAGCGTTCTTATATTGTGAAGTCCACTTCTCAAGGTACTGCAAGCAGTTCTTATAAAAGCATTGAGCTTGAGAAATAAACCATTTCTTGTTTATGGTACCGCATTCTTAAAGATTATTTAAGGTTTGTCTCATAGAGATTGAAATGAATTGAGCTTCTACTCGTTCTTTTAGTTTAAAATTTAAACTAGAAATTTGGTTGTGAATTTCCATTACAGTTTTTTTACCCCCCCCCCGACTTGTCAAATAAAATTATGAAATAAAGATGACTAGTTATGTAAAAACATTAACCACAGCTCAGATTTTGGATCTTAAAAAAATATTTGTAAAGCATATTGACATTTTTCGAGACATAATATGTAAATAGGACTTAACACACTTTCGATGGCGGACAGCATATTCGACCTTTCAATTTTTCTACTCTAAGAGTGTACATAAAAAAATTAGAGTATATTTTCAAAATAATGTTTTCTATATAAACCGGAAGCAACTCGGTAACGGTGGTTCGAGCACAATGTAGTGAATTCTAGATGTTACTTCCTACTTTTGGTATTTTAGCGTACCACGCTGAATAGGTAGGCGATTACTCGCCGCAACTAAGAGAAAAAGGCAACTGCCGAACTCGTATCCAAATAAAATCATATCTTTATTATTAAAATTTCAATCCTTAAATACTATTTACAGTACCTAACTGTTATACTTATCTTCTATCTTATTTCTACTTAAAATAGCGATAGTGAATAACTTATTCTAAATTCCTATTGGCTATGCGCCACTCAATAGGATCTTGTTTCTATTGAGTGACATTCAGTTCAATTGAGTGCATGACACATCTAGCTGTGATTCGCTGTGCATATCAAGCTGTGTGACACATTGTACTCGATTGTATACATTCTGTCGTCACTTCGTTGTTGTGTGAAATCTAGTCTACGATTAATGTGTTGTGGACATTGTTTTTGCAAGTGGCTACACTACAACAAGCAAACTTTTGCAGAAGCTTGGAAGTATAATCAATCGACGAAAAGCTCTGATTGTGACAAATTGTATAAAGAGCCATTACGGCTTCAGATGTTGCCAATTTTTTTCACCATTACCAAAATCGGCCTTCCGAAAATATGTCTCGAGCTTTGTCGTACCTATCGATCCTTCGACTTTAAGTTTATGTTTTTCGGATTTATTATGTCGGGTTATATCACTTTTTCCTCCAGAAGCAATGGAAAATTCGCTGCCACAAATATTATATCTAACAAACGAAAATCTGTTAGTCGGCTTCATGAAAGTGTCTTCTTTTTGCATCTCTGCAGTGAGTTTACAAACTCTTTTCGCCTTGTTATTTGCCCATGATGTTGACGCCATTCTAAAAAAAAAAAACATAATAGTTCAACTTCTATTATTACTTCATCTTCTCATTCGGAAAAAATAAAAATACTTACTAGAGCATAGAAAACAAGAATTTTTACACTGCAAAAGGACATCACATCTATGTCAAACCGAAAGGACGTCTTTGTTCAAAAGAAAAATCTGTTTTAATTTGTTAGATTTAGAAAATTTTTGATAACAGATATCTTGAAATTTAATGAATTTGAGGTAAAAAGTCTTGAACATATTTCGGAGCTCAAAAATCTTAAAAAAAAATAAACGGCATGACGCTGTCATGGAACTTGAAAAATTATTACAGTTTTGTACAACACTGCCGCTCTCGGATCCTTGTAGCGGATTCAAGCTGAATTTTAACAGTGCTCAGCGCTTTTTAAATTTAAAGTACTTCAACACTTTGTTACTTCTCTGTGTGACATGCGTTTCTATGTTTATTTATATAGTATACTTGACAGGTATACCGTTTGAATACGTCGTATATATTCTTACAATATTATTGTCTTTAAGGCGCTTAAAGATTTCGGATCAGTTATAATGTTATCAAATCGAAATGTGAGTGACAGTGGCGATCAAGTGACCAAAAGGAAACAAAAAGTCAATGATGATCAAAGTACAGGCTGCAGTGAAATGTTGTGTCCACAACGTTTGCTTCACGGAACACAATGTGTGTGGATTCTATTTTTATAAAAAATTAAAACTAAAAATATTTTACCTTACTTCTTCAGTACACAAACAACGCAAAAGGAAGGTGATATTATAATTGAAACCAATAACGATCAAGATACATATAATTCGAGGCAAATTGAACGAGGTTTAACCATCTTACGGTCGTTCCGTGACGCCCAAATATTTTTTTAATAATAAAGGTTTTATATTTAGAGCATGTACACACCATTTTTCGAAAAAATATAAAAAAATATTCCATAAACGGGATAAAGTACTTATTTCTCTACTCAATTTCAATTGTAGGTACTTCATTAATGACGTTTTAAAAAAAACTATTTTGATTAGCATTTCTAACACATAAAGGACGATTCCCCGACTGTGAGTACAACCAAAGTTTTTTTTAACGAAATATCCAACCATCATAAATCATAATAATGTAATCTTTGTGTGTTACTTCCGAGGTTACTTACTCAGTTGACGGGGTGGACCTGCGCCTCAAGCAATACACCTCCCTAGTTACAACGATCTTTAGATAACTGCCTGCAGTTGCACACTCCAAGTTGGTTGATGTCCCCCTCCACTTGAGTGTGTCATCTAGGGCGTAGGCTTCCTCTACTGCGTTGTCCCTCGGGTTGGAATCAAAGACTCTTCAAACCGGAGCGTTGGCGTCTATTCGCTCTACATGTCACAGCCACCCTAGACGACTGATGCTTTTCGGAATCGAATACGCTGTACAGTTCGCTGTTAAATTAAATTTCCTTAAAAGCCCGTCAACGCAAACGAAACCTTAAATCACTCAAGACTTTTGCTTTCGAAGTGACCAAGGAGATTTTCATCCACCTTTGATAACGTTCATTATTCTTCGCCATAGATAACGACTGAGATGTTGAGAATCTTATATAAAGAATCATTAGTGTTTCTCGACAAGCGAAATCAGCGTGTGGCAATTGTTACTGTTCGCTTGATTTCAGCTGTAATGTTATTTTCAGAATTAAAACCATTGGCGAGGTAAACAAAGTCTCTTACTACCTCAAAGTTATAATAGCAGCCTATCGTCAAAACCCTTGAAGTTGTTCGTCCTTGTTGACAGCATTTTTTTGCCCTCATTCACCACTTAACCCATTTTTGCCGCTTCTGTACTGATATTTGTTGTGTTGTTGTTTTCTCACTAAGACACCTCCTCTGGTACCAGACGGCAGCGGAGGAGTTCCCTAGATGGAGCCAACGGTGGCGTCTACAGTTCCAGTCAGGCCGAACTATTTAGTGTAATCCCTATAGAGCTGCTCTGACATATTCGGATACCAGGTCTATAGGGATTTCCAATACCGAGCCAGGGTGTTGGAGAAGAGTTGGTGGCGGATGAACCCTTAATGGGCCAACGGCAGCGCTCACATCCCAGAGTGGGTTACTGGCACCGGAATAACCGGCCTGCTGTCCTAAGGTCAAGGGCCTGGCCCTCCAGGTTGGGGGTTGTGCCGTCGGGGTAACTTCCCGACCATTTAAAAAAAACACTAGTTATGGGAGAGACACGTGAAGCCTCGGATAACGATTTCCCTCAAACGGCAACTAGACCCGGAACGTCAACGGACAACGATTTGAGAGTATGTACCTGGAACGTGCGAACGCTGTACACCCCAGGTGCTACTCAAAAACTTGAGTCTGTCCTCACGCGGTACAAGGCAGATATTACCGCGATCCAGGAGATACGATGGATAGGATCAGGTATGATGAAAAGGAAAAATTGCGATATTTATTACAGTTGCCATAAAAGATTGCATGTATTAGGATGTGGATTCGTCGTGGGAAATCGGCTTAGGACAAAAGTCATTGACTTTAAGCCGATAAGTGATCGCCTAGCTGTGATCCGCATCAAAGCTACTTTCCAAAACATAAGCCTAATATGTGCACACGCCCCTACCGACGAGGCTGAAGACCCTATCAAGGAGGAGTTTTATGACCTCCTGGATGGAGCCTACGGAGCCTGTCCGGAGTACGATGTCAAAGTTGTGCTCGGGGACTTCAATGCTAAAATCGGAAAGGAAAACATCTTTGGCGGGTTAGTTGGTAAACACAGAATCCACGATACGACCACAGACAACGGTTACCGACTAACTGACTTCGCGGCAGCTCGTAATACGGTGATAAGTAGCACTAGGTTTCCAAGGCTAAGGATCCACACTGCAACCTGGCGCTCTCCAGACGGTCGAACCGCCAACCAAATCGACCATGTGCTAATCGACGCGAGGCACGCATCCAACATCCTCAACGTGCACACATTCCGAGGGGCAAACGTCGACTCTGACCATTTTCTTGTTGCGGCTAAGTTCAGAGCTCGACTATCCAACGAGAAGAAGCTGCGTTCCGCCCAGAAGAAGAAATTCAACGTTGGACGCCTTAGCACACCTGGAGTAGCCAGAGTCTACAAAGAGCGCCTGAGTGAGAAACTCTCCGCAGTGCATTCACCTACCACAAATGCCAACACCCAGTGGTCCCAGTATCGCGACATCATCAAAGAGGTAGCCGAAACCACCTTAGGGTACCAGCCACCCCAGAGAAAGAGCCCGTGGTATGATGATGAATGCGTACGCAGGAAAAACGTGACAGAAGATGCACATATGAAGGCCCTGCAGCGCAAAACAAGGGCAGCGAGGGAAGAGTATCGAGCCAGGAGGAGGGAGGAGAAGAAAATCCTGCGTAGAAAGAAGAGGGCCTACGCAGTCTCCCAGCTCAAGGAGATCGAAGAGTCCCGCGATCGAAGCAACATCCGGAAGTTCTACAAGAAAGCCAAGCAACTGGCTGCTGGCTTCAAGACCGGAACGCAGGCTCTTCGAAACAGTGATGGAAACCTAGTCACCGAAGCGCAGGGAATAGTAGATGTGTTTAAGCAGCACTTCCAGCAGCTGCTAAATGGGCATCATGTAGAGAGAGTGATAGGGCAAGAAGAGAACCCACGTCCAGGCAATGAAGATCCAGTTCCACCGCCCAGTATAGAAGAAGTTGGCTTAGCAATAAAAAAAGCTAAAGAACAACAAGGCCGCCGGCTCTGATGGTTTACCAGCGGAGCTCTTCAAATACGGTGGCGATGTTTTGGTAGGGCGCATGCACCAAATCATCAACCAAGTATGGGTGGAAGAAAGTATGCCCGATGACTGGACTATCAGCTCCATATGCCCCATCTACAAAAAAGGCGATCCTATGTCTTGCAAGAACTATCGAGGCATATCCCTGCTTAATGTCGCATACAAGATCCTATCCAACGTACTGTGTGAACGTCTCAAACCGTTCTGCAACACACTAATCGGCACGTACCAGTGTGGCTTCCGGCCCGGCAGATCGACTATAGACCAAATTTTCACACTGAGGCAAATCCTGGAAAAGACCAATGAATTTCAAGTCGAGACTCACCACCTATTCATCGACTTCAAAGCCGCATATGATAGCATTCATCGTCAGGAGCTTTATGTGGCGATGGCCGAATTCGGGATCCCGGCAAAACTGATCCAGCTATGTAGCGTGACGCTGGAGAACACACGCTGCAACGTGCAATTTGGAAGTAGTTCCTCCGAGCTATTCCAAACATGCACCGGATTTCGGCAAGGAGACGCACTATCATGTGACTTCTTCAATCTCGTGCTAGAGCAGATAGTGCGCAGGGCAGGTGTCAACACGGAAGGCACTATCTTCAACAAATCCGTCCAGCTACTGGGGTATGCAGACGATATTGACATCATCGGTCGCTCCCAGCGTGCTGTGATAGAGGCTTTTACGGCGATTGAAGAACAGGCGAAATTCGTTGGTCTTGTAGTAAATGAGGACAAGACAAACAAACAAACAAGCATCTGTCCACCGCCTAGGACAGAACGTCACTATTGATAGCAACAATTTCGAGGTAGTTAAGGAGTTTATCTACCTCGGAGTAAACATGAACTCCACAAATGACATCCTAGTGGAGATCCGGCGAAGAATTACCCTAGGAAACCGCTGCTACTTCGGTTTGGCAAAACAATTGGGTTCAAAACTCCTAACTCGAAGGACAAAATGTATGCTTTACAGAACCCTTATCCTGCCAGTTCTGCTTTATGGCGCCGAGTGCTGGACGATAAGCAGGAAGGGAGAGCTGATACTGGGCTCCTTCGAAAGAAAAATTCTTCGACGGATTTTTGGTCCTGTGTGCGAGGAGGGCGAATGGAGGGGAAGATACAACCGCGAACTCTATGAGCTGTACCAAGATGTGGATGTAGTCCAAAAGGCCAAAATACCAAAATACGTCGACTACATTGGCTCGGCCACATCGAGCGAATGGACAATAATGCTCCAGCTAAGAGGATCTTCGAATCCCAGCCGCCAGGTTCGAGACGACAAGGAAGACCGAACCTCCGTTTCAAAGACCAAGCCATCGCGGATGCCAGAGCGCTTGGTCTGGATAACTGGAAGCAGCGTGCCCGGGATCGCAGAGGATGGAAGGCTGCAGTGTCTCAGGCAGAGACTCTCCACGGGTCGGGAGCCCGTTAAGTAAGTAGTAGTACTGATATTTTGAAACGCACCAGTGACAGACAGCTCCCTGTGTTCTGCCGGTGATGTGGATATCGTCAGAGTAAACAAGAGTTGGACAAACGTTTTGAGAACTGTGCTCCTTGTGTTGGGTTGCGAGTTTCGCACCATTTTCCCAAGAATTATGTTAAAAAAGTCACATGTCTAAATCATCAAAGTCTCGATGTGATTGTTTCCGGCCTTTATGGAGCAGCGAGGATTCTCTATCGTCATTCTGCACAATCTGGAAAAGTTTGGCAGGGATGCCAAAACTAGACATGGTTCTGTATAGTAGCTCGTCTCTATAAATGCTCTCATACGCACCCTTAATATATGTAGATAAGCAGGTGGTGGGTATCGACTTGGACTTCTTGATTTTTCTCCAGTATTTGCAGAAGTGTAAATATTTGGTCGGTTGTGGACCGGGCCATTAAACCACACTGATAGGGTCCAACTACCAATCAGTTCCATAGATAAAATTAGACTGAATTTTTATTAAATTGGTGTCAAAGGAAATTGAAAGTCTCTATAGAGGTACGCATAAAGAGGCGCTCATAAACCACTTGCAAACAAACTTCCCCTTCGTCTACTCATATGTATGTGTGTGTGTGTCTCCATGGACTTGAAATAGTTCCAAATATTATTTCAGTTGAATCAGTTATTAAATCAGTATTTAAATAAGAACATCAAGTGCTTTACAATATACATAAAACTAAGATTAATATTCTTGTTTTGTTTTCATGTAGATAATTAGGGTGCAAATGGCAAAAAAATATATATACAAAAACATTAAAAAACCAATACTTAACCGATTGAACTCAAATTTCCAAGTATTCTTCGGTATTGACCCTGGAATTTTCCTGTTAAGTTTGGTGTAAACTGGGGAAAGGTGTTAGACGCTCTCCATGCAAAAAGACATTCAAAACACCTACGGCAGCTTATGTTTTTTAAATTTAGAACTTTGGTAAATAAAGCAGGATAGAAAAGCGGAGAAAGTCACTTTCTATTACAACAAAATTATTTAAAATCTAATATACAAAAATCTCGTTTCACAGTTTTAGTGTTTATACTCCTCCGAAACGGCTCGACCGATTTCTATGAAATTTTATATGTATATTCAGTAGGTATGAGAATAGATTTATAACTTACTTTTATACCCCTAAGTGTTAATTTACCTTTTCGTGGGAATTTCGATGGCAAAAAACCGTCTCGTGGGAAAAAGGGAACAAATAAGATTTCGGTAAGATTTTGTGGGAAATTTGGCCAACTTAAAAAAAAAAGAAAAATTTCCATCAAACTTCAACCTATTATCATATTTCTACTACCTTATTCTATGCACACAACACAAACAAATCTAAATGGCTGGTTATGAAATAAATCTACTACAAATTACAGAACACGTAACAGGCTAAGAGTATCACATTGATTTTTGTTTTCTCTTTCATACACATTTTGAACTTCTCCTTCTAAATTCCACCGATATTTTCATTGCTTATATTTTTAACTGAGTTGTTGATTTTATTCCTTATCGAACAGTTTCATGTTAAAGAGATTATTTGCGATAAATGGAATTTTTTCTGTTTTTACTAACTTATTTTATAGATACTAAAATACACATACAATGTGATATTATAATGAACTATATTATGTCGATTTTCATGAATTGTTCCAATGTGATCTATATACATATAATAAAACTGTAGCTGTTTTCATGTGTACGCGGTTGGCGTGAAAACTACTGCACAGATTTTGATAAAACTTTTTTTGAAATGTCTCTTAAGATCCTGAGAAGGACATAGGCTATTCCTTACATTGCCATGCCTATTTTTTGGGAGCGTTTTTGACCAAAATGTGTTTTTTTTCTGACTTTACTGCCTTTTTATTGCTTTTACTCAAACAATTCTTAACCAATGCAAACAAAACAAAATGCCAACAAGAGCCAAAACTTCCATAATTATTTTAAGCCATCAATCAGCTTTCTGTGTCATCTAGAAGCTAAGTTACAACCCAAAATCTAAGACGAAAACTCTAAATTTATTTTCTCAAATCGAAAATTATCAGCAACCGTTGTTCTTGATTGCTGTTCTGCTTTGGGGTGGGTGGGTGTCGCACATCGCACAAGCACATACATGTCAAGAAAAACTGCGTGAAGTTTTCTCCGTTTAAGTAAGACGAAAGAGAAGTAGGCGAGGTGAGTGTGGATGAAATCAACACCACAATGTTTTTCTGAGGAAATGCGCAGATGGCCGATGACGTGCGTCTAAATATATATACAGTGGAATCCGTTTAGTACGACTTCGTTTATAACGACGAACCGTTTTAAGCGACGTAGACACAACAACTTGTTAGGTTTGCATACTAATTCCTATGAACGAACATCCGTTTATAGCGACTCCGGTTTGAGCGACCAACCGCTTTTAACGACGTAATTTTCCAATAAATCGTTCGGTTACAGCGACGAGTGGTTGTTGTTTCAAAAATATAAAGCAATCGTAGTATGCCACTCTTTGAATTTTCTCTATGCAATAGCAATAGGTAGCACAATTAGCGCGACAGGCGACAGTTTTTACGCAACAGAGTTACGCGACGGTGCAGTTTTTATGTACATACATATGTATGTATTTAATTACATATACATATTAAAATATTGTTTTTGTTGTAATTGGCATGTACTAATAGCTATTCTGAGTGAAATTAAAAGAAAAATGTTTCTGATTTAAAGGTTTATTTGGTTTTCATTGGCGTTACTTCCTTACATACAGATATGTTAATATTTCATATAAAATTTTCAGTTCGTTTTGTGCGTCGTCCGGTTAGAACGACTTAATGTCGCCGGTCCCTTGACCGTCGCTATATCCGGATTCCACTGTATTGAGTTTAGGTTTTTGTTTTTGGTGGTAGTGATATTACCTGCATTGATATCTACCATCTATCATTGTTGGTGTAAATACAAATTTAGTTTAAGGTTTTTGTTTTAGTGGTCGTTTTGATATTACCTACGTAAAGAAGTGAAGAGTTCAAGAAGTTGAACGTTGTTGAATTTAAATTGCTGTTTTAGGTGAATAGATTTGTTTAATTTATTGTTACGGTCGAAGATAGTTAAAGTCGTAGGAAATTTGCGGGGAAATCGGGTAGGAATGCTGTTATGTTATTTTAAAACATAGTTTTGTTGTCAGTTGTCATTTTTGCACAGAAAATTCAAGATAGCCTTGATATAATCCTAATATTATAAATGCGAAAGTAAGATTGTTACCTTTTAACGACCGCATAACCAATTTTTATGATATTGGTATAGGGATAGGGATAGATTTCTACTTTTTGTCGCGAAAACAAAACGTGAAGGGGATGAAGTTTAAATCACGAACCAATTATTTCTCAAGTTAGCGATAATAAAATTCATCATAGGTAGGTACGTATTTATATTTGGTAAGAAATAAATATATTTGCTACGTATTTTATTAATGAATTTAAATGTGTAGGGCTAATTGGTTGGATTGAAAAATTAGATAGTTTTGGAATCGAAGTAATAATTCTACGCAGACGAAGTCGCGGGTACCAGCTAGTTTTTTATATGTATGTACATATATTTATATCTAGTAAAGAAATGACTATTTATCTTATTCTTCCAATTAAATTACTTAATATAGAATATTTTTTGCCCTTTTTTATTTCTTGTTGATAAAAATATTAAAAAAAAACTGTATTTTTTTCAAACTAAGCAAGAATTTTGACTACGTTCAAAAGGGAAAAAAGGGAAAAAAATTAGCTGTCCGAGGGACCCAAAGACATACTAACACTGTTTAAGAGTGTCTTTTTCAGTGCTGTAATTATGTTTTTTCTACTGTATTAGAGTATTTTTACTGTATTATTAAAAAAGAAAAATATTTTGAAAGGGAGTTTAAAAGGGCTGTCATTATTCATTACTATAATAATAATTAATACAATTATTGATTTGTTATACCAAAAGAAAAATATCGTGAAAGGTATGTTAAATAAAAATGTGTGTGTACTTATGTGCATGCGTGTAACAGCTAACAATGCCATCACGACGTAGTGGGACTTATTTGGGACATAAAATACGTAACGCTACAGCAATGCAGAATGCAAGAGCCAAAAGAAACGCAGAACAAATATAGGAAGACAATACTGATGCACGTGAGAGCATGGAGCGATTGCATCAATTAGAATAGACCGATTTTGATGAAATTTTATATGTTTTTTCAGTAGGTCTGAAAATAGGTTTATAACTAATTTGTATACCCCCAAGTGGTAAGGATGGCTGACCTCAAACATTTTTTTTTAATTTTTTGGACAAATTTTTGTTGGTTATTTTTGTACGGCATGCCATTAAAAAATACATTCATACATACATTCCTTAATTTTCACCCTCCTACCACTAACCGCTACTTTTTAATATGATTTTATATTTTTTTAACACTGGTCGATAGCTGATCAATTAACACTTGATCAGCTATCCCCGACAGGGATCTACCGGTGTCACTTCGCACCCCGTCAACAGCACGGAGTAGGAATGGCAGCGTTCTCCTGCCTCTCTTGAAATAAGCCGGTATCTCACTTCTTACACAGTTTTCGGAAAAATTTCGGCCATTATTATTGTTTGTACATCGATCGCAGTAGTGACGTTTATCATTATATTAATACGTGAACATCAAAATCTTCGGTACACATTTTAAGTATTTTTAATGAAATGCTGTACTGTGCCATAGATGTGCACAAACAAGAAATCGTGGGTATATGTCGCCATTAAGGCTGGTAAAACTAAGTTATGAATTCCCCATACAAAACAGGTAATTGAAAAGATTTTGGTGACAATCAATTTTACGCCCCCATATTACCATAGCAACGTATTAAAATATAAATCATCTTAGATTTGAACCTGCTTCCGATGGAGCAGCTCATTTACGTATAAGTAATAATTAAATGAAACACTCGGTCTTTATAAAAAGTTATATTTCATTTTTAATGTACCTCTACAATTATGTAATTATTTCTCTATGAGAACTTATGTGCACACTTCGGAACTTACAAGTGATAGTCTTCACTAACGAAAAAAGACTAACTCAATCCACAACTTAGGCACATAGGGGAAGTCATGAGAGCTTTCTTCAGTCTGTGTTGCTATCAAGAAAGTCGGCTGGAGCGTTGTCTACTGCAGTTATTGTCGCAAGTGCTTCTCTCGCTAATTCATGGTACATGGTAACAGCTTTGGTTTTTTTGTTATATGTTGTTGGCATATGTTTGTTATATGTTGCTTATCGACGCTATATCGCTGTTGCTAGGTAAGAATTATGTTCGAGCAACGGGTGGTGCAGTTTTTTAATTTTAGCTGATAATCCATGTTATGGTACAGTGGTTATGATGTGCATATTATGGATTGATTGATATGATACATTCCCATAACTTATATCTAGATGTCGCTCTTTTCGTTTGTAAAAAAAAATACATTATGCAATAACGAAAATAATTGTGGTAGGTACGTTTTTTAGTATTTCGTACTTATGAAAGGTATGGTCGATTTTCGACCACAAGCGATACTAGTAATTATGATTTTATTATTTCCGTCGAACGACGTGCCAATTGAATTCAAAGGCGTTCAATATTTATTAGATTGGCATTCGCAATGGCAATCAATAAGCCGCAAGGACAAACGATGTCCGTTTGCAGCTTTGTGTTGGCTAAAGACGGACTAACAAAAAATATCGTACACTCAATTTCTATTCGAAATTAATATTGACTTTCTTTATTTAATTTTTCTAATTAGCGATGAAAAATATATATTACTTTTTTCACTTCAAATTCAACTTTTGAGAGATCAAACAATAAATATGCCAGTTATAATTTATGAAACACATTAAATTGAGAAAATGAATGGTTGGTAATTTGTTATATTTAGCATCCATTATTCTTTCTGTTATAAACCCCATTGCTACATATCAGTTTGTTCTTCATCAAAGAATGGTCAACATACTCCGGCTCGGCAAGACCATTTTCCCAGGGCCGAACCTTCACGTAGTTGATCGATATACACTTGGTATATATATTCAACGGCGAATAGGTTGTATCAACTGTCGTCGTACTTGAAATAACCGACAGTGGACACAACTTTTAATATTAAACTTTACATTTATAAATAGGTACGTTCGATTTCTTTGCGATCTTCGCTGGGTGTCCAAATAACCCCACGAGATACGACATGAAATTCTTGATTGCAGCATCATTCGGTATTTTTCATTTAACAAACAAAATATTCACTAGAAATAATTTATATGCCAAAACAACATTTGCCGGGTCAGCTTGTAACTATTTAAAATTATATTATTTACAGTTTTCAACTTGAAATTAATTAAATGGGCGTATTTATATTGCCTTCTAAAATCATTTTACAAAAAGGGGCGTTGCACTTGCACCTCGAATACAAAAAAACTCATTTTAGACATTATTTCTCGGAGTTGCAGTTGTACATTTAAGATTAAAAATGCTGGATTTAATACGAAAGGCACGGGCAAAGCTGGGCGAGCACATCTCGTTTTTTATATAGGTATGTATCTATTTCTATAGATACATAATCTACTTCATTAATTAACAGACGATAGATGATCCTATGCGTATTAGTCGCGATAAACAAACGCACACAGCTTAATCTGGTGAGCTTTTCTTTTCTTAATTTTCTCTAAATACGAAAACATTTATATTCGTAGTTGATAACCCAAGCCCACCTATACGCATACATAGGCAATAAGCAGTTCTCGATAAATTGCCGACAATTAATTTTGTAAACACCCCATCAAAGTTTATTAATAACCATTATTATTTCTACAGCACAGAGCACTTAATTACGTAACACAAAGGACATTCCAAGCCCATATCCACACAACCCTTTTGTATTGGGCTTCAACCCCATCTCACTGTGTGCAACAACGAAGTGCAAAACTAATTAGCACAATTTCAGTTTCAGAATTTTCCACCAGTGAATCGTTTTACGAATTTTCCGCTCCACTAATGCGTACAATTATTTTGTACTTTGCTTTTCTAACACACCTATACAGCGGGGCCAAACCAATTTGCTTTACATGCCGTGCTCCTTGGTGTTCCTTGGCAATCCTTTCAAACGGGAATACAAAAAAAAATTCTGTAGTAATGGTTGCATTTGCGTACAGACTTAACCTTGTTGCCGTGAAAGACTTGCTAATAAGTCTTCAGTTGTACATGGGTGTCCTTCACCATCACAAGGTATCATACTTTATGTACAGTTCACGAACGTGTGTGAAAGGTGAGCTGACAGTTGGCTTCAATTATCATTTGAAGTCATTTTAGGTTTAGTATCTGTCTTACCCCCAACGGTATATGGTATGCATCCTTTAATTGAACTTTAATTGCAGAAAACTATGTCGCATCGCGAACTCTGTTAAATAACATCACAAACATTCCCCAGCTAATAAGTTCCCCAATATTCGCATAATGAAGCATAGCAACCCGTATTCGCCCACCACCACTTCACAAACGACCACCCTACATTACGCTTTTAATAGTAATCCACATATTCACTGGCCGAAGTCCATCAACAACGTGTGCGCTCAAGCCCACACGCCTCCTTTAGTGTAATTAATTAAACAATGCAACTCCACGAGTTGACTAATTTAATGCTAATTTAATTGGGAATTCACCAAGATGTGTCCACCGCCACCGCCACATGTACTCCCTCGATTCCGTATGCAGCAGGTATTCATCTTCTGACAGTATGTTTGCCACTTCTGCAGGACAGCTTGCGCGACATATATGTGTAGGTTGACTTTGTTTATGGGCCCCTTCCAACCGATGGAGATAATCTTAATGAGGTGTCATTTGAAATTGCTCAACGAAAACCCTCAAATCCACTGGTGACATAAATAATCACGCGGCTATTTGTCGTGCAGCTAATATAAGGTCGTGGCAGTGGCTTCTCTGAACTGCCTACACCTATTAGCAAAGAGCGAGATCGTAAATTGTTGTGCCAATGGCGCAGCACAGGGCTGCACACCTTCGAAGGCGTTAAATGGATGGCGTGTGAGATAGCGTTGCAGGAGGCGTTTTAATATTGAAAGATCTCAGGATTACCGTCGTGAGAAATGGCAACAGCAGAAATCAATTCGTGACTAATAGGATTAATTAAGATTAACCGGATTAAATAAAGAGTTTAATAAGCTAATTTCTAAGGATACTTTTATCCCCAATGTGACGAGTTGGTTCAGCAGAATTCCAAGTGTTACGGTAATGCGTAAATATCTGATAGCTCGACCGATGCCGAATTTCTTTTACGCACTTTAAGTTGAGATTTAATTATTTTCGTTCAGCTTTAAATTAAGTAGGGTACAGAGGGGCTAGATGTAATAACTTCGACTAATTACGATTTATTGCAAACCTACAAATAAAATTATCAGAACAAGTTAGCGAATTGTTTGTGAAGCAGTTGTAAGTAGTCGAGTTTTGAAGTATCGAGCTTTGGGAAAGTTTAATCATGTCGTTGTAGTTTTGTAAAACAACTATTTTTGTTAGAAAATAGCTTTTAGAAGAACAAATCTAATAACATTACAGCAATTCCTCCACCAGTTTTGTGTTTTACACAACCAAGCAAAAAATCCTTTATACCATGTTCCCACCAACGTGATTTAGCTAAATCATCTCATAAACTACGTGATTTATACGTGTTTAAATTTTAATTACGAATCTGTCATCGCAAATACACACAAAAATAATTGTGGACAAAAATGTCACACTAAACACTTAAGGTAAAGAATTAATTTTTTTAATATTTTAAATCTTCAATACAATTCTATTTACTTTAAGCTTCCTTAAAATTACAATTATTTAAGCGACTTGCTTCGATCGCAGTGGGAGGTTAAGTGCAGAGACAATACTGAGACCACCAACTTCGGCCGATTTCCCGTTACTTAGCCTACAAGCTATATTTCTATGGGGTGGCAAATGCTAAGTGCGCTTGTATTGTTACATAGAAATTCGTATTGACAAATGTCACGTAACTTCAGAAACAAATACACTCGCACCTTGCATATGCCACTTCGCTTTGGGCAAAGTGGCTTGCAGCGTTCATAGAATTTTATCCGTTAAATTTGAAATTGTTCGTTACGTGTGAATAATATTTTTTTTTAGGAAAAGTGTACATTTGCTTAAAATATTTGCGAAAAATTAAGAATGTAGGTTGGTTGAGGGAAAATAAAAACATTTTGAGCAAATTTTCTTTATTATTTAAGAAAAAATTACACACGAAATCGAAGTTAATTATATCCAAAAGCGGGAAATACACAACCATATTTGCCCTAATATATTTCTAGTATGTAAAACATTTCCTTTAGATAGTTTTATTAATTATTATTTAATTATTCACCTTCAAAAAATTTATAATTACTAACCAATGGCATTCAGTTATGCTAAAATGTGGTATTTCCGAACTCTGCCGAGGTTGGCAGCATTTATTTTTGTATTTTTTGTATGTTTTTGCATGTCACACGGATTCCCAATTGACATAACACCGATAGGAATACAAAATGGCGAATTTGAAAAAAAACTGAGGGGGCCAGCGGCAAGAGGATTGTGAGTTGGGGGTCTCAGTATGGTTTGTCTATGGTTAAGTGAACGCTCGAGGCCGCGCATTGACAGCTTGTATATGCAAAACTCGGCAACATCTCCGTAGTTGACGACTGTAGAAGATCGAGCGATGCTGCCAAATTAATACAACATAAAGTTTGATGGCTTGTCCGATGAAAAAAAAAGTACATTTCCCCAGAGCGATTAAATCGGTGATTGGTATGCACGCCTTTCGTGATTTATAAATCACTTTGGCTAAATTGCGATGGGAGCATGGTATTAAAACTCAAAAAATTACTTAAATTCGCATTTAGAGCTAGTAAAATTTATGCAACCGAACCCGAACCGCCATATAGAAAATACGTACTTTTAAATAAATTTAGCGAATTCGCTTGCACCGTAACAACTGCCTTTGGAAGGCGTTCACGGGCTGCAGTAAAGCATAAAAAACGTTTTTTAATGATGTTGAAATTGAATAAAACAAGTTTCGTGAAGGTACAAGCACAAAATTAATCACCTCCTCGGAAGATTTTATTTATTGTCAGCGACATTATTTGCTTGCGAAAAATTGACATTTGTAATGCGTTAGCAGCTTTTATAACAGGTATGAAGCTACATTTGAAAAATCTTGGAGCCAAAAATAGACAAACTCAAAGATCAAAAGTGCGCATTTTTTGCAATTTTTTACATTATTTTTAAAGACGGCAATATTAAGTTAAAATAAACACATAGCTACTCAAAATTGAGACACTTTTTTAGTTTCCATTTTCCAATGTTAACAAAATAAAAACGCCTATGGAAACGAGTTTTCATATTAAATATTTTCAAAATTAGTTGATATAAATGTGTGAAAACAATTACAATAGATTTCCAGTATGCATATGAAAAACAAGTGTTTTTTGCGGCCAACTCAATATACAATATTTAACTCCGCCTTGTTACGAAAGTAGCATGCCGGTCCAAAGCCCGGGTAAAGGAGGATGGTTTGAGGTAACAGCTTTTTAGCCTATCCTCAGTAAAAATCAAACTGTTAGTGTATTCTATCCCACAGGAGCCAGTGGTTAACACTCAACAATGCTACGAATGGAGAAACAAATGGAATTGTCTACTCCAGGTGGTAATGACAATAGCCAAAATCCACCCGTAGTCTTCTTGACTGCGGCCGGGGCACTGATTCTGGAGGCCCCAACATTCATACCCGAACGCACAAGCAACTCTTGCGGCTCTATGTCCGATTTCCTCGGCAAATTTAGCAAGCTGCTGCCCACTGCACTGCCACTGACGGCCAGACTCAGGCTCCTGAAGAGGCGGGTTCTGAGCGGCGCTTGTCTAAGGGACAGCGGAAGAGGAAAAGGAAGAAGCTGTCGGATCTGCGGCGCAAAGATGCTTTACCGGCTGAAGGCGCAAGCTTTTCTCTCAGCTCTTCGGCGGTGCCTTTGAAAAGGAACAGGTCAAAGGAGGTCTCACCAACTGACCAACCCCTTGGACTGGGCTCTGCCTCCTCTTCTGCCGAACTAAAAAGCAAGAAGATGCGTGCTTCTTTCGAACGCAGAACAGTTAAGGTACGAGATAGTAGGCTGTCCTATAAGGATGCTGCTGTTTCTTCGTTTGGAGCTTGTCGCGGCAACGAGTGCTTGTATCCAGGTAGAGGGCTGTGAGTTCAAGGACGGAACCTTCGTGGTGAAGACCTCCTCGCAGCAAACCTCTGAATGGGTTAGCAGCATGGTGCCGAAGATCCCTCCCCTTGGGACCAAAATTTTTGAGGTCTACAAGCCACCCAAGCTTACGCGTGCCGTCTGCTGGATCCCTGGGAAACTGGAGAAATCGGCGGATGTGCTTAAGCGTCTGAATGCCCAGAACCCTGGTCTCGACACAAAAGCCTGGATTGTCCGTTCTCACAGGCAGAGCAGAAACCGTCACGATGAAGGTGGTAGCTCTCTGGTTGTGATATAGATATGGTTTCTGCCGAGATCATTAAGTCTAGGTACAACATGCGTCCCTATCTGCATCTTGGTAGGATTCATTTCCATTTCAATGCCAAATAGTGCAAATAGAGGACGTAACCCAGAGTCTACAACCATTTTGTTTACTCAGATAAACCTACAACACTGCAAGGCTGCTACTGCTCTTTTAATTAGTAGGCTTGCGGTATGTAGAACAAAGAACTGCATAACATCCATCCAAGAACCGTGGGTGTGGAAAAATCGCATCTGTGGCCTTGGTGAGTTAAGCGGTTCGCACAACGTTCTTTACGATAAGCTGTCCGAGAGACCTAGGACATGTCTTGTTGTATCGAAATCCCTCACGGCAGTTACAATCAAACGGTTCTGTTGCCAGGATCTGGTTGCTGCAACTATTACTTACCATGCTAACGGCAATTGGGAAACCTTTGTCATTGCATCGGCTTACTTTCCCTACGACTCTTTAACTCCTCCACCACCAAAGGCTGTTGTTGAGCTCGTAGAGTACTCCGAGTCCAAAAAGATAGATCTTATCTTATGTTGCGATGCTAATGCTCAAAACACTGTTTGGTCGAGCAGCAAGTGTAATATACGAGGAGATCGTCTTCTGGCATTCATCCTATCGTCTGACATCACCATCAACAATGTAGGTTGTCGACCTACATTTGTTACAGCCAGGAGACAGCAAGTAATTGATGTTACCCTGTCCAACAGGCATTGCAAGACTATCATAAATTGGAGAGTATCGCCAGATAGCACTTTGTCAGATCACAGATTCATCGAATTTCGAATCTACTGTGAAATTGGTAAGGTGAAACTACCTTCGCTGGAGAGGAGAAATCCGAGGAAAACAAATTGGGCTCGGTTTGAGGAGGAGCTTGGCAATTCTGTTAAAGCACCACTCAAACTGAGATCAATACAGGGGGTAGAGAGGTCTGCTCAGGATCTGAGCAGCGTCATTATCCGTTATTTTGAACTAGCGTGTCCAGTTTCAAAAACTCCTGTAGAAAACCGGTACCTTGGTGGAATACCGAACTGCAGTGTATTCGCAGAGAAACCAGAAAGCTCCTAAATAGGTCTTTAAAAACCAACTTAGAAGAAGACTGGAATCTGTATCGATCGAAACAAAAATGAATTTAAGAGACTAATTCGTAAATCGAAAACCGACTCTTATAGGAAATTTTCTGTGTAAGTCGCTTCACTAAGTGCAACCAGTAGGCTTGTTAAAGTCCTTAATAGTGACAGACCAAGTAAACTGGAATCGCTCCAAAAATCTGATGGTACCTACACTGAGACAAAGGCGGAGACTTTTAGTCTCCTGCTGGAGACTCACTTCCCGGGAAATCAGGTCATTACGTGCTCTTCAGTGGTACCGCCTATGGTGGCCACTTCTGAACTAACAAACACCACGCGGCGTAGTTGGTATGTTGCATCCAGAGTGGTGACGGATGAATCTATCAAATATGCAATTGCATCCAGAGACAATACTGAGACCCCCAACTTCGGCCGATTTCCCGTTACTTAGCCTACAAGCTATATTTTTTCGGAGTGGTCACGATTTACTGCGCTAGTATTGGTACATAGAAATTGGTATTCACAAATGTCACGAAACTTCAAAAATTCTGAGTCACCAATACACTCCCAAAAAATAAGAGCCACTTCCGCTGTGGGCAAAGTTGCTGGCAGTGTTCAAAGAATTTTGTCCGTTAAATTTGAAATTGTTCGTTACGTGTGAATAATAATTTTTTTTAGAAAAAAGTGTACATTTGCTTAAAATATTTACGAAAAATTAAGAATGTATGTTGGTTGAGGGAAAATAAAAACATTTTGAGCAAATTTTCTTTATTATTTAAGAAAAAATTACACACGAAACCGAAGTTAATTTTATCCAAAAGCGGGAAATACACAACCATATTTGTCCTAATATATTTCTAGTACATAAAACATCTCCTTTAGATAGTTTTATTAACCACATAAATAAAATTATTCACCTTTAAAAAATTTATAATAACTAACCAATGGCATTCAGTTATGCTAAAATGTGGTATTCCCGAACTCTTTCACATTTCCCCACTGCTGCCGAGGTTGGCAGCATTTATTTTTGTATTTTTTGTATGTTTTTGCATGTCATTCCGATTCCGAATTGACATAACACCGATAGGAAAACAAAATGGCGAATTTGAAAAAAAACTGAGGGGGCCAGCGGCAAGAGGATTGTGGAGTTGGGGGTCTCAGTATGGTTTGTCTATGATTGCATCTTTTGAGAGTTTCAAGTCACCGGGTCCGGATGGAATCTATCCGGCTATGCTGGAAAAGGTTTTAGTCAGCTGATGCCGACGCTGAAAAGATTTTTCTTGGCCTTGGCCTACATACTTCCCCTTGGCGTATGGTTAAAGTCGTGTTTATACCAAAGATAGGTAAGACCGACTACACTCTCACCAAAAGTTTCCGACCCATAAGTCTGTCTTCCTTCCTGCTGAAAAGCTTGGAGAGACTGGTTGAGCTGCACGTGCGCAATGTTGCTCTTCGATTGCATCATCTTCCTTTGATGCAACATGCCTATCAGCGTGGAAAATCCTGTGAAACTGCGCTTCAAAACCTTGTTGGTAGGATTGAAAGTGCTCTTGACCGGAAGGAGTACGCGCTGGGTATTTTCGTCGATATTGAGGGTGCTGTGCAATGCAGCCAGACATCATGGTGTAGATGAAACATTGGTTTTGTGGAATAAAGCAATGCTAATATACAGGACGTTGATTGCCGAGGCGGATTATGGCAAATGCCATGTCGCCGTTCTGTCTGTCGGTTCAGACCTAAGGATACCCACACTAAATTGTTGTTGAGCAGGATAACATTCATTTCTAAAAAAAAACTGGAATATACGGTATCATTTCGAACACCACCATTTAAGCCCAATTGACACTACAAGTTGTTTCTCCAACCGTAGGACATTAAAAAAAAAAAAAAAAAAAAACATTAAAATATCCCATTCGCCAAATAATTAAACTCTCATTTGCTCGGCTTCTTTATTGGTCAATAAATAAAAGAAAAATAGGTCCTCTGAAGGGATCCTTATCCCGCCGACATAATTGAATAAATCCCATCTAAATGCGACGACATAAAAAAACCGATTTATGTGGCCATTTAGTTTTTATTGATATCATATTTGGCCCACAAAAACAATACCGTTACCATCGGTGTCTTTGTATGGAAAAGAAGGACCGAAACACCGAGATTGTACAAATTGGAAATTTATTTTTCCCTTTTGGTTGTTGTTCAAAGAAATGCCTACAAGTTAAATTGCCAAAAAGTTTTGTTACATTTATCATCTTGTCAATGAAGCTTATGTCGTTAAAATCGGGTTCGTTCCTTAGCAATCATTTTCGTTGCTATTTGGTCAAAGGGCGATGGAGGTATTAGATGTAATCTGTATTTTGGATGCCTTAAAGACAAAGGTATCAACATCTAATTATTGTGGATGGCCATAGAAAACAGCAAGTGCCAATTTACAACTTGTCCAGGTATATCCGCTGACACTGTTAGAAACGGAAGGCAAAGTATAAGTTTTATTTAAGTAACTGGTCGATAAAGACGTTATATAATTTTACATTTTTAAAAGTGTAGCATTCCATTGTCTCCTTTTATTAGATCTATTTCCCTAATTTTCGAACTTAATTAAACTTCTTTTACACGGAACTTTATTCCTAACAATCATTTCCTTCTTCCACTCGTAACGATAACTTTATAAGTCGCAACGCAAGCTACTCTACAAAGGGTGGAGCAGAAGCAGCTTTGCGTGTATTGTTGGTAATGCTCTCAAAAACTTCTCGCGAATACGATCCAGTTCTACCTCCTGGCTACTCTAGCGAACCTTGATTGCAGATCCAGCAGTGATTTCGTATTTACTGACAGTGTCGGCACTATTTGGGTACTTGTACCATCGAATAGCTATATCAATGGAGAGCTTGACTGGGGCGCAGACCACTGAAGAGGCATAGCAAAGTACTTCTTTTAACTTTTCTTCATTTGAAGCAAGAAAAGAAGCATCTAAACATTTCAGAGAGTGTTCATTACTTCCTGTTAGCTTTTTAGCAAATCGCTGAATTGGGCTTTGTTTCTACACTTGCTCGCCGGCCGGGCGAGGCCTGTGTACCATCAAACAAAGAATACAAGGACGGACTACCGATTGAGACGATCTTATTCGGCTGTAACGTAGTATACCACGTATTCCACAAGGATCAGCATTCGGACCTATAATAGGCTTTGCTTTTAAATTTTTGTGGCGCCAAAATTCTCGGAAGAAATTGAGTGCGCTGATAGTTACTGTTTCCGAAAAAGGAGTTGGTGTTTTGCAGTTTAGTTAGAGCCTGCAGAATACTGGTACAAAACAGAGCCGTACTACACGATCACATCACTCTATCTGAAAGCGATTTTTGCCGAGTAAAAAAATATGGGTTAAAATTAATTAAGTCTGTGTTAGAAACTACCAAAACAAAAAGTTTAATTGCATACGGTTAAGAAAAATACGCTTAGCCAGTTGTTATTTCTAGGTTAATATCAGCCAGTTGATTAAATTCTGCAGAGTAAGCTTTTTATTTACGACCCAGAAAATGTGGATGTAATTGATACATCGGTTATCGGACACTCGCCGGTGTTGAAGGGTAGTGATGCGATGTCATGAGAACACAAGCGTTCTCACCTAGCCTCTCACTATCAACTCCTACTCTCACCTCCACGTGGTGACTGGTGGGTGCCTAGTACCTCGACTGGAGATTGGGTAACCAACCCCTTTGGAAGGTCGTTGGTGGCAGCAGACGAGAGAGGGGGGAGGAGTGTTGTTTTCTCACTAAGACAACTCCTCTGGTACCAGACGGCAGCGGAGGAGTTCCCTAGATGGAGCCAACGGTGGCGTCTACAGTTCCAGTCAGGCCGAACTATTTAGTGTAATCCCTATAGAGCTGCTCTGACATATTCGGATACCAGGTCTATAGGGATTTCCAATACCGAGCCAGGGTGTTGGAGAAGAGTTGGTGGCGGATGAACCCTTAATGGGCCAACGGCAGCGCTCACATCCCAAAGTGGGTTACTGGCACCGGAGTAACCGGCCTGCTGTCCTAGGGTCAAGGGCCTGGCCCTCCAGGTTGGGGGTTGTGCCGTCGGGGTAACTTCCCGACCATGTAAAAAAAAAAGAATAGTTTTGAGAGAGACACGAGGAGCCTCGGATAACAATTTCCCTCAAACGGCAAATAGACCCGGAACGTCAACGGACAACGATTTAAGAGTATGTACCTGGAACGTGCGAACGCTGTACACCCCAGGTGCTACTCAAAAACTTGAGTCTGTCCTCACGCGGTACAAGGCAGATATTACCGCGATCCAGGAGATACGATGGATAGGATCAGGTATGATGAAAAGGAAAAATTGCGATATTTATTACAGCTGCCATAAAAGATTGCATGTATTAGGATGCGGATTCGTCGTGGGAAATCGGCTTAGGACAAAAGTCATTGACTTTAAGCCGATAAGTGATCGCCTAGCTGTGATCCGCATCAAAGCTACTTTCCAAAACATAAGCCTAATATGTGCACACGCCCCTACCGACGAGGCTGAAGACCCTATCAAGGAGGAGTTTTATGACCTCCTGGATGGAGCCTACGGAGCCTGTCCGGAGTACGATGTCAAAGTTGTGCTCGGGGACTTCAATGCTAAAATCGGAAAGGAAAACATCTTTGGCGGGTTAGTTGGTAAACACAGAATCCACGATACGACCACAGACAACGGTTACCGACTAACTGACTTCGCGGCAGCTCGTAATACGGTGATAAGTAGCACTAGGTTTCCAAGGCTAAGGATCCACACTGCAACCTGGCGCTCTCCAGACGGTCGAACCGCCAACCAAATCGACCATGTGCTAATCGACGCGAGGCACGCATCCAACATCCTCAACGTGCACACATTCCGAGGGGCAAACGTCGACTCTGACCATTTTCTTGTTGCGGCTAAGTTCAGAGCTCGACTATCCAACGAGAAGAAGCTGCGTTCCGCCCAGAAGAAGAAATTCAACGTTGGACGCCTTAGCACACCTGGAGTAGCCAGAGTCTACAAAGAGCGCCTGAGTGAGAAACTCTCCGCAGTGCATTCACCTACCACAAATGCCAACACCCAGTGGTCCCAGTATCGCGACATCATCAAAGAGGTAGCCGAAACCACCTTAGGGTACCAGCCACCCCAGAGAAAGAGCCCGTGGTATGATGATGAATGCGTACGCAGGAAAAACGTGACAGAAGATGCACATATGAAGGCCCTGCAGCGCAAAACAAGGGCAGCGAGGGAAGAGTATCGAGCCAGGAGGAGGGAGGAGAAGAAAATCCTGCGTAGAAAGAAGAGGGCCTACGCAGTCTCCCAGCTCAAGGAGATCGAAGAGTCCCGCGATCGAAGCAACATCCGGAAGTTCTACAAGAAAGCCAAGCAACTGGCTGCTGGCTTCAAGACCGGAACGCAGGCTCTTCGAAACAGTGATGGAAACCTAGTCACCGAAGCGCAGGGAATAGTAGATGTGTTTAAGCAGCACTTCCAGCAGCTGCTAAATGGGCATCATGTAGAGAGAGTGATAGGGCAAGAAGAGAACCCACGTCCAGGCAATGAAGATCCAGTTCCACCGCCCAGTATAGAAGAAGTTGGCTTAGCAATAAAAAAAGCTAAAGAACAACAAGGCCGCCGGCTCTGATGGTTTACCAGCGGACCTCTTCAAATACGGTGGCGATGTTTTGGTAGGGCGCATGCACCAAATCATCAACCAAGTATGGGTGGAAGAAAGTATGCCCGATGACTGGACTATCAGCTCCATATGCCCCATCTACAAAAAAGGCGATCCTATGTCTTGCAAGAACTATCGAGGCATATCCCTGCTTAATGTCGCATACAAGATCCTATCCAACGTACTGTGTGAACGTCTCAAACCGTTCTGCAACACACTAATCGGCACGTACCAGTGTGGCTTCCGGCCCGGCAGATCGACTATAGACCAAATTTTCACACTGAGGCAAATCCTGGAAAAGACCAATGAATTTCAAGTCGAGACTCACCACCTATTCATCGACTTCAAAGCCGCATATGATAGCATTCATCGTCAGGAGCTTTATGTGGCGATGGCCGAATTCGGGATCCCGGCAAAACTGATCCAGCTATGTAGCGTGACGCTGGAGAACACACGCTGCAACGTGCAATTTGGAAGTAGTTCCTCCGAGCTATTCCAAACATGCACCGGATTTCGGCAAGGAGACGCACTATCATGTGACTTCTTCAATCTCGTGCTAGAGCAGATAGTGCGCAGGGCAGGTGTCAACACGGAAGGCACTATCTTCAACAAATCCGTCCAGCTACTGGGGTATGCAGACGATATTGACATCATCGGTCGCTCCCAGCGTGCTGTGATAGAGGCTTTTACGGCGATTGAAGAACAGGCGAAATTCGTTGGTCTTGTAGTAAATGAGGACAAGACAAACAAACAAACAAGCATCTGTCCACCGCCTAGGACAGAACGTCACTATTGATAGCAACAATTTCGAGGTAGTTAAGGAGTTTATCTACCTCGGAGTAAACATGAACTCCACAAATGACATCCTAGTGGAGATCCGGCGAAGAATTACCCTAGGAAACCGCTGCTACTTCGGTTTGGCAAAGCAATTGGGTTCAAAACTCCTAACTCGAAGGACAAAATGTATGCTTTACAGAACCCTTATCCTGCCAGTTCTGCTTTATTGCGCCGAGTGCTGGACGATAAGCAGGAAGGGAGAGCTGATACTAGGCTCCTTCGAAAGAAAAATTCTTCGGCGGATTTTTGGTCCTGTGTGCGAGGAGGGCGAATGGAGGAGAAGATACAACCGCGAACTCTATGAGCTGTACCAAGATGTGGATGTAGTCAAAAAGGCCAAAATACGTCGACTACATTGGCTCGGCCACATCGAGCGAATGGACAATAATGCTCCAGCTAAGAGGATCTTCGAATCCCAGCCGCCAGGTTCGAGACGACAAGGAAGACCGAACCTCCGTTTCAAAGACCAAGCCATCGCGGATGCCAGAGCGCTTGGTCTGGATAACTGGAAGCAGCGTGCCCGGGATCGCAGAGGATGGAAGGCTGCAGTGTCTCAGGCAGAGACTCTCCACGGGTCGGGAGCCCGTTAAGTAAGTAAAGTAAGTAAGAAAATAAGTCTGCAATATTAAATTTGAGTATGGTTGGAGATGGGTTTCAATGCAAAAGTATTTAAATTCAACCCTTATTTACATTGAAAAATTAAAAAATATAATACATTTGTATTAGAATTTAATAAACTACAGATTAAAATGTAATACTTTCACCTCAGATTCAGTACTTCTTTTGCTCTTTATAAACCCATGGAATATTAAAATATAATACAATCTTGTTATATTTTAATACTTCTTTAGATTCGATTTAAATATGTATGGGATATATTTCAACACCGACAATATTTTATTTTAATATTAATTTTATTGGTTTAAAATATTACAATACATATAAAAAATTGTAGGCAAATGCCCGATGTCCTTGAAACTAATCCTGTAGAGTGCCGCTGTGCTTCCTTTAGTGTTACATTTTTCTAGAAATTGAAATGAAGGGGAACTCATAAATGCCCGAATCATCATTATTCAGTCAATTACTTACTTTCTGAGGCAATGAACTCGAATCTCTAGACAGCCCTTATCTTCAAAAGCAAATCCACTAGGAACATCTCTGTGCTTCACAGCTTAAGAAAAAAAAGCAAATATTATAAACTCTTAGAAGAATATTTTGAAATTAAAGTTACTTACTTGTAAGAAGAATATTCTCATTGGATATCAATGTAACCCTCCAGCATGACTTTCACTTATTTGTATTTTTAAAACAATTTTATTTGAAGAAATTAATCCAAATAATCAACTCTATTGAAGAGGACGCTTAAACTAACTGTAAATTCTTAACCAAGCGACAAAATAATATTATTTGGGTACAAAAGTAATACCGATATATTTAAATCTAATCAGATTCTGTATTAAAACCAAATACAAATGTATTGAAGTTGATGGCTTTAAAAGTTCGTATTAGCATGTAATCAGGGTAGATGTTATATTTCAGGTCAACTATAACTTAATTGTAATAAGTTCTTGATTGAAATATTATTTTAATAGAGAACGGGTTCGATTGTAGAAAAAAAAAATACTGGATTTTAATCTTTAGAGATTAAATTTCAGAAAAAATTGTATTAAAGTGAGCATTTTAATGAAACAATTATTAAATTTCAATATGAATATATTACAAAAAAATTTTAATAAATTATTGGAAATATTGAAAACAATTTTTTCGTGTATTGCATAGACCTGTAATACTGCAGATGTATTAAAAAAAACACCCTCTTAACCGTGCTGCAACACACTATACAGAACTATTTAGTTTACAACTTTAGAGAAATAAATAAATAGTAGTTGGCGCAAGGCGCAACAGTTCTGTAACACTAGCCCTAGCTTCTCACAACAATCCGTTTTTGTGTGAGTTGTTTTTTTAGGAAATAAACCTTCAAATTTTTCCCGAGTCGGAGCGGCTCAATTAAGAAGCTCCGTCATGACGGGTATACACTCGAATGTTTTTCAGACGTTCACGAGAGGTGGTGCTTTTTGGGAAAAATCCTAAGATGTTCCTGCTTTGTAGCACAATATTTCGAGAATCTCTTTGTAAGCTAGTCTAGGGTTAACCCATTATGCCATTTGGTGTTTTATTGTGTTTGCATTCTCCAATGGTTATTGTCGCTTATTTTTGTAAGTAAACACTACACGCAGAAAAATCACTTATTTAAATCATTCAAATTTCGGTTAAAAACTAAAAAATTTTACTGTCAGTATAGCTCCTACGAAGTTAGTGGATTTAAAATAACCGAGTTAACTTTTAAAAGGACTAACCGAGTGTCCGATACTACCTTCTTAACGGGCTCCCGACCCGTGGAGAGTCTCTGCCTGAGACACTGCAGCCTTCCATCCTCTGCGATCCCGGGCACGCTGCTTCCAGTTATCCAGACCAAGCGCTCTGGCATCCGCGATGGCTTGGTCTTTGAAACGGAGGTTCGGTCTTCCTTGTCGTCTCGAACCTGGCGGCTGGGATTCGAAGATCCTCTTAGCTGGAGCATTATTGTCCATTCGCTCGATGTGGCCGAGCCAATGTAGTCGACGTATTTTGGCCTTTTTGACTACATCCACATCTTGGTACAGCTCATAGAGTTCGCGGTTGTATCTTCTCCTCCATTCGCCCTCCTCGCACACAGGACCAAAAATCCGCCGAAGAATTTTTCTTTCGAAGGAGCCTAGTATCAGCTCTCCCTTCCTGCTTATCGTCCAGCACTCGGCGCCATAAAGCAGAACTGGCAGGATAAGGGTTCTGTAAAGCATACATTTTGTCCTTCGAGTTAGGAGTTTTGAACCCAATTGCTTTGCCAAACCGAAGTAGCAGCGGTTTCCTAGGGTAATTCTTCGCCGGATCTCCACTAGGATGTCATTTGTGGAGTTCATGTTTACTCCGAGGTAGATAAACTCCTTAACTACCTCGAAATTGTTGCTATCAATAGTGACGTTCTGTCCTAGGCGGTGGACAGATGCTTGTTTGTTTGTTTGTCTTGTCCTCATTTACTACAAGACCAACGAATTTCGCCTGTTCTTCAATCGCCGTAAAAGCCTCTATCACAGCACGCTGGGAGCGACCGATGATGTCAATATCGTCTGCATACCCCAGTAGCTGGACGGATTTGTTGAAGATAGTGCCTTCCGTGTTGACACCTGCCCTGCGCACTATCTGCTCTAGCACGAGATTGAAGAAGTCACATGATAGTGCGTCTCCTTGCCGAAATCCGGTGCATGTTTGGAATAGCTCGGAGGAACTACTTCCAAATTGCACGTTGCAGCGTGTGTTCTCCAGCGTCACGCTACATAGCTGGATCAGTTTTGCCGGGATCCCGAATTCGGCCATCGCCACATAAAGCTCCTGACGATGAATGCTATCATATGCGGCTTTGAAGTCGATGAATAGGTGGTGAGTCTCGACTTGAAATTCATTGGTCTTTTCCAGGATTTGCCTCAGTGTGAAAATTTGGTCTATAGTCGATCTGCCGGGCCGGAAGCCACACTGGTACGTGCCGATTAGTGTGTTGCAGAACGGTTTGAGACGTTCACACAGTACGTTGGATAGGATCTTGTATGCGACATTAAGCAGGGATATGCCTCGATAGTTCTTGCAAGACATAGGATCGCCTTTTTTGTAGATGGGGCATATGGAGCTGATAGTCCAGTCATCGGGCATACTTTCTTCCACCCATACTTGGTTGATGATTTGGTGCATGCGCCCTACCAAAACATCGCCACCGTATTTGAAGAGCTCCGCTGGTAAACCATCAGAGCCGGCGGCCTTGTTGTTCTTTAGCTTTTTTTATTTCATCATACCACGGGCTCTTTCTCTGGGGTGGCTGGTACCCTAAGGTGGTTTCGGCTACCTCTTTGATGATGTCGCGATACTGTGACCACTGGGTGTTGGCATTTGTGGTAGGTGAATGCACTGCGGAGAGTTTCTCACTCAGGCGCTCCTTGTAGACTCTGGCTACTCCAGGTGTGCTAAGGCGTCCAACGTCGAATTTCTTCTTCTGGGCGGAACGCAGCTTCTTCTCGTTGGATAGTCGAGCTCTGAACTTAGCCGCAACAAGAAAATGGTCAGAGTCGACGTTTGCCCCGCGGAATGTGTGCACGTTGAGGATGTTGGATGCGTGCCTCGCGTCGATTAGCACATGGTCGATTTGGTTGGCGGTTCGACCGTCTGGAGAGCGCCAGGTTGCTGTGTGGATCCTTAGCCTTGGAAACCTAGTGCTACTTATCACCGTATTACGAGCTGCCGCGAAGTCAGTTAGTCGGTAACCGTTGTCTGTGGTCGTTTCGTGGATTCTGTGCTTACCAACTAAACCGCCAAAGATGTTTTCCTTTCCGATTTTAGCATTGAAGTCCCCGAGCACAACTTTGACATCGTACTCCGGACAGGCTCCGTAGGCTCCATCCAGGAGGTCATAAAACTCCTCCTTGATAGGGTCTTCAGCCTCGTCGGTAGGTGCGTGTGCACATATTAGGCTTATGTTTTGGAAAGTAGCTTTGATGCGGATCACAGCTAGGCAATCACTTATCGGCTTAAAGTCAATGACTTTTGTCCTAAGCCAATTTCCCACGACGAATCCGCATCCTAATACATGCAATCTTTTATGGCAGCTGTAATAAATATCGCAATTTTTCCTTTTCATCATACCTGATCCTATCCATCGTATCTCCTGGATCGCGGTAATATCTACCTTGTACCGCGTGAGGACAGACTCAAGTTTTTGAGTAGCACCTGGGGTGTACAGCGTTCGCACGTTCCAGGTACATACTCTCAAATCGTTGTCCGTTGACGTTCCGGGTCTGGTTGCCGTTTGAGGGAAATCGTTATCCGAGGCTTCACGTGTCTCTCCCATAACTAGTGTTTTTTTTACATGGTCGGGAAGTTACCCCGACGGCACAACCCCCAACCTGGAGGGCCAACTTATTTTCTAATAGCAGTTATTATTTAAATCTTTTATTAGTTCTTTAATTGCAATATATGCAACATATTAAATTTTAATATTTTCTGGGCGTGGACTTATATACAACCCCAAAAATATTACCATGAGTTTATCATACTACATAATGTTCTTATATCGTGGGATTTCTTCCTTTTTGCGGGAATTTCGATCAGAGACAAATCAAATCATCGCAATCTTCTTGCCGGTTGCCCCCCGCCATTTTGTTTTCCAATCGGTGTTATGTTATGTCAATTAAGAATTCGTGTGACAGCAAAAAAAAAAAAATCCAACCGCGGCAACAGTGGGGAAATGTGATTAAGTTCGGGAATACCAGATTTTTACATTACTGAATGCCATTGGTTAACTATAATAAATTGCTAAAAGGCGGATAGTTTGATTCGTTTGGTTAATAAAAGTACCTAAATGAGATGTTTCGTGTGTAAATTTTTCTTAAATAATGAAGAAAATTTGATCAAAATGTTTTTATTTTCCATTAGGTAATATTTTTAGCAAATGTACACTTATTAAAAAAAAAAAAAAAAAAAATACCATCCACATAACGAACAATTTCAAATTATGTCAATTAAACGCTGCCAGCAACTTTGGTCGAAGCGGTAGTGGCATACGGAAGATGCGAGTGTTTTAGTGAGCCGGAATTTTTGAAGTTATACGTGACATTTGTCAATGCGAATTTCTATATAACATTACAAGCGCAATTAGCATTTGCCACCCCATAAAAATATAGCTTGTAGGATGTAGGCAATTAACGACATATTGGCCGAAGTTGATGGTCTCAGTATTGTCTCTGATTTCGATATCCGAATAGCATCAGTGGGAAAAAAGAAAAACGCAGCAAAATCGTGTAAATTTTTGAAACCTCACAAAACGAAACATTCAAACAATAATTTTTTTGCTGAAATTTCATCAAAAAATCTACATTTCACCATGATTTTCAACACACTTAATGTCAATGAAAAAGAGCTCATGTAAACCGACTTGTTTCAAAAATTATTAAGCATAAAAAAAAATTATATGCATTTTATTGTTTTGTTCATCAATTTGTAAACTAAAGTCTTATGTGTTTTTCTTGTCTTAAGATAACAATTTAAAATTTTTTAGAAGTTATATTTCTTAACAAAAAAGTGTTTGGGCATTTAGTGGAAATTTTTGTACGATTTTAACATCGATTCAGGGGAATAATGAAGAGAGGGTGCTAAGAACACTGTAATCAAAAAGTATACCTCAAAAATTTTCGCCCAACTCACTGGTAATAAAGTCTCACGATAGAAGGATACTCCGTCAAGAAAATACGCTTAGAATTTCTGCGGAATTTCAACGGTGTCAGATGCCATGTAGGTACGTGTTTTCGGGGAATGCCACCAGAAAAATTCCGGGCGCCCGCCAATGGGGTAGTGTAAAGGCGATCTACAAAAAAATGTCCATATATCACAAAACCTAAAGGTATTTGAAGTCACTTTGTAGACTGATGGGAGACGGGAGATAAAGGACGGAGTCAATAGAGCACAAAAATATTTAAATTCAATTTTTTTTCGGGCTCAAAAGATGTCAAGCGTATTAGCGGTGCACCTTAAAATCGCTGCCTCTTGTCAATGCATGTCAAATGAAACAGAATACCAAGGTACAGCGGAAGTAATAGTTCCACTGATGCACAAATAAGCACAAGAAAACAAAATCGTACTTATGTTGGTCCAAAACATATAGCCTCTGACTGTTCCTGGATTGTAGGCCTATAGCTATAGTCTCAAATGAACAAGTAACTAGCTTATTTCGAAAATGAGCCATTGACAAAAGTGACGGATTGTTTAGTCTGATGACTTGGAAGTGATTCATTAATGAAAGTGAGTTTAACTGGGATCCAGATCCAACTCCTCAGCCTACTTCCTTACCTCCGCTATGCTTTTGATTCAAAAGATCTGTGCATGGGAATAGCATTTCAATGTTTGTTGTAGAGCGCCTTCGAGGCAGTGCAGCTGTGTAATTACGGTTGTGATTTATTAAAGCAGAACTTGTATCAAGTGCATTGTTCTCTAAACGTTAGTAAATGAGCTATTTAGTCATTATGGGTTTCATATCGCCTGTAACCTGTAATCCAACCGAATGATGATAGTATCGGTATGATAGAAGGAGAATGAGATAGAGAGAGAGAGCGAGGGAGAGGGCGAGAGAGAATAGAGCAAACAAGGATTTCTGAATAGAAATAGCAAATCTCACCAATCTCCGACATGAAATTCGTCAAGTTCGGCGTTAGTGGTAGGTGCTTATGAACACATCCTTTTATGTCTCAGCGTACATCAGTAGGTACCTTAAGTACTTTGAGACTTTTTCTTAAAGATTCCCTATTTCCACGTAACTAAATATTTCAAATCAAAAATGTATAATGCATTGGAATCCGTTCTCAAATAAAAGCAATACTTTTAAACTGAAATTTTGTTTACAAAGCATTCACCCCGCAGTCCATTTGTATAACATTAAGTGCCATTTTGGCGAAAACCCGAGAACTCCCGACTTCCGCTTTTCGCCTTTTCGCAACAACCAATTTTGGGAAGCACAAGTGCTTGTCCTCGTCGCATTTCCATACAACGTAGACTATACACACCCACTATAAAAATTTAAAGGTAAATATCCGTTTTCAAGTGCAGTTAATATCCAATTTACATTGTAGCTCCCATACACAAGGCCATATTGGCAGAGTATACAGCACTACCGCCCTGGGTTGGGTGAGGGCGAATTGAGTGGCCCTTGAAGCATATTTAGGGGTCGATTCGATGGTTTGTTTGCCGTCTGGTAGCCTGTGGCAATAAATAAAATCGAAGCACAATAGAGGCAGGATCTTGCTAGGAAAGTTGAAACGCCGGCGTCCTCGCCTGCCACTGTTTGGAGCGAGTTAACTCAAAAAGGCAAATATTAAATGGATTTTGGAAGTTCGAAGAGGTCCTTCTATCAATTTATAGAGAACACAGTTTGAACTGTGCCGGGTTGCGATGGTTCTTTCTATAGAAACGATACTGGCTGTGGCTGAAGTCCATGTGCGCTACAGCATTGGATATCCGAAAATTAGAAAAAGTTAATTTCAGTAACTCTAGGAAAGGTGAAAAAACGCTTTTAACATCAAAGATATGAGCCATTAAGTTGTTGAATACAGCATTCGCTTCATTGTGACTGAAATAGATATTCGACTTCAAAGAACTAGACAACGGTTGGGAATAATGAACATTATTATGGATATGGGTTTTTTTTAAATCCCATTCCCTGTTTGCTGACACTGCGACCTGAAAGATCTATTGTATCAATGGGGAAAGGTTAATCTGTAAGACATTTCTAATATTAAATGTGCTTTTCATTTTGTATAACGATTTCGAATTCATTTAAATGTCTCTTGGCCACCCTGTGCTCTTGTTTGCTAATGTTCGTATACATAATTCATTATATGCTTTTATATTTACATGAAGAACAGACAATTCTGTCTTACAATGGATAGTTGTAATGTCGAATGATTGAACCACAGTTTTTATGTAAACTATCGATTTTGCTGTTTTGTAAACCGTAAGCTCCTTTTCTTTATCTGATCTGATTGTTAAGTAAGCTGAGAAACTTAGTCTGAATAAAGATCTCGTGGAAACAAGACGTGTTTTGAGGCGATATAATTATGTTTTTTTTTATGTCGAATTGTATGTTTTTTTTATGTTAAACGTAATAATTTTGAAAACTGGACTACAAATCTAAGAGATGTATGACCTTCCTAATGAAGACCAATAACTCCTACACTCAGGGAAAAAACGAGATAAAATCAAGAAAATCATTGTCAGATTAAGCCTATCCGTTGATGAGATGTGAAATTTTTAATCCAACTACAAAAATCTTACTTTGAGTATGCTTTTCGGTTAACCTTTTATTCTTATTTTAAGATTGTTCTTTAACAGTATTAAGCTTAAACTAAGTCCAAAGTTCGAAGAATGCAAAAACTTGTTTTTAAATCGTTGTGAACTTAAATTAGGCTTATGTATTCTTAAACGTAATAGCAGTGGCTTAGTGGTTAGTGTGTTGGACTACTAAGCGAATGGTCCCAGGTTCGAATTCTAAAAAAAAAACAAAATTCCAACTAATGTTTTTTTTTCCACTGGGCCACCTTTCGCGAACGTCTGACAAACATCCGATAGTATAAATGTCATGAAGAGCTTCTCAATTAGTCGTTTGGACTCGGCATAAAATTGTAGATCCCTTCCATTCGTCCCAAAAATGAGAAACTCACCCAAAACGGATGGTTGTGAGAAGCTATAGGCCTAGATCTTTTTGGCTAACTATTTATTTTTACTTTATTTATTTATTCTTAAAAATAATGCAATGATGACCTACTTATCAATAGTTAGAATGTTTATTGAAACAAAAATGCTTAAATTGATATAAATCCTAAATATATCTTTCCATTATTTAAAGGATACAAATGTGGTGGACTATTTAAGTCAGACATATTTTTTTATTACAATAAATGTTTTTATGTTAAATTAATTTTATTTATTTTACAATTGTTTTCACATGCACTTTATTACGATTTTCCACTGTTTTATTTTTTGAAAGAACACTACTTAACTACGGAAACACGTAAACTGAATATGAATATGAATTGGAATAAATTAACTTTTCTATTCATCATGCAAGTTTCACATTGTGCGGCTTGATTAGAGAATATAAATTCGTATATCAAGATCGTTTAGATCTAAATTGGTATGCAAGTTTAAGATTATTTGGGTTTGATTGGAGAGTTAATAATTCTTGTTCGATCCTGTATTTGTGTGCAAAAACAATTATTCAGGTAATATGATTCAGATTTTAATATTGCATTGCATTTTATTGATTTAATAATAAAAAGCTTGATTTTAGATTTTTGTTATTGTTTTAAGAATCATTCGGTTTATTTTAAGACTGAGCACGTAAGAATGAAGAAAATTAAGGATAAGCCTGATCGGACTAGAATTTAGCATGAGATATTTTTTTGAGTGTAAGTAGCGGAGTTCCATAGGTCTGCTTGCTGGTATACGAGTCATTCTGTAAAAGACGCGTTTTCTTATCTAATGAAATACGTCACAGAAGATGTGTTTTAGCGGACTCGACATCCTCCAAACAGAATCTGCATTCCGGACATATGGTTTTGTTGAGGTGTTATCTTAAACCACAATGGCCTGTGAGGAAGACCTCTTGCTTTTCTCTTTAAAGAGCCTAAGGATTTCCTTGTAGGAGTAAGGCTAAATAATTCGTTTGGATTGTCTTAGATATTTTCCCAGAGTTAAAGATAAAGTGGTTGATTTGGAACCAGCCCTAGCAAGTTTTTCGCTAGCAAGCCAGCTCTACTTTCGGAGAATATTTGTTTGATGGCGCCTTTAATACCTTTTTTTTGGAGATTACATCAGCACAATTTTCGATCGCATGGATTTCTTTTTGTGTTGAGTGTCGGAATAATATTTGCCCAACTAGTAAATAATTTTACCTCGAATAAATTCCCAAAACTATGTCAGTCAATGCGTTGAAGCATAAAATGGGTTTTACCATTTAACCAGTGTATCATTCTGGGGTTAAGACCCCAAGGTTTGCCGTACAGACACCTACAGGTACACAGCGGTGGGCACAGTAGTAGCACGCTCTGTTGCGGACTTGATGTGTAAGTTCCAGTTTAGTTTCTTATCATGGACGATTCCGAGACATTTTACTTCATTTTAGTATCTTAATGTAGTTCCATTCCGGATAATGGGTTTTGAATTGACCAGTCACCTTCTGGTAAAAGAAACTAGAAATAAGGACTGATAAATAGGGAATAGATAACTTCTAGTTCAAAATATATCACATATCAATGGATAAGCTCATGTCCGATACCTTTGGGAAAGAGGTAATTACTGGTTGACATAGAAACACTCCGACAAGTTGCTGCAGGGACTTTATTTTCGTAGCTAACAAAAACCCGAGCTATGTCAGTGCTACAGCCAGTATGGATAATTAATGTCTAAATTTAAGTTCAACAAAAGCAAAGTAAAATTTTATTATCCTCCTGAATACCAACTGTCGAGCAGTTAGGAACATATTACTTGACTTTTCTCGGTCCTACATAATTTATATCCTCATTTTGGGGTTCATCAATCATAAGATGCCTTTACATTTCAATAAAAAGTCCTGAACGTCTTTTGCGGTTATCCGTTAGGCTATCGCAACGTGCCCCTTAAAATTGGTATTGGTATTTAGCATTGATTTATGGGATGAATCCTTTTCACCCAGACGCAATTTCACGCAAAAGGGTCACATCGCAGCACAGATGGCACTCTGTCATTAATGATGTATTTGTTTTCGGTTTACATTTAGCCAAGTAGATGCCGGTATATTAAAAAAAGGATTTTTCTTTCTTAAAAAGTTGATAAGAAGTTTGGTTTTTAATAATTTTTTTTTTCGTACTATAGAAAATCAATTATATAAGCAATGGTGGTTACTGAGCAGGTTGAATAATAATTTTAGCAACTATAATATTCATGGCAATTTAACTACATATTATACTAGATTAATTTATTTTAATGAAATGGTAATATATAGTGTACTAGATAGTGTGGTGGAAAAAAAATGGAGATTGGGATAGGTACACCCACATAATGGATTTTTTTTTTTTAAATTTGTGAAAATTGTATTGAGAAGGAATGTCAGTGTTGTTGCTGAGACTTAATTTTGATCAACTGTTTTCTTTCCATTGCAACTGGGCTTAAATGAATTTTTGCCACAACTTCCATATCTAAGCTAGCGTGTATTCTATCAATTTGTCAGTTTAAATTTAAAATGTTCGATCCCGTTTGTGTTGACCGGTTTTTAGTGAGCGACCTAGTCAAAAAATTGCGCATCGGTCGCTTAAGTGGAGTTGGAAATTAAAAACAATCGGCCAAGCTAACTGAAGAGGTTTACTTATCGTGGAAAAAAAAAATCACGAACAATCAAAAAATATAAACATAAATTTGTTTTTTTTTTAATTCTGGTTAACTATTTCAAAATTTTGTGTGTGGTTCGGTGAAAGTATGTTTAAACGGATGGTTTTTATATTTCAAAAAGTGTCCACACCAATGTATATCTACGCACGGACCAATACTGAATGCCTACGAGCTACGAACGAGAGCTTATTCTGTGAACGGTGGTTGCGGTTGCGTTTAGGTTAGGTTAGGTTAGGTTTACGGGTTGATAGAGCAGGGTAAACCCTACTATACCACACTTAGGTCCTCGTGGACCCATTGTGATGCCCTTTGGGGGTTAACCTTGGTGTCTTATGGTTACTCATATATATCCTTCCTCTTCTTCTGCTACCCAATGCCGTCCAGCCATCCTGATGTCCTCAAGAACCTGCAAAGATTAGAAAGTGTGACATCTGAAAGTTCTTGTAAGTCGTGGAAGTAATAGCTTCCAAGTGTTCTGTTTCTCAAGTGACACAGGCTCGGGCAATGACAGAGGAAATGAGGTGTGTCCTCATGGACCTCTTCGTCTCCGCAGCCCCTACATATATCGTCATCTTTGAGATTTAGTTTCATCATGCGGTGTCTTAGGTAGTTATGACCAGTTAGAGCCCCTACCAGCTTAGATAGCGATGACCTGTCAAACTGTAAAAGTTTGGTGGTTCGACCTCTGTCAAATGTTGGCCATAGCTTCTTAGATATTTCACAGGCAGTTAGTTCTTTCCACCTGTTATTAGTTTTCATACGAATTTTGTTTTCCACTCGCTCTCTGAGATTACAGAGTGGAGGCTTGATCGACTGTAGTGCTCTATCATGATCCATTGCAGATCCCTTTTTCGCCAGTTCGTCAGCTGTCTCGTTGCCAGTTTTGTCACTGTGTCCAGGGACCCAGCAGAGATTCGTAGAGTGCTGCGATCAAAGAACCTTAAGCTCTTCGCGACAACGGTGTACTAGCTTGGATTTTATTTCGATGGCAGAAATTACTTTTATAGCCGCCTGGCTATCAATGAAAATGGTAATATCATTACGTGGTATTGCCAACAATGACACTATTCGGGCCGCTTCCGCGATTGCCAGAACCTCCGCTTGGAAGTCACTGCTAATATCAGGTATCCTGATGGAGCAGTGTATATTAAATTCCTTACAGAATATACCGGCACCGGTTCCACAGTCCATCTTAGATCCATCTGTGCAGATGGAAACCGATTTCCGCTTTGTGGGTTCATCTGTGTTCCATTCATTCCTACTCGGGAAGGAGAAGGTGAATGGTGAATTTTTTTAAGTACTGTTATTCAATTTTTTAGAGAAGAACTGAGTATGCACTCATGTTACGCTCACTTAAGCTCAAATATCAATTTTGGTTCGAATGGTTAGAGCCGTTTTCGAAAAAATCAAACTGGTATGAACAGTTTATATGCGAACCACCATTAATATTGAGGTTACCGTGTAAAAAAAACGGCACCGAACTGTAGGCCCATAAACTCAAAATCCTAAGTTTGAACCAAATACCGGCAACTGTTTAGGCTGTAGGCTTCAAGAGCATACGGACAGAGAGACAGACGTATAGAATTTCGCTAACCATTTTGTTGAGTTCCTCTATCATCGTAATATCAGCAGTGATTAACATCTCGAGTTCGAAACTTTTAACAAATACAGTATTTTTCTCTTACAATGTAATTGAAAAAGTTATAAATAAAAATAATGTGACCTCTGTGTGTGGAAGAAAGAGAGAGGGAGAGAGAGAGAGAGAGAGAGAGAGAGAGAGTGTGGATAGAGTTGGTCTACAGCAGGGATGTTACGGAGGTGGTTTTACCGGAGTCGGAGTCGGAGTCGGAAGCCTCATACCGACCTCCGCGGAGTCGGAGTTGAATCGGAGTCGGAGGCGGAGGTCGCACGCAGACACAAATTAATTATTAAAATATAAAATTTGAAAAATCAATTTTTATTAGAAAATTAACAAAAAAAAAAAAACAAAATTGTATTGTAAGTATAACATGTCGCAACTCGATAATTCTTTGTCGTTCATGTTTATCGGTCGTCACCGATTCCGAACGAAAAACCTCCAATGTGATTATATCGGAACCGAAGGCGGATTCGGAGGTGTAATTTAAACCGGAGGTTCCGACATATCGGATTCGGAGTCGAAGCTCCGTATCAAGTATCATCCCTAGTCTACAGGTTGTTTATTTGTTTTGTGCTGGTACCACTGTGCTATTCTGTGGTAATTTCCTTAAAAACCTACCTGTTTTCGACCGAGAACCTGGAGCAGATTAGATGAATGCATCTCTTACACGCTCCGTACCTAGATAGTAAAATTGAGTCTCTCAACTGGGCGGAAACTCGGATGCTGACTAGTTTTCAGACGATTTGTTAAAATTTGGTGATGCTGTGTTACCCAAATCGAATGATCCCGTTACTCTACTTAAGGATATCTATCTATTTAAAATTATCCTGGGAAAAGATGTCACAAATGAAGTAAAATATATTTTCAGATGTTCACGCAAAGTCGTCTAGTGAGTGAGGTAAAAAACCAAACATAAATATCCAGAATACGTCTTGCCATCCAAATTGATAAAATTGATTTCAATGGACTTAACCATCGAACCATGGATAGCTCCATATTGAGAAGTGGTTGCTCGACATTGAGTAGGTACTTGGTACCTCACCCAATCTCCTTTTGGCCAACTTTCATCCGTGGTTTTATGCGTTTATCCATTCATATTTGGAATAAACAAAAGATCAGCTGTCAAGCTTCGTGGTATATCTAGTCAATAAAAAAGTATTTAGATCCTATTCAAAAGACCCACATCAACCTCAAGCTGTCCTCGAATAAAATTCCACTGGTCCTGTTCACAAGGACCCAAGAAGAGTACAATTTATAACCCAATAAACCACATCATTGATCAATGGGCCAAGGCGGTACTGCTTCTAAGGAAACCTCTACAGATCGGAAGCCTCCGGCTATCAATTTACGATGATTGCTTGTTTGCTGAGGTAAATTGTAATTGGATAAAGCCAGCGTGTATTCGTAGGTGGATACAATCGGCAGTATTCCATTTGGTTGTTGTATTAAATTTCCCGCAGTGATCGCAGGAAATTGCTCAATGATTTGTTGCCATTAGCCGCACCACCAGCTGTGAGGGTATTTCGATTTGCATGCAAGTGCAGCGAAACAGATTTCAATGAAATAAATATAGATGTGTAAGGGTCAAAATTTAAATATCTTAAAATTCAAAACGTGAAAGGTTATTTATCTTGTATAACTCTGCACTTAAACTAAGAGGACTTCAATCTTTGTGAGACAATTTCCATGCATATTCAATTAGTCATCTGGGCGGGTTTCAATTAGAAACGCTTCGCACAAGTTTTCAATCATTCCCAATTTCTGACCTACCTACTCATTTAAGTGTCCCCCAATATTTGAGGTACATTAATATGCCAAGCACGCTTGCAGAATTAACTTCAATTTCATTTAAGCCATAATAACAGTACGGCGGAGCTGTCTCGCAAGTGGTGTCTTCCGTTTTTGGTCCTTTAAATGAACGGGTTGTGTTTCGCATCCTGCATATGCTAATGGCTTGTTGTAGTCAATTAATATTCTCGACTACGCTGCATACTAATGAAGGTATTCCATTTGGCAATGTGAGTCCTCCGACTTTGACCATGGATACGAAAGGATTGTAAGCTAATGAAGCTAGAAACATGTAAAGGGTGATTTTTTAGCTGGTTTGGTTTTGGCAACACTGGTTTTGACAGCTGACGTGTGTTTAGTACCTTGTGTCACTGTCAAACAGCTTCAGTTTGGTTTGCAATTTAACCATGGATCGTCTTACAAATGAACAACGCTTGCAAATTATTGAATTTTACTATCAAAATTCGTGCTCGGTTCGAAATGTTCATCCCGCTTTTTTATCGAAAAATTGTGTTCAGCGATGAGGCTCATTTTTGGTTGAATGGGTACGTAAATAAGCAAAATTGCCGCATTTGGAGTGAAGATCAGCCAGAAGCATTGCAACAGCTACCAATGCATACCGAAAAAGCCACTGTTTGGTGCGGTTTATGGGCCAGCGGCATTATTGGGCCATATTTCTTCAAAGATGATGCGAATCGCAGCGTTACTGTCAATGGTGAACGCTACCGAGCGATGATAACAAACTTTTTTTTGTCCGAAATGGAAGTTCTTGACTTGCATGATATGTGGTTTCAACAAGACGGTGCCACATGCCACACAGCACGCGAAACAATGGCGCAATTGCGAGGCGAGTTTGGTGAACAGTTAATTTCACGTTTCGGGCCGGTCAATTGGCCGCCTAGATCGTGCGATTTGACACCATTAGATTATTTTTTGTGGGAATATGCCAAGGCTAATGTGTATAGGGACAAGCCCGCTTCGATTGACGCACTGGAAGCCAACATCCATGCATTCATTCGTGAGATACCGGCCGATATGTGTGAAAGAGTATGCCAAAATTGGACTCAGCGGATGGGCTACCTGAGACGCAGCCGCGGTCAACATTTGCATGAAATTATCTTTAAACATTAAATTGCAAGGTTCAAACTATCGATTCAAATAAATATTTCATTAATTTTTTCGAATTTTTTGTGTTTTTTTTTTTAAAAAAGTTCTAAACCTCTTAAAAAATCACCCTTTACAAACTTTAATTGAAAGTTAAATATATGGATTTCAAACAGCATATACATTACGAACGTGTGTTAAAAATTGATCTGCCACGATAACCCTTTCTGAATGATGGAAAAATTTACAATCCATTTCATGGCCCAAAAGTAAAGGGTTTAACATTTTTGTGTTATTTATACTCACAAGTCCATATCAAGAGAAAGTGATATCAGACATCTGCACGTGCTGTAGTGGTATGTTGATTATGGTGTACTGTACACAAATCAAAAACCCAAAAAGAACAGCCACCAAAGAGAATCCTCTCTAACAAATTAAACATCCTGCTGATGGCAAAGGTAACACGCTCAGGAGTGTGAGTTTCAACAGGGATTAGGTAAATAAAGCCAAGAACCCACCGCCTACGTACATGGAGCCTCACCTGCGAATTTCAGTGACGAAGGACGACAAGCGATTGCGTTTGGGTTAGTTTACACTCCGGGCATTTTGAAGTTCACTAAGAGCTGAGAAGGACTGGCAACCAACGTTTGATGTTTATTGGTAGGTATTGTGCTCAGGCCCTGTTATTTGCGGCACTAATCGAACGGGGAAGTGAGTGTTTTACCAAAGATTGGCCGGATGCCCGATCTCCGTTGCTGTAGTCTACAATTGAATAGCTGATATCATCTCCGCAGTGGAATTGGAAATTAATTTGAGTGTGTTTGCATATCCAACACCCATACATATTGTCAAAGTGTCACCGAATGACGCCCTCAGAAGGATTATTTGAAATTGCTTCTGCTATTGCCTCGTGCGGAAAAATGAGCCTTTACTCGATCCATGCATTTGTTGAAATGTGGTGTGATGTACGCTTCGAGCATTTATCGATTGCGACTTTTGCAATGAAATTGGTGTAATTCTAAAATGACACTCGCACTTAAATTTGTTTATTTAATTAACTGCACAAAATTCAAAGGCAGGTGGACTTATGGAAATTATGCAGTTCCTTCTTCCCGGGCAAATTCGAGCGACCACTACAAGAGAAGGCGTAACTATACATTGAATCTGAGTAGCTCCTCGTAACAATGTCTTAAAATAATGTATTCATTATTTCCCCAAAAAGTGTGCTTTCGGTATCCGAAGTATCCATTTTACTTGATGAATTCTTTTAAGAACTTGGTAGATGGCGATTTGGAAAGTGTAGTAGATGTAAAGTTTTTCAAATAGTAATTTAAACGAAAAAATAGATAGATATAGCAGAATTTTGGGAAAAAATTAGTTACCTTAAAAACGGATTAGATGAATATTGCCTTAAAAATATAAAAAAATAGATAAATAGTTCGTCCGTAATGACCCTTGGTCTAGCTTCTCACAAGCATTCGTTTTGTGTGAGTTTTTCATTTTTGGGATGAATGGAAGCGATCTCATTTATACCGAGTCCAACCAAACAGCTAATTGAGAAGATCTTTCATGACAGTTATACTCTCGGGTGTTTGTCAGACGTTCGCAAGAGGCGGCGCTGTGGAAAAAACCATTAGTTCGAATTAGAGTTTTTTCGGGATTCGAACCAGGGAGCCCTCGCTTAGTTGTCCAACAGACTAAGCACTAATACAGGGTGGGCCAAAAGAAGTCATCCGAAGTTGTTTGGCTCTCATTTTTTTTTCTAAATGAAAAACATCGATTCTGTTTTTTGGTTATGTTTATTTGAACCTTTAGAATTTTATTGGTCAAGATGATATCGGCCAAATAGGCGCCATTACAATTGATTGCCATACAGCCGAGAATCTGTCGCCCGAAGTTCTCGCCGAAGTGTGGAAAAATGCCATTAAACTGCATTTTTCCACACTTCGGCGACAGATTCTCGCACTCGTGTCGAATGTTGTCCTTGAGGGCAATATGGAACGGTTAAATCGGGCGATCTTGCGGGCCAGTGCAAATTGCCAAAATGAGAGATGAGGCTACCCGGGAACGCCGCCTTCAGAATATCGGTTGTGGCTCCACATATCCTCCAGTCCTAATTCGTCCAATTGCGGCAGAAAAACCTCGGTTAACATTGCCCTATAGCCCGCACCGTCCACTGTTGTCATACATCCCATTGCTAAAACGAGCCCGTATGGCAATCAATTTTGACGGCGCCCATTTGGCCGATATCATCTTCTTGACCAAAAAAATTCTAAAGGTTAAAGTAAACATAATCAAAAAACAGTATCGATGTTTTGCATTTAGAAACAAAATGAGAGCCAAACAACATCGGATGACTTCATTTGGCCCACCTTGTATATTTACATAGCCTTATGGCCTTGCCACAGCTGTTCATCGAACATTTTTATACCCTCCACAGGAAGGTATATTCACTTTGCCCATACATTTGTAACGCCCAGAAGGAGTCACCGGAGACCTCATAAAGTATATATATTATGAATCAGGATCACATTCTGAATCGATTTAGCCATGTCCGTCTGTCTGTCTGTCTGTCTGTCTGTCTGTCTGTTGAAAGCACGATAGCGCCCAAAGTAATTGACGTAGGTGAATGAAATTTTGTGAAAGGACTTCTTTTTATCGGCGTCAGGTTGGTATTGAAAATGGGCTATGTCGGTCAAGTAGTTCTGGTACCTCCCATACAAAACCAATATTGGACCCATATGTCTCTCCGTCTGTTGAAAGCACGATGGCGCCCAAAGTAATCGACGTAGGTGAATGAAATTTGGTGAAATCACTTCTTTTTATCGGCGTCAGGTTGGTATTGAAAATGGGCTATGTCGGTCAAGTAGTTCTGGTACCTCCCATACAAAACCAATATTGGACCCATGCCTCTCTGTCTGTTGAAAGCACGATAGCGCCCAAAGTAATTGACGTAGGTGAATGAAATTTGGTGAAAGGACTTCTTTTTATCGGCGTCAGGTTGGTATTGAAAATGGGCTATGTCGGTCAAGTAGTTCTGGTACCTCCCATACAAAACCAATATTGGACCCATGTCTCTCTGTCTGTTGAAAGCACGATGGCGCCCAAAGTAATCGACGTAGGTGAATGAAATTTGGTGAAATCACTTCTTTTTATCGGCGTCAGGTTGGTATTGAAAATGGGCTATGTCGGTCAAGCAGTTCTGGTACCTCCCATACAAAACCAATATTGGACCCATGCCTCTCTGTCTGTTGAAAGCACGATAGCGCCCAAAGTAATTGACGTAGGTGAATGAAATTTGGTGAAAGGACTTCTTTTTATCGGCGTCAGGTTGGTATAGAAAACCTGCTATGTCGGTCAAGTAGTTCTGGTACCTCCCTCACAAAACCAATTTTGCATGACTTGTATGCAGTGGAGGGTATCAAAGCATCGGCCAGGCCGATGATAACACTTTTACTTGTTTGAGTTGAATTTAATTGAAACTAAGTTAAGAAATAAACTTAACTTTGGAACTTAAATAAAATATCATTTAATAGGAAAAATAAATGAATTTTTATTACTGTGGGAAAAACAGACGCCTTTTGTAGCCGCCATATCATGGGGAACAGACGCTACTACGTGGTAGCGATATTGATCGTCATAAGGATCCCATATGTGGAGAGAGAATACCATCGGTCCTAAATCCTCTGCCGTCTCATCATCCACAGCTGTTTAGTTCTCGCGCACTCCCACGTTTCAGTGTAATTAGTTGTTGGTTGTTGTTCCACTTTAAACTGTCGATCATGGGTGTCCTGCTAATCGCATAGCTCTAAGTTTCATAGTAACAGTCGCGTAAGCCAAATAGGCACGCCAAGGCTTACCCCGTAAGTCGGCGTATGATGCTGGGGACATGTAAATCTCATCGTCTGTTATGATAAGAGTCTGTGAGGTCTATACAGACTAGTTATAGTAGGAGAAAATTGGCTGGATAGGATACAAAGCCCGAGGAAGGAGACATCGCAACCTCCCTCCGCTGACTAGATGATAGATACGAGTAGACAGTAAATAGTCCGTCAGTCCAGACGAAAGTGGGGGTGTACCTTGGTCAGAGTACCATTTTTCAGTAAAATACTTGTCATGCAAACACCTGTTCTTTTTATTTAATGTTGCTTTTGTCTTGGTTTTTTTTTCTTCGTTGTCAAGTTGTACACTGAAAAAACTGAAATCCGAATCAAGGTACAAAGTCTTTCCCTACTTATCCACGGCCGTTCAGGCGTGAACACGGAAGGTGAAACGGACAAGGTATTTATGGGTCTAAAACAAACTTACTGGTTCCTGTTTAAAAAGCACCTAGTCAATTTGCGTAGTGCCGACTATGTCTCGAGAAAGACGGAACAGCTGAGCATATTACATTACATACCACAATTAAAAGGAGGGGGAACTCTGAGTTCTGAAATTGAGCAATTATCGGTTGTGGTAAATGAAAACAACTTTTTCAGCATTTTATCTGGTCCATGACATGACAGATATCGTAAATATATCTACTGATCACAGGAGCATTTTTTAGTACCTACCTATCGTAGAGTTGCTGTAAACGAGTGATGTTCTTATGTGTATAACTCAGTTCTTTTCTATCCGTCTTAAGACATCTTTAAATGTGAGAATATAAAAAACCAAACTTCTTACTAAAAAAACAAAAAAAAAACATTTTTCCTATGTAAGACCAATGTGTCTAAATAATATACATTATACCTTATATGATGGACTTATTGTTTCTGTTGACCAAGGATTCTCTGCCACCAAATAGAACACAGAATAAACCGAAAAACAGGACAACTTTTCGCCTACATAATTAATTTCTTATACGGTTTGGTATGAGAACCACAAAAAAGTACAACAAAAGAAAAAAAACAAAACCAAATGGGGTCAGTGATATCCTTTATGCAAATTCTGAGTCACTAATGTGGTATAATAAAAGATGATGATGATAACATTGATATAGACAACTGGAACTGAGGACAAAATCGTACAATACAAGTGTACAAAACTTTTCTTTATTGTTTTTCTGTTGGTCACTTTGGGGCTGATTTTCAAAGTTTTATGAGATATATGAGTGCTGGCCTAGGGCGTGATTGTTTGCCACAAGTTCTTTTATAATCTCGTGTTCAGTGATTTTGATGATGTTTTTTATGCGAGATTTTGGAAGGGAAATAATATGTATTTTATACTGTATGAGAGTTTTTCTAAAAAACTTTCTCATTAGCTCTGCTTTTCAATTGTGGGTAGCTTCATTCATTTGAATAATGGTCGTATGATGAAGATGAATTAATACAGACTTATTGATTTTTTTAACTCCACATTAAAAATCGTTCGTTAGCAAGGATAGCAGAGAGCAGCATATTTATATGGTTTTGCATGTTTGCAAAATTCAACCGTTTGTTCATTGAAGTCGAGAAAAGTTTTGTCATTTTAAGGGGCCTCTCAAAATGCACGCAAGACTTTAGTATTTTTTTTTTTGAATTTAAACATAAAATAGTAAGACAAGGGTTGGTTATGTATGGAATAATGCAGTCGGTAAATGACATACACGGCTTTGCTGGCACATATACGCACCCAAATTTTTTTTTGACCGCTTTGCATAACTATAAATAAATAAATAAATAACTAGACCCAGGTATACGCCAGACCAGCAGAAGTGTGGCTGCATTTCGTTGATGCAACGTTGATCTCCCCCTTCAATGCACAGGTGGATTCGGGCTTTAACGGATCCTTTAACTTTTTCGTGAGTAACTCGAAAGCACTACGAAATGCAGTTCTAATAGTACGTTCGCTACACTGCTTCCAACTTTACAAATCAGGCCAACCTTGCTTCAAGCTTATACCCATTGACTGACTGAAATTGGGATTTATTACGGGTTGATGGAAGATGGTGTAAGCTATAACCTGAAGAATGCGGCCACAGAGACAGCGGAGAGAATACTTTAAAAAATGATGACCAGTGTAAAGGGTGTCGCTTTAGGCTTGAATATAGTAGAAAAGTGTGAGACTCAACTCACGAACATCAGCTCGGCATCGATCTCAACAGCTCAACATTTCACGCACTAGCCTGAGGAGCATTCAGCACAAAGATCTCGGATTAATCGCTTGGTGTGACAGAATGCGCTACTGCGAAGCCAGCCGAGGCAGCCACATGAACGGCGTTGTGCTCCATAACTAATGGGAATATTTGCTAAACTTGTGCAAAATGGCTCGGAAACTGGCTCAACTCGAAAAATTTTCCAGAACATGGCTGTAACCCATGTCCATTCATTAAAGCCGAGTATAGTTGGCTTAGCTATTTAAAAGCTTAAGAAAAATATCGCCGCAAGCTCTGATGGATTACTAGCGAATGTTTTCACATTGCGTGGCGATGTATGGGCCCGCCACAAACCATCAGCCAAGCATGGGTGGAATGATTGAAATATCAGCTACATGTGCCCCATATACAAAAATGGCGATACTATGCCTTGCAAGAACTATGGAGGCATATCCCTAAAAAATGTCGCGTACATGATTCTTTCTAATATATCTACTTTGTGAACGTCTGCAACACACTAATCGGCACGCACCAGTGCAGATCGACTAGATCAATTTTTCAAACTGAGGAAAAACTTGGAAAAGATCAAAGAATTACAAGTCGAGAGTTATTATCTTTTCATCAACTTCAAAGCCTTCAATATATGGCTTTGAAATTGATGGAAAGATGGTAACTCTCGATTCATTAGGCCAGGAGCTCTTTGTGGCGTGACAGAATTTGGGATACCGGAATAACTGATCCAACTAGGTCAAGTGACTCTGACGACGTATTCGATCGGAAACTTTATACTACTTTTTGTTACTATATTGACAAACATAATTTCAAGTTAAAATAGGTAAGTAAAGGTCATATAAAGGATATATTTCTTAGAGATAAATAGCTAGATGGATATATATATAAAATTATGGACAGAGTAGGTAAAGGTGTTTTCTAAATCTAAGTCATTTTCGGTTCACTAATCTGTGTGATGTAGTCTTATCTGGAAGGCTGCAGGAAATCGACATATTTGCTAGAACTATTTAAGTTCTTTCCGACAGCCAAGCGGCACTCACCTCAAGTTGTTTAAAATCTTTCATATTATGCAAGTGCAGTTTTCGTAAAAGAAAGTATTGAGGTAGCTGCAACCAGACCAAAAATAGGTATTCCCGTACCTGTAACAAACTCTGTACCAAATGCAAATAACCTGCTCCACCCGATCCCATTTAATCGATACGACTTAATTTCCCAACTTAAAACCTGACCACAAATACTCATAACTTTGTCTAGAAGGAAAATCTAAACTCCCATTGCAAGTATCTGAAGTTATATTTCTATTAGGAACAATTTGTAATTCGTAGAATGACACTGCAGCCAGCTGTGCTTGGGTCTCCTGCTGGGATTTACAAGTTGCCCGTCGTCTATCGGCTGCATTGCACTCCTCCGAAGCGCGATCGTGTATTTCATGTCTGAAAGTAATAAAGCTAACAAATAATATTTCAGCAGAGGTTCCCTCTGATTAAATTATAAATTCCGAACGAAGAGCAAACATGACCACCATCAGCACACGGCGACGGCACATGCGGTACACAAGAGCGCGGCATGTATTTATGATGCCCAATAACAGCGAAAATGTTTGCTCGAAGCACTCCCAGCTCCCAGGCCGCCTCATTGCACTCCTTCTTGCCAATTAATTGAGATCATTCGTGCGCTATATAAATATTTGCCAACACTGCATTCGCATCGCAACCGCCTCTTGTGCGCGTCCTCCTCGCGCTCTTTCCAGTTTAATGACTCCAATAATTACGCCCGTCCCCTTTTACATGGCAGCATTACGCCTCCGTGCGATTCAATTAAGATATCGACATCGATGAACTTATCGCTCCGGATGAGGACTTTTTGGATACTTTGGCTGTCGGGAGTCACGAGCTCTTCTCTTCAGAAATCATCATCAAATACGGCTGTTGTAACTGGGAAGCATCGCGTCAACAAGCAGCAGCAGCACAGCAGCCAGCAGCCACAGCCAAAGCGAAAAGTGCATCATAAAGACATTTTTGTGAGATGATGCTGAGTTGCTCTTGGATTTGTTTTGTAATTAGGTACTACAGAATCCACTTTGGAGAGTTATGTCGTGAGATGAGGTTTCTCGTAGTTGAAGATACCCGAGGATAGATTATGAATAATTTATAAGCGATCAGCAAGATTTATATTGTACACAACTGCGGTAACCCTTTTAGTCCTTAGAGCGATTTATAAGAGTCTCTTTTATTTTTATTTCTTTTAAGAAGAGCAAGAAGAAGTAGATACCAGATGTGGAAGACCGTTTAAGAATATGTGCTTCATAGGAACAGCACCTACACCTACATGCCTACTGTGTTTTAAATGGGATGGAGAACAAAACAAATTGCTTTCTAGGTAGTGTGGGCCTTAATTGACATTCGCAAGTTGCCACTACACGAATCAAGTTACGAAAATTGCATAGTAGCGCCCAAGACCAGGAGGTCAATTCCCGATCTGTGAAGTGATAAATAATTTATAATTTGAGTTTTCATAGCAGCTTTTCATTTAATCACTTCACGAGCATTCATTACGTGATTATCGAACTCATCTTGATAAACTGTTGTCAAATATGTACTAAAATGTACTAAATTATAAATTCTGTCACCTATGTGCCATGAAACCGTGTTTCATCTTCTCTGTGAATGTCCGGCACTAGCTAAAACCAGACTCAGTGTACTAGGTCATCCCTTCTTTGATGACCTTTCCGCCTTACAATGTATCCATTTCAACAAAATCATCAAATTTCTCAACTCCACAGGCTGGTTTTGAGCTCCTTACAACTTCCTTTATCCCCCTTCTATTTCAGGTTCCGTTAGTTGTGGCCTCAAAACGGCGCTCAATGCGCTATTTGTGTTTTTCCGCGTCAGAGGACAGGAATACAGCCACTTAAACCAACCAACAAACCATGTGCCATTTGTGCACAGGGACAGACTATCCATAAGGCAGTGTAGGCAACTGCCTCGCATCGATTAGAGCCCCGCGAGGAAGGCAAAATTAAAATTTAATTTGGAGATTTGTGTCCCCATTGACCATATTGTTCCATTCTTAACTTTCTCCATTACTTAGTAAGAGGAATATTTATTGGGCCTTAGCAATAAACAATATTAGTCTCGACTTTAAATTTACAAAACCTCTCAATTGCAAAACTTGTATGAAATATATATAGCCACTGTGAACTACGAAAATTTAGAGTCGAGACTAAAAATGTTTTCAATTCGAATCACCGAAAACGCTTATTTTAAAAACTGCTCATATTTCGAAAACCCCGTTTTCCAATTCGAAAAAACCTTAAAAACCAAGTAATGCAATAAGTTGTACTCGATTTTCATCTAAATAGTTTTTTTCAAACTAAACAAATTGCAATATTTGATAGATACTGTTTTGTCTGCCAAATTTAAAAAACCGCTCTAACAATAACAAACTAAAGACGAGGGTAATTGCTAGTTTTACATATTTAAAGAAACAATAGGCATACTTGCCTTTCATTTGTTTTATCAGCTATTTAAGGTGACGGCATACCTTCGTGAAGTTAGTAAAAGAATAGCGTGTGCGTGCGCGCTTTTTGTTTGAGTTTAATAGGAGTCATATTCAAATGTGATTAATTAAATTAATGTGTTTATTTCCTTTAAAATAAACTGGCGATATTGTGACGTACCCTTAGAGATGGTCATACTCAAACTCATGACCCATTCGAAGGTTATACTGAGGAGAACTTTATTCAAGTTTATAGATTTCCAAAACATTTTTCTATAGATCTCATAAATGAATTGAAGTCATTCATGGAATTAGGGTCTCTAAAGTCCTTTGTCCGCCTTTTTTTATCGTTTCCATTGTGAGGCTCATTTAATTTCTAAATGCTTTTCACAGTTCTTCACAAATGCAACGGCTGTGATGACTTTTTACTTCACAGAATTACAGGACGAGAACTAACGTCAGTAGCTATAAAAAGCCAAATGAAGGTTTTTTGACATTAGATTCAGGGAATTATGTAAGTCAAATTTGTTTTTTTGCTATAGTTTTGAGTACTATACTTACTTACTTAGATGGCGCCAAAGGCCGCGTGGACATGGGCCTCAACCAATACGCAGCTTCAGTAAGCGCGATCCCTTTGGCTGCCTCCTATTCCGCACTAAAAGTTGGTTGAAGTCTCCGTTCACTTGATTGTGCGATGTGCCACCTACGGTGAGGTCTTACTCTCTCTGTTGGATTTTTAAATTTAATTTTTAGATATAAGTGCAGGATATAATAACGTTGTCGTCAATGAAGCTATTAAAATTAAGCAGATTAATATAGCTGAGAAGAAAGAGGTAGGTATACCATCAGGGCACTCCGCAGTTCCGCACTGCTCCTACCGATTACTGACTAGCTTCCTTGGTTGCGCTCTCTGCCACTGCTAGGCAAGATCAAAAGCTTCTGCGACGTCCAATATGCTGAGGCTCTGTTTTCGCATGGCATTGTTGGTAGGGATCTACTCTTGTGAATATTATTTTCCAGCTCAAAGTTTTACTTTAGGTACATTTGAAGTTCTACAGATTGCGTTAGTCTTTTTTAGCGGGTAAATACTACGCAGCTCTTAACCTTTAGGGTCTTAACCTTCGAATTTCCATGGATTGTTTTTCTGCTTCTCGTTGTGCCTGCTGGAAAACTTTAAGTAGCTGTCAATCACTTAGGGACAGACTTATCTATTAGTTTGAGACTCGATGGTGGTTGCATTAACGCAATAACTCTGCAGAATCTATTGGGCCGACCAACCTGTGTTATTAAATCGTTTTGTTTCTTTACGCATTCCTTTTTTTGCCATACTGAAATGTAAAAAAATTATATAGGTAGGTAACAACAAAACCCATTGTGTGTCGTGTGTCGGAGGTTGTTACTATCCGATGGAGCACTCAGACACAAACTACAGGTCCATTGTACTGCCAAACAGACACCTTACATTACTGTACTTAGTTTTCCCGTCTTTCGAAGAAAGATGAGGAGGAGCTTCAGTGATGAAGAGCTTAGATGTTCGGCACTCACCACATCAGCCCCAAAGATCCGCCACCTGATGCGAGCAAAGGCGGGACAGCTACAGAGGAAGTGTTCCGCTGTATCATCGTTCTCTCCACAAGCAGGACAGATAGTGGTGTTGCTCAAGCCCAACACATTTAAGTGTTTGGCAAAAGCTTGGTGGCCCGAAAGGACGCCCACAAGCAGTCTGCAGTCCATTCTCCTAAGGGATAGAAGGAAAGACGCGGACCTTTTGCAGATGTCCGGACGCAGTCGTTTGGTCTGCCTACACCCAGCACAGTCACGCCACCGACGCTCGTGTTCACGAGAAACCCAAGTATCAATGGATGACCTAACCACAGAAGCAGGCAGACCCAACGCAGGTTCAGGTCCTGAGAAAGCCTCTTCCGAACCCCGTCTGGGAAGCTCATCAGCGATCTCATTTCCCTGGATACCAGTGTGACCTGGGACCCAAACAAGATTCACGGTGTTGAGCCTTCCGACTAAGTTCAGAGAAAGCTTGAGTTCGAGCACTAACTTGGACGAGGTAAGAGGGTTAAGCAACTCTTTTAATGCAGCTTGGCTATCACTGCAAACGCATATGCTTCTAGCCCTCCACCTGTTTGTCACAATATAGTGCATAGCCATAAGGATAGCGAAAATCTCTTCCTAAATGGTAGTGTAGTCTAATGTTCTCGCTTTCCACAAAGACACCAGAACCAGACCCTTGTCCAGTTCTGGAGCCATCCGTGAATACACGATGACATTCTTTCCCAGGCTCAGAGTCTGACCGAAGCCATTCCGTTTCCTGAGGAAAGTTGACATGGTAGTTTTGTCGCAGTAGGATTTCGGGGGTCATTGCGTCAAACGGCATGTCCATAAGACAGGGTTCAAAGGACAATTCTCGCACAAGTTCCTCAAAATTCCAATGCGCGTGGTACCAAAAGCCACCTCTCTTTAACCGAGAAATGGTTTTCAGCGTACACCCCATGATAAAAATATCAAGAGGGGGGAGGTTTATCATAGCATCTAGAGCAGAGCCCGTAGTGCTAGGGAAGGCCCCTGTGCATCCAAGACAAACCGTTCTTTGAAGTTTGGCAAGAGAGGCAGTAACACGTTTCTGCGAAAGATTGTTCCACCATACAACCGATGCATATGAGAGAAGTGGTCTTATCATTGCCGTATAGATCCAAAGGACCCTTTTAGGAGATAAGCCCCATGTCTTGCCAAAAGCGCCTTTGCACTGCCAGAAAGTTGACAGCGCTTTATCGGTTTTTGATTCAACATGCTTGGACCAAAGAAGCTTTCTATCGAGGATTACTCCCAGATACTTGACCTCATCGGATATCGGGATAGTGACGCCTTTTAGCACAAGCTGAGTCAGACCAGTGATCTTTCTCCTTCAACCCATTCATTTAACAAAAATAAACAAATCCATAACCAAGGTATGAAATCACCCAAAATAATATAAAAGCACTCGAAGTTTTTATGAAAAACTAGCTTATCCCTTAAGATTTCAAACACAGAACAAAGTAAAACTTTGTAAATTAAATTCACAGTATAATCATACCCAAAAATCGCAATTACGGAGGAAAGTGTTTTAAATCTTTTTTTTTATACAGCTTCGCTACCTAACGCATCCAACGAATCGATGATCCCAACGCACTTTGTCATGCCAACCAGAACCTCCAGAACTGCCAACCTTATGAAAGTGATGTGATCATAGAGTAGATTACAACATGGTACCAGTGCTTGTGCATTTACAATGTAGAGTTCTTAAGCGCTTTGCGATATTGATTTCAGTTATTGGAAAATTACCTGCCAAAATTATTTCTAAAAAATCCTGGAAAATGACACATTCAAGTTTAGGATGGATCACAACTGCAAACAGAGCTCCTGAGCTAGGTTCTCTGTAGTATTTTGTCTAAAAACTTAAGTGGGGTTCAAAATTACAGTTTCTGTACCTGTTAAGATTTCCATGAACGAAGGCATTAACATTTTTTTAAACTGATATCCGTCCTGAAGTATTGATTTTGCAAAATAAAATTTATCAGGACAGATTTATAATTCTTACTGACATTTGTTGAGTAAGAACTAGTTAGACTCTAAGTGGATGGGTGGTATTATGGCTTTTAGAAGGCATTCTAAAAGACATGATGATTTTTTCCTACAGTTGAAACCTAAAAGTACCTACTTAGTGATAAAAGGTAACTTTAGCTGAAACATGTGCTTTGTGAGTCTTACCTGTCAACCGCCGAAAATTGTAGGCGCCTTTCATTTGTCCCAAAATTAAAATCTCAAGCAAAGTAATGTTTGTGCAAAGCTAGGCGTAGTTGCACCAATTATTTATTTTGTTTATTTTTCGAAAAATTGTAATCCTTTCATTCAATATTTGGCAACTTAATTTTCAGACCGGTATAACACAAGAATTCTAGCTTCGGAAACTAAACCGTCTCCTGAATTTCTGGATTGAAAATTAAAAATCCTTCCTTCTTAGATTTAAGTTCCTTTTAAGCTTTGATCTTTATACCGCTGCACTCATTCATTGGAAAATTATATAATTATATAATCAAATCCCCATATATCGTTTACGGAATCTCATAATTTGTTCAACAAACAAAGACAATTACACTATGCAAATTCATTATTCCATTCCAACTGGTTCAGTAAAGTAATGCGTTTGCCATCATTTGACATCGGATTCCATGCAAACAAACACAAACAGAAAAACTGGGTATAGCTATTCCAAGAAATTCTCATCAACTCATCCCGTCGTCGACTAAGGACATCGTCATCCCTTCAGGTTGACATTAAAGTAAGCATGAAATTAAGGCATTCAATGACACACATAGTTGCACTGTCTCCCTGAGACAGCGTGCCTCGCCCTCCACGGTCCACGTACAGTGAAATGAGGAGGAATTTAACTTTGATCTTATCCGGGGGATTTTGATTACAGCACCCTTAGGTATAATTGAAACAAATGAAAACAGAAAAAGGCAGAGGGCAAATACAGGCACACTAAATGAGGGTGGATGGCGTGGCAGTTCCTCATCCCCTGTTCATAGTTAGGTTTTATACGGACGTAATACCGTTTCGGGGTTGCCTTTCGAATTGCGACTTTAATGTGCGTAAATGTACGAATCCTTAAGAAATACCAATGTCCTTTGCACGCTCAGGAGATGTAGGTTTTAAATTCATTTAACCCCGCATTAACCCGTATCACATGAGGCATCAAATGTAGCCCCTCACCCGCCCTGCTCGCTCATTAAATATTAATTCAGGAACATCCTTAATCCATTATCCACTGATGAGTCCGGTTTTTGCTTCATCAAGACATTCGAATTTCTTCGTTCGTTTCACGGTTCAATCGGCTAAATCTAAATGATTTATTTGTTGCCGCCCTGAGCTAATTGCATGTCGTATGTAAAACAAGTTCCTGGCGTGCAAGCGACGTTTTATGAGGAAGCTAGGCGGCTACCAACTGAAAGTGTCACAAATTTACGACTCCTTGGCTATTTGATCTCGATCGTTAAACAAACCAGTTGATTAGCAATTACAAATTTTTAATAGAGATATGCTGGAGTGCTGAACGAACGAACGTCCACCGCGATTTTCATTCAGATGGGAGGAGAATGTTTCGGAATTAGTTTGTTAGTTTTATAATAGCTGGAGCTAAGGGGGACTTGGTACTTGGCTGCAAATTTTACAAATCGTTGCGCATAGTAGGTAAAAGTCCTGCGGTGCTTTGGCGTGTATCACTCCTTCAGTTAGTGTTAATTTAAGTTATGTTTAACTTATAACTCTTAACTTTGAAATTGGATGCATTCACTTGTTGGATTTTAAGAGATGTGTGGTCTGCACAAATGGATCAAAAACTGTTGATGGGGTAAATGGAGGTATTTTGAAGTAAGGTGTCATCTGTTTTCCCAATCACCGTAGCATACATATTGCAGATGGCCATAAAAGAACTATATTATATTCCGAAACGAAAAATATAGAGATACTCATATTCTCATCGTGTAACTGCGGTTTATATTCAAAATCAAGTGCAATAGGTTTTTAGTAGGTAGTTGCAGGTATAGGTAAAGACTGCCCTTAAAAATTGGTATTAATAAAAATAAAAGTTAACCCTTTCTTAAATATAGGTAAAGACGTTTTAAACAGAAAGATCTTTAATGGGGAGGTCAAAATAATCTCGATATTATGAGCAGGAAATTTTATTTATTTTATTTTGCAATATAATCTCCTCTTACATTAATCCATTTATTACATCTCGATATTAACTTTTCTATTCCCTCAAAAAAATTGTTTTCATCCTTCTCTTCAAAATGGTCAACTATTGCGGCTTTGTGCGCCTCGTCGTAAACCGCTTACGAAAAATGTATTTTTTTTTAAATCTTCGAACAAAAAAACAAAAAATAATCACTAGGGGCAAGGTCCGGACTATGGGGAACTCTATTCGAAATCGCAATCCCGCACAGCAGCCTTAAAAATACGAGCCGTGTGCACCGGAGCGTATCCGTGAAGGAGCAACACACCAGCAGCAATATAACCCGGTTTTTATTTCTTCCCGTAAATTATGCAAATGCAAAGTGGATGCGTAGGATTTTTTTTTCCGAGGGTAGGTGAAAATCTTCCAAAGACACTATGAGAATAGCAAGCGCGTGCTCATAGTAGTGTCAGATTTCTACTGACTAAAAACACCACCCTTCGATAAATTGTTAGATACTGCAACTAAGATAAAACTTATCAAGCAATGTTTCTATAACGAAATAAAAACACTTTTGACAGGTTACTTTCCACTGAAAGATCCTGCATGTTTCGCAATTAAGACGCGGTTAGTCCTTATCTTGCCAAGTCGAAAGGTTTCGTTCTTTGTAGTCGGCGCAATAAATTACTCTCATCCAAAATTTGTCGGACTGTATTGTTGATATGCCCGATTAGTCGGATGCGTAGGATGTGGCGTTTATTGTTTCCTCTTTTTTTTGTACTTGATTAGCAAAATTTTCTTTGAGTTTGCAAAAAACTGTAGCCATCACCTTCCTGGCAGACGGAGTGACCTTCTTGTGCCACTGCATGGACTCCTGTTTGCTTTCAGGGTCATAGTGTTGTACCCATATTTTATCCCCAGTAACAATTCTATTAAAATCTCTTACCGGGTCTTCAATACACAGCTCCAGAAATTCCTTGCAACACTCAACTAGCACTTTTTTCTGTAAGCATTCGTGAAACCCACCTTGCACTGACTTTTGAAAGGTGAAGACAGTCATGAAGAATGGTGTGTATGATACCAAAGGAAAGGTGTTGTGTCTATAGAACTTCAAAATATATAATCAGGTATTCGCACTAGGACGGATCTCAGCAAAGTCCATTTGATGCAGACCAATGGACTAACTAACCACATACCAGTACCACTTAGGTCTTCTTAGAGCCCTTAGTATAGCGCACTAACCACTAAGAGCAGATAATGACAGGCAGGTTAAGATCAATGTAGGTAAGTGTAATTGTTTCTACGTATATGGGCTTCGAAACCACTAAGCCGGTTGAGCTGACATTTGCAGGCGTTCTTTGTTATAAGTCTGGATGTGCACAGTTTGGTCTAAAATCTAGTAGAGGGGTGTAGCACCTCCCAAATAATTCCATATCTTGACATTTTAGACAACCCTAGCTTTGATATTTGTTAGATGGGCTCAAATTGCCTGGTGAAAATATTTCGCAAAATGTAATAGGAAAATTGCGGGCATTAATATTTATTGTCCCAACACGGCACTTTGCGAAATGTGTGCAGGACTTAATAAAAAAAATAAGTCACGTCCTTTTTTACCCGACTGGAAACATAAAGGGTTTTTTAATAAGAGCGCTACAAAAGTTTTTTTAAATAAAAAAAAAACGGTTTTGGATAACAATGAAATTCTTTATTAATGTGAAAGTACGTTCGATGCCATTATGTATGGATGGTTGGTTGGTTTAAGTGGCTGTATTTCCCGAAACGAGGGAAAAACACAAATAACGCATAGAGCGCCGTTTTGAGACCACAACTCGCTGAAAACCTGAAAAATAATGGAGGAAACGGACGATAGGAAAACTTACAACCAGCCTGAGGAGTTAAGAAATTTGATTATCCTGTTGAAATGGATACTATGGATGGCCGAAAGGTCATCAAAAAAGGGATGACCTAGAGCACTGCGTCTGGTTTTGGCTAGGGCCGGACACTCACAAAGAAGATGAAACACGGTTTCACTCTTGTTTGTGTCAGCGCAACTACGGCAGTGGGTGTTATGGGGGATGCCAAGCTTGGCTGCGTGGGTTCCTAGAGGCCAATGACCCGTACTAATTGCCGTTAGTCTGGCGACATCTACACGCGTTCTGGCTAAGAGGTTGTTTGTTCTGGCATCATCGTAGGTTGGCCAGATCTTCTTTGAAATGACACAGCTCGTCAGGTTCAACCATCTGGTCTTCGCTCTTGAGGTGCAGTATAGGAGGATTTCTCTCTTAACGTAACCCAGCGGAGGGAATACTTCCTCCGCATGAGATATGCATAGAGCAGAGCCACGTCTGGCAAGTTCATCGGCTTTTTCATTCCCGCCTATGTTCCTATGGCCGGGAACCCAGACGAGAGTGATTTCAAACCGATGGCAAGCCCTGGTCAATATCTCCCTACAATCCACAACAAGCTTTGACGTAGATTTAGTAGAACCGACAGCCTTAATCGCGGCCTGACTGTCTACGAAGATGCCTATTTTTTTTCTGGTTGTAGTAATATTAAGGATCAGCCTACACGCCTCCTTGATTGCAAGTACTTCGGCTTGAAAGACGCTGGCTGCGTTGGGGAGGCGGAAAGATTTGGAGATGTCTAGTTCTGTTGAGAAAATGCCCGCTCCCACTCCACAGTTCATTTTGGAACCGTCTGTGAAGATAGGTATGTCGAATTCGTTTACGACAGCATTTTCCTCCCATTCTGATCTAGAGGGGAATCTAACAGAGAAGTTTTTATGGAAGTCGAGTTTGGGTACAATGTAGTCCGTAGATAGACGACCTATGCCGTCAGGAAGGGAAAGTAGGATGCTGGAGTGGCCGTAAGGCCGTTCGGACCAACATTTAGATTCCTTCAATCTAACTGCCACCTTGAGGTGAGATCACCCCACCTTGAGGTGTACCTCTGCTTACTGATTTGGTTAAAAGGGTGTTACCAAGTTTTGCTTGAATGATCCTTGCTTGGAGCATGGAAATGATCCATGAAGTGACGAAATCCTCTACCCCAAGTTCTAATAGAGATTCCTGGATCGATTCTGTGAGGACATTGTTAAAAGCGCCCTCTATATCTAAGAAGGTAGCTAAGGTATATTGGTGATGAGAGAGTGACCTTTCAACTGTCAGCACTACTTCATGAAGAGCGGTCTCCGTCGACTTGCCCTTGAGGTAGGCGTGTTGTGAATGACATAAGGGGGACCTTTCAAGGCCTGTTCTTATGTGAAGGTCTAGAATACGCTCTAGAGTTTTAAGTATGAAGGAGGTTAAGCTAATCGGTCGGAAATCCTTCGCGGATTCGTGACCTCTTTTGCCGACTTTCGGTATGAAAACTACTCGGACAGGCTTCCAAGACTTAGGGATGTAATTAAGTAAGATACTGCTTCTGTAAACTTTAACAAGTATGGGCAGCACTATCCCTTCATGTTTTTGTAGCATGATGGGGAGAATGCCGTCCTGCCCCGGTGATTTGTACGGAGCAAAACTATTAATGGCCCAGGAGATCTTTTCCGTGGTTATGATGCGTTCAATTTCTTCCCGGTGCGACGGAAAACTCCCCCGCGAATTGGGTGAAATATCGCAATGGTCTACACAACCAGGAAAGTGAGTGTTGAGTAGAAGCTCTAAGGATTCATCGGTAGATTCTGTCCAGGTTCCATTCGATCTCTTAATAAAAGAAGGAATAGAGCGTTCTTTGGATAGGATCTTACTGAGTCTAGCAGATTCCTTTAGAGAATCGATAGATTGACAGTATTCAGACCATGCTTGTGTCTTAGCTGATCTAATAGACTTTTTGTAGAACTTTAGGCAGTCTTTATAAGGTTGCCAGAACTTATGCCTGTAGCAGATATTGAAAATGTCCCTAGTCATCCTTCTTAGGATGGTTAGGTCCTCATTCCACCACGGCGGTAAGGTTTTTTTGCTATGTTTAATGGGACACGATGCCTTAAAGGCTGTGCTCATCGCCCTTTCTAATGCGAGCGATATCGTGTCCAGTTCTGCACCTGAGTCAATTTCCAGATGAGGGATATTGGGAAGTTTAGATTTTAAGACCTGACCGAATTTCTTCCAGTCAATTCTCTTTGGGTTTCTATAAGGGACTGGAGTATCTACCTTGATACTAAGATTGAAGAGAATCCACTCGTGGTCAGAAAATGACTTTAAGTTGGAGACTCTCCAATTCTCAACCCTAACGATATCATTGTTTGTTTTGAGTGTAATGTCTAACACTTCTTCCCAGCCATTATAAATTTCCGTGCTTGGGAAAATAAAGGGAGGGGTGTTACGTATGGAACTGGATTTCTTTTGCATGGCCACCATGCACGCTTGCAGAAGTCCAGACGCTGAACCCAATTTTCGACGGTTTTCAAGCATAAATCGGCCGATACTGCTGAAATTTCACGATCGATATTCGTACGAAGTTCATCAATCGTCGCTGGCTTGTTGGCATAGACCAGCGTTGCCACTTCAAAAAAAAAGGAGCGCAGTAGATCGTGAAAAAAAACGCAGCAGATTGGATCTTTCCGCAGTAGATTTTTTTATTATACAAAAAGTAAAGGTTTTCCTCACGGACACGATACACGAAACACGAATTCAAATTTCAAATAAGCTCTCAGAGTCAGAATCAGAAAACGAGAAAACAACAGAAAGATAGACAGAGACAGAAGCAGAGATTTGTTTCATGATATCATGAAAAGCAGCCAAGAACAAATCATTTCATATGTCGAAAGAGAATGTGGCCAAGTTCTTTTTTTAGAGCGGTTATTTTTATGCATGGTTTTTGTTACCGGTACAGCTGTCCAAGAGAAGGTGTATTAAATAAAAAAGTGCAGTAGGTAGATTGGATTTAGTGGCAGTAGATTTAGTTTTTGCGAAGAGTGCAGTAGATCTACTGCTCTTGCAGCAAAGTGACAACGCTGGCATAGACCATAGACTTGACGTAGCCCCACAGGAAATAGTCTAATGGCGTCAAATCGCATGACCGAGGGCGCCAAGCGACTGGACCATTTCGTGAGATAACATGTTCTCCAAACTTATTTTCCAATAAATTGATTGTGACATTCGTTGTGTGGCTTGTGGCGCCGTACTGTTGGAACCACATGTCCTCCAAGTCCATATAATCCAATTGGGGCCAAAAATATTCGGTTATCTTTGAACGGTAGCGATTCCCATTCACAGTAACGTGCCGGTCTTGATCATCACGGAAGAAGTACGGCCCAATGACGCCGCCGGACCATAAACCACACCAAACCGTAATTTTTTCGGGATGCAATGATGACTCATGGAGAACGTGTGGATTGCTGCCTGACCAATACAGAAATGAGCCTCATCGCTGAAGATGATTTTTCGATGAAAATCCGAATCATTTCATTTTGTTCCTCAGCCCAATTCACGAACATACGATGCTTCTGGTGGTCATGCGGCTTTAGTTCTTGCGTCATTTTAATCTTGTAAGGATGTAGGCCAAGATCTTTTCGCAAAATTCGCCACAACGACGTCACAGAGATGCCCAACGCTTGAGAACGATGTGTGCGAGACTCATTTGGGCTTTCTTCAACTGACGCCTCAGCGGCAGCAATATTATTGACACTACGGGCACTTCTTTGTCTCACTGGCACGGGAACATTTTGTACTGTGCCTGTGGATTAAAATTTTTCCACTAGACGCTCAATTGTTGTGATCTGCTAGGACGATTATGACGACCATAAATTGGACGTAGCGCTCTTAACGTTGAGGCCACTGACTCCGAATTTCGGTAGTAAATTTTAATAATTTCGACTCGTTGTTGGCTCGTATATCTTTCCATCATGAAATGGCAAACCTTACTGAAGAGAAATGTCAAAAGAGCGGCAAGAAATTCGGCGTCGTTTGCTGTCCCTGTCCCTCTATTTTTGTAGCGTCCCTGTTGAAAAACCCTTTATATATAATATTTTCCAATTAAAATGCGAAATTTGCATGGGAAATATAGGCACTTTGAACTACACAAATTTAGAGTCGAAACTAAGAATGTTTATTGGTAAGGCCCACTGTTTGTTGCAGAGTTTAGGCCGTAGATTTTTGAAAATGGCGTTGGTGAGGCCATCACCATTAACGGCGAGCAGTATATATCGATGCTAATGGAGCATCCTCTTTGCTATACCTCCTTTTTCTATAAGAATCTTTAATAACAATGGACCTAACTAATAATCTTTTTTAACCTTCGCACTAAATATTTTTTAAGTCACAATATGCAAACTATTGTGAGTTCGAAAAATTTGGCCGGTGACTAAAAATGACAGATGCATTTGGCTCTTGTTCCTTTTTTTTTTTTTCCCCGAGGGTAGGTGAAAATCTTCCAAAGACACTATGAGAATAGCAAGCGCGTGCTCATAGTAGTGTCAGATTTCTACTGACTAAAAACACCACCCTTCGATAAATTGTTAGATACTGCAACTAAGATAAAACTTATCAAGCAATTTTTTCACAACGAAATAAAAACACTTTTGACAGGTTACTTCCCACTGAAAGATCCTGCATGTTCCGCAATTAAGCTCTTGTTCCTGTGCGTTTGTTTTTCAGTTGCGGAGAAGGAGAACAGTTATGTATATTCAGAGTTGAGAATGACCAAATTTTTCCTCTGCTAGTTAAGCGTTTTAATTTTACTAAAAACGCAAGTCAAACAGTCAAAACTTTCTCGTTCATCAAGAGTTTGGTTGGTTGTTTTCATAGAAAACTACAGAGGTACGATAGCCCTACTAAATGCGCCACCTCTGTTGTTATGTAGGTTTACCAACTGCTGCTATGTGTATGGGTACTGCACATTAAACAGACCTGCGGTTGTGTCAGTATTCTTATATTTAAAAGAAAAAGCCTACCGTTGTGGTTCTTATAACCTCTTTATAAGCTTTATAAGACTCTTATGTTTATCCTCTCAAATCATTTTAGAAATCTATAAGGCTCACAGCCGCCCTTGTCTCTTAAAATGCTGTTTAAAATGCTACCTGTTTAGGTGTATTAGCATCAACAGCTTACTAGGGAATCTCAGGGACCTAAGAGAAATATTGTCTAAAAAATAAAAAAAATAAATAAAAGTCAAAAAGTTTTATTAGTATCTGCCTATCTCTTTTTCACTATTTGAAAATGCATCTTAAACTTTTGAAGTTTAAAAATTACAACAAATACACAACGATCTGTCAAAATTAAGCTTGAGAAAATGTGCCGACCCATTAAATGGGCACGCTAAATTTTGACAGACACATGAAGTACATTCTGAAACAAAAGTTTGATTATTTAGCTCGAGCTGCATACCACTCAGCTAAATGGTTTCGCTCTAATTTAGCTTAGCTAAATTTTGAAGAAAATTTTGTATGGGAGCGAAAATTTTGCTTTAGCAGCGTACTAAGCTTAAGGCAATGGGAATATATTGGAAATTTGGAAGATGGAGAAATTAGAGACACCTAGTTTTGACAGAATTTTGGCAACAGGTTGTTGACAAATATTAATTCTCGTGAGTTGTTTTACACTCGTATGTTATATTCTGTGATCCAATTTTTAGCTTGACCTGTTGATAAAGCCGTAGTTAAAAGAACACTTTCGCTTATGACCTCGCGGAGAAAACAAAACCCAGAAATCTTCTTTCAACTGTATCCCAACATCGCAGACAGGAAGTTCCATATGGATTGGTACAAATCGATATGGAAGTGAATGTGTTTACCCAAATAAATTATTACTCAATAGTTATTACAATTAAAAAAAAATCAGAATAAATCTGAGCTGAAGAGTGAAAAGCCCAATACTGGAATTATCGAGATATCCAGTTAAAGGAATGATAAATAATGTCTATCGCTAAGGTAAGGCCATCATCAAAAAGTTATAACTTCATTACCATTACCAAAGCTCCAGCTAGATAATTTATTTTTATCTATGATGCAATACTCCGAGTTCATGGAACATCTGCGCTCGCTATAGAATGTGATGCACAAAGATTCATTAATTACCTGTGATGCGAGGCTTGCTATAGCGCATTGTAATTAGTTTAGTGGTATCAACTTGGACTCAGTCCCGGATTTTATGAGACCGGTTTGCTTCTTAATGTCTCCATTGGCAGCCAGCCAAATCATTTTTCTCCTGTGGAACGGTGTGTGAAGGTTTACGCAAGCGAAGATGCAGAGTGTGTACTGGGTACCTATTCCTAATATTTGAGGTCGTCCAATCAAAGGATGACAGAAATTTGAAAATGTATTGCTTAGCTCTCTCTCTGTTTCATTTAAAAAGATCTAACACGTAGCCCTATTGCATCTTTTTTATTGACCTTCAAAACCTACCTATCAACTGTCGACTTGTAAGACACTTTTTATCGCTAAGTAAAATTTCTGGACAGCTTCGTGTCCTGAATTTAATTCAAAACTACCCATGCGACATTAATCATTTAAAAATGCGTATTACCGACAATATATACCCTCATTGCTAAATTGCCTTTAAGGATTGAAAGTAATTTGCAGTAAATTAACTGCACGGAAATCAGTATTTTCGAAAAAAATCATTCTCTTTACGGATTTATTTTTCTTTGTTGACTTATGCCATGGCACCGGGTCCGGGCACCGCATACGATGCAGGAACGACACAGCAGTAGGTGTTCGTTCATCGATTGACAGTATAGCAAAAGCCGCTGCACAATACAACACAAACATCGCCATCCTTTGGGTAACTAAGCAACTTACACCTACCAACCTTGGTAACAATAATGGCAAAGGCCAGGCAGCTGTAAGCCAATCCTCCTTACACCTGACTACAGCCACCGACAGCATCAAGGACAATGCAAGCATGTAGTTAGCGCTAGGTGTATAACCGTGTAACGTGGGTTGCGCGAGTCGCCTCCTGTAATACTGGAAAACCCATTAACATCAGAGTTACCCTGCTTTCCTAACTGCAGACATCCTCATGATCACATCTTGAAGGGTTCTTCTTCATTTTTGAAATGTTCGCCTTGTCACACACGTTGAAGTATGGCCCAGCGCAGAGTTCCCTTCCGCTCACCTCTGTCGGGCAGGCCTGGGCATCCACGACCACGTTATACATATAGATACATGTTGTTCCTCTTGTCATCATCATCACCGGTGCCTGGTCATTGAGTGAATGTAGTGTAGTGTAATTTAAATTTATGCTAATTCGGACATGCATAAATATTTTGAGGTGTTGTGTTAACTCGATTGCGTGGAACGAATTCATAAGCAACTGCCGGCCGACCAGAGAGTAACGTGTGCTTTCGGAAGGAGGTTGCCAGAGGAGGGACTTGCCTTTCTTATTTAGTTGCAGTGTGGGTTTTAAATGTGGGCACGCACAGACGCCTGAAGTGACACGAAGAATGTACATGGCAAATATGAAGTAGAAAAAACAATATACCCCGAATCAGTTACACTGTAGGTACATTGGCAGTGTTTTGAGTTTTTGACACGGGTTTTCAGAAGCTGCTTGATTTCTTGCAAACTGCATTGTACTCGTAATCCATTCAGAGTGAGATAGTCTGCACTAAACTGGTTGTTACATTGGGTAAAGACGTACGCATTTTCATGATGATGCACTGCACACCGTTTGCCACGATTTAAGGATTACAAGAAAACCATTCAGAGCACAAGTAATAAAAGGAACTATTGTTCAGCTTTCACCACAAGAACACTTTGTTATGTTCCCTCATATGAGACAAGTTTCTAAGTTCGTGAATGAAAATCAAATATCGCTAAGATAAGACTGACAAGCTGTTGGTTAAAGTGCTAGGAAGTGTACATATGCCATAAGATGGTCGTTGGGGCTTACGGCTCAAAACGTGTTTATAGTACTCGTATATACAATTTATATCTAAAAGATTTTCATTTCATTTGATTGATTGCCATTATGTGAGGATATTCTAGCCTTCAGTTTTGATATCATGGTACCGTTCGTCGGCTTACTAGCAAAACTGACTAACTGCAAAAACGTAGTTCGTGGGAAAACGCAAAACAAGTTTTTTGTCGAAGTCGGATTCTGTCTCTGAACCTTCTGCTGCTTCTTGGTGGTTGTAATCCATCCATCTTTGCAGAAGAAGTTAAAGTTTTATACCAAGAATGGTAAATTTCGGGAATGGCTCCAGTTGTACACAGCTTCACTAAGTTTAGTTTTTAAACAGAAATTGTGATTTGGTCTGTTTATAAAGCATTAAAAGTGTCTGGTAGATTAAATGGTCTTAATTGTCGGGAAGAGGTTGTTTCTTAATGTGTTCACCATAATTGTATTTGAATTTGATTACACCCGACTGCATTTTCTCGTATCGCATATTTTTTAGTTTTAGCCATTGAAGATTGAACTCTGTTGCCTTCTTCATCAATGAAACAATTTTTAGTAAATTTTTTGGCCAATTATTTTAGGTTTTTATGTCCCCGTACAAGAGTCCTGTGACTTCATAAGGTGGCGCTTGTTTTTTTCCCTTTCTTTGAACTTGCCATTTTAAAAATATTTATTCAGTCGTGTATTTTTTTTGCGCTACCCATGGAATCTACTTCCACATGGGAATGTTCAGATTTTAAAAAGTTATATTTTACAACGTCCAAATGTGTGTTCTTAACAACAAAGAGAAATAATGCTGCAATGTATTGATTTCTGTTCTGACCAGAGCAGGTATCTAATTATAACGATACTTTTTTAACTGGGTATGGAGCTTATCCACCTTAAAATTGCAGATTTACGAGCTCAGTTTATGTAAAACAGTGAGCTTTGTTGGGAAAAGCGGCTTCATAGACATTAAAGTTATAGGCACATAACTTTCTGTTGTAATACAATGGAGCAACGTCACTTGATAGAATCTGCAAACCTCTTTAAAGAGCATATGTTGCAGAAACAAAATTTTTATTAGTATTTGCTCTTTTTCTAATTGGAACATGTTAAGCAATTGTCTTTCTTCTGCTTAAAAAATTGCAAATTGGAAGATTGTATACAGTAATGTGACTCGGTAACTGGAAAGCTTTCTATATGGACTTTATTTCATGAAAACCTTTTTTTTTTTTTGAGTTTTATTTGGAGGAGTTCTATTACCGCATTGTTTTTATAAAAGTCCCAAAATCACTTCTCCCGGACATGAGTTTTTAAAAATAAGTTCTTTCAAACCTGTTTTTTTTCATTTGAGTTACAAATAAAATAAGTTCTGTTGTATTCCTTCTTCTTTATTTCAGCGTTTGTTGTTCGGAGTTCTACTGCACTTTCCAATACCATATTTATTAGGTAATCTTTTGGCGGCTATAACTCATATATGTCATATTCTAATACTCCTTACGAAACGACTGCGTCCGGACATCTGCAAAAGGTCCGCGTCTTTCCTTCTATCCCTTAGGAGAATGGACTGCAGACTGCTTGTGGGCGTCCTTTCGCCCACTTAAATGTGTTGGGCTTGAGCAACACCACTATCTGTCCTGCTTGTGGAGAGGACGATGATACAGCGGAACACTTCCTCTGTAGCTGTCCCGCTTTTGCTCGCATCAGGTGGCGGATCTTTGGGGCTGATGTGGTGAGTGCCGAACATCTAAGCTCTTCATCACTGAAGCTCCTTCTCATCTTTCTTCGAAAGACGGGAAAACTAAGTACAGTAATGTGAGGTGTCTGTTTGGCAGTACAATGGACCTGTAGTTTGTGTCTGAGTGCTCCATCGGATAGTAACAACCTCCGACAAGACAATACTCCTTACACACTCTTACTCTTAATAAATTCTAACATCCTTGGTCCTTAAAGTTTTATTTCAAATCGAAATCGGGGTTTTCGAGATGCGAGCAGTTTCTAAAATCTGTGTTTTTGGTGATTCGAATTGAAAGTTAGGGACACAATAATTTTGAAAACTTAAATTTTACTCTTAGTATGTAAACTTAAGCCCCCAAACTACAAATCCCAAGTTTGAACGAAATCCGGGCAGCCCTTTAGGCTGTAGGCCTCGGGACATACAGACAGGCGGACAGAATTTTGCGACCTACTTTTTTGAGTTCCTCTATCAACGTAATGTAAGAATTGGCCGCATTCAAGAATATAGTTATCTTAAGTCGACTAGATTGGTCTGGATGAGATGTAACCTGAATGCAAAAACTAGATTGGTCGGGAACGTCACTTTTTCTGCGTCAGCTACATATAAGAACTGTCAACTTAGTCACGAATTTTTTGACTGGATTCGTCGGCTACCCCTCCATAAACGTCAACTGAAACAGCTGCTCATTTGCCCGATTTCCCCCAATCAAAACCGAGATACACTTAGTGAGAGAGCTGTAAGACTTACTAAAATATATACTTGAATGTCCCCATTGATTACATCTCCAGTTCGAAATTTTTTACGAATACAATAGGTCTATTCGCGTACTACGTGTATAGACTTTGTGCGATTGCGATCGATTGCGTTCGTTTCAAACCGAGTACACGAATAGACCTAATATCTTTCTCGTACTAGGTTATCGAGAAAGTTAAAAAGTTATTAATTTTAAAATTATTTACAGAAAACTTCTTTAAATTTTGTTTACCTGCTTTGCATCAGGGCAAAATCTCTTCTTATTCTTTCAGTATCGATGGTTTCCTGCTCTATAGCCATGATACGCAGATCATGTACCCTTAGAGTGCTCATTGTGGACCTTAAATAATTTTTAATAAGCTTCGATTTTGAGAAACTTCTCTCACACACACAAATTCTAGCAAGAAAAGAGAAAGAGAGTATTTTCGAATGCAGATGTTGTGTACTGTGCTATAATTTGTGTGTGCTGTGCAGGGTTTTCATTTCTGATAAAATGTAGTTGCATACTAGGGAGCAGGATTTTGTTGTTGAGCAACACAAGGAATGTAAACTTTGAAAATAAATTCGTTAGACTGAAAAAGGAATCCGTTTTGTAAATTTTTTATATTTCAAAATTTTAACGCCCCAAGTTGCCGTCCCTAGCAAAGTGCCGCCTGGGGCCTGTGCTCCCCTGGCCACCCCTCGCAACGCCACTGAGTACCTACATTTAAACTTCCAATTACTGCAATTTATGAGTTTTGAAATTTTCGGTTCTTTGCCCTTGCCGGATGTTTTATACAGCAATCCACGACTCCTCTTTTCTTTACTTACATTTCGTTTCCATGTCCTGATTTTTCTTTCTTTCCACCGCTTTAAACAATCTCTTTCGGAAGCAACTGTATCAGTAGTTTTCCCATCAGAGTCAGAGCTGCTATTCCTAATGTTGGGTTCAGGAGGTAAATACATAGTTGTCATTACTGGAATATGAAAAATCACAATCATCGTCCCTTTCATCTATAGTGGCGTTAAAGTAGGGGGCATTGATTCGAGTGGAATACATTTATCTAGTTCGCTGGAGCAATTAAAGTCAGCGATAATTTCAGACCCTTACTTACCTTACTCCACAAGTAATTTACCTCTTGCGAAAGTGATCCGAAAAATTATTTCAAGTTATTGCACTAGCCACAAACTAAAAAAGGAAAAAAAAACTTGTGTAAGTTCATTCCTGCTTAATTACTAAAAAAAGAGAGCACTTTTTTCCGGGAAAATTGACTACTGAAGTTCGTCAGTTCTTCCTGAATTTCTTGTGCATGTAGGCAGGCAGTCCATCAACAATTTTTAATGCTTTGCATATTTTTAGGAACAATATCAGATAGGCAGTTTTGGCTGAATTCTATTTCCTTTTCTATTATACCTACATACTTTCCATATCAATAATAAAAAATATAATTTTTGGCAATAATGGTTTTCCCAGCCTCTGAAATATTTATAGGTGCTTCATACGTCGGAGGATCAAAGATGGTAGTTTCAGTTACTAAAACCTATTTCAATTTTTACCTTCGTCCTTATTTTTACTTATCAATTGTCTTTTCAAACCTTTTAATGTGATTCTGGCATTAACAGCCTTATTGTGCAGCTGTCCAGTTGGGTGAGGCCACGTCCTCTCTTATGGAATTAGTTCTCCTAAAAATATTTAATAAAACGGAGTAGAAGCAGCTATTTCATTAAGGCATCACACCGAACGCTGGATTTTTCCGTTCACATTAGGTATACTATTCAAAATCAGTCAACCCATTCAGGCTACAGGAGGTCACGTCGAAACAGACATACATATAAGGGTGCAGCACATTACCCTTCTTCTGTGTCCACTCGGGGTAAAAGAACAAAGCACATCTTGCATTAATGGATACCAAAAACCAAACCAAATACACGTGCTCCTATCAAAAAATCTAATTAATCAATCTAGGTACAGCCAGCGCATAACCAAGCAAGTTTACATCTCAAATCCAATTAGCGAGATACTTTGCTAATTAAACAAGGAACACACCGCATTCCTCCTTTCCAACTATAAAATTTTCATAAACTAGTATACGAACATTAAAACATTCCACGAACTGACTAATGGAAACAACTTCGACACCTAAATCTACGAAAGAAGAAAAACACATCCCACCCAAAATGAGGACCACTAACGCAATCACAAGACATCACTCTCAAATTTATTAACTCAAATTGGTAATAAAATGTAAATTTTAAAATGTTTCGACTCCATCTAAGGCGGGAGTTGGACCGCAATGAATCACACAGGCAGCTCCGCACAAGGTATCATAGAAAATTAAAAAGCACTGTCAAATTAGACCACTTTAGATACTCGTATAGACTCGTACATCCAATCAGTTGTGAAGTTTCTGTCGCCGGAAGAAGGGAGCCCCAGCAGCAGAGGGTCGGGAGAGCTATATACATATAAAGCATGCCCTTTCAATTCCAAAAGCAGCTATGTTGTGACTAATGTGTCGGTTTGTCGTTAATTCATTACGAGCGTATTTTTTATTGCAACACAACACGACATCTGTGACGAGTGTAATTTATGGGACGGTACCACTGTTTCTCGATCGTTCTCAGAAGAGTGTGGCGCACATTCTCCCAGCTCCCACTAGGCGAACAGGAGGTGAATGTGAACGAATCGCCACGCCAGGTCGGCGACGTCTTTTGAAGTGGTGTAATGCGACGCGCAATTTATGGCGCACGCCATGCAACTTGTTTGATGTTTCTCTGTGTGCAGGAGAATATTAATTGTCAACACTTGAGATTCTTTTGTGGCACTGATTTGAGCGATGTTGCCGGCTCACTTTGCTATAATATCGATAAGGTTTCGCAATTCGAGTTTCGAGAACCCTTTTCCTTTCGGAGAGGATGGTGCAGCGAAAGCCGTCTGTTCATTTGGTTTTCGAATTTATTTAGCTTGAAATGGAAATATATAATTCAAACAGTTTGCAAAGTCACAAAGTTACTTTCGGTGGTAATGGGTCGTCCGGTAGAATACTCTAGTACGCAGCTACTTAAATAGTATTTTTTTCACGATGAATCTCTTTGTAGGGGGTCTAACCTTTCGATGTGGGAACCTGCTTATTCGTTTAAGTGGTGGTCACCGGGTGAGCTGGTTTTCAAATATGTTGGTTAACACACTTCGTGAACCGCAAGCATAACCTCTTGAGGAACTTCAGTTACTCGGAGCTCCTTCACCAGCGTTAATGGGAACTTGTTTATCGACTTTTATTTTGTTGGAATTATAAATTTCCCATTTGCAATTGGTCAATATAAAAAGCTGATTGCGGTTTTTTTAGGAAAACAGAAAAGGTCATTAAAACTTAAATAAAAAATCGTCACACTAAAAAGAACGGTCAGACTATAAGACAGAAACCCAAATTGTAATGAGTAGATTACTTACAAACTTAGGCGACAGATCAGGGTGAACCGCGGCTACAACTAAGGGGCCTCTCTTCAATTAGTCCGGTGCTTAGGTAACTGCCTTCAGTTCCGCACTCCAAGTCGATTGAGGTCTCCTTCTATTCTTGTGGCGCCACCTATAACAAGTTCTTCCTCTACAGCGTTCACCCTCTGGGCTAGACTTGAAGACTCGACGGGCCGGATAATTTCACCTACCCATCTTAGATGTCTGATGCGCAATTTTTAGACTAGGTGTACATATTGCCGCGTATACCTTGTAGAATTCGTCATCGAATCTCCTCCTCAAGAAGCCACGCAAACGGGAACGAAAAAAAAAAAAATTTACACAGCCGATACGAAAGGTCAACCTCAGATGAGAAGGCATTCTAACTGTGTCACATCTAGAAAGCTGTGGCTAAACTACAAAGATGGAAAAACAACGCATATGCTAAGTTAAACGAGAAAATTTAGAATAATATAGCGAACATCACAGGCTACTGGCCTAGGGGCAGCATGCAGTCATATTGGGCATCCCACACAATGCAAACTGCCGCAGTTGTAATGCAGCAAAGAAACTCTCATTAACTATACCTACCTATGAGCCTGCCCGGCTATCTATTTAAGGCTTTTTGTGGGCTTAGTGCTTAGTATGACGGACATCTGAGCAAATGGTCGTAAAAAATACGTTTTACACCTTTAGGGTTGCTCCTCTGCGCTGCTTCTCGCAAGATTCAGTCAAACCTCCGTGTCTGGAAAAGCTTCTGCACATAAGATTCCATTTTTCCCAAAAATAAGACTCACACCAAAAGAAGGACTATGAAGAGCTAGGTATATCGATTTATTGCGGCAATTGTTTATTTTTAAGTGGTGGTTCAAACGAGTGAAAGAAAAATAAACGATTACATTTTCCACTCTGGCATAAAGCTTAAAAGAGAAAACATCTTCAAAAACTTTAGGTTCTCAAACTGTCCCATCGACACCGTGGCCATTACAAAAGGCAAATTTTTTGTTGTTCTCTCACTACAGCCAGCACAGAGCGGGAGAGGCAGTTTAAGTCCGAGTTGTTTGAGGGGTTCGGCAACCAAGGTTATTGGTTTTAAAATAACCTCATGACTCATATTTCATCCGCAGAGTGATTTAAAAGTGACGTACCTCTTATAGACATTTGTTTCCGGGAAGACCTACAAGCCGAACGTATTTATTCAAGCAAGTAATGTTGAAACCCCATTATAATTGTACTTGGAATTCATCTAAAGCAATATTTCCTCAAGCAGGAGGGCCTACTTCGTGTTTTAACCACACAACGCAAAATCAATTTTTCTCAGAATGCTTTTTTTAGAACGCAATGATATAGGCTCCTTTCAGAAAGCTTAAGGCTTGGGGTGACTTTGAACCCTAAGCTCAATGTAAAAAATTTCGACAATGCTTTTGGTTCATAGGCCATGTTAGCAGACGGTAGTACTAAGGTCACAAATGCCAAAGGAAAAGAAAAAAGACGTTTAGGGATCAATTATTCGGATTGCGGGGCGATAGCGCAGATGGAGTTTTGCAGCTTATTAAAAATATCATAAACTAGCTGATGCAGAAGCATCCCCCTCGGTCTAGCTCTCAATTTCTTTCTATGATTTTGCCTTAAAGTGAACCCCCAAACAAGAATAAACTTTCGTAAATTAATGTGCTTGCTTTGTAAACTCCAAATAGAAATTGGTCAACATCTGTCCACTGCGTCGCAATCTATTAAGTAGTTCGTGTGTTTTAATTGTTTTCAATTTGTTATCTTTCAAATAATTTATATATTTTCCTTTTGTTTACATTTTAAATGTAGTATCAATAGGAAATTAAATTTTAAATTTCTTCTATTGTTCTCGTCCTTCAATGCTGCCCTACATCATCTGGCATAGCCATTCCAACATACTCGTGGTCGTATGCCGCATTCGACCATGACCTTTTTGACAGTGATAATCAATCAGGCATTTAACATTCGCTTTGTCTCACAGTTGCGTAGCCCTTAACAGCTTCCCTCTGGTTGAAGGGAAATAATTTATTAATGCGCCTACATGTTCACATTCAAGTCTGCTTCGAGCGCCAGCAAGCGTGCAGCACCCCTGATGCTTCATCACAGTCATTATCGGCGAGGTAAGAATGCAGCATTAATCAAATATTAATTTGACTGTGTGCGTCTTGTATGTGGCAGGCAATTCCAAGGATATTATGAAGGCCTGAACACACAGAATGTGGAACTCAAATGCACGCATGAATTTCCACTGAAATGTTGGTCTTGTTCAATCGGGCAGTCATCAATTATTATATGCAAATCAGGATCTCATATAACAGTTATATGTATAAACCCGTAAAACTAGGTGCAAGTGTCTGTAATGATTTTGCGCGACATACTAATAATCATATACAGTGTCCTGGTTAGATTTACGTACTCACAATATAAAAATTTTCCATATAAAATTACCTGTATTGGGACCTACATTTAGTGTAAATGTTAAAAATGATTATAAGTAGATAACGCACTTCGAATTCAAAATTATATTAGATTGCGTTTCCTTAGGATTATGGCATGAAAACGGAAGAGCTCATTTTACCTACACAGCTGGCCAGAATAATCTACTATAAATATGTACATGGACGGGCCGATGTTGTAATAAAACAAGCTGCACTGAAAAGTTTTCGTCCACAATATCAATGAATGCAATAATTCATAGAGCTGAAATTCTTACATTTAATGAAATATTCATTAACGCAATGTAAAAATTCTTGAATATTTCGTATGGATTCATTAATAATTATTGAATTTTTTGGAAAATTGTGTATCCGAATGAGTAATCATAACTCATGAATATTTTAAATAAATAGACCTATATCATTTTATTTTATTGAATACATACATTGTTCTCACAACCAGCCTGAGGAGTTGAAAAATTCGATGATCTTGTTGAAATGTATGCTTTGGATGGTCGAAAGGTCATCATAAAAGGGATGAACTATGTCTGGGCATAAGGTAAATGAATACAAAAAATATGTGAAAAGTTTTCTATGTTTATTAAAATATTGTTTTTCGAGCATTATCTATACGGTGACCATTTTTTTAAGACAAGCTTTTTTTTACCTAAAAAAAAAATGCAGTCGAAAATGTTAAAAAAAAAATAACAAAGCTTGTAGGTTCGACAAAAGGAATTTTCTTAGTGTTTGAAAAAGAGGACACTTATAGGCCAGTTTAGTGAAAAGAGAGGACAAAATATTGTTTTCTTTTAGTAAAAAATCAGAGAGGACATAAAATAGTTACGAAAAAGAGGACTGTCGTCTGAAAAAAAAACCAATGGACAAATAATAACATCAATTTATTTGGTATAAGATTAACAAATGACTTTGGAATTGTTTTTCTTTGAAAGTCGTCCAGGAATCCTAACCGATGTTCCGAACAAGCCCTTTAAATGAAAACCATTCAACAGACAATCAATGACGTAGGTAAATGCTTGGAAAAGTAGATGAAGCAGACACTAATGTGTCTTTTAAAACGGCACACATTGATCTCATATTTATTCACTTTTGTTTTCTTAAAATTTAGATTACGCAGCAGTGAAGTTAATGTTGCACGCATATCTCCGACAGAGAAGGCCGTAAAAAAAGGATAATACTGGAATAAACGTTTTTTGGCAAATTCGCAGAAGTCTTTGATATTTTTGTGCACCAGGCCAGGAGATGCATGACCATAGTGCATGTTCGAAGTAGGTTCGTTTTTTATGTTTAATTAACAATAAACAAATGCACAGCAAATAGAGAAAATAGAAATAAACTGTTTTATTTCTAATACGGAGGATTTTTAGATTTTCAGATCACTGAATATTTTTTTACACAAATGAACGGAGATACATTGATTGAATGAACTCCTACTTTACCTCAATTTCAATAATTTTTTTCATTCTGTCTTTGCATTTTTTGGTACTGTCGTCGTGTACCTTTTTGGTTCAGTGTGTGTATGATGCATCTATTAACGAAATTTTTAATTTAAAAGGCATAGGTTCATATGTCATTATGTTTAGGATATAATATCGTTCAAATAGAATTTAAGCATGGATCTGCGACTTCACGAATCCTTATATAGACAAACAACTAGCGGGGCACATTGCACGATCCTCAAAACGTACAGAATGTCCATGGTGGAGTCTGCTGTGTGTCACGTAAGTATATAACCTCATCTTGCTGGAACCACATGTCGTCTACCTCCATATATCGTTCAATTTGGGCCATATGGGTTCTGTTTGTAGAGCTCGCTGTCGATGGTGATGTCCTCACCAGAGTCGTTTTTAAAAAAAATGTACTGACTGACACTAAACGTTGGAGAGTCGACTTTGCTGCCATTGCACTGACGAACACTTATTTTGATAAGGAAGTTTTATCATTTCAACGTACTGCTTAATGGTGTAACTTGACAACGTGATTTGGCATCAGTAGCTCAATAAAATAGTAGGCACAACGGCTTTGTGGTTAGTGTGTTGGACTACTAAGCGAGGGGTCTCAGGTTCGAATCCCGAAGAAACCAAACTTCTCAACTTATGGTTTTTTTTAACTGCGCCACCTCTCGCGAACGTCTGACAAACATCCGACATTACAACTGTCATGAAAGAGCTTCTCAATTAGCCGTTTGGACTCGGCATAAAATTGTAGATCCCTTCCATTCGTCCCAAAAATGAAAAACTCACACAAAACGAATAACCGCCTTGCTGCTGCAGTAGTAAGTACCTTAATTCCTGGAGTGGAAGTGTGACCGATAGTTATCGCACTGCATGCCTCTAGATATTAGTAATATTTGAAATATTATATCCTCCTCCTCGTTGTAGAAAGCGAGAATTCTGTCTGCGATGAGTTTCTGGTTGAGTTTATTTTTCAAACCGGTAATGCAGCGATAAGGCCATATTCGCTTTGCTTGCATGCCTTTGCCTAGCTTTTTTTTTTGGTCACAAACTGCTACTTAAAAGACTGTCACTTCAAAATAAAAATACTGCACCTGCACAGTCTTAAAGAGGACAAAAAAAATGTGCTTACCAAAAGGGCTCGCGTTGTGATTATTTATTTATAATACAACTGGAAAAGATTCCAAGCTTGCATCGGCATGAGCAAAAATAATCTCAGTCAGTGTTTATGTAGGGTCTTGACTGAAATACTTGGACATGTACCAACTATTCAATGCTATCATTATCATCATAACTATGGATAGATGTTGACGGATTTGGACTCTTCTACTGCGGTTATCGGCCAAATCAAAAAACAATGTTTATGATTGATCTTTGCCATACCATGCTAGGGTGCATCTTTGTATAGATATTTAAAGATGTAAAGAGATTATTCAAATACTCAGTCGGGAAATGGTAAAAAGTTGTCTCTCCAATATTTATACACTCAGCAATTTATTTGCGCAAAATTCATCACTGCAAACTCACCGCAAACTTTGGAAACTGTTTGAAGAATCTTAAAATGCGGCCCATACTTTTTTCAGCTTCTCTGTTTAGAACTTTTTAATTTGAATTACTTACCGTTAAGCAGCGTGTACCTTCCTATTATCATATTACAAACTCTCATATGATATTTACAACCGTAATTACACTTAATTATATATTCAATTAAGTTTCTCTAAACGAAAGACTCACCCATTTACACACTAAATGAAGTGAAACAAAATCTCGAAAAAATCTCAAAACATTTAAAAAAGTCTAAAGATTTGGAACTAATCACCGGACGGGTGTCGTAAAAATTTACCAATTTCCTATCGACGACAAAACAAGTCCAATCAACTTCAAATGGTTTGATTTCATTTTTGGATAAAAACAAAACCGAACCGAGCGACTCCTCTTACTGTCTTTGATGGTCGCAGACCCAGCTACCAAATGGTAATAAACGTCCCCTCCCGCGCAATAAAATTGATTGGATGCGGTTCGGCTGGAAGGGCCTCATTAATATCACATCGCTTGTGTACAGTACGCTTATACCCGCAGACCAAATCTGTTTTCTGTTCCTAAATGAGGACGTTGGCTGTTTGCTTTTCGTATTTTTGTTCAAAAAAAGAAGACAACATTTGCAACAGAGCAAGAGAGCAGTGACAGCGAGTGCAGTAGATTCCAATCGCATCGAACTGAATGTGAAGCGTAGCGCAACGCAATGCGTCGGTGATTCTGACGATGACAGCATTAAGTGGAATTTATTATCACTCCGGATCGGGAGCGATGTGAGTGTGTTTAAAGGCGTAAGCGTGGGGTGATCCAAACCTATTTAGTTTGTGACAGTTTACCTGGATTTTAATTCGAATTTATTGATGACGCCTCAGTGATAGAGGAAAGAAAGGCACGGCTGCTTTCTTTCAAGAGATGCGTCAGAGAGAATATAGTTTCTGGCTCGTTTGTTTGAGTGGTGGTGTTTATAGGGTGATGCCTGATGCAGGCATTGCGGCACCACTCTTGTAATTGAACCGTAAATGGGAAACCATCCGCGTGTGACTAATTGTTGAAAATTACATTTTTATTGCCTCGGTATTTTTGGGTAAGGATGCGATAAAGAGGCTATGGTGGGAGCAGCTAGATGGGATGCTCAAGTGAGATAGTGTTAGGGTAGCAACATTGAGAAAGGAGTGAATAGTAGTGTAGGGAGTGATAGGGGCCTTAAAGCTTTTTGGTATGCAAAAAACAACAAAACATTCACCAATAAATGGCCCTTTACAGTCATTTAGTAATTATTATTTTGCTCTTTCTCGAAATGAGCTTTAAAAAGCTTGTTTCTGGCTGATCATAAAAAACCCGTTTAGTCTACAAAATTTGCACGGTATAATATAAATCTTAAAGTCTAAAAGTGCGAGAGTGGGACTGTATAACTTGCTAAAGGTTGCAGAAAGCTAATTGTAAGCCAAGCTCCCTTGGGACAAACATCTTAGCATGGAGGTGACTAAGGTGCTGAATAGTTAGTATATTTAGCAAAATATTGGACCTGCCAACGAAGAAGGTTTGCCGGTTTTGAAGGGTAGTGATGCGATGTTATGAGAACACAAGCGTTCTCACCTAGCCTCTCACTATCAACTCCTACTCTCACCTCCACGTGGTGACTGGTGGGTGCCTAGTACCTCGACTGGAGATTGGGTAACCAACCCCTTTGGAAGGTCGTTGGTGGCAGCAGACGAGAGAGGGGGGAGGAGTGTTGTTTTCTCACTAAGGCACCTCCTCTGGTACCAGACGGCAGCGGAGGAGTTCCCTAGATGGAGCCAACTGTGGCGTCTACAGTTCCAGTCAGGCCGAACTATTTAGTGTAATCCCTATAGAGCTGCTCTGACATATTCGGATACCAGGTCTATAGGGATTTCCAACACCGAGCCAGGGTGTTGGAGAAGAGTTGGTGGCGGATGAACCCTTAATGGGCCAACGGCAGCGCTCACATCCCAAAGTGGGTTACTGGCACCGGAGTAACCGGCCTGCTGTCCTAGGGTCAAGGGCCTGGCCCTCCAGGTTGGCGGTTGTGCCGTCGGGGTAACTTCCCGACCATGTAAAAAAAAGAATAGTTTTGAGAGAGACACGAGGAGCCTCGGATAACAATTTCCCTCAAACGGCAACTAGACCCGGAACGTCAACGGACAACGATTTGAGAGTATGTACCTGGAACGTGCGAACGCTGTACACCCCAGGTGCTACTCAAAAACTTGAGTCTGTCCTCACGCGGTACAAGGCAGATATTACCGCGATCCAGGAGATACGATGGATAGGATCAGGTATGATGAAAAGAAAAAATTGCGATATTTATTACAGCTGACATAAAAGATTGCATGTATTAGGGTGCGGATTCGTCGTGGGAAATCGGCTTAGGACAAAAGTTATTGACTTTAAGCCGATAAGTGATCGCCTAGCTGTCAAAGCTACTTTCCAAAACATAAGCCTAATATGTGCACACGCCCCTACCGACGAGGCTGAAGACCCTATCAAGAAGGAGTTTTATGACCTCCTGGATGGAGCCTACGGAGCCTGTCCGGAGTACGATGTCAAAGTTGTGCTCGGGGACGTCAATGCTAAAATCGGAAAGGAAAACATCTTTGGCGGGTTAGTTGGTAAGCACAGAATCCACGAAACGACCACAGACAACGGTTACCGACTAACTGACTTCGCGGCAGCTCGTAATACGGTGATAAGTAGCACTAGGTTTCCAAGGCTAAGGATCCACACAGCAACCTGGCGCTCTCCAGACGGTCGAACCGCCAACCAAATCGACCATGTGCTAATCGACGCGAGGCACGCATCCAACATCCTCAACGTGCACACATTCCGAGGGGCAAACGTCGACTCTGACCATTTTCTTGTTGCGGCTAAGTTCAGAGCTCGACTATCCAACGAGAAGAAGCTGCGTTTCGCCCAGAAGAAGAAATTCAACGTTGGACGCCTTAGCACACCTGGAGTAGCCAGAGTCTACAAAGAGCGCCTGAGTGAGAAACTCTCCGCAGTGCATTCACCTACCACAAATGCCAACACCCAGTGGTCCCAGTATCGCGACATCATCAAAGAGGTAGCCGAAACCACCTTAGGGTACCAGCCACCCCAGAGAAAGAGCCCGTGGTATGATGATGAAAGCGTACGCAGGAAAAAGGTGACAGAAGATGCACATATAAAGGCGCTGCGGCGCAAAACAAGGGCAGCGAGGGAAGAGTATCGAGCCAGGAGGAGGGAGGAGAAGAAAATCCTGCGTAGAAAGAAGAGGGCCTACGCAGTCTCCCAGCTCAAGGAGATCGAAGAGTCCAGCGATCGAAGCAACATCCGGAAGATCTACAAAGCCAAGCAACTGGCTGCTGGCTTCAAGACCGGAACGCAGGCTCTTCGAAACAGTGATGGAAACCTAGTCACCGAAGCGCAGGGAATAGTAGATGTGTTTAAGCAGCACTTCCAGCAGCTGCTAAATGGGCATCATGTAGAGAGAGTGATAGGGCAAGAAGAGAACCCACGTCCAGTCAATGAAGATCCAGTTCCACCGCCCAGTATAGAAGAAGTTGGCTTAGCAATAAAAAAGCTAAAGAACAACAAGGCCGCCGGCTCTGATGGCTTACCAGCGGAGCTCTTCAAATACGGTGGTGATGTTTTGGTAGGGCGCATGCACCAAATCATCAACCAAATATGGGTGGAAGAAAGTATGCCCGATGACTGGACTATCAGCTCCATATGCCCCATCTACAAAAAAGGCGATCCTATGTCTTGCAAGAACTATGGAGGCATATCCCTACTTAATGTCGCATATAAGATCCTATCCAACGTACTGTGTGAACGTCTCAAACCTTTCTGCAACACACTAATCGGCACGTACTAGTGTGGCTTCCGGCCCGGCAGATCGACTATAGACCAAATTTTCACACTGAGGCAAATTCTGGAAAAGACCAATGAATTTCAAGTCGAGACTCACCACCTTTTCATCGACTTCAAAGCCGCATATGATAGCATTCATCGTCAGGAGCTTTATGTGGCGATGGCCGAATTCGGGATCCCGGCAAAACTGATCCAGCTATGTAGCGTGACGCTGGAGAACACACGCTGCAACGTGCAATTTGGAAGTAGTTCCTCCGAGCTATTCCAAACATGCACCGGATTTCGGCAAGGAGACGCATTATCATGTGACTTCTTCAATCTCGTGCTAGAGCAGATAGTGCGCAGGGCAGGTGTCAACACGGAAGGCACTATCTTCAACAAATCCGTCCAGCTACTGGGGTATGCAGACGATATTGAAATCATCGGTCGCTCCCAGCGTGCCGTGATAGAGGCTTTTACGGCGATTGAAGAACAGGCGAAATTCGTTGGTCTTGTAGTAAATGAGGACAAGACTAAGTACATGCTATCAACAAACAAACAAGCATCTGTCCACCGCCTAGGACAGAACGTCACTATTGATAGCAACAATTTCGAGGTAGTTAAGGAGTTTATCTAGCTCGGAGTAAACATGAACTCCACAAATGTCATCCTAGTGGAGATCCGGCGAAGAATTACCCTAGGAAACCGCTGCTACTTCGGTTTGGCAAAACAATTGGGATCAAAACTCCTAACTCGAAGGATAAAATGTATGCTTTACAGAACCCTTATCCTGCCAGTTCTGCTTTATGGCGCCGAGTGCTGGACGATAAGCAGGAAGGGAGAGCTGATACTGGGCTCCTTCGAAAGAAAAATTCTTCGGCGGATTTTTGGTCCTGTGTGCGAGGAGGGCGAATGGAGGAGAAGATACAACCGCGAACTCTATGAGCTGTACCAAGATGTGGATGTAGTCCAAAAGGCCAAAATACGTCGACTACATTGGCTCGGCCACATCGAGCGAATGGACAATAATGCTCCAGCTAAGAGGATCTTCGAATCCCAGCCGCCAGGTTCGAGACGACAAGGAAGACCGAACCTCCGTTTCAAAGACCAAGCCATCGCGGATGCCAGAGCGCTTGGTCTGGACAACTGGAAGCAGCGTGCCCGGGATCGCAGAGGATGGAAGGCTGCAGTGTCTCAGGCAGAGACTCTCCACGGGTCGGGAGCCCGTTAAGTAAAGTAAGTAACGAAGAAGGTTGGATAGTGCAATACTTATTTTCCAAAGTAGCTTCAAGGATTACCGGTGGCCAAATTGTTCTTAAGTTGTTTAATGGTTTAGCCAACCACTTCCATATTGATTGGTGAAACTGGTTTTTCATTAGCCGCCCGGGGTTCCTACTTTTCTACACAGAAGTATTTTTTCTCCCTTATAATTTGTATTTTTTACACCCTCCACAGGAAATATCACTTATCTAGTGACGTTTTTATTTCAAAGTAAAAACAGTAATAATGTCACTTCATGAAAAATAACATTTAGAAGCAATAAATTCAAATATAAAACAAAAACAAAAAGAGGGAAGCGAAAAAAGAAAAATTTAAATGCGCAACAAAACTTTAATTTCATCCTGATCGAAACTAAGAGGGCAGGGGTCAGTCTCTGTAAGGCAAAACGATCAAACGATTTTATGCGAACGAAGGATTTGCCCTATGTAACACAAGCAATTTTCTACGTGCACACGATAACATTTAAACATTTCGCCTTGCAGAATGGCCGACCCAACAACAGATTACGGGATACAACAGAGTAGAAGTTTTTGATCAAAGCAGTGCGAAAAGTAGGCAAACTACTAGCAAAACTACTTGAATTACTACGCAAAGTGCGGGTGTTAGAAATTGGACTCTTCGTGTAACCACCTCTCATAAAAACAATTTTTTAAACTTTAAAGTAATCCGAATGTTTTAGCGGTAGAATTTGCAATGTTCTAAATAAAACCATAGAACGAGCATAAGCGATTTGCCCCACAAACTATCCTGATACCGTATTTTTGCAAAACAAATGGCTGAGGCTTCGTTTGGAAGGCACGCCCCCAGCAACTAGTAAACGAGTACCATACTGCAATTTTGATTGGAATATTCCAAAATAAACTGTTTTTAGTGTTCTATTATTAGAGTATTTTCTAATTCAAAATTTATGTTCAGACCAACTCATATTTTGCCCAATATAACACCCAATATTTAAAATGTTTTACCTGTTCAATTTTAATAACACTTGTTATTTGGTCAAAAGACAACGTCCTTACATCAGGTACCATAATTACAAGCACAATTAGACATGACGGATCTATTACAATTTAGTTCGTGAAAAAATGTTACATAGTCAGGGAACAATTGCATCCTTGAGCTGAAGTTCATTAATTTAGTTTTGTTACTGACAACTAGCTTGTGCACGGTAAACCATGTTCTCAGAATGTGAACATCCTGATTTATATGGGCCCTTAAGCTTAAAGGGTTATCTGAATGATATGCAATGCCAAGATCGTCTGCAAAGGTTGCTACTTTCCCTGCAAACGATTGACTAAATAAGGAATTTATATAGATTAAGAAGAGTATTAGTATTTAGGTGGATACCTACTCGTACTTTGGTGCCTTCTTTTGTGCTTCAGCGTCTTAACTTTTAACATGATTTTTGCCTCCTTTTTTCCGGCACACACGCATTCAACATAATACAAAGGGGCGTGGTAGCCTAGCCTATGGGGGTTTCGGCTAGGTAAATGTCAATATACAGGACTTCTTGTCAGCGTAAAGTTTTACACACAGGTGCTCTGTAGGCTGACATTTTCTTTTGGCTTACTTGAGCTACTTCTTGAGCGTTTTGCGTGAGTTTTTCATTTTTTTAGTCCAACACACTAACCGCTAATTAAATGCGCCTTTACTGAGGCCAATAACATCAACTTTTCAAGGCCGATTACCCATGACGATCCTGCAAACAATCAAGATGCAATTTTAAATCTCAGTTAAATTGCAATAAATAAATCCATTTGTTCTATTAATAACACGCGTGCTTGATCACAGTGCTAGACTTGTATTCAGTACATGCCAAGTACCTACATACTCATATACAGTAATATTCTGCTGACTATCTGTTTCTGGCTTTCATTATCCGAAACCTCCTGTTATTACCTTTCAGGTTATAGGCTTCGGATTTCTCACTTGTTTTCGGCGGCATAAAATTGTATGCCCCTTATATCCGTCCCAAAAATATAAACTCACACAAAACGAAGCTGTGATAAGCTAGGCCTATGGTCCTATACATATTTATTTATTTATTTATTTATATTTAGAACTTACGTAGGGGATGTAACATGTGAGTGAAGTTGCTTTTTCAGACCCTGACTTAAATATGCTTACTGACCGCTATTCCAATGAGTTCATCCGTTTATGATTTCTCGATTTGACAGATTTCGTAGTTGCGGTTGTGGTCTGGAATCGAGGTTTGAGAGCGAAACCGCGCAGTGCTATTTACTGTAACATCGTTAATTGGGTGTTTACACTTTTAATTCTCAGTAGCCGTTATAATCGCTTTCAATTCGGTAAACAACTTGGGATTATTTCAGCCCTCTTACACATAAAACGCATCAAGGCTAGGTATATCGTATATCCCTTCTTTTCCCATATACGTGTTTGTGTATAGTATACACGCTCTTCCACTTTTATAATATGTTCTTCACAACAATATTTCTTAATGACAAAGCCTTTTCAATGTTCGCTGTTCAACCCGTCCTAACGGTTCGTATTTGTCTTTCCAAAATATCAATTTGATTATGTTTGCCATAAATATTTACCAGATGTCAAATAATATCCTCGGATATAGGAATTATTAAGGAACATACCTACCTACCTTCTGTTTATCTTCCTGTGTTTTTCGTTAAAAAAAAAGAGATGCCACAAAGGAAAGAACTTTTGTATACGGTATATACCTGTGCAAGACTTTTTCGACAACAATTTTCTGTTACGTTTATAAAGTGCGCTTGTGAACATTTAATATAACATATTTATCTTAAGCGTCTTGTGTTTACCCTTGTTTGTGGTTAAAATTTAGGAAATTAAGAGGCTTTCCAGAATTTCCTTGTGTATTAGGAGTAAGTTTTCAACGGATTTGTTTGCTTAGACCTTTTTATTGCTTTTTTCTAAGCCGTCGGTATATTTGATGGTTTGTGGGGTTGGTTATAAATAGATTGAGTGAGTGCTGAGTACCCTACGACCCATGGAAAAACATTTTGCACAGAAAAAAAAAATCGCACGGGAATGCTTAGCAGATTTGAATGCCACGTGATAGATGAAGACTCACTCGTGTTGTGCGAAAGGAATGCGTTTGATCAACTTGTTTGTTTTGATTCGTATGTTGGGACTAGCGTGACAAGATCGCTTTTGCTGAAAATTTTCATCCAGTTTTGTGCTATGTAGGTACGCTTTCATTCGTCGTCCTCCTGAATTATTGGCTTTAAGTTCATCGTAGTGCGACCATCCAAAGTCTATAAGCGACAGTAGAGAGCTGGTGTTAGGATTATGAGAACGTTTTGTTTTTAATTCAATAATTTATTTCAATAATACTTAAAATACAAATTATTAAATTAATATAGGGAAACGAAAACTCAAACTTGAGTCTTTAGAGGTGTCCAAGATCACGCCCGATACCGATTTCAATGGAGGTTCTGTTACGAGAGCAAAAAATAGAAAACGTTCTTCCTTTTCCTTTCGTTAACCATCTGTGGTCCCCAAATTGTATCCGGCGCTGCTGTGGGCTGGTTTTGTTCCGCCATAGTAGGTTAATTTTGAACACATGTATCTACATAGTTGGGAGAAAAATCTAAAATAAATGAGGAAATGTAAAACGAAGTCATTCAAAACAGATATAATAACTTTGCACTTTTATCCATTTTTAGCATATGAAACTCGTAAATGGATTTATATAAATTCTCTGCTACATATTTCGCGGTCTTGGACGAACCAAGTGTGACACCCGCTAAATTAGTTTAGAAAAGCTACGACAGCTAAATATGGCAATCTTAGATAGTAAAAGCATTAACCAAGCACTTCGCAAAATGTGGACTTAATTTAGCCCGTATTTCAACATAGTAGAAGAAGTTTAAAAACGGAAGTAGTCTGATCTGGGATACAAAAGGGAAAGTATACCTGGGCTCCAAGGTTGGCATTATATTTTTTACCTTCCAATGGTGCCGACTGCAGCAAAAAGTATAATAGACCGCCAGCTTCAGTGAACACTCCACTTATACTGATTTTACCCAAATTTTGAAACTAAATTCCCCTTTCGCAAGCTTAACACTTTTCTATCTGTGGCTACCTGTAAAAGTGTTGTCACGTTGTGTTATCAATAAATTTAAATAGCCATTTGAAGAGTACCTACTTTTAAGTCTGCTGAAAATATTTGGCCGCAGCATTTGCATTTTGTATTTCTAAAATAAGCTTAGTTAGTTGTGTTTTGGTTGGCGACGGCTTATCAAAGAGTATTTTTTATCCAACCCTTTTTTAGGATTCCTGTTGATATACGGTTCGATTTAAAGCGATTGCTGTTACCGCTGCGACAACTTGTTAGAGGCTGCAATTTATGTTTCCGTGAAGGTGGTTAAAAAACACTTTAACTTCACAAGAGAAATATAAAACCACAGATTTTATAGTGGAAAAATTATTTATACTAAAAAGAACTGTCTCCCGTTTATTTAAATGTATCTTTTCGATCTGACACGAGAATATACATATCATGTTCTTCGATGTCAAAACCTCTTTCTATTTCTACTTCTTCTTCATGTTTATGATATGTTATTCTTTCCTACATACATGACCTATACAATTCAATATTTTTAAATGAGTTCGAAACAATTTCATACCGAAAACAGCACCTTTGCTGATAATTTTTCTCTCTTTTGTATTTCCCGTCGTAGCTTCAACATTCGAGACCGGCGTCTTCGGACAGCAGATTTTGCGGAAAAAATGATTTGCGTCTTTAATGTGAGGTTTGGTTTGTAAATTGGCAACACTGCTTATAGTGACAGTCTATTCGACCACTGACAGATGATTCAGAAATCAGTATCAGTATATTGTTGTACAATTTCACAATGAATTCACTTAAGAAGGAACAAGGCTTGCAAATTGTACAAATTTCTTTCAAGTACGAGAGTTTAGTAAACCAAACCTACCATCACATGCCCAATATGCAATCGAAAAAATCGTATGAAATATATTTGCTTCACAATTTTAGTTAAAAATTTAGACAATGAAGTCTTTAACATCAGCTGAAACAGGTTAACAGTCAGTAATGAAGCATGGTTGCTGAGTTTTTCGTCCCGAAGGGAAGCATTCGATGAGCTCTAATAGCAAGACCATTAACAATAGTTGCTAGAATTTACTTTCTTTTTCGCACATTAGAAAACCCCAAGTAGTTTTAAAATGAAGTTCTGCCTTTATTTTACGGATAAACAATTTTGTTGTACAATCGCATATGTTTTTGGCTAAAAGGTTATTAAGTTAATTAAAAAATAAAAAAATAAACATTTCTACACAAGGCGGCGCAGAAATTGTCAATTGATGTCTTTTATAAATGAAAGACTTTGGTTCTGCTTTTGAATTGTGTTTATTTTATGTCTTAAACGCTTTTCTATTAAGTCGAGAAAATGGTATCGGCTAAGCGGCCGCCGCCAGAATTTATATTACCATTGGGGCCCAATTTATGGCATTTTCCATCACTCTTGCCAGAACTTCAGGCGGTAGATCTTCGCATTCTTGACGGATATGCTCTTTGATTCTCTAGACTCTGAGGCTTGTTAAGATAGACTCTTATCCTCAAAACACAACACATAAAGAAGTCTGAAACGGTCATGTGGCCAGAGGCTAATGCACTTAAAGTCTTTCACCCAAATTCTCTGCTAAGAGAGCCAATTGATGCCCAATTGCATAGCACTAACACTATGTCTGGTCGATGCTCACAGGTCCACATCTTTAGCAACAGCTGCAGAATTCTCAGGAGAATGACACAAAGGGGTTTTGTCCCATGCTATTCTAGGCGAGCGGCTAAGCGTCGTAGTGTTTGCCTATTTGGTGCGCCGGCTGACCAGGAAATCTGAGCCGAAATTCGCGCTGATGAATTATTCCACAAAAAATCTAAACAATGGAAACAATTATTCAGCGATATTTAGCAGAATATTGAGATTGCTTTGCCTTAATTATGAAAGTCTATCGATTAAAAGTGTCTCGCGTATAGGGATCTACAGCAGCTCAGTCACCGATTCCAAGTCGTAAGAATTAAGTAGCATACGGATGGAGGAGATTTGTAGGACTTGATTCATCTTCTATCCTGAGAATTTTTAACTGTTGACACAAACGCTATAGTACGTCATAGAATCCGAGTTGGAGATATGCATTGTATCTTTAATGTGAGCTGCCTCTGGGGACGATCAATATTTTAGATTTTCTCACATGGACCGCCATCCCAACTTTCACACAGTTGCAGTCGAATATGAAATAAATCAGAAAATAAAACTCGTCCCCCAGTCTTGATATAACCACAGCACCAACATCTTAGCAATGATTTTGCAAAACGACTGACGTACGGAAAACAAATGGGATTTTCTATTCTGTGGTCGAAACGCATCATCGTGAGTACCTAATTTGTTTCTGTTTCATATATAAAATCAACTTAACTTTGTCATCATACAGCTCGTTAATGGCAAATCGGACTATTTTCGAATGTCCGTCGCTTCTCTACAGGTTAGCATGTTGACTGCAAATGTTGGTTGATGTCGGTGCATTGTCGGTGAATTGAAACAGTACATAATATATACGCGACCTATAAGTGTACAGCTTGACCCGATATATTCTGACTCATCTGACTTCCAGTTGCAAATAAATGACCACGACGCCTAGGGGTTTTTCTGCGAAGTTAATCAAAGTACATTCCTAACTTGTGTCGTCAAACGAAACAGGTTCGTTCCGTGGCAAATATTTTAATTGCCTCTTCCCAGTTACTGCGATGCTCGCATGTACACCTCATGACCTCTGATTCCATTTCCTAGTTTCCCTGTACGCAACCTGTAACATGTTTATAATGTTGTTTCTTATCTTGTTGAGCAAATCACCATCCAAGTGAAATAAAATTTCTCATCGTTGTCCAATACCTTAGCCCGGCCTCCATGGTACATGGTACCCAACATGAATCTCACCATCTCACTACTGCCGCAGCACCGTGTAGTAGCGCACAATCGAAATCTCAGCCTACAACGTCTGGTGCGCTCTACACACAAAAGTCAACAAGTTTTCAGATGACATTGTTTATAGGAGAACGATGACGGCGACCAACAAAACAAGAAAAAAAAAATGGCAAACATCTCTTAACATCGAACTCGGCATCCGATAGCCACGATGATGCCCATTCGAGATGCGATCGCGCGCACAAACAATCGAAGATAAATACATTGGCACACAAGTGTGTCCCACGCCATCCTGGCCTCCTGCCAATCGCCGGGTAATTAATTAAGCGACATGGGGCCAGCGCAAGGTAATTAAAAATTAATTCCTCTTGTCCGTCCGCCGGATTTTGCTGGCCGGTACGGTGTACGTCGCCGTTGCATACTCTGATGATCCCTTGCTGGGTTGCTTGCGTTAGGGTTGGATGAGACAGCTCTTGCTTGCTGCCTGCAGGTTCAATGGGTGTCTGTTGTTTCGGGTTTTGATTCCTTGTTTCCGACTTTTTTGAGGTCTGTTGGTTTTATTGCTGATTGGGTTCGCTGTTTACTGGCGCTGTTGGATTTTTTTTATGAGGTATAAATTGGACATTTTATTGAGCAGTGTTTTGAGGAGACACACGAGTAAAAATGTTCTCGTGTTACTCACGGCGGCAATTCACATTTGCATCCTGAGTTTGATTCAGGAATTGGGACCCTATTCGCAATCGTGCTGACTTCGCTAAGTACGAGTGTGTTGCTCATTAAGAGGTACATGGGGTTGGTCTTTGGAGAGAGAGTAAACTAGTTGCGTTGGTCAGATAGATGCCGGTGTAAGGCCAGATCAGGTTTCACTTAGAAGACGCACTGGGTGGGACTCGCATAATTTATTACACGTAAAACAAGTGAAATTATTGATAGTGAAATGAATTTCTCAGATATGTGCTTAGAACGAGCTATAAATTTGGTAAGTTATTATTGGAAAAAAATCGCTGGAAAATATAAAAAGAAAAGTTGTCGACTTGACTGGGTCCTAATAGGACCTTCAGAAACGACTGGGGGTCGGCATTTTGTAAGGCGAAACGTTCAAACGTTTTCGTGTGCATGAAAAAATTTGCTTGTGTAACATAGGAAAATCTGGCTTTTGGGAAGCCATTTCAGGGCAGTTATACATTCGGATGTTTGCCAAACTTTCGCAGAAGACTGGAAGCAGTGGGAGAAACTTCAAGATGTAATATGGCGCTTGCTGGGTATCGACTTAAGGATCTAGCGATAAATGAGGGAAAAACTAGGTATACGATGTTAACAATTATAGACAGACAATATCGACGATCGTGACATACGTTACTATAGACAGCTATAAAGCTTTGAGGTAGTTACGGACTTAGTCTATACATATAAAAGACCCGCATCATCCCAGTCCTGACAGAACTCCGCACTCTAATGTCATAACCTACTCTGTGATCATGCCCTAAATGGCAACAAATCTTACATATACGGTCAGAATCCTTAGGCGGTTATAAGAACCGCTGAATTAAAAAAAACCGATGAAAAATAATTGCAACTCGTCAAATCGGGCCCACTTCTGACCACTTCAGTTCACCCCTTATTAAGGGTGAGGCGCTCCTAGAAGTGTTACCTAGAAACGGCCATCGATGTGTTAGCCGATATTTTGTCCTGTTGGAATCAAAGGTCCCGTAAATCTTATTCATCAAATCGTGAAAAATTGTTAGCTCTCAAATTAACTCATCGCCCTCAGGTTTTTTGATGCACCGACGGACTCCAGTTATTCTGTTTATCTGAAATAAAGTTAACCACATAACAATAATTGATTTCCGGTTTGGGGGCAGGGGTCATAGCGGCATTGAAGCGATTTTGAGAGACGCCATGATCGCGCGACTGATCTGAAAGAAAACCACACCTTATAACCACTCCTGTCGAATGAGACCATGTCGCCGCGACCCCTATAGAGTTTAATTGGTGTTCATTTCAACAAACTATAGGACATTGCAGCGTCCTGTATGGGACCGAAAACCAAGAGGTGTATGCTTTTCAGTCTGATATTAAATTCCAAAACTAATTTCAGATTTTCTTTTTATTCGTGGTCGTAACAAATTTTTATTTCGACTGCGGTTAAAACTTAGTTAGCACTAAAACTCCGCGCTGTTTTGAGAGCACAACTCTCGAAACCTGTAAATAAAAAGAAGATCATAGAAGTGCAACTCAAAACCAACTAATCAGTGATGTTACTAGAGTCCTGAGGTGACCAGAAATTCATAAAAAAACGGATGTCTGGCGTTACCTACCGATAGCTAAACCGGACAATTAAATAATGTTCCACTCTCGTAATAATAAGACCTACTTCAACTAGATGGTAGGTGCTTTCTATAAACAGCTGGCAAGAGCATGCTGCACTACAACCTAGGGAGTTTTATTCTCAATTGCATTCGAAAAAGAATAGTTTTAACCAGATTAGTGACAGCATAAGAAAATTTGAAACTCATAGCAGCATAAAAGGCAAGTTTAGCGTACTTCAACAAGTGTCCTTTGTAAACCCCATTTCACTTCTCTCTAATCTGTGTCCCCATTCAACATGCATCATAAATCCATCATTTGTACTTAATCCAAATCTAGGATATTATCACCGCACTTAAATGAAACTCTAATAGAACAAACACTCAGGCAATGTCCGCATGAACTTTAGGTTACAGTTATACTATAGCACAGCCATCATCCACCACCGAAGTGCACTCCTATTCTGGGTCCATTCTCAACCAACTGCAGACATCCATTGAAATGATTTATTTTTGCGGTGCTGCAGTAGGCAAAGAGTGGTCCTTAGTCCATACACCTTCCCAGTTCGCCAGTGGAAGCAACAAGTTCCTATAACTCCTCCAACCGTTTCAGCAGCTGGAGACTCCACGATTGCGTTAACCTCATCTGATAGATACCACGAGATGATACCTCTTTCGTGCTGGCAACGAAAAAATAACGAATTTTGTCCAAATGCCAATTTGGAGCAAGTTAAATGCCTTGTTATTTGCCCAGAGATAGCCCGGCTCCAACTCCAACTATCCCCGACTGCGGTGCGGCTATGGGTGGCACTCCAATCCGCATTCAGTTGCCTGTGAGTCGTTTTTCTAACTGCCAGGTTAATACGAAGAAGGAAATTGTTTCCAAAAGGGGCGTTGATTTGTCGACTTGGAATTGGCCATAAATCTCCTCGGTAACAAATGGAAATGTTACTGACATTCAAGAGGAAGTGCGACTGTGCTCGACGAAAGAACCGAATCAGTTATTTATGAGAAGGTGAATGGAGTCCAACATAAGTTGTTGACAAACAAATTGATACAAGTATTCGTATTAGGTAGGAAAAGACATTCTTCTAGGCCAGGCAATTAAAATGTCTGGGAAAGTTGTGTTACACACGTGTCATTTCTAATTAAGTGGAAGACGCGTACTCGGTCGTCGTTCAATTAGACAAGTAGATATACTGGTTTCCTTCCAGGCTGCAAAATGGATAACTTCAAGTAGATATAGTCCGTTCCCCCCTTGTTGAGGTGAAACACTCGCAGTCCACATCCTCATCATCAGAGTAACCGCAATAAAATTGCATTAATATGACCCATTTACTTCGAAACAGAGACATAAAAATATATTCACAGAGATGTGGATGGTCCACAGGCCACCACCAGGCAGAAATCATCAGGAGAGTACCTATAACGGAGGTGTATACTGTGAAGTGGAGTGTTTAACTTTGGTTGGCTGTTGTGGAAGGATAGTTGGGGGGGGGGGGGGGGGTAATGGTTTTGCACATTTGGGTTGAAAATAATGGATGTCGGGAAGCACACGGCAAATTATCGTTACTTACCTGTGGTTCTCTCAGAGTGACTGCACAGGTAATAGTAAACCCAGATAGAAGCTCTTGCTTTTTCACAACTTTCAGTGACAAACAACAATCTCTTGCGACTGCTTTACAGTCGACTCACATCAAAACTCATTACCAACACTTAAGCAGGGATAATGAGCCTCAAATAAATTATTTCAATAAATTCTCAGAATCGTTCCCGCTGTCGTCGTAGGTGGTCCAAAGCGTAACCACCTCTCGTTATTAATTAACTTCACTTAATTAGCCCAAGTCAAACACGTAACAGTTTCATTTTGATAAATATTAATTATATACATCCAAACCGCACCGAGCAACGCCCCACTCATATGGTGATAGCTGATAGAGGTGCCTTCGGTGCTGCGACTGAAGAACCCCTGAAACATTTAAGTTTTTTTTTCTGTTGTAAAAGGAAAGCGCTGCATGTATGTACGTCTGTCAAACAGACATTTCTATTTTGCTTTTTCGAATACAGAAAAAAATCCTCTGTCGTGTTAATTGAAAGCCGCAATTAATCACAGTCAATATGAGTGATAGTTCCATGCTTCTATGAGGCATAGAGGGTCACATTATCAGCCCTCATCAAGCTTGTTTATCAAGTGATGAAATTTTTGGCAACTTGCGAGGTTCCTCAATAGTTGTTTTCACTATCTAAACATTACAATTTGGTGGTTGATGCTGCATGTCGATTCCGTGAATGTGATTAATTTTAAATGCAGCCGACAAAGAAAATTAAGCAATGTTAATATTTAAATTTTTGTTAATTATTTTGTTAATTAAGGTTTAAGGTGGTTCACGTAATTTTCGAGTCAGGTATTAGGTAGGTTTGGTGTAGGTAGGTAGGTCGCTCGGCAAATGTAGGCAGTATCTCTTTAGTTGGGTATTTTCTCATACCTACATATGTTTTAAACTCATGGATAAATAAACACCTTGTGAAAGAGATTTGTTGCTAAAATGGAAGACTTTTTGCTTTCAAAATATCACCTTACCACCTTCGCTAGGTCTTCGTCAACTATGTATTGACCCTCAGGGACTTGAAACCAAAACTGTAGCCCAGATCCTTGATGCCCATTCCCGGTTATCATTCTCCGCTGCATAGAATGGAGAAAACTTTTTTTTTAAAGTTTAGGGACCAGGCAGCGAATTGACTTCAATTATCGACACCAGGAAATTTCAACTATAGCATATTCATTTGTAGAGTTCCACGTTTATTAAGTTTTTATAAATAAAGATTGAAAATATTTTATTAAAATGTCAATTTAAAACAAGTAAAAGTGTTATCATCGGCCTGGCCGATGCTTTGATACCCTCCACTGCATACAAGTCATGCAAAATACGAGAACTACTTGACCGACATAGCCCATTTTTAATACCAACCTAACGACTATAAAAGAATTCCTTTCACAAAACTTCATTCACCTAGGTTGATTCCTTTGGACGCGATCGTGTTTTCAACGGAAAGAGGGACACATGGGTCTAATATTGGTTTTGTATGGGAGGAACCAGAACTACTTGACCGACATAGCCCCTTTTCAATACTAACATGACGCCGATAAAAAAGAAGTCCTTTCACCAAATTTCATTCTCCTATTTCAATTGCTTTGGGCGCTATCGTGCTTTCAACAGACAGACAGACAGACAGACAGACAGACAGACAGACAGACGGACATGGCTAAATCGATTCAGAATGTGATCCTGATTCAGAATATATATACTTTATGAGGTCTCCGGTGACTCCTTCTTGGCGTTACATATGTATTGAAAAATTGAATATACCTTCCTGTGGAGGGTATAAAAAGCGTATAACTTCTTCTTTTTCTTTTTATTTCATAATTATTTTTCTTCCGCATTTTGTCCAAACTAAAATTAAAAACGGTTGAATGATACAACTATGTATTTGCAAAAGTACATCTTTTAGTTGTGCCAATAATTGTAGCTACTAGGATGTAATTACTACTCTCTGCCAATAATTGAACTATCGTTTTTGTTTTAGTTTAAAAACAACTTATTGAATGCAATATAATAGCAAAATATTAGCTGATACTCGCGACTTTATCTGCGTAGAATTAGTATTTCGAGTTACTCAATTAAAATATTCATATCAACAACAGCGCCACTTATCTTGTCCAAAACTATCCTATCTTTCAATCCAACCAATCAGTAAAATACACAGCAAATGTAGTTATTTATCGCCAAAAGTATAGATACCAATGATTATTTGTATTATCCCTTACTTGAGAAACTTCATCCCCTTCACGTTTAGTCTTAGCGGCAAAAAGTAGCCTATGTCATTCTGAGAGGTGCCATCTATCCCTATACCTATAGGTACCAAATTTTATGACCAAAACACTTTAAATTTAAAAATGTTTGTTTTTTGCATCACATGTTCTCGCTTTAATTTATAAAATAGAGCTGAGTGCGAGAGGGAATGTCGCGAAACTAAAGACACAGAATGTAAGGAAAATGTGCAAGTTAAAGAACAAAAATGATTTACCTATTCGAACAATTGGCTAAAGTCTACGGAGAATCATTCTTCAATGATATGTTGCCAATAGTTGGATCAAAAATGTGGGAATTCCATTATTTTTCACCCTCTCCGATACTATAGAGGCATAGAGGCTTTGGACAAATCTGCAATTATGACAAAAAAAACAAGCAATGCAAATTTTTTTTTTATTTAAGCACCTACCTTACAATAACAAAAAAAAGCTAAATATGAAAATGATAGCATATAGCGAAAGCAAGTGTGCAAATAATTTTTGAAATTATAAATTAAAGTCAGACAAATCTTAACTTATGGCAACGCTGCTCTAAAGTATTATTTCAGAGAAAGATCACATGATCAGGTATTGTTGTATTTAATAAGAATTAACAAAAAGATCTGCTGTTTCCATTCATTTTTGAATCGCCATGCATTCTGGGAAGTATACTTACGGTGACCATTCGCCCTCTTCTTGAGAGGACAATACTGTTTTCCATACTCTGTCCTCTCTGATTTTTTACTAAAAGAAAACAATATAATGTCCTCTTTTTTCCCTAAAGACCCTCTTCCTACTATAAGAAATATGCGAGATTGCGAGTAGGTACCTTCCAAGTCTAACAAAGCTGGAGTTAGATGGTAATCGTGAAGATCAAGTCAATTTATTTTATCGAGCCTACAAAAACCTATTAATTTTGATAGTTAAAATTTGCTTTCACCATTTCTGACTGCATAGTTAATTTTATTTAAAAAAAATTCCTTTTTTATGTCACTGTAGGTATACTGTAGGTATAAGGAGCTGCACAATTTCCTGGCAGTTGTAAGATCGATTGCACTGTTCTTTCTCCTTTTTTTATGTAGTGGCAGCTATCCCAGTCCCAGACGATACATATTAGCTGATTTTTATTATAAGCGTGATCTGATCCGGATCAGATATAAAAGATTTCAGAATTGTATCTCTTCTCTATATATATGAAACAAAGTGGCAAAAAGTGTATGTTTCCCTCTGTCGTCCGTAATTTTCAACCAATTTAGTTGATTTTTGTTTTTAAATGTAAGTAATTACGGTGATCAATTGATAGGCCAACAAAATTGAAAAAAAAAACACTTAAATCAGTGCCTGGCGAAGCCGGCGGGGTTCAGCTAGTTTGTTATATTTATGAAATATTTAATTTTGTCCAAAAGGCAAGTAAAGTTTTTATTTTTGTAATCTCGGGAATCACGTGACACGCGATTTAGTTCAAATAATCATTTTAAATGAATCAGTTTCTCATTAGGTATTCCAAACTTTTCTAGGTATTTTTATTTCATTTAAATAAAAATAATAATCGAAAAGCAGCGCTCACTTTTTGGAGGGAAAATTGTAAACCAAAAATTATTTTCGTTCACGATTGGAAACTGTAAAACATTTCATAAATGTTTTTTTGTGTCCAGATCCAAACCAGTAAAACATTTTCATAACAATTTCATAAAAATCGATTTTTTTAATAAATGTTTTGGAAATATGTATTTATGAAACATGTACACTGCGCGTCATCAGGTTAGCACACCCTGCTTTTAATAGTTTATGCTCATTTATATTAAAACTAATAAAGCTAAAATTCTAAAAATTCGAGCGATTATTAACAAATCAATTTTCAACTAAATAAAACAAAAATCAATGTTTCTCAATTTTTCAAAATTTTTTTAAAAATTTTTTTCCAAATCAACCGAAAAATTAACTATTTAATTTAGGTCATCAGTAGGGATCGGATTTCCATGCAAATGCATGTTTTTTTATGAACACCTTGGATGCAAGGCAACTTATTATGTATACGTATCATGAAATTTCCTTTAAAATGGCATTTAACCGTTATTGCATATTTTTGCATATTTTACTATAAATGCATATTTTGCAATTTTTGTGCATATTTGACTATATTTGCATATTTTTTATAATATTAATTCATATTTTTGGAGTATATTGTTCAAAAAGTTAACTAGACAGTAAAAAAATATCCCCTTTATGTCAGTGCAAACGAAGCTTAAAACTATTATCTTTTTCTTTTGTTCATTTCACAATCTTGAACGATATTCCAACCCCACAATATAATGCACTATATATAAACAAAGCTGCATGTATGAGATTGACTAGATTGCAAAACATTGAAATGAAAAAAAAGGCTGTTTGCCTGGGACTGTATGAATGAGATCGAAATTTAAACGATACCCAAAAGCTCCAAAATGGCTACGAAAAGCTTCCGACGACACAAAGCTAAGCAAAATGAAAGTGTGTAAATAAATACATCGTGCTAAAGCTTAAAGCTAAATTGTCTGCGCACAATGGTGTAGCTGCAGCAGTAGCCCGTAGTACGTAGCACTGTCAAACTAAATGTCAAAAAAGCAGCTCTCACTCACGCTTCATACTACTGCTGCACTTACACCATTGTGTGCAGGCATAGTAACATATTTACATGTACAACAGGCTAGCGGTTTCGTTTGTCTGCAGTGGTATCGATGTCGATGAATGTGGAATTAACTGTTAGTTTTCCACTGAAATTTTCACACATTAATAGACGCCACTTTCCACTTCATATAGTTTTCCATCCAAATGAATTAAGGAATTTGTTTTTAATTATTTATTTTTATTAAACAAAGGAAGACTTTAACTGTGTTTTTGTTTTTTTTTATTAAATGTTGATCTCGTTTTAAGTTATTATTTTATTAAATAATAAAAATAAAAAATTTAACGTATTCTTATAGACTGAAGAAAATGTGTTTCTAAATTGAACCGAAATTAAGTTTATCTAATTTTAAGTGCATATTTTAAATGCATATTTTGCATTTTTAAGCGCATATTTTAAGCGCATATTTTAAGCGCATATTTTGAGATCTTTAGTGCATGAAAATCCGAACCCTAGTCATCAGGTTAGCACACATCTCTTTATTTCGATTTGCTTAAAGTTATCAGATAAGAACTTATTTTTAAACATAAATATTAACTTATTTAAACACTTTTTATAATTTTAAGAATGAGTCGATCCTCCCTTATTGAGAATGATCTCATAGATCCGACTGGGAAGCGATTCGTACAACTTTCCAATATAAATCAAAGAAATGGCTGACCAAGCATGACCAATGCCTTCAATTAATTCCTCTTTGGTAGAATATTGCCGGCCAGATTTGTAAACCTTGCGAACCAGCCATTCCCAAACGTTTTCAATAATATTGATGTCCGGTGAGTAAGGCGGCCACTGCAATAAATCGATGTTTTGTGCTGCAATCCAAGACTTAATCACCCGGGCGGTGTGAATCGGAGCATTGTCGTGTTGGAAACGCCATGGCAAATTTCCAAACAAATTTTTAAAATGGGGAGATAGCTCCCCACACCATCACACCGCCCATACAACTATGAAGTCGATCCAACTGGTGTTCCTCCTTTCCAAGATCATGGAAATAATAGTTGAATCCATCGGATCCTTCCAAATTAAATTTCTTTTCATCCGAAAAGACAACATAGCGCCAATCAGACTTCCAGGCCATGTACTCTCGTGCAAAATTTAATCGTAGTTCTTTTCGAACATCGTTAAGTGGTGGTTTTTTCTTAAGTTTCAGTCTTTCAGTGCAGCATTCCTTATGACTCTTTGAACAGTAGATAGGCTTGCATCAACACCAATATTTGCCCTGATCGATTCATGAGAGTTTGATGCTTCTCTTAAAATTGCTCTCTTATCAGCTCCGCAAATCACTTAATTGTTACCGTCTTTATTATTTCGACCATATCCCGACTAATTACGTAAGAAATTGTATATAACTTTTCGACTTCTGCCGACTTTTTTTGATATCTCAGTTATTGAAAGCTTCAACTCTTCATAAGCTTAGATTTTTGCTTTCTCTTCAACCGATAGCGCTTTTCCTTTACCCATGCCAAAGAAAATAGATCACTTAAGCAGTATATATTTACAATTTGGTGTCAATACGTGTTCAAATTCCGAAGATAAATGAAGGACAAATTGCGTGTGCTAACCTGATAATGCAAAAATTAAGCACAGTTTTCGATTGAAAATAAAAGAAAATAGCAAAAACCATATAACGGTATATTATTATCGCATGTTCTCTTTGCCAGTAAAAGTGCATACAAAGATGACAAAAATATAAAACAAATTAGTAGCTGCAAGTTAACAACAACAAAATCAGAAGCAATTAAATTGAACTGATGAAGGTGTGCTAACCTGATGACGCGCAGTGTAGGTGTAGGCATATTATTATTTATGTGTTTGGCTGGTCTGGACATTCCCTTATAGAACGAAAAAACTAACTCGGAATACGGACGGGCTGGTTATTCGAATGCGGAAATCTCAATTGATTTTTCGGGTCTATTTTTTAGTCTGACAACGTGATTGTGTGGCTATCGTTTACAGGCACACCAACACTGAAAAATAAAACAAGCCATCTAGTGGGAAATAGTGGAAATAGTTTTCAGATCATGATTCGCGATCTCGATGAGAAGCAGGATCATGTGCTGTTGTTGTAAGTAAATCATGTAAATCGACGAGCTATATGGATCATAGTTGATAACAAAAAACAGTTATTGATATGACTCCCGCTCTTTTTGAATTTCGGTGATGATCTAGTTTAAATAAGAAATGATTATCCAGTTTAGCTTTCTTGCTCTGTAAACTGTGCAACGTCCGAAATTCAATCCAGCCCCGTTACCGTAAAGTGCGTGGCATTTAATAAGCATTTGAAATTTATCGACTTAAGCTGCAACATATATCGTTATTAACCGTAAATGAAAATTTTTTTTAAGGATTTTAAATGAATTTGGTGAATTTGGCAGGTTTACAAACCTGCCCAAATTTTACGAAGTGATTCCAATGGGCAATGTACGTCCACTTAAGACATTTAAATTTTGCAAGGTGCCTTGCGCAATCAATAAAAAATACTTACAAGGACTGCACGGATTTATTCTTAAATCATTCAATCATCATTAATAAAAATAGATAAAAATAAAAATCTGATATGGCAGGACTACTTGTTGTTGCTAGGCGCTTTTCAGCGTACATAACTTTCGTATGAAAATGCGAAGTTGACACAATTGAGAAATTGACACACTGCAGCGCCATCTAGTGGCAAGTTACAACAAGGTGGATAAACACAATTTATTTAATAGAATTTAAGTCACGCTTTCCTTACGAGTATAGGTATATGTACTTTTGCAGTCCATTTACGGCGGCCGTTTGAACCTAACCTAACTTAATTTTTTAAATATGATGGCCTATATTTTATTTGATATATACTCGTACTGGCAGAGGTGAAACATCTACTTTGTACAAGGTACAAACCCTAACTATCGGCCGTTCAATTTCCATGGATGGGGTGGGATGCCAAGGACTCCTATCTTCAACATTAAAAACTCCACATCCACATTCAAGTAAGTTCCTCTTTCGCTTTTGAATAAAGATCCGTCAAAATTTGTTTTCGATTTGTATTTTATGATTTACGGGTCAGCAGTGATATACTCATCAGAAAGATTTACAACCCCTCTAACTAGCAATGGCTCAACTGTCCTGTCTATTGTCGAAAGCTCAGAATTTGTTCTGTAAATAGGTAAGCTCTGAAAATGACAGTTTCTAATCCTTTGTCAGCTCTAACTATATTTATATTTATATTCGGATCTGTTTACTGTCGAAATTATAGTGCCGGTGTGCTTGAAACAAAATCACCAACAAATATTTACCCAAGTGACAAATGGTTTCTAATTTTGTTGAGAAAATATTAATCAATATTTACATGGACGATTGTGTGTGTATTTATGTGAATGAAAGCGCAGCCTTTCTTCTGAGCGAAATTTTATTTCTCATTTTTCAAAGGATATGCAGGAGAGTTATATAACAGAAGGGGAGCAGGAGCATCACATCACTGAAAGTAGATCCTTGGGAGTTGGGGACTGCGGCTAGGTTCTAACGTTCGAGTGTGTAATAAATCTTTCTTTGCGAACGTGCTATGCAGATTTAATATATTTTTTATTTGCTCTGAGTAACGTTCTTATGTTTGCCTAAGTATTTGATTGAGGATATTCACTTCTTGGAAAATGTAGGGTGTCTCATTCATGGGTGAACGAAAAGACGAGTTACTTATGAGCGGCAGGTAATTGTGCTTGAGGGAGTTGAGATGGTGTTTTTTTTCGGGGATGTTTAATAGATTAAAAGTGTTGTGGACTGTGCTACAACACACGCATTGAGGACCTACGATAATACGTTTTGAATACCTTCGCGTGCATCGAATATGGTAGTAAAGTAACTAATTCGGCAACAACAGCATAAGAAATTATTTTGTGATGTCTGTTAGCTTCTTTATACACGTTCAAAGTTTGGTAACGTGGATGTAAGTGCCTTAATCGACTTGCGAAGCGAAGGTCCTTTAAAAAGACAGATTCGTCTAAATAGAGCAGCAATTTATGCTTATTAATATGGTAAGATGCAGGCTAGTATTGACCATCTCTTCTTTTGAAATCCACCCGCGATTCTGTACACTGCAACACTACCACCTACATCAATTATGACGAAAGGGGGTCGTTTCGGTATGCTCACTTTAATTCAAATCGTTAAAGCTTTGTATAATATCCGAAAAATGTTGAGTTCTTCCGAGCAAGGCTATAGTACAAATCGGCCGCTGGATTTGTAACAATTCTCTCGTATTGGATTTTGTTTTTACCTCTTTGACATTATTTATGTCCTGTATTGTTTAACAAAGTAATTACGGTTGTACTCTCACACTTGGAGAATACAGAAATAACAGGTTTTTTTTAAGAAAACATTTGTTTTTATTGAGAAATCATGGTTAAGTGCCGACACTTCCTTGGCTGAATGGGTTGGTATGGATAAGGAAAACTGCTGTCCACTGATGACCTCTCATACAGCTGACACCCTCGTAGTGGGGGGAGAGCAACAACGCGCACCCACACACAAGATAGAAAGTCAAGCCTCAGATATTGGCAAAGCCTTTAAATAATAACACAATTTGGTGTCAGGTCTGACGGATCACAATTTCCGATTGTCAGGCTATCAACGGCTTTGTCACGCTTTTCACGTGTTGTAACTTGAAATGATACCAGCTTCCCATTATTTGTGCCGCAAACCATTAGCCGGTCAAAGATTTCAACCAATTAATGCATAGGTAGGTAGACTTTAGTTTTCTCGACAACACGCCGACTTTGAAGTATAACAGCACATGGAACATATCTATAAGAAAAAGCTTGTAGCTCGTTGGTGAGACGAGATATGAATATCGATGGTGTTTCCTCCACAAAGTAAAGAGTTTTGGAATAAGTAGTGACCTTGCGGATGGGTGTACTCGTGCCACCATCGAAGTCTTTTCAGGCGGGCCCATCTTGGTCGACATAGTATTGGAGTATACTTACACCATTAAAAGGGATAGTCTAATAGCCCACAGAACATTTTTGGTGCGAGATAAAACCGAAGAAAAGTAGACGAGTTGAAGAATGATGTAAGGCTGATGCAGTCTTACATAGTGTTGCATACCCGTGAACGCAGCCAAGAACTAGTTGTTAGTCTGACAGTTTCCTGCTGTCAATTATTTTTCTTTTTGTTGACTAGGCATTCCAGATTATTAAATAAAAAAAGAGAAAAATGTGGCTACACACGAAGAGGTTAATTTGGCGTTTTCGTTAACTCGGTTCTTTGTAATATTCTTTTCGGTATTTGATTTCATCGAGAATCACCGAATTAAGCGAGAGCGCAACAGTAGTAGGTATAACCCCGATGTGAAAATTCATAAACGGTAGGAAATTTATTTTCACACAATGTCACGACAGCACGCGATTTAGGATTCCAAAAACTATAGGAAAGCGTAATGATTCCTTCTTTGTGAGGCAGTATTACATAGCTTTATCAAATTTTCAAAAGGAACTAAAAATTTAAAAAAATACTGCAAAGCATTTGCCATTTTTCTTTTTCGTAAAAATGCAAAAATGCAAATGCAAATGCTTGATCCAACATTAGTAATGCTAAAATGGCACCACTTGAAATTAAAAAATCAGTCGCCGCCGTTATCTACAACCTCCATTAAAGGCACTAATTATACGGATCTTCTTCGTTAATCTAAACACATCACTTCTCAGTTGCCATACAAAAAATTGATTAAATTGCTTGTTCGCTATCGATTATCGCACCCATTGCTTCCGATAGCAATTCAATAAATACGACTATACATTCACGTCGCGTCGTCGTGACAACATCAGTTCCAAACGCTAAACTCCCACCCCGAGCCAGGAAGCCAATAAATTTTGAAACAGAAACCGTGTAACATGTCAAAGCTTTCCACGTAATTAGTATGCAAAAATATTGGACTTCAACACGCACCATTATGAGTGTAATACGACCGAGAGGCTCATTTTATATGTACCTAATTTTGAAGAGAAACAAACTTCAAAAATTCGTCACACGCGCCACATCCGCTGGCTTACACGCACAAGCACCCACAACAGCACCACTGTGATTCAGCCAAATCACGACACACAATGACACAATCGAAACATTTTCATTTGACGGCAGTGTGTTGTTTTGTTCAAACCTTTAAAGAGAGTTAACTGACACAATTGGATTTGGACGCTCTTAGACTTCCCAAATCATGTCATAATTCATTTGACATCACACGTGACATATCACGTAGGCTATTTATTAACAATTTCTTGTCATGTTCATCGAATTGGATAAGGAGATACAAAAACCGCCACAAAGCTGACCCTTGTTAGTGCGGTGATTCTATTTAAAAAGAATGCAAAGTGTCACGTTAACAAAATGCCGTTATCTGTGTACACCTTTTTTCCAGCTCTGGCTGGGTATCTCTATGGCTAACTTCGTATCGTGTTCTTCATGACGCAATAAATTATCGAAACCATACAATTTGAATAAACGACCACTTTTATCACAGCCATACAGAGCCTAGAAGCACAGAAAGAACCTGTAGAGTTTTGAATACTATACACATAGGTCCTGTCCTGTAGTTGGTCGTGTATGAGACTGTGTGTTGAATGTGTGCTCCAAGGTTTACATCAATAAGAAGTCATTTGAATAACTGGGCTTGTTTCGTTGCTATTTGTTTTGGGTTTCCATTGTGGGATGCGTCTTTTTTGTGCGGGGATCTTTTCAATGGGTCATTGTGGCTCATTTGGAGTCATTAGGTTGTTGTTGGGAGTCAATTAATTGCTTCGCCTTTCTTCTTGATTCACATTGAAGTGTGTGTGTCGCTATCGCTATTAATTAAATTCGAATTTGGGTAATTTGACAGATCATTTTTACTCGCTCAGGCTTTCGTTATGGAAGTGCTTTGAGATATTGTGAAGGTAAACTTAAGTTATGTGCTCAATTTGTGAATGTTGTATTGAGCATTGTTGTGGAAATCAATCTGGGATCTTACAAAGAAGCTCGGAGTGATGGATAACTTAACAAATGAGCGACAATTAAATGACAGACGTGATGCCACTCAGTATATTGTTGGTGCTGTATCTCGTAACATGTTAATCGAACCTAGAGATGCTCAAAGCTAAGTGTTGTCTAGTTTGACGACGGTCGATTCGTAACATATTTCAGCTGATAAATGGCAAGGTGTTGAATTTCTGAACATCCTAATAAAACTTATATATGACGCCATTGTAAAGAGGCATGCCTTTGCACCTTCGGCGTCCAAGTATAATTTGGGACTTAAGTATATGATATCATGGTCGTGTAAGGAGAAGCGCATGGTGGTCAAAAGATGTGTACCAAGTGGAGTGAGAAAGCTTTTAAATGAAGCCAAAAGCTGATAAAATCAACCTTTCTTTACCACATATAGCCAGTTTATTTATCAATAGTGCCGCGGAGGCTTGCACGTGTATGCAAGGTGAGCAAAAAGTGATGTATAATGTGAATTGTCTGCCATTTCATTCGAAGCGATGTTTGAATGTTTAAATTGATGACATCGTACATTGAAAAAAAAAAAACAGTGCACTCCGGGAGTGCCGACAGAAGTGAAAACTTGAACGTGTATTTTTTGAATCGTCAGGCAATATTTTGTTGTGCAGGAAATACTTTTAAATGAAGTGTTTTCTAGTTCATTATTATAAACTACTACTACAAAAACTATACTACCTACATTTTCATTTTCGTTTAATGCGCTATTGTGTACCTACATGAAAAATAAAGCATACTAGCTAATACCCGCGACTTCATCTGCGTAGAATTAGTACTTCGAGTAACTCATAAAAATATTTATATCAATCGGGTCTAAAATTTTCAATATTAGGACAACTGTCAACAAAACTGTTTTGAAATAACATAACAGCGCTTCTTACTATCCGATTTCCCCACAAAATTTTTAAAATTCCTTCTTAGATTCCTATGACTGTAACTCTCTTCCATAAATTAAATTCTTCTTTTTAAATTCTTCGGACATTACTGCGGAATAATTTTTCGCCAAAAACAACAAACGAAAACAGACTCAATAATAATTATAGGAACAAAAATATTTTATTTGAGCGAATGAATTTTTTCCTTTATTATTATTTATATTGATTACATTCGTTATTATGCAATTTGTAGAATATGAACATGTATTCGTTGTGAAATAAAACAACGAATTTAAACTCTCAGAACGCATCCATCAGCAGACAGAAATCACCAAACACACAAACTATCAGTCAGTGTTCTTAGACGTCTCTCTTTATTTTTCCCACGAAGTGTGTTCATTTTCCTTTTTCACTAAATTTAAATTAAATAAAAGTAAAATTTATATTGTTCGGACAAAAATCACACTTAATTAATCTTCAGTATAAAAATCGCAGTTTGCTAACACTTTAATGATTATTTTTTGGTACTAGAAATTGTTGCTATAGGCAAATCTTCTTTTTATGTGCATTTAGTGCGTTTATATTCATGGTCAACAAAAAGTTTTTCGTAAATATTAAATTCCCTCAAAAAGGTAGAGATACAACGATGTAGGAACACGCTGAATTCACACGTATTCACAGACAGTAAAATTGCGAGCGGTAAGGAGGGGCTTATATTGAAAAAATTTGCGGGGGGAATCGGTGAGACGTAGTAAAGCTGTCTGTCACCTGTCAGTCTATTTCATACTTAGTTTATGCTCTCTTCGGCCGTTGACTCTCTTTCGTGGCGGCTTTTGTGCTACGGCTACGGCTACGGCGCTACGGGCATTATGAATGAAAGATTATTTTTCCCTTAATCATAGGTAGTTTGTACACAACTGCGTAGTTGAAATTGTATGTAGTAAGATTGGTTGAGTGTGTGAACAGCAAGAGGTAAATATACTACTACCGAAACAGAAATAATAATAGAGTGGATGGATGGATGGATGGACTATTTTAAACACAAAAATTGCAATCTATTGCTTAAAACGTAAATTTACAAATGCATGAAATTAATTGGTATTCTTTAAAATGAATACCAGTGAAACTTATGAAACGCACACCCGATTGCCCCGCAAATTTTAGAAATAAAATTCTGTCTGAAATTACTTTAGCATGGCAAAGGCAAACACACTTCCCCACATCTTGTAGGCAAATTCTCTTAAGTTGCCTGAGTCGTCAAAAGTGGTTGGCAAATGGCAACGCGACACTGGTATCACACACACACTTGTAGGTAAATTCTCTTAAGGCGCGTTTTGCCATTGTATTTATATAAACATTAGTTGGCAGTTGGGCAAAACAAATCTCTTAAGTTGTCTGAGATGGCGTCATCGTTGCCAACTTGAAAAAAGTTGCCTTTTTCAAAAAGAATTACTAAAATTCTTTTTTTTGGGTAAAGTGGAACAGTAAATCAAAAATTAAACAAAAATATAGAAAAAATAAACAAAAACAATTTTTTTTTATGCAACAAACAGCTTTCAAATTTGTTTCCAATTTCATTCAACTTACTTGAAGTGGAAGCTGGATTGAGGAATGAAATTGGAAACAAATTTTAAAACTGTTTGTTGTTTAAATAAAATTAGTTTTTGTTTATTTTTTCTATGAGTGTGTTTAAATTTTTGATTTAGGTTCTATTTCACTTTACAGAAAAAAAATATATTTTAGGCATTCTTTTATTGAAAAAGGCATCTTTTTCAAGTTTAGCAGTTTTTCGTTAAAAAAGGCTGGCAACGATGCCGCTGATCTGACAACTTAAGAGAATTGTTTTTCCCAACAAATGTTTATATACAATGACCCAACTCGCCTCAAGAGTCTTCACGAACACTGGTGTCGGCAACATTGGTTACACAACATTGGTGTCGCGAGTTCAATGGTTTTATCCCATATCAAAAGTGCCCCAACGCGCCTAAAGAAGTTATCACTTAAAAAATATACATATTATGACATTCCTTTAACAGAGCCTTAGATGAGCTTACGTTTGGCTGGAAAGAACTATAATAAACGAGGTAAACATTTAAAGAGCTGATGAGCTGAGCCACTATCGCAGGCACTAAATTCCCCCCAAAATGTAATTTATGTATTTACAAAATCGAAAACCGTATAAAACATCCAAAACTTGTCAGTTCGTTTCTACATCAGCTTACAGTTTTTCTTTAACTGAAGAAGTTCATCACTGTCACTGTCATATTCAATTGCTCGGCCCCTTCCTATACTAATGAATTAATGAATTAATTAGAAAAAAAAAATTGTGTTAATGCATGTTCCGAATTTCGATATAAATATTCAGAATGCAGACCCGAATTGCTGTGGTCCTAAACCATTTGAGTCCATCAAAATAACTTTTTAATTCGCCATGCTCCAGCAGAGTCTTTAAAATAAGACAGCTCGGTTGCCTTTTAATTTATTCATTTCGAGAACACCATGAAATTGAAAGGAATATCTACAAAATGTTTTTTCCTGCAACAGATAGACAGACATATAGACGCAACACACAACTCCATGACAAATGTGCACCACACCATAAAAGAGTTTTTACTGCTTAAATTTCCCCCCAAAACCCTAAAAGAACTGAAATCGAACACTTCCTTCGAGTGCTCATTTCCATTGAGTTATGATGCAAGGTGGGCTGCGGAGTGGAGTAACTGACACTTCATTTGTCTGGCAAAAACTAAATGAAAAGACGGCGGCAGAGTTTTAACTTTTGATTAACACCGTAAATAATTAACATTATATTGCGCGTTTTCAAGGGGTTGCGTTTGCATGTGGAACAGTTGTTGTGTTTGTTTGTATCCCCTCCGCCATTGACAGGGCTACAAAGAAAAGCAATAACACTTTGTCTAAGTTAAATAGAGGTATTGTGTTGCTACTTGAAAATTTATTTAGACTATTACTCCATTCAGTTAAGCACATTGGGTTCATTGGGTTATCTGGTTCTGGGAGTCGTGAAAGATGATATTTTTATGGGAGGGGATCGAAAATAGATAAGCTGCTTAGCTCCCCCATAGCCTGTTGTTTTTTTAACGAAGGGGTTAAGTTTATGTCAGTACCTTTAAATTCCATCGATCTGGGAATGCAATATAAATTTTAAAAGTTTATAGCAATGGCAAGCTAAGGTCCTACCCTGCTATAGGTAGCTATTGGTCTAGGTATATTACTCATTATGGGAAGGTCGTTGGCAACATTTTACCATAATCACCTTTATTGAAAGAAACCCTTGACCTTATCAAGACCAACTTTGCTTAATTTTCAATCTCTTCATATCCGCCGTCCACAGTTCAGCAGATCCCGGAAAAAAGCCCAAGAAGTACAGATCGGTACTCGCCATCTTTACAGCATGTAAAGGGTTGGCCATCTAGTGGTTTCTTGACACTTACAGCTGTTTCCCGCTCGAAATCTTGACAGAAAGTCAGTATCATACCTCCGCGGAACGAAAAGAGTCGCTTTACGCTTGAACAACGTTGAGAAATATTGAATACTTATTTCCAAATTGAGTGCTCTGTAGCCCAAACAGTAGGTTTTTTGGAAAAATGTTTCGGCCGAAATTAAGCACTCACCGCGCCTGCAGTACGCATATGTATGTGCAAAAAGTTCGTGAGACTGGTATGGTAGTGGACAACACTCATTGTCCCCGTCGTCGTACGGTGCACACAGACGAGAATGTGGCTCGGAGTGTTGGCATTATTGGACCATTTTTCTTCAACAATGAGGCTGGGAACAACGTTTCGGTCAATGGTGGGTGTTACAGAGTCATGTTAACCGCTTTTTTTTTTACTGAAATTGAAGCCATTGATTTGGACGACCTCTGGTTCATGCAGAACGGCGCGCCATGCCACACAGCTAATGCAACAATCGATCTTTTGCGCGCCAAATTCCCAAATCGTGTTATCAGCCGTCGTGTCATTTGGCCGCCTCGGAGCTGCGGGGAACCGTGAAGGACCGATGTTATGCCAACTATCCGGAAACGATTTAAGCACTTAAGGTTAATATCATCCAAGCAATCCGTCAGCTACAGCCCGAAACCATCAAAAAAAAATTGGAGTGAGAGAATGCAGCCACTTGAACTAGGTTTTTTTTCCATAATTAATGGGAATGTTTACTCTTACTAATAAAGACATAATACATGGAAAAAATTAAATTTTGTTCAGTTTATTGCATTTTTTAAAAGAAACTTGTATTTGGCCCACCCTGTATAGAAACGAGGTAAACAGAGCCATGTCTAGTTTTACATTACTTCCTCACAGAATGTACAGAATGATGATGGAGAAAACTCGAAGCTTCATAAAGGTCAGAAACAATCTCTCCGCAGGTGTCAAGAAAAGGATTTAGACATGCTGATGTGGTGTCATTGTGCTCCGTCACTGGAGAGTCTGTAAGGAAGTACGGCAAAAATTTGTTTTGTGGTGAATGAGGGCAAAACAAAATATATACTCTTAAGAACGTCACGATACAGCTATAACTTTGTGGTGTACTTAGGGAGTTTGTCTACCTTCGTTAATTAATCTGAAGAGAAGACCAGCACCAGAATTTCATCGAAGAGTTACACTATGTTAATTGCTGTTACTATGACCAAGACCAATACGGCAATTGAGGAGTTGAGCTCTCTTTCTCGAAGACTAAAGAAAACTCTGTATAAGACAATTAAAATCCCAGTCCTACAGTATCGAGCTGAAGCTTGGACTTTATCTCAAGCAAATAAATATATCATCGGTCGCTTTGATAGGAAGATTTTTTGTAAAATTTCAGTCCCGTTTGCGTTGACTGGCTTTGGAGGTTTGCACCTTAGTTGTCTAAGATGGGTATGTTATGTAGAGCGAATGAAGGCAAACGCTGCGCCCCGTGTGGTCTTCGAGTCTAATCGGGAGGGACAATGCAGTAGAAGAGCCCCGTATTGATTGGCAGGAGCGAGCAGAAAGGGGAACTCCACCAACTTGGGGTGCGCAACTGGAGGCAGTTAGCCAAAGATCGCGCTAACTGGAGTCGCGTTTTGGTCAAAGGCCCAAGCAGATAAAACCTTGAAAAGGTCGAACAAATTGGGTGTATGTCGTTTTCGATTTGCGACTTATAGGGAAAAATATCAATGGTGATGCCAACCTGAAAGTATTTATGCCTAAACCCGAAGAAAATTATGCCTTTTTGAGAAAAAATTATGCCTTTTTGGTAAAAAAGTAAAAATTGGTTATTTAACAAAGGCACTCTAACGAACCTACGAGGTGACTAAAATTTGTCAACAGAATGTCGATCGATAGGTATTTAAACCTTTTTTGACCTCCGTAATAAAAGATTTGGATTGGGATATAGTAAGTGAAGTAGAGAGTTGGTAAATTAGCATGACGCACAGTTGAAAATGAAAATTAGTGATGACTTTGATCAAAGAATTTAACAGATTTACCAAATTCAAAATGTATTTGTTTGAATTAATTGTAAAAAATAATAAAACAAAAGTTGTATTTTTTCTTAAAATTTCTTACCTGTATTTGTACGTACCTATATGGTGTATTTGATATTGTCGATATCAAACAACTCAGCCGAGTTTAATTAAATATTGTGGATGTATTCTATATGGTTGTTTGTAGCTTAAAGGATTGGATATTTTCGACCCGATAGGTAGCGCTGTTGTCGATCTTTGAAACCACTAACTGATTGCAATGAAATTTAGTTACCTATATGGATGGTTACACCTTGAAAAATATAACAGTTTCGGACCCTGTAGGTGGCAGAGCTATCAACATTTTTTAATTTTTGAATTGAATACCTACTTCTGGGGAGTCAACTGCTGAATGTGTTACGAAAATTCTGATCTGGTGAGTTAACTGAAGCGAATTCTCTCGAATTTAAGTTCATAAAATTGAAAAAAAAATCAGTTTCAAACGGATAAACCTGAGACTGTATAATCCAATCTCTGAAAATAACAAAAAATCTACTTTCACCGTGATTCTCGTGAATTTGAACATTTTTAAAGTCAGAAAAACATTTTTATTTCTTTAAAAGACAAAATAACTTTCAATAACTTACAAAGATAGGTGTTTAAGATCGCGGGTATTTTTGGAAAAAACTTGTAGACACACTAGCGCTAAGGATCGAAGATTCTTTAACAACAACTCAAAGAGCGCAGTAGAGAAAGACTTTGTCTTTGGTGGCATCTGCAAGTGAAAGGCGGCGACCTCAACCAACTTGGAGTGGAAAGTGGAGGTAGTAAGCCAATCATCGCGCTTACTACAGATGCTTTTGGTTCAGACCCTAGTCCACCCCACACACTAGTAAGCAATTAAATAAGCAATAGATGTCCACCTCGAATTTTTACATATCACTACTTAATATGTTTTTCAACACATAGGCGACCAACTCAACTTCCGTTGATTATGGAGTTTTCAAGTTTTGTAGGTTATATATAAATGATTTGTTGCTTACAGCAATAACTCCCAAGAGCAAGAGCTCCACAGTGGGGGACGAAGTAACTTACAAGTTCTTGTAAATATTGAATTCTGACACGGAGATAGATATAAATATTTTCGAACGGAGAACTTGTTCGAATAGTGTCTGCACTGTGTTTCCATAGTGCCCATAAATCACTTGTCACTTCTTGTTTAAAGTAAAAAAAAATATAAACTAAAACCTCCCTTAGACGCGGTGCAGATAAGAGGATTCCAATTTCTATACTCAATTACTCGCTTCCACTTAAAACTTCAAAATAAAATATCTTGAAGTGAACATTCTAAACAGCCACCACAACTACAAAGAAATTCTTTCTTTTAAATTGATTCTATTTCCCGCGTATCCGATCCTTTCACTGGATCTCATATTTCAAAAAGAAAGTCGTTAATGTAAACTACCCGCTATTTGTGAAAATACACATATCAGGCGACATGAACTGACACTACCCCGCCAATGACTTGTTGAGTCTTGTACAGGATCTGCTTACGTTCCCCTGTCACAGAGAAATAAGATATTTTGAACTCCACTTGCATCTGCATCTTCCCATACCCATATAATTGACTGTGACAGCGCCTCAATTAAGAGAACCAGTGGAAAATAATTATCAAGTCTGACTTAAAACCACAGCTGGAGAGGTCATATCGCATCCTGTCATCGATCGAACTTGAAGAGGTACCTACCATTTGTAGACAGTCAGCAATGTGTAGAACTTATTAAATGCTCATTTTTATTGCACGCAAAACAGATGGTGACAGGATATTCCAGAATCTGAAGTTAGAATTTCATTTTCACTGGGTCGTTGTCGCTTCGATTGAAAGTAAGTATCATCCCCTCAACGGGTGAGCTACACACGGGTAAAACCACTTCCACGCATGTCGCATATGCACGTTTGCTGTGCTGATGTTTGATATTTGGCTTAGGATAACAAAAAAATATCAAAAATGAAAGAAGCGACAAGGATATTCCATTTATGTCTGTCGCTTTGTTTCTCCGCCACAAGGGACAATGTGTACTTTGAGGAGTTACATGTTCCGGTGATGTTTCCCGTATGACAGAAATACAATGCAAACGAAATGGATGTAGGTACTTTTGCTTTTTCTATTTTCAGCTGCGGTTGATCGGTGGACAATTAGAAGTATTTTGGAGCAGATGGTGCTAGAAATTAGTGTTGCGTGAGACATGAGCATTTCAGATGAGCATTTCAAAGCCAGGTTGACCTGTTGTCTACCATTCGATGGAGCGGTCGGGCATATTAGGTCAACTTTATTCTAACTGCTGACGCAAGGCCTGACGTAGTTGAGACGTATCATAGGCTGAGTGTAAACAAATTTTATGAAGAACGAATAACACCCAACATTGCAGTACTGACGAGGACCTTGTGACTTGTGAGTTCCACCAATACAAACTTTAGAATTTAGTGTGCAAAAGGGATACTGCTTTTGCTTTGGTAATCTGCTTCGCTAAATTTTAAAATTATACTTTGGTAAACAATTTTGTACGGAAGTTCGAAATTATTATTGGAATTGTCCGCTCTGCGTAACATTTGAAAAAAGATATCAGTGTCATTTGCCAATAAAAAATGTCCCTACCCCTTCGGGTAGGGGACAGAATATACCCGAGGTAGGCATGCCTGTCGTAAGAGGCGACTAAAATTCCACTAAAGCGGAGACAAAAACTTCGCAAAACCAATGCGGCAAAAAGTAAAACAAATGACCCGGTCCTCCTGGTAGGGGGTTTGTGTGTAGAACCTACTGAGCTACCTAGTAAAACTGATTCAGTTAAAACAAAAAAATGTATGGCAATGAACAAAACAAGAGATATAAATACCCCAGGTGGCAGACCAGGTAAACTGGAAAATCCACCCTCCTCGGAGGTCGGTCCCATGGATTCTGGGGGGGACCATTTATTGCTTCCTCAACAAAGCTCCAAAAGGAGTTCACTCACGCCGAGAACTCCACCAAAAATGGTCGCGCCAAAACAACATACGGCCAAAGATAGCGCTATAATCGTAAGCATTCCGAACATTCAAAAAGTAAAATGTGGAAATGAAATCAATATAGCTCAAAGTGAACGTAAAACAGATTCACAAGCGAAATTAAATGCCAGCAGCTACTACACTGAATGGCAAGCTGAACTTAAAGCAAGGAAAAATCTTGAAGAAATTGTCTTAAGCTTGCAAAAGCAGATAAAAGAACTTGAAAAAAAGGTTAGCCTTTTGGACAATACTGCCCAACCATTCCAATCAGTTCAGCAAGATAAACAAAAGGAATACCTCACTGATGAAGAGGAGCTTGCACTAGAGACAGAAAGACATCTGACTAAAAGTAAAAGACCAACGAAGAAACGAAAGGCAGAAGAAAGTCCTGAAACATCTGCCAGAATTTTTGACAATGTGGCTACGCCAAAACATGCAAATTTGCAAGCTAAGACGAAAGATAAAAGGACTGAAAAGACAACCATTGGCTTGAAAAGACAGCCTTTACCACCACCAATAATGATCTCTGGTGTAGACAGATTTGGTGAGCTAAAAAGTATTATTGAGCAAAAATCTAAGAAAACGTGCAAGCTCACGTCATATAGCAACAACAATTGGAAAATAAATGTTGATGACAGTGACACAATTAGAGTAGTCGTCAGAGGTCTTCACTTCTCGTGTGATGAACATAATATTGTTGAAGACTTAACTAATAAAAAATTTAAAATCATAGAAGCCAAAAACTTAATCAAAAAAGAAAAAACATCAGGTAATGAAGGGGAAAAAACTACAAGAAATAGAAAATTACTCAAATTGGTATCGTGTGCCGAGTACAAACGTTCTCGAACGATTGTCGTTAAATTTTTGTTAGTGAAATTGCTATTTAAAGTATATATTATAAAGTATAAAACAAAATCAAGATAGTGAATTTTAATTTTATTGAAAAAATACATACATATCTTTAATTTTTTCTGTAATAACACAAAATTTTAAAACAAAATTCCACTGCGCTGGTTTGTGCGGTAAATTTTATTTCCCTTTGTGCTCTGTTCGTAACAGTAAATTTTCTACTATGCCCTTGTGTGACCACTGCAAAGACGAGCTGCCGCCGGCAGGAGACTTTGTTACCTGCCCCTCTTGCGCTAAGAGACTCCACTTCGTCTGCACCACGGTGACCGAGCGTTCCTGGAGGTCAATGGGATCGAAAAGGGACATTTGGAAATGCCAGTTTTGCCGAAATGCTAACGAAAATACTCGGATTGATCCTATATCTTCATCGCGAATAACAACTCCAACAAATTCATCTGAATCGGAGGCTCAAGCATCTAAACGAAACAGAACTGAATTGAATAGTCCACAAAACAAGGAAACAACACTGATTCCAATGGATAATATTAATAATATAAACACAAGCACAATTCTAATTGAGTTAAAGAACATGAAAACCGAAATCAAAGGGATATCGGACTTTTGCAATTTTATCTCGCCCAAGTTTGATGAGATTAATAAAAATATGGAAAAAAACAACAATATATTGGACTCACTTATGAGCGAAATTCAAAAACTTAAAGACTCTCATAAAGAAAAAGACGAACAAATATCTAACTTGCAAGCACAAATTAACAAACTAGAACAACAACAAATAAGAAATTGCATAGAAATAAAAAATGTTCCTCCAAAACAAAATGAAAATCTACTTGAAACTGTCAAATCGATAGGAAAAACAATTAATCAAGAAGTAACGAACATGGATATATCGGACATCTACCGCACAAGAACTAAAAACCCGGAAAAATCTTCAATAATTGCTACTTTCCACACCAATTTAACAAAATCTGCATTTATGCAAAAGGCTCGCGCAACGCGTCCATTAACAGTTGCAAGAATAAACCAACATACGGAAGAAAATGCTAAAATAAACGATGCATATAACAACAACAATGTCTACGTAAATAACCTTCTTACTAATGTCAATAAACAACTGTTGTGGCTGGCAAAGAAAAAGGCCAAAGAAGAAGGCTGGAGATTTGTGTGGGAAAGCGCTGGCAAAGTATTCGCTAGGAAAGAAGAGAGAGCGGAAGCTTTTTCCATCCAAGTGCTTGGCGATATTGATAAAATAAAACGCAACTAAGTGTACCATGTACAGTAAAAGAGCAAATATTTATAGCAAGTATGAATAATGATATTATTGAGGAGGTTTCAATCGAGTTGAATTTTATTGAGTTTGGAGATTTTTCTGAAGCACAAAATGAATTAAAGAAAATGAATTTTCGGTGTTTATGTTTTAACATAAGATCACTAAGAAGAAATTGGGATATTTTTAATGTGCGTATAAGACCAATTTTAAGTTATATTGATGTTATTATTTTGTTAGAAATTAACATTGAAGAAAGAGAAAATTGTTTGTACAATTTCATTGGATTTACTCCAGAATTTTCAAACAGGGTAAATAGAAAAGGCGGAGGTATAGCGATATTTATAAAAGATTACTTAAAATACGATCCAGTAGACCTAGAGACTATTTCTTTTGAAAATTGCACTATTAAAATCACATCTCTACCAAAAGAACTTATAATCTGTGGAATTTACAGACCTCCAAGTTTAAGTCAATCTGCATTTATTGATGAATTACATAAGATAACAGATATGAGAAATTCACAAAATAACTTAATCATTCTTGGTGACATGAATATTGATTTGAAGGACAAACAAAATAACTATGTTCTCAAATACAAAGAAATGTTAGCTTCAAAGGGCTTATTCAATGTAATAAAGGACTACACTAGAGTTGATCCAAATGTGGGAAGTTGCACGCTTATTGATCATATATTAATCAATCTGCCAGAGTATAAAACTTTTTCAGCAGTGGTAGAAACGGATATTTCCGACCATTATAGCACCTTATACGGAGTCTATGATAAATCTTTAATTCAAGAACGCACCGAATTACAACCAATCCTGAGCACGCTTAGAGTAAATGAGTTGATTAGAAATATGGATTGGACATCAGTTTTGTTTGCTACGGATGCGTAAGCCGTATACAATTCTTTTGTAGGTAAGATGAAACAAATATATGCAGATTCAAAAGTAGTATACGCTAATTACAATAATCGCAGAAAGAATCCTGCTTGGATTACAACACACATTATGGAAAGATGCAAAGAAAGGGATGTACTTTACCGTAGATGGAAAAATAATCAAAATAATTTAACATATAAAACTGAGTATAGAAAGATACGAAATCAGATAAATAAACAAATATGTACAGCTAAAAACCGGTACTATAAGGAAAAATTCGAGCTAGCAAGAAATGATGTCAAGAAAACGTGGCTATTAATAAATGAAGTTTTAGGAAGAAAAAAATCCCGTATAGATGACACGATTGCAAGAAGTTTCTCATCCAACACGAGCCTAGAGTTATCTAATAATTTTGCAGACTTGTTTTCCCAACAGGCAGCATTTATAATACATACCTGCAACATTGCAACATCGGATCATAGAAATTCTTTAAATGGAGACACCATATTTTTGGGAGACGTCGACTGCGCTGAAGTAGAGAATCTGTTGTTACAACTAAATATCCAAAAATCACCGGGAGCAGATGGTGTTAGGGCAATAGAACTAAAATCAAATGCTGATATCTTTTCACCAATAATAACGAAGTTAATCAACTTAAGTTTTTCCTCAGCAATTGTTCCAAAAAAACTTAAAGAGGCCATTGTTCGACCAATTTATAAAGGAGGTAGCAAAAAACTGACGGCAAATTATCGTCCTATTACAATTCTGCCTTCGATAGAGAAAATCATGGAACAAATAGTAGCGGAATGATTATGGAGCTTCATTAAAAAGCATAACTTGATAAGTAAGAACCAGTATGGTTTCCAAAAGGGGAAAAGTACGAATCAACTTTTAGGAAAATTTGCTGACTCAATAAACAATAGCTTGAGTAAGCGTCACCATATACTAGTTATCTTTTTAGACTTCAGCAAAGCATTCGACACCCTGGACCATAATAGACTTATTGACGCTGTAGAAAGAGTAGGAATTAGAGGAAGGTTGGCTAATTGGCTGAAGGACTACCTCTCATTAAGGACCTTTCGAGTCAAAATCAAAGAGTGCCATAGCAGTGAACATGGTATACGATATGGGGTTCCTCAGGGATCCAAATTAGGTCCTCTGCTATTTATTTTGTATACCAATGAAATGCTTAAGTGTCTTAAAAAGAGCACCCCATATGCATTTGCAGATGACACTGCCATTGTAGTATCTCACCAGTCACTTGAAGAGGCATCGAGAATAATGCAAGGAGAATTTGATGAAGCAAGCAAATGGTGTCATGACAATGGGCTGGTAATAAATAGTCTAAAAACAAAAGCTATGCATATACGCAGTCCAAAGTACCCGAAGACTACTATTGTGTTGAAGACTTTCCGATGTCCCTCCAGCATATTAAACGAAGAAGTTATTGAGTTTGTGGATACCTATAAATATCTGGGCATAACAATTGACTGTCACTTTTTATGGGAACCTCACATCAACATTCTAAGAAACAAGTTAAAGGGATCTTTGTTTGCACTCGCCTGTCTTCAATATAAAGCGTCAACTTGTGTTCGTAAAGCGGTCTACCACGCTCTCATAGAGTCGAGACTTCGATATGGAATATTAGCGTGGGGAGGTGCAGCGCAATCACACATTGACAAATTGCAAAACATACAAGACAGAGCTAGGAGACTGCTTTCAAGTTCAAGATCAAGTAACAGTGATGTTCAAATACTCAAGGTGAAGCATATCTACGAGATGAGTGTGGCGATGGAGCACTTTGGCGAAACAATCTTCAGGACACCTATCGATCACCAACATCACACCAGAAGACAAGCGATGGGTATGTACCAACTTCCACCAATCATCAATGAATATGGAAGAAGATGTATGATGTATACCGTCCCGACCTTGCTCAACAATCTCCCTCAAGACTTAAGAAATTTAAGAGTAGTCAGCGAAAGAAAAAGAAAATTAAAACAGTATTTTCTCGAATCTATAACGTAAATTGAAAAATCTAAAACTTAAAAATTAAAACTTAAATTTTTTTATTTTATTTTTTTTTTTATAATGCACTGAATTCTTTTGTAATGAAAATTAATTTAATGGCAACCAATAATACACAAATCCATTTAAAACAATCTCCTGCAGATAAGCCCCATGGCTTCGCAGGTATCAAAAAATGTAATTTACTGTATTAGCTAATTAAATAAATAAAATAAATAAAATAAAATAAATAGACCCCTTTTTATGCTCTCCTTTCACAATCAGGAAGATATTGAAAAGGTATACGCTATTAAATCAATAATGAATATTGTTGTCAAGATTGAGCCTCTTCGAAGAAAATCCAACTCTTTAACTCAATGCAAACGATGCCAAGCTTTCGGGCATACACAAAGCTATTGCAAAAGAGATTTGCGTGCGTTAAATGTGAAGGAAAACATCCAACAAATAGTTGTCCACAAAAAAAAGATGAGAAAGTAAAATGCATCAACTGTCATGGAAACCACCCAGCTAATTATAGGGGCTGTCCGGCAGCAAAAGAATATCAAGAAAAGAAAAAGAGAGGTACTGCCAAACACCAACAGAACCCTCTTAAAAATACGAACAAGAAACAGGTAAATGTCGAAAACAGCGAAGTCGACAAAATACCAATTGCGACAAAAACAAACACACCAGTTGTGAATAACAAATCATATTCCCAAATTGTGAAAAATACACGTAAAGAAGAAGAAATATCAGTAAAGGAAATGCTTTCTACTATTATTCAAAGATTGGATAATCAAGATAAAGTTATTAAGCTATTGAGCAAAGAAGTATCCAAAGGAAAAAATCAACAAAATAACAATGACTGAAAACCTAAAAGTCGTAACCTGGAATGCAAATGGTTTACACCAACACATCTCTGAATTTCAGGTATTTCTACGCAATGAAGACATTGACGTCTGCCTGATTTCTGAAACCCACTTTAAACAGGGAACAACAATTAGAATTCCTGGGTACCTCTGTTACCACTCTCCCCATCCTTCTGACAGTGCCAGGGGAGGTAGTGCTGTAATTGTAAAAAGTATTTTAAAACCCTACGAAATGCCCAAAATAGGAAAACAAACCATGCAAGTAGCGATAATAAACATTGCGACTAAAAGCAAGCAATTTAACATAGCTGCTATATACTGTCCACCTAGACATTCGCCTACAGAGGAAGATCTTAACGACCTTTTTCGAGCTCTAGGTACTAACTTTATCATTGGAGGTGACTTCAATGCAAAACATACCTATTGGGGGTCCAGATTAGTAACGACGAAAGGCAGGAAGCTTTACAAAGCAGGGCGAAATTTTAATTGTAACTTTATTTCGACTGGATCGCCTACTTATTGGCCATCCGACCCAGCAAAAATACCAGACCTTATTGACTTCTTCATAACGAAAGGAATCAATAGAAAAGAAGTAAGAGTTGAAAACAGTGATGATTTGTCGTCGGATCATACACCTGTAATCTTAACGATTAATGGCATGTCAGTAGAGCAGATAAGCAATGAAAGACTTACCAGCAAAAGAACAAACTGGTGTAATTTTAAAAAAATACTCGAAGGTTTTATAAACCTTAGAGCTCCACTGGCCACAATAAGGCATATTGACATCGAAGTGGAACAATTCATTGCCGATATTCAACAGGCGGCAGAAGATGGTACACCAACTATTCAGCAACGTAAACAAGCATCGATAAAATACCCCACAGAAATTAGGGAACTAATATTAGAAAAGAGAAGAGCCCGGAGAAAATGGCAAATGACAAGATATCCCGGCGATAAAACTCTATTCAATAGACTTAACAATAAACTTAAAAAAAGTATCAGTGAGTTTAAAAATAGAACTCTTACTAAATATCTTTGCAATTTAACTGCTGACAAAGTCACAGACTACTCCCTTTGGAAGGCTGCCAAATATTTAAAAAGACCTCAAACGCAAGATCCCCCGTTAAAAACATCTGATGGGAAATGGATCGGCGACCCAAAAGAAAAGGTCAAACTATTTTCGGAACATTTAACAAATGTTTTTAAACCTTTTCCAAGTAGTGTGGCAAACGAACGCCTTGAATTCTTTGATAGGATAGATGAAGACGTAATCCCTTACGTTTCACTTAAAGAGATCAGCACATGTATTCATAAGCTCTCTAATAGAAAATCGCCAGGTTATGATCTTATAACTGCCCAAATTCTGAAGGAGATACCCTTCATAGCATTGGTTAAACTTAAGCTTTTAATTAATACTTGTTTTAAGCTAAGATATGTTCCTTATCATTGGAAGATAGCAGAAATTATAGTTATACCTAAACAAGGTAAACCCCCATCAGAAGTCACCTCATACAGGCCAATCTCACTTTTACCAGTACTATCAAAACTTTTTGAAAAACTGCTTCTCAAAAGACTAGACAGAATAATAGAACAAAGAAGGCTTATTCCCACCCACCAGTTTGGGTTTAGAAATAAACACTCGACAATAGATCAAGTACATCGCATAACAAATATTATAGAAAAATCGTTAGAAGAAAAGCAAGTTTGCTCTACACTATTTTTAGACGTTGCTCAGGCTTTTGATAAGGTCTGGCATAATGGCTTACAGTATAAACTTCATAGGGATCTACCAAGACAATACTATGAGATACTTAAATCTTATATTTCAAATAGATTCTTTAGAGTTCGCTATGGCTCAGCGTATTCTGAACTCAAAGAATTACAAGCAGGAGTTCCACAGGGAAGTGTTCTGGGACCAACCCTGTACTTATTGTATACTAGAGATATACCACATACAAACGATGTGATGATAGCTACATTCGCAGATGACACTGCTCTTCTATCAACTGATGGATGCGTGACTAAATCCACAGAAAAGCTACAAAATTCTGTTAACGAGATATGTGATTGGGCCCAACGATGGCGAATTAGACTAAATGAGTCAAAGTCCACTCATATCAATTTTACAAATAAAAAAATAACAAACGCTCCTGTGGTTATTAATAACCAAGTAGTTCCTTATTCTAACACAGCTAAGTATCTGGGTATGAATCTAGATGCTAAACTGAAATGGAAGGAACATGTGAAAAAGAAAGTAGAAGAGTTAAATATTAGGTATAGAAAACTGTATTGGTTGCTAGGACATAACTCTGAAATGTCCACTGAGAATAAAATTTTAATATATAATCAGATACTAAAACCTGTTTGGACGTATGGTATCCAATTATGGGGTTGCACAAAGAAAACAAATGTACAAATAATACAAACTTTCCAAAACAAAGTCCTTCGGGGAATAGTAAATGCCCCGTGGTATATTAGAAATAATGACTTGCATCGTGATTTGCAGATTGAACTTGTAACGGAAGTAATTAAAAATTACGCAATTCGTCACAATGACCGTCTGCAGATGCATATTAATCCCGAAATAATAGACGTCTTAAATGTACGATATAATATTCGTAGATTAAGAAGAACTAAGCCTCACGAACTTATAATCTAAAAAATATGAGAACCCGTATCTAAATTGTAATACCTTCTCAAACGCAACTGAACGTTGAAAGTAAAATCATTTGTCGATCTTTCTTTGATTGGTCATGATTAAGGAGGTGTTTTTAGTGCGGTTAGAGTCCCACACTACTCTGGGTTTCTAACCCCATTGTGTCTTTCGAGATTTTCACCTTCAATAACAAAAAAAAAAAAAAAATCTATATCCTGTTTTCTAATTGGATCGGCTTTAGCTGCTTTTTTGGGAGCTTTAGCTGATGTTTTGATAGTGAAGTACAGTAGAAATCGGTTATAACAATACCTGATATAGCGATGAACCGGATATAATAATATATTTTCCAAGTCCCGGCAAAACTCCGTTTAACTCAAGGTAATTTGCTATCGGTTATAACGATGCCGGATATAACGATGAAATCGGTTATAGCGATGAAAATTTATCATATTTAAGTCTAAAAACTGTTTATAGCGATGGTTAAAAACGTTTTCTTACATGCCTACAGCCTGTTATTTTCATTCAATATCACCGAAGAGTTCATTCATTAAGTACATATTAATTTCTCTTTGAAACAAGTTGAGTGTAGAATTGTTAAGATGGTGACAATACAAAATAAGCGGAAATCATTTTCCATTGCCCAAAAATATGAAATGCTTCATGGTCCTGAATCCTATATGGGCCCCTTCGAATGCAAATTCAAACGTTGGAATCCAAACATTGGACAACTGTCTTCGAAAAATATTTTACACAGCTTAATGTTCAAAACAAACACAAATTAGTGATTTCTTTCCTCAACAATTTTCTTAAGCATTTGAAGCAATTATTTTTTTAATAAAGGCCTAATTTTTTTATTATTTTCATTGTACCGGATATAACGATGAATCGGTTATAACGATGAAATTCTAAGGTCCCTTCGATATCGAATCGAATTTATAAAAAAACCAATTCAACCGAAGAAAACCGGAAAAAGTATCGACGAGTCCGTACAATGAGTGCAACTCCAAGATACGACATACAAAGTTTTCTCCCGACCAATAGTTGCCTCAATGTTGTCCCTCGCAAAACAAAATTAAGAACCCCAGCACTTTGGCATTCCCTTCACTCGCTCTCAATGACACTCCAGCTGTCAGTTCTTTAGACAAATCTGCCGACTGGGCAATTTGCTGCTATATTTCAGATTGCATCATAAGCAAAAACCTGAATTGATTTATAGGTATCTAAAAATATTTTTGGAAGTTTTGCATTTTTGTTTTATTTTTAAACTAGCCCGGCTTTGTCTGCGCCTTTACCTTTCATATAAAGTCTTGTCCACATTTCTCAAAGTGCTTTGTCTCGACAATGAACGTCAATGTTCCAAATTGTACAACTTTAGCTCCGAGAAATAACACGCCGTAATTATAACAAATTTTAGTCTCGACTTTAAATTTACCGAAGCTCACAATTGGGAAATTTGTTTGGAAAATATAGCCACTCTGAACTAAAATTTAAAGTCGAAACTAAAACGGTTTATTGGCGAGGTCCATATGTTTGCTTACTCATCCATTTTTTGTCATCACTCCTCACATTGTGTAGAATACTTCCAACAGGCAATATACGTCTATTTACAAAAGTCCACGACTATCCCGCCTATTTTCCGCAAAGTTGTCCAGAAATAGCGTTTTCATTGATTTTGTTTGCATGAGCGGTGGCACGTTCCTTAGGATTTTTATATAAATATACTAGCTATAGCCCCTGGCTTCACCAAAGCAAATTTGAGTTTTAGTTTTAGAACTTGATAAAAAACCTTCAAAAAACATCTACCTTAAAGACATGTGCAACCAGAAATTTTGTTTAATATAATATTATTGAGGTAAGCGACTTGATCATTTGTGGGAACAAAAATAGACCCTTCGCTCAGCTAAGGCTGTTCTTTCGTATTGACAGAGTTTTAAATGAATTTTTAAAGTCAGTCGCAACCTGACAAAAGAAAGATCGCCATTATTAAATTCTGGGAGTTCACAAAGTTATACTCTTTTTATACCGCACCGAAAACTCGAACACCAACTAGTTTTCGTTTGACCTTTCAATCAGATGTGACCTGTGATACACTATCCGTGTAACTTCTATGTAAACTTTTTTGGTTACAAATTTCAATCGCCTTATTTAATAAAAAGATTTCAAATCATTTAAAGAAAATATTAGCCCAGCAATTAAGTGCGGGAAATGATTTAAGGTTGGGAGTTGTGACTTCCGTTCGATCAGCTGTCCTGTTAATTTGCTGAATATTGTAAAAGGTTTGTATGTTTCAGCAATCACACAACAAGTCGACCCTTTTGGATGGAAGATAAAATTAGGTCGGTTTGTCTAAGCTTAAAAAGCTTGACCCTTCATCCTTTTAGGCAAGAGGGAAATGTCAAAGTTGAATCTATAACGGTTATAGACATTTGTGATATCTTAAGTAGGTAAGTAAAAGAGTTACTTGTCGTCGATTTAAAATGAATATAACTACTCTATCCACCAGCTTCACCCAGTCAAGCTGATGCATGTGCAGGACTTATTCTAAGCAATCGGCCCTAGCGAGGTATCCGTCCGAACAGAAAATTCACCGATTTAATACGATTCGGAGGATTTTTGTTGCGAGGTATTTTTCTTTGCAGCCGGTTAGAGAATTTTGCCGTAACAAATGTCACATACTCCATCATTTTGCGTTGCAGTCCGATCAAGTTTGTTTTTGCGAGTGACTTTTCTGAGAGCTTTACAAGAATTGTTTCCGATATCCTTCGAACACAATCAGTCGCTGGATTTTTTTTACGTTTTGCAGTGAACTGTTAAGCAAAGCATTTTTTTTGTATTTCAATTTGTGTTTCCAGTGCAAAATCAATGCGTCATCGCATTTCCATTATTTTTTTTTGAATACGGATACCTAGGTACCTCGAATTCGATTTGAGGTTCCGAGGCTCGGTGTCCCACCGAGCGATGAATCCCTATATCTACCATCAGTAAAAAATGTGTTTCTTTCATAGTTGTCTACGGCCTCCATCTATACCATAACTGATTAGTATGTATACCTTTGAAGCCAATAAAAATCGTGATAGACGTCCATAATTACTACCATACAGGAAGCTATAGGTCTGACCCTCCCTCCTGTAGCTAAATTGTTATATCATTCATTCCTCGTTAGTAGCGCATCTGTTAAGCGAAAGTATATTAATCAAAGCTGTCTCTGCCAATCCTACATATATAAACATTTCGCCGTCCTAAATAACATACATCATAATTATTTATATAAATACGCTTCATCCGTTCATGTAATGCAGTGGTTTAATTTGAATTACAAAAACAAACATGCTGCTGACCTTTTACGATAAGCTATGCACTCGTTGTCACTCATTCAGATTCCACCCGATTTAACTTTATTTTATAATTAATTCGGGTCGCCAAAGTCATAAATATACCACAGGTCAGACACCCATTTCGATAATGAGAGGCCAGTCCCAGCGCAGTGCCCAATGACTATAAATACAGCACAACAAAGCCACTTTAGTGGGATTTCTCTATTCCATATAGACCCATTTTATTTACCAAATGCGTGTGACAGAAAGATGGAATAAATACGGAGAGGATGAGAAAAACTAACACTCGCCCTCATCACAATGCACAAATGAATGGTGTTGACGACGATAATAAGCACTGAATAATTGGCAATTACACGAGCTGATGCGCACCGCTCGCTATCAATGAATGTGCAACTGTATACCAGCTGAAAGCGTTTGAGAATTGAGAGATGAGGCTGTTTAGCTGTAGCAAGAAAACCCCTGCTGCTGTAGATTGTAGAAAGAAGTAACCACGAGGCTCTCTTAAAGTTAAAATTTTCAGTTTATTGTGCTGTCATTAGATTAGAAAGAAGAGGACGTTTTACAAGTATATCATGAGAGAATTTGATGTAGCTTCTCATGTCATATATCATTACATATTTCTTCTTTGATATATGTACCTACATAATATATTTAGCAGACATAACACACATTCTCATGAGATTTATTACATCTGATGCAAACGAATCACGATACTTTATTGACATGATAGAGGTAACCTTGACTTGAATATCTCAAAAGGCTTGCATGCAGTTTGTTTTGGCTAACCATATGCACACACTGTAGCCGCCTTACTAGATTGAATTCGAATGGGTAGGGCTAGGTTAGCTGGCTGCCTTGTAAGCTACACATCGGAGTTGTAGGTCCATTGTGAAACCACATGATTGAGGGCGAGGGAAGGTAGCCACAAATTCTAGACCAAGTATACAGATGGAAGCCTTGTTGCTGCGTACAAGCTTTGAGAGCTCTGACTAATGCCACGTTGGGAGGTCCAAAGGGCGATCGAAACAGTGAAACCGAATGTCATACAAGTTCGAGTTAGTTAATGGGTAGAGGTGGAGTGAAAATATGGTTTGTCTTCCGACAGAGAGCGGATGAGTGAAGTAGTCCACTTACTGCATTAATCTTCTGACAGTCTGTTGGAGGGTTTACTGCAACAAGTTTGGTGATGGTTTGCCTTTGATAAGGAGCCTCAAAAAGTACATTCCCAGCCTCTGACAGTGACAGCGTATGAGAAAGTTGCAAGAAGTAGCCATCTTCTTTAAACTTACGCAAAGAGCTGGACAGTGTCAAAATGGGTAAACATTTTCTAATTTTTATCCTTGTCTCTACAGTTTTTACAGAAAGGGGGTTCCCTGCTCCCATTTAGAACACAAGGTGGCGCAAAATAAATTATCCTATCGGAAGATGTTATGAATACTTTATTCAAATGACGTCGTATGTCAATCATAGCAAGCATCCACTCGAAGCCACTGTGTTGTGCGGCGTTCACGCGGGAGGAGTGATTGGGATGTATTTTTTGAGGACTCCTTCGGCAATACGGTCACTGTTTCTGGCGAACGCTCTAGACCTGATTAACGACTTCTTACTGCCGGAATTGGATAAGCAGGGCTTGGTGAATATGTGATTTCAACAAAACGGTGCATACTCACATACAGCACGAGCCACAATAGATATTGTGAAGGAAGCATTTCCCGGTCATATAATCCTTTTGGTGATTTGGCATGGCCAGGAAGATCGCCCGATTAAACCACCCCAGACTTTTTTCTCTGGTGCTACTTGAAGTCGCGTGATTATGTTAACAATCCTAAGACTATCGCACCCCAAGGAGAACAGTTATCACCGGATAAGTTATCTTGAGGAAAGATGGAAAATGCAATGAAACGGGCACAAATGTATATCAACACTGGCGGCAGCTACTTGACGAATATCATCTTTTCCACTTAACAGAAAAAATTGTAAAGGTCCAAATAAAGATTTCCAATCATTTCATTTTTGTATGTGATTCAAAAACAAAATTGGATGATTAATTTTGTGTCACCCACAACTTTGCTCTGTCGTTATCTTTACAAATACAAAATTTGAATCGGAAAAATCAGGTATCAGATGAGCTTTTGTCTTTTGTCTTTCGCCATCGGAACCAGCTGACTGAAAGACCCCAGTCTGTGTTTTTCCTGTTTAAGCGATGGATGATCTAAGCGTGGAGATCGAAGGATTCATATTTCATAATGAAACAAACCAGCTTTTTTCTTTCTAACGGTTCCCCGGCTAAAGTTATTCTCCAGTTACCTATTGAAAAATCAGGATTCTGGAGACGAATCAGGCAAATGATAGCCAGTCTCCAGTGGAGGTCCAGGCGGTAGCCAATATTGGGCGGACAGGAATATACCTCCATGTTCTAACTTCGGTATTGCGTTCTTCTAAGCGAAGATTCATCTCGGCCACCGTTTCTTTGAGAAACTTTATAACACTGATAATTTTTGTCGGCATGCCAGTCCAAGAATTTCAAAACTACCCTCGAAATTTTCCTGTCCTCAATTATCATTCAAGAGTTTGAGCGGCCGGTGTATCGGTTTTCCTTGCCTTTTTTTAAGGTCGAGTCGAGAGATAAAAGAGATAAGAGATAGAAAGTGCTATGAATGATACAGAAAAGAGAAATATGTTAGCATGCAAATATGTGAAAAAAATGTCGTGATATACTTTATATGAGAGTTTTCAGCATTCCTATTCCGTTTCTGTCATTTTTGTTTTTCTGTTGATTGAATTTGAAGACAAAAGCAAAACAGAACATGCTGTACGTAAACGTACACACAGTCAGCATCATAAGAACTCAGAAGACATAAGTATCATCAACATTTTATATCGTATTCATTCAAGAGAGCAGTGCGATTTCTCTGCGATACGATATTTACGATACACTAACACTTCACTCTCATGTCTCACGTCTAGTCTCATACAGAAATCTCTCACGAGACAAAGTACGAATGAAAGAGCACGACAACGACACAGAAGACAGAACAAGAACACTAGGCAAGGCAAGGCACCTGATTTGGAATTGCGGCAGTTGTAAAACAACCGTTATCCGAATAGGGTGTATTTTCTTGTCAGTCCGAGTGACAAAAATCGTGTACGCAATCTTTCACTTTACTCATTTTGTATGATGAAACCATTATCTCGGTCGATGATAAATTTACTAAAGGATTAGCAGTTCGGTCTTCGGTCACTTTGGTGCGTGCAGACTTATTATCTCTGAGCGTTTTGTTGTCCAATCGTTCACTTGACACCGTAATGAATGTGTGAATCGATACAGCACGATTAGCCTAGCGCCATCGAAACCTAATCAAAGTGAAAAAAGGAAAAAAAAACTTTGTACCTAAAGAAAATTCAGGATGATTGCACTTGCACACAACAATTTATCAGTCTGACTTCCAGGGTGGGTTGGTCGCTCCTTGTCGACTGTCACAATGTTCGACAGGTTGAAAATTGCTCCTGGGTCGGTAATGTACTAAGTGGCATATAGAGTGTGTGTAACAACAACCCCTGGAGGATGAAAGTGCTGCATGCAAAGAAATTATTATCATTGGATGCATTTTTTTGTTTCTGTTTGTCCCCCCGCGTTTAGTATCTCTGTCAGCGTAGAAGTTCAACCGTGTGTCGTGCCGTGATTTGAACGCGCTCTTGGTAAACTGTGAAAAAGGTGCGAGTAGTAGTTCGTGCAGTGCATTTGCATAGTGTTTGATTTGATAGAGAAATTATCTTTTGATTTGATGCTTTCTTTAAATGACATGCGTATGTCATAGTGCAAGTGGAAATAGTAGAAGAAAATCCGAGAGTAGGTAAATAACCGGCGGAAATTTTCTACATGAATTATGTGCTTTTGAAAGTCACCAGTGGATAGCGGATGTATATGCATAAATTATATCAAAACTTTGGGATTATAAAGAGACATAAATAGCAACGGGAAAGACTATTGCAGACGAAACTACTTTGCTCTTCTGAAAATAAGGTGAGTCGGTGGTTTTTATTTAGAACTTTTGGGCAAAAGTGGGGAATTTTTATAGGGCAGATAGCTAAAGTAAAGCCGGTGTAAATTTAGACCGGCTTGTCTTCGTGATTAATTACTACAAGACACTGGCACGCCCAGCTGTAGGTTCTTGTAATAAATTCAGTTTGAGCTGGTTTTGTTTTTTGTAGCTGCATTTATTTCACATGGATTGGCTCTATTGGTATCTTTTATAAAGGTTAAGGTTCTCTTTATCAGAACAAGTACTTAGGTAGGTACCTGCCGACAGAAATTTGTTCAAGATTCTTGATTTCTTCTAGATATATGCACAAACGATTTGCTTCTGTAAAATAGTTTAAGCCCAGAAGAAGTTTGAGCGTTTTCGCCGTACAGAATGCCCACACTGAATTTTTCGCCAGTCTTTTTAAATCATTTAGCACCAAATTTATTTTATTATCTAAAACCTTCCTACTAGTTCGTTGATACATATAAAAAGATACCTTCACCCCAGTGGTATAGGTTGCTCCTTAAAAGTAGAGTGGCTTTTATTTATATGGGTGGATGGATGAAATGCTATCGAACTCAAAGATTGACTTGAACCTAGGTACGTTATGACTATTCTTGTAGCATGCGAGGTATGGACCTTTTGCGACTTTATCGTAGCAGAATGCATTCCGATATGCCTCTTTGTTGACTAGATGGAAAGTGCGGTTCTTTTGGCAATTGTGGAGTGATTCAGGTCTGTATGGAGTTTTATTGGTTCAATACTTGAATTTGGTTGTTTTAAAAAGTGTTGTCGTCTTAAATCAAAATACGTTTTTATTATGACGACAGAAATCGAATACCTACTAAATGTTGTATTGAATGGACCTCTTACCTCAATCAATCCAATCTAAAAAAAATTTAATCAATTTCATAAATTTCGCTTTTGGGGTGTTACAATATTTACACAAGTGCTCACATTTCTCATGCTAAATTACTCCTTGGATTATTTGTTCCTTAATAAAATAGGTAAAGCTCAGCTCAGGACCGTAAATAGTTATGACATCAGCAACGTCAGCCTCCAAAACCCATTTAGTATATGTTTTAGTCTAACTCTCTTACTTCCGTTTTAAATTGTAAGCTTCCTTCAAATTGGTATAACAATATTTTGGATGGTAATCTGACTGCATGCTTCGGTGATTGGGTTGACTCTTGCTGCTATTTTTGTTTGGTCTTATCTTAATTATTAATTCGAATGTATTTGGCTGGTTGATGGTAAAATTTACGTACAAAGAAAAACTGGGAATCTCCTATTCTCTCTATCTCGATTTCTTCTTCTTGCCAGACTAAATAAGTCACAATCTCTTAAATGGGTATAATTTATGAAATAAAGATGACGGTGCTGGTGCTAATGCGGGTGTTAGTATCATCAAGTCCAAATGCCGATAATTAGAGCTTCTCCTATCAGGAATTTGGGTTATTTTTGGTATTTTATTTTCAGAGCAAAAGTATACCTAGTCCTGCCATAAGTTCTGTTACAAATACAAAGCGCTGTAGAAAAAAAACCAGTTAACATATCGTATTGAAAATAGTTTTGTTTATTAGCTTACATTATTGGCAATAGAATAAAATTAACTTCACTCAAAATGGACGCTTTTGGCTTTCACACAAGCTCTTAAACGTAGTGGCCATTAGGCTATAGCGGCACGTACGGTTTCAAAAGAGATCGTGGACGCTGCTCTGGTCAATGCTGCTCTAAGACTTTCCAAATTTCTGTGGGGAGTCTTACAGGCCATGTTTTCAAGTTCTGACCACAAACCATAATCCAGTGGATTCAGATCTGGACTCCCCGAGGGCCAATCTTCTGCTGCTATAAAGCCAGAAATATTGAGCCTGAGCCACTCCTGCGTGGTTTTGGCCTTATGCGCTGGAGCAGAGTCTTGTTGGAAAACCCACCTGTTTCCGCCAAAAAGACTATTGGTCAAACCTTTCACAACGCCCTCTAGCACGTCTTCTTGGTAAACCTTTGCCCCAATTTTTACGCCTTTTTCGCAGAAATGGAGGGATTTGACACCTTGTTGGGATACCCCCCACCAAACCATTACGGAAGCTGGATGATGGCCTCGTTGAATTCTGGGAACGATTTTTTTCGCTTCCTTAGATGACGTGGCATAGACCTTGTCATTTTGTTTATTAAAAACTTCTTCCACGGTAAAAATTTTTTCATCCGTAAACAGAATGTTTTCATGCCCATTGGCCGCGTGCCACTGCAGAAGTCGTTTGCATCTTTCCAGCCTAATTTTTTTCAATTGAGGAGTTAAGAGATGTCCCGTGGACCGACGATAGGCTTTCATGTGAAGATCATCCCGAATCAACCTTGACATGGATCTGGTTGATATATCCAATTCCTTGGATATGATCTTTTGTTTCCTAAGTGGATTTCTCCGAATTTGTTCACGCACTGCCTTTACTACCGCACTTGTACGAACGACGCGAGGGCGGCCACTTCTTGACCTGTCCTCCACTCCAGACAATTCGCAGAAACGACCAATAGCCCGATAAACAAAAATTCTCGATATGTCGAGTGGTTTTAGCAACTCAAAAATTTGGCCAGCATTCTTCCCGCACTTATGCAACGCAATTACCGCGACTCGATTTTCTTTAATGCCCCACCCCATGTTAATAGATCGCAAGCTGAGACCAAACTGGCAAGTTTTCTGTACTAATCAATGCATGTGTTCCGAAAAAAAAGTTAACGGTGCAATTCCCACAAGAAGTTTTTAACGATAAGCGCTGGAAAATGTGTAACAGAACTTATGGCAGGACTAGGTATATGTAATAAAGGCTTTTCCAATAAGAGGTGTTATTTTGGTATTCAAAGAAAAATGTAATTTTTTGAGATAAATGATCGGATGTTTATTTCATAATAAAGAGGAAGGTATAATAATAAAAAAAAACTTCAGCCAAATGGCCACCACGAGCACGCATACAGGACCATATCCTTTTCATGAAATTTTCCAACCAACCAAATCGCAAAGTGCCTGCCCTATGTCCTCAACAGATTCACGAATTTTATCTTTGAGGTCTTGAATCGACACTGGGCTGTTGGTGTAGACCTTATCTTTCACGTGGCCCCAAAGGAAGTAGTCGCAAGGTGTTAAATCACAAGATCTCGGTGGCCAATTGTGAACACCTCTTCGAGAGATAACACGGTCCGGAAACTTTTCCCGTAAAAGATCAATGGTTTCGTTGCTTGTGTGGCACGTAGCGCCGTCTTGTTGAAAGTAAACGTTGTCCAGATCAATACAATGCAAAATACGGTGTAATGACGTTTGTGGAATGCCCAATTCCAAAGAACGACGAGGAATGGACAAACCTGGGATTTCTTCAACACTTTGGGCTACAGCAGCAATATTCTCAGTTGTTCTTGAGCGACGTGCACGGGTTTTATTCTTCACATCACTTGTCCCAACAGCTCGAATTTTTCCACCAATTTCTGTATTGCGGTCCGACAAGGTGCTTCACGACGACCAAAAAATGCTTTAGTTTTGCGAATTGTGACTGCAAGATTTTCACCATTTTTGTAGTGAATTTTAATGAGTTCAATGCGTTGTTGAAGCGTGTATCGTTCCATTTATAGTAATGGCGTTGTTTCTACTTGTCAAATGTCAAAGAATAAAAGCTTTAAAAGTGACAGCTAACGAAATAGCGCGTCATTCACAATAACACCTCTCATTGGAAAACCCTTTAGGTACATAACATATAAATTTTAAACAATGCACGAATTTTTCAAACACATTCTAAAATACAGGATTACCCCACTTTGATGGCGAAATGTAAAGGGAATCTGAATTTTGTAGCCTTTCCTATAAATTTTCTTAGACGCTTTGTGTCCAAAAATTTTTCGCTTCAAAATTGTTATTCTGAGGTTCGTATATTTAAAAGGATGCAATATGCCGCTAGGTTTCAACCGTTTCAAAAATTCTCAAAGTTAGGCATGACATTTAGGAGTCTTGCGTAACTTTACGCTGTTGGCGGTTATGAGGCTTGCGTAAACTAGTCTCCAAGAAGCGAAAGATTTGGAGTCAGTGTGTGTGTTTTAAAATATAAAAATCAAAAAATTACAACTCGGCTGACACCAATAAGAACTTAAGTCTTAAACGGGAGGGCTGTAGATACAGCTCCATTTTAAAAAATAAGTGCGTAAGACACCCCTTGCACGACCACTGTAAAGCAAAATAATGATGTAAATAAAAAACTATATTAGTTGGAATTTTCAAACATGTGTTAGAGAACCTTACACAATTGACATGCAAAAATTAGGTCTATCATTTAATTTAAATTTATCGTGGACTTGTTGTCGAATAGTTCCTGCCAGCTGGACTGTAGGGGTGCTACGTTTAGCTTGGTGAATACAGCAGTAAAGTTTGCATATATTTAGGACTCGCTTCAAAAATTTACTGGAAGTTCTGAAGTATTGTGAACGTCCATCGTATGAAGGGGATTAAAGTGAGTACGTCGGCGACGGTTGCCACCCGTTTGAGGTCTGGTCGGTGACGCCGGTTAATAATGTGGCGAAGCAGATCAGAATTGGGCGATGTCGGAGTAAACTGTAAGTCTAGTTTTCGTCAAGTGTTTCGCAATAAAGGGGAAAACGCCTTCTAAAGGTTTTTAAAGGTCGCTTGAAATGTAAATTGAATTGCATTTTGATATGGTAAAATTTGACATGAAAGACATTTTAAAGAGATTTTGCACGCAAGAATTGTTGAAACTATTCTGTTCACAGAAAACTTTATGCTGATTTGACAATTTTTGGGATGAACAGAAGGGACTTGAAATTTTATGTCGAGTTTAGAAGTTGATTCATGACAGTGATATTTTTGGATGTCAGACGATCACTCGAGGTGGCGCAGTGGAAAAAAGCTTAAGATGACATTTTTAATTTTGCGGTGGCCTGAGAGGCCACTAGGGAATAGTAGCATAAAAGTTGGCATATACGGTGCTGTTAAAATTTGGTTTACTTGCTCAAATTAGGTCAATATATATCGCTTCTAAAAAAACTATCACTGTTAACACATTTCTGATAAATTTGCAACTGAGGAAAATATAAGAAGGAACGGTCTCATTCTCGCATCTCCGACGTAGATCGTGGTTAGGAATATTTAGTTTTTTGGCAAGTTAACCTACGGTTCAGTCATGATATTAACAAATGTGAGTACTTTTGTGTTATCGATCTTCTGGGACTCAAACTAAGCTAAATTAGATTTGTTAAGAGATATGGCACTTCAATCATCATGATCGCACGTATAAGTTTTAAATTAGTTTTAAGAAACTATTGTAATAGGTAGCAACTGCGCTTGTGGTATCAAAATTACACACGAACTAAATCAAAGTACAAAGGGTGTAGTAAATCAGCGCAGTCACTGTACAGATGGGTTTTAGTTCCTAAAAGTCGTGTGATCATATAAATCAAGTCTTAAATATAGTGGCAAATCGTTCAAATGGAGTAAGCTGCATTGGTGTCTTGTTCGAAGAGCCTATGAAGGATTTTATTTTTAAGTTTATAGGGACGACACTTACGTTGGTATCAGGGTTAATCAAACATTTGTATATTGCTGTCTAGAAACTGAGAACATTCAGCTTCTGGTGAACATAATTTTTCTTTCCGGGTTAAATCATACTCTTACGAACTCTTACGGTGGGACGTTTAGGACTCTAACATGCTCCACTTGTTTTAATATTTGTCCTTATATATTTACTGCACTTTAAGTAACCTTCGTGTTTCTTTTGCCATCTACTAGCTTCAAAACCACGGATTCTGCTTAAATTTGCTCTGCTGATCGTCTCCGCACATAGATTTGTTTAGGTGGAGCCATTTCATAATTGTCTTAATAGAAAAAGTAAAACTTTAGATATGCTGAATTGTGCCAAGATACGAGTACTCATGTGTGCAAGCAACAAAAAACTATTTTCTAAATAATATTTTCAATTTAATGTTGTATACCTAACAATAAAGCCTACTACCCTATTTTCGTGCCAGTGAACGCGCCTTAATATATACCCACAACATCATTAAGACTAACCAAAGTTAAGCCAGCTCCACAAAGGAAAAAAAATTGAAAAACTTTCCGTCGCATACTTTAAGCAGAAGCACCTCTATCATCACCAGAGAGAAACACTTAAGTTCCTGAAGAAGCATCCTTCCATTTTCCTGCTGTATCTTCGTTTTACTTTTTTACAACGCGATGTCTAATTAAAAATTAAATGTTTAACCAGACATCAAAATGCTTCTTGAAAAAAGAAGAAAAAACAAAAACTGCCGGGTGATGTTCCATGCGGGCTACCCTCGCACCCTTCCGGCTTCGCGTCTTCGTCGTTTTTGTCAAGGACTTTATTTAATTATCCCCAGAAAGTTCTCTGTATATAAATTCTAAGTAGCCCTTTTGCATAAGTACACGAAGAAGACCGGCTGTCTTCGTCCGAACCAGGCGAAACCGAACGACGAAAAAATTGTGTCGTGCTGTCAACTAGAAAAGTTTTGTGCTATTAGAAGCAGGACATCAAATGATGACAACAAGAAAAAACGATTTTCCTTGGTTGTACCTTCCTTCATATACATATACATAAATACCCAAAGGTTGAGAGGTCAATAGTGCAGTAGTCTACAAGGCATAGGAAGGTTCGTCCCGGCGTTTTCTGGGTCAATTGGTTGAATTTGTTCTCTCCCTTCGACGTCCTTAAAGGTTTTTTTTTCATATAACTTTCACATTCGGAAAATGAAGACGATGGAATGGTTCGTGTTTGGAAGGAATTAAGGAAGAACAAAATTAGGGGAGCGTGCATTCGTGTTTGCCTTTAAATTTGTAGAGAGTTGATTGAGAGTTAAATTTATTTCACGAGTTGCCGTCGTTTTGTTGTTGCATTTTCGTGTTTAGTGTCGCATTCCGTCTCCCTGGGGGTAGGGCATATTGTAGTTGATAAAGTTGCTGCTTGAGTGTGAGCTTTTCTCAATCGGTGGATGTTTCTGAATATTACAGTTAAATTGGAAAGACACTTTGAAAGTAAATTTGAGCGGTAACTAAGTGAAAGTGGGGGTTTGACTGTGAAAGACTCCGCTTCAATTCAACTATAGGTACAAGCTTTTGCGTACATACCTATGGTACAATAGCTTGAGGTAATGCCTGCCCAAGACATCTGATGAAGCCATTCACTCATATCCATCTGAAAACGTCAAGTAACAAACCAACCAAGCCCCGCCCACCAAAGCGAAACAATCAGTTCATGTTCGTCAATAAAAAGAATCTGTCTTTCAGTATAATAGTCCTTCAAATAAGAGGCAATCCATCATGTATCTATCGTCGTAGACAAAGGAATCTGATAATTATCTCTTGAATGATTGTGCGTTCTATTCTTTGTTATGCAAACGATACGCTGTAATGCTTGCGATATAGCTAGTTTGATGGTCCTCAGACCCCAGCCCCTTCCACATACCCATTTCCAACCACCACCATCTCGATTTCAATTAACAATCGACTTTGCTTTCAGACACCGCACATGGGATGCGTGCGTTATTTTCTTTTATTTTCCCTGAATCCATTAGATACACTGTTGTGCTGTGTTTACATGAATGCGAGTATACCAAAAGGGGCTGTCAATCAGAATCGAAATCACATTACACCCATTAATGCTACCAATTCCGAGGGCAAGCAACTGATGGCAGAGCTGCGATATAAAATGTGTCTTTCTGTCTGAGTATTTGAAAATATTCTCATATTTATCTATAAGTGATTTATATCTACCTATCTTGCTAATGATGTACAATCCTTTTTTGGGATTCCATCTCTTTCAGGGATATCAGCGATGTAAACCAATTAACTCAAACACACTACAAGTCGGGGGAGAGAGAGTGTAGGTGAGAATGATGATGATGACTGGGTCTGGTGTCGATAAAATTTCAGTGTATCTTTTACAAAACAAATAAAATAATTCAAATTTGCTGTCGCAAGTAATAAATTTTCCCTAGCGTGGTTCGTTGGTGGCCCCCCAAAAAAGCCGCACATTAGAGACCGGCCGGCGGCATTAATCATGTATCGGACACATTATTAGATAAATAGTTATAACTTTAAATGGATGCATTTCAGCGGTGTGGAGTTGCTGGACGTGTGATTTTTGGGCATGACCCAGATCGGATGAGAATATTTATATTAGTAAGGCGAATGGAATACTGTTTAAGTGGATTAGTTTTGATATAGAGTTTTATGTGGGCATATATGGTTTTATTGATGAAAGTGAATCGAATTTATGTGGCTTCTTAGTTTGGGGTTCTCGTTCCGTGATTCAATGATTGGTTGGGGGATGCAAATCAACACAAATTTTGTTATTTGACAGTGCACTGTATATAGAAAATATTGCATCCTGCAAATTATTTTTTCCATGAATATTAAAACTGCTACCGAAAGAAAACGAAACTAAGTATTCACCCTGTGACCAAAAAAGAACTTTTTTTTTCTGCAGTATTTCTTATCAATAAAACAACGAAGATGTGTTTCTTGGTGATTGAAAATGGACTGCGTGACTGTGTCCTCTGCACTATCGACATATGCCATTTATGGATTTTTGCTTCAACTCGTTGTCGCCCCCATCCCAACTACGGCTACTTGGGAGCGAAAACAGTTGGTGAGGAAGATGATGTGTTAGGGTTATCCGCAAGTTGATTTGACGTCGTTTTCGGTCACATAACTCCCGCTTCTTGAAAGTGACCGTAGATGATGGTGATTGTAAAGTACTAGCCATTGTAGTATGTATAGTACTTGTCACAGGGCTGATCGTTGTCAGTCGCAACTGTTGCTATTTTGGAGCGACCGATCAAAGCTGTTGATCGATTTCAAGAGCATCGAAATTGGTGACATTAGTTAGACACCTGCTTAGTGTGGTGCGATTAATAGAAAATTGTGCGATTCAGTGCTAAGCAGTTTCTGATGAACTCCTTTATAGAGCAAGACCTGCTTTTTTAATTTTAGATAAAACACATAGAATAAATTTGGATGGTGGAGACTTTACTATCACCTGAAAGAACAGTGACTGACAATTACTTTCTGAATATAGTTTTGTGTAAATTGTGGCCACGACTACGCAGTGCGTGCAAGGTCCATTCTCAAGATATTATTTTTGGTCACTACTTCCAGCGTTGCGAAGACTTTTCTGTTCACATAACCTCAATCAATCAAGTCTAAAGGAGTGGTACTAAACGGATATAAACGGAAATTGTTTCGCACGCTGATTTTCATAATACAGTATAAACAGCTGAAAAATTTGGAGACATTGTTCTGGGGTGAATCCTCTCCATGATGATTTGTCAAAGAATACTTAAAACTAAATATGAATAACATAACACCATCAGGCCGGTTAAGCGTGATCTGTAAAAAAAACTGTGGAGGGAAATAACTTCACATGGGCAATAACTTCACTTTGAGTGGGAAATAACTTTACATAAAATAAGTGAAATTATTTCCCGTGAAGTTGATTTTCTGCACAAAAAAAAAACTACATATATCTAAATGAATCAGCAATAATAATAAAATCAGTAATAATATGTTATACAGCGTTGTTACATTTATATGGGAGAATATGATATATTAGTTGTCGGTTCTTTTTTTTGTATACGTACGTACATACATTTGTCGAGCAGGGAGTAGATTGAGACCTCGACCTCCTGTCATAGTATTTATTTCATCTGATGTACGGAAGTGACTGATTCATCTTCCAGACAAGATACCCACATCCACATGATATCATCAGCGTTTCTTAAAAGGGTTCGGCCCGTATGCTAAATCCACTGGAAAGATGTTTTATGGTGAAGAGCTGCTAAATATGGGAGTAGTTAAAAGAGAATTTTGTATCGACATGACTAACCCGTAACGATTTATCCTTGTTTTATAACAGACAGTCGTAGTAATACAAAGTTGTGGGAACCATTTAAACCCGTCCGAATTTCATCCGATAAATATGTAACCACAGCTATTTTAACTCATTCTTGTGAGTGCCCCAGGTTTTTTTAATCGCCTGTTTTAAATGATCCCCAAGTACCAATTTAGCTTAATAAAAAAATTTCAAACTTGTGCCGCAGACAGATTGCGTGGTCATTGTGGTTTTTTTTTTGGTATTTTTATTTATGTTATCAATAGGGAAAACGAAAGAGCCCACATAGTGATGAGCAAGATACGCCGATGATCATGTTGGACAGTCACCAGTTTAGCTACAGTCATATCTAGTCTGGATCTCAAATAAATAAAAAAAATTGAAATAAAGAATATTATTTCTAAAGGTCCTTCAACCATAAAGCGAATACTCCAGTTGCAGCTGATCTTTGAAATAAGACGGCATGGTTAAGAAGCTTAATGGTTTACACACTTTATATACTGAGACAAGAGCACTTATCGGACAATCGGCCAAGGTTAGTATCTGACTTTGACTATCTGCTGCTATTGCTATAGTAGTATTAACTGCAAAGAGAGTTTTCAGTATTTTCTTTTTTAAAAGACGAAACGCCAATAGATAGCAAACTCAGAACAAATATCCAAGAGTGTCAATTTCTCTTTATAAATCCATGGATCTCTGTGGTGAAGATATTTGGTAGTTCTTAAGAACAAGGGGATCTCTAAGTCATAGGGCTAAATAAAAACATGACACATACCTATAACTTTTCACAATCATTCATTTTGTGAATGGTTTTATTTTTTAATCAAATGGAAGTGACCTTAAATTGTATGCCGCGTCCGAACAGCTGAATTGAGATACCCTTTCATGACAGTTATACTGTCGAATGTGTGTCAGACGTTTGCACAATGAATAGAAAAGTTAATTAAAAAAAAAACTAAAAAATAATCGGCTGACTGTGAAAAGAACTAAAAAGATGTCAACAAGATATAATATTCAGGTAGGTATCCCTAACTAATTGACAATCGGAGACCTACAGATACTAACAAAAATATGCCTATCCCGTGACTGCCACATAGTTGTAGTTGGATGTGCCTTGTTCACATCTTTTTAGTTCTTTTTTATAGTCAGCCGGTTTTTTATGTTTTTTTTTTAATTTTTGTATTTCAAATAATTTATTAGCTTTTTAGTCAATGACACTCCCGCGAAGAATGCGAATCTTATGACACCCCACTCTTCAAAATCAGTCAATCCTTCTTCATTCTGTTTCCAGTCGGGTAAAAAAACAGCGTTTTCGGCGTCCTTATTGACACTTGGTCTCTGGAAATGACACCTGGGCCGTTTTTTAAAATGTTGCAATAAGCTGTCCCCTAAGTTTATTTGCTTTATAAAACCACATATACTTAACATTTTTTATGTCTGAAATACTACTTAGAACCTGTATTTAATGGCAATAAATTAGCATAGCTTGAAATATATTTATTTTACTTCAATTTTAAAATTTTTGAAATATCGTTCAGCACTACAAATAGTTTCGTACTAAATGGCATTTGTCCCCAACGCAGTAATTTGAATTTCCCGATTAAATATCAGTAGCTCCTGGGTGAGCTTAACAACACTTGCACAGCTAATAAACAAGATTTATGTGTTCTTTAATAATAATACTAATTAATATTTAAGAATTATATTATCTTGTATTTTTTTTTATTCAAGAAAAACGTGTCCCTATATTTCGTCATTCGCGTCACGCAACTGCTTTCCGTTAAAATTTGAATTTGAAATTCCCATTATTTTTCAAATGGTAACTGCTCTATATTTCTCAGAAAATTTTTCACGCAGTAGGCGTAGCGAAAAAACTAGAACGGGGAAAAACCGTCAGTTTCATCAAAGCTGTTGCATGAGTATGCTCTGTGTGTTTATTGGAGCTCATTAGTGTCACGACGTCTTTTAAAGTTAATCAGTAAAAAATAAGTTTACAAATATTTCAGAAAGAAGGAAACAGTGAACGGTATGCTAATCAATAAATAATTGAGTGTATATATTGTATTACCAATAAGTTATTACTGTGATCAGTGTGAATTGTCATTATCGTCACAAGTCATCAGCGTCACATTTTAAAAGTGACGCGAATGACGTGATAGTGACGAAAATGACATTGTGGTTGCAAAGTACAACATAAACTTTGTTTTCTTGTTCTCTGTAGTGTATTATATTATTTTGACTAAACGTTTCAGATAAAATGCCATTAACGCAGGCAGAAAGAGCCAAACTGTATCGACAGCGGCTAAAAGCTGATCCGGAAAAGGCAGCTTTACAAAAACAAAAGGCCCGGGAGCGTTACCATAAAACGAAACGCCCGATTCATGAGCAAACCAAAAGGGAACAAAGACTTACTAGGAAAAACTGGAGAAAGCTCCAATCTAACTCAAGACAAAAAAATAAGAGATTATCTGCTCTTTTAAGTGACACGCCACCATCATCTCCGGTCAACTTTCCGCAGACTCCAGAAGCGGGACCGAGTTCAGCCCGTGGCCGCAAGAGAATCCGTCGTGACAGAACAAAAGCTTACAGGGAAAACTTGGCTTTGGGAGAAAAAATTAAATCGTTGGAAACTAAAGTAGAAAAATATAAAAAACGTTTTCAAAGGCTTAAAAAAAAAACTATATGCGCAGACCCAGTACAAAAGAAAACCGATTCATTGCTCAGTACTTGTTTTAAGTCGCTCACATCATCAGGAGCTAAACGTCTAAGACCGACATTACTAAAATACTTTGCATTGACAGATGCAGTGAAACAGAAATATAAAGCTCGCACTAAACGATCATCACAACAAGAAATTAAATCCATTTGCCTACAAAACATCCTAAAAAAGTACAGAATGTCCTTATCAGCAGGATCCGATTTTTTAGGATTGAAATCTATTCCGCGTTTGAGACAGTCCATTAAAAAGACAGAAAAATATATAAAAATGAGGGAGGCGATCAAGACGTTTTTTCTTCGGGATGATGTAAGCAGAGCTACTGCAGGTAAGAAAGAAACTGTGACTAAGTATAAAAATAAAGTGCAGAGAAGATATTTGATGGACACACAACTATCCTTGTATAAGAAATATACTGCTGAGGGTGGTAATTGCTCCTACTCTTATTTTACACGAAACCGGCCGTTCTATGTCATTAACCCATCGATCTCAGCTCGTGAAACTTGTGCATGCAAAATACACTGCAACATTAAATTAAAAATTGAGGCCTTACAACAAATTCATGCGGTGTCTACAATTGATATAGTAGAACTTGTAAGGTCAATCGTGTGTGATTTCGAAGAAAAGAAATGTATGTATAACGAATGCATTACATGTAAAGATAAACCACTACTTCTAAGAATGCGAACGGACTGCAAAATCATGGAATGGTACGAGTGGATTAGAAAAGAAGAAAGCTACGAGAGGAATGGGAAAATGATAAGAACATTTAAAGCCACAAAAGTTAAATTATCAGAGAGCACTAACGTTTTTGTTCAAAAACTTAGAGTTGAAATGATTGCTGCAAAAAGACACATATTCAATATTAAAAAACCGTATCGTGCCTATAGGACCTGCGTTGATCATGTATCTAAAGATTCCGCTGTATTGCACATAGATTTCAGTGAAAATTATAACTGCAAATTCGCTGAAGAAATTCAAGCCCATCATTTCGGGGGTGCTAGAAACCAAATAACGATTCATACAGGTGTCTTGTATCTTGCCGGTGAGGATCCCATTTCATTTGCGACCATTTCATCGAACAACGAGCATGGTCCTGCTGCAATTTGGGCTCATTTGAACCCCATTTTCTTGTTGCTCAAAGAAAAAAAACCATACACAAAAACTGTTCACTTTTTTTCTGACGGTCCAGCTACCCAATATCGTCAGAAACAAAATTTTTACTTCTTCAGCAATCAAATTTTTGAGTACGGGATAAAGCAAGCAACTTGGTCATTTTTTGAATCTGGTCATGGTAAGGGAGCAGCGGATGGAATTGGAGGTGTCTTAAAACGAACTGCAGACCGCCTAGTATCACATGGAAGAGATATTCCCAATGCTGAAACATTCGTTAATTTGGTTGAGACGGAAACGAGTGTGAAACTTTTCATGGTTTCTTCCGAGGAAATTGATGAAATGAAAAAAAAGCTATCTGACAACATTCCGGTTCTTACAGGAACCATGAAGCTGCATCAATTAATCCTTAGAGAAAGGGGCATTTTGGAGTATCGTGATGTCAGCTGTTTTTGCGATGGATTTAGTTCGCTTGGAATGGGATTCTGCAAATGTTTGAGCCCAAAAATTTATTCAACAACGGCTTTGGATGGAAAACTAAGTCTATACAACCTTATTTATTCCCCAAACACAACGGACGATGAAGACGACCCCAACATCAATATGCCAAATGACAAAATTGTATGCGGGAACCACATTTTAATAAATATCGCATCCCACCAAAAGAAAAATCTGACGAATTATCGCTACGTTGCAGTAGCGCAATCAGAAGTCGACAACGAAGATGAAATCAAAGTTATGTTCCTCAAGTCCACTGACAGTACAAAAACCTCATATAAAATTGACAATAATGACGTAGTTGATGTAAAGTGTAAGGACATCATTGAAAAGCTTCCAAATCCCAATATCAAAATGAAAGGAAGTCGGGTTTTCTATGTTTTTCCAAAAGCTATAAATGTTTGTGAAAAAAATTAAGTTTAGACATTTTATGTTCGTTTTTGAATGCTTTTCGTTTTTTTAATCTTTTTTCAAATAAATTCATATGTTTTAATAAATCTCCTTTACGTTTTTATTGCTAAATAAATTAATTTTGGCAAATATTGTCCACTGCGTCACTTTTTTGTCATTTTCATCACACTTTGTCCCCCCCAAAAAAAACAAAGTACTTGATTTTGCTTTTAACTACAAAATTATCTGTTTTTCTTGAAGTTACGAATCGACTTGATAATGAAATTCGTTTAGGTGGAAATAACGGTAAGGCCCAACACATTCTTTAACTAGCAATTTTTCAAAAAATATAATGCTCTAAATTGGTTTTCGTGACGAAAATGACATTAATTTCAGTAAGAAATTTAGAAATTATTTAAAATATATCCAAATTTAAATATATTCAAGTTGCATTTTATCTGATAAAGAGAGTATGTAAAAAATCACAATAAAAATATATGTTTTTTCGATGTTTTTTTCAATCATTAAGTCCGTTACGAAAATGACAAAATTTCAGAGTTTGGGCGACATTTTAAGTTATATCATCCAAAATATTAGGAAAACTAAACTGCAGGTAACAGAATTTACTTGTTAGTTCATTGATAAAAAAAAAAAATTGTTTTATTGCAACATTGAGATTCATATTAAAAAAAAAAAAAAAAAGTACATTATTGCAACATTTTGGAAAACAACCCACCTACTTTATGTGTGTGATATCGAATGTGACAGTGGTATGTAAATGAGCCCACTTGGCTGCTGATATTGTCTAACTTTTCAGTTGTACTAGAAGGGATTCTCTTAAAGGGCTTTTATTGTCAGTCCCTGGATGTTATTTCTTTAGGAAAGACATTCAACATCTTCGAACTTGTTTTAACTACGTGCTGAGTCGGTGGTACAATAGAAAGGTTCTGTGTCCGTAAATACCTAAGCAGATCCTTGGCAGTTCATCGGCTATCTCGGTTCCATATCAGAGTTTTACCTAATTCTTTTGTCATTAGTTAGAAGCAGTGCGTGATTAGGTTTGATATAAGTATTCCAAGAACTGTTCGAACATCCTTGAGTACAGCGATGGGGAGACCTTTCCAATAAACGAGAATTCGACGATAAATTTCAAGAAACGGTTTTCCCCTACATCGCATACATCTTGTCCGTATGTCCTCCAATTTCTTTGCAAAGCCACAGAGATCACTCAGTCATCAGCCATCAATCAGCAACAGTCCACTGTCATGCAAGCAATTGAAATCATATGCCTCACGAGCTCAATTTCAAAACTCTTCCATGATGACGACGTTCAATGAGTAGGTATGTGGCAGCAAAATTAAAAAAAATCCTCCACAGAGGGTTTTCATTTTGCATTGTACTTGGTAATTGCCCTCGCCAATCGTGCTCCAATAGTCAGTTTCCAAGTAAAACGTATATGCAATGCACTCACCAGTCACCACACCGCATGGCATGCAAGAAGTTTACATTTCCTTCTCACATGCGTTATCGCTATTTTTGCGCCATCGTATCGTCAACACAACATCAAGCGCAAATTTAATAATAATTTCCCATTGAAAATGGAGAAAAAAACATTTCATTGCGCGCTTTACATTAATTGCATGCACTTGGCTTTGCATTGCTATTTGTGGTTCTATTTTTAGGCCGCAAAAGGATGAAATGTAAGGAGAGCCAGTCTTCAAAGTGACAAGGCACGTACGTTCAATGTACTGTATGTATGCAGTGTGCACTTTAAAACACAGCGCCTTAAGTGTTATCGTGTTAAATTCGATATGGCCACGCGATAGCGCCGTTGATTGCGCTGCGTGCCACAATGAAGCGGCCCACAGACTGCATGCAACTCCAACTCGAACCCTGTCATGAGATGGAGGGATGAAAGAAAAAAATAAATCTGAAGTTTTTTATCGGCATTTTGAGATCTCCTGCCTTTTGTATCTCTTTTCTTTTTTGCGACTTTTACGAGTGGCACACACAGGACAGATAACAGAAAGCAGGTCCTTTCAGCTGTATGTCTGATGGTATGGAAAAGCAACGCCGATAGGATGATAGAGGAGTTGAATCATGAGTTGCGCGGAGACAACCTTAACCCATATCACGCCAGTATCAAGCGGTGTCATCTGACCTCATGAACATGGTTTTAATTACTTTCTGTCATTCCGTGAACTGGGTGTTTTTTTTTGGTTCTCTCCAAAAAGTCTGATGGTATCTAGCGCAGTCTCTCATTTAGTCTTCCATTTGCAGGGGGTTTTCAAAGTATTGGTATGGGTTTTTTTTTGTTTTGTCTCTCTGAGATGAAATGCTGCGATAACGTTGGACCGACACAATCCATGGAAGAAGTGGAATACATTAATTTAAAAAAGGACATTTGGAGACAGATTGGCTAGACATGTAATGGGAACGGACATATTTATCCGGAAGAATATAGAGAAACACATTTTTTAATAATTCCAGTTGTAGCTATATATATGCGTGATAAAAGTCAAAATGCGGGAAAGACACAGATTTTCTGGGCAAGATAACGAATGATGTGGGTAATGGAAGTTTGTGGCCACTAATGGTGCTGTATCAGTTGACTGCAAGACTGATAAATGAATTTTGTATCAGCACCATAGGGAGTGCGCTCCGGACAGCGACTGTGTAGCTGTAGATTAATGAAGTTCTATTATTGGGTTCTTTTAATTGTATTTTAGTTTGACTTTAGGAAGTGGCTTCCTGGGAAGCGTGGGTAAAAAAGATGTTACTCTGACTGAGAAAACTTTCGTCTGGAATCGGTATTTTAAGATTCTGGACTTGGTTCACATACACGTCTGAAGTTAGAAAGCGATGTAATACCACCAAGAAGTAGTTGGAAATGTGTACTACATTTGTGTGTGTTCGTCTGAAAGGTTTCCACAGGATCGTGAGGAATTCCCACAAGTGGACAATATTTATAATTCTTACCTAAAATATAGCTGCATTGTAGATCATTTAATTTTATTCGACAAAAGACTGTGCTATCGATAGTGTACTGGTAAGTCAACAGGGAAGTTCAGTTCGCCACCCCTCTTCAAATCAATACACATAGATAGTTCCTGGTAACTTCTGAACATTGTATCGATGCAAATATGACCTCAATACTCTTGTTAATGTATAGAAAAACATTTTAGCATACATATGAAACAGTAATTGTAAAATATGCAACAAAGAAACAAACTCATATCGTGTTTTTAAAACCCTGGTATAGATCGAAGAAAATACTGCCACAGCTGCGATAATGATGCGGTCCGATACTTATCGGTTTTGGATGCTGTAAATAATTTTGACGCCTGTATGCGTTTCTTTACAGCGGATAGAACTTACTTTCAATGAAGCGGGCACAATATTAAGAAGGAGAAGTTTGATGAAGTGGCATCAACAGTGAAAAACCTTGCGTTCAAGGGTCGGTGACCATGATAATGTGGATTCTGTATGCTTTCACTATTCACGATTTAAACGAGGTACATCAATACTGAAGACCATGCAGCTAAGAACCCAAATGTAACAAAGAAAATGTGCAGACAAGAGGATACATCTTTGCAAATGCATCTATGAACAGGCTGGTGTAACAACTGAGCCAAAGTAACTCGGAATTATAACCAAAAATAAATAAATACTGAATATTTCGACATTGACAGTTTGGTAATCGGTTTAAGGGTGCGTTTAAACTAAAATTTTGAAGTTGTTAATCAGCTAATGAAAAACCCTTTAGTGAAGAACAACCGCTACTAAGGAATTCCTTCACCGTTGATAGCGTACAGAATAAGAATTCACTCTTTCAGGGCATCAAAGAAGACCCTCAACTCCTCGCAGAGTGATACCCTAAAGCAGTAGGGTCTCTTATGCGTTTCCTAAAAATTAACTGTGCTCGTTTTCTTATTGTGTGCATTACACCCACGGCAGGACAGTATACCAAAGGTAGCGATGCATATCGTCGCCTTCTCTACAAGCGACACAAACGGTAGTATCACTTAAACGTAGCACACTTAGGACTAAGCTGCGTGTCAAAAGTAAAGTGTCCCGGCAATATCTTTTCTGAAGCATGTTTTGCTTCGAAATTGCAAGAATGCAGCAGATTTTGAAAGCCGTGCCACACACAATTGTATTTATAAAAAGCCCAACCTTTAATAGAGGGTCTGACCAATGACGCAGGAAGACCCAACGCAGGTTCAGGTATACTGAGAAAACATCCTCTGTGCCATGGCTAGCGAATTTGCCTCACTACGGGTTCTTTGCTACTTAAAAACCCTTTCTTTTGAAGTCTTGGTACCAAGTTTTGATGTAATTGTATCTACTTAGGGCATTTATTTAAAAAATATTGAGGGATTGAAATGCCAAAAGAAGTACACATGATGGTTTGCGGGCATACATATGTGCTTACTGTACCAGAGGAACTTTGGCCCACATGGCGAAACAAATCGTATGTACGGGGCAATACAGGAGATTCCAAAATGTGCTCTGAGCTAGTCCCGATGTAATTTGTGAGGTTAAGTAATTCCTCGGAAGTGGCACTATGCAGTGAAGGTTACTGGTTAAGTTACTCTACTGCAATTGCAGCAAACTGGCAACACAACTTACATTGTCATTTTTGCATACTTTCTTCGTGTACTAAAAGTTATCTCTGGTGGTTATCGCTGTCCTCCCTCTAAAGGCTTTTAAGGTACTTGTTTGCCCTTGCCGTAGCTCCAGCTTCGCTGTTTAGTACTCCGGTAGTATGCAATTGTTTGCTTTTTGTGGTGATTTTGTGTCAAGGAACTAAAAGTTCACCTGTCATGCGGTCACTTCTGATAGTTTTTAATATTTAGCCTTGGCATAGATAGATATAGATAGATATGTCGCCCGATTATTAGAACACCGGTGAGTTCACACCATGATAGCTACGTAAATTATGCAGAACTGTAATTTTAATAATGGTATTTTTGTGTCAATACTGATGTTGAACATATATGAACATATTTGTGGCTAGTTTTTGGGCTAACATTCATCAAAGATTTAGCCTCCCCATCTATGTACAAATTTGGCTATTTGCCAATAGCGCAGGTGCAGACAAATCCAACAACTACGTACCTATTTACTTTCAATGCAATTTGAATTAAAATCGTTTCACGGCAACACTTGCACACTGCAATGTTGACATACATCACTCCTCTCACTCCCGTCAAAGTCATACCACATCCACATTCGATAGCAATTATAAAATGCAACCATTAAAAGCTTCCGATTCGCTTTCTCTCGTCAAACCCTATCTCAAGGGGATGATTCGCCCTGGAAGTATCGCAATACTAGTATGCATGAAATGGAAATCAATTTATAGCAATGCCAGGCACACAGTCAGACAAAAGGGCACAACAATGAGAGCTATATACATCGCTACATCTCTATGTCGACGTTGCAGAGAACAAATATTGATACCTATTAATCATGTAACGCCAGCAGCAATATAGAAGGTATATGTTGTATTGTATAAGCGAAAGGATATGTAGGCAATGGTTGCTGTTTGTCGAAAGACGCACACGCAAAATAGCAGTAATATACCATGTGTCCCGACGCATTCGCCTCGGCATGAATATTTAGAGGGCTTTCAATTATTTCACAGCCCTGAGAATTACTGAATTCATCGCAGGAGGCAGGAGTAAATTATTATTGACTCTGCTGTGTTCTTGTGGCAGATCGGGGAAGTAAAACAATGGATTTCAATTTGGGTAATTGTTTGTACCCACCGGGCTCTACTTTTCAGTGAATTGTATAATGACTTTGTTAAGCTTATTATATGTGATGGTAGGTATTTAATTATTTTGTTTGCATTCTACCTATAGATTACAAATGGTTTATAACAAGTCGCGGGCCTCGCTGTTAATGCTGGTCAACTTAATAATGTCCTTTTATAATGCAATTGTAGGGGAGGAAACATTCATTTATATCCATTGAAAATCGAATCTGAATATATGTCTATCATATTTTGGTCGAAAAATGTCTTGTAAAAAGTGGTATGAGATAGTAAGGTCTTCGCACATGCAGCAAAGAACGAACCCTCAGTGCTACAGGCTCAGAATCAGAGCTGCTGCAAAAGCTGGCCCGTGAACTCTTTGGACAGACAAGAAGGAAAGAACGTCGACTTCTTAGAAGAAAAAAGAAAAAGTTATAGTGACGGGCGATCGGACCTATTGGGGAAAGCTAAAGCAAAGGCAGTGTTCGGAAGTTCTACCAAAAACAATCTGCCTAAGGATACAAGGCCCGAACAGGAGCCTTCAGTGATATGCATTTAAATACGTTTGTACATAGATTCATGGTCGGTGCAAACAATTTGAAAATATCAATTCTGCAAACTGCTAAACGGCGGAGACAGACAACAATATGCTGTTCGATAGTATGATCTCTTCCTCCGGTGCTATGATAGTCAAAACTCCCGACCAAAATTAAGTCAGTATACGTACCTTTAAAAATCAGCAAAAGATGACTTAGCATTAGGAGCATGTTGCATGTACGAACTTACCTATCAAATTTGTTCGGATATCGCTCAATGAATGGACCCTGAGCGTTGTATTTGCCACATTCACTAGAAAACTGAGCTACTCAGAACTATAAGAGATAGATCTTCTCAAAATCTTGTCCGCCTTACTCTGTGAATGTTTAAAACTTTTCGCTGGTTACCAGTTCAATTTTTGGTTCAGGAAAGCCAGCACCATCAACCAAGTTTTCCCGAACTTATTGATATAAAAATTTTCAAGACAAGCTGCCGCGCTACTAACTATAACTTCTTTAACATAAATTTTGAGTCAGCTGTACGAAGTTTACTTGCCAAATGCCAACATCAGAGGTAAAGTTCTCTCAAAAGGCCTATGTAAGCGGCCTTTTGAGAGAACTTCGATGTCGATATTAACGTTTCGGCTTTCAAGAAGAAAGAATTGAGCTGCCAGAGACGGATGCGGCGGAGATGGGTCTGAAAAAACGAAGTATATCATCGAGATAGGATGCTCTTAACACCGGCGACTCCGACAATTTGTCGTAGTTCGTAGGAGATAGATATGACTTTAAAGTAATATACGACTTTGCCCTATACTCTACAAATACTTCGCAAAATCACATCAGCGGTGATATTATGCAGAGGATCACTCTTCACCGAACCAGAAAATTCCGTCATATATTTACAGTTTGTTTTCATCGATTTGTTAATTTTTTCTTGACAACAGGCAATGATATGATAACACATATTTTTTTTATTGATTTTCAGTGTTAGCAATCGCCGTTTCTTCGGTCTAAGGTTAGGCATCTTCTATGATATTATAGAAGTCCGATGTGCTGTGCGGATGAACCCCTTTTGGGCCGCTTTTAGAGAAAGGCTTTTTTCAAACAAGTTTGAATCGACAGTCGAAAAGCATCAAATAAAAAAAACGTAAAAAAATGTTTGTGGACTTTCAAGGCTAATAAGCAACAACACCGAAGGTCAGAAACAGAGCAAGAGACAATTTCTTACAGGAACTGCCGATGCAATACTCATAAACGCAGTCAAAATATGGTCATGTGCCGCTAAATTTCAGTCTTATTTACGGCGAACTAAATCCGTCCACCGACAACGAACTCGCGGCATAAAAAAACTCCGCCCTGACCCAGTTTTTGACGGTTCATACCTCTTACAGAAAATGGGCGCTTTTTAAAATCTATAGTTAAGTCGACTGGAGATTTGTCTGGATTAGATGTAAGCTGAACGCTAAAATTAGATTGGTCGGTAACGTCACCCCTCCGACGTCAGCCACATAAGGGTCATTCATAAAGGACTGGACAACCTCTCTTTTTAATAAAATGCAAACTACTTAACCCAAGTAGCATTCGAATACACATTTTAGGCCTGGCGACGTTCTGGTGTCAATTCGTGATCCCATTTAGGAACAAAAGTTATTTTTTTGTTTCGGAAGTGGCGCAACACGAAGTAGGAATTGTTTTTGACGCAAATCCTATATATAAACAAATTGGGAAGAATGCCATACCATATAATTTTTGACTTATGATACGTCATTCATTTTGTGTACCTATGTCATGTACCCAAATAATATTCTCACTGCATCAAACATTTCATTATTTAACAGAAAACTGCTACTGAAATTTTACGGGGAACATCATTTTGCCTTGAAATGTTGCTAACGTACTTCGAAAAAAACCTTGTTCCTTACAAAATATGCTATATTTAATGAAAAATCTCTTTTGTAATTATTTGTGGTATTTTAAATGCTGATAAGGAGCATCATAAAATAAATCTACTATGTCTATCCACTCTATATTATTTCATCATGCCCACGTAAGAATCACAGAGCACTAATAAGAAATTTAAGAGAAAATTTTATTTTAAATTATGCGACTTAAGTTACAATTTGGCACTTTTTTCGAGATTTTTTTTGCTATTTTGGCCCTTTTTTTGTTGGAGAAGGCTCCGTAGCCCGTACAAACGACGCCACAAAAGAGAGGTACAGTCATAGGAAATCTAAGAGAGAATTTTCAAAATTTGCGGGGAATCGGGTAGGCGTAGGAGTAGGAAGGAGTGCTGTCTGCTATTATGTTATTTCAAAACATAGTTCTATTGTCAGTTGTCATTTTCAAGATAGCCTTGATATAATCCAAATACTATAAATGCGAAAAAATATTACCTTTTAACGACCGCAAAACCAACTTTTATGAATTTTGGTATAGGGATAGATGGGACCTCTAAGAATGACACAGGCGAAAACAAAACGTGAAGCTGGTGAAGTAGGGGATTCAAGTTTAAATGACGAACCAATTATTTCTCAAGCTCTCAGGATTATAAAATTTATCATAGGTACCTTTATTTGGTAAGAAATAAATACATTTGCTGCGAATTTTACCAATGATTTTAAATGTGTAGGGCTAATTGGTTGGCTGGAAAGATAGGATAGTTTTGGACCCGATAAGTGGAGCTGTTGTTGTTGATACATATAAATATTTTAATTGAGTTACTCGAAGTACTAATTTTACGCAGACGAAGTCGCGGGTACCAGCTAGTATAGACATAATAGTGACATTTTAATCTAATTAATTACACCATATCCACCAAATCAGTAAATTTAAAATTTCTTATGCTCCATATACATTTTTTTTTCAATGCAAAATGAATAGGGGAAGTACGTCCAAAATGACATACTGTTAGCCTTTTGATTCAAAGAATATTATTTCTAAGAGATATTGCAATTGTTATGTTTATTATTGGTTTATTGATTTATTGTGAACATTTTAAAATGTTATTTTAATTTGAACAAAAATGCAAACAAAAAAAATAAATGGTTTTCCAAATCAATGTAAAAATCCATTTTGTCCATATGATATGGACAAAATGACATATTTGGTATGGATATAATGACATACAGCATATGGCATATCCGATAAGTCCACGTCGCTACAAATTTACAAATTATTTTTATAAATACTTTTTTACCTTCAAATTTACATACTTAGTTCAAACGCATAGTTCACAAATGAATCCATCATTGGCACATCAGTACAGGATGCATGAGCCTAAAGATTACACTTTATGCAACGTAACCAAGTTTCACCAGGCTTGGAGTGAGAAAAAATGTCGTTGCAATAGATGCACGGACAGTTGTCATCGCCGTCGGCAGTAAAGCCTTCATCGTCTGTCTCATCATCATTAAAAAGGACCTTGGTGACCTTTCTTTTACGTTTTTCTGGGGGACTCTTGGGTGGATTTTGAATTCGCATGCATATGTCGTTTTGTCGATAATTATGGTATGTCATTTTGTCCATATCGTAGTTTTGACAAAACTTTCAAAATAAAGTGTAATAAAACTCTGATTTTATTGCAGAAAATTAGCTAATTTCATAAGTTTTGTCATAAACTATCGATATCATAAATAATATTAAAGAAAAATTACAGAAAACTCACCAAAACACGAAAAAAAGTTGGAACAAAAAAAAAATATTTGTTGCTGATAATACTTTTTGCTTTTTGGCATCGACTCACGGCTATTAACTGAGCAGTCATTTTGACAGGATTTTATATATCATCGAAGTCACCTTTGAAGATAGCATCTAGTGCTGTAAGTGTATCACATTTCAAGTTAAGGCTAGTATGTCATTTTATCCATATGTGTCATTTTGGACGTACTTCCCCTACCTAACAAGATATTCCCAATTAGGAATTCGTTCTTATTTGTGTAGTAAATAATCTATTGGGAATTGTGTTTATTCTGTGTGCCACCAACTTCCCAATCGGGAATCGCGTTTAATCTGTGTTGACAGTAAGTTTTTAGGAATTGTGTGCATGAACACACATCTGCACAATAAAGAACCTGTGTAGACATAAAATCCCTAGACAGGAATATTCCTAAATGGGAAATGTTACCTAGCATGTGTCGAAAATGTTACTTATTGGGAATATTTTCTGGTAACAAAACCGTCTTAACGACGTCGCTCATGACACATGAAGTCGCAAAATGCTCCTTGGAAAGATATCTAAAAAAAACTATTGCCTTGAATTACTATCAAAACATTTAGGAATCGAATTCGACTTCGTTCATATGACAACAACGGGAACGTATGCAGCGGTCGATAAGTTGAACCTTTGTATATACATGTATATACAAAGGTTGAACCCAATTTTCGATGACTCGGCCGGACATTACGACCGATACGGCCGCTATTTCTCGTTCAGTATTGGCTTCTCTAACATCACCGGCTTAGACAAATGATTTATTGTAGCTCAAAAAAAAGTCCAAAGCCGTAGATCATATGATCTCGGCGGCCAATAGATGAGTCCGTTTTTCGAGATAACACGTTCGCAGAACTGAAACTTCAATAAATCGATTGTTGCACCCGCTGTGCGGCTTGTGGCACCGTCTTGCTGGAATCACATATCATTGATTCATGCAATTCATGCAAGGCAAGGAAATAACGTTTCAACATATCTCTCGAGCGAATACCATTTACCGTAACGTAACGGTCATTTTCATCGACGAAAAAAAAAAAATTCCGCCGAAGACATGAAAACTGCAACAAATCAAATAGTGACTTTTTGAGGATGAAGTGCCGTTTCATGAAGCACATGAGGGTTCTCAAATCTCCATATTTTGCTTATGGACGAAGCTGTTTGAACAAAAATGAGCTTCATCCAATACGGCCGAAAATTGGCGTTAACGCTCTTAAAACGCTTAAAAAAAGTAAAGTTGCGACCACCGACTCGGAATTTCTGTAGCAAATTTCAATTACTCGTAAACGTTGTCCCTTCGTGTAGTTCACCACGATGAAAATGTTGATTTTACTGAATATTTTGACATTGACAGTTCGGTAATCGGTTTAAGGGTGTGTTCACGCTGAAGTTTGAAGTTTTCAAGTTGCAAATGAAAGACCCTTTATATGGACTAACAATTTAGGAAAAATAATTCTAGACTAGATTTGACGGTTACACCTTTATAACCGTCAACGGTCATAAACTCTTCAGTTGACCAATCCAGGGCAATCAAAACTGAGACACATAAAGTCGACCAGCTGTCAGACTTATCGACTGAGCTAAATTCTTAAACGTCCCCAATAACTCTTCAATCGCGGATATGAGACCATCCCAAACTGTCACATTGCGAAACCATTTCCTTTCATTGCCCACGATATGAAACCGAGAGATATCCCTTACGGGACCAATTCTAAAAGTGGCTCAGAAACATTCTTCAAAATGAGGAAATTTTGCCACATTGCAACTAACGTTATTCAGCGATCTACAGCCAACGAAAAGCGAATAGTTTACATCAGAGAAGGCTAGATTTTCTTTCGCTATTCCCTGCCTTCCGGCAGAAGGAGGTATCGATAAAAAACTAAACGCAATGAAACTAGATTGCTAGGAACTGAGCTTGCTTGCTGGTTGGGCTTGTTGATCGTTGAGATCGTGGTCTACCACGGACTATGAGTGCAAGCTAAAAAGGTTAAATCCCCTTTTTAAATTGGTTAAAGCACTACTCTCACTTGGCTCAGTGTGAAAATCAATGAAACATCACTATCTCTATATAGTGAATGCTGTCCACGATTTGCTATGGGATATACCGAACGTATGTATGTATTATTTATATAAATTGCATTAAAAATCCTGGGAGTATTTTAATGGCAGGACCATCATCTATTCAATTTAACATTAAATAAAAACGTTTAAAACAAATTTAAAAAATGTATTAAAAATAATCTGTATAGTTAATTACATTAAGCATTACCTCCACTGTACTTAGTCCGCTTCTGCATAATTAGATCTGAGCTGTGCTAAGCTGTAGTACTGTTAATGGCAACCCTTAATTAACATATTATGTCTTCATGCCGTCCAAATTAATTGCTTGGCCAATCTTTAGCTCTTAACCCGAGAGAGCATCCTCCGTACGGTTGTGACAGACAGCAAAACAGCGGCCCAAAAATTAAAAATCGACAAACATGCAACCTCCCATCCAACCTATAGCAGTAAGTAAAATGGATATCCCCCGAACTTAATTTGTTTGTTCCACCTGCAAATTGGCCACGGTATGTCGTCGCATTAGCAGATTTCTGTCATCATTGTCCTAACCTTATTTGCAGACCTAATGGCCTGACCCATATGCCATGCAACGCAAATAAAAGAAAGTACACATCTAATGCTTTTTCACAGCCAACTTGCATCCAACAACCCTGCAAATGATGTTCCCATAATGACTACGATTCATGTATACTCGTACGCCAGGCATATTCGCCAAGGAAAAATATTATTTCCTTTCAAATAAATCAGAAAACTAAGACGACACGTATTATGTTCGCGTTTCCCTCTATTTAACCACCACTCAAGAAAAAGTGCACATTCCCATTATGATTTAATGGACTTAATGTATCATATCGTCCACAATCAACGAACCCGTATACACTCCATTATGCGTCTCACTCCATGCGAAGGGTGAATAATAAGTTTATCCAAAGTGCAACGAATCAAAATGTCAAACAATGAGAAACATCTCGAAAAGGGTTCCATACATGAATGTGTGAGTGTGGTATTCTTTTCGGATGGCGAAAATTTGTTTTACTAAGTGCCACATGAGAACATCGACATCTGTGTAACGTGCCCTTTGAGTCTTGGCCACAAAACGCAGAACTAGAGAGAGAGACCTGCATCAAAGTTGACACTAAATCTGCTGGCTGGCAGATACATCTGAAGATGTACGCTTAATTCTCAAGACAATTTCGCATTTAACTATTTAATAACCGCATTAGCTGTGACTGTGACTGTAAGTGGTATGGGGACAGCATTTGATGCGAGCATAAAAGTATCTGAAAGAGAATTTTCTTCCAGCAGCACTATCGCCTCAAATGGCAGCGCTGTATAGGAATAGGAAACCGAAATGCAAACACATGCTGGGCCGTGGCCGATTACTAAAGTGGCACAGTGGAGAGATAGTGTTATGGGAAAAGGATAAGCTAAGGCTGTTAGATACGCGCGGCTAGAGAACATAGTAGCTGGCAGTAAACAGTCCGTCGCCAGTTTCTGTGGCGATGGCGACTTAAAGCGAGTTGATAATTTGTGACGATAATATGCGGGAATTACATATGCACTGTTCAGTTTCAGATACAGCTGATGCGCGTGGAAGTGGAAACACGCCGAATGTGGTTTTAAGTCGACTGTAATAGAGTCTAAGTGCATTTGGCACTGCATATGGCCGACAATAAGATAAAGTTTTATTTGTTTTTCGGTTGGCCGGTTGCGAGATAATGGTGATGGTGACGGTGAGTGTGTGCAGTGAAAAGCAGTCACATTGGAGAAAGGTGGTTAGTGGAATGCGGTAGCGGCTTGGTAATAAAAATAGTTAGTTTCCCGAAAACATAGCTATATTGAGAGATAGAAATAGCAATCGCTTGGGTGTTGGATACAGCGGACCTTTAATTTGATTGGTAGCTAGAGATAGGTATACATTCGCTCGGAACAATGCGAAAGCACCTGTGCATGGATTTACAGACATATTTCATATGCACTGCGTACATTCAAAGGTTGGGTTAGGTGGCTCTCTTGAGAGAGCACTTACCTACACCAGATTGGAAGGATTGTGATACCATGAAGGGAATTTGCACTACGTTCATTTGACGGTCAATATAAACAAAACTGCCGTATTTGGAGTGATGATAATCCTCAAGTGTATGTTGAGGTACCGTTACATCCACAAAAAAACTGACTGTTTGGTGTGCATTATGGGTTCGTGGAATAATTTTTCCGTACTCCTTTAAAAATGATGCTGGCCAGAACGTTACAGTCAATGGTGACCGCTATAGGGCCATAATTACTGACTTCTTCGTTCATCAATTGAACAACCATGGTGTGCAGGAACTGTGGTTTCAACAAGTCGGCGAAACATGTTACACAGTTGATTTATTGCGGACCAGTGAATTGGCCTCCAAGATCATGCGATTTAACGCCGCTTGACTATTATCTGTGGGGATATGTGAAGTCGCTGGTCTACGCCGATAAGTCCGAAATGATTGACCACTTGGAGGGCAACATTCGCCGCGTTATTGCCGATATACGGCCACAAATCTTGTAAAAAGTCATAGAAAATTGGACCTCCAGATTACACTACGTCCGAGCCAGCCGTGGCGGTCATATGACAGAAATCATATTTTAATTATAATGCCAGAAGATTATCTTTCGAATAAAGTAAATTTCATGTCAATTTAAGAAAATCATCTTAAATCTATACCCTTTAACACCCTACTTTTTCAATGTTTCACTTGTCTATTAAAACCAAACCACCAAATCATAAAAGGCGTCCAGAGAGTTGGCTGCTAATCACTGAGTACCTACCCCACGAGTCGCCATCTTATTCTATCTGTCATAACTAAAATTTTATGATCATTTGTAAGAGTTGGTTAAAAAAAAAAAAAAAACCGAGCTAAAGATCAACAAATTAGCTGTGACACCAAGTTCGGTTCTCCTGACAACAGAATCGTTTTCTCTAGTGAATAATACCCGGAAATACTGAAGCTTTTCCACTTGTGTCTAGGGGACTCTACTAACACACAGACTGCATTTTACAGGCGTTCTATGACGTTCCTTATGGCTTCAAGGAAAAAGCAATATAATTAAAAAAAAAAAAGAAAAAAAACACTTAGGTCTAGACAAGGACAGAATTAAGGGTTATTGGATATGGAAAAGTTTCCATTCGCAGTTAGAGAAGAATACTCTAACGCTATGCTATAAGGACCTATGCCGGAAAGTGTGGTCTTGGAGTCAAACCGAGTACGGAACTAAGGCTTTTTGTTACCAAGCACCAAAACACCACTTCTCAATTCCTTTTCGAAGCGGACAACCACTCTAATTTTTGCTCAGTGCTATGCTAGGTATCTGGGAGTACTCGTAATTTTCCAAGCTTAACTGGACGCATATCATATAGCTCTTAGTGTAACAAAACCTTTGGAGAAGGTGGGATCTGAAACCAAAATTGACCTTCTTACTTATAGATCAATAGTCGGCTCAAAAAAAAAATTTAACATAACTAAGCTCAACAAGGTGCAAAGAACGACGTGCATCGATAGCACAGGCGTTCTACGTTCAACACCACCAGACAACAATTTGGGTATAGCATTCAAACAACCTGCTTACATATATGTTTGTTACATATTGAAAGGAAGTCCCCGGCCAAAAGAGCAGTTCAACCTTTTAAAGCAATGCCAAAAAGGTTCAAATCTACATAGGTATAGTATCAGAAGATTGGTAGGCAAAGATCGTCGCGGTTTGCGATATTACCCACCTGTCATGGAGGGCCGACTGTGTCTCGAGGTAGATGAAACGAAACAACTGAGCAGATTCTACGCGAATACACAGATTAGTTCTTTTTGAAAAAAATCATGAGTCCAGAAGAATTGAAGAAATCGTTTGTTGCAAAAGCAAAACAACAAAGAAAAAAGTAAGCGACACAGTTCCGTATACGGCCCTATGATATAACCCTGTCACATTGAAAATGATTCCTTCGAATAACTAACTATTCACAAAGAGTACGAATCGAATATATCTACTAGATATAAACAAAAACGGCCACCAAATAAAGCCAACCAACATCAGCATAATTCAAAGCACTATTCACAGGGAAAACTGATGCGCTGGAGGTAGCTCTTTAAGAAAGATATTGTTCCAATGCAAAACTTAAACTCTACACCTTGAAATATAAAATCAAAAGTTGACCGTCCCACGGTCCTGCTTTCAATTTTGGTTCTGGGGATAGACTTAAAAACCACCAATTGCACCCCAAAACCGACTGCGGCAATCCTAATCTATCTACAATCTACCATTGTTTTGACAGCCTGCAAGCTTCTTACACTTAAGCCCAGCTGATTGTACTCTCGGGTAGGTTTTACATTTTAATTAAAAACCAACAAACCTCCTTCGAAGTCCCTTCACTCAATTCAACCCTAACAATCGTCTTCGTCTATTATTTCAGTAGAATATAACATGAGTATCTGTGCGTCGCTCCACAAGTAATCTATCGGCACACTTATAATCAATATTACCAACCGTCAACATGCCTCTCACTCCAAATTTGATTCGCCCATTTTGGTGTCAGACAGCTGTTAATAAAATCCCATCAATGTGCCGTATACTTGTTATTGCGACTTCGCTCTTTGCCCGCAGCCTAGTCCGTGACCCATTGTCTGCTATTGCTAAGATAGTGACTTATGGAAATTTCGGAAACTGGGTGAAGCAAGTACAATGTTACAGAATAGGCATTGTTCCATTATACGACTAGGAAGGTACGGTTCAACTTGAAGATTAGCAAACCCAAAACAACCTGGTGAATAAGAAGCCGGCCGTAAATTAGAAATAACTTAACACCAAAGTCAGTAGTCGCACACAGTTTCTAAGGGAGGCAGCAGTTTGCAGCCCCTTGCTAAGAAGCTCAACCCCGCACACCGACGACGAACGAAAAAAAAATCATAGAAGAAACCGAAGGCAACGGTTAACAACCCCCATCGGATGGGTCGGTGTGAATTTTAACCTGACACTTCCTAGGCGGCAATATGTCACCAGATATATTCGTATACATTTTCCTTTCGTCCTCGAAGGTGGCAGTGTGCACCACACATGGTGGAGTTTGGAGTATATTTAAAACTCCTTAGCGGCGGCGCATCCTTAACTCACATGAACACCATGCATTATGTAGATACTCGTATTCTTATACCTTCTGCCAAGATAAACAAAAGAAAGTAAAGGAAAGTTAAATATGTGCACACCGCACCAACTGTATAAGAGGCGATAAATGCTAGGACCACCATCGGATAGTGGGTGATGTTGGATGTTGACGTCTGGCAGAAGAAAGAGGTTCGAAATTCGTGTTTCTGTTTGCCTGGTCCACTTCACCTTTCATTTGATCATCCCCCTCTTGTGATTGCCGTTGCCGCACCACCAAGTATGTTTTTAGTATCTTTTGTGTGTTGAGGAAAATTTCAATGCACTTTGACTTGACATTTATCTCCCCCAGGGTAGGGATGCTGTGCGCTACTACCACTGATGGTGGTTGGTGTTGGTATCTCTATGGTTACTCTCGCTGCTCTGGAGCTGGCTTTTGTGCTGGCTGGGTTATTTATTCACCCTCGTTTAGTGGCAGAGATGAGTGCAGGGGATAACAGGCAGGATACCTCTCTTATAGATGTTGATAATTGTGTTTCTGGTGCTCCCCGGTGTTGAGGCAGAGTGTAGCAATTTCTTTTTTGTTTTTGTTGTTTATTTTTTTTTTTTTTTCATTTTTTCTCCTCATTTTTCTGTTTATCAGGACTCTTGTACAAACACAGTGAGTAACAGTGTGTAGTCTGGTCGGCTGGCTATGTGTCGAAACCAATGTGTTTACTCAAGTGCCTTATACAAGATAAGTTGAAGGAGAAAATTGAGAATGGAAAGTGAAGCGAAAAATAAGACGAAGAAGAAGGCGAGCAAAGCAGAAACTACTTGACATAGTTGGTTGCGGAGAATAATATCAGGATCTGTCTTTGTCTTGTTGTTGTTCTGTTGATGCTTGTACGATTAATGAATATATTGTGTGTAAAAACTGGCTATAAAAAGAAATAAATATTCATCTTGAGCAGATGTGCGATGAGGAGGTATTTGAGATGTATGTGAACTAAATGCTGATCAAGGGGATGGTTGGAAATAGGTTTCGCCTACGAAACATGAGACGTAGTACTGAGGTCTATGAAATATGAGAAATTGTAGCTGGTGTCGGTGGGGTGTATGAATGTGGTCATAACATGTTATAAAATGATTGCCGACCTAAGCGATTCTTACAGAATGTAGGTAAGTTCTCCAATATAGGGGTTAGGTATTTTTTTTTTTTTTAATTGCATTGTGACCTTTGGCGTCGAGGGAAAGCTGAGTTTTACAATAGTTAGCACTTTATTTAGATCAGTCTGTGTACGGAAGTGGATTGCATATAAGTCCAACTTTCTATGGATCTCTGCTGCGTAACGCACTCGAGAAGGGTTTTGAAATTTGTATTGCGATGTAGGTAGTCCGCGATATAAGTATGTTCCCAAAGTTGTTCCGTAGAAACTTTTGATTGCCAGAGTCAGATGGCACTTATAGCTGCCAATGATTGCCCAATGATGAAGGGTACCCTCAAGTCCGGCGGTTGGAGTCGACCTCATCGCGTTGGTAGCTCCAAAGCAAGCAAGTCGTTATGCTTTTATAAAAGCCTTTAGGGAAGCCTATTGGCCTCTTTATTGCAGTGCACTAAGAGACATGTACAATTCTAGTTTTTTAAGAAATAAATTTAATTTAGTTTTTAAAATTTATTTATTTATTTGATAAATAAAATAATTTTTACAAATAGTCCCATGGTCTTCCCAAAGATTCTACTTCACTTGTAAAAGGCTATTCCGACCTTCTTAACACTGTCACTCTCTAATTATTAGTTCCACATATTTAGCATTGTCTAAGACTCTGAGGAATTTACCACGAACGGAAGGTAGGTATAGCCAACTGCGGTATTTTCCTTTCGTTTGTAAACATCACTACGTCTTCTGGGGTTGACACATTGACAGTTCGCAGTTTCTGATCCACGAGGGTAGAGATGACTCCATTAATTTATTCTGCGTGTTGGAAGAAATTCATCCATTGACTTAGGCACAACGTCATCAACATAATCAGTTTTTCTAACGGCGCTGTGCTTAAGCTGTATAGTTAAAATAAATTTATAGGTATTTGGCGCAAAAGTTTTGAGTACCCTAGGCCTAACATCTCACAATCAGTCTTTTGTTCGACTTTGTTTTTATTTTGGACGAATGGAAGGGCTGAGTCCGAGTCCGAACGGCAGTTTTTTTTCTCGGACGCTTATCAGACGCCCGCGCATTGGGAAAAAACTTTAGATGCGTTTTGTGTTTTGTTTTTCCGGGAATCAAATCCCTCACTGAGCCACCACGTCCACTAAGCTGCATAGGCAGCTAAGTTATATAAAACAATTGCCCAAAGTAGTGGGGAAATAACTCCGCCCTAATGAGTTCAAATAGATTCACAAGCTTTCGAGCTGAAGCTCCCAAATTTCTTCCTTTCTCTGCTGCTGGATTTCTCCAAAGTTTTAGAACAAGTATACCACCGTACGACCTCTATTTAACAAAAAAAAAAAGAGTCATACCTATGATTTATCAGGTAACTTTTCATTTTTAAAAATAGTCCACTATATGAGTTTTAAGTGGGTCCAAAGGCTTTCACATGAGAAGGTTAATCACTTATTATTGAGATATAATGCAGCGTCCTTAACCCACGGATGACTGCTGTCCAACTCATATAAAGGACATCATGTTTGAAATCAAGCGAAGAGTTATACTTGCCTATACCTTGAAAACCGAAATATGTATACAATAATTTTTGACGATTCTCAATGCTAGGGATCAAAAAACTAGATGCATTTATTTTAAATCACCAAACACCTGGTCATTTTGGAAAACGCTTCGATACGTAGTTCAACATATTCAACTAATTAGTATTTACTAAGAATAAAAAAAATGTTTGGTCCCATTCGAAAACCCTTGCTCTAGCCGTCGGTACACAGATAGTGTAGCACCTCCTCAAACTTTCATATGACTCTTGGAGTAGCAATTTGCTGTGCGCTGATGAGTCTGTCAGCCAGTACCAGGACAAACTTTTTTAAACCATGAATTATTTACTTATAGTGTCCCAGTTTTAAATACCAAAAGTTAAACAAATGAGTAAATGACGAAAGTGTATCAAACTGCAGACTATTAACTCAAAATCATACGTTGACATTAACATGGAGACGTTGTAACTATCTCTGTGGTAGTGCCATTCCATAGGCAGTAGCTGAGATAAAGTTTCGTTTCTTATTTGTGCTCCATATTACAAAATAAAATGAAAATGTTTTTTTGTTCCATGATGACATTATTTCTATCACTTGTATAAAATAGGGGCAAACGTATGTCAGGACTAATTTCGAACTCATAAGTTTGTAAAGTGTTATAGTTTCTACACAACACAAACCTCGCTTATGAGAGTAGTTAGTTAGGTACTTTATATTGAAGGTTCGTTGCAATTGATATGTATGGAAATAACACAGGATGTGACTCACAACGCTTGTCTCATTTCAAAATCAGATATGCAAACTGCACTCCCCCAAACTGATTGTATGTAGATAATTGGACAACCATCAGATAACACTTCACATCGTGACTTTATTTTAAATTTTGCCAACGAATTTTGGGAGTGCTATGGCGGAACCATGGACTCTGGACTCAATTAAACAATGAATAAATTGATGCACGGGGAATGTATTTTTTATTGCATACTGAGCCATGCAAGATGCAGAAAATAACTAAGAAATGATTTGTTTTCGGATTGAAGTCACGTTTCATTTTTCAGTTTCACTAAACAGTGGAGAAAGATCAAACCCTATACGCAAGTGACATTTAAAGCGAATGGATAATGCTTGCGATAAAGAAATCAAACCCACATTATGCGTAGTATGAGATGTTTTAAAATAACTATTGTCTTAGAACACTTTCTTAGAAAGCTCTAAGTTTTCTGAAAAATAAAAGTTATTAGCTGTAGTTCACATGCTGTGAAAAAGCTTCCGAATTTTTTTTTTATAAATTCTCCAACTTTCTCTAACTGGGTCTGGGATAGATCTATTCTAGGAATTAATGGAAGGCAGTCATTTTTGTTTTTAATAAATTAAGTCAATAAAAGTTGTCATTAAAATATTTCTAATTGCGTTTTTTTTTGTTTTCAGGTATGCATCAGAAGTTCGTCATATATTAAGATGCAGCATAAACACAAAGATACAATATAAATAAATAAATAAATAAAAAATGTTAAAAATTAACCAGAGCTCAAATTTAATTGAATAATAGAACTAAAAGTTAAACCAGAATATCTGATAACAATTGATTCTAAGCTGGCATAGTGAAATCGGAAAAGCTTAATTTTTGCTTGCTTTATAAATGTTATAATGCTCTCATAGACTGTGGGAGTTTATTAAACAAACGATAAGACAAAATAGGGAAAAATTTGCGAAATGTACGAAAGGTAGGAAAATTGGGAACCGATAACATGTTTACACGTAAACCATAATTAGAAATTAGAAATTGCTATGACCAAACATCAATAAAAAGTTTTTAATACCTTGGAACAATTCCTGTTCGTCAGGAAGTCAGGTCACCAAACAAAGTATAGCTTAAGATATATTTTTTGCAAGATCAACAGCGGGTGAAATTTTAATCTGGTACACCTTTCCAACTATAGTAATTCCATATTGTAGATTGGAATGGAAAATTGCATAATATAAAACCTTAAGAAGCTTAGTTGAGCATATATTTCGCAAGTAATTAAAATGTCTCAGTGTACATCGCTAATACTCATAAAATAATATAACGATAAATAAAACCTCATCCTAGAGTCAAGGCAGAGTCCCAAGTGCTTAAAGTTATCTACTTTTTCAATGAAAAGGCATTTGTCACTGCAGATTATACTTCTACAGTAAGTTTGAGAGAAAGGAGCTGACGTGCAATTGCAGTTGGACAGTTTGTATCTAAGACATTTAGGTGCATGAAAGTATTCTTTCGTTTCAAATTTGGACGATTGAGATAAATTAGAAAACAAACACTAAATTAATGTAGACTAACAACAAATTAGACCCAAAACAAAGCCTCGTGGGACACTGGGATTAAAGAACTTGACTTCGCTCCTTACTACAGCAATTTTTACTTGTTGCGACCTATTTTTAAGATACGACCTGAACCAATTTAAAATCAAACCACGGAATACTGATTTGAAAATTATGGTTAACCATATCAAATATATATATATATCAATAAAATAAGCCTACCGTGTATTTTTTTTCCGTCGAAGTATGACATTATTTGCGAACAAAAGTGTTACAAGGCTTGTTCTGTCGACTTTCCTTTTTGTAATCCTAATTGAACTGGATTAAGGAACTGGGGCTGGATTAAGTTCACTGAAAACAATAGATAGATACTAAATAATCCACACACTAAATCGGATTCACCTAGCCTTTTGTACCTGCAAAAGATGTTGACTTTTGGAAGAATCTATAGTCAGTTATTTGATCGATCGATCATGTGACCCTGGTTTAAAATTTTGTGCGAGGTGAAGTTTTATGGCACTGTCTGCCTCTCTTCTTCAAGTTGTAGGTTTACTAGAGGAAGGTTGAATAATTCTTCTAAGGCCATAGTTGAGCAGGAACGCATGGCCCGTGTGATACTATTACACGACTTTCTTTGTACTGTCTGCAAATTGTCTTTTTTTTCACCACACTAACAAGAAATAAGTAATAATTGGCATAGATCCAGTAGATCATTTGTGGGCCATGACAAAATGCGTTAATTATTTGTCCTTATATAATTGCACTTTTCCTGTGGATGGCAATGGGCCCGCTTTGGTGCCTGGTCTTTCGTGGCGATCTTACAACCTCCCTCAACCTAACCTAATAATACTTTTTCAAATAATAATTACAAATGTTATAATTCCTATATGTACTAAAGAAATTGTTGTTGTTGTCTTATGGGCAGTTGCTATTTTTAATAGTTTATTGCTACGTGAGAGTTCCAATTAGCTTTATTTAAAAATGGAATTTATTAAAAGCCGTGTGCAGTTTAATTTTTCTTCGCTTTGTAAATGGGACTATCGTTGTTGGGATTGCACCTTGTCCTTGCTGATGACACCGCAGTTCCAAACTTTACGTAAGGCGTTTTCCATGAGACTTGTCAGAGTTAATTTATGAATGCCTTTGATTATGATTACTAGGTCGTCGGCGTAATCCTTAGTGAAAAACCGACCGTAGTTAAGGTCGTGCAGAAGTTCCATATAGATTGTCCATAAAAATGCTGCTAGTACTCCTCTTTGTGGCAAAGGTGGAACAGCTTTTATTGGCACCTCGATAACCTGGGTCGGAATTCTGTAAACGTTCAAACGTTTTCGTGTGCGTAAAAAGAATTTGCTAGTGTAACATGGATCAAACCATTCGTGCGCACGAAAACGTTTTATCGTTTCACCTTACAGAATCTAACCCCTGATTCCGCAAAATATGTAAATATGTTCGTTGGTTTGAAGCTGGATTTTACGAAAAGCTTGAGCATAACTAAAGTGCGCGAAACGTTGCTCTTTATATTTGCTCACTGCTGACAAATAAAGTTCATTCTTCGAATCATCTATTCCTATGCATAATTTTTTTTGCGATCGTGGGATAGATGGTCCAAACCAGTAGGTACGTAACAAAAGGAATGTATAAATAGTTTCCCTCATTGAACTCTTCAAAGAAGACTCCGCTTTCGAAATCTAGGTCTTTGCTTTTTTTCTAAAACACCGACAACCATCTGTTAACCGAATGGTTATCATATCATTCCTGTAAGTTTCTAGAACGCATCCTACAAACAAGTACAGTTAAGAGATTCATTTACACAGAGCTCGATTGCCGCACATACTCGTACCTATCTGCTTCACTTCCCGTTCCATTTGGCTGTAATCTATAAAATCTTTATAACGTTCCCATCGACCGCGGCCGTCTATAGGTAACGAGCTAACGACAGATAAATTCCTCTTGATTAAGACACAAGTTCGACCTATTCACGAAAATGGATCCACCAGGTGAGTCCTAATAACTTGAACATCTTTATGCCAAACTCGCCGCCATCATTTCCCAAGACAAAAAAAAAACCAAACGATAAAACCATCTGACCTATAGCCGTCAATAATTGCTGCGGACCAAGATTTTTCGCCAGGCCAGTCATCCAGATACCCAGACCACACGAGACCAGACATCGTAATAATAAAACCACTTAACTGGGCTAAATAATTCCATTTGGTGGTTGTGGCGGGCGACCGACGCGAAATCACACCGCTGGCACATTTGTTAGGATAAAATTCGAATCGGATTACACTTTACAGATACAGATTTGTATATGTGTATCCGCAGAGTGCTGCAGCAACACCTCTGAAGTGCCCATACATTACGATAATTGTTCGTTTTGGGAGCCCGTAAGTGCGAGAGAACCCACATGCACCAGTATCCAGCAAAGGTGTGCGTGTGGTGAAGGTAAAAATCGATTTCGATCCTAGTTTGTGATTCAGTTTAGAATTCTCCTTTCGTACCTATGTATATCGGATCCGTCTGTCATGGAGCTTGGCACCGTCTTTGGTCGTGAATGTCAAGCTTGTACCGCAGACAGTTTTATGATTCCAAGATATCGTGGCAAAGTATTTTACGGTGGTTCGCTTGTGGATCGGTTTCTGTCTCCTCGTGGTTGCCATAGCAATAAAGTCGTGGATATTATTTCTGTAAATATCGAAGGTGTGCTCATATGTTTTTCGTGTGGAACGACTGCGATTCGAAAGACTATAATGGCGTTTATGAATCATTTGGTCGACGATTTGTATGAATTAGGAAGTGAGATTGGGGCTTCGTTGAGCCAACTGGTAACTGAGAGTGGGTGGAATTTATTATTTTAATCTTTAGTTTGTTTAACGAATATCGATATCATTTGTGGATTTAGTAAATTCCCGATTTCGCCGCTAAAAAAGTGCATAAAATGGGGTTCATGGTTAATAAATTTGTCTGCGGTTTTTATATGACTTTAGTATAATCGGTGGAGAAAGTGTGTTTGTCTACACTGAATTAATTGCAACATAAGGAAAGGATGTTAAGTTTGGTCCTTTGAAATGGGTACATATGATGGATAGCTTATTAACATGAGCAAGGGTGAATGGCGGTGAATTGACTTGCCATGTATTTTGATATCGCACTCAGTTTGGAAACTTAACGAGGGAGACGGCGCGGCGTGTTGAAGAAAATACAATAATCACAATGATACTAAGTATGAAGTATGATTTGTGACCCAGAGTGCACCAACGCAATGGGCAACAAGCGACAGAGCGATTGAGCGACGTCGCTTTAAAAATTTAAAATATATAAAATCATATGGCAGAGCGACGTCGCTCAATCGCTCTGTCGCTTATATCTCACTCCGTGGAACCTTCCTTATAGTCGCCGCGCTCTAAGTTTACAACTTGATTTCTGTTCTGTGGTCAGTAGTTGAAATTTAATAAAGAAATACAGCCGAATCAAATCGCATAGAAAAAATCGTTTATATCGAGTCAATGTCCTTAAGAAAACATATCGGATACAGCTGTCGATGTTTCGTTTGCAACAGTCAAATAAAGTTGCAAAAAGGTTCACCAAACACTTTTCTTGAAAGCTAGTTAACTTGTCTTATAAATTTCCTCCTTAAAGTGGCAAGCTCAAATTCATCAACGAATTTTGTTTACTGCGGAAGCCGTCAAGATATTGAAGAAATAGACACCACCAAGCAACTGTTTTGTGAGTGCTCAAGACTCCAAACGAGTCGACTCCATTAACTGGGAAACTCTTAGGAGACCTTGAGGACATAACCCTCGTTTGAAAAAAATATAGATTCAAAGCACTGTCTAACTAACACAGTGACGTGAATTAATTTATTGATAAACTAAGGAAAGTTCCCCAATTTTTAAAGGAATCGCAGACGAAAACCGAAGACATACCGACTTAGAATGGAATTCGTTCTAAATTAAAGAAAGAGTGAATTAAAATCGTATTTAGGGTTATTGCAGCACTTTTCTTGTATTGTGTAATACATTCCTGCTTAGCATTAAAAAAAAAGAAAAAATGCCCCTTATATAGGTCGATAAAAACTGAGAAAGTACATTTCGAGAAAATTGGAAGTTACTTCTCGAAAAACGTTTCTTGCTCAATATGATCCGGACCAACCCATAGTTGTTATCTGCTGCGTTAGTTCCTATAGCGTAGGTGAAGTTAACACATTTCTGATTGGCAGGAGAGCTAATTTGCATTTGGTTCCAGAACTCTCAACAACCTTAATTAAAGAGAAGGAAACATAAGTTGCCAACTTGGCGCCGATGATTTTAAGCACTCACTTCCTGTGAAGGTGTTTCTTTTACGATCCGCAAATCAACACTCCTCTTTTCACTGATCATCTGTCAGATATCCCATAAGAGCTGCTAGTAAGTTATATGGCTCTCTGAAATTACGCCAAAAAATTAAAATGGGGAAAAAGCCCCAAGACCTCTACAAAAAACTGTGTAATTTTTCCCTAGAAAAAACCGTCGAAATATTCTGACGCAAATGCCGCAAATTTTGGCATTTTTCGAAAACTCTTTTAGGTATTTTTTTCATTTAAGAAAACTGAGAAAACGCATAAAAAAAACTTTTAGGTTTGTCGACCTTTCGGGTTTGGTTTATAAAGGGTGATTTTTTAGCTGGTTTGGTTTTGGCAACACTGGTTTTGACAGCTGACGTGTGTTTAGTACCTTGTGTCACTGTCAAACAGCTTCAGTTTGGTTTGAAATTTAACCATGGATCGTCTTACAAATGAACAACGCTTGCAAGTTATTGAATTTTACTATCAAAATTCGTGCTCGGTTCGAAATGTTCATCCGAGCCGAGGATCCGCTTTTTTATCGAAAAATTGTGTTCAGCGATGAGGCTCATTTTTGGTTGAATGGGTACGTAAATAAGCAAAATTGCCGCATTTGGAGTGAAGATCAGCCAGAAGCATTGCAACAGCTACCAATGCATCCCGAAAAAGCCACTGTTTGGTGCGGTTTATGGGCCGGCGGCATTATTGGGCCATATTTCTTCAAAGATGATGCGAATCGCAGCGTTACTGTCAATGGTGAACGCTACCGAGGCATGATAACAAACTTTTTTTTGCCCGAAATGGAAGTTCTTGACTTGCATGATATGTGGTTTCAACAAGACGGTGCCACATGCCACACAGCACGCGAAACAATGGCGCAATTGCGAGGCGAGTTTGGTGAACAGTTAATTTCACGTTTCGGGCCGGTCAATTGGCCGCCTAGATCGTGCGATTTGACACCATTAGATTATTTTTTGTGGGGGTATGCCAAGGCTAATGTGTATAGGGACAAGCCCGCTTCGATTGACGCACTGGAAGCCAACATCCATGCATTCATTCGTGAGATACCGGCCGATATGTGTGAAAGAGTATGCCAAAATTGGACTTAGCGGATGGGCTACCTGAGACGCAGCCGCGGTCAACATTTGCATGAAATTATCTTTAAACATTAAATTGCAAGGTTCAAACTATCGATTCAAATAAATATTTCATTCATTTTTTCGAATTTTTTGTGTTTTTTTTTTTAAAAAAAGTTCTAAACCTCTTAGCGTTTAGCCAGCTATCAGACTAACTAAACGAACCAAACAGGAACTGTTCAGATTTTCACTGCTGCAACTGCTCAGTCAATTTATTCTGAACTTAGGGAGTTCAGATGTTCTGAACTAAAAAAGAAAACCGTCTTATAACTGCAGAAGGGTGATGAGATTCGAAGTCTGCTCCTTCAAAAAACCAATTTAAAGATAAAACAATAAAAGATATACACTGGTGCTTACCTACAACAATGTTTGCAAGTTAAAAGTTCAACCTCACTTAGAAATAACGCGTCAAACCTCAAGCTGTTGGTAATAATTTACAAAAGCAAATTAAATTAGCTACAAAACAATGGAGTACGTTCGAAGCATCAATGTTCAATGTGCGCTGCGCGTGCAATGAACATAAATTTCAAACACACTTTCCAAATGAATACTTTTCAGTATACTGACTACCGCACGCTTCCCCACTTCTTATCATTCACGAAATGGAAGTGGGTGTAATATATGGCTCAATGCCTATTCGACTGAAAAACAAGAAGTACATTATAATGAATATCTGCGCAGATAATATGCAAATAATACCCCAACATAAGGCTCTCCATCATCTAGTCGATTAATTTTTTCAATTTTAATAAACATTTATGATTTATTCCGCATTGAAAATGAATGACTTTATATCCAGGGCAAACGATTTGGTTTGCAATGGCTGCCAATTATTAGCTCCACTAGGTGGAAAATCGAAAATCACTTCGGTGACTTTGTCCGAAGGACAGAGTGGGTACTGGGTACCACTGATTTATGTCACCTTCTCCACGTACCATTTACGCACACAAGCGTAGTTACAATTATAAAACCAATTGGATCCTGTGAGTGGTGAGTTTTTATCGCCTTTTTTAGCACAATAGTTCGTCCAGAAATTTCTAAAGGAAATGTTTGAGAAAGAACTAAAAACTCACACTTTACGACAAAGAGACATGACATCAGTGGGTCTGGTCTCTGGTGTCTGAGTGGTGGTTGCCTTTCTTCGATTAGGATCCCATGAAGTGGGATATTTCTTAGTTTTATAGAGCAATCTCGGCTACTGGCTTTTGTTAATGGATCATTGAAACTTTGCGGTCGTTGGGTAGAGAAACGCGCGTAGGCTACAAAATGAAACGCCTATTGAGTGTTAAAAAAATCGCTCTCATAAAGGATATAGGGGAAATTTGTTTTCAGATTTTCTTTATGGACGACAGCAGTATTACAATGCTGTCGGTTGTTAAGGCTGAGATGCTTCACTCTATTGACCGGATATGGTTCTTCTTTTGACAGGACATAATGTGGGCGATTTGAATGGTATTTATTGAATTTATTGGAAGCAATAAAATGGCGTTATTGGAAAAAGTGTGTCTCTAAGGGTTTGGAACAAGGGATAGCTCTCAAACTACATATCGATTGGTATTTCCAAGTAAAGGTGAGATGGCTTATGCAATTAAACGAAATTTTAAATTAGAATTGATTTGAGACCCGTAAATATACCTTTAGACAGCTTTTTTACGCATAGCTCTTTGGTTTTCCAAAAATATTGCTAGTTCGAACCGAAATACTTCTCGCATTACGCGACATAAAGAGATACGGATGTGAAAACTATCTCGAACTAAGTTACAATTGAAAGCCTTTCTTCTAAAAATTAAATAAATAAAATTAAATCTCGTCAGTGACACGGTTTTCCAGTAGGAGTGGCAGAAATTTTCTGAATAAATTTGTTGATTTCAGGTAGATATATATTTAGAGGAATAAAAGACAGACAAGGCCATGCACTTCCAAGGATGCGAATCTCTAAATAACAAAACAAAATATAATTTCGCTTTTAAAAAAAAACGAAACAAATCAAACGAAAGCCAAAAACCATTTTTTTGGAATCATTTTCGCATTTTTAGAAAATTTGACAGCAGCACCTACCCTTTTACACATCTGAGTAAAATTAGTAGCTTTAATTTTTTGTTTTATAGCGAACGAAAAATTCCTTTCGTTTTCAAACTGACATGTACGTACCAATCGTGCAAGCGAAAACCATTGAATATTTTTATCTTTCAATAGCCATGACATATTCCTTCCATTCGCTGTTCATTTGCCTGTTTACTTTAGTCTAGTTGTAATGTTCCTACTTGTTGAACTGGAGAGCGACATAAGAGGTGAAATTTTGTAAAAAACGAAAACGAAGAAAATCATACGAAAAAAAATGCTTTATGTTACCTACTCATTTCGGTTTGTTTATGTTTTCATTCGCACGTTTAAGAAGCAGGGTTTTTTAAATTCATAGATTAGAGATCATTTTCATAATTCGAGGAGCTTTTATGATTCACACAGCACAACTTGAAGTACCTTTGTTTGTTTTCGTGCAAACGTAAATTTTATTCACACCTCATTCACTTCAATGTCATTTAATTTAGGCAGAAATAACTCGGTTATCATGTTGCAATATCGAGCAATTACAACCAATTACTCTATTCAAAGTTGATGAATTATAATCAAATGTTCCGACCATACACAGTGTCGGCAAAATGTTCATTATTTTTTAAATATTGTTGAACTAAGAACACGCGTGGTGATTCTATATTTTTTACCCGAAAAGTGGCGGAAAATTCCAATCTTTCCTTTTTGTTTGGGACACACTTTATCTCAGTCTCTCATACAATTACTTTAAGCTACTCCAAAAGTATGTAAGTATTTTGAAATTGCATTTCTTTCTGGCTTAACTTAAAGTTTTACAATGCAATAAAATACGTAGATAAGAGAAAAAGTAAGCGTTAGGGTGACCAGATTTCACTGACTGAAAAGAGGACATTAAAAAATACCTCTTAACAAAAAAACAGTAAAAATATAAAAATAAAACTTATTCAATGCGCTTGATAAATTTTTGTTTATAATATATAATCATAACAAAAATTAGAACACTTCGAATAATATATTTCATATTTTATCTACATTTCTGTAAATTTTTGAAAGTATTCGACTAAAACTCTAAAACTACAATGGCGAATACGTTTAGTTACTATTGAATTTATCATTGCACTGTGATATATATTTTTTTTAAATATATAATTTTTAAATTTTAATATATAATCTATAAGCAGTATTTGGAAAATAGTGATACCTTTCATCAGGCAATGAACTCGTTATTAGTGAAAATATGCGTTCATTTGGAGAACATTGCTAAAAAAATGCACTTGCGCTTTGGCATTGTTAACAGAGAATAATTCAGACAGAACACAGCACTGATGTATAAAAAAGCAAATGAACTGTCAGATAAAAGGTGTGTTCCAACTGAAATACTTGCAGCTTTTTGGTGGGATGGTTGGGTTCACACTTAGTCAACATTTTATCCTGGGAATGGAAGTCATTGAATAATTTAGTTGATGAAGAAGATAAGACAAAATGCATATAAATGCAAACTTCCTTTTTTTTAAAGCGCCAAAAAAGAGGACAAAATGCCTTTTTTTTAGAAAAGGTACCTGTCAGCCTTTTTCGAGCGTAAAGACTTGTTCTCTTAAGACGAGACGTCTGATCAGCATAGTAGGGGTTAACGATCCAGGTATAATTAAGAATTAAACAGAAAGCCGCAATTCACTGCTGCCACCTCCCAATAATTCGAATAATCTTAAATTCAGTTCCGATTCCTATCCGCTCCCTCCCTCGCTGCTTGTTCTTGGACAAATGCACACATACACATATTAATAGCACTATAGCTATATATAGATCCATGGAAAACTATACAATGACGACAGACCCTATTATTCTTCGCTGAAGCATATCTCCACAAAACACTTCCATGTGACAATCAAAATCAATTTCATGTGTCAAAATTTTTGTGTGACTCATCACAGCGGCATCCGTCATCATGACACCTCGGTGTAAAAGTCTTGAGATGATTGTTAATGTTTTATTATCCAGCCTCGTCATCTACTGATAGGAGTTATGTATGCGTTGACAGATTGAACAATCCATTGTTCGCTAGAGTGCAGTGCGGTCAAATATTTGACCTTTTGAGCTTCGGCTTCAAGTTTATGTGCATTGGCATTTTTGTCCACATGTCGTATATGAGAATGGGGGAAAAAAAAGTTCGTACATGTGTCTGTGACGGACTGTCTATGGTATATAGTCTATGGTGTTTACTCTACACTTCTTTTCGCATTTTCTAGTTCAAGCACTGCATCTCATCGTTTATCAAAGTGTGTCGCTTGCTATATGGACGTCATAGTCGAAACCGCATTTAAGTTGCATTTGCTGAGATTTCTCTTTCTCATAATAGCGGTAGAGTGGTACTCACTCTGCTTGTACACCCGTCACGCCCTCTTTCTTTTTTCCTGCGAGTGCCCTTATAATACCACTGACGGCTACTTGAGAGGGTGATGTGGTTAAATATTTCCTTATCACTTGACTGACACTTGGCGCTTTTTGTTTGACATCCGTAAATTATTGTCACAAGTACTGTAAAGTAGTTTATGTACAGAGGCAGTGCGGGGGAGTAAACTACACAGGAAATCATATCGTCAAGAGACTGATATGAGTTGGACTAAGTGGGAATATCGATTTTCCCGAAAATAGTATTTTTGGCAAACCAGCCACTGAATGTGGACAATTAAATGTGCGTGAGAAATATCAGCCTTGCTCTCCGACATAAAGAAATCGGTTATTGGAGGCACTCCTCAGGGAGGAGTTATCTCTCCTTTTCCTTGGGGTTTTGTTACAGTAGATGAAGATATATAATTAAAGAACTTAGCAAGGCCAAGGTTAACTTTTTTACGCTTATAGCTGATGTAGCGATCTAAGTTCAACTAAAATTCTTAGACACTCGGTAAATAAGGGTGAGGAAATCATATGAACCGTAGGGTACTTGATAAATGGTATTTCGAACTGTTCGACGTTGATAGCATGTGGCGGCCATGTTGGTTTTTGTGGCGTTTATCGTGTCTGGTGGTTATTTTTCAATCACTGGATGCTAAATCACCATCAAAACGAGCCTTCGTTAGTGCAAGCTTTGCGAGCGCAGCACCCGTTTTACGGCGCAGACGCGTTGGCCAATCAAAGTCGACACTCCAACGTTTGGTGGTCAAATTCGAGACAATCGCTTTGGTAAGCAATCAAAGATCAAATGCTAGATCAGCTAAGAAAATTGCAGCGGTCTGTGAAAGTGCACCCGAAGCAGTCAATTCCTCGCCGGGCACAAGAAGTCGGCCTTTCGCAGACTTTAACTTGAAGAATTTCGCGTCAGTATAAGGGCCTACTTCCTTTGGCGTCTATGGTCCGTACTTTTTTGAAGACGACGTTGGTGAGGCCATCACCGTCAGCGGCGAGCGCTAGGTATACACAACAATGATAACTGACTTACTTAGGCCCAAATTGAGCAATATGAAGGTATGCAAAATATGGTTCCAGTAGGACGGGGATACGTGCCACACAGCATATGCCACGATGGACATCTGCATAAACAATTTGAGGGTATGGTTATCTGTCGCAGAGGTTACGTGAATTGGCCACTAAGATCCTGCGATTAGACACCGATATATTTTTTCTTTTGAGTCGTAGGTCTGTGCTAATAATTCGCAATCGAACGATGCCCCTAAGGCCAACATAACCGATGCCATCGCTTAAAGTCAGCCCGATCTATGCGGCAGAGTCAATGAAAATTAAGAAAATCGAAAGTGAGCCACAGTGAGAAGCCGTGTCGATAATTTATTTTATATTTCGTACATAATCGCATACATGCCCATGGGTCATTCAAATAAAAATAGAATTTCAATAGTAACTCAACCCGTCCTTATTTAAAAACCCTTTACTCACAACGTTGTTTAATCTGAAAGATCAGGAATAAAGCTCTAACGGGTCAGTTGTTATTTTTTCGCATCATGAACAAAGCGCTCCGAATGCCCTTGAGAACGTCTACATACACTCCTTTATTTCCTTTTACTATATAATGTCCATGTCTACGACGACGAACTCGCGACAGTGTAACGATTTCTTTAACTACAACATTTGACAGTTACATACCTCATCCACATGAGATGGCTTACCCACTCAGTCCTGGGCTAACGACCGATTACAATCAAGCCACCATCAACAAGATATCGTGTTAAATTCTAATTATACAAAGGACCCTACCAACAGTTCGCTTTCACTCTCACGAAATAGCGCTTTCATGTTGGAATCACATTATGGTGGCAGTTGAGCAAGGCGTCCTACTAGGTGGGGTGAATGGAATAATTGCTATAACTTGTTGACGTTGAATAATAAACCATAATTATCATTTACAAGTACACATATTTGCCTTTGTGGCAAGAATTTCTCATTCCTCACAGAGGACTCTTCATCACCATATACCAAAGGATGACAGGCTTCACATTATGAAGCACGTTTTTAGTAACTTAATTAAAATACTAAATGAAAAAAAATCCTTTTTCGAAAAAAGAAGAAGAAGAAGTCTGGGGCCCACAGTACCCCTCCATAAGTAGTATTTAGGAAGCTACCCCTTTGTCACTTCGTGCGTACACTTTTGAGTTTTATACATCGCACAGTGGTGCCCATCCTTATGCGGCGCCACACCTAATGGAGTAATTTATCCACAAAAAAAAAACAAAAAAAATATGCGAAAAATGTATGCATGTACGTGCAGAGGCCCGAGGGGCTGAAATCCCCAAGTGACTGACACAACAACTCCGCTCCCACCACCCCCTCTACAACCCCTACACCCACTTCACCACAATCTGTGGTATTTAAATTCTAACACACGGAACCGGAGTGTAGATAAAGTAGCAGAGAGGTAGGACTAGTAGAGCAAACCTACCATACACTTCCACTATGTAGCGGTACATGTAAATATCCTTAAGTACGTAATTGTTATCCTGGGGCACGTTAACTACCATAACGTGCATATGTGAAGCCCATTATAAGTGTACTCATTTTAAATTGTTATTTATTGCGCTTAACTCATTGTGTTGCTCTTCCGCTTTGAATTCGTTTTGGGATTTGCAGGACGACTATAGTCTATAGTATATATCAGCCGCGCAGGCTGTGTATTGCCTGTCTGTCTGCGGGAGGATTTAGTTAGTGTTTTTTTTGTGCTTTGTCGAGTTTTAAATTTTGTTTTATTCTTTGTTTCGCCTGTGAAGTACGTGGGTGTTTTCGACACTTATTTTCGCTCATAAATAATACAAAATTCATGTAGCATGATGTATGGGTTGCTTTTATGCCATAGTGGTGTAGTATAGGGTGGAGAACATTAACGACTTACGCGCGAAACGTAACAAGAAGAGATGAACGCGTCGGCCGCCCGTCCCATACCTATACAAAAGTCTCTCCATTGTCCTCGTGAGATATGGTCATTATTTTCAAATTTAGATTTGATGAATAGGAGTGACTAGTTTTTGCTGTATATGCGAGAAGCATATATATTTATATCAGCAAATGCGATTTGATTTAGCTGACTAGGTGGGAACCTGCAGAACGGTTCCTCCGCACGCAAAAGCGGTATTTGTATATTTACCAGTCGTGTTCTCTTTACACAAGGATCTGGTAGGATTTTCTCTGAACTGTGATATCATCTCTCAATATGGCAAAAGCTTTAAAACCCCTGAAAAATTTTGTGACCGTTATTCCATGTCATAACATAGTTACGTTTATACGAGTAGTTATGTGTGTTTAACTCTTTTACAGCGAACTTGCCTTAACTGGGTACCTCGTAAGGATTTAAAATGTACCGCTCATGGTGGTTTAAACTCAAGCGGATCATTCTCAAACTGATTTTTTTTACCGTTCTGTGAGTTGAGGCCTGTTTTACGCCCGCGTGCGTATGAATTAACCTTTATTCCAGCAGAGCACAAAGTCTTATCAAGGGCGCAACAATATAACTCCATTTTTCAAATGCTTCCCATTCAGGATGTAGGGGTCGTAGCGTCGCGGGAAACTACATTTTAGAATCACGCCTGTCGAATGGGTTAGCGATGCCGACGCTGTTTCCTTCCAGGTCCTTCACCATCATTAATTAGAACTGTAAGGAGCTCGCGTTTGCCGTCGAAACTTATACTATTCGAACAAAGATTCTTTTAATAAAAGGTCAATATCCGAGCAGAAATTGTCAATATGCCCGCTGCTATGCTGGTAAGTCATGACAAACGCTACCTTGTAATCGGCGGCCGACAAAGCTGTGTATAAAATAAAACTTTGAATGTGTGCAAATCTGGTTTACAAAATGATTTTCTGTCGGTTTGAAAAAAGAAGGTAATATAATTATGTTGCCGCACCCTGTACCTCACGCGAGGCAAAGGGTTTAGAATGTCTTTAGTATTGAACAGGCCTTGACTACCCAAATGCTTTGTTATAAGGTCAAAGAAATTGGAAGCATCAATTTCTGGAATTCTTCGTTTAGTTTTTGTTGTTTTGTTCCGAACTTCAAATAATTGGATTTGGATTAGCACCTTGTGCTAATGCCTTATTATGTCATTGTTATTGCTGTCTTTTTTCTGTGGTATTTATGCTGTGATTCTTTTGCAACCGTCGTGTATTAACGGGTCAACCGTTAATACACACATTTCGTAGTAGGTTGTTGTTCTAAAAGTGCGCAAGTTTCTTTCAAAGCGATGACACGATTACTGATGTATATATGGCTATTCATTGCTCCGGCCCGTATCGGTGATCAAGACTTATAAACGCAGTAGCCTTCTGAATTTCGGACCCTTAATGTTGCGCATCATCCCTGTCGGTTTTCCTAGTTATCTTCTTGAATTTATATATAAACCGCTGGAGAAGCGCTTCCTCCAAATTTCTTTTGTCAGAGCTCCTAAAATTTGTGCAACAAGGCCACACTTACGTTGGAATTAATTCCTCGATATGTTCAATAGCATGATATGGTCTACCTTAAAGGACAAAGGTTTCGAACTACTGTGCGGGTGCAATATTATCGACTCATTTGGTACAGCCAGCTCCTTCAAATACAAATAATGTTGTAGGTTTTCAAATTCATCAGATATTTGAAAAAAAGGAAAATAAGTGAAAATCGATCTTAAACTTTTTCAGCCTTATTTATAAACCCACCGTAGAGTCTGCTTAACTTTACACACCCTCTAAAATGCCCTTACGCAGGGAAATGCGATTTATAAAGATTTTTCGGACTTAAGCAACGTTGCTTTAAGGCTGCGTAATTTAAACGCGAAATATGTTTTTGCAGCTAATGTCATTTTTGGTAGTGGTCGAATTGGAAACAATTTCAAAAAGTGAAACTAATTTTTGTTTGTGCATTCATTTCGAATGTGGTGTAAATTTGCACCAAACGAATTTCGTCTGCAAATGCAATTATAACATAGAATTTCAGATTTGGTGGTGGTTGATAGATTATTATAGTTTTCCATTGGTTTCACTCGGGGATCCACTCATTCTGAAATCCAATGGAACAAGAAAACTGCTTCTGAAAGAATCTACAAAAGTATTGATGAAACGCCAAAAAAATAATCTATACGGCTTCTGTCAACTGACTTGTATAAAAAACATAAATTACACTTGTGTGACTGCTTCTTGAGTGGATTCTGACTTCAGATCGAGAAGCGAAATTCTCTTCTCAGAATCACCAGAAGAGTATTTTTTGTGCCAATGGAATGGTTTCAGAAGTGATTTTTTCGATTCCGGACGCTTCTTTTTGCCCAATAGAAAACGACATATTATGATTGCAGGTAGATATTTCAGCAGTCCCTCCAAGGAAATTTCGGAATCGTCCCAGATAATTTGGCTTTTTGTTTGTATTATGTATGATTTTCTTACGAAGCTAATCTGTCAACCACAGCTAAGATCAGTTTCAGTTGCAAAAAGTAATAGATTTCAGTGTTTTCTGTAATAGTTTATCTAAATTCTTACCTATTTAGACACAAACCTCGATTAGTAAAGTTACCTCGGAAAAATGTTTATAAATCACAATTTCAGGAAAGCCACGTAGAGGCTGCGTAAATTCTTACGCGATGTTTAACTAAACAACATCGTAGAGGCATGGTAAGAGAAACTAATAAATACGGCTGTTTATCTGTATATTTTTGGGAAAAACATAAAAGCCTACTCAGAGAAGAAACCACGTGCCCAATCAATCCTCATTACAGCCGTTAAGTCATTCCCAGAAGACTTCACCTATCCATCTTCAAAGGACATTCCTTGATTGCGCTGTTCGTAAATTTTTCCAAAATATTCGAAAAAAAAGAAGATCTGGAACGAAATTATGCAAACAACGTCCTCCTAAGTACTTCTAAACCGAATACGTGTCTCATGCACAATGACTACTTTTGTCGCTGGCAAACTAAAATACCAATGTCCCAATAACGATATTCACTCATGCGAAACATGAGGGACCTCATTTCGTAAAACCAGAATCCGGGAAAAAGGACATCATCACCCAAGACGGAGACCGAAAGCAAGAAAGACATTTCACTTATTTTTTTCCCTCTCTTCAGATAAATTGCACGCGTGGAATAAATTACTTCATTAGTGAGCTCCGCTCACAGGCGCTTGATTTACAGACAAGCCATCGAATTAAATGATTCAAAACGAAAATCGTAATTTGAATTCAACAGCCATCGAGGCAATTTGAAAATAACCCATAGAACCCCCACTCCTCCTCGACGATACAGATAGATGGATCACGAAAAGGACGACATTCCCGGTAGGTATGTATAGGTATTTAAATAACACAAAACTAAGACCGCCGTCAACCGACAATGATATCACCGGTTCAGACGGTTTTTTTTGGTATTCCATGTATGTTTGGCATATTGAACGGCCCACCCCAGGTCTTTTGACCGCAAAATTTTATTCAAAGACTTAATAGAAACCACACCAACAACAACGAGACGGAAGATAAATACGGCCGATTCGATGGAGTAATTAAGTTTGGGGCACACGCACAGGGGATCTCAGGTATTCACTGTCACACTGACATAGCCGTGTGTGGTGCCGTGGCGGTGAGTGAGTGAGCTCTGAAGCCGAAAATTGTTTTCAATTAACGTGACAGATTTGCCTGCGGATTAATTTTGTGCTTGACTGAGGCACAGCGATTACAATTGGACCGTGTTTGTCGGTTTAATGCTGCCGATGGGAGGGCGAACTAAAAAATAAGAAACTTGTGGGGATATTTTAGCTGTGGGCGAAGTAGCGAATGACTCGACAGAGACCGAGAAAAAACGGCAAACGAAAATAAATTATGTCTAAGTTAACAGACGATAGAGATACAGTTGGGCTCGGGATCTATATGAATTGATTTTCGGATTTGAGTGAAAAGCACCAGCTGTTGAGGGGATGAGCGAGATTTGTTACTTTTTTTTTGATTTAATGCAAATGTCTGGGCTTTAATCCGAGTCACAACTAGACCCAATTTTTCCACTTAATCCAATATTTGCAAAGGCGACAGTGACAGGCAGAGCTCTTAGTTCTGTCAATGATGCACACAAGTCAGAATTATGTCGCATAAGTATATTAAAATATGCTGGAAAGTGGCATCACACTGATGCCATTCGTTACAGGAGCAAGCGTTTTCCAGTGTCTTTCTGCTCAACCAGACAAGTTTGACATGGATATCAAAACAGAACATGCCATATGAGGCTTTTCAATTTATAGGCAGATGGTGGCATAGATTTTAACATTTTTTTCTTTATCTATTGTAGCTCGGTTCTGAATTTATTAATTAGAATCTCAATCAGTATGCCTTAGGCTCAAACAATACGCAAGATTAAGGAATCTGACTTCCTGTATTCTGCACAGGTATGTGTCGGATCTTTCTGAAGTAGCACCGCTCAATATCAATACCGTGCCCAAATACCCCATGTTTTTGGCTCGTCTTCCACACTTATGCAGAGCTCACAATTTGGCGAGTTGTCTTACTGCATGTGCTTGACAATTGACGGCAAGAACAGCACACCAGTTTGGAAGTTTCTCGGCACTTGACGCTGGCTGCATATACAGGGTGCTTTTTTTAGAGGTATATAACTTTGAAAGGGAATAAAACAAAGATGACTTTTTTAAATTGACATGAAATTTACTTTATTCGAAAGACAATCCTCTGGCATTATAATTTAAATATGATATCTGGCATATGACCGCCACGGCTGGCTCGGACGTAGTCTAATCTGGAGGTCCAATTTTCGATGACTTTTTACAACATTTGTGGCCGTATATCGGCAATAAAGCGCCGAATGTTGTCCTCCAAGTGGTCAATCATTTCGGTCTTATCGGCGTAGACTAGCGACTTCACATATCCCAACAGAAAATAGTCAAGCGGCGTTAAATCGCACGATCTTGGAGGCCAATTCACGGATCCGCAACGCAAAACTATGCGGTTACCAAACGTTGCAATCTTGTTTTGGGCCCATTCACAGAATCTACGCCTTGCTAGGTGATCCAGTGGCTTCAATTCTTGCACGAGTTGGATTTTTTAAGCACGCAAACCAAGATCTTTCTGCAAAATCTTCCATAAAGTGGATGGAAACACATCCAATTCCTGTGCACGATGGCGGATAGACTGATTCGGGTCTTCCTCTACAGCAAGGAATGACTTCTTTTGTACGCACTGTACGACGCGACGTCTCTGTGGGTGCGTATTATCATTTGGAGTAAACGTGGTACGAAAGCATTCTATAATTAATCGAATTAATTGCTCTGATGTACGATTATGTTGACCGTAAAATGGACTTAGTGCGTGATATGTATTTCCAACGGAACCATGATTTTCAAAATAAATTTGCACAATTTGGAATCGTTGTTCAGTCGTCAGTCTATTATTGTTGAAATGCCAAGCCAAACCAAAAATAAATCACTTGACAGCTGACAAAATGGCCGCCAGTTAAAATAGTGTTGCCAACTTAAAGTTCTATATTTCTAAAAAAACAAACCTTTACGACTGCATAGATTGAGGAATTTGCGTTTGGCAATGTTTTTAAAGGTTTATTGCGTTTAAACATTTAGACCCCTGACGGTAGTCCTTCGCTGTTGTGTGGCAACCCAACATTCTGCATTTGTGCTGTGTGTGTGAGTAACAATGCAACTGTGCCGCACGTCTTTCATATTTTCAAAATTGAATGAGTGTAGCTACAAGCGCACAAAATAATACAATACTGTTGTAACTCAAAATTTGTCAAATTTGAGATACATCATTATTCAAACGTAAAATTAAATTCCCGTCAATACGCGTGAATAAAACCGTCTTTAGAAAAAAGATATGGCACTATAAATCGCACTCGGTTAGAGCCAAATCTTGAGCGTACAGTTTAACCCTTTCGGTACTTCTTTTTTGTTCTAAGGTTAAGAAAATATTTTTTTTCTTTTTGTTGTTACGGAGGCTCAGACTAAAAACATTGGAACATTATTTTTGTTAAGTATTTGTTCTAAAGTGGTTTTTGGGAACGTTGCCAAATGACATCAATTGTCTCTAGTGGCAGCAGAACGAAGGACAACATGTCTATTTTATTTTTTTTATTGTATCCCTGCTATTTATCATTAAAATAAAATCAAAATTGATAATGTATTTGTCAATTACCAATGTAAAAATGAAATCATAAAATTAGTCTTCCGAGGAAAAAATTCGAGCTAAACAGACCTTCCTTGCACCAAAGCTAAAAGCACAATGATATCAACCATATCAACCAGTTTGTTTGCCTCTACTGATTGATCAGATACTATAAGAAGTTAATCAGAAAAGAAAATCGAAAAAATATACTCAAAGAGAGAGAATGGACGTTATGAATTCCTGTTGCCATATGGCATCAAAATACCGAAAGGGTTAACACTTTTCACTCGCTTTATTCAGAGATATCAAATGTAACGATACTATTTGCCATATTGTTGATCAGAATAGAAAGCTTGATTAATATCTACAGAAAATGAAAATTCCACTGTGCCAAAGTTAAACACTCATCCGCCATAACGAAAATAAGTTTTTCGCCGATTCTGAAAAAAACCTCACATATTGAATTTCCAAGTGCTAAAACTGCTTTATAATGATTCTTCCACAAATTTTGAACAGGTGGCGACAGTTACTTTTCTTGTTTTATTTGTTTGGTAAAGAAAACCAAAGTCAACTCGTTATAAAGCAACTTTATTGTTTCAAATTCAACTTAAAACTGACTTACTCTTGTCTTAAAGGCAAACATAAAATCTTTTGATAACAGAAAAATAACCAACTTATGTACAAAAATGTTTCCCCAACTCTGCTGTTACTGCTCTCACGCTGTACCTGCAGGTACACTTGTTGTGTGGCGTTTTATATGGGTACTGCTACGGTTGTGACCCTGAAGGTGTTTGTCACCATTTTTCTGCTGTTAGGAAGCTGCTGTTGTGATGCTGCTGTTGTCGTGTTTTTATATATTTGTGAATGACCCTGAAGTTGTTGTCAACATTTAGTGCGGATGTTGTGATACCGCTACCACCAAAGAGTATGGTTTTGAGGTTATCTTCAACTACTTACAGAAAACCATTTCAAACCCTATAATATTGACGCTATTATAGCAGCTATAGTTGCGAAATTTGTTAGATCGTTCCCTATTTTATGCAAGCAATATTTTTTTTTTCGGAAAATAGGGCATTGTCACCTCCCCATATAAGAAAGCCATTTGAAACGCTGGATATGTGTTGGCATTTGTGACGACATTAACTTCTGAGAAGATCCCGGGTCTAACTCCCTCCAGGGATGTAGATATTCATGTTTTCTTCTTCATGAAACCAAACCCTAAATATTTGTAGAATTGGATCTAGTATATTACTTTTTCCAATCCTCTGAGATTTTCGGCCGCAATGACATACGAATTGTTTCAAGAAACACTGCTCATGTCAGGAAATGAGTTTTGTCTGCTTCTCTACAGAGATAACCAGTTTATATCGGTTCTAATGACACGGTCTTCTTATATGAAATAACACACGAGAAATCTGATATCAAATAACACCAAACCCTTTTATAATCCAAAAACTCATAATAACTTCACAACAGTCAAAAGAAATTTTTTGTTACAATTAATACGTGTCTCACTTACCAATATCTTTAAACATTAACGTAAAATCAAGGCCCACATTTACCAAAACGTTTAAAAGAGAATTTGTCCCAATTAATTTGCACTGTGGGTAGATAAATATTTTCGGGGAAATATAAATAGAACATCCCATCCTTTTTTCTAAAACAAAAAAAAAAAAGCAACATAAGCTGCCATCCTTTTATACCATATAGCATATACCATTTCCTTTGATGTAGGCCAATGGCTGATGTTGAATTTTCACTTAAAAAAATGTGTTTCCTTCATGTCCACGACATGTATTTTAAGTTACATTCCCTTTCGAAGCTTAAATCTCAGACCAAGGACATTTGATGAGGGTTTTACTCACCGAATTTGTTTCCCTAAATAAATAAAAACAAATAAATGGTGCAACAGATGGATTCAAGTTGCTCCACCCTTTACTTTTCATTTTGACTTTCTGCTGTCATTTTCACCAGTCCCGAAAGTTGCGAAGTCGAATCAACAACGAAATCCAGGATTACTTCAAGGATTGTTAACAAATTCAATATCAAGCTTTGTTTCGAAACTACGAAGGACATCCTGAAATACAAAAGACAAAGGAGTCAAGAGGACAACAACTTCAAAAGCGTACTGTGAGTGTTGTAATTCATGTATCTACATACTACCAGTCGTTTGCTTTCTACCTCATAACCCGATTCGCCTTAAATTGACACAAGCCTATTAATTATGGAAACATTTCAACAACATAAAAGCAGGTCACACTATTCTGCATTTCCGTACAATATCCAGCTCACTATGTTAAGTTTCTTTACCCTTCGTTCATAATTCACGTTGACTCCTACACAACGATTCCATTAGTCCCTCTCTAATTAACTGAGGATGTCAACAGAATTTTTCTCTTCTTCGTGTATCCACGTACCACAGCAATGCGAAAAAAAACACACGCGCCGAGTTTTGAACCGTGTCGAGGCGTTCTGCCACCTACTGTCAGTTGAGCTACAATTTCACTGTTTCTCTGTACAACAACTGATTGTGACAATCTATTCATGAGAACAAATACTCGCCTTCATTGTTCTCACAAATCATATCGCTCATATAAAATTCAACAGATGCATCTGAATGAACAGCCTCCTCCTGAAGCCCTGCAGCACCTAAGGACACACAGCCTGTGCAAGTGTAAATTTAACAAAACAACACAAGTTGTGTATAAAATATAAATAACATGATTTTAACGAGCAATAAATTTTAGTTGATTTTTTCCCTCCCTCTCTCTGGTTCAACTCTACCAGTATTTTGAAATAAATGAACAACCACTTGGAGTTGGTTTGTGAATCACACCATTCGGTGTCGCGGAAGAGTTGTTCTTCTTTTTTTATTATTTTTTGAAATATTCCTGAAATACAATCCAATTATAAAAAATTATTTAAAATAACTTCAAAACAGCGTGTTGTAACGCGAATTTCCGTCGCAGCATGGTGCATTTGTGTGCTGTATACAAGTAACAGCAAGAGCGATATACTGTGCATAGTCGTAACTCATTTCAACGTTGCTCATGCCATTTTGCGCAACAGTCATACAGCACAACGTACAGGGTGGTGTAAAGAGTTTTTTTTATTGCTCGGTTATATGTAGATATCGAGTGACTGTTTTGACTCATACAACACTTACTTGTGCTGGAACGCGAACAGTTTCCTTTGCCGATTGTCAACTGAATTTATCGAAAGAATCTGGCATCTATCCCGCTTTATGATGGAGGTGTTAGCTACAAGTTAAACGACTCTTATTTTAGGGATCCACATTCAAGGGTTCGATTCACCTAACTTGTTGCTCTCACTAATGAGCAAGTCGTTGACAATGCTCTGTTTAAAACTATAATATGGGCTTATACGGATGACTTTTAATTCTTGAAAACGAGTCTTAAGCTACGAGTACACGTGTCATTCGGTGGTCACATGTGTTAGTGAGAATGCACTGCGACAGCCTGCATGACCAGACACTTGACAGGCGATCACATGTAAAGGCAAATTTAGGGGAAATGTTTACATTGTAATGACGTCGGCATATTAAAATTTGACATGAAAAGTGTCATATGTAATCGTAGCTGAAGAAGTTGACAATTGTACAGAAATATTTGGAGCATGGGCAAGCATTTGGATATTTTTTAAAATGCTGAAACAGCGAACTGGCTTTAGACAAAAATCCGCTAAACGTACCCTATTGTTACAAAGGAGACAGTGGGCTCACTTGGTCATATTCAAGTTATCTGGATCATTCCAATGAGCGATTGGAAATGGATAAAATTCATGCTGAAGTACTTAATCCATCTCGATATCTAAAGGTGTAGAGCCATATCCTTTATAAGGCTTGGGAGGAATACTGCTAAAAGTTTCTGTATTTGTATTTGGTGCCCTTAAGTTCATTAGGTGTTTTTGTTTAAACCATTGATTTCCATGGTTTACAACAAAAGAACGAGATCCAATTCCTGTTGCAAACCATGGAAATCATTGATTATTCATTTATATGGATCATACGGACAAAATATAAAAAGGCATATTGATCGCATTCGTGTCAGGCCTTTCGAAGAGTGTTTGTTTACATTTTTTTTTAATTTACCCTTGGAGGCTTGTTGAAGGATCTCCTTGTATCATGGATATTACAAATCGATCGAACCAACATAAGGAACACATTTCTTAAAGTCTGAAAATTTTGCGGACGTTATATATGTCTCAGTTTCGATTGGCCTAGATCGGGTACATTAAAATTTTTTTCATTTGACGTTTACGAAGAGGTAGCAGGCGGATACAGTCAAGAATTCCGTGACAGAGTGCTTAGTTGACAGTTAGTATATGTGGCTGACGCCCAAACCAATCTAGTCGACTTAAGGTTTTTGAATGAGAGACTAGAAAAATTCAGCGGCTTAAATTTGACCGCGGATTGCACATCCGGAAAATCACCCTCTGAAATTCACCTTTCGTTTGGTCTATATTTCATGTAAATGGGTTTTGAAATAACCCCGAAATCCGTACGAAAAAAAAGGTATAACTTCGTGAAATGCATAGAGCATAGACCCACCGAAGAATCAACCTTGCCAATCACAGTTTCTTCGGTCTAAAAAGGAACATAAAAGAAAAGAGTAACTTAGCAGAAGGGTGACATCGTATGAGACTGTCTTATAGTGCAGCAGCATCAACACGTTTGTAGCGAAGGAGGTTGTAGGTAGGGCAGATCTGGCCAAAAGTCTTGAAATTAACAGGCTAATTTCGTATGTTCTCTGAAGTCCATATTTGAGTAGTCTTAGAGTTCACCCTTTCGGACTCGAAATTAAATTTGATGTCCATTCGCCCCTAAAATAAAACCCTGCATAAAAAGAATGGTTGTGGGAAGCCTATCCTCTTATGGATCTGTTGCGCCACCTGTTTAATTTGATTTATTTCAGTTTACGTAGATAGTAAAATACCTCAGAGAAAGAGAGCCGGTTATCCTTTACTCAGGTGAACACAAATCTCCATTTTCGGCATTTTTTCAACTCAACAAGACTTGGAGCAGCCACTTTTGCTTAAACCTTTGTTAGTTATAGCTCTCCAGTAAGAATAAATAGGTCTTGCTCCCTCCCTACACTTGCTTATAGACACTTATTGACGCCTTGTAAAATTGTTTAAACAAGTTTTACCAAACTCTCTGCTTGAATTTTTATAATGTCTTTAGAGTCACCCTGCGAAATAAATTTATGACGTGCTATAATGTCACTTCTGCTACTGATGATATAATTTCCGAACAAACAGAAAGAGCAATCAAAAGATGTGCAGACTCAACCAAAGCCGCATGTTGACGATACGCATCGTGAAAGTGAGGAATGATTCAAACCGAAGGCAGACACTGACTGCTGGGGGCGCATCTTCTGCGAATGCAAATTGTTTAAATTAACAAATTTGTGTTCATGTTCACTTTTTGCTGCCAACAAATTTATAGCTGCCAACGACTACACGTCAGCATAGTCAATAAATTATTATATTGAAATGGATTTTTTTCGGTCTAGAAAATTTAAATGCGAACCGATGGAACAGTGAGATTCTCGCTGCTCCAATCATGTCTAACAAATCAAGAGCATCTTTGGTAATAAAGGTAGGGAAGGGTTTTGCTGCGTTGAGGAATTGCTTTTTGAAATATCGAACAAAAAACAACGAAAAGGAGAAAAACAAGTGAAATAACGAAACTAAATTGAAAATTTATCACCGGACGTGACCAAATGAATGTTGCTCCCTATGCTCTTGCCGTGACCGTTCACCAGAGACTTTGATAAAGGTGGCGGCTCGTTAAAGAGCCAGAGGGCAAGTATAAACCATCTTAAACCGTACCGAATATAAAGTACAACCGCCACTTAGCTATATACGAGTACAAGCCTCATCTGTAGTGGGTATACCTAGTGCACCGCAGAGGAAGAGCATGAGTGCGCCTTTTTACGGGCTCAGATGTACAGCAGTTAATGTATCCTAATGTGGTCAATTGCGTCCTTTTGTGGAGCATTGAATTGGAAATTGGAAAGATTTTGTGCGCTTTGATGGCGCGTTCCTCCATAACATGGACGCAGATGGAGACGAAGATGGAGAGTAGACTTATGGCAATCATGGCAATTGCTATGACCAGTGTACACGACACAATAGATAAGGAGGAGTTCGAACATCCATAAATTCATGAGATGTGAAGAAGAATGGATGGCGGTTTTTTTTGTGTTTTTTTTTGTTTTGTACTCCTCTCGAGAGTTTTATTATTTTTTTATTATTATGCTGCGGTATTCAATCATTCTTTTGCCTTCAATTGTTTAGAGAGGAATTCCACAGTTGAAGTTGAGTGCAGGGAGGGAGTGTGCCTCCATAAGGCGCCGGCCGTTTAAAGGGCGGTGGTGTTGGCACAATTTACCTATACTCATTTTTTTGTTAATGGATTTGAGTGTCGGCATACCTCTTGTAACCTTTTGGCGTTTTCAAAGAACCGTTTATGGCAGTCGCTGAGGTAAGTGACATCAATCCGTAGAGTGGCTCGTATGATTTGACTCCTCGTCTCGTGGATCAAGCCCGTCATTTTTTGAATATATGATGAGATGCAGTCCTTAGTCGAACTAGAGTGGATCTGTTGGAATTGAGCAACATTGTCCAGGTGCCCATGATTGGCGAATTACATTACTTAGTAGTTAGTAAATATATATCTGATATGTAAACGCCGACAATGGTATCTAATTGATTTTGAGGATCAAGTTCGCACTAACTACACCGTTTAGTATTCTCTTTTTGTTTAAGCCATTATGCTGGATTGGTGAAATGGAGTAGACGTTTTAGGTCCTTGTGCAATCATTGTGACGACCTGGTTATCTCAGTAGCCAGGAAATATTGAAGAGCGTCAGTAGTATTATCCTTTAAGTGACCTATTTCTCAAGTAAGAGAGGCTTGCGCAGTGACAGAAATATTGAGGATTCGCGGGGCTCTTTATCATCGTAACCGTTACAGATGTCACTGTCCTTGAGACATATTTTCATCATATGACTATCAGAAATTTTAAAACCAAAAAGACAGACAAAACAGCTTTCCATTAGACAGGTTGCTAATGTATTCCATTCGGATCTCTGGCAGGGTCTATCGACTGAACAGGGTCTATCTTTGCTCGACTCCAACCCAGTGCTTGGTTTGCCGTGCACGGGTTGACCACACTTATGAAAGTAGTTAAGCAACCATGTTTGAGAGTCGGCCAGCTATGTTGTGGAAGCCTTTCCCTATAGTCTTCTAAGAGTTAAATGTTGCATTTAGTATTTTATGTTGGTACTCTTGCACAGGCTGTTGTCTACGCTGAAGGTAAATTGTTTTAGATGAGCCATTTCAGTTGAAGAGATGGAAAACTTTACTATTTCAAGCATTGTCCAAAAATATGAATACTGGGAGCAATGAATAATTTTATGATCAAGACTGGGCGGCCATACTCCTAAAAAGTTCGAGGTCGAGTAATGTCAAGAAATGGTGACATCGACTGGCTCTCTCAGTTGACCATACTCGACATAAGGAGGACATAAGGAGTCAACTTAATTGATCGCTCAATCTCCGGAATCATATATTTTGTGCATTGATGTCAATTGGCCGTAAAAGACACTTTGCCAAATTGGAAAGAGGGGCTTGGCACTTTCCATCGTAAATATTGTAAACAACAAACAAACGATACGTTTTGAACTTTTAGGTAAAACTGTATGACTTTGCAAAATGTGGGTCCAGGGTTGGGCCCCTCATATAACACAAGACTAGTCAAAACACTCTTTGTTTGACACTCATGTGATATAAACTTGGAAAACTTGTACCATCGATGTGGATTGTCTGATTAAAACACACGCGAAATTTGGGCACCTCCCATATATCATGGCGCAGTAAAATGTTTATGTTTTTAAAATGTTTTAATAGTTATAACTTCACGAATTGTATTCTGTGCAAAAATTCAGAAGGTTGATCCCTAACCGACACCTTTAAATGGGAAACGGAATGTAGTCAGCCTTTATTTGTTCATAAAACCTTGCTGGTCGCATTGCTCGACAGACAGTATAAGCAAAAGTTTTGGCTATGGCTCATCTCTTAAAATATGCATAATTATTTTAAACGCGCTCAATATGACCGACGGTCTTTATATACCTACCCTACCCTGTGCTAATAACTTGCACCTTTTAGCTATATGCAGACATTTTTTAAAATATATTTTTTTTGGTCGTATAGCTATTTGTTGCTAATATACTTAGCAATGGAACCTAGGTTCGTTATACCTTAAATACCCCACTGGAAAAATTCTCGGTCAAGTCGCCCTCATCTCGCCACCATCACAAGTCCACTCCTGTGCACAGCTCCCACTTATTTTACAATCCATCTGCAGACAATCGGGCAAGTAAAGAAACTCCATAACGTACACACACAGCAAAAATGTAAAACATAAATAAAGCGAGGAAAATATTTAACACTTGATTGCCCCGCCGCTCGACACTATATTGCCTCTGGCTTTGACCATGATTAAATTCTGTAGCTCATTTTGATTCTCTCCTTAAATGTCAAGATGCCTTTGATCGATGGCGAATGATTGAGCGGAATAAATCATTCACAAAATTGAAAAGATGGAGAATTCCATTATACATGGACACACATACACGTACACCAAAATCGAAAACGGTCATGCATTTCAAATCCCAGTTATGGTTGTTCATGGTCATGGTGTCCTTCCGACGTGGTTTCTGTTTCGAGACGATGACGACGTCACATCACGACGATGGCATATTTCTAGTGGCGACATAAGGGAGAGGCGGGAAAGACCATCATCATCATCATCATCATCAAAATGATGAGGACACGGTATGGTATTGGGCATAATGGCCTCCCGCCGTTGATTGAAATTGGTATTATAAAGTCAAACCGACAAAATCGAGGAGACAAAAGAAGAAAAAAGAATCCAGCGGCGGACGTCGCACGTAGGACCCATAGACCCCGAGTTCGGGACAACTCCAAGTGTGCACATTATAGAAGAGTGGGATGGAGTACAAAAGAAATTTGCAAGCTTTCCATATCAGCCATCGAAGGCTATCAAATCCTTATGGATATTGACTTATTGTGATGAGGGTGGACTTGAAAAGATTTCTTTGGAATGAAAATTATATATCCTTCGGGCCACTACCACTATATCCCGCTCTAGCCGTCTTTCCCTGTCCATCAACTTCTCTCTAATCTTCATATTTTCCTCCGTTTTAATATTTCTCCACCGAAAGGATATTGGATGGAATATTGGTGTCCGAAAAGGCGCATAGCCATAGCCAGTCATTGCTCTGATGCTCGGTGTCGGGGCTCAACATCACCACTGATTTGCATATAAATACATTTCGATCGTTCCTAATCGGAAATTCATATCTCTCTCGCTGTCGCACGGCGACTTGACACACAGGTGAAATAAAGGTAACCCACAAAAAAAGAAACAGAAATCTGACAAATGGTCAGAATCAAAATTGTTTGAACAACCCACTACTGCGCTTAGTGTCGGATTATTGTGCATTCGGAATTTAAATGAAGCGGAGCCAGCGGATCGCTTGTGGAGATGGTAATATTTTCATATATTTTTCCAGCTCTTAAGACCACAATTGATTGCGATTGGGACTTTCGTACGAAAGTGGATTCGTGGAGAAGACTGCCGAGCCGATAGAAAATCGGATTTCGAAAATATCGATGCTGGACGAGTGACGAAATATCGCACACCACAAAGAAGTTTATTTATGTGCGGCTTATAGTGTCGCTTTTGTGCGGGAAATTCCACGGGCAATTATGACGTTGTGTATGTTGGCACCTTTGGTGTGCTACTGTGGATTATTTTAAGCTTCCAACCTGATGTTTTGTTCTGGATGTTGAGTCCTGAATTGGAATATTGTATGCAAATTGGAATTTCACGGCATGGCAAGGGAGATTAAGTGAGAAATTTGTACTCTATTAAGTCGGGAGCTGTGCGGTGCTATTAATTGATTATAAGCGGATTGCAGACACCGCGCCGTCTTAAAAGCGTCAAACATGAAGAGGAATGTATTTATTTTAAACAAAACGCCCCGTGCCGGTAGCTTTGCATACAGTAGGTAGGTAGTTCTTCTTTTTTTTCCGAGAAAGTTAAGAGGAACGAGTATGGGTCGTGTGAGTTCTGGTGCCTTTGTTGTGTCTAGTTTTTGGTAGAGTAATGACAGAGTAGTATCTTAACCTACTTGTGTAATGGTTTCCTAAGCTAAGTTTAAAAGTAAATTTCTAAATTGAGGGAAAATGAAGAAGTTGTTGTTTTATATGTAGGTACAACGTTGGATCATAATGAAATAGCAAAAACACGCAAAAGTAGGCGATTTAAAATGTAATTCACTCAAAAATTTAATTAAAAGTGTGGTTTCTTAAGCATTAATTACTACGAAATCGGCAATTCTTGTGATCTCATCCCAAACGCTTTATCGAATTTTAATGTAAAATTGCCTTCATCTTGTCCGCTGCAACTGACTACGGGCTTCATAACCGACAAACTGACTCAATAAAACTGCGAAGGAAACCTGGGGCCTGAAGCATCTGTTGGCAGATGTGCCTTGTGATGATTTAGGCATAGGTATTATAGGTACTACATAAATATTTTTCTGTTGCATAGAGTAATATATTTGGTTGCTATTGGAATAAAAATAATGCAATGCAGCTCGGTTCCAAGTTAGAATTTTTACCTGTATTATTAGAAAATAAAATAAACTATTGACCCAAATTGTTAAAATTAAATATAATAAGTGAAAGTGATAGACATATTACTCTCAGATGGTCAGATGGTTTTCAGGCATTCGCTTGTTAGGCAAAGAATTTCCTTTAAGTTTCGCAACCAAAATCGGGGGGACGTAGGAAAGCTGTCAGTCTATTTCATACTAACTTAGTTTATGCGAATAACCCTTTCAAAAAGGGCTCCTTGATTTAGCTGTTCGGGCTAGAGATTCTAGATAATTTTCTTTCGTTTCAAAAAAAAAAAAAAAAAAACAAACGCAAAACGAATGGTTGTGAGCCTAGAGAGCCTTTAGTCCGGGCCTGATGCGCCATCTGTTTCTTTATTTATTTAAAATACACGTGGCACATCACTTGCCCTTAATATATTTTGTCGTCGTTTACTTTGAATTCCGTTACTGGGATAGCTCAATGAAGGTGACCTTCGGCCATTATACGCAATCAATCATTATGATTGCATGTGGTATATGTCCCGCCTTATCTACCAATTAAGCATCATCTCCACCTATGCCATCAATTTCCTAGACTGACCTCCAAGCATTTAAAATGAAGCATCTTCAAAAAACAAACCCTCTTTCTGTTTGATAATACCGCGGAAAAATTAATTAATTCCCATCTTACATGACTAACACCATATAGAGACAATTAATACTCACCTCTAATGATCGGACATTAACAATGAAATATGAGCTTGCTGCCCATACCACCAGCAAACGCAACAACAACTATACAAAGTTGCCCGGAGGATATACACTCGCTACCGACGAGCAAATGATTTCCAGTTAAATGAAAATCAGCACGTCATTTACGAAGTAAAGAGGGGTCAACTCTGGGAATTTCTGAGTTTACACCGAAATACTACATCGCATAGCCACAGGGCGCGCGTTTGGCATGTGAAATGAACCTAATAGATAATACAATGACCAAAGATTCCGAGAAAAATGTGGATACAAATGAAAACAAAATTAAAAACATATACCGCATCTGACCCGAGTATTCAATTTCCATTAGTCGAGGAGGAATGATTCAAAATTTGAATATTATAATCCTGGCCTCGGTTTTATTTAATTTTCAAGGAAACCCAAAAGGAAATCCCTGCCTGGCTCATGATAGGATACATAGTTTGACCTTAAAGCTGGCACCCATGTCAAAGTTTCAATCCGAGGCTTATCCCAACATGTCTGCGTGGGAGTGAACTGAATGTGACACTTGTTTCTCTCTGCATTTTTTTTTTGTTGTTGTCTGAAACGGTCTCTGGATCATTTTTCGTTGATGTTGTTTGCTCCTTGGGGATATTTTTTATACATTTATGAAATATTGTGCTGGAAGGCATACATCTATCTCCAGCAATAAATAACGATAAAGTCACTTTGTGGGCCTAAATATTTCTTTTGGGGAAGCATCCTTTTTTTTGTTGGTTAGTTCCGGACAAAATAAAACTATATCCTGAGGGACTAATGTGGGCAAAAAAAAGCGGTCATAGGGAGGCATTCAGTAACCTAATTCAGAAATGATTTGCGAGTGTCCTTCGTCAGAAAGACACACAGTGACTTAGTAAAAAAGACGAAGAAGAAAGACTTGCGTTCAGCTATACGAGGCATTTAAAAGATTGAAAAATTTGATTAGTTTTATATATGGTTGAGGAGACAAAAAGCAATCGAAGTCGGGATGATGGCTTTGAAGTTGGTTTAGGGTTTGCTTCGCATATGTGGGCTTGTGAGGCTCGAGGTTTAGCATGCGTACTCCATTGTGTTTGAGTTCAAAGACGGGCGTATATGAATATATTACGCTCCTCATTTAGATTGTGTCATTGCACAATCTATGCCTTAATGTAAAGGGATTCAGCAAAACCTTTTGTGTGCTCAACAAACTGCGGAATAGAAGATAGAATATGGAAAAAAATCGAACTCTGTGAGCGAAAACTTTCAATAAAGGAAACAAAATGTCAGGCACATAGTTAGGGGAGTATTTAGTTAGTTAAGTAATTTAAGAAGTATACAGAAGCCTGACTTTGGGCGCACATGACTCTAAATATGTGGAACAACGTACAAGGCCATCTTATTCAATGAGTTAGATTGGTTTGGCCGATGAGGAGTAATCCATCACAACCACAAGTAAATTTTGAACCATTGTGAGTCTAAGTCAATGATGGAATACCCCCTGCACCAATCGTCTGAGTCTTCTTAAAACTCTCAATTTAAACTTGTTAGTGTACAGACTTTCACGTCACCAATTTTATGTCAGTCTGGGAGTATGATGCTAATGATCAAAAACTATTGACAGGGTATGTAGGACAGCTATCTTCTTGCTTCGTCTTTTAAATCACAGCAGCGTATTCCAGACAATGAAATAAGTTTTACCGCCTCTTCGGATAGCCAAGCGGAAATAAGTTGTGTTAACTCGAAGTTATCCTGAACCGCTGTAGTGCTTCATAAAAATATTTTCAGATACTACCATAGACCCTAATGAACCTGATCAACTTTTGTCAGCTTTTCTTTACCCAATCTTACCTAGTCTACATTTTTATACACTTATCAGTGAACTGGAAATACTTTCGTACCGGCATTCTTGGAGGGCTAAGCAGTGACGTAGAAGATGTTCCACAGATTCTATTTATTCTTTGTCTCTGCGACTTCAGCTGAAATTACTTGGAAAGATACATGTCCTTTTGGCCATATTTCCAACGATGCTGTGGCCGGTTGTTACTACGACGAGATTGGAGTTGATCGCTTGAAGTGCTTCTTGGTTGTCCACGCAGAAGGCAATTTTTATTAAGCACTTGCCTAATAGCATAGAGTGGCTGATAGATACTTGGTTCTTTATTTACGTCGGGACGGCGTGATCGCCATTCCCAAAGTAGTGGCTCTTAATTTTTTTTTAAATTTTCTCTCCGATCCGATTTCTCTTCCTTAATCTGGTTGTTGCATAACCCTTTCTACTCTTGCTCCTGTATCTGTCGTCTAATTTTATAAATTGATACCACTTGTCTAGGCAAGACAACAACACTCTGGTCAACGCATCGTGCTGACGATGCAACTCAACATAAACAATAATATTGAGTCAGTAGGCCAACGGTGAGAGCAACAACAACAACCGTGGGCGCTGGACGGAAGCTGAAATGCAGAGCTGTGTTGGATTCTGGTTCTCAGGTCAATCTGATTACAGAACGCATCTTGAAGAAACTAGACATTCAGACAAGACATACGTCCATGAGTATTCAAGACATTGGCAATGGAAGGAAAGACTCGCACTATCGGGATAATGTCAAATTACAGTCAAGAACAAGCGGTTTTAATGCCCAGCTGGAAGCCTTTGTTCTGCCACACATTATATTACCACAGCCCTCTCAATATTTCAACATCACGTCGGGGTCACCAAATGTAAAGACGCGTTTGTCTAACTATTAGCATCAAGCACATAAACTTGATACTCTGATGTGTTGTGAACATCAAGCACTTGAACTTCTTCACGACGCATGGCTGGAAAAGATGTGTTAAAATAAACTCTTGATGTCCAATTGCAGAATGACAAATATTATTGATTTATTATTGTCTTTTATACTTAAAAATAGCTTAGCCTACGAATTAATAGTAATTTTATAACAGCATAGTCAGCACCCACGGTTGTTGCTCTCACCGTTGGCCTACTGACTCAATATTATTGTTTATGTTGTGTTGCATCGTCAACACGATGCGTTGACCCGCGTGTTGTATTTGTATTTGAAGCAGGTAATTGTCTTCTTATTTTAGGTAGGTTCTGACGACTTTCGTTGTAGCCTCTAAGCTCACCCAATTCAATAGTCTTTCTTGCAACTTCTAGTGCTAAGTAATCGCCGGTATAGTTGTGGCCTTTTACTACCCCTTATATCCGTCAGTCGCCTGCTTAAAACGCTTTCTTCATCAACGTTTTTAAGGATCGTTTGAACAAAAATAGGGCATTTCAACATTCCCTGATATATGTAGGTACATTTCTCAGAAGAACCAAGAAGGTGGGTAGGACCAAGTTTGGAGATGGGTAATGATGTTGACAGAGAACAGTTTACTTCACTACTTATTCAAAGCCGTTTTGGACTCGTTTAATAACTACCGCTCAGTCGATGAATAATTCTCGTGGAATCAGTTTTCAGACGAGTTTTTGGTATAAAACTAGATTTGTATAACAAATATATGCTCAATGGCCAAAGTTTACGGAAGCTCTTCTTGCTCTTAAACAGGGAATAAGCTTTTGACAGAGCAAATGTGAGCAATGCGATTTAAAAAAAAAAATAAAAATTCTTGAATAGGGAACACAGTAGGGCGCCTGGCTAATCCCCTTATAAATATTATACGGGAAGTCCTTATTCATATAACCCTGACCTTCAAAGAGATTTACTTTTATTTTATCCGTTAGGTGCTATCCCCAATTTCAGACTTTGTCTTCTTTGATTATACAAAATGATTTCGCTAAAACCTTACGTTCACCTTTTTATCTACTTCGCAAGAGAATGCCAGCAAGGACAGCTGCAGTTGATCAAAATTACCCGCGACTAAGAACAAAAGCCAGATATCGCATCACCGACCTAACCCTTGACTTTACTGCCAATGAATCGCAAGGGAAATCACTTCACTCTCCTCCACAGTCGACAATGGTATGAAAAGACTTCGCCTTCCTTCCTTTTATTTTATTTGCCCTTCAACCGAAAGTTCATTCAATTTGCAGTAAATTATTTGCAAACATGATGAGACGCAGGTAAAATTAAATCAATAACGCAAAGCAGTCGGAGGATAAAGAACAATCTGTCGCTAGCTAAGCACAAGTAATGATACACTCTACACCGATGCGCGACGACATTGTAGTTCTTAATAGGTTAATGGAAGTTGTTCTACAAATGGAATGACCATTTGGGAAAATTCGAGACTTCCAAACTGGATGAGTAAAGAACTATTCATAGAGAAATGAAAGCGAATGAATGAATTGATAAAAGTAGAATAAGACAGTGTTAATGACCATTCACATGAGAGCGAATTGCGAATAGGCGAATTGCTAACAAATGACAAATCAATTTAACTGTAAATATTTATGAATGGAAAACCGCTATTTGTTCTACCACGGAAGCATTATATTTAAGATCTAATCTAAAAAATCTGAGTCTTAATTGATTAAAATAGCCAAATTTACAATTAAAGCAATTTTCCCGCAAAAAAAAAATTCTTGCTGCGGACTGTCACAATTTATTCACAATCCACAAAATAGAGTCGCGATTCACAAACATCTGAAAAATTTGTTCGAACTTAACCTGCGACCAAAAAAAGTTTATACGTGAATAAAATGTCTGAAACTACGACTATTCGCTTGTTCGCTGTTAGCAATTCGCTCTCAAATGAATACTTCTTTACCATAAATACATCGGAAAATTCGGAATAATATAATAATATAAGGGAATGAAAAAGTTTATTTAAATATAGAAATTTCATATTTCCAACTTATTTCTACAAACGAAAATCCTCTTGCCGCGAATTTTCATCAGCGATAATAATTCACAATCCACAATCTTGAAACTCGCTCCATAAGCCAGGGAATACAAAATGCATCCGCGGTTAACCTCAAAATTAGAAGACCTTAATATACTAATTGAAATCCTTTTCATTAAAAACGAATGACTTAAAATTAATGGAAAAAATGTAGGCCATTTAACATTGTGCGTCGAAGCTTGTAATTCTCTTACGCGTATCTCTCATACCTACCTTTTGTAATGTAAACCAGCAAAGGAAAAGAAGATGTCAAGCTTAAAAAGTGTACCTGAGCTAAAATTAACTACAGCGGAAGCTGTTTGGTGAGCATTAAAAGACAAGAAGCTCTCTGAATCTCAACATGGAGAAAGTCGGACTGACTGCAACGTAAAAGTAACTATCAATTGAAATGAATGGCAAGTGAAAAAAATATTTTTTTGCGGCCAACTCAATAGATAGATTATTAAAACCCCCGAAGAAGTTTTGTCATAGGTAACTAAGGACCGCCTGGGCATTGTTATACTATTTTTTTATTCTAACACCCATAAAGCTTAGCCCTTGCTATTTTTATGGCCTTAAGGTAATGGGCGTATTGGTTAGTGCGCTGGACTGAGCTAGCAATCTGAGGTTCCATTACCGGAAAAACACGAACTACACCTTAAAGTTTTTTCACTGCTCAACTTCTCGTGAATGCTGACAAACAACCGAAAGTTGTCGTAGAAAAACTTCTCTCTTTTGGCCTCGGCATATAAATTGGAGTTCCCTTACCTCTATTTGTCCAAAAAAAAAATTACTCACATAAACGAAAGGCGGCAAAGATAAAGTGCTCCTAAGCAGACCTGTTGCACCAAGTTTTTATATATTCTACTTTGAGCGATGATAGTTTTTTTTAGATAAGCTTATAGCAAGTACCCAACTGTACCTAAATTAAGAACATACTTAGAGGAACAGGATAATTCTTTTTGGCAGTTTAGATTCTTATTTTTCATAATATTGGTTTTAGAAAATTATCTTATGATAATTATTTAGCCGAATTGATACACGATCTAACAATAACATCGTGCTGTGTCTTCTTCTTAGAAGATGAAGACGTTTAAAGAAACTCTAAAGCGTTCGCCCATTAGTCGAGGAAAACTGCCATAATAGAAACACGCAAGGTGGTTAGTGCTCTAAGCTTTTCTAAGCAAAGGGTCTCAATCGAAGACCGCTTTTTCTTCCAGAATGGCGGCCTTTTCGTTGAAACTAGAACTGGTTTCTTTTTCTTCTCTTCAATTTTGATGTTCATCAGTGGGCTGTCTGTGTCTAAGTTGGACTTATACTGCTTCACCGAGATCAGTATCGTTTAAAAAACCGTAATCCCACTGAACATCAAAACCGAAAAGTAGAAAACACCTCTAGACCTTTTTCTCAGTAGAGTTGTTTCCCCAAGAATAATCTTCTCTGAAGCAAACAAGTACCCTGACAGATAATACACCCTACAGCGCACAGTTTATAATAAAGCCATAAAATGTCGTTCCCTTAAATAGTTTAGTCCCGTAAAATTCTCATTTAAGAACCCAAAACTGTATTTTTGTAAGGAAAAGGCCAAAACAAATCTCATTGAATTTTCATATTAAAAACCAGCAAAATAAACTACGATATCGTTTCGTATCTATATCTCTGAACTGAACCCTTTCTTCCGTAACGATGACCATTAAGTGCGCCCGTTGACTGTATCTATATCCCATTGGCATTCCCTTGCCGCGTGCCTACAAAGTCCTTTCAAGACGACACGACGCTACACGTTGAAGATGCACATATACATTCTGTGTTTGTGCTCCCTTCCTTATTCGCTTCCTTCCTGGTCCGCACGTAGACGTATATAGTTTCGGACAAACGAACGAACAAAAAAAGTCCAATGACTCTGGCATTATCTCGATGTGAATGTTCCATCTTTTTCCGATTTAGGAACGAAAGTGATGCAAGGTTGGCAAAAGCGACGAACTTTCCTCCAAGTCTATGAAGGAGCTGATGATGATGGCGATGATGCTGATGAATGCGATGAAGATGGTAAGATAGACGCTCCTACCTCTCTGTGTGTGCGGCTATCAGCAGTTCCCAATCGGCGAGTGTGTGCATAGAAGCTTCATCCATCCTAGTCATAGAATGACTATTCTTAGATCCTTATTCCCTTGTACGGTCGATCATATGAAATAAATGAATAGAAAGATACTTGCACAGAGATAGTGCAGCAGTCATCGTAGCTGGATACTGTCTCAGTCTCAGATACCTTGTAGCTTCTATTGTGCGCTAAGATTTCCAAATGGGAATGGGGCCGCTTCGAGAAACAACGTGGATTTCTGCGGCCATGTGTAATTAATCTTGTTCGTCTCTGCGACTACTGCTGGCGGTGGCGCTGTTGCCGCTTCTGGAGGATATCTTCTATCTACACAAAGTCCACTGCAAACTCCACTGCAGGGCTTATAAGATTGTGATCGGATTTTAATAAGAAGCCCAGAGAGCTATAGTGGATGGAGTTGATTTTCTTTTCTCTCGACGGAGTGTAATCTGGAATAGACACTCACTCATTCCTGGTTAGGTACGTTTGTTACCACTCTATCGAATCGCAGGGAATTATTAATCGATTTGTTTCTGGGCGCGCCCATCATGAACTAGTTGCGGTGAGTCAGAAAAGAACACTCTGAAGTCTGAACAGAATGGAACAATGGGTATTAATGTGAGATTAAGAAGGCGGACAGCTTAACAAAAAGATACAAAGAGGAGGCTGTTCTTTTTCCGCATTCTAGACAAAGCGGCCACACTCAAATTGTAATTAATTACACGATCTTCGTCTTCAGGTATTCAATCACTTTGTGGTAATCGTATAATTGTGGTCGCTCTTTTCTTTTCTGGGGGGACTTACCTACTTATTCACTCATTGGGTGGGTTGCTTTGCTAATTCGTGCGTATAGTGTTTTGAGATGGAGAACGAGCGATTGTTCATTCGGGGCCTTAGGATGAAAGATGCGGCAGATAGAAGTTTGTACGTTCGGTTTAATTACGTTATTAAGACGCTTTAATGTGCGATGGAGTTGTGCGATACGGAGACAGAGAGAAGAGGGTGCGGTAGTTGGTATACCTATGCATACCTACCTACCTAGGGTGAAGCACTTTTTGACTTTAAGTAGATAAATTATCGGATGCGGATCCCGTGGAATGGGATTTCACGCAACTTAGACAGGCAATGAAGTTAACGATGGATTGGTATAGTGTAGAGGGGTAATGAACTTTGCTTTAATTACCACTTTCTGAGCTGTAATTGACTGCGCTCATCTTGAGGCAAGAAAAGCTATGTTTGACTAAGTGCTGTGTGCTTATTGGGTTCTTAGCGGAAAATAAATGTACTGGCGTTAGTCTCTAATTTATATATGCGCAGGATATTGGGGTATCAACATATATTCCAAATGCTAAAGCCCTCTGCTAAGCCAATAAAGCACAACCACAAAGTACAAGTTATTCAAGATAGTGGATTCCATTGGAATTGTGGTAAATAAGCATTCACCGCATGCTAGTTCAAGTTCTTGGCTGTTATACCTACAACCTACATACAATCTTAACTTAAAACCTGACATCAAAGAAAGAACTCTTGCAGCTTAAACTAAGTTTTTTTTAGATGAATGCGTGGATCCGGCTTTAAGAGTGTTAATGCCACAATTAATAATTGCTTTTGTTATGGCAAATGAATTTACGACTATCAGCAGAGTATTGATTTTAAAAGCATATACAAAGGTATTGTTTTAAGCGGATCTTTAGGCTTCGTCAATTTACACCCAGCTACGCAATTCATTTAGAATCAGGCTTGGCCTATATGCTAAGATCGAGGAATACCTTAAAAAAAAATGTTCTTTTATCAGGCGTAAATACTTTCCAATCAAAGACTGGTACGAGTTACCTGATGCCAACCAGATTTCTATTGAAATAAATGAAAGCAACGTTTGGGAGTGGAGCTCTACGATTGCGTTTCTATAGCTACTGTTGACAGCAATTTACTAACGCTTTGCTGGAACAGGGCAGTAGGGTCACTAAGCAGATCAGTTTATGTAGGGAGCTTAATTTTTTTTTTTGGTAACAAACATTTATTTGAACAATAATCTAACAGTCCTGGAGGTGAGTTTGATTTTTAAAGCTCGAACAGAGATGCTTGAATTGAATTCCAGCCCCAGGTGTCCACTATGTAACTTTTATCAGAACGAGAATGTTTTTTCACGTCGAATTCCTGACAGAAAATCAGTATCCCACCTCCGCGAAACGAAATGAGTCACTTTACGCTTGAACAACGTTGAAAAATATTGAAAACTTATTTCCAAAGTGAGTGCTGTGTAGTCCAAATAGTGCGCCTGCTGTACGCACTTTGTGCAAAAAGCTCGTAAACTGGTATGCTAGTGGCAACACTCGTTGTCCATATTGTCGACAAGCCAATGCAACCACAGAAAGTAACAGCTTGCTGCGGATTGCGGAGTGGTGGCATCATTGGACATTTCGGTCAACAGTGGGCGTTACAGAGCCATGTTAACCGACTTTTTCTAACTGAAATTAAGGCCATGGATTTGGACGACCTCTGGTTCATGCAGTATGGCTTGCCATGCCACACAGCCCATGCCACAATCGATGTTTTGCGCGCCAAATTCCCAAATCGTGTTATCAGCCGTCTTGGCGATGTCAATTGGACGCCTCGGAGCTGCGATTTGACCCCTTTGGACTTTTGTTTGTAGGGAACCGTGAAGGACCGATGTTATGCCAACAATCCGGTTTCAAGCACTTAAGGCCAATATCATCCAAGCAATCCGTGAGCTACAGCCGGAAACCATCAACTAGGTCTCGGAAGATTGGAGTAACAGAATGCGCTACTGCAAATCCAGCCAAGGCCGCCACTTGAACAATGTTGTGTGTGATCTTACTAATAAAGCCATAATACATGGGAAAAATTTAATTTTATTAATTTTATTGCTTTTTTTTTAAAAGAAGCCTGTATTTGGCCCACCCTGTATACGATAAAGCAGTGTCCTCGACGCGTCATTTTTAGTTGTCGAGACTGTGTTAAGCGTCGTTAATGCTTGTATATTAAAAGCTTGTTTTGGAGTGTGAGCTTGGATATTGTTCTTCCATTTCAAGTTTAACGTCGAGAATTGTTCCGAGATTTTGGTTTCATTTAAAAACAGAATTGGACCATGCCTATAAATACCGATTTCTGAGTTTTATTAACCTTCTAATGCCTGAGCTCGGTGAGCATAGCGTTTCTAACTACGTTATTCTCAAATGGTCTGTTGGTCGAATTTATATTTTCCTTTCAAAAATCCACCTACCTTAAATTATAAAACAATCACAGCACAGCTACCTACCTCACATTTAATTTATATTTATAGTTTATACTGTTTTAAATACAGTGAATTGAATATAAATGGGACTGCAACCAGTGACATTTCTAAAGGTCAAACGTTTGCCTTAACATAAATCAAAATCGTTGATTAATCTGGCTTATGGTCAAAGGTTACGTTCACAATTGAAATGTACAAATGCATCAAGAGTAACTTCACCACAAACCCCCTTAATGTGAACGTCAATTTACTGGACTTCAAGAACAGCAATGCCAACTTCTCATCATCAATCTTATCCCATTTCCCATAGACAATAACACATCTCACAAGAACTATATAAATACATACCTACGATCCGATAAAATCAATAACCCCCATTTGGGACATCAAAATCAATACCACCTTAAACGTTATGTGTAATATGCCATGCCTATGACGTTTCGTTATTCCCGCACAAAGGCAAACTGACTGACTTTCGGAATTAGATCGAAACCGCAAATAGTTGAAAAGGAGGTTGGCTGGATGGTTGGTTAGTTGATTCAGATGGTTGGTTGGGATGGTCGGAACAAGGCGTATATGCGGACGGCAAACAACTATTCGTGTGGTCGTTTGGTTGCTGTGGTATGTTGTTCACCCAGTGTAGTAATTTTAGTAAAGTTCCGCCATCATTACCATGAAAACCCATACATAACATTGTGGTTGAACACATGTTCCAAACAAAAGCCATAAACTTTGAGCATGCCACATGGCAAACAAGTCGTACAACAGTTGGCAAATATTACACATGCGGAGCTCAACCCCAAACAGCGGTCGGTTAGTGCTACATTTTAACAATATTCCCAAATTACCGTACACCTCCTCTGGAGGAACTCATAAACCGATTTGAATCCAATCTAAGGCATCTCCCTGTGGAGTGGACTGCACACACAGCCCACAGTCAACGCTGAAGGCCCAGAGAAGACGTCGTGTGAAATGTCGAATGGTCAAGGCTGTAAATTAATTTAACCTTAACACGTCATGTGCTGTGACTGCCTGTGGCATGAGGAGATCTATGGTTTTAGTTCTTTTTTCGAAATGCTTAATTTAAATTCGAAAGTAGTTGAGAGGGGCATTTATTTTACATAATAAAATATGTATGGGGATAGCCTTTGGCTGGCTACGCCCTTTGGGTCACGGTAATTACACAGCCTGAGAAGTTCGGAAAAGAAATTAATAACGAAAAACGTTTCATTTGAATTACCTGTTTGAAAGTAACCATTTCCTTTTTTTGCTTTGTTTTCAGGTATGGATGTGGTAATTAATAGGAATAAACTTTCAATACGGAGAACTAATAGACTAATGTGAGTATCGGAGGAGGGAGTGGTAAAAAACGAGCTATTTAAATTCAAAGACTGTCAGGGAGCTTCTAATTATAAGAACTCTTTTCTTAAATACCATTCAGGGCGTTTGAAAAGAAGTTTAGCTTACGCGTGACAATTCATAGATGGGATATTTAGGTCACAGGAAAAATTAAAGCCTACCCTTGGATTCTGAGTCGCAGGTGCTAAAAATACAGCGGCAATGTTGATATTTATTTCGAACCGATTAATATTTTGTTTTACCTAACTTGCAACATTAGAGCGCACATTTTCGGACGAATATCATCGAAACTTTGTACTAAAATTAAAGACTTTGAGAGGTATCTAACCAAGTCTCCGCAAGAATTATGTAACCTTGAGGTGACTGAACAGAAATCGTTCAGAAATTACTTTTTTTGGGAAGACGATCTCTTTCAGAAATTATCTACCTTACACTTCAAAAACTCAATCAACCTAGTGAAAACAGTATGGGACGTTAAACTCTGCAATGAGGGATATCAGCTTCTGTCCCAAAATTATAAGATCTGACACTCTTACTCCAAGTTACAAAGGACGCGACCTATTGGATATGAGTTCGATGAATGTACTCAATAACTGGTGTAAATACTTGAAGTAGGTGCAACTCGTGGTTTGAATAGAGCCAGTCTTTAGAAGGTCTCACTTATTTCAGTCTGCCCATTATGTGCAGAGAATTTATTTTTAACAAGTAAAAGTGTTATCATCGGCCTGGCCGATGCTTTGATACCCTCCACTGCATACAAGTCATGCAAAATTGGTTTTGTGAGGGAGGTACCAGAACTACTTGACCGACATAGCGGATTTTCAATACCAACCTAACGACGATAAAAAGAAGTTCTCTCACCAAATTTCATTCACCTACGTCAATTACTTTGGGCGCTATCGTGCTTTCAACAGACAGAGAGGCATGGGTCCAATATTGGTTTTGTATGGGAGGTACCAGAACTACTTGACCGACATAGCCCATTTTCAATACCAACCTAACGACGATAAAAAGAAGTTCTCTCACCAAATTTCATTCACCTACGTCAATTACTTTGGGCGCCATCGTGCTTTCAACAGACAGAGAGGCATGGGTCCAATATTGGTTTTGTATGGGAGGTACCAGAACTACTTGACCGACATAGCCCATTTTCAATACCAACCTGACGCCGATAAAAAGAAGTCCTTTCACCAAATTTCATTCACCTACGTCAATTACTTTAGGCGCTATCGTGCTTTCAACAGACAGAGAGGCATGGGTCCAATATTGGTTTTGTATGGGAGGTACCAGAACTACTTGACCGACATAGCCCATTTTCAATACCAACCTGACGCCGATAAAAAGAAGTGATTTCACCAAATTTCATTCACCTACGTCGATTACTTTGGGCGCCATCGTGCTTTCAACAGACAGAGAGACATATGGGTCCAATATTGGTTTTGTATGGGAGGTACCAGAACTACTTGACCGACATAGCCCATTTTCAATACCAACCTGACGCCGATAAAAAGAAGTCTTTTCACCAAATTTCATTCACCTACGTCAATTACTTTGGGCGCTATCGTGCTTTCAACAGACAGACAGACAGACAGACAGACAGACAGACAGACAGACAGACAGACAGGCAGACAGACAGACAGACAGACAGACAGACAGACGGACATGGCTAAATCGATTCAGAATGTGATCCTGATTCAGAATATATATACTTTATGAGGTCTCCGGTGACTCCTTCTTTGCGTTACAAATGTATTGGCAAAGTGAATATACCTTCCTCTGGAGGGTATAAAAATCATAGGCAGCGGATGAAAGAAAAGTGTTTTGCCTGAATTTAGAAAATATTACAGCATATAAGGTTTATGGAACGATATACTTATTTCCTAAATCTCAACGACCAAAGTCCGAATTAGAAAGCATAACTAAATGTGGAAGACTTTAACTAAGTCGAGAAGAGGTGCACAGAGATCGTCGAGCAGCACTACAAATTTGTAAGGTAGAAGTTTTTTAAAACCTTTTATGTGAATCGCCTGAATCTACTACTGAAGCGACTCGGTTGAGCCTTAACACTACTGATAGCTACCTTCGCGGAAAAATTGGTTCGTTAGAATCGGAAAAATTTCGGTTAAAAATAGTCAATTGTTACTTTTAAAGCTCTTATCTAGTTTTTATACCCTCCAGAGGAAGGTATATTCACTTTGCCAATACATTTGTAACGCAAAGAAGGAGTCACCGGAGACTTCATAAAGTATATATATTCTGAATCAGGATCACATTCTGAATCGATTTAGCCATGTCCGTCTGTCTGTCTGTCTGTCTGTCTGTCTGTCTGTCTGTCTGTCTGTCTGTCTGTCTGTCTGTCTGTCTGTTGAAAGCACGATAGCGCCCAAAGTAATTGACGTAGGTGAATGAAATTTAGTGAAAAGACTTCTTTTTATCGGCGTCAGGTTGGTATTGAAAATGGGCTATGTCGGTCAAGTAGTTCTGGTACCTCCCATACAAAACCAATATTGGACCCATGCCTCTCTGTCTGTTGAAAGCACGATAGCGCCCAAAGTAATTGACGTAGGTGAATGAAATTTGGTGAAAGGACTTATTTTTATCGGCGTCAGGTTGGTATTGAAAATGCGCTATGTCGGTCAAGTAGTTCTGGTACCTCCCATACAAAACCAATATTGGACCCATATATCTCTCTGTCTGTTGAAAGCACGATGGCGCCCAAAGTAATTGACGTAGGTGAATGAAATTTGGTGAGAGAACTTCTTTTTATCGTCGTTAGGTTGGTATTGAAAATGGGCTATGTCGGTCAAGTAGTTCTGGTACCTCCCATACAAAACCAATATTGGACCCATGCCTCTCTGTCTGTTGAAAGCACGATAGCGCCCAAAGTAATTGACGTAGGTGAATGAAATTTGGTGAAAGGACTTATTTTTATCGGCGTCAGGTTGGTATTGAAAACCTGCTATGTCGGTCAAGTAGTTCTGGTACCTCCCTCACAAAACCAATTGTGCATGACTTGTATGCAGTGGAGGGTATCAAAGCATCGGCCAGGCCGATGATAACACTTTTACTTGTTTTTCCTTAAAATTAACCGAACTAACTTGTCTAAGCAAATAACTTAAGAAATTTTGGATTACTGAAATCTGCTATATGCAGTTCTACCTCTTATCCGTCCAGGACAGCAAAATAATAAGACATCATACTGAACGCTCAAGGCTTAGAAGAGCATACCAGTAAGGGGTCATGACATGGCTGTTGAAAATTTTTTACCATAGACAAACCATACTGAGACCCCCAACTCACAATCCTCTTGCCGCTGGCCCACTCAGTTTTTTTTCAAATTCGCCATTTTGTATTCCTATCGCTGTTATGTCAAATATGAATCCGTGTGACATGCAAAAACATACAAAAAATACAAAAATAAATGCTGCCAACCTCGGCAACCATGGGGAAATGTGAAAGAGTTCGGGAATACCACATTTTAGCATAACTGAATGCCATTGGTTAGTAATTATAAATTTTTTGAAGGTGAATAATTTGATTTGTGTGGTTAATAAAACTATCTAAAGGAGATGTTTTACGTACTAGAAATATATTAGGACAAATATGGTTGTGTATTTCCCGCTTTTGGATATAATTAACTTCGATTTCCTATATAAATTTTTCTTAAATAATAAAGAAAATTTACTCAAAATGTTTTTATTTTCCCTCAACCAATCTAAATTCTTAATTTTTCGAAAATATTTTAAGCAAATGTACACTTTTTCCTAAAAAATAATATTATTCACACGTAACGAACAATTTCAAATTTAACGGATAAAATTCCATGAACGTTGCAAGCCACTTTGCCCAAAGCGGAAGTGGCAAATGCAAGGTGCGAGTGTATTTGTTTCTGAAGTTACGTGACATTTGTCAATACGAATTTCTATGTAACAATACAAGCGCACTTAGCATTTGCCACCCCATAGAAATATAGCTTGTAGGCTAAGTAACGGGAAATCGGCCGAAGTTGGTGGTCTCAGTATTGTCTCTGATTTTTACATTGGAACTAAGAAAATATTTAAGAAGCTATTGAGAGGAAAAGCAAAAACCCAAAAATTCCTGTATCAGGAAGTCTTTAAGGTCGTATACACTCTACACCCACCGTAGCAGTCAAAATGAAGGCAGAGCTAAACTTCCAATATAGAGATACCTACACTATAGTAGCAATACTTTCAAAATAGGAAATCAGTCAGCGATAGTCAAGCAGATTTAAATTCCCTTAGCACAATGTACCTGCCATTAAATCCAAACCTCAACCCATGTGCTCCAAAAATAAAACAGAATTATTGATTCATTGGTGAATCGGAATATTGAAAAGCACGAGAACTGGTTACAAAAGGTTAAAGAACTTCTTCTCTTACATGGAACCCTTCTCTTGCACTTCTGAATCTGCAGTAAATTAAGCTTTAAAATGTTGGAAGTACACGGAATATATGCCTTGTTTAAGTAACATCACCAAGTCTAAAACAGGCCCAAATGGCTCTTCAGCTCTCAATTGTGTCATTCGGAGCAAGTCCGTTTCATTTGTCTCAAAAATAAAAACTCCCCAAAACGAGTGTTTGTTACAACGGAGCGTCATAAATGGATCTTTTGTCCTCACTACTCACTTAATAGGTTCAATAAATATTGACCTGTAAGAACCACTCACAGAGTCAGCCTATGGAATGAGTTGACAAGCAATTTTTGTATGGCATCAGTGAACTCTGTTCTATTCCCTTTTATGACAGAAATTCGAATGGCGCTTTCTCCGCAGCACAGCAAGACAGTGAACTCTGCCACCTCGTCTTAAGAAAGTTCACCTTTTATCGGAAACCAAGTAAACATGTCACTGTAGTCAACCGCTTCTAGTCTCCACAGGAGTTCGAAGGCGAGGCCACCAATCCAATGACGATCAAAGGTCCGCCTGTTAATGTTTTTATTTTTATCCGCACCTTTCGCAGTTAATAAATAACTGTCCATTCACTTGCCGACGCACATTCATTCATGGACCGTAAATAATTCGTATTTGACCAGAAGAATGTTCACATTCTTCGTAGGTAGATTAGATCCTCTTGGTTGAAGGTGTCAATGGGACACAGTCGACCTAGGGGGTCGTATACTACTTTTCACGCAGCAGCACTCATACTGCGTGCGTATATAATTCACGCCTTGTTTGCTACTTGATTGAATAATTCACAAATTTCAATAACAATGGCGGAAGCGAACAGGAATTTTCAAAATCGTAACTCAGTCCACTTTTAGGAGTCATTTATAGACTTTGAGGCACGATTTACGACCATCTATTGTTCGTTAACCACTAACTGTAATTGCCTAATGGCGGCTGTTGTGGTTTTCTTCACACAGTCGATGAAACAGAGTGAAAGGAAGAAGAGCGAACAGTTAGAAGTTTTGCCGGCAAACAGATTAATACCGCGGCTGCTCTCGTTTATGAGTTCATCCGAAAATATATTTTGAGCCACAATTTTAATGACTTAATGAGTTGGAAGTTAAAATGGTTGTTCGGTCTTCTTCTTTATCTGATTTTATGTCGTGTGCCGTGTGGAATTTTTTTTTTCGGTGAACATCTGCTTTTGACTGGCAGGCACTTTCGTACTATGAAAGTTTTGTTATGGCTTGTAAAACAAGGATTATTCGTCGCGTTTTTATAGGCCTTATGAGTGGCGCGGATTGGGGTTTAGTTGTGGCGGATTAGTAGCCAGACTTAAGTGGGTAATTAATTTTTAATATGCAGTACGGGTGTCATAATTTCTTTAAAAGGATCCATGTAGAATTTTTTTTTGTGATACCTAGTTTTAATATTTTAATTGCGACGTGTACAGTGATTTGTGCAACAATCAGTCTTGCCGGGTCTTCAACTATTTCGATAGCCCAATTTGATTGTTTTTGTAGCCAAAAGTCGGAGCCAAAAATTAGCCGACTTTTTTTTATTTTAAAAATTACCAGGAAAATATACTTGTACCTATTTTGATAAAATGTCAAAATAGTTGCGTGAAAAATGTAGTATCGGTAGAATTGCATAAGGGTATGTTTAGAGGGATAAAAACGCTAAAGCAAAATAGAAGCCCAAGATGCCCCATGATGCTGAGACTTGTAACCCATGGGATTGGCCTATCATGCTAAATGGTCACGTTTGCAAATGGAAAGGAAAAAAAAACAATTCGGTATTATGATTGGTATTTCTTTTGACATTTATTTATGGGTATTTGGGTGAAGTTCCCAGGTCTAAAAATTAGTTGGGCGGCTTTTCAACAGCAATTTTTGAAAATATTTTGAATTCGTCACCATTATCAATATCAGTTTGTTGTGCGTGGATTCTAGGTTTAGTCACTACAACATCAGCTGTTGGTCAATCCGATATGGAAAAGGCCCACTTGAGACAGCAATTCAGCATATCTGAATGAACTTTGTCACTAACTTTTTTCTTTATGGAAAATATTTAACTTCACTTATGGCCGTTTGCTGATACGACTCATAGCGAATTAAGTCCCACATAAACTCTTATGTGCCTGTCAAGTCGCACATTCAGGTAGTACCATGTAAAAGTAAATAAAAAGTAATCCCTATCCCAACGCACACATAGCCACTCCGGCAGTCCTTACTACGTATTTGTTCTTAGCTATTCATGTGAAGGCACAATTATAGAGCATGACAGCTTCATCCTCTAAAATAGATCGATTTAAAGTGCAACAAGCATGTTCAGAAGTATCCACTCTTCCAAATCGATATTACCAGCAGTCATGGTCTAGATACATCTAGGACCTACATGACAATAAAATTCCAAAGACAAGTAGGGGAGAGTGGGTACGAAAGTAACGTTTTTCGTATTCGCTTCCATAATTTGCAAACCACTGAAAATACTAAATTTAAACAAAATGCATGTTAACAAGTGGGCTTTTGACTACCGTAAGATAATAACTTGGTTTCCAACTATTGTTCCAGGTCGGGGGTAGGCTGCTAAAATAAAGAGCTAGTCAAATGTTACAACCGACCTTGTGGGTGTATCGATTGTAACATGGTGGAAGGACGGTTGTAACACAATATAAATGTAGAAGAAAACAATAATAATGGTTAAAATTAATTTTTAATTCAATACAATTCATTTTGACATTAATACATACTCGAACGCTTAGAATTTTTGAAAGCGAGCAAATAAAAATTACTAGTCTGATTCGCAGTTGCTGCATTGGAAGAAAAGCTGATTTGAATTCTCTCCCACAGTGCGTGAATCCACATTTTGCAGGAAATTCATTGAATCCACTGTTCCTTAGGAAGAGATTCAGAATATTTGCCAAAACAATAAGCACAAACGGAATCTCTTCCTCACTGGAACTTGTTTCTTTTGCTATCTTGTTGTTGTTGTAACGTGTTACAACCGTCCACACAAAAAATGTTACAACCGTCCTACCCTTATTTTTTTATATTTAAAATGAAATAAAAAAGAAATTAGTAATCCCATCGAAAAAAGATGAACTCTATAAGATGAACGATAATACGTACTATGGTAATATCGCTTTAATGAACTTAAAACTTACCTACTTTACGAAATATGACGAAAAACCATTTAACAAAAACAAAACAAGTTCGCACTTCAATTTCACCGTTTTGACTATATTTGACATATAGGGGAGTACAATGAAGTGTATTTTTTTGGGTGTATTCAGAGCATAATTGCAAGGAATCCTGCATTCAAAAATTAACGCATACAGGTCTATGTTTCCTTAAAACGTCAATGTTACAACCGACCCGGCGTTACTTTCGTACACACTCTCCCCTACCTACATCACTCACTAATCGCTTTCTATGAAGACACAAACAAACATTTCCATTCCATCTATACCAAAGGTATACATCCATCTACGCACTTTGTGTTAACCTCAAAAGTCGCCTTACCTCGCCCACACATATTCATATGTGCCGGGAACACTTAATTGAATATAATACCCGATTTCAGTAGCCTGACAGCATGTTGTCTCCATCCGCCAGACGCTCTTATCAAACAAGAACAAAAAACTATGCCAAAGCTGACATGAAATCTTCTCGGCGTAGGTATATTTCAATTTCAATCCAAAGTTCCACCAACAACGTGTCAACGTTCTAATGCTATTTAGACAGAATGAATAAGAAGAAACAACTACACTATCAGTTTTGGGGGAACAAAAACGAGTAGTGCCCCTCCCGGCTGAGCAGGCACAACTCGTGGCACGTCTCGTGTCAGAAAATTATTTTTAAACTGACACTGTTTGCATCCAGTGACACCGATGCATCAGCCCAACGCGCCCACAACTTTTACACAAGCACATAACACAGATGTGTAAATCAGGTTGTGAATGGAATTGGAATGCCTTGCCGACCGAGTCTGCCTCACATTTTGAGTATGACTTCTGAAAGAGCGTTGATGGAGAATCATTTTAACGACACAACCTGGAGGAATTACTTTGATTGAAGGCTCCTCCATTAAACAAAATTTACGGGTTGGCACATCATCGTGGGCCAAAATCCCCAAGTCTCTTTGTGCGACCATCGGGAGCTGAGTTTCGGTGGCTGGTGGTGCCACCGAGTATATGGAGTATATGGGTAAACACGCTCAGCGCCACTCTGGAGTCTGGACTGGGTATAGCGGAATGCGCTCCCTCGCACATGTTTATGGTCTACTTAAAAGTGGATTTATAGTTCAATAAAGGGAAATAAAAACGCAAAACCGAACGAGTTCGGTTCGAAGGCGGTTTTATCTCTTTTCGGTTTTATTGCCGCCAAAGAGTTAAAAGGAGTGTTTGGCCTGGAGTTCGTTTTGTCCGTTTTAGCTAGTCGTCGGTCGTCACTTTGAATGCATCATTTTCAGTGCGGTTTTGTGGCCCTCGAGGAGCACCGCACAATTGCCAATGGAAACAGAGTCGAACAGAGAGAAAGATCATTTAATTGTCTAATTTACATAGAAATTAGTTATTCCATGCGTGTGTATGAGTGTGAGTACGGAAGCCCGAGCATAAAGTTGTTTAAGGACCTCGCATTACTGTCGGACCATTGGCTACCATTGGATTGTAAATATTGTTTTTATGAAGATGTTAACGGACGTAATAGAGTGGGGTGCTTTCACGATTATTGCCATTACGGATGGAGAGCCCTATTTTATATTTGAGAGGTACCTTACTATGGGAGGTTTGTTGGAAAAGTATACGCCTTGGATGGAATGATTTTGATTTTAATGCTCCGGGGAATATACTGCATATATAGCTGGACTAGAAGAGATAGCTTATAAACCGCCAAAGTTAGGAAAGTCAGAAGGTAGGTCTTACTACCCATTGATGTAATGTACCTGTGTTTTTAGCATGCTTGTTAATTTGATCTGATATTCCGACTTTACATATGTGGATTGTTGGAAAAGGAATATTTCACTCAAAACCTATTAGAAATGGACAAGGATTTGTCCAAAATTTTTAAACATATGACAGTTTTTTCATCATCAAAATGAGGGTTTGACTTTAAAATACAATTTGATTCTGTTTTCGACTATACCATTATTCTCCTAACTGCCAAAATGTCTTCAAATCCAATAAGGCTTTGTTTATAGCCACGACTTTCATTGGCATGACACTAATGTCGATGATCGTATAACCACGAGACGTGTTGACGATTGGTTTTCATTGCACATTAGATTAAGTTTTTTTACTTTATCTGGGCTTGGGACCGCCAGATCTTACATGCCTCAAGACTGCCAAATCTCTCAAAACTCCCTAGTTTTTAAGGGTAATTGTTTTGGAATGCTAGCTATTTTTGTGGATCGGTTTTTGGTTATTCAGGTATAATTTACCAAACAACCTATTCGTTAAACTCCGTTTCTATCTATGAGAAGACTTTTCTCATCGAAAACATCGTGTTTTATTGAATTTCAATCTCAGACTTGACATCAGAAGAAGAAGCGACATTTACTTTCAACAAAAGGGGGCCAAAAGATCGTTAAATCAAACTAAAAGTCGATACCAGTTTTTACCACTTAATCACAAATGGAAATTTTCCTGAGAAAAGTGTTCATTGAAGAAGGGGCAATCATTTGAATAATTGAACTTTTAAGTGGCATACTCTCCGAAATTCGGAGTCCGAATGCATTTTGGGACGTGGGAGCGCACATCATTTGAAGTTGAAACCAAAATCTATTAGAAGCCACAGATATTCTGACTAAAAAGAGATATTTTTCAGCTAAAATTTACAAACCTGCGGCATTCAAAGTTTGCAAAGACTAAATGCCACTAGTAATTCGACATGCTGATATGCAAGTTGGGCAAAGAGACGTAAGTTGACTCCATCTGCGGGCTGCAAAAGTTGCTGAAGGCAAAGCCTCAGTTTAAGAAAAAATTTTTTTTTAAATAAACAATATGGAAACAAATTTTTCCAATCCATAAACCATTCACAATAACTTCTTTTTTCAAAGGTTTTATTTGTTAAATTAAGGTCTATAAAGTGTTTTTTTTTAAATCATTATCCATCCATTAATAGAATATGAGCGCAACAAATTACAAATCACGAACCACTAAACTATCAGATTGGTGATGTTCAATTGATTGAGTGCATTTTACTTACCAGATCACAGACCTTTGACTTCATTGTTCGCAATCAAAGTCGTGTTTTTGAAAAAAAGAGCTTCCTTTACAAATAGATGGTTTCTCTATGCTCTTTGAGACACTGCACAAAGAAATTGCCCTTTCAAAGAAATGTACTAAAAACCGAAACCCCATCCTCTTTGTAGATATCGGTCGCACTCCCCTAATGCCAGAAGAACATATTTATGACAGAAGTGATGGAATGCATTTATTTTCTAGCGGGAGCCCGTCATTCAAATGACTGTGTGTCTACACTCTGGCTTTTCAGTGGATTAAGGAATTTCCATGGTGGATATTCTTCTTTTTTTTTTGCTTTAGCTCTTTGGGCAGACATGAAAAATAGTCACTAGCGACGCGTGTCGTATTCATGGAAACTCGCACGCAAATCCTTACTACTTATAGGTGAAGTCGTGTCAAGTGATTTTGATTTTCATAGAAAATGATGGTCGTTGCTATTGGATTCATGGAAAAACACCCAATGTCTTTCTTGTCACATTGCATCCATTAGGAGGAGGTGCTTTCAAAATGCAAGGCACTTAAACAGGGTGCGCGCAATACAAGAGTTTATGATTTGTAAGTGCTTTTCGAAGAATTTTTCGCAAATGAAGCGGAAGTGACGTAGTTTTGAAACTTCACCACAGTGCTAATGGCATTAGTATATCTCGTGATTGAGGTATATTTCCGAGTATGTTTTGCTGATGAGTGGACTATAGTTTGAGTTGAGGTAACACGAACTGTCGGCAGATTCTTTTCATTTAACTCAGCGAAAGAGACGAGTTTATCGAGTTCAACAATGGTAATAGAAAGGACCAAATTGATTTTTTTTGAAAGCAGTCGAAAAATCAGTCTATTGCATTTATTGGCAATCATTTTTGCTCTCGAAAAAAAAAGTTTCCGATAGGTAAAAAGGGTCCTAATACAATAATTATCAAAGCAAACCACATAAAAGAATACCCAAGTGCATATAGTCGAAAACGGAACGGCAATGGAATAACGAGGGAACGGAATACTGTGCATTGGAATGAAGCTAAACCATTCTTATGGACACAGAAAATATTTCCTTAAATGTATTCACTTTGCTTGGGCAATGGGAGTTATAAAGCAATTTTAATTTTTTTTTTATGGGAAAATGAGAACTATAAAAAGATGGCAGGATATGGAAATAGTGGCAAAATGGCGACTAATGTCTCATCGGTAACCCTGGCTGTACCTATGCTGTGTGTTTGCGTTAGCATGCTTTGCAGGTTTTGTCTAAAAATGAATCACTCACACCAGGCATAGTTAAGCAACACTACTTAAAAAGTGGGTGCGAAACTTGGCTAAAGAAGTAGACAGTAGACATCAGCATTCGCTGGAACCTTACCACCATCACCATGTACCCTGTTAAAGCGTCTTTAGGCGCAGTGGTCAATTTATTTTTGCACTTTAACAAAATCAAAAAATCAAAACAAAGTTGTATTACTACTATGCTTAATTCATTTGCGTAAGTTACCCATTGACTCTGAAAATATATCAAATATCACTCTCCGCATAATGCTCGTAAGTTTTAAAAGAAAACCGAAAGTCTAGAAATCATGCTCCACTTTTTGCATAAAAGGTTAATCAAAGGTGGAAGTACCTTTGACCTTTTCATAAGTCACAACCCCTCGTTTTTTCAGGGGATCGAAACTGAAACCCCTCGCTCAGTAGGACAACAACCTAGACAACAGGATTTTTGAATGTGCCCGTTACGAAGTTATGGCTATGCGATCTGTTCCGTCCATATGATAAGGTGGGGTACATTTGATACCGCGCCATAACTTTACACGATTACAGCCACAAAGCCAACAAAGTTGAGCTCAGACAAAAAGCATTATTTATTTAAAAAATAAGGTCATTAACTTTGACAATCATACGTAAGCTCTTTTCGGAGCAACATGTTGTGCTTTTGTGTACCCAAAGAGAAAGCAGTTGTACTTTTTGAAATTCGGAACATGAACAAATTTGTTAGCACTTAACTTAACACTTAGTCAATAAAATGAAAGAAAGGATATAAACATGTGAGTGAAGAAAAAAAAAAAGAGATATACAAAACAAATGACTTTTGGCATAGTTGTATATAAATGACACATGTCAATTTATTTATTTACAAGAATATTTAATCCTTAACTAGAAAGGCGACTCAAAGTATTATTGGGCACAAAGAATTAAGCACAAGTTCATGCGCCTCAAGATAAACGAATTCGCGCAACTTCGCGCTCCAAAGAGAGCTAGTTCAAGTGGAGCTTTGCAAACAGCGTTGCCACTTGTACTACATATGTAGTACTATGCTACATATTTGGGGGATTTTTTAACGCTGTACTACATACTACATCGTTACCCCAAAGTACTACATTTCTTAAAATCCGTCTAACCATATTACTTTACGAACAACATTTCAAATTTCCCCCATGTGTTTTTATAACTAAATAAATCGATTTAAAAACTTGGCATCACTCCAAAGTATGTGCAAATCTTCAGCTGAATGCTGTCATTTACGTAGGAATTACAGCCAATTTAAATTTGTTTGTTTATTGTGCTGCACCCACAACAACTGCAAATAACAAATATGGATCGGTTTTTAAAATTAGTTTCAGATTCTGACTGTTATTTTTTTGTGAATTAAAATTATTTTTTTTTTGTTATGTCATTACTATTTATTTGTTTGTTACTTAATTTAAATGTCAATTAAAAAAAAAAAATAACAGGTATACTACATTTTGTTTGAAAATGCTACATTTTATTAGCTAACGTACTACATTTGCTAAAGACTTTAGTGGCAACGCTGTTTGCAAATTTCAACAAGCACAAGGAAAAAGAGAGGAGTAGAAGGCAGGGTTGACAAACGTGTTACGATCGTAACTTTTAAGTTACAATGGACTTTGAAAAAATACAAAATACAATCGCTCCGAAAAAGTTACACTCAAGTATTTTTTTATTTTGAAAAATTGCAATAACGCATATTATTTAATACAATAAATTATTACAATTGTTTGTATTCGTTTATCCACAATTGCTATACTTACGAACACAATAAATTCCACTGTAAACATAATGTTAACATTCCCTTACAAACAAGTGAACTGCTTTGCAGTTGACAATTGACAAAACATTTATGACAGATGGAACAGCTTAGCTATACCTAAATTCTACGAAGGGATTCCCGATAAAATAAACCTTATTAAAATATACGAAATGTGTAAAGCTAACAATGTATTGAACGTTCTGCATATAATGATAACGATAAAAATATTTTAAACTTTTGCATCTTAGCTACAAGATTTTTTATCAAATTTGTTATTCCTGTCGGAAATGATTTTATGCCTATTGCAATAGATTGGTGATTTTTATACCCTCCACAGGAAGGTATATTCATTTTGTCATTACATTTGTAACGCCAAGAAGCAGTCACCAGAGATCTCATAAAGTAGGTATTATATATATTCTGAATCAGGATCACATTCTGAATCGATTTAGCCGTGTCCGTCGGTCTGTCTGTTGAATTGACATAGGCGAATGAAATTTGGTAAAAGGACTTCTTTTTATCGTCGTCAGGTTGGTACTGAAAATATGCTATGTCGGTCAAGTAGTTCCGGTACCTCCCATACAAAATACAATCCGCATGACTTGTATGCAGTGGAGGGTATCAAAGCACCGGCCAGGCCGATGATAACACTTTTACTTGCTAAAGTTAATTATGAAGATAAACAGGTATCTGTGACAAAAGCTAAAAGTCAACTTCAGGAGTTTCAGCGAACTTTCAATTTGTTTTCTTTGAGATTTGGATATAGCAGTTTCAAATACACACATAAACGAAAATAACTGTTTGATGAAATTAAGGAAAAAGCAAGTTTATTTGAATTATACACTATTCCGAATAATAAGAAATATAGGAATGAAAGTGTGTGATCGCAAATAATGTGGGAGGTATTACTTGCATTCGCACTTCTTGTTGAAATTTTAAGTAAAGAGTATTGTTGAAAATGCAAACATCAACTTCCAATTAATTTTTATCAAAATCGAAAATATGTTTTCCAAAATACGAATCGTTGCTTAAAGTACGAAAAATGCAATCATTTAAAAAAAAAAATTTGGAAATTTTACATGCATTTTGGATAAAATTTGTGTTTTCATGTAGCCTATAGAAAACAAACAAAATAATTTAGATTATACGGTATACGATGCTTAAAAAAACGTTGATTGCCATTAAGCTAAAAATGACCATATTATATATAAAACATAGTTTTGTTAATCAGCCTTATTGTGAGTTTCGCCCGAAAAATATTCCACCCAAAAAAATTTATATATATGTATTTGATATATGTATACCGTTTTCGATAAAAATCCAAAGTTTAAAATTATTGTGCAAAAAAAAGGCTCCGAACTTTAAGCCCACAAACTTTAAAAACGAGGTTTGAAACAAATCCGCCTAGCTGTAAACCACAGAAGCTGACAGGCAAAGAGACGAAAATACGTGGCATTACCTACATATAATTGAAAATCATTTCGAAATCATTCGAAATTTTGTACGAAAACGATATCTTACTCCTACTCGTATACGAGAAAGTAAAAAATACAATTGAGCCCAAAAAAATACAATCGGAACTAAGATTTAGTTACAGTCCACACAGTTCATTTTTCATCCCTGGTAGAAGGTAGAAGAAACTAAAGCAAAAGAAAAAAAATCCGCCGAGAGAGAGCTTTAGATCAAATTTACGACTTCTGGCCAAACCGGTCTCAACAACGATTTTGAAACAACGGCATATTATGACTTCAAATTATAAAAATGCTGCGCCTTAAAACGATAAAAAAACATTTCGATTGTGCTTTGTAGATTATTGCTATTATTATAATTTTGTTAATTAGTAATAAAATTATAGAATTAATAATAGGATGGGTCTTACGGCTACGTTTCTGCTTTTTAGTTTTTGTAAATATTTAAACATGGAAATTTCTTATTCGAATAAGTCCCAAACCTTACCTACCTGATCCATGCCTCCAGTATTTGTAGGAGAGAGTTGTATTCATAGTTGCTATGTGTTTAATCGACCTACCATGCTGTTTTAAACATGCACGCGGTTGCATTGGAAGATTATATTTCCAGCGACTTTTTCTCGCTTCTAAAATAAATGCACCACTAGGTACAATGATGATGATGATTTTTCAAACACAGCTTTAAAAACCAACTGAATTAATATAATTGAAAATGCTATTTACAAAATATTTAACCAAAATTTGTATTAAACGTGCAAATATGCACAACGGTCACGCTTGTTAACATTTTCGCTATTTTACACGCTCGCATGCATAATTACGAAGCTGTTTGCACAAATTAAAACATTATATTAATCATCAGCATCACTGTCTATATATGCCATTAATGACTGTGTCAATAAAAAGTGAATTACATAACTCAATGATAAATGCATGTGCTCAAATCGGATTTTCTGAAAATAATGATTCCAGCTGACGTCGGTTGGACATAGACCATAATGTATTTAGTTTGTGCAAGTATCTACTAAAAATACAACAATATTTACTTAACTGGAATATTGGTGCCTGGTGAATTTTGTTTTCATCAAACACTGATGTCTCACTTTAGATAGTGTGAGTGACGTCCAGACCCCGAGGACGTTGTCTCACTCTTTGCCACATTTTGATGCATTTTTGGGCCTTATTTTTAAGTAGATATCCAGTTTTGATATCGATCTATGAATTTACGAAAGTCCATAGGAGCTTCTTCATCTAGGGTGGTTTCGGGAGGCTATTTGATAATGCCTTGATAAGAGATTGATAATAGGTAGTACCTAGATGAATGCAGAGTTTTCTTAACGGCAGTAAGTAGTTACATACTTCCACTTGCATCCTCGAAATTTCAAGTCTATACAACTTTTTTGTTTTGAAAGTTCAATTAATTTAAAGGCTTCTTTTGTTAAAAAAATTGGCGAAACCCCTTTCTTAGTACAGCGACACTTCTGTAAGCCGAAATGGTGGAATGAAAATCCAATACCGAATTTAAGAATGGTTGTCGTTATTTAACACACTTTAAATAAATGCAAACCGCTTAAACTGATATCACGAAATATAATACAGTTTCCCCTACCCCCCACTCTAAATGGTATATAAACAACAAGTCCACAGACGGCACTGTATGGCACCCACCTCCACCTCTAGCACCAGTCAATCAATGTCAGCATGTGTAAATATGCGTGTCAAATACCCGCAGTCTGGTTTTCTATCACCCTCATTTGTTTGTGATATTCCCGCACCTTGCAGGTAAAGCTGCTTTGTATTCATGATGCGCGCATATCCCTATCCCAAAACTCGGATGTTCTCCCTCTCTCTCCAACCGTTGTTCTAGAGTCAGAACCAAGATGTGGGCCATTTACAAACTGACATCATGCACTGGTACCTTTTATAAAATACCCCTACTCCGATCACCAGAAGAATAATGGAACAATAGCCGCAAACGACTGCACTTAGTTATACGACACTCAGAGGTATGCATTCGTAATGGTTGCTAATCTTAACCTTTTGCTTAGAGTAATGGGTATACGCGGATTTCCAAAACGTAGCTAATTTACGACTACGACCGTGTATGTACGGGACGGTGTACCGTGGTCATCAATTTTTTACTGCCTCATTACGACAGATAGGCTCCATTAGCGGACTGTCACGCCATTCCATCTGCTGAATAAAAAATTCAATTAAAAACCCCGGCACACAAACTCATTTCTAGCTGCGAGGACATCAGCCAACCGTAGATGCGGCATCATAATTTCTCTCTCCGAGTCAAAAGATTTAATTTCCGGCGCTGGAATGTTTTCCACGGTATTATTGCTCCTTTTTGTGTTGGTGTGACGGTGACCCCACCACATTAATAGGCTAAGCAGAGAATAATTCGATTCAAAGATTTATGGGATATTTGACAGACAGCCATCTCATTGTGCTCAAGTCGATTGGAAGGGTCCGCACGAGGGGGTACGTCATTATGATTATTAATCCGCCTCAAAGTCGATCAAATGTGGCGGTGCCCAACGCACATTAATCATCGATTTATTACGCGAATTTTGAACTCGTAGAGGGCTGAAAAGCAGCTTCCTTTACTGAAGCCGTAAAAGAAATGAAACCGCTGAATAATGCTTTTGATGGGCGCGCTTCTGGGGTTTCCATTTTTGTTCATTTTTAATTCAACAAAAAAATAAAAAAAATAAAATGCTCCCCTATGTGCGCACATCCTCAGAGCGTGCACAACAAAAAAGTAAGCAGTTATGATTAATTGTGAGAGATTATGCCGGTAATGATGTTTATGGCGGATGCCGGGTGGAAAACTTTTAAATAGGCCGGAAGCGAATTAAGGTGACCAAGGAAATATGAATTTGAGCGGCTTGTCCTTGATTTGGATTTGCTTTACGCGCCCATCTGATTATAGCAGGAAATTAAGGTATTTCTTTAATGGAAGTTACGAAAGCCAAAGTTTATATGAGAGAACAAAAGGCTGGTATTTCATTATATTTATTATTTATATATTTATTAGTTATTTTAATTTAAGTAGCAGACTTGCGAATCCACACGACCCCCACGCGTCAAACGTCCACTTATGAAGCTTTGGTTTTAATAAAATGAGCGAGTGGAACCAAATTTGTAAATTGTGGCGATCCTCTACATAAGAGTTGTAGGCTAATGAGGTATAGTCCATAAAAAGACATTGTTTTAGAAACCGTGTTTTGACCAAAGAGAATTTATCCCTTTCAAATACTATAGCAAATACAGTACTGCAGTACCCCAGGAAACCTCAACTACGATTTACATTTAATTTGTGATGAGTTACTCGGAAGCAGATTTTATCCAACAACATCTTCTGACAATCCAAAGCGATACATAAATCGTCTAGATTTGAAATAGTTGACGTCGTCACAAAAATCGATTCGCCAAAACCCATCACGCAGAGGGACAAAATGAAAATTTTGCAAAAAGTTCTGCGAATTGCGACACCAAAAATTGTGTAATATATACTTCCCTTTTTGTTTACAATTTATGTCGAGTTTTAAGTTCCAAAAATTAATTTTCTGTCACACATATTATAAAATTTTGTATTCTTGGTACAATTTAATAAGTTTGACAGCTAGATACAGTGGCTTAGTGCTTAGTGCGTTGGACTACTAAGCGGGGAGTTCCTGGTTCGATCCCCCAAAAAAAACCCAAATTCCATCCTTAGATTTTTTTTTCATTGCGCAACCTCTATCGATGTTTTTTCTTTAATGTTTTTTCAGTTGACGTTTATGTAGAGGTAGCCGATGACGAACGAATCTATTCTATTCTATATAAAGGGTGATTTTTTAGCTGGTTTGGTTTTGGGAACACTGGTTTTGACAGCTGACGTGTGTTTAGTACCTTGTGTCACTGTCAAACAGCTTCAGTTTGGTTTGCAATTTAACCATGGATCGTCTTACAAATGAACAACGCTTGCAAATTATTGAATTTTACTATCAAAATTCGTGCTCGGTTCGAAATGTTCATCGCGCGCTGCTTCCATTTTATGATCGGCATTCTCGACCTTCTGAGCAGTCTATTCGGAAGATTGTGACCAAATTTCGCACCAAATTTACTTTGTTGGACATTAAACCACCAACACGTTTACGTACTGTGCGTAGTGAATAAAATATTGCGGCCGTATCAGCTAGTGTGACAGAAGACCGCGAAATGTCGATTCGGCGCCGTTCCCAGCAGTTAGGCCTTTGTTACAGCACTACGTGGAAAATTTTGCGGAAGGATTTGGGCGTAAAGCCTTTTAAGATACAGCTGGTGCAAGAACTAAAGCCAGCCGACCTACCACAACGCCGAATTTTTGGTGAATGGGCTCTTGGAAAGCTTGCCGAGGATCCGCTTTTTTATCGAAAAATTGTGTTCAGCGGTGAGGCTCATTTTTGGTTGAATGGGTACGTAAATAAGCAAAATTGCCGCATTTGGAGTGAAGATCAGCCAGAAGCATTGCAACAGCTACCAATGCATCCCGAAAAAGCCACTGTTTGGTGCGGTTTATGGGACGGCGGTATTATTGGGCCATATTTCTTCAAAGATGATGCGAATCACAGCGTTACTGTCAATGGTGAACGCTACCGAGCGATGATAACAAACTTTTTTTTGCCCGAAATGGAAGTTCTTGACTTGCATGATATGTGGTTTCAACAAGACGGTGCCACATGCCACACAGCACGCGAAACAATGGCGCAATTGCGAGGCGAGTTTGGTGAACAGTTAATTTCACGTTTCGGGCCGGTCAATTGGCCGCCTAGATCGTGCGATTTGACACCATTAGATTATTTTTTGTGGGGGTATGCCAAGGCTAATGTGTATAGGGACAAGCCCGCTTCGATTGACGCACTGGAAGCCAACATCCATGCATTCATTCGTGAGATACCGGCCGATATGTGTGAAAGAGTATGCCAAAATTGGACTCAGCGGATGGGCTACCTGAGACGCAGCCGCGTTCAACATTTGCATGAAATTATCTTTAAACATTAAATTGCAAGGTTCAAACTATCGATTCAAATAAATATTTCATTCATTTTTTCGAATTTTTTGTGTTTTTTTTTTTTTAAGTTCTAAACCTCTTAAAAAATCACCCTTTATAAAAAATTCGTTCCTGATACTAAGTGGCTGATGTAGAAAAAGTTACCAACCAACCAATCAAGTTTCCGTTCACCGTATATCTTATCTGAGCTAATCAGTCGAATCTAGACAGTAAAAAGAACAAAGAAGTTAGACCATTTTTGTAATAAGTACCAACTATACGAAAAGTCTTAGCAACGAAGAATATTTTTCAATTTGGGGTCCCATTTTGGGCGTTCAAAGTTTTCGGATCCATTGTTTTTAAATCCACCTGGTTTCTCGAAGGAGTATAATCAGTCTTTTACTCCTATGATGGATCTCTAAGCACTTGGTTCTTGAGGGTGAAAAGGCCACCTGGAGACATCATGGGCCCAGTTTTTCCAAGAACGCCGTGGTATCATTGCTTTAAATTGGGGAATTGAGTACTTTGGTGCATGTGTTTCTAACAGGGCGGTGCAACCGCATTCACAGCTCGCACAACAAACATTTTAAATAATGCTTTTACGGGTCACAATGTCTCATACGGCCATTTGAACTGGCCGCAAAATCGCCCGATTTGCGGTATATGAGAACAAGTCAAAGGCGCTGGAAGCTCTCAAGAAAATAACTGACAAAAGTGCTTGTCAACTTATCGCCCCTAAATTGATTGAAAATGCGGTAAGAAGTGTTGAAATGGAAGTCAAAAACGACGGGACCCCCATTGACCGTTATCGTCTTCCAAAAATACATAAAGACAAAGAAAAACATTTTAAGGAAAAATTATGAAACTAAGTCATGTTGTCATTAAAAGGATATACCTATATCCAAAAAGGGCTTAGTGCCAACCTGTTTACAACTTCAATCAAAGTGATTGTTTAACAACAATTCTTTATGCAAAAAATTCAATACTTTCTAGCACAACCACATTCCAAAGGAATTAGACAGTCCTGGTATACTATAGTGCTTAAAATAAACGTCCCAAAAGTTTGCGAAGGTCAAAGAACAAAAGGCTGCACAACTCCTTCCACTACTTGTTTTCATCACTACATACGATCCAGTAAATGCTTGTTTCTGACATAAAACACTTGCCGTCCTAAAAAAAGCCATCTCTCATCAATGAGTGACAGCCACGGATTTCCTAAAAGCGAAAAATAAAATAAATGACAAACGCTTGTTGTCCTCTTGAAGCGCACTCATTAAGTGCCAAACTTCGTGTTGACAGTGATTTTCACTTCTATCTCCCTGGGCTGATAGGTTCATTTATCTACGCCAGAGGAGAACGACCAAGCCGCCGCGTTGTGTATAGGCTATAGGTGTATCGCTTTTATTTCGAATAATATTTATGTGATCTGTCAAATGATTACACCAAGTGGCAAACACAAAAAATAAACTTAAATTCAACGAACCGTTTTTTTATGTTCCCAGTCTTCCTTTTTTTTGTTTTATGTACTTTCAAAAGTATGCTTACAACATGACTATGTGTGTAGGTTTTTTTTTAAAGTCCTTCTGTGTGTTTACACTCAACTCAAGTGTATCTCCTCATAACCATGGGATGTATGGTGCTGCTGGTGTGCTTTGCTCGTCACTTTGGGGAACCATTTCTCATAACGTGACATTCTATGGAAGGAAAAAAATCCTCATCACCCATTGAAAGTGAGAGGGAGGACAAGGCGGATGATGATGATTGGGCTGGAGGGAGAGGGTGGGGATGCTGAAACTTGAAGGATGGGAACTTAGTCGTGCTACGACGTGACGGAGCGCATATTCCGTTATCGCTACACTTTGTCAGAATATCAAATTTCAAAAATTACTCGGTATACATGTTTGATTCCTTCTCCTCTTCTCACTGCAATCGAAATACGGTTCGTTTTTGCTTGCTGCTTGTCTTTTTATTTTTTTTGTGTTTGCTGGTGAAGTAAGTAGCTCCTTGCTGAGTTGTGATATACAGTCCCGCGATTTGGGAGCAATTGAGTCCAACTTGCCCCCTTGCCGTCGAAAGATTATTGTAATCTGAGTTCCCATAAAGTTGCACACGAAAAAGAAAATGAAAATAAAAACACTGTTCGGTTTGGTTACCTACACCCTGGAGGGTTCTCCTACGAGAAAAGAGGTGACGAATGCTCTACAAGCTACAACTACAACCTACTACAACACAGTAGCAGTATAGTCGGTGTTTGGCTGTGATGGAACAGCGCACTATTGCGCTATTGCCACTTGGTTACTTTTGCAACGTGAAACAGGATATTGCAATCAATAAAGTCGCCGGGAAAGTGGATGTTGGTGTGGTTTCTGTTTCTCAATTTTATTTTATTTTTTATTTCTATCGCTGTGCAGCTCTGTGTGGTAGACGAAAGCATACATGACCTTTTTTCAGCACACACCACGGCAATTGTTTCTGCAACTGGATTCTGTTGTTGACTGGAAACTTAATAGTTTCTGTAATCTGATCGGATGAGAGCAAAATCAATAATTCACAAGTGCTTGTGCATGGGACTATATACCGTTAGTCATATGATTCCCGATATACATATACCTCTGAGAAGTGTTTGTCGGTGGAAAATGACTTGGGGATTACTACGTCCTTTGTGGTGTTTAAGAGTTCAGACGTTCAAAGCCAATACCTGGGGTTGATTGGATTTAATTGTGTAACTCGAGCAAACTGATTTGCCAGCTGGGAAAGGAGGGCTTGCAATAAGTAACGGTTTAATTTGATTTGTAATTCGAGATTGGCTTTATAGTACAGTCGTTGATTGCAGCAACAGTTGTTGTTTGATGGATGGATGGATGAGGAGTGTGGGAATGCACCATCATATACCGCACCGGTTATATCTGTGCAATCGTTAGGGAAGCTCATTAGGTAATTGCCTGGGTATGTGATGGAGTTCTACTTTTGTTTATTTTGGCTACTGCTTGTGAGCATTGTCTTTCACTTGTGCTAAAAGCGCGATTACAATTATTTGGCGACCTTAAAAGAGCGAGAGATCAGGGTGAGGTTTTTATTAGTCGCCAAGACAAATCTCGTCTGCCGCTATCAAATAGATTCCCAACTACAAGCATTACACAGTACTTTATAGGTACAAGGTATATGGATGATGCCTGTTAGAAAACCAATTGAAACTGAGGTTGGTCGGCATCGAGAGGTGCATTCCTTCTGGAGATTGGTAGTGCTTTTACGTCAGTAAATGATCTGCTTTTGCAAGAACCATTTTTGGCGAAGGCACATAAAAAGATTCTACATGATTCACTGTAGCTCTACTGTCCTCATCTCCGGTGCTGATCGGTGATATTGGGGGTCAAAACAGAGTTCGGGACGACGTTTATGTTCCTTATCCAACTGTCTATGTAGGTATACAAAAAAATTCAAATTGATTTAAATTCGTGTAAAATTTTTGCTACCACACAACAAAGTTGGCTTGGAATAATCCTGCTACCAAGACTACGAGTCGCGAGTCCAGCTATACGTATGCTAATGGACTCGTAGTCTTGTGTGATACGACAACAACAGCCTGATAATTATGCCATCCTCTTGCAGTTTAAGAGTGTACCAGTACTGGTAACTCTAACTCTTAGTGGACGCTAATAACTGCGTCCATCCGGGTACAACTTTCTGCTGCGCTTTTCCATTCACTCATAGATGCGTTAGACTCAGACATAGTCTTCTCTTTGCTTTCTATTGAGACTCAACACCCGCAGTTGGTTCTGGTTTGTCGTGTTAAACAGGAAGCTAGATCCGTTTGTTAAGCATAAGGTTGACTGTCTTTGACTTTTGAATTTATGCAACGGCACGAGGGGTCGCTGCATGTTAAGGTAATCAGCTCCACACTTAAACATCAGCTTTTTGTAATTTCTTTTTGATCCCACTCAGTATATAGAAACACTGCAAAATTGACTGAATGGTCCACATAATTTTTATGTTTAGTGCCCCTGTTTCGGTCTGGACGAGCTGAAGCTAGTCGGCCTCTTTGAGAGTCATATCCACAATATTGTTGATTTTCATCAAACAATCTCCAGGTCAATGGAAAGTTAATTATAAGGCTTCCGGAAGCCGGGCCTTTTATCAGGTCTTACCGAACGCTGATAACAGCTTTGTCACTTTGTAGAATATTTGATGCAGCAGTATAATCTATGGTTTCAGTCACCGCGTCTGCCCTACACCAGTCAGCGTTTTCCAGACTGTCCGTCGGAGGCTATAAGAGTGCTGCTTCGGTCGCTCTTTGTCAACCCGAAAGACAAGTCACCACCGAGCTTGCACGCAGCAGCAATGCTCCACTTACCTTCCCTCCACTTTCACAGAAGATATACCAATCTTGTCTCAGTGTGTCGCGCAAGACAGCAGCCTCACGTAACCTAACCTATACCTATCATTTTCAGAGTCAGTTCGTGCTAGTTTTTTTTTAATTTTTGGGCGATTGCATTTAAGTGATTCAGCGACATTTTGGTCATCAGTCGCATTTCTTCTTCCAATTCTCCTAAATGACACCGTTTTGACAGTAACCAGTTATATGCGAAATCTCACGATGAAATCTCGAGTTTGAGTAGCTCATTTTAGACTCTTAAAAGGGTTAGACACATTCGCTCAAGAAGTTTGATGTATAGACATACAACACAACTTCTCCCTTGTATTCTCAATGAACGTAGTCCTTTTTATAAATACAACACTTTGCCATCTGAATAGCATGATTGTCTTCGACTTGGTTGGTTTTTTCGGGGTCCCCTCTTAACAGCAAAAATCTTCCTGATAAACTAGCGCACTTATTATACAAAAGTCGGGCGATATCAAAGGGATAGGCTTTTGACAAAAGTCAGGACGTTATATTATAGGAACTTTTGTCAGCTTTAATGAGGGACTGCTTTTCTTCCACTTGCTCTTGAAATATTACATATATTTCAATAGTAAGAACCACTTTTACTTCCTCAACATTTTTGCTTGATTTTTGTTTTGCTGTGAAGATTGTGCAGAAATGCAGTGCTGTGTTTAATTTAAATTTGTTTTCAAATACGTTTTGTATAGGCCAGGTCACTACAATGGTACAATTTCTATCACTGGGCGAACTCTAGTACCTATTTCCAAATACACAGAATATAAGCTCCAAGTCTTTTGAAATATTCCGGGTTTTGATTCCCAACCCATATAGCCCAATAGCAATATCAGTTTCTGCAACCGAACACGGACATCTGCTGCCATTCAATTTACGGCAATTGAATTCTTTTGCCGCAAATTGCTGTCTAATCATTCGTCCTGCCATTACTCCTGTCCATCAGGCATCACATTCTATGTCACGGCCCATCACTTTCACTCGCAATCAACCGCCCCCGAGCTCTCAACTTTCAATTTGCAATTTGGTTTCGTCGTTGCTGTGAACAAAGCAATCTCTCACAATAACACATCGCAACATGGATTCATTAAAAACGTCAACCACACCGGAATAAATACCAGAAAATTACAATTCTAACAACCGACATAATATTGGGGGCCAGCGACATTTCTCTCCCCTAGGGGAGGGTTGACACGGAACCGAACAACAACAGAACACAACAACAACCTTCACCCCTTAAACGGGCAAGTTTTGTCCGAAATCGCAAAGCCAACATCAGTAGTAGGACAATTGCATTTCCTTTCATTTTTATGCTACATATTTCTTTTTTTTTTTTTTCCTGTTGAGTTGATTCTCTATGGAGAACCAGATTAAAACCCCATTTCCAAACTCGTAACAAGGAGTGTTTCGGACAGAAGTGAAAATTGCACAGAAAAGCCAAAAACGAAACGAGAACCTTTGAAAGCGAATACAAGTGTGTGTGTGGGTGGGCACAAGGACCGCCTTCTGAGTGGAAAATAAAATGCAATAAAAGTTTCTAATTGACTATTTTGTGACAGCAGAACGAAGGAGAATACCAGCGATAAAGAGAAGAAGGTTAACCATGAAACATAGACTTGAAAAAAAAAAATAACCACATCGTGGCTGTTTTTTTCGCTAACTAAGGATCAGGAGCAGAAACGTTCTCTTTCCTCATCGCATCCACTCTGCGATGGTCCAATTTCACAATAATTGTCTGGAGATGTTTTTTTATTGTCCTGTTCGACCTCACGTGGTTACTTGTTGGCCGATGGTATTATTGGGGGTGGAATCCTATAGCAACCCCAATTGGGATTTTCGACAATTCTTCCCTTTTTCTGGTCTAATGCTTTTGATCAATAGTTGAGTTTTTTTTTTCTGAATCTGTCCAGATCCTTTGTTGTTATTGTTAAGAGAAGTTTCTGGACGACCGGTCTTAAGTGGTATAAGAACCTAAGGCATTCCAATCCAGCACCTCTGGACTTTGGACGTGTGTAATGAAATCCATTTATATCGATTTCTGCCAGATATATATTTCCGGATAATTGGACATGGACGATGGAAAGGAGAGAGACTTTTGAAATTTGAATATTAACCCGGAATGTTCGTTCTGTTAAGTGCGGGTATGGAAGGGGCCCTATGCGATGGAGAAAGGAAGGATCCCACATTATTTGATTAGGATCCATTTTGTCGCCTCTGGGGGCAACCACTTTGCGTTATGGATCTTTTTGTGACGTCAATTCTCGGTATGCCCTTTGACTGTGCTCTTGTTTTGACACGAAGAAGTCAGCTTCTATTGGGAATTGCTGTAGACATCATGTCTAGGTATATCTTTTTTTTTATAAATACAAGTGCAAATTTTTTGGATAAATAGAAGGAATGAAAGTGTAACAATTTATGAAAACCCTCAGTGAATATGAAAGGGTTAAAGTAAAGGTTGAAAGCTGCGTCCTATGTTACAGATATTACTATATATTTCTTGTGTTGATTTTGGAATTAAAAATTAATTTTGATGAAAATGGAGGTTTGATACTTACTCATAAATTGAATTTTTGTCCGATTAACCAGTTAAATATCTGGCTAGATGCGTTTATAAATTTTTTTTATTTATATTTCGAAGCAGTTTGTTTGCATAAGCTTTAACATCCTTTGCAACAATGCCTCTTACGGTTCCTGTAATCTCTACGCTCGATCGTACGTTTTCGGACATAGCTTCAAGTGACAGCTCTATCGACTTATACGAGTATATCTGTTATTAACCTTCCTTCTTCAGTCCCAATCGCAAGCAACTTAGCCTCCAGTTCAATGGGGTCTGCTGAGTTGGGCAGACTCACAAAGAGAGAACAAAACATGTCCCCTCCATAAGAAAACCTACAAATATTAGCCCAACAAATTTCTTTGGGCAAGCTGGTTATAGCTGGCAGATGGTTGTCAAATCGTTCAAATGCTACGTCGTAACTGACTTTTCATTTGCTTTTAAAGCATTAAAATATATGTAAGACAGAAAAGAAGCGAGGTTCTATAGGTAGCGCGCAGAAGTGGAAAGGACCTCAATAAACTTGGAGCTTAACTAGAAGCTTAAAGCTATCAAAATGGATCTACCAATAAAAGAAGGCAACACTTAATATATTCTGTCAAAAAGTTGGGACAGATAGCATAGATCATAGACATACTATATATGGACTGCTAGTGAAATGTCATTTTCATATACTTCTGCGTGAAAATATGTTCCAAAAAACACAGGCGCTACAGTTTTACAGCGGATTGGCAAAGAAGCACATGCCGCCGTCAAGTCTAAATTGCCATAGCAACGTAAACAAAAAAGCGATTTTTTTTCCAAAAAAAGTTCGTTTCCATAGAAGCATGTAAACAAAAGAGCGACATCTTGTCGGAAACGATTCATTTCCATAGTAACGTGTAAACAAAAGAGCGTCATCTATTGAAAAGAAGCAAAGCTACAAAGAGTGATTTGAAATTAATTTTGTAATATTTTATTATTTTGCAAAAGAAAACGAAATAACAATTTCTTTACTTATTGACTCACAAACTAAAATAAAAAACGTACAGATATCTTCCATGTAGCATTCAATCCCTTAATATTTATATCTCGGGAGGTAAATCTTGGGTGGAATTGAAATTAGTGCCGTAGTCAGTCGACGTATTTCTTTTTTAATTCATCCCACTAAATTTGCCAACCATTTTATCCATCATGAGATATACGACTTTTTTTTTATTTTTTTTTCTAAGGATGTAGTTTTAACATCTAATGCATCCAATGACATTTTAGTGAATCCAGCCGTCACTTAAGGACCATGATCCAAGCAATTTTTTATTCGAGCAAAAAAAGTGTGAACAGCTAACTAAAGAAATATTATACATAAATAAATAAATAAATATTTAGCGCAACAGATTAATGTAGGTAGGTACCCCAGGCCTAACTACAAAAAAAACATGTTGCTAATGGCAGCCCACCAATCCTCTTGCTTTTATGAGAATATCGGTAGCTGTTCACTTGTTTTGTGTTTCGTATTGAATTCGCTTGGCTTGTGTTGAGGATTTGATTAAATTGAGATCGCAGTATTAAAATATAAATTACGGAACTACATAGGTGCTACAACCAAGTAAAATATAGAAACATACATAATTGGTAAATAATGAATAAAAAAACACACAAATCCTACATTATTAGGCCTATTATCGTTAGCGAGTCGAATTATTCGCGTAAATCGAGTCAGTTGTCGAAACATTCGCCTTGTACGATTATTGTCGGCGAATTAATTCATTCGCCTAGAAATCAAAAGCTACCTATATAATAAAAACGAAAATGACAGCACCAAAACGACAATTCGAACATTTATGTCAACAAAAAAGGAATTCAAAATGAAAAATTTGTGTGCCCTGAATATAAAATATTCTTTATTGGATTTTTTGAAGCTCCAAATTGTACCAATCCTTTGGCTATAGCTGGGTTTTGTTGTATATGTATGTAGAAATATGAATTGAATGGGTTTTATACTTTTTTCTTGAATTTTCATTCATTCGCCTCAGGTTTCACCTAATAGTTTTGTTCGCCAAAATTTGAAGTTTTAGGCGAATGATATTTCATAAATTCGCAAACCGCAATAAGGCGACTTTAAATTCGCCAGCGTTTTGACAGTTCAGGCGAATGAATTTTGTTCAATTCGCTAACCATAATACAAATAAGTCACATTCGCTTTATTTTTTGTTCGACTCGCTAACGATAATAGGGGCATATTTCTCACCCTCTCAACACATTGGCATACTACACGCAAATTTGTAATGAAAGTAAACTTGGTCGTTTCAAGTTTATTTTGTTTTCCGCTGTAAAACTGTAGCGCTCTGTATTTTTGGAACACGCGTGAAGTTGGCTACTAGCAGTCCATATATAATAAGTCAATGGCATAGATTAATTGAACAGAACGTCCCAATCGACAGCTATAACTTGCAGGTTGGTAACTTTGACTACCTCGGTTCTGCCATTCATTCCGAAAACGACGTATTTTCGAAAAATAATCAAAGAATAACTATTGTCAGTCGCAACTTCTTCTTTCGGCAGTTGAGCAACAAATTCATATTTCGAGGAACTAAGGTGATTCTGTATAAGAAATACCTTTACTGCTTTATGGCAGTCATGTTTGAATTCTGAATTCAAATAAGTACTTCCGCCCATCACCACCATGACTAGCCAATAATTCTGCTACATGTCAAACTACACCTCTCCGCAGATGATCTTTTTATATTTCTTTCATACATCTATTTATATGTGCATTTGCTTCTAGACCTTTAATTAAAAACTCATTTCCCATTTGCTCAGGCAAAATTTAATATTTTACTTATTATTCAATTAAAAGGACTGAAATTTAATTTTCATTAGTGTTCGCATCAACATCAGCAAAAGCTAGATCCCGGGTTCTTCGCTGCCATAATGACATTTCAAATCACCATTAACCATCATTTTTCCTTGAGCGCGAAACCATCAAGAAGGGAATCCTGTTACGAAAAAAGGCAACTTCTCCAAATGTTCGTTCCAGTGCTTGCTACTTGGTCGTTGTTGAGCGCCGCTGACGATTATTCCGTGCGATTTCTTTGCAGTTACATCAGAGTTTCTGCCAATGGCCCCAACCAGAGGCCATTACCAACCGTGGTAATTAAGATAATCAAAGGTAAACACGCTGTGGTCTCTCCGCACGGTAACGCCCACCCACCACTACTACTACCTGTCAACTTTCAAAACCTGGATAAATGTAACCCGGGAGCAATTCGTTTTTTCATAGATTGACGCACCACATACAGACACTCAGCATAGCGTTGTTTCTTCGCTCGTGCGGGTATCGAGTATCCCGCACCCAATCCCGGATGTGCGGGTGAGCGGTGAACCCCAGCCCACGCAACCACCAGCCACCACTATTCCGGTGGCGTTGTTGTTTGACATTCCGTTTGCCTATGCATACTATGCAAATAAAAGCGTAACGGTGAGGAGGAGGAAAAAACGTGATAATTTTCTTACCCATTATTATCCCATTTCATGCTCTTATCGCACTCACCTGGTAATTATGATAACCTAGCAGCTAGCACCCCCTGCGCTCCGTTTGCGAGCCCTCCATTAGAAATCAGGTTTTACGTTGACGGGGACCTCTGTCAGTGGATGTTGATGTTGGGGCTGCTGGCTGATGATGTTGGCACGGCGCAGCAACACAGACACACAGAGAGTGAGTACTTGGTTGATGATTATGACGAAGCCTGCCATTAAAACGTGCGTGCCGTTTCCTTTTGGCGTGTTTTTTTCTTCTGCGCGCTTCCTTCCTTCTCCTTTTATTTTAATATTTACCCAACATTAAAACTCTGGTCTCTGTGTTGAAATGGTGCTCCCTAAGGAAAAAAACTTGACAAAACGAAATAAAGAAAATTCATAACACAAACACTGGGAATGAATTAAACAGCAGAAAATGGAAGAAAAAAGATATGCAAACGTGCTAGAAGTGGATTGCACCAGGCTGAAATGGAGGGTCTTTGCCGGCCGGACACACATTGTGTGTGAGGGGCGCCGGCCGCCGCGCCAGGTGATGGAATGAGATCATGGTGTCGTGTCTGTGTCCAAAGCAAATAAAAAAACAGTCGGAGGAGGCGTCTAATTGAATTCAGGACATGCGTTAATTTGTTTCAAATTAAAAGGCAATTTCTGATGGAAACGGCAAGAAGGGGGATACGCAATGCAGTGCTAACTCTAATTGATGTGGCGGAAATGGTAGCGCTCTATGAAGAGGGACTTGCCCGCAAGGGTTGGTGTCAAGTTGCGGAATCAAAAGGTTGCCCGAAGGGACTTCGGTGTGAGGTTGCAATACGAAGCAGTCTTTGTGTCTACTGAAGTATTATGCTAGTCCCCACGGCTATGTAGCGCCCAGTAATTAGGGGAAAAGTGCGGTTTCAAAGTGCGGATTATGGCCAACAATGGTATGAACATACATCCTATTTTTGTCAAGAAAGGTATAACATCGCATGAATTGCATATAGTACCTCAATATGCCTTTCCATATGTTCCATTAAAAATTGTCACTCAGCAAATACCTTGCTTGATCAGTTATTTCCTGAGAGTCAATTTTAAAGTCAAAAAAAGTCATGGATTATATATATGAAGGACAAGGCCTAGAGATAAATTGACAGCCTACTTCCAACAGGCCTTCGTCAATTATATGTGCGAATGTCGCAACGCAATCATCTTGCTAAATAATTGAGAATACGACGTTCATTGTTCACTTAAGGTTCAAATATTCCAATGTAGGATATTTCATGTCTTTAAATTATTTTTAAGCCACGACCTTGTAGACACTTTTACCTGTCATCTAAACGACAGAGCTTAAGAATTCCACAATTGCTTTACCTGGAATAAGCGCTACCAGACGACCTTTAAACTTTCAGAATTTTTTTGTGTACCTACAGAGCCACTTGTTGATTTTTGTGGACGCCTACTGTCTGCCCCAACTTCGCTTTCTAATTTTCGAGTTTAGTAACTCAACTCATCGCATCATAATAGACGCTTGCTGAAAATGTCAGATCGGGTTGCTCTCGAACAATTTAACATTTAGTCCATAAACTATACCTATCTAATCTACTGAGTATGGCGTTGACGGGTGAAATCTAGGAAGGGCAATTTCGATTTCCGTCAGTGGAATGAGCATAAATTAGCAAGGTAGGCTGCTTAGTTTCATTCACTGCGCTCCTTCAGCAACTCCGCCTGCCAGGTTATCCGAAACTATTTTCCTTCAACTAATCACTTTGCGTATACATAGTCCTTAAATCTAAGACAAAGTATAATGACTCCCTGTCGCCAGTGTATTAACCAAAACGTTGACAATACAGCTCAATAGGCAATCTCTCGTTTAACCGTCTTCCCACTTTAATTAAATATCTACCGCCGTCCTAAATGAACACCCACTTGCCAAGTTTTCCAATCTTATCCCCTAACCTCTATAACTTGAAACCATTCGCACGTTCAAAAGAAGTTTAAATCATTTGGAAAGTACCCCGCAGCATCAGCAGTACCCGTAGCCACCCGCACTATCACTATCACCAGAGCACCCGCAGCACTGAGTTGAATTATTGAATCTGCTTTCGATCGCACAACTTCCAATCAGAGCGAAACTTCCCTCCCCCCCTCAAAGTATCGTCCCATCTACTCGTATATCCTGTGCTACATATTGCATCCGTTCATTTATTTTTTGTCTCGTTTTCTATACTTCCAAACCACAACTTTATACTTAACTTATATCTTAAACGGATAATGATAGTTTTTCTCTCCGAGTAGGACTTCTTCTTCCGGTTTTTCGTCTTGGAGTGCACACAAAGCAATTTTCTTCGTTCGCCAGCGATTTATGCAAATGCAATCGAAAAGTTTATCTGCACTCTGACCGCACACTGTATGTTCTCTGCTGTGTTCAATTTCTCGAAACGGAGGCGAGAGGATGAACTGGGAAAAAAAAAGACTAAGAATAGTGGAAAATAATTAAAATATCCTTGCACTCTGTTTATGTCTTTGTTTTTTTTTGTATTGTGCTATCTACTTTCTTGGAGTATAATTAAATTTAAGTTTGCATTTCACTCTAAACTGCAGAATCATTATCACGTTGCACGCAAAGAGATGGATCCTTCGATTCGTGAAAGGAGCCGACTCGTTGCACAATTCTATTGCATCCTTGATTATAATTTTTTGTGTTTGTTTGAGTTTTGTAGTGGACTCTGGACTATCTATGCAACGGGAAACGAATGAGAAAAAGTATTCCTAGCTGGATAAAGGGATATCGAAGGAATCCTCTATGGTGGTCTGGGAACAACATCGGAGGTAGTAAGCGGAAGTCTTCCCCTGAAAGCCACAAAAGAGCTCAAGACAAAAGAAGTTCGTAAACGATGGGGGTTTTCGTCCTTTTTAATTTTGCTTTGGAATTCAATTACAGAAATGTTAACCAAGATAGATGGCGCCTTGAAGGGCTGTATGGGAGCTCCCACCGACAACATAAGTCGCTTGCCTTTGGCTGTAGTAATTTACTTTTTAGTGTTTTCTACCTACGGGACTTCGCTGGAAAAAATTAAAATGAATGTTGGTATTGGTATGAGTAGAACTTTAACGCATTTTAAATTCGTTGTCGAAAATCTCTTTCTGTGTTCTGCAAGTTTAATGTTCCAGCAATCCTCTTAGTGGGCGAATAAAAATAAAAATAAAATACCTCCCACTACCACAGCGTGAATAACCTACTATCCACCGAGAATGACATACTTCAGTGTGACATGCTCATAATGCAAACTTGAACCGATTTCTATATACTACGAGTACGAACCATCAAGGTTGTCTCCTACACCATCCACTTATCAAAGGAATACATTTAGTTTGATAATGGAATAAAAAATAAAAACAGGACTGCTGTCTCCGCCTCGTTCTTTTATAACAAGTAGGTATAAGTATACCAATACCGCTTCCAACCAGAAATCCATTCTCCTCCGAGTGCGAGTATTATTTCTGTGGTGCTCTAGCGAAGATACTTGAAATTTTCAATTGGCTTTGAGTTCCGTTTGAGGAGTGAAAAGTTATTGGTCCTTTTTGCATTGTTCTGGTTTTTGCTATTTCAGTGTGAAGGACTATTGCCAAAACACTATACCATTTTAGGTTTCTGAGCTCTAAGGTATTTTTTCTCTCTCGTTTTTTTTTTGGCACATTATTGTCGGTTTACTTTGGTTTTGAATTCGTTCAAATGGTATAGAGCCGTTCAAGTGGATATTTCCAAGTGCGCACTTAAATGAAAATTTATTCGAGATTTCTTGAGTAATAATATTTTTTGCGGCTTGTTGTCTTTTGTAAAATGCTGTAATGTGACTAACGAAAGTTGACGATAGATGTTGAGGGTACTTACAGTACTTGCTCTGCATTGCTTTTCTTAGGACATACATATTTGAGCCAGATATTGATTTTTGTCTGTTCAGTCTTCAATGTAATATGGCTGTCTAGGAGATTTGCTTATGAACAAACAAGTGCAAGTTTTCCTATGAAAGTTTCTTTTCCGAATTCGTTCCTGCTGTTGAGTATGCGAGCTGTCACTCTGACAGTCGTCTCTTCATACGCTTTAACCTAAGCTACATAGCAGAAAGATAAAATTTCTATTGGATACTTTTTCCTTTTTGTAGTTTTTAATAAAAAAAAAATAATGTCGCACCCAATTAATGTGAAACAATGGTAGTTAAATAGTTTTTTTTTTTTTTATTTTCAGTATATTAAACAAATGACCAACAGTGGAGTATATGGTGAGTACTGCAGATGTTAGGGCACATAAGTAAAGAGTATCTATAGCGATTTGCGGATGAAATTAAATATTTTGTAAGTAGATTTATTAACTGTTAAAATATCCGTAACGACAGTTTGCAAACGCCTCTTTAGAGGACTCTTTTAAGGTTAATATTTATATCAAACATAAAGTAGCGCACTTTTTCAACCAACTTAAATAAAATTGATTTTGATTTAAATTGCTTGCCATGTAAAAAATAAAAAAATATTCTAAAGGATGACTTGAATTTAAGTTCAAGTTTAAAAAGACAACAGCGCTATTATCATATTTTATTTATACAAAATGGAGCTTGACAATAAATGCTAACTTTTAAGAAACAAATTGGTTTGGTGATGGAATCTGGAATCCCTTACTCCAAGAGACCCTGAGGGAAAATCCCCGAGGGGCAAAATAGAACACATAGAGCACAAGGCATACCTACGAGTTATTTTTGCTAAACTTTTCAACTAATTTTTTGACATCCTACTCAGGCGATTTACAATGAGTTACATTGAAGTACAAACATCCAAACGACAAACGATTGGTTGCTTTTCGTATCACTTAAGCGCAAAAACGCTTCTAAATTGTGCGAACAGGGTTTTTTAAAGAGGGATTTAATGTGTAATTGTGTAGATGGGAGATTTTGAAATGGAGGAACTTGTACAGGGATATTTTGGAAAAAAAGTATAAAAAAAATGAGAGATAATGTCCAATAAGAAATTTTGGAAAAGGTGATAACGTAGGGATCCTAAACAAAATCGTCTACTTCCTCTTAGCGCTCTCTTAGAAACGGACGCTTAAATTTGTGAGAACGAAGAAACAAAGCGTTTGTTGAAAGGCAGCACCTTTACGGAGGCTATATTTTTGTAGGACATTAATTTTTTGCCAATCATTGCCGTAAACACTCGATTATAGGTATCCACATAAAAAAGTCCCGCGCTACTTTGATATCTGCGTACTTGCTGATTATTTAATTGAAAAAAATCGCCCTTAGCTTCTTCATTGTAACTATATAGAGTGGCCCATTTCACTAAAAATGCGTTTTATTGTTTAACTGTGGAAACAGCTGCTAAGGCAATGGGTATTTGGTATAAACTTGTCGATTATTTCGACAACACGACAGCCCTGAATGCCTATCGCTGGTTGAGCAAAATAATTCAACAATCCCTTGCACAGAAATTGCGCACACAAAACTGTCGTTTTTAAACAATGCAAAATTTCTCAATTGCGTTATAAATTGAATATCGCCCAAAGATTCTTCCTCTGAAAACATCCGAATAGGAATCTCCTTGTTTTTATGAGAGAGGGCATTAGGTAGGAAGTTAGGTAGAAGTGACACTACTACAATGTGCCTTTTGGTTACCATAGCTCGTGTGGCTAGTTATGGTTTTTTTAAGAATGTGATACAGTCGAACACAGCGGGCTATCACTGGTGCGTTCGCTAGCATTGAAACGGAAGCTGCCAAAATGGGTTTAGGGATAAATGAGGGCAAAACCAAGTATATGCTGTCAACCAGAAGGGACACTCAACATCGACGAATCGGACAGAACGTCACAATTGACAGATGATATAACTTTGAGGTATTAAGTGACTTTGTCTCCCTCGGCTCTGCCATAAATTCAGACAATATTTAAGAATAACTCTTGCAAGTCGCTGTTTCTTTGAGTAGCATAGTCCTATTCCGAACAACAAGGAGATCCTGTATAAGACCTTGATCATTCCAGTTCTGCTTTATGTCACTGAAGCTTGGACTCTATCTAAAGTGGAAGAAGATATCCTTGGTGGTTTTGAGAGAAAGATTCTTCGAAAAATGTTCGGTCCCGTTTGCGTTGACGGGTTTTAAAGGAGATTGAACAACGAACTCTACGAGCTGTATAGCGATATCGATCTAGTCAAAAAATTGCGCATCAGCCGTTTAAGATGGCTAGAACATATAGAGCGGATGGACACAAATGCTCCGGGCCATTAGCTGAAAACCGGGCCTCGGTTCACCCTGGCCTCGGTTCACCCTGGCCTCGGTTCACCCTGGCCTCGGTTCACCCCGAACTGGAGCCGATTAAGTAAGTAAGTAACAGTCGATATCTATACCCAACCTCTAGAGTTGAGGAAACGGATAATGTTTCATATCATTTTAATAGAGATGTCGCTGATGTCAAAGAATGGTTTATTCAGTGTGCGCCATCTAGCCCTAGTGCCGGATATATACCTGCAGAGGAAGTGGGAAAAAGTTTCTTCCTCATTTATGTTCCCGCAACTGCGGCAATGAGGGCAAAGTTTGGCCGCATGGTGCCCAAATGGCCAATCTCCAGCGATTATTGCCATAAGTAAGCCATATGAATTTGTCCCTTCACCACTCCTATTGTAACGTGGACCCGCGAGTGATCTATGTACTTCTTACATGCCTTCTTAGCCCAAAGTAACTTTTATTGCCAAGTCTGATTGTTCGTTTTATCACTGCTGGTGTTAGTTTGCGAAGTGATAGTGAGCCCATCTAGGCAAATTCTTTAACTACTTCGCAGCTGTATCTGTCCTTCGTAACATTTTTACTTCGACTTGTCTTTATTTACAGCCAGACCCATATTCGCCGCCTCCGTTTCAATACTTGCAAAAGATCTTTCGATAAAATCAATATCGTCTTCATATTTAAGCTGTTAAACGGACTTTTGAAAATTTGTCAATCTGATGTTGGCTTCTTAGTTAAGTACAAGGTCTTCGTCTGTCAGCATTGCTCGGGAGGCCTCGTTCTTGGCTGCATATGCATTTCGGCACTCTTCATCGAACAAGGGGTTTCGTTGCGAAACCCTGAACATCGGTGGCGGCACTTCTGATGGCACGCTTACAGTGTTGCCACCGACCTTCTACACTAGCTGACGAAGAGCTTGCTGAGGGGTTAAGGAAGACGTGGTCGGCAAATATTTTTAACTGTCATTTGCGATATCAAATCTTCGTTAACAGTGTCTCTACGGTGTTGCAGCCCATGCGTACTTTGGCTACTACCAAAAAGTGGTCCGAATCTATGTTGGCCGCCCGGATCGATCGGATATCAAAAACAGCATAAAATGAAAAAGTGGAGCATAATATTGTGAGCATTTAAAATACATTTACGAACACGGGATTGCTCAACTTGTTATAATACTCGCACTGGCACGGTTTTATCCGAAAAAGTCACGTATACAGTAAACGTGGCCTCAAGCTGATGAAAACAAACCGCTCTGACATATTGAAAAAGTGTAACAAACTATGTAAACTATTTACGAAGCTCCTATATTATGATACCTATATACTCATACCAACTTCTCGTCAGTCAAATTCAGCGCAGATACAGCTTTTCCCACCGATTCTAAATAATTGATGAAATTCCTGATCCAAGCTACGTCGCCCCCTATCCCGCTTGGCAGTAATTAAAATGAAATTAGTTTCCAGACACAAGTTCGGCGAATTATAATATCAATTAACTGCAAAACCCCTTCGACACAACATTCCTTCCACTGACAGGTTGCAAATTAGAATCTTGTTAAAGGTGCTTAGCTTAGAAGTGTACTGCTTTGACTGCTGGGCCCAACTCCTTCGATAATATTATGGAAACGATTTTCTAAATACCTACATATTTACATGGATGTGTGCGCCTAGCCTATTTCCATGCCTGTTCTGCTTGGATGCAATGTTCATGACGAACGAAGTGCTGCTGGGGAAGATACAACCCAGAGAAAGGAAAGGCAAATCGATAATGAAGCACAGCTACGCACATAATGGGCGGATATTCCGAATTAGGAATGGAAACGGAAAATGTGGAAAATCAGCTTAAATTGTTCCCATACAAATGGTAAGTTAAATTATCATTGGTTTAGAGTTAACCCGTTGATGGCCTTAATCGGCAGACTATGGTGGAAGTTGTAGTGATTGCTTTGTTGCACTGATTATTCCTTGGCATTTGAGTTATCATTTTTAAAATAATAATAACAGACCAAAACTAGTTGCAGTGAAGTTTCGTATTAGAAGTCGTTTCGAAGTTTTGACAATGAAACGCAATACTGTGTTGCGATAGTTGGGTGAGTCGTTTTTTTAGAAAGAAAAGAAAGATATTTCTAGCCCTAGAGCTGCTCAGTTCATAACACAGCGCCGACTGTGATAGCCCTACGTCATGTCAGTTGTTGTACAAAAACGACTCAGTTGACACATTTAATGTAAGCCAGAGCAGTCTTACCCTAAGCAGTAGATAAGGAAGATCTGTTATAATTATACCCATATTACAGTTGTTCTACCGAAATCACTAGGTTTTCAAGGCAGTTGAAAATGTATGGTGTAGTAAACAATCGTAACTGGCTTAGCGGGTAAGTGGACTTGTGTGTATGGTTTTCATACGCGACTCAACCAAAGTTATCAACTGCATATGTTCTGTTATCCACAACAGCCCCGATTTATCGCTGACATCCAATTCTCCTCCGCCATCATAGATGGCCAGTGAAGATGGACTGGGATAACCAGGGTCTAATACAGAATTTCCTTAGTTGCTCTCTACTGCCAAGATTTTATTTTCAGAATTTAGTTTGAGGCTATTGGGGCGGCCAAGACAGACTACCTTCGGCAATTTCATTTCAGGGGCTATATGCATGGAAACTTGTGGACTTGTTTACATTTTTTTTTAAATAATTTTTCTGTCTTTAAGGACAATAATTAAAAAAAAATGTTAGCAAGTGCACAAGTTTCCATGCATATAGTATACGACAAATTTCTAAAGCACGAATATACTCTTGTTTTATTTAAAAATTCCCACAACGATGTGCAATATAAATTTGTGAGTGCATGTTTCTTGAAACAAATGGAAAAGTTATTTACCAAAGAAGAAAAAACTTAATTGCCACTTCGTATATACTCCATCATGATTTCACATTTATATGTAGTGCTTGCGTAAACTCGCAAAGAAGTTTAAAAGAGTTTTTTGGGTTTTTGTTTGCTTGAGTTTTAAGCTCTGTATAAAGTTTTCATAAAACTAACTAACTGTGTGTAGTTATGGAGAAGAAGAACTTCTTGCTGTGCAAGTATTTAAATTGCAACAGAAAAAGTTCCTTTTGTCATCAGTACAGTTTAAATATTCGAACATAAAGGGAATAGCGAGCTTCTTTTTAATTCTTCTTATACGCCCGAAACAGACTCAGAAGCGTGTTTGTTTTATAAGTTTATGTATTGCAATTCATTACCAGCGGATTTTTTTAAACAAATTATTACACACTTTTTTTTATTTAGAAGACATGAAAATGTACGTGCTCAATTCTGAGTCCTTTCACTTATGTGTAAGAAGATAAGTAAGTGTTTGTTTGAGTTTGATATAAAATCTCCCTACGTTTACGATGTGAAAAAAAGATGCACTGAGAGAGCTTCACAAAGAGCATTAGAGTGACTATATTTTTGCGCATATAAGGCTGTTCATCGCGATTATAACATTGGCATCAAAAGACTCAACTGACATTACTTAGACAGCCTTAACACGTGACTTAGCATATTTTCAAAAGCAATAACTATTCGAGTAACGATATACACCACTTGAGACTGGAAGCCAAGTATGACATGGTGAAAAATTTGTCTTCCAATTACGGCTTCCGTTGATGGTAATGCCCCAGTTTAATACTATATGTAGACAAAGCAAAGGTTCGATCGATAATAGCAGAGGAAAGCTGAACAGAAGAATGCCTATTTTTGGGTTTGAAAATATAAGTTAGAAGAAGTGTTTAAGGCCACTAAAAAATACCCTAGAAAGTCACAGTATTAGCAGACTCCGAGCGAAATAAAGCGTCCGATGGGTCGTTTACCTCCTTCAAGAGGCAGCAGTGTTATAAAAATGTTTGCAGGCGATTTTAACCTCATCTTAAAAAAAAGTTTCATTCTGTTATGTCGTCATTTGAATAAATATAAGAAGTGTTTCGATTTCTGAGGTTATTCGTCCTCGTTGGAAAAAATTAAAAATTATATTACTACCCTAGGTACCCTAAGACTTGCTTTGTTTATTCTCGGGACGAATGGAATAGACCTACAATGTTATGCTGAATCCGAACGGATGAATTGAGAAGCTCTTTCATGACAGTTGGTTTTCTGAGAACCTGAGACCATCAATGGCTTAGTATGTATTACATTTGTACAATGTAAATTCGGCAAATGTTGTTTCCTATGACCACAGTCATCAAGTGTTCTTGACGCAAAAGTGCTTAGTGGGGAGGCATATATGTCAAATATAACAGCTTAGTCACAGAAGTTTGGTATATTTATGTATTTTTTTAAAACTTCTTTGGTTTGTCTTTTTTCTCAGCCAGGTTTTAAAGTACTGTAACTGTAATATTCGACAGAATGATATTGGTACCATAAATTCGGATGATGCGAATAATTTTTGTCCAGTTCCCCAGTTCATATTATGCCCCGAGAATCCAAATATGTTGGGCAGTATCCAGAAAATGCAAAACAAGTTTAGATGCTTGTCTGCACTAGAGTGCGTCACTCATCAGCAGCACCTCGATTCGAGAGTTCGCTCTACCACTTGTCGGACGATCTGTAACATTTTGAAAACTTCTGATTTTTTAAATAAAATTATTATAGTAGCAAACTATCGTTGATAGAAATATGTCTTTTTTTTAAGTGGAAAAGTTAGGAGAAACCTATATAACACTTAAAACTATTGTGATTCCCTTGGGGTTTTATGACCCCCACAATACGAAAACCTAAGAAACCGTTCGAGCTGTTCAGCCAGCCCAAGGCTGTTGCAAATGAAATAAACCTTTTAGAGAGATATTCTAAAGCTGTGCAAGTACAAACACGGTCTAAGTAGGACTGAATATTCTGGTACAAGCATAGAATGCTGGAATTGCCTTCTTTGCTCGTTTATTTGTGGAAGGATTTCATTTGCATTCACGATTTAGGGTTACTCCAAGATACTTGGTGTTATCAGAAGGTGTTAGCGCGGTCCCTTTAATCGTAGACTGGCTAAATTCCAGAAATGTACTTTTATTAGTAAAGAGAATTAATTCTATCTACTCTTATTTTTTCTGTAGTAGTAAAAAAGTAAGTAGTATATTTACCTCTTGCGGTTCCACTATCAACCAATCTTAACAAATGAAGTGTAAAAAAAAGTATTTTCTTGCTGCTTATTTTTGCATTTTTTTTTTTTCAAATATTGACAATTAAAGAATTTTATTTTAAATACTAATAATTTGTTTTTAACCACGCAGTTGTGTACAAGCTATAATTCAAGAAAATACTTTTGTTTCATTCACACTCCCTGCACAGATAGAAAATATATTTTTTATTTTAAAAATTTGCGGGGTAATTGTGCAGCTAACGGTCTATTAATACCACTTAACTTTATTTTGTGTGTGTGTATTACTTATCAGACCATTGGTGGAATCCTGTAAGGTGATAGGTGATAGGCACTTTTGTGATAGTCAAATGCTATTAAATGTATTCCCCTTTTACGTGAGGCGATCCTAAAATAAATATATAAATTTGGCATCACTTTGTTATTTCAAAACATAGTTTTGTTGTCAGGTGTCATTTTTGCACAGAAAATTCAAGGCAGCCTTTATAAAAACTTCTAAAAAAGGCATAATATATGCTACTTTTTGTCGCGAAAAATAAAACTTGAAGGGGATGTAAGTTTAAATGACAAAATGCAACTCGAAAGAAAAAATTAAAAGTTTGTATTTTTTAAACAATTTCTATTAATTAACTGTGACTTAAGTGTTTAGTATTTCAATAAAAAAAATATCAAATCATAGACCTGAAAGCGCCAAAACATAGGGATATAAAGGGTGATTTTTTAGCTGGTTTGCTTTTGGCAACACTGGTTTTGACAGCTGACGTGTGTTTAGTACCTTGTGTCACTGTCAAACAGCTTCAGTTTGGTTTGCAATTTAACCATGAATCGTCTTACTAATGAACAACGCTTGCAAATTATTGAATTTTACTATCAAAATTCGTGCTCGGTTCGAAATGTTCATCCGAGCCGAGGATCCGCTTTTTTATCGAAAAATTGTGTTCAGCGATGAGGCTCATTTTTGTTTGAATGGGTACGTAAATAAGCAAAATTGCCGCATTTGGAGTGAAGATCAGCCAGAAGCATTGCAACAGCTACCAATGCATCCCGAAAAAGCCACTGTTTGGTGCGGTTTATGGGCCGGCGGCATTATTGGGCCATATTTCTTCAAAGATGATGCGAATCGCAGCGTTACTGTCAATGGTGAACGCTACCGAGCGATGATAACAAACTTTTTTTTTGCCCGAAATGGAAGTTCTTGACTTGCATGATATGTGGTTTCAACAAGACGGTGCCACATGCCACACAGCACGCGAAACAATGGCGCAATTGCGAGGCGAGTTTGGTGAACAGTTAATTTCACGTTTCGGGCCGGTCAATTGGCCGCCTAGATCGTGCGATTTGACACCATTAGATTATTTTTTTTGGGGGTATGCCAAGGCTAATGTGTATAGGGACAAGCCCGCTTCGATTGACGCACTGGAAGCCAACATCCATGCATTCATTCGTGAGATACCGGCCGATATGAGTGAAAGAGTATGCCAAAATTGGACTCAGCGGATGGGCTACCTGAGACGCAGCCGCGGCCAACATTTGCATGAAATTATCTTTAAATATTAAATTGCAAGGTTCAAACTATCGATTCAAATAAATATTTCATTAATTTTTTCGAATTTTTTGTGTTTTTTTTTTAAAAAAAGTTCTAAACCTCTTAAAAAATCACCCTTTACATACAATAAGTTTGTCAGTTATAAAGATCCTTACCGATTCTAGAAGGCCTTTGCATCTACTTTAGATACTAACAAACTTAGGCCATTTTTCCTCTAATGGGTTAATGCCCAGCTCCACCAAAGTCTGTAGAGCTACCTATGCAAGTAAGTAATACCTATAGTTAAAAATGTGTATTACGTGTACCTACCTATCTCTAAATAAAAAAAAAGTGAGAATTTGAATTCAATAAAATGACGTTTCACACTGGAATTAATTCTTGGACAAGTATTCATCCATTTTCAACCTTCGCTGTAAGGGCACTCTCATAACAAAGTCATTTGACCTACATATTTAGCTGCCCATATTTGACTTTAAAAACTCAATATGTGCTTCTGATACCTTTACTTCTGCAATTTAATTTTAAGCTCCGCATAATGGTGAACGAAAATCAATAAGACCCACTGGCCCGCATTTACAAAACTTCCAGAATTATATTTTCCGTTTAGGCCACCATACTTAAGCAAGCTCGAAGCACTAGCAATGCATTATAAACAAAAGCTTTCACTTAAAGGAGAAAAAGGTATTAAATTCCATAATGCTCCCCAGAGTCTATCCACACAGGCACTTCGTGAATAAACAGGAGGATGGAATACATATTTTAATTTCATCCTTACCAGCACCCCATCCGCACTCACTCCTGTGCTCCTCGTCACAGCTGTTGAATTTCCCTCCAACACACATCATTGCTCTGACAAGCTGACTGAATGTATGTGTGTGTGGTAGACACCAAAAATCGGTATTTAATAGATATCATGTTGAGCATTCAAGGAAGAAACATATTGAGGACCGCAGGGCGTATACGTAATATTTCATATTCGTATCTTTTCGGTGATTCGAGAATAAGTACATTAATTCCCTGGCAACGACATACACACAACATATTTGCTTCTTCTAAACAATAATAAAAAAAGAAGCTAAGTAAGCCAGGGGTGCTGTCGTTGAAATTGGTTTCACTCACATGCCAGGAGGGTTACATATCGTAATCATTAAACATTATTTCAGTCCCGATAAAGACGATTTGAATCGTACGCCGCGCCGTTGACTTATTGCCAAAAATGGAAATTTCATTAACGAATACCCCAGCCCTGGATGGTAAACCGCACGCCAAGCTTGAGCAACCCTTATCTACATTTTATGCCTTACCTGGTGAGAGAGCAGTAGATAAGGCGTGTGATGCCAGGGGTGGAAAATTATTATTAAATTATATTTTCTTTATCGCCTGTGCAATGGTGAGGAGTTTATGACGTGAAGCGATATAGCTTGTAATCACTTAATAGACAAAACTTCTCTTCGCGAAGGTGAGGTAAAATATTTACACACATCCTGTGATAGAACGAACGTATCCGCCTAAAGACAGAATTAATCAGAAGCACATTGATGACTGTATTTTACCGAAAAGTGAGAATGTTAAATCAATCGTGGTATACAATGTGAAGATAGGAAATGGATTTGAGATAGGTGCAGCACTGTTGGAAAGCTGGGTGTGGGTTGGTAATTGAAATAAACTTGTTACGGTTGGTGGAGACTGATTTAAATGTGAGAAGTAGATGTTGAAAAAAATGTTTAAAAATAAATTATCTGTTAAGCCTAGTATCCTGCTCGCGCAAAATTTTAGCGTCAATAGTCTTCATTTCTTCACACCAAAGATAAATACTCCCTAAATTATTAACAAATATCATAATATATATGGGACAAAAACCATTTGTCCATGAAAGTAATCAGTAAACGTAATTTTTACAATTTCCGAATTTCAAACTTCAAAGATATCGCAGTATTTGAATCGTTTCAAAACAATGGGTATAAGAAACATTTAAGAAGATATAATCATTGCTGCAGCAGCTCAAATAATTTCTGTAATAGCAAGCAGAAAAAGACACTTCTCTTCGTGTCCCATAAATTCCTATTTGCAAAAAAGGCAAACAAGTGCTGATCTTTTTTGTTGGCTTTGCGTTTTCTTTTCTTTTTCGATCAAATGTTGCTCTGCGGTAAACGCAACACAAACTTCTTCCTCCGTTTTTTATATCAAAATTTATTTCGCGAGCTAAATGAGTGGAGACTTTAAAAATTTAGCGTGCCAACAGGATACTGCTTTGCTAAACTGTCTCGCTAAATTTTATTTTTGTAGACATTTTTGTATGAGAGATAAAATTTGGCGCGAGCAGGCTTTAGCTAAGAACTGCGACGAAAGAAGAAGTGGGTCTTCCTTTTATCAAAAATTTCGAGATATTTATGACAAGAATGCGAAGATTCCTTTTCTCATTGTAAGCAAACAGATCTAACCAATCATGATCTATAAAATTTGGAAGTAGACCAATAATTGGTAGACAAATGATTGGGAACTTTTGTGAAACTTTTATTGAAATAAAAGATGCGACAGCAAGAAATCTATACGCACATTTCTTTCTTTTTTTTCAAAACTGGTGAAAGTGGTGACTCCAGGGTGGACTATGAAAAATGACCGCCCACCAACATGTTTAAGTCAGGGTTGTCTCGTGTCGCCTATCGTTGGAGTACTGGGGGGTTATTCCCAAATGCGCGGCGGATCGCTTTTAATGGCGGATTTGAATTTTTGTATTTCCAAAAGCGATTCGCTTTCCATTCGACCATATCGAAAGCGAAAGCACTTCCCAACGTCATTTTATGATTGCATTGAAAGCGATAGGTGTTTAGGTGACGGATTGCTGGCGGAATGTTTACGGACATAATAAAAATGTAAGTACATATTCAATAAAAACAAGAAGTTTAAACATTTGCTTAAACATTCTGTGCACAAAAAATATCTTATTAATTGAACTTATTATACATATACTTATTAATAAAGGAGTCACAAACATACTTCCGTACAACAATTTGCTGCACTTGTTGAATTTTTAAAAGATAACAGTGGACTAGCGAAGGGCATTCTTAATTCTCTGCATACGAATATAAACTGGGGGGTTATTCCCAAATGCGCGGCGGATCGCTTTTGATGGCGGATTTGAATTTTTGTATTTCTATTCGACCACATTTTTTTTAGTTTCGCAATCCGCCAGCAATCCATCACCTAAACACCTATCGCTTTCAATGCAATCATAAAATGACGTTGGAAAGTGTTTTCGCTTATACGAAAATTCAAATCCGCCATCAAAAGCGATCCGCCGCGCATTTGGGAATAACCCCCCTGATTGAATCCATTTAATTATTTTTATTCAAAACAAAATCCGAAACTTTCACAATCAACAACAACAAGACAACAAAAAATTGTTGTGTCGGGAATCAGCTGTCAAATATTTGGAAAAATAAATGGAAAATTGGAAGTCAGAATGGAAATAACTGGAAAGCTTTGGGAAGGATAATTTTCGCCCCGTTCGCATTTGAGAATAAGCAAAAGCGGACACGGTCGAAATTAAGGTATCGCTTTTGATACGATCCGCCGCGCATTTAAGGCGTGCAGATGTCGCTAGATTAAAGAAATTTAGTATACTGGCGACTGGAACCCACGCAGCCAAGCTTGTCATCCCTCATAGCATTCACTGCCGGGACTACGAGAACGCAACAGTGTCTCATTTTCTTTGTGAGTGTCCGACCCTAGCCAAAACCGGACACCGCGCACTAGGTAAGACATTATAAAACGACCTCTTGGCAATCCAAAGCTTTTATTTTAATAGCATCATCAAGTTCCTCAATTCCAAAGGTTAGTTTTGAGTTTATCTAGCATACTACTTCCTAATAATTCTACGCGGCTGCGTCAATACGCGCCATATCCCCTCTTGTGTGCTGTGGTTTTTTCGTTTCGTCAGTCCTCGGTATTATTTTCAAAAGAGTTATACATTTCGCCCGAATTGCTTCACAATGAGCGCTGTTCCATTTCGATGTCGATTATTCGTTTCATCGAAGTTCGAATTAACAGTCACTTTTTCGTTCCATTGTATTTTAGAATAATTGCTTACAAACGAGCTATAACAAGTTTAACTTCACAAAATGAAGGTTCTAACATAAACTTAAGTAGAACAAATTAGTCCTTGAAGAATAAAAATGTTTTCCTTACATCTGCTAAAATTTCTCCTCTGATAGTGCCCTCCGATAATTCTCTCACCAAATAATGAAACACAAATTCAAAGCTCTGTTGTGCCTGACCTAAGAACAAAGGAACACGCTTTTTTGAATAGCTTAGTCTAAAGCAAAGGAAATGAGGGCAATTGCGCCAAACTCTTTGTTTTAATCGATTTCATCTATGCTGTATTTAACACAAGACCTTGGAACCGGACTTAAAAAAGGTGAACTTGGTATGCCAAACCGTAGTCAAAATCTGTTACTGGGTTTTTGAATCACTTCCGATTGATGGCGAAGTTCGTTAGTCACTCAACTACCGTGTAAACATATTTGCTTAGATGAGAAACTTCATCAAGGTACAAAATCGATCGTTTAAGCCTTACGCTTTCCATACCCTAAATAAATGACAAAAATAACTTTTCCTCGTAAAAAAGAGATCAATTTACAGATTCCTTCCCCTCAAACTTTGTATCAATTTCACATAATGCCAGCTGAAAAAGCAGCAATTATTCCGCACCCAGGAAAGCTAACTTTAAATGCTATTCAAATGAGAATTAATTATGATAACATGGCTGTTGCCAAAAAGTTTCAAACACAACTACGAGTGGCACTTTTCATTTGCACTGTCATTTTCAGTTTAATTTCGAGTTATTTACGGGCGAAATGACAAATTGGCACAACCCTTGAAAATAATTATATTGTTTCGTTAATATTCGTTGTCGTCGGTCTTCTTCATGCGCCAAAACAAAACCCCATGGCGAACTGCCTGTGACTGCAATAAACGCCACCAACCACGCAAGGGATCCGAACGAGTGCGTCTTCTATTTCTGGATATTTTTTGGCAGAGTTTCAAAATAAATCCCTATCGCGGTTTCACACCAATGCACTAAAGTCCTTTGTATGTTTTTTTTTTCCATAAAGCGAACAATCAAAAAAAGGACAAAAAAATATCCTCTATCTCTATCTCAGGTTAACGTACCCATGCCGAGTTTTGTTGAATCGATTTTATTTTGTTGCTGTGTCCTTTTCCCAGGACTTTTTATCCAAATTAATTATAGTACAAGGAAGCAGCATCGCCGGTGTGCTTTTCCAAGCACCGATAGCGAGAATAGAAAAATTCCAACGGAAAAAATATATTAAGGACTTGTTTGTTGTTTCTTGCGAGCAACAGGTGCTGTTTTTTTTTCCTGACGACCCCAAGTCCTAATTAGAAAATTGAGTATTTTAGTAGATTCAATTCGATTACAACCTATACTCATACTCACCCACACCCGACTTGGCCCGGTGCCCATGTGTTGTAATAAAGTTTGAAGAAGATATTGTGCCTCGCTTGTTGCTTCCTCTTAAGGTTCTGTATTCGATGCGATGCTGTATCTTATGTGGAACAGTTTTTTTGTTTTGTGTTTAGTGGGCGTTAAGCGGATATAATTTATTGAGTTGCCTCCAACATCTGGTGGAGCTAAAAAAAGAAGTTTGGCTGGGGGATGGCGTGGTATTTAGTATGCCAGAAGCGAGAGAAAAAAAAAGAGATAATTATCTGAGGCTGAGAATGGACGGGTGCTAAGTTGGATGAGATTTTGTGATTTTTTTGTTGCCCCGTCCGCCTTTGTCAGGGTGAGAAATACATTTAGCAAAGAATCTAAATAATTCCATCTCAGTGAATGTCATTGAGGAAATGGAGCAGATTTACTTGTCCAGTGAAGCTTATCAGTTGTCCATCATCGTGGGGATATGTCGTGTCAGTGGGTGAATTAGCACATAATCCTTCAGTTGTGGATATTCAAATACACGAGGCTTTGCCTATACATTGAGCCGTTACAAGGAAATCAGAGGAAGATAAAAGAGATAGTCAATGAAGGCAGAGATTTGTCCACTGAGCTGTACATGTTCTATGTGCAAGGAGATCTAGGAAGGTTACCTTTAAATACTCTATAAAAAAAAAATATCTAAATGATATTGTCTTAGTTTGTCTCATTTTCCCTGGGATTTTTTCAATTCAACTTCTTTTGGTAAACCTTACGGTCCGGAGTTGAGCTCGGACCACCAACGAGCCCCTCCGGCCACCTCGGTCCTTTGCTATCTGCCTGAGGCTATACCCACCAAGTTGGTAGAGGTCGCCCTCCAATTGGAAATGATTGGGGTAGTAGAGTGCATCCTTGGCTGTGTCATCTTTCTCCTCTGTGGAGTCGGAAACACAAATAAACGTTATGTTATTAAATTTGGCCCCGATGCGTATTTTTGACAAGGCAATCGCTTACATTCGAAAGCCTAAGACTTCCCTAAGTCTTCCTCTAATCACAGATCCGCTGAACTTGGTACAATGTTACAGCTTTTCATACTTATTTTGCAATCTCCAACTTATCGCACTTCCTGGATAGCAGTTCAGCCCGCCTTTTTCATATAGTTAAGGGGTCTCACCTCGTTGTTTACCTGTTCGGGGGCTGTGAAGATGCGAAGTACCTTGTCCTTATTTCGGTTGCTACGGTCGTCAATGTTAGGATGATTATGGTTTCTTGTTTCTCCGTGGTGGATAAATTGGCCCGAGACGCACAACCCTTAACCTGGAGTTTATTCAATCGTTGCACCCCCAAATGGAACTTGGTCCTTCTTGAAGATCCGGACTATGACTAATCAGAGCCTATTGGATGTGACTACTGCCGTATGTAGCTCGGTGCACTATTTTAGGCTGTAGGCTGTCGGACATGAAGCTTTCGTGCAGATCAAAGAAGGAATATTTTCAAAGCTGCCATCTGACTGGACAATTTGCTTCCGTTGCACACATTCCTTCGTATAACTCGTAGCGCATCTCTCGCTCCCGGCAAAAGACTACTTTGAATTTTGAACTTTTGTGGATTTCATCGGTTTAAGCTATTTGATACATCCCACAAGCCAACTTTGTCCTCAAAACTCCATTAGAGGCCCATTTTCTGTCCCAAGCAATCTGTAGTTGCAATGCGTCAATAGGAATTGAATATGAATAAGCAAAGAATGCACAAATTGTTGCCAGGGCTTACAATAAAATCACTCACAGTCCCTAGGAAAAATTCCCGGTTTTTCATAATCGGCGCACTTACGTCTACTTGACAGCACTATAGAGAAAGCAACCAAGGAAACATTTCTAAATATAACCATCCCACATACGAGTATACATCCTATTTATATCAGCGAATGACAGAAGACAAACATTTACCATGAGTCCCATCGAATAGGCTACAACTATACCCAACCACTGAAAGCAGTTTTAGAATCGTCTGCGCGAGCAACAAAGTTCCACTTATAGTCAAATTAGTCGCCCGACGTATCCACACTTAGTGAAGCCATTATAAAATGATTGCGGCACGGCATGCGTTCGGCCAGACAACCCTAGACAGCTAGACATGCAATAAAACTAAAAAAAGGAGCGTACATAAAGCATGCACTTCCATCACCTCCACCGAACACTTGCTGCACGGCAACTGTTGTGCCTTACGTCAATGCTCCATTTGAGATACTTTTGTAAGTGCACACACTCATACTCCTTTCAACTGTCAAATGGTGCGACAGTGATACAATGCTACTGTAGTGTGAACCGAGTGCAGTCACAATGTGTACTCATGTTCTCATCCCCGGCAAAATTGTTGTCGTCGTCGCTCGTCGCTCGTCATCATGTGAGGAATGAAAAGAAATTTATCCAATTGTCACAACTATTTGCAGACCAAGCCCTATCGCCGCGTCGCACTCCACAAAAACTAAGAGAATAGCTTGTTATTTTTGACAACTAGACAATGGCCTGGCAAAGGAGCTAACAAGTACATATCAAAAGGAATGGCACTTCCCATATATAAATACACACACAAACCGACAGAGCACCGTCTCGCAACATTAACAGAAATATAATAGTTTCAGGAGCACTGGATCTGGATCTGGATCTGGATAATGTCGGAGACTTACCCTCTCCTGCCAGCATTATTCCTACTTTGTCTTTGTCAAAAGATGTTGAACCACCGGGACTGGGTGAGGTGCGGTGCGGGCCTGGGAAAACAACTGGAAAATCTTTTGGCAGTTCCTAACAAAACATTAAGCTAGGGCGCGCGTTGTAGTTGTGTATGTCACGCAGAGATTTCATTTATGCCTTGGATTTCAGTTGGTGTAGATGAAGAGGAGCCAACTTGGCTGACGACGACAACGCCGGGATTTATATATACGAGGACTTCTTTTTCTTTTTGCTGTGCCTTCCTTAAAGACAACTTAATAATGTTTCGGGAAAGGCATTCGGAGGGAAAATGTCTTAAATGCAGTTTTCCGTCTGCAAGTACTGCACGAGCTTGTATTTTATTGCAAATGCAGATTGGTTGTTGGTGGGTTAAGGTTGGCTGTAGTGCGAAGTCGGGTGGAAAAATGCGCGAATGCTGTATCTAAGTTAAGGGTTCGTAAATGGTAAATCATGCAGTGAACTGTGTTTGAAAGTCAGTTGGCATTATGGATGCAAGAAGTGGTAGGTATAATACTCGCCGGGACGCCACTGATTTGGATCTGGATGGTTTTGTGGCGCGGCAGGAGTAGAAAAAATTGCTCGCCCTTTAAATATTGTTCTAACGCAGTTTGGCTCCGGGAGATCTCAGGCAGTAAATGCGACTTCTGTTGTAGTACTGGTTGGCAGTAGCTGCTACAGTGAAGATATATGTTTTGTGTCATTTGTCACCAAACGAAGATACATACGAAGAAAATATTGATATTGTTTAGCTTCATTGATTTCATATTCAAGTATACCAACTTTGACCATAGTCTGCCATGAAATATTGATTCGAAGTGGCTGACTGAAATATTTATATCGCTACGACATCTGTATTTACCTCTTAGAAAGTTGTTGCTTGGAGTACCTAAAAGAATACGTGTCTGTTTTTTAGGCTGGAAGAACCGACTGCTGTCTCTTGGCTGATTATCCTCGGAAAAGTCTATCGATTCTTTTCAGCTCGTTTTGCGAGCTTGTTATGAGGCGGTAGCTCGATGAAGCCGATTTTCACCTTGGTGTCAAAAGCGACGCATTTTGGACTCATAACCTCAAGTGATTGTCGAAAAACAAATACTTCCACAGAGAGTCTCTGTTCGAGACGTCATCGGACCATATTTTTTCAAAATTGAGACTAGTCAGCCAGTGATTGTTACTGGTGCTCGCTGTTACACATCATGAAAGTGTTCTTTCTGACTCAATTGAAACGATGGTACATATCCTGATAGTGTATTCTTTCGATTCTGTGATCAGAATTGAATCCCCTGTATATGATGTGATTAAACATTTGACACCATTGCATTTCTTTCTGTGGGGTTGTTTAAAGCCAAAGGCTTACATCAACAAGCCTCCACCACCTGTGCATTGAAAAAGGAGATCAACGAAATTAAGCCACGTTTCTGCACAATGGTCATAGAAAATCTCGTGTACGTTTTTCCTTATATTATCCTATCCAATTTATTTAATGTTTAATTCAAAAAGAACTGCATTTTCTCTTTAATTCGAATCTTGCGTGATTTTTGTGACACCCTTTATAAAAGTCGCATTCAAATAAAAATCTTAGGTGAGAGATGCGTTAAAAAAACCAACATCTAGGTAATTGAGCCGATCCACGAAATCCATCCAGTGCCTTAACCTATTCATGAAATTCTATTGCATATTTGAACTACGAGTACATTGCAAATGACGCTGCTAAAAGTTATCTTTTAAGAGTGGTCTGCAACTCGACTACTATGCAAAACAACCGCACTTGCCATTCGTCAAATTTATGCCCGTCCGTCCACATTCGCTGCAAAAAGTAATTAAATAAACATCCTATCTCTGTCCGTGGGACTTTCCACATTATCAAACTAGCCTCCAAACAAACCGCCGACAAAACAACTGTCGCATAACAAAGACTCAAGTCGATGAAATATGTCACATTTTTTCTCGTCACAAATATAGTGTCGCTGTCATCGTAAATGTCAACAAAAAATTCGAAAAAAAGAAACATATTCCGACATACACCAAATAGCGGCACAGCAGATTCACAAGTTGTCATATCCGATACTGCATGTCCGCCCACTCTCGACTAGCACCGCCCATTTGAAATCTGTTCCCTAAAGGGGCTAAACGGACAACCACTTATCTGGGATTTTTATTAATTACTTAATTGGATACTAAACACAACACCCTGCGCGCTACTACACAACGAGGAAGAACAGAGGAGGTATGTTGTGTACGTTTACATGTCCCCCTCTTTGCAGATCCGAAGGCAATAAATGTCACAGTGGCACCAGCAGCAAGCCACCACCAGACATACTAAGTTATGCGTTGCTTGGCTGGCGCGCACATTTCACTCTCAAGTCAGCGGCAGAGGGCTAAATTCGTTGTGATTTCCTTAGAGATACTTTTGAAATGTTTCCCATTTCATGGCTTCCAGTTCAGACGACAACCAAATGGCTGCATAAATCTGCGTCCGGAAAGAAGGCGCGCTCGTCTCATAAGTTTTGTTCTTTTCATCTACTAACTGGTTAAGCAGAGGAATTCATTTGATCATCATCATTATCAGCGCGAAGAGATACTTTTCCATTTCGACAAACTAAATTAAATAAAACATGGCGCAGATGTTGTTTGTTTTTGAAGCGTTGCAAAACCAGCAGACGGAAAACTACTTGAGACTGAGAATCTGTCAGAGAAATTTGTAAATCAGATTGTTCCTCGATCGTAGGATGGTGATACCTGTCTGCAGCAATTCCATCTAATTTAAGAGTAAATTAATATTTAGATATCTGTAGATCGGTAGGGGAATTATGCTTAGATCGTGAGTTAAAATAAATTAACGCTTCAGATAAATGTTCTTTTAAAGTGCGTAGGTCCATCAAATCTGTTGCGTTGGACTTAAACGATTTCATGTTTTTGTTTTTTTTTTGTATAAATATAAAAGCTGTTACAATAAAAAACACAATATATGTTGGTCTTGGAAATCCATCGCTGGAAAGCTGAAGCCTATTTGTGGTTAAAGTACGATTTTTCGACTGGCAAAAGTATTTTAACCAACTCATTTTTCGAGGTTTGTTTGGCGAACAATACTGTTATCGTTTTGAGGGAAACCATGTTATCAAATACAAATATTGTCATTTGTAAGTGCTTATGACTGGTTTTCTATTTTGTGACTTGCTCCATTGGAGATCACAATTTCGATTGTTTTTGTGAGTCTCACAAGTTGTGAGTGTGCTTCCAGAATACGAAAACCTCACAAAATCAATTTCACCTCACCTTGTGAGAGTTTTGTGACTAGTGAGGCATCAGTGAGGTTTGCCAGAATCGGGCTGTAAATGTGATGAATTTATTGTGTAGGTACGTTTTGATTAAACCCGATTCTCTAGTCTAGAAGATAAGTCTGAGTCACCTGGCTGAACTCAATTACGTTACATGTTCTATAAGATATTTGCGAACACCAAAACTTTTATTATTTTTGAAATATTGTTCAGTAATGAGAACGCTTTGTTCTTCGCGTAGTGCTTAATTTTTATACTAACCTATAAGCAGTCAGCTGTCACAAAGTTCTTTGTTGGGTTGCTTACACTTACGAGCACAAATGGAGGCAACTTCAAGTCTTAAATGAACTTTGGGACAACCTGTATACCACAATCAAATCAAACTAAGAAAGCAACTCTGTGTGTTACCTTTTTAAAGATCAAACCTCTGAATGAAGCATGGGCATAGTTTGATCAAAATTGGATAAAGGAGCATGGTTACTACCCTACAAAAATCAACATTGAAAATCCTTTAAATATATCAAAGTCCGCTAATCAGTTTGATCTTTAATTTTCATCTTCGTTATCTATTTGCAGTGTTTTCGTGAAATATGCCGAATCCAAATTCGTATACACAAATTTTCTCAAGTGAGAATAAGGAATTCAATAATAAAAATATAGTCAAAGTCATACATAGTACAGTCCCAGATTCGGATCCCAAAAAACCCCTAAAGTCCATCCTAAGATTTGTTTTTCACTCCACTTCTTGCAAACGCCAGACAAACTATCATCAAAGAGCTTCATAATAAGGCGTTTGGACTCGCTGCAAAATTGTAGATTCCTTCCATTCGTCTCAAAAATGAAAAACTCGCACATAACGAGTTGTTATGAGAAGCTGGGCCTAGGGTCCCTACGGACCTGTTGCCGCAACTATTTTTTTATTAATTTTATTTTTAATTTAATATAATATTCAGACTTTCAACTTTTGATAACACTCTCAATCCATGACACATACTTGGCAACATTGGTGTAGGCACTTGTGATGCTGCTGTCGCATTCATAGGACGTTCCCGAATAGATACCAACTAGTTCTGGTTGTGCTGGCCATCCAATAATCAAACCACTCCCATTGTCCGTAATGTGAGGTCTATTTGCTTTGTTTGAAAAACTCTCAGTACAAAGCTGCAAGTACTCGTCGAATTGCTCAAACATGCAGCGCTTGCATTTTGAGTTACCTGCAATATCCAACATGGCATACGTAAGCTGCTGCTCCGGTGAAGTTGGTGACAGCGAGAAATTATAAAACGCGTTGGTGTCAAATCCTGGCAGCACAGCCAATTTGTTCTCCAGCTGAGCCGACGTTGCGGATGCTATGCTCACGGGGCGCAAAATGTCCGAGAACTCCAAACGGATTGGAAGTTTCACTAAGGCAATGTCATCGTGCCGTGTTGGATAAATATGAGCCGCGTCACTATTCACCACAATCGTATACGATCCGCTGCTGCTGTTACTATGGAGCTTCTGAAAATGCAGGCTCAGCCGGCGACTCTGATCTACACAACGCAGTGAGGTCAGGATCCATTGTTCGTTTAAAATCGACCCTCCACAAAACGGATTGTCCAATGTTGTCCCCAAGTTCGGTTCAAAAGTAAACTCCTTTTCAATGGAAACATGATGAGGGAATTGCCGCAATGTATCAATCGGTGCACCATTTATAACTCTTGGGGCGATTAGCCGTTGACTTGCAGCAGTTCCATAAGCGACAAGCGCAAGAAGTAGTATGTGCCGTTTTAAGTTTGCCATCTTACTTTGTTGACTTCCACGTTGCCAATGTGATTGGGCGCACGGTACCTTCACTTTTATGCGAAATGCTTGAGCGGTTTATCTTTGTTTGGAAGAGGCCAAAACCTTATCGAAAGTTTACTGTTCCGATAGGGAATTCTTTTGAAATCTGCCTCACAAGGTAATAAGAACTTTATTTCTTTAAACAAATAAACAACGGAATAGGTTTTTGGGCTTAGTCGGTAAAATATCTATTTGTAGGTATATTGCGGATGTAGTAAAAAAATGCAAATGGGGCTTTTCTTTCTGCAGCTTATTCAAGAGGTCTTATCAAACTTGAGTGTATTTGCTTTTTGGTTTACAAGGTTGCATGCGTAGTTACTGACATGAAGCGTGATCTTAATAGGAATCGAATGGTGAAAACGGCTTGGATATGAAAAATTTATATAATGCTTAAGCTCACTGAGTGCTGCTTAGAGGACTCTTTCAAGTATTATCAAAGCTATTCTTAGGAAGAATAGAGATCTGAGAAGTTGACCTACAGTCAATTGCTTTTGCAGCTTAACCCTTTACGTTGAAGCAGAGTAGCCCAGCTCCCAACAATCATTCGTTTGCGATTTTTCATTTTTGGGGCCAAGGATACTACGTCTTTATTGTCCAAATCACAATTCATGGTTCACGTGTGCATAAGCTTCGAAACCACTTTTAGGAAACATAAAGCCGGAACCAGACTTGCTGCGTGTGGTGTGTTGTGGAGTGGTGTGTCGCTATCACGCTATTGTATTTCATATGCGGAGAAACATGTTTATCTCATCTGTACTGTTGTGTTGCAGCGTGGCGCGTTGCGCCGAAATCACTCCCACACCGATTGCGCCATACTTATACCGCGCTGTGGCACAATCCGATTTGAGGTATTTTTTCTTTATTGTGTTTTTCTACCCCCAAGGAAGCTGCATACGGCGAATTGGGACATTTTTAAAGAAAATTTGAATTTTTCATATATTTTGTACGGGGAATTTTTTTTTTCAATTTTTATTGTAGGTAATTTATGTATAGCGAGATTGTTTTTGTCAAAAGTTCTGCCTGAATTTAATTATTTAGGAGATTTTATTTCCGGATACCTTATGTTCTAATTTGATATTTAATTTTTAGGTAATTTGCGAAACATTGATTTTTAGTTTTTGATATTTTTAATATTTCCAGTAGGTACCTATGGAAATATTGATTGGCAGTGTGACCAATTTAGCATATTTCCTGCTAAATTTAGCCGGATTATATTATTTTTAGTCTCTGTTTTGTAACAGGAAAACTTATCAGGATTTTGGTTTAGCCAAACTATGAACTAAAATATTTTCCATAGTAACATCAAAAGTGGTTGTCAACGCCTCGCAGATACATGCCCCTAAATTAAAATTATAGCTGTCCCGGCTAACTTCGTACCGCCTAAAATTGATTAAATTATTAACATCGCTTTTGATAGTTGAACCTCTTTATTGAACGAATGAAACTCCCTTGGAATTAAAATGACTTAAATGCATAGAAACTTCATCGATTTCCGAACCAGCTTCTTGATCATATTTTCCGCGCTAATGATTGAATCGAGTTGGTCCGGTCAGATTTTCTCAATCAATCCTCGCTTCTGCCATTCGACCGAGTACAACCAGAAACGCGATTGTCCAAAAACACTGTGCTTAACGATACTGTCCATGATCGTTTTGAGGTTTTGTTTAAAAAATCGTGAGGTGATGTCATGGCGGTCGCTCGAAGTTTGCCCGGAAATTAAGAATCACCGTTCGGATAATTTTGTTAGGCTTAGCTTTATGTACGGGCAGGAGCAGCTGTTAGGTTAGCACCTTCCTTGTTCCTTTTGCCTGTCGCTCGCTCGATCAGTATAGATAAGATATGATAAGAAACTACTCTGTGGTTAAAGGCAGAGAGCACTTCGCCAACTTTATTTAAGCTGTGAAATCAGCAATACAATTGCTTAACTATAGATGTTCCAGACTGATAACTTCTCTATGTATCGTGTTTTATGGACCATAATTATTGTAATGCAAGCCATAAATAGAATCACAGACCACAGTAACAAACACATAAACAGGCTTTGCTCGCACTCATTTAGCGAAACCCCTTTTATGCCCAACAGAAACGGTTGCGCAACAACAGTCGACGATGGCAGGAGAAACAATAAATAACGTTGCATATCTATCCGATACATTTAAAAGAGAAAAGGATATTTTATCCATTCTACTCGCAGCTATATGGGATAGAAATATTTTCAATCATGGATAAAAATCAGCATACGTGCATGTAGAGAGTGTGCCAAAGAGATCAAGCTCAGCCGATGCTGCCGCCGCCAACAAATCATATCCGATTTTCAATCAATTTCGAAGGGCTTAAACCCACATCCCATTATGCCCAATTTAAATTCAATCAAACTCCAATCCTTTCGCTCGTTTGCCTGGCAGCCAGCAGGGCCCCCGTTTCCACTCAAACTCGGAATATCCACAAAAATATCCTTCGGGATGTGTGTGCGATATTTGTGCCAATTTTTTAGCTTCATATTCTTCTCTTCGTCATCAGTGCAAACTGGGTTTCAGTCTTTCCGTCTATCGTTGCACGATTTCATTTGCAAATTCGCCCAAAGATAAAATCAATAATCCTCGCACACACCCAGCCATACTGAGAAACGGAACAAATCAAAAGGAATTGTGCTGTTGTGGTGGTGGTGGTGGTGGTGGGAAATAAAAATCATTCACATTTCACTGTGCTTAGTTGAATTCGCTTTTTTCTTCTGATTTTTTTTTTTTTCATTTTGCATATCAAATGCTCTCCAGTTTTTTGCACCAACGAAATCGGTTCTGAAGGATGTGAAGCTTTTTGGTTGATGGGGATTGGGACTTGGGAGTCATTTAGTGGCGACGCGACATCCGTCTACCTAACTCTATACAGTCTGAAGGTGGAGCGTGGAGGTGGAGCGTGGAGGTGTAGGTATGTGCAGTTTGAAGGTAGCTTTTATTTTCCATCGGAATAAGTGTCAAGAGGTTCGTGAAATGGAATTTCCTTTTCGAATGTTTATGTGGCGATGAAAATGGATCATGTCACATAATAAAAAATCACGATTCACCCGTAACCGTAAGCCGTTCTGTTTTTTTGTTGTTGTTATGTTTCCTTGCACGAATACCTGCAATAAAATCAAAGTCTGGAGAATGGAGTTAGAGACACTGCTGGCGGCTGTGTCAATTGGTGCCAAAGGCTGTGATGTAGGTATCTGCTGTGGAGTGAGATGTGTATATGAAGTCCAAATCTAGGTTAGCGGGTTATGTCAATCGTTTGATTGTCTGATTTTCAGTTGGGAGCTCATTATTGGCTGCTTTTTGTTCCAATCATTCTTTAATTTACTTGGTGAATAATGATAGGTGTTGGTGTAGTACAAATCTGTTGCTGTGCTGGTTGGATGTTAGCACGTGTCATGCATGGTTTTCAGTACATTTGTAACACCTCTTAAGGAGAACACAAATTTCTGTGCGTAATCTACTTACTGTGTTGGACTACTAATCGAGGGGTCCAAGGTTCGAATCCTGAAAGAACCCAAATTCCAATTTAGGTTTTCTTCCACTGCGCAACCTCTCGCGAACGTCGAACAAACTTCCGAGAGTAGGTATATTAACTGTCATGAAAGAGCTCGTCAATTAGCAGTTGGGACTCGCCGTAAAATTGTAGATCCCTTCTATTCGTCCTAAAAAAAATATAAACTCACACAAATCGAATGGTTGTGAGAAGCTTTCCTAGGGTACCTGTGGACCTGTTGCGCAAACTATTTATTTATTATTTAATCTACTTTCGAAGACCAGGGAATTTGTTCCTATAGATTTATGTACCTAAACCATTCGATATACAAAGCCAATTAGGAAATATATTGTTCATACTTAATTTTATAGCTAACCTACCTAACATAACGAAGGTTCAACCCATTCCCATCTATAAAATAGATTTCCGAAGTAGGATTCCCAAAGGAATTTTTTTTCTCTGAAGTAGGGTCAGCTTAAGCATTTTGCACAAGCAGACAGTTTTTTTTTATTGCGAAATATGTATGTTTTGTATGTCAATCGCAGAAGGCGCGTAAACCAAGAATGGTTACAGAACCATGAGATTTCGGAGGAATTCGCACGGCTGGGGTTTGAATGGATGCCAACAACTGAAGCCATTGAATCATCTCTGTTAAAGAAGCAGTGCGGGGGCTAATGATGTAAAAAGACCTGCATAACCTCAAAATAACCCAGCTTAAGATGCTGTCAAAAAGAAGAAGAAGAATTCTGTATTCACTTGACTGGCTTTTATTCTCAAAACAGGTGGACGAGTAGGACTTGTAATATGGAAACACGCGAAAAGTAAGACGGTGATCACTGAATAATCTGGAAGCAAGGTTACCTGTCAGATTGTCCGACGGCTTGAAATAGAGATCATTGAAGAAGGCGATGTCAAATCTTATTTTCAATAAAATGTAGGCACGGAGCAAGCACTATGAGTTGTTAAATTCTGTTGGTATGGAATGGTAGAACAGTTGATTCATAAATAAATAACCTTAGAGAGGATGACACTTACAAAAAATGTCTGGAGAAATCTGATACAGCGCGACATATATTATGTCAATGTCTGGCGTTGTCTGGCAGAAGAATGAGACCCAGTGGATGAAACAGATCTCCCATAAACAGATGCTAGCGGTAACCGAATATTTATTCTGCTAGAGATTGGGATGAGGTTTAATTTTGTAAGAAAATGTTTGTCTATGAAATCAGTCAATAATAAATAAAATTAAAATAAAGCCCAGCTGAAAAGTTCCTCTTTCTCAACATGGTGCTTGAGTTGGGAATGTAAACCTGTCTCCACATGCTTTGTTGACTCTCATCGGGGCATTTAGACTTCATCGGGTGTTCTTTTTGACCACCAGGACACTCATTCCATAATTTTTCAGACGATTATCGTCAAAACGATAGAACTATACGGAATCTGCCACCAGTGCATCTTTGGATACCTACTTGCACTTGGCAGGTTTGTACCCATCTGTCTTCGAGCAGGGGTCAAGGTGGACGGTAAAAAATCAAAACTTTGCCTTTTTAGCCAGTTCCATTGAAACAGGTTAAGTATCTTAGGTATTGAAGAGTTTTGGTCTCGATTTATAGAATGAGCAGTGCAGTGAATGAACCTCTGGCAATTTTGTGACAACTGGGATACCCTGCTATTCGGAGAACCCAACTCGGTATCTAAGCCTAATGATCGATTTTTTCTTCGGTGTTTCCTCTAAACCTTATTTAGACGTATAGCATTTGCGTATACTAACCAGAAGAATGAGAATATCAAGCTGTAAAATTTGTTGAATCCCATCAAAGATTTGTAGTATATAAAGAACATCGGAATACGTGAGGTAGGTACTCAATGCCAAGAAGCTGCTTCTCTGTAAGGAGCGGTCCATGCTTTGGTGGTTTGGTACCGTCCATGTACCTACACGTAACTCCGAATCTAAGACGGATGCCAATCATTCCTTAAATTATCTACACACCCTATATATATGTATTTACAATGATAGCTTTTACAATGTACATCTATCTCTATACTATACCTAGCTACAAGAGATATCATTGCTGTCACAGTCGAATGGTATGCATCGACTGTGATTACAAGGATATCTCTTCGTAGCTTCTATCTATAAACTCTCAAGTGATTTGGTCGCACAAACGTGTCACTGTCTATAAAAAAGTATTTCACTAAAAAAAAATTCACTATTCATCAAAGTTATACAGCACAAAAACTTTATCTCTTTTCAGACAACCCATCAAAATGACTGACCATTGCCTCCGATACCATCACTGACCACCATCACAATTCGTACAGAAGACAAACATACAAAAAAAAAAGAAGCAAATCCTATCAATCACCATCACGTTCAAGGATCATCAACCCGAGAGATACAAATAACGCAGGTCTCTCGCGACGACTTTAACACCACCAACACAATCACATCAAATATGCTGCAACATCCACCATGGCAATGGCTTCTGCTAACGCTAATCCTGCTAAAACAAGCGGACAGCTTCTGTCCGTCAAAGTGTCAGTGCATGGGAGGCGACTCGAATTCACAGGCGTACTGTGTGGACGCAGCCCTCGAAGATGTGCCGATACAGTTGAATCCCGAGACCAAGTACATAAATTTAACTTTAAACAAAATTCGCAATTTAGAGTTCACCCTGCCGTTCTACATGAAACTGGAGGTGTTGGATCTCTCGCAGAACATAATCGAAACGTTGGGCTCGAAGAACTTTGAATACCAAAGCGAAATGCGAACACTGAATCTGAGTCGCAATAGTGTGTCCAGCTTGAATAAGGACGCTTTTAAGGGGCTGACCAATCTGTTGCTGTTGGATTTGAGTTTTAATCGTATCGAGGTGGTGCATCCGACGTCAATGAACGACTTGACCAGCCTCATCGAGTTGGATCTGACGAACAACAACATAATGAGCCTCGAGGATGGCGTCTTTAGGAACATGATCTCCTTGGAGATTCTCATTTTCAAGAACAATCAACTGCTGGATGTGCCCGCAAGCAACTTGGTGCATCTGCATGCGCTTAAGTCGTTGGACTTGTCCGACAACCTGATAGAGTTCGTGCGTAATGAGAGCTTCGAGGGCCTGAAGGACCTAATGATGGTGAACCTGCGTGGCAATGTAATCTCAGAGTTGGACCTCAGTTCCTTTGACGGGCTGTCGGCGCTCAAGCAAATGGACATGGCGGACAATAATTTGACGGTAAGTCGTAGTGTAGGTCTGGTGTGGTATGGTATGCACAGCAATACTTCATCAAGTTCGTATACTGATTCCGTTCATGGCTCCCTAACAAATCCGAAATAGAGGGCCAACTCAACACAAATCCATATTCAGATGCTAATACTACCTCTCGTATGATCCACAACTGAATGACTTGCCGGTGCCATTACTCTTGAAACCTTGCAATGCGCTTCGACATAAAGCCGCTCATTATTTTTTAATCCCACAATCAAACAGGATACGAACCCCTTTGCTATAGTGTGTACATTTGTGCAGTAACCATGTTATGCCCAAGGCCCCTTCGGTGGCGTATTCGTAGGTCAACCGAGTCACCGCATCCTAATGTGGTCGACACAGTCAGTTTACGGTGTCATAAATTTCCATTTTCGAAAACGTATTTCTTGTCTCCTGTATATGGTTGTTGTCCTTCTGTGTGTACGTGTGCTTCGAAGGTGGTTTATTCCACCGCCCATTGCCACCAACGAATGAGTATCAGAGCAGCCACGCATTTTTGAATGATGCGAATGAGAGCTCAACAGCAATGTGCATTTCGTGTTCCACTATATAAGGCAACATGTGAACGAGGACATGTTTGTGTGCATCCTTTTGATGGTCGCATTAAATTTCTGATTTTGCCGAGTGTAGACTCTCGAGTACCTGAGTTGGAAGAGATTTATGCACTTTTTCCGTGTTGTCGTGTTGTGTTGGTTTTGTGGGTGCTGCTGGTGCGTTGTCGGTGCTGGGGTTATTTTTCATTTTGTGTGTCGAAATGGAATTTTTGAACTAAGATTTGATGTGAAACCAATGTCATCCACATTGCATGTGGCTTGGAATCTCATGCATTTAAATGCAAACCTGGAATGAATGAGCGGTATCCCATATGACCGCTCGAAAGCTCTTGTACGAATTATGTGTATGTTCCATGAAAGTACATAACTAATGAGGTTTTCGTTTGTTTTGGTGTTGGTTGGTTGGGACATTTGTTCTTGGTGTTGATGATGTCGTAGCATCAGTGAGAAGATTGCATCATGCATGCAGTCTGAACTCTGAAGGTTGACAATTTCTCACAAGTTGACAGTTTAGCATTTTGAGGTCTTACGGCTGATGGTGTTCCAAGAGCACTTGTGCGCACTTTGATTATTTTAATTACTTAGTAGCAAATTGGGTGGCGTTGGAATGATTGAGTGGTCTAGAGGTGACCAGTAAGCACATAGGAACCGGCATGAGGTTTTGCATAGAGTCGGTTCGTCCAACCAACGATCTGTGGAGTGGCATAAACAGTTTAAAAGTATAGGCACCTATTCAAATTCTTGGGTTTTAGTATGAGGAGTACGTATCCTCCGTTCAGGGTCGATTGCATAAATAGCTTTCCGTACTGCCCTGTAAGCTGATACTTTCTATGTTTAATAGCACATTCACTCATCATTTGCTAACAAAAATACCTAGTTAATCAAAAGTATAGAGTTGTCCAAAAATAATAAATTGATTTCTTGGTTATCAACGTTGATCAGCTTTTCATTTGATAAATACATTTTTTTATATGCAAATAATGAAAAATAGTATTTTCAAGGTGACCACAATTTCGTTTTTGCAAGGTTCCCTTCTTTTTATGATATCTTTCATCACATTTTTTAAGTAGTCTTTAGCAATTAAGCCTTAAAAAAAAGCCGCCCAGACAGTGTGTCTATTTTCGAGATTATTCGCCCGTAAAACGTTTGTCCAAGAATTGTCATCATAAAATTTTGATGCCTCACGCCGACTCAGTTGCCGACTTAAAAAAGATCCATTAATTATTGGGTAAATTCTCGGCCTTACTCAATGTTATGTTTCGTCGCCTTTTGCATCATCTGTAAAATAATAGGACCTAAGATCTTTCCAACTGAGATAACACCGCAAACTACGATTCAAAATTGATTCAATTGTGTTCCCCAATTTTGCTGCCAATAAGGTGAATCCCCGAAAGGAATATTATGTTTATTGCCTAATCCATTGATGTGAATATAGGTTTTGACTGGTTATTTATTTAAAACCTAGCGACCCTTAATATTTTTTGTCTGTCTGTTTTTATTGAACAATTACCTCAGTAGAGCAAATAAAGTCGTAAGTTTATCACCCTTCTTCAAACTTCCTTAGCTATTTGTCTCAAATAGAAGTGACTTGACAGCATCAGTCTATCTGACACATTTCTGGTGATGTGTTTATGGAATTGCTAAAGTCTAAACTATGCTTTCAGTCAGTGTTTGTTTGGGGGTTTTCCCCTGGACTTAGGTTTTTATTTTTGGGGTTAGAAATTGTTAAGGGTACCTAACTGTAATTTTTTTTTTTTAAATTCTTTTTTATTTTCATTTTGTTGCAAGATCCATTTTGGTAACCTTAAAATGTGTGTGTTATTTTAAGCTAAGCAGTTAAATAATCGATCGGTCCTCCAGCAATATTTGACTATGAAAATTATTTGTGCTAAAATCTTTGAACCAGTTTTTACTTTGTTTATTATTGCTCCGGGCTTAAGCGACCAACTCATCTGTACATTTTATAAACAACAATTTTATCAAAGTTGCGTTAAATAAAAATGCAACATGCGTTGACATTTTGCGTTATATTTATTTGGCACACACTCTTGCATTCGGAAAACCAAACTCCTTATCTGTTCGTTTAAAATTCGAAACTCCTTCTAGTCGTACGAAAACATTTAAAAAATATAAAAACAAACACTTGAGTTTTGATTTTGAAAAAATTTCGAAATCTGAGGATTTGTCACATTTATCTGACCGTCTTGTAACGCTGCACTCAGCGGAGCTCACGAAACGAAGTATACCCGTTTACACCACTTTGTCGCAAATGTGACTGTAAACTGTTTTATTGCACATTTGCGCAACTGTTGCCTTTTTATGTGTTTTTGCATGAAAACTAATGCCAATCCCCTATAAAAATTATTCGCAAGCTCGCTCATTTGTGGCTGTCGCTCATTTGTGGATGCCAGATCTTTGTCAATGTCGAGTGGTGTACATCAACACTTAGGTATCCCTCGATCGAGTTCTCGAGTTCTTTTCTCAGGAGGGTCCTGACGTTAGTCCCACTGTCGGAATATGATTGATCACAGTTTCAGCTTGTTGAATGCTGGATACAAAACGCACGATGATATCTTCTCTATACGTTTCAAAGTGTCCTTAAAATTGAAAAGTTTTGTTCAGTATCTAAGGTATGCGAGGAACTCGACTCCTGGGGAATTTTCCTTAACTACTAAAGGCTACCACAATATTTTTGTAAATGGTTTGTTGTAACGTTGCTTATGAAGCACGACAAAATTAAACAATGAGACCTTGTGAAATCAGATACATAACTCTATAAACAATGGCCAAAACCAATAGAATCCGTCGAGTCTGTAAATTGCGAACGATATTATCTTTCGTCAAAATATAACCATGAGCGACGAAGCTCATTCAAATTGTGATTTACTACTTAAAATTACTAAAAAATATAATAAAAAATACAGCCCACGACGGATATAAGAAACCTCTCAAATCATAAAACAAAAAATGTTTCTTATATCCGAGTTGTTTTTATATGCGAATATTAGTACAAAGGATTGTACAATTGCGCTGTCAAACTTTAACTATACTCTTGAACGGCTGCGCATTTAGTTTATTAAATTGTCAATTTAACTATTTGCACTTCTTTTTACATTCTTGATGTTCCATTAAGATTTTGTGTGTTCAATTTTGTTAACAAACTTGCCGCACAAGAGGCATCTAATGGATGACTTAAAATTTTTTTTTTTGTAAATATATTAGTAATATTTAAACGAATTGTTTTATTCTTCCAATTTTGTTTTTGTGTAAGATATACTTTAAGAGGGGCTGCACCTATTGTTACAAAATCTCCTGTCCAACCACTGTATGTTATCCTGGTATCCTGTATACAATGATAAACATCTTATGCAGCAATACCGATGCACATATAAAAAACCTTATTTCGTCTAGCAGAAGAACCTCATTTACATCGCAGATGATTTTTCTTCCAAAGTTACAGCTATCCAGCTGATATTCATTTATCAGAGCAACTGTATAATTATGTATGACTATGAGTTAAACCCATTTTCAGGGAATAAAGCTTATCCTTGGTTATTTTTTTTTAATGAAAACTTTTAGTTTTTCATTAGCAGGATAACTAATGTTCCGGGAGAAGCTCTTTAATCCTTTCTCCGGGAGACGTGCAACACACTTGCAAAACCTTGTTAACGAACAACTTCCGCTTGCTTCGTCTTGTCAACACTTTTCATGGTTTTGTGTGTATGCTCTATCCGAAAAGCAAATAAGCAAAGTTTTCTCGCCTTCCATAGCAGATGAAGAAGCAGCAGCAGGGCAGCACAAAAACCAGGGCAAATACACAACTTAAACTAACCTGGAAATCTTCGTTGATAAATGACGTCTACCGAACACATCCGACAGACCTTAAACACTGACAGCTGCAAGGGATTCATTAGAGGCAATAACATAGCTTCACTTTGGGTATAACGAGCAAACGTCGTCGTCGTCTACGTTCTCGTGAGTTGGATACTGCTAAACTGCACACGTTCAGAACATGCAGCAGTACCCTTGTGCTGGTTTTTTGCCTCCCTTATCCATATACGGGCTGTGTCCGTTTAAAATCCTTTAAAACTTTGAACGGATACAAAATCGGCAACGAGATTTATTCATTAAAATTTATTAGTACTGTGAGGGACGTTGGCGGCGCCGGCTTCGCCAGTTAGTATAGCAACAGCAGCACGAGTAGCAGCTACTGTACACATAAATAGATAAATACATTCCTGTGCCCGTTATCCTGGAGAAGGTTCTACGTTCTACCCTTCATTTAGGAGGAGATTGGGTGCGCACATATTTGAATATATCTACAAAATATAACGCATGTCTTGCGCCGGAATATAGCGGTGGTACATGTTTAAGTAAAACATTTTCCTATACCTAACAGGATAACACACATCACACCTTAAGAAGGATGCAAAAATGATAATCGCCTTATCCTGTTGCTATGACTGGTAAAATTAATAATCATAACGTTGGCAAGGGTAAAAACTCAACGGTAGCGATATTCAACAACTTTAAACGTATACAGCTAGATGAGTGTTGCCTACCTACAAGGATATTTTAGCGGACAAAGAGTTATCCGTATGGGGATACATAATGCATCATAATAAACCAAATTGTTTGGGGGAAATTTGCATATTATGTTGCAGGTCGTGGCTTTGTGATTTTTTGGTATGCCATGTGGGTGACTATCTGCTTTGTGGTCGCGTGTTATATACATATTTATACCAAGATTCCTACAACTAGAAGGAGTGTATGAAAAAAAAAAATAGTATATTAACAAACCGGACGCCCTAAGCCTAGGTTTCCCACACAACCAATCCTGTTTCCAAAAGCGCTATATGAATAAACCTACGCGACGCAAACATCACCGAGGCCATTAGTTAGTTTCTCCTTTCTATTTTCTACGTAGAGTTGATATCTTGTCTCGACCTTGGGCTATCCAAAAGCTTCACTTAAAGTTTTGGCCCGGTCCATGCGGCACTGCCTCTTGTTGTGTAAGCTTCTAGTTGTTGGAATTATTTTAAGGTACGTATTCTATAGGGCTGAAAAAAAAAGTGGGTAATATTTGCTAAAAAGAAGTTTTGCACCGCTGTTTTTGCAGTTTTATTAGAAGTAGGTACAAAAATATACCGTAGATATGTGAATACAGATCGGGATTGGGGTAAACATTTTAACATTTTTGAGAAATTAACAAATGATTTATTAATTTTTTTTAGTGAAAAACTAAGTACTGGATCTTCTTTAGAATACTTGAATTATTTATCCCTTCTCTATCTTTATATATAAAAAGAAAGTGTCCGAAGCGATGTAATCCCATAACTCGAGATTGGCCGAACCGATTTTGATGGTTTATACTTTGTTGGAAAGGTATTTTCTCAGTACGGGTTTAAAAAAAAATCGGAAATTTAAAATTGTCTTATTTTGACCACCCAGCGTGTTACGACAGGTTTTTTTCATTTTGTATTTATTTATTTTGGCAACAACCAAAAAAAGAATCAAATTTGAATGTAACATATCGTATCCCAATTGAACTGTCAGATATACACGCAACGTAACGCCATCTATTATCGATCAATGGAGAAGGCAATTTTGTTTCATGTGTGGTGGCCCTGTTCACGTTGACTGTGCCATTTGATTCAGTTCCGCAGTTTCTTCATTCGTTGCTGTTTCAGCGTCCATATTGCACTTTGCGAATTCGTGTTTTATTCGATCGAGTAACGTTTGCCGGCCATTCGGGTTTCTTCATTGCAATTTTGTGAGTTTTTGTGAATTAAAATTGATAATGAGAATATATAGTAGAATAGAAATGAGTGTATTCATATGGGACTATTTACATTTCATTTGAACAGTGGCGATTGAGAGGTGGCGCAGTGGAAAAAAACCTTAAGTTGGAATTTGGGTTTTCTCGGGATTCGAACCTGGGACCGCTCGCTTAGTAGTCCAACACACAAACCACTAAGCCACTGCGCCTACATATGAGTCATATAGTATACAAAAAAGCGTTACATTAATAAAAAAGTGAGATAAATATTAAAAAAATATTTACTTTCATTTTCATTGTCCAAAGAACTTAAATTATTGCCGATTAGTCCAACGACTAGGTGCAGTGCCATGTAGCTTCCTCCCAAAGACATAGTTGACTCAGTCTTCGGGAGATTTTTTGGAGTCAGGTTCAAGTCCCTCACTATTGCAGAAGGCTCCCCCGCGTTATACCTCTGCAATGTCTTTCAAAGATTTTCCCTTCCAGCGATTATCTAAGAAAAAATGTGTCCACCACAAGCAGCAAATTTCTTAAATTTTTTTTTCCATCAACTGTTCTGAAACCACATTTTGCACGGGCGAAGCCGGGCGGATACAGCTAGTTATATATAAAAGAGAGTTGCAAAAGCGTTGTGACTTTATAGCTCATGAACGGTCAAACCGATTTCGATCAAATTTTTAGGGTGTGTTTGTCGTGTAGTTGGTTTATCTAAAGTTTGAACGAAATTGGTCAACGCGGTTGTGAGTTATGTCAACATCTGATTTTGTTCATATAAAAAAAGACGAAGGCGCCTATGAGCGTGCGCTGTATGTTTACTGCGTGCTGATGTCATACATACGGCAAATACACGTTGCAGCGCATCCGCCGACTCATGCTGCGCTGGTGGTAATGTAAAATTGCCCGTTTTGACTCACTGATAGACAATGTGATTCAAGCGACGATCATCAAGGGCAAATTCAAAGGAGAGGAAGTCCTCATCCGTCTTCGTTGTTTGTTTTTGCACCGGAAAACGCTCTCTACTGATTTCGATTGCATTCAAATGCCTTCAAATAAATCACATTGAAATTTGAACTATCTGTGTTTTATTATCACTCTGGAGTTCATCTAAATGCTTAAAATTGGGGCGGGACGATGTTCGCATGGTCCGCTAGTTTAACATATATTTGGATCGTAAGGGCGGTTTTTGGTTAAACTATGCAGGCAAAACAGTAACAAGTGTTGCTACATTTAGTTTGATAAATACTATTGCTTAACTTTTTAGCTTAAAAATGAGTACTTATTACAATCCAAGACGGATATAAAAAAAACAGAGCAGTGATATCCCAAGTAGCATTCGAATACACATTTTAGGCCTGGCGACGTTCTGGTGTCAATTCGTGATCCCATTTAGGAACATATGTTTCGAAACAACGAAGTAACAGTTCCTATTTGGTTTCGGAAGTGGCGCAACACAAAGTAGGAATTATTTTTGACGCAAATCCTATGTACACACAAATTGGGAAGAATGCCATACCATATAATTTGTGACGCTATAATACGTCATTCATTTTTTGTACCTGTGTTATATACCAATATAATATTCTGACTGCATCAAAAATTTCATTATTAAACAGAAAACTGCTACTGAAATTTTATGGGGAACATCATTTTGCCTTGAAATGTTACTAATGTACTTCGAAAAAAACCATGATCCTTACAAAATATGCTGTATTTAATGGAAACTTTCTTTTAAAATTGTTTATGGTATTTTAAATGCTGATAAGGAGCATTATAAAATCAGTATAAAATAAATCTACGATGTGTATATAGACATAATAGTAACATTTTAACCTATTTAATTACACCATATCCACCAAAACAGTAAATTTAAAATTTCTTATCTTCCATATACATTTTTTTTTCAATGCAAAATGGATACCTAACAAAATATTCCCAATTAGGAATTCGTTCTTATTTGTGTAGCAAATAATCTATTGGGAATTGTGTTTATTCTGTGTGCCACAAACTTCCCAATCGGGAATCGCGTTTAATCTGTGTTGACAGTAAGTTTTTAGGAATTGTGTGCATGAACACGCATCTCCACACATTTTACACGCTGCGGACATAATGTTTCATTGAAGAAACAATTTTGACACAATAAAGAATCTGTGTAGACATAAAATCCCTAGATAGGAATATTCCTAAATGGGAAATGTTACCTAGCATTTGTCGAAAATGTTACTCATTGGGAATATTTTCTGGTAACAAAACCGTCTTAAAGACGTCGCTCATGACACATGACACATGAAGTCGCAAAATGCTCCTTGGGATAAATCACCAGTGCCAGGATAGATATTTTTTGAATCTTCAGTGCAAACATTTTATATTGTATGTATGTATTATTTAAATCAAAATATAACTTACAACAAAGCTTAAGCTTAAAGCACAAAATTAAATATTTCCGCGCAATTTTCGTCGAAGAGCTCGATTTGTTTTAGCACTTGAAGTTAAAATCATGTTCAAATAATTTAAAATTTTAGAAATTCTTAAACTAAGCTTAATATTTACAAAAAAATAAGTAAAAGTGTTATCATCGGCCTGACCGATGCTTTGATACCCTCCACTGCATACAAGTCATGCAAAATACGAGAACTACTTGACCGACATAGCCCATTTTCAATACCAATTTGACGCCGATAAAAAGAAGTCCTTTCACTGAATTTCATTCACCTACGTCAATTACTTTGGGCGCTATCGTGCTTTCAACAGACAGACAGACAGACAGACAGACAGACGGACATGGCTAAATCGATTCAGAATGTGATCCTGATTCAGAATATATATACTTTATGAGGTCTCCGGTGACTCCTTCTTGGCGTTACAAATATATTGGCAAAGTGAATATACCTTCCTGTGGAGGGTATAAAAACATAGTTACATAAGAAACGATATCAAACTAATTTTTCCGGAGATATAGAGTGTAAACAAAGGTATTTTTGGCCGTATAGGTATTATGCATATTTATAAGGGTGATTTTTTAGCTGGTTTGGTTTTGGCAACACTGGTTTTGACAGCTGACGTGTGTTTAGTACCTTGTGTCACTTCCAAACAGCTTCAGTTTGGTTTGCAATTTAACCATGGATCGTCTTACAAATGAACAATGCTTGCAAATTATTGAATTTTACTATCAAAATTCGTGCTCGGTTCGAAATGTTCATCGCGAAACAATGGCGCAATTGCGAGGCGAGTTTGGTGAACAGTTAATTTCACTTTTCGGGCCGGTCAATTGGCCGCCTAGATCGTGCGATTTGACACCATTAGATTATTTTTTGTGGGGGTATGCCAAGGCTAATGTGTATAGGGACAAGCCCGCTTCGATTGACGCACTGGAAGCCAACATCCATGCATTCATTCGTGAGATACCGGCCGATATGTGTGAAAGAGTATGCCAAAATTGGACTCAGCGGATGGGCTACCTGAGACGCAGCCGCGGTCAACATTTGCATGAAATTATCTTTAAACATTAAATTGCAAGGTTCAAACTATCGATTTAAATAAATATTTCATTAATTTTTTTGAATTTTTTGTGTTTTTTTTTTTTTTAAAGTTCTAAACCTCTTAAAAAATCACCCTTTATAATGTCAAAAGGCCTTTGAAAAAATGCACTAGTAAACAAACGGTTTTTTCTAAGGTTTCTCGACTTAAGGACATACAAGCAAAATTTATATTTATATGTCGATCAGAACATCTTTAATTTTATTTATCTATATGATATATGTAGATCTCTGTCGGCGTAAGCTTAGTGCGCTGCTCGAGCTAAATTTTAGCTCCTATATAAAATTCTCTCTAAAATTTAGCTGAGTTAAATTCCATCGATTCAATCCATTTTCCCTTTAGCTGAGTGGTACTTAGCTCTAGCTAAACAAAACTTTTCTTTCAGAATGTGTCAAAATTTAGCATGTCGTAAACATAAGATTGTTTGTTGTGTTCTGTTGTTCTTCTGCTTTTTTGTGTTACGAGCAGTACCTAGAGTCAGAAATGGTTAAAATAAGACAGAATTGAATTTTTGAAGGAAGTTTTTTTTAAAGAACAGCTGTTTCTTATGAAACTTATGTACAGAGTATTAAGCTAATGTTTGGAGAGAAAAGTTGGAGAGCAGCTAAGATTTAGTTTAGTTTGAGCAGCATACTAATATCGAAGGCCAGATATTTCTTCCACAAGGATTACCTTCAACCCCAATAAAATTAGGTCCATAGTGATTAACGCACCAATATCTTCCCAGTTCCCACTGCTCTGAGCTCTATCCTCACTTTAAATTTGAAATTGAGCTAGTTAATGCTGTTAAGGATATTGTTAATAATAAAACGTTTTAATAAAGTAATAACCTGTGTCGCATTTGTGTTTTACTGCAATTGTTCGATGACCTGCAGTCATTTAACGGGGCCCGTAATGCCTATAATTTACTACTCAGAACCAAAGGGTGTATTCAAATACTGACATTGCGTGTAGTCATGGTATAAAATATGTATCGCCTATTACATTGAAGCTTCTTTAGGTTGCTATTGTTCTTTAAAATCGATAGATATATATCGCCGGAGACAAACAAGCCTGCATTATGCATCAACACAATTTGTGCTATATAGCTATCGTTTAAACCGTACACATGCAAATTCCATTAGAACCAACCTCTTTCCACAAATGTTCAGTCAAACTTTCAAACATTGAGGAAGGATCTAGGTATCCCAAAGGGGAATTACGGGTGGCTTTGTGCAAGAGCACACTGGCTTCATGGAAATTCCATTACCGACAGAAAATCACTTATCCCAACCTACCCATATAGGTGCAAACGCATTCAGGCAATAAACTTTCAGCCACTATATGCAGGTACATGGTTAAACCTCAGCTAACCGAATATATCACAAAGGATATCAGTTTCTTATTTGAATCAAAGGAAATCAAATCTCCAAGGATAAGGCACAACCACAAGGCATGTGTGCACACATCGACTGGAAGAATTTCCCTTACCGATGATAGATTCCTTGGCATTCATCCAGAGCGGCAAAACAAAGCTGAATGCTTTAAACCTTCTTGCACACTGGTACAGTCTCTTCCTGGACTTTATGGAGATTTTTGTACACACTTTGTATCTTTTCTTCACCCCAAGACAGGGAAATATATCAAAATTTCACCCAGGCAGTAATTTACCATAAATCTTATCCAAAAACTTTCCAAATATGAGAAAGTTGTTAGATTTCACTCAACTGGGGGCAAGTCCCGCCAAAGGAGCATACAGGAAACAGCAACAAAAAATAAATTGCACTTCAGGAGCCTGCAGAAAAAAATCCATCACTTGCGGACGTTTAAATGTAAATTTTGTGCACAACCGCAGCAGTATCTGGTTTATCCGAAGCGACGTCTCTCCGTCATCAACAGGATGCGAAAAATGCAAGGACATCATGTAAAAATGTTCACTTGTTGTTGTTGTACCGTGCGCTATAGTTCGGTTTGGTGGCCGGCGTGCGGCAGAGATTGCACATTCATTTCTTTTTGGCTTGTAAGCTTTTTTTTGCCTGTTGTAGAGGCCCTGCTCCTGCCGGACATTGGCGTTAATTTGAGAACATTCATTAAAAGTGGATGATTTTTCGAATAATTTTTTTTTTCTTTCGTTCATTTCTGTGTGCATAGCGTACGAGTATAGCTGGTTGTGAATTGATGGGTGACTATGTGATACATTTAATCGATTGCAATAGTGAGAGCTTAATTTGAACGTTTGCTGCTGAACTAAAGTCAGAGTGGTGTGCAATTTTTGGCATTTTCCTGACATTGCAATTAGGTTCAGAATTTTAATTGAACGTTTGGGACTCCAACAAAAAATATCTCACGGGTTTGGTTTGAACTCAGAAGATCAACGAATGAACTGTGTTAAATGCTGTTCACCGATTTTTTAACAAATTACATATAAAAGTTGTTAAACCGTTTTTTTCGAAGATTTGGCCAAGTATATTTCAGCTCTCACCTCGTTAAACGTCTCCTGGTGAGCTGATGGTGTCATTTTTAGGTCGGTTTCCCATATTCAAACACAGTGCGCTATACTGATCATATCAAGTGTCCAGGTCAGATTTTACGAACTCACAATAATTCACATACAATAATTACTCATGGTGACCTAAAAAATACTCCGATTCAAAGCGAAGGTTATAAATGATTATAAGTAAGTCCCAGTGAATTATTACGTTGCGAACATCTTTTGGCCGACAGATCTCGACGGTGGCCAAATTTTACAGCTTTTTTATTATTATTTATTTATGCCGGAGTGTCCACCTAAAGGATCGGTAGTCCGGTGACTGGACACGAATTGGTACACAAAAACAAGCTTTTTAATTGAGTAGTAGATAAGGTGAAGGGGTTTTTATTGACTGAATGTTACTAGCTGTTTCGTCGGCTAGATGTCGATGCTTTAAAGAGCCTATGGGTTTTGGTCTTTAAGACTGTTGAGTTTGTGTTTCTTAAAAAACGTCCGGATATTCTACCGATCTTAACTTTTATCGACGAACGATATCTATTTTTTCACTGCTTCCAGCTTGATTCTCTTAGCTTCTTGCATTCTTGTCATCGAACTCCTAATTATATGCATCTCTTGTCAGCCTTATTCAGTAAACACAACATTCGTTGGGTGGTTTCAAGCATCAAGCTACCCTTTTTGAATATGCCATGAACACTGAGTGTTGGCATCTTTATTTGGGTAAATACACTATCGGGAGTTGACCATTCAGGCGATCTCTATAATTTCATGGGTAATTCGGGTCAAATTTAATATAAACATTACGTGGCTTCCCAAAATGAAAAAAATCATCATTCATATTTCTTCAACTTTTGGACTCATTAAAATATGAGTGATGAAATATACCGAGTACCGATTCATCCCTTTCGCTTCTGAAGCCAATTTTTTTGACGAAGGAACTAATCTTTCTCGTCTAAGATCATGGCGGCTATCCCATTCTCATATGACAGGCCAGAGGAGTATTTATACGCCTTTTCGAGTTTTTCAGAATATGCCCAATATCCAATCAAAACAGTTCAAAAATATTAATACATATTTGAAAATATTTGTTTACGTTTACAAATTATATTATTATATTTATTATGAGTCGTATCAGCAAACGGCCCTAAGGATTATAGCTACGGTGAGCTTTTTTTAATCACATAAAAGAGGACAATTTTTGTTAAGTAAAAATAACTATGTAGTCAAAAATGGTGAAGCACATAACTATCAAACATTTTTAGGTTTTTGTAGGCTTGATAAAAGAAATTGCCTCTTTGAAAATCAATACAAGATTATTATCTAACTCCAGCTTTGTAAGACAAGAGGAGGTACCTTTCGCACATTTTAGAAAAAGAGGACAATGTATTATGTTGTTTTAATAAAAAACCAGAGAGAACATAGTAGGGAAAAAAAGGACTGTCCTCTCAAAAAGAGAACGAATGGACACTGTAATTATAGCATCCATTTCTTTAATAATTTTACTGAAATATGACTAATAAATTACAAACTGATGTCCATCATCTAGCACCAACTTAAGAATAATCCGCCATACAAATAATTAATTTTAGTGTCCAGGATACATTTTTTTAAGGTTAAGAATGATTATTAGTAAGTCCCAATGACATCAACTGTCAAACTAAATTTACTGTCTGAATACAATTTTTCGAAAGAAATCGTGATCGTTTGAGTTTATCTCTCCAATATTTTCCAGATAAAATTGTTGGATACCAGCGTTCAGATAATGTCCTACAACACAATGATCATTAAGGTTTAAATATTTATGATATGGAAGGTTTTCACCCCTTTTCAAAACACCACCAAGATTTCGCAAGCACTTCGCACAGTCAAAATACTTGAATTGCGAGGATTTATGAAAAAAACCTGTAATAGCGGCACTATTGTTACACTTTTTCGACGCCGTAAATAAGTGGCTCTTGATATGTTTACTACAACTTATGCTCCACGATTGTAAGGGAATGATATTTGACCGGCGGCAGTCCATAGAAAATATTCCTTTACTCAAAAATGTTTTCCGGCTAAAGTTTCCGCACAAACTACACAATGCACCAGAACATATCAGTGAAGACGTAAAAAATTTACTTTCACTGCCTTCTTCAGTTCTTCGATGGAAATATTCATCAGCATACTATGCCTTACCATTGTCTTAAGTTTCTGTAGCATCATCTATAGCACACATCGATGTGCATTACAGTATCCTTTTCCTTTCTGCATAATTTGTGTAAACAAAGACCTTTCCGGCTCACAAAAAAAATAATCCAAAGCTCATCAAAGAATGTCCTTCCGCAAGAACTCTCAACAGATTTCAGATAATCGAATCTATTTGCATTTTTGCTCAAGCTCTGCACTCCATTTACTTACAAACAAACAAACGGCACCTTCAAACAGCACTTCGCACACAAAAGCTAAAAATCATATCTTACAATGCCACAAAGGATTCAGTTTTCATAAGCAATCCCCATCTGTCCATCTGTTTCCCCCGCCCCTTCTAATTCAGTTTTTGTTTCCAGCAACAGCAACAAAAGTGCTCGCAGCAAACGATTGTGCATCTGCCATACTCGTATTTGCAATAACTTACTACAGGTAGTAGACACACTGCACCGGGATACTCATTTCAAAACATAAAGGCTCGCTCTGTTGCCGGTAAGCTGCAACCACTACTACTCCTTTGCATTAGCCCCCGCTATTTGTCGAGCACTCAAAATTAAAATCTAATTAAAATATGCCAAACATAATTATCAAAGAAAATATTTGCTTTGATTTCACTAGTGCAAGTAGTATCCTTTGCTCAATTTAGTTGAAGGCGGCCCAGCGAAGAACAGGTGGCTGCAACCTGTGCTTTCTGCTTGAGTGGGGGGAACTTTACGTTCAACAAACATATAGTCATAGGACAAGAGGTCCCTGAACTGCGTTCTCACGTTTCGGTTGGATTGTTGGTCATAATTTCACCGACGACTGCGGCTTCCCGGTGGGTTTTTTCCTTTGCTTTTGTGAAAGAACTAGGTCACTTTGAAGATTTTCCCTTTCTATATTGTTTGCATTCGTGGAAGCTGAAAATCATGTGTACCTTAGCCACTACAGCAGGGAGAGGGGAAACGTAAAAAAATGCATTCAAAAGTAGTTGATGGTGGCGGCGAATTTACACAAAAAGTTTGCTTTCGCTTTGAGGTCGGGGGCGGAACAGAAATTGGCACACGGCTGTAATGAGGACCGACGGAAGGTGAAGTAAATAAAACTGAAATGCTTGCTGTCTCTCCATCAGAAAGTTCACTTTATGCAAAAGTTTGAAAACTTTGAGTATATTAGGTGAAAGGTATTCACAACAGACATGCATTGTAGCATTTTACTGCGATGTTTGTATGTGGATGTGGATTAGCATCACAGATTGAAGAATGTTCGTTGTTTCAAGTAGAAAGTTTGTAATACTGAAGAATGTTGAATAATTGGAAGTGGGTATTGAAGTCAAATGTTGGTTCTGTATTCGAAACCTTTCGGACACGTCCCTTTTGAAGTTTAGAAAAAACCCTGTAGTGAAATTTTGTCACTGCAAAGAGCGAATTCTTAACGTTTTAAAGGTTGATTTAAGCTAGAGCCAACTAAATTTATTTTTGTCTTTAGTTTTACTTCACATAAAAATAACCTTCGTGGATCTTACTTTGGGTTTGATTTGGTACAAATAAAATTAATACCCTATACGTACTTCTTCGATAGTTAGCCTCAGAGCTGAAATGATATAAAGTGTACACAGGTACAAATGAACCTATATCAGGTTGATATTTAGACAGCGGCGCATGTGTGGCCATATAGCGCCGCACATATTCCTAAGGCAATAGAAAAGCAGAAAAGTAGAAAAGTTTTCGTCGAGTTCGTTTACCCCCTTAAATAGATACCACAGAAAGTTTCATCGCGAAAAAATTCTGCCAAAGTATAATTCACTACCTCAGTAAACGTTTAGCCTTTACGAAAGGTCTAAATTTCTGTTTGGCAAATGAATATCTCAATGCATTAGATCAACGTTTAGTAAACTTGACTTCGTTTCGTTGGTAGCAAAAAATGGCACGACTGGATAAAAACACTCAACCGCATTGATATCGCTTCTTTCTTTATATCAGAGCTATTCCAGCCGCTTAATTGCGCACATTCTTGACAACGGCAATAATTCTGCATAAACTTTTAACTTCTCCATTTTACCATTGACAGCTAGTTCGATATTAACTTGACGAAAACTCGCTCCGTTTTCACTTGCTCTTGATAGGTAGGTTCCATCCATCTTCAACATAAAGGAAGGCCGGATTTACTATAGCCTTATACAAAGTTTGCTTCCAGTCTTACCAGAGTTCTTTACCACCTCAAAATAATTTCAATCAATTTTAGAGTTTTGCCAATGAAGCCGATAAATTATGTTAATGTTTGTTTGCAGACTAAACAAAAAAAAAGAAATTGTTAGTTCGCACGCAAAAGTTAAATGAACAACCACGCTCAAGCTTAAATTAAAACAAGTAAAAGTGTTATCATCGGCCTGGCCGATGCTTTGATTCCCTTCACTGCATACAAGTCAAAATTGGTTTTATATGGGAGGTACCAGAACTACTCGCCTAGGTTGATTCTTTTGGACGCTGTCGTGTTGTCAACAAACAGAGAGAGAGAGAGCCACATCGGTCTAATAATGATTTTGTTTAATCAAGCTAAAAACAACTCAATCAGTTCTCGGCTGTCTTCTGGCAATCGCCTAAGCAGTCCGTCTATGACAATGTTTTAGTACCTCAAGGCGATATTACCACATCCAGGTGGCCATAAATGCAGCTTTATTTATTGACATAAAATTTAAGCTGAAGTGACGCATTCCAAGGTTATTTCCTCGCAGCATTCCACGCACATCTGCTGAATCCCTCGACGCAGGGATAAAAGCTGAAACGAGATCTATCAATAAGACGCCACTCTGTAATTTCATGGAATAACATTCGTATGAAAGCCAACAACAGGAGAAAGGAACTTACTATACAGCCGTGAAGAATCGCGAAGGTGGGACTAACGAGCTTGTGCAGTTTGACAGATCATCGCTCTCCAAGTTAATAGGGGCTCTGTTTTATAGTATCTACCTCTAACGTTGAATTTGTTTTAATATAAATTCAAATTCAAGTGACTTAAAACTAAATTAGAAAAAAAGAAGCTTCAACTCCATGAAATGCATAACAATAAGTGGGTATATGGTAAAGCAGAGTTCTTCTTAAAAACCGAACTCCACATAACCGAAGATCGAGGGAAATACAGAGTACTAAAATCCGCGACTCAGTTCTCAGTCTTTTATCGAGCTTTAGAGCTCCTCAATGAATGAAAATTACTTAGCTTTTGCGTGATATAATTCAGAATTCTTGATGGCAAATTGAAACGAATTGCTTTCAACAATTTGTCAGATGCCCTGCAATATCCTCCTAACTTGACCATGCAGCTTTTACGATATTTAAGGTCTCACTCATCACTTTTTGGTAAAATTAATCGGCGATAAGTTTGCAGTTAAAGACGTGTATTTGTGTATTGGTTAGTTTGGTTACGCAACTAAATATGATTTCGCTCTCATATTTGTTTACCGCTACTGGTTAATTTCTTTCATTTAGACGTGTACAAAACTTGACTTGATTAATACGGATCTAAAGTGACGCAAACAGCCGGGCTATTTGGAGAGGTTTATGAGTTGTGAACCTTGCAACGACATAAGTAGAAGGGAAAGGAGGATTTTTCTCATATGCGCATTCCCTAAACGACATAATAAAGATTTAACGTAAAGCTAAATAAAAAGTTGTTTGATCGACGTCACCCACAGGCAACTCTCTGCTGACAATACGAGGTCCGTCACACTGCCTGATTACCTACAATAAGCAGCCCAAAACAAAAGGAAATTCTTTCAATATATTTTCCTACTCTTTTTGTTCAACCATCAGTTCCGAGGAAGTTGAAAACTATTTCCTACAACAACTTGCGACTCGTTATAAATTCATATCATTTGACTAATGTCAGCGCTCTATTAACTTCATTGTAAAATCACATTTCCAATTCCAAATCAACAAGGCACAGAAATAGCAATTAATACTCATACATCGAATATTCAATTTCGGAAATAAAACGGAATGTTAGGTATCGCGTGGATCGCAAATCAACAGCATCATTCTCGTCGTTGTGTATTCGTTAACGATAAAGTTGTTCCTTTCAAAGTGCAAAGTGAAACAACGTCGCACTCACCATCAACCACTCTACTGTTATTAAGAAAATTCTAAATCTCATTCTATCACATGGCCCTCAGGACAGACAAGCACTCCACCATCTGCTGAAATTCCCAACATTCAGGAGGGAAATACACAAAAAAAAAACTAATTTCCACATCCTTTGCAATTCAATTTGCATGATTCCACCTTTCGAATCATACTAGGTATATATCCTTCGTCATCATCGTTCGCTTGGCGGTCCTTCGTGAGCGCCATCGTTCATTTAATTGATCATCAGGCTATCTAAATGCCATCCTTTCGTCATCGCATCGGAGGAATCCTGTCGTATCGTTGTCGTCAGAGAATCTTCCTGTTATTATTACATTTCTATTTCAGTTTTCCTTCCTTCCTAAATGTGTATGTGTGTGTTTTTCTTTTAAAAGCTACCCTCTTCTAAGCAATTTTCAATTTTATTTTTATTTGCAGATTGTGCCGACACAGCAACTATCGAAATTGTCGAACCTAACGTATCTATCATTAAGCGGAAATCGATTTACACACATTCCAGCTGTGGCCTTGCTTAACTTGTTTCATCTCAAGGAATTGCACTTAAATCGATTGGATAGACTAATAAAGATTGATTCAAGGTAAGTTTGTAACGCACTCGTACCAAAAAAGTTCAGCTTGAGTTTCGAAATTTATGTAGAAGGCGCACTTTCTGCTATTAAATAGAGATCTCCTGACAGGGAAAGATGCACTGGAAAAAATTTGCGATTGAAATTAAAGAACAATGTGATTTGAAAAAAACTGATTGAGCAAAGCTCCTGTATGAATATACGCTGCTTTAAATTGCTCGATAAATCTGCACAAGAGACGAGACTGAGATGTCCAAGGTCTACTAATGTATTTCAACACTGCAGCTCAGTTCCGTTGCGTGTTGCCCTTATATAAAAACTTGTATTTAACTGTTTACATAAAATAGAAGTGAAGCATTCAGAAATGCAATGTGGAGTTTCTATTTTGGGCAGAGCATACGTCGCTGTATCGAAATGAAGTTGCTGATGATTGTGGAGTATCCTTGAACAGTTACATTTGCTTCTGTTTCAATTCAAGGGAAACAAAATCCGTCTTTTGATTCTAGATCGTCAGGGGTAAAATTGTGCACAACCAATTTAGTTCTGTAGTGCCTCGTAAAAATATAAAACTTAGGGCTCAGGAGCACCGATTTTTGTCATTTATTGTGCAGATTGTAAAGGGTGATTTTTTAGCTGGTTTGGTTTTGGCAACACTGGTTTTGACAGCTGACGTGTGTTTAGTACGGTGCAGGGAAATAAGTCCCCGGGAACTAAGTCCACTGAGGGACGTAGTTCCCACCTAGTGGGAAATAAAATCACTTTCGTAAAGTGGACTTAGTTCCCATGCAAGATGGGAACTGAGTCCACTTTCTTATGGGAACTTAGTACACATTCAAAAATAAGAAGGGGGAACTAACATTTAGGATTGGACAACAAACTGTGAAGTGCAGTTAGTTATCACATTCTTCTAACATAATCTTAAGCTTATCTCGGATAAGTGCAGTCAATACGATTCATTATCAGTAAAAACAGTTTGAAGTGAATCTTATTTTCAGAGTCTTGCAAACTGAACTGCATTTTTTAATTTTTGTTCTGTTTGACAAAATACTCCCTTCGAAATTCAGTTTGCAAGACTCTGAAAATAATCAAAAAAAAAATCGCGCGATTTTTTATTTGATTATTTTCAGAGTCTTGCAAACTGAATTTCGAAGGGAGTATTTTGTCAAACAGAATAAAAATTAAAAAATGCAGTTCAGTTTGCAAGACTCTGACAATATTTTAAGTTATTGATTTTTCTTCTCCGCTTCTTATTGGTTGCATTACATTTATGTTATATATGTATTTATTTAGTTATATATCTTTAAATCGAAATTTAGAAAATTTTGTTAACTCAGTTTGGTATATATTACTCTGACTTAGTGAACAGATAATTTCATTTTTGTTTATAAAAATTGCAAAGTTCCTACTTGACTCTTTAATTTTTCTTTGTTCTTAGTCGACAGTGAGAATATACTTCACATTAAAAGGGAAATAAAACCACTCTGAGTTTTCGGAATTTATTTCCCATCTTACATGGGAACTAAGTCCACTTTACGAAAGTGATTTTATTTCCCACTAGGTGGGAACTAAGTCCCTCAGTGGACTTAGTTCCCGGGGACTTATTTCCCTGCACCGTTTAGTACCTTGTGTCACTGTCAAACAGCTTCAGTTTGGTTTGCAATTTAACCATGATCGTCTTACAAATGAACAACGCTTGCAAATTATTGAATTTTACTATCGAAATTCGTGCTCGGTTCGAAATGTTCATCGCGCGCTGCTTCCATTTTATGATCGGCATTCTCGACCTTCTGAGCAGTCTATTCGGAAGATTGTGACCAAATTTCGCACCAAATTTACTTTGTTGGACATTAAACCACCAACACGTTTACGTACTGTGCGTAGTGAAGAAAATATTGCGGCTGTATCAGCTTGTGTGACAGAAGACCGCGAAATGTCGATTCGGCGCCGTTCCCAGCAGTTAGGCCTTTGTTACAGCACTACGTGGAAAATTTTGCGGAAGGATTTGGGCGTAAAGCCTTTTAAGATACAGCTGGTGCAAGAACTAAAGCCAGCCGACCTACCACAACGCCGAATTTTTGGTGAATGGGCTCTTGGAAAGCTGGCCGAGGATCCGCTTTTTTATCGAAAAATTGTGTTCAGCGATGAGGCTCATTTTTGGTTGAATGGGTACGTAAATAAGCAAAATTGCCGCATTTGGAGTGAAGATCAGCCAGAAGCATTGCAACAGCTACCAATGCATCCCGAAAAAGCCACTGTTTGGTGCGGTTTATGGGCCGGCGGCATTATTGGGCCATATTTCTTCAAAGATGATGCGAATCGCAGCGTTACTGTCAATGGTGAACGCTACCGAGCGATGATAACAAACTTTTTTTTGCCCGAAATGGAAGTTCTTGACTTGCATGATATGTGGTTTCAACAAGACGGTGCCACATGCCACACAGCACGCGAAACAATGGCGCAATTGCGAGGCGAGTTTGGTGAACAGTTAATTTCACGTTTCGGGCCGGTCAATTGGCCGCCTAGATCGTGCGATTTGACACCATTAGATTATTTTTTGTGGGGGTATGCCAAGGCTAATGTGTATAGGGACAAGCCCGCTTCGATTGACGCACTGGAAGCCAACATCCATGCATTCATTCGTGAGATACCGGCCGATATGTGTGAAAGAGTATGCCAAAATTGGACTCAGCGGATGGGCTACCTGAGACGCAGCCGCGGTCAACATTTGCATGAAATTATCTTTAAACATTAAATTGCAAGGTTCAAACTATCGATTCAAATAAATATTTCATTTATTTTTTCGAATTTTTTGTGTTTTTTTTTTTTAAAAAGTTCTAAACCTCTTAAAAAATCACCCTTTATAACTATGCAGTCTGCAGTTATATTTTTAGACTCGAACGGTCCTAACGGTTCGCTTCTTTCGTTAGCGAAAACTTACTCAAATTTGGTAGTCTTCTTCAAACTCGTGGATAAATGCGCCGATTCAAATAAGACCTGAATCTTATAATTGACACTTGAAGTAAAACTCGCCTCTTATTACATAACTTAACCTAATGCGGTTGCATTTATTTTGACTATGACTATATTGTCATATAGAATTTCGATCTTCCGTCATTATTGTCGGAGTACGAGCAAACTTTGTTCGCAACAAACTAAAGAATGCACTTCAAAATAAGCTTGCTTTTACTTTCTGTAATTAATTGGAGAAATCAAAACTGGATGCATATCCTAAGAGTTCAGCACCCTTTTATCTAAGGCTTATGAATAATCAACCAGGGTCTCTCGGTGCCAGAAGATGCGCAACAGAAAGAGCTGCATTAACTACAGACGAAATGTGAAATATATTCTTAGTGGAAGCTAGGCGAATACAAAGTTTTGGTAATTTTTGAACTGCATTCAGAACTTCTTTCTTTTTTGGGATGATTGGGTTAATCTTCCAGCTTTCTAGAAAGATGTGCCTTCTGTTTAAATACAATAAAGTTTTCGTTTCCCAGCTTTAGAGCAAATTTTCATATATGTAATTGATCTATGTGATAACAACAGTCATTAGGAAAGCTATTGGTATTCTCCTACCAAAGTAGATTAGTGTCATAAAGAAGAATTGCAGTATGAAATTGTATAGATCCTTTGAGCACTTCTCTGTTTGTTTAAAGAAAATATTTAAAAAAATATCTACTTCAATTTAAATGTACGTTAACTCGATTCTTGAATTCCTGCACCTATGGGTTACAAAGATCTCCAGTAGAAGTGCCTTATAATTTCATTCACTCATTTTTGGATTTGTGGCAAAAAACTTGGAAAGGAAACAGCTTAAGTAGGTCTTTTTTTGATAATCCTGCCCATGTTCCGAGTGCTCTGCTTGGCAGAATCGATCCGCGCAAATTAAAGTTTCGGTTGACATGGTCGAACACAAGGATATTGAAAACCTGCTTGACCAGGTCCATTGCAAAGACTGTTTAAGTAGTTGCTTTAAGGAGTTATCAGCAGGTCTTTTAGAGCATTTCTTCTAATTAATAAAGGTGCTGTGTATCGCCCCAAAGTTTGGTGTTTCGTGCGCCGATCCGACGGGCTTACATTAGCCCATAAAAAACCACCGTCAGTAATGGACAAATGATTTTCTCTTTGTTTAACTAAAATAAATGTTATAATAAAATAATAGTACCTATCAAAAACAAATTTAACTGTTGCGGTTATCGCCAGTACAATATCAGCAGAGAAACGGTTCTTCAATCTTGCAGTCATTCAAAAGTCAGACCTCCTGAAAGTTCTTATTGCACCAGTTAAGAAATCTCTCCATCATCTAGAAGCAACCAAATAAATTCTTCGAGTGTACCATCAACCTAGTCAACCCGATATCTATTTATTCCCCTTCAACAGAAACCCCATGTCCTTTAATGCCTGACGATGATGCGACTGAAAGTTGTTGGTTGGGGAGACCAACAAACTGATTCCATTCATATCGTTGCAATTGCTGATTTCAGTCCGCACACAGCTTGTGCCACGAAACCGATCCTAAGCATTAATGAAAGATTCTATATACTATATACCATTTTGTGGCTCTTCCTTTTGAGGTCGGGTTTCTCTCAAGCGAAAGATCTGATTTTCTTTTCGATTCCAATGAAATCAATCACAGCCCCGCGGGCGTGTGTGCGGCGAGCTCTCTGGATGAGTTGAATAGCGCAAGGTCTGAAGGATATGCGGTTGAAGAATCACCAGGACTACAGAAACACTGGTGGGCTTGTGTCTATGCTCCAGACAGCATAGACTGCAGCATCGCCACCGCGGCGGTCGATGTCGTCGTCGTCATCGTCGTCGGCTTCTTCCTTACCATCTTCCATCTAATAAATATTTGACAAGTTTACCTCCTGCGCTACTGACAATAAAATCAAAATACGGAAGTTCATGTTTGCTCTAGTCAACCTCGAAATTACTCCAACAGGATGTCGGTACTCCTTTATGTGTCGAGAATGTGTATATATAGAGAGACTTTTGGCCTAAACTAACAGACTGGTGGAAACCGTGTGTTCGGTTCAGTGGCACCGCCAGAGTATGTTCCTTAATTTTAAGCCAACAGTATTCTTACACGCCGGAAGCACTTAAACAACGAAATACTCAGCAAGGATGACGACGACTATACGACGTCGATGGCAAGGACTCCAACGACGATGACAAAGAACATGACTAGAATGAGTACGGGTCTATGTGGAAGCGCCAGTCAACCAAGAACCAACCAAGTCAATCAGCTATAGTTGGCCCTTGTTTGCATGAGTGGGAGGAGGCCTTGCAAATTTGAATTTGGATTAGCACGTCTCGGCTGTAAGTTTTTCTTTCACGTCTCAGCCATGACGCTCGAATCTCCACCCTTTTGGTGTAAGCCCCGTTTTAAGTACACCTAACTGTCGATAAGTGGATTGGAGTATAGTACGTGGCGTTGGTTGAAGTGAAGTCCTACATCCTGCGGTTACTACGAACACTCCTTCGCAGAAATGAGAATTTATTTCGAATATTTGCACGAATAATTGAATTCCGACTGCTCCCGGTGCATATGCAGGAGTGGGGTTGACTTTGGACGTTTTTAACCAGGTCCTGGAATGACTATTATTAGCGGAAGGTGAGTGTGGGAAAATTGGCTTCATCCGTTTTTCTTGAGTGAAAAAAGCGGATAATGGTGACTTGTATTGAATGTTTGCTTAAGTGTGCGAAGCAGAGTTTGGCAGCCTTCTTGTCGGAGTGTGAAAGCATATTTTGTGACGCAGAGTTGGGGATACCACTTGATTCATTCGAAGAGTGGAATGTGGTACGAGGGAAATAAATGTTTTTCTAATCAATAGACATTTGGGGTTTTTAGGTAGATTTCCAGGCAGAATTGAAATGGGGCTTCTTTTTTGTACCCACCTGTAAGTTGGTTTAAGTATGCGACTATGAAAAGGTTGACCGCATGGCTTTTATTTAATAACTTGCTAGCGACTACAAATCGACATTAAAATATTGTTTGTATAGGTGTTTTAAAGACCTTACTTTCAACCTTATTAAACACTATCTTAATTTTGAGCTTGAAGTCTTTTTTTAAGTAATCACCAACAATAAGTATGTCAATCAAAAGCTTTATAAAATAGACCGCCTGAGTGTAAAAATTTCCTACAAGCTGCCTGTTACACGGGGCAAAAAATTTCCCAATTCCTTGGAATTATACATAACTCAAGATGTAGTGAACCGAACCAATATAATATGTCTTGTCAGTTTCGTAAAAATTTTAAACTGGGAGATGTATAAAATACGGTACACTTTTTAAAGTTAAGAGTAAAGTAAAGGGTCTCCATAACAATAATGGATGCGAAGGATGAAGTAAGATCATTTTCACCATTTGTAGCCGATGACAGCTCTCAAAAATTGAGATAAAGTGCACTCATTGTAGCAAATATTGAAAGAATGAGAAAATTGCGACAGTCGTTCAATAAATTGAGATGCATTTGTATTTTTTTTTTTAGTTCTGGCTTTAATTCGGGTTTGTTTTTAAAAAATTGCATACTGTTTCACAACAACGAGATTTTATTCTTCAGTTTTTAAAAACGTCTGTATCATTTTTAGATTATGATATTCTTGTGCTAAACAAATTTTGCGTTTAGCTAGATTACTGAAAATAAATACATTAATAAAATAGCTTAACAAATTACAAAAAAATAAGCCCGGAAAACCAAACTACAAGAAGCCCTTAAACTACAAGATACACGTTCAAATTAAAATTGTCGTGCAGGATCCACCTGGTTTATTTTTATATTTTGAACTATGTACATTACTTACTTATTTTTAAATTTCGATATATCTATAACTGAACTAAAATTATTTATATTGAATTAAAATAAGAAAAATGTAGGTATGTTCAAATATAACAAATACATGAAAATGTGTAGTATACCTATATGTATAGACAAATTTCCGATTGAAAAATACCATAAAGCCGTTTTAGTTACATTTTTGCGTACTACATTCAGACCCATTTGAGTATCATTTTATACCGCAATGAGAACTCTAGCTAACGACAAGGGAGGGAACGCTGGCTACGGCGCTACGGGCCAGTGTTGTAAGCGCTCTCTCCCCATTTATCCCACGAAGCGTGGTTATTTTCCCCTTTTCACTATACTCAAATTCCTTTTTCGAAAAAAGTAAAATTTGTGTTGCACGCAAAGAAAACCAAGTTAAATTAACCTTTAGTATAAAAACCGCAGTTTGTTACACTGCTGTAATTATGTTTTGGTACTAGAAAAATTTGATAAACGACGATATACCTATACATGAGCTGTTTTTTTTATGGACATTCAGTGTGTTGATAATCATGGTAAGATACAGGTGTTTTGGTAAAATTTCGCCAACAAATTATTGTTTGAATGTTTTTTTTTTGTTAGATTCCTGAAATTCCCACGAGTTGGTGCCTTATCCCTGTATACCACGGAAGGCTTTTGGCAATTGTTAAGATAAGCACTTAAAATTTGTATACCCTCCAGAGGAAGGTATATTCACTTTGCCAATACATTTGTAACGCAAAGAAGGAGTCACCGGAGATCTCATAAAGTATATATATTCTGAATCAGGATCACATTCTGAATCGATCTAGCCATGTCCGTCTGTCTGTCTGTCTGTCTGTCTGTCTGTCTGTCTGTCTGTTGAAAGCACGATAGCGCCCAAAGTAATTGACGTAAGTGAGCGAAATTTGGTGAAAGAACTTCTTTTTATCGGCGTCAGGTTGGTATTGAAAATGGGCTATGTCGGTCAAGTAGTTCTGGTACCTCCCATACAAAACCAATATTGGACCCATTTGTCTTTCTGTCTGTTCAAAGCACGATAGCGCTCAAAGTAATTGACGTAGGTGAACGAAATTTGGTGAAAGGACTTCTTTTTATCAGCGTCAGGTTGGTATTGAAAATGAGCTATGTCGGTCAAGTAGTTCTGGTACCTCCCATGCAAAACCAATATTGGCCCACATGTCTCTCTGTCTGTTGAAAGCACGATAGCGCCCAAAGTAATTGACGTAGGTGAACGAAATTTAGTGAAAGGACTTCTTTTTATCGGCGTCAGGTTGGTATTAAAAATGGGGTATGTCGGTCAAGTAGTTCTGGTACCTCTCATACAAAACCAATATTAGAAAACATATTATGTTAAAAACACGATAGCGTCGAAAAGAATCTACCTAGACAAGTGAAATTTTGTGAGAAAACTTATTTTTATTGTCCTCAAGTTAGTATTAAAAATGGGCTATGTCGGTCAAGTAGTTCTGGTACCTCCCTCACAAAACCAATTTTGCATGACTTGTATGCAGTGGAGGGTATCAAAGCATCGGCCAGGCCGATGATAACACTTTTACTTGTTATACCCTCCAGAGGAAGGTATATTCACTTTGCCAATACATTTGTAACGCAAAGAAGGAGTCACCGGAGACCTCATAAAGTATATATATTCTGAATCAGGATCACATTCTGAATCGATTTAGCCATGTCCGTCTGTCTGTCTGTCTGTCTGTCTGTCTGTCTGTCTGTCTGTCTGTCTGTCTGTCTGTTGAAAGCACGATAGCGCCGAAAGTAATTGACGTAAGTGAGCGAAATTTGGTGAAAGGACTTCTTTTTATCGGCGTCAGGATGGTATTGAAAATGGGCTATGTCGGTCAAGTAGTTCTGGTACCTCCCATACAAAATCAATATTGGACCCATTTGTCTTTCTGTCTGTTCAAAGCACGATAGCGCTCAAAGTAATTGACGTAGGTGAACGAAATTTGGTGAAAGGACTTCTTTTTATCAGCGTCAGGTTGGTATTGAAAATGAGCTATGTCGGTCAAGTAGTTCTGGTACCTCCCATGCAAAACCAATATTGGCCCACATGTCTCTCTGTCTGTTGAAAGTACGATAGCGCCCAAAGTAATTGACGTAGGTGAACGAAATTTAGTGAAAGGACTTCTTTTTATCGGCGTCAGGTTGGTATTAAAAATGGGGTATGTCGGTCAAGTAGTTCTGGTACCTCTCATACAAAACCAATATTAGAAAACATATTATGTTAAAAACACGATAGCGTCGAAAAGAATCTACCTAGACAAGTGAAATTTTGTGAGAAAACTTATTTTTACTGTCCTCAAGTTAGTATTAAAAATGGGCTATGTCAAGTAGTTCTGGTACCTCCTTCACGAAACCAATTTTGCATGACTTGTATGCAGTGGAGGGTATCAAAGCATCGGCCAGGCCGATGATAACACTTTTACTTGTTTTTTCTTTTTTTATACCCTCCACAGGAAGGTATATTCACTTTGCCAATACATTTGTAACGCCAAGAAGGTGTCACCGGAGACCCCATAAAGTATATATATTCTGAATCAGGATCACGTTCTGAATCGATTTAGTCATGTCCGTCTGTCTGTCTGTCTGTCTGTCTGTCTGTCTGTTGAAAGCACGATAGCGCCCAAAGTAATTGACGTAGGTGAATGAAATTTGGTGAAAGGACTTATTTTTATCGGCGTCAGGTTGGTATTGAAAATGGGCTATGTCGGTCAAGTAGTTCTGGTACCTCCCATACAAAACCAATATTGGACCCATGTATCTCTCTGTCTGTTGAAAGCACGATAGCGCCCAAATTAATTGACGTAGGTGAATGAAATTTTGTAAAAGGACTTATTTTTATCGGCGTCAGGTTGGTATTAAAATTGGGCTATGTCGGTCAAGTAGTTCTGGTACCTCCCATACAAAGTCAATATAAGATCCACGTGTCTCTCTGTCTGTTGAAAACACAATAGCGTCCAAAGGAATCAACCTAGAGGGATGTCGATTGGTGAAAGAACTTCTTTTTATAGTCGTTTGGTTGGTATTAAAAATAGGCTATGTCGGTCAAGTAGTTCTGGTACCTCCCATTCAAAATCAATATTGGACCCATATGCCTCTCCGTCTATTGAAAATACGATAGCGTCCAAAGGAAACAACCTAGGCGAATGAATTTTTGTGACAGGACTTCTTTTATCATCGTTAGGTTGGTATTAAAAATGGGATATCTCGGCCAAGTAGTTCTGGTACCTCCCATACAAAACCAATTTTAAATAACTTGTATGCAGTGGAGGGTATCAAAGCATCGGCCAGGCCGATGATAACACTTTTACTTGTTTTAAACTTAATTTGTTAAGATTGGTTGAACGTGTGAACCGCAAGAGGTAAATATATACTACAACAGAAACTACAGAAATAATATAGAGCGGATATCGAGCAATTCTAACCTTATTTGACTAAAATTCAGACTTACCTATTTGTTTGTACAAGGTGGCGCAAAAATAACCTTCCGATGTTTTTTGGCTGTAATTTAAAAAAAAAAAACGAAAAACTTTGATTCTTCTTGTGGATTATTTTTATTTGGTCTTTTAATTTTTTTTTACATCAAGTCGAGAATATGATGTCATGTAAATGGCCGCCGCCACAGTTGATTGTCATTTGAGCCCTTTTTATGGCATTTTCCATCACTTTGGCCAAAACTTCCGGCGATAGGTCCTCACATTCTTGACGGATATTGCCTTTAAGAGCTGCAAGAGTCTGAGGCTTGTTGACATAAGCCCGCGACTTCAAAAAGCCCCACAAAAAGAAGTCTGGAGCGGTCAAATAAGGCGATCTTGCTGGCCAGTGCAAATCGCCAAAACGGGAGATTAGGCGCCCGGGAAATGCATCCTTCAGCATATCGGTTGTGGCACGTGCAGTGTGTACCGTCTTGTTGGAACCACATGTTTTCCAATCCCAATTCATCAAGTTGCGGCAAAAATAACTCGTTGATCATTGCTCTGTAGCGCTCACCATTCACAGTAACCGTTTGGCCCGCGACGTCTTCGAAGAAAAAAGGTCCGATGACTCCTCTTCGTTGGTTACACACGGATTTTCAGTGCCCCAGAAGCGTAAATTTTGCTTATTTACGTACCCGCTAAGATGGAAATGGGCCTCATCACTCATGATTATTTTTGTTGAAAAATCATCTTCCTCTTGGTGGTGATTAAGGATGGCTTGAGCGTATGTTAGACGCGATTGGCGGTCAGCAGCTAACAGCTGATGCACCGTCTGGACTTTGTACGGAAAAGTCTTCAAATCTTGTACCAAAATTCGCTGTAAAGACCGTCGACTGATATCCATTTGCGTGGCACGTCGTCTGGTCGATGTCGACGGCGCTTCCATGACATCTTCGGCTACAGCAGCAATATTCTCTGCAGAACGGCTACTCCGGGGTCTGCCACGCCTGGCAGCATCTCGTGTTGTGCCAGTCTCTTCGAGGCGAGCGGCTAAACGTCGCAGTGTTTCACCAGTAGGCGTTGGACGGCTAGGAAATCTGCGACGAAATTCACGTTGTGCCAAAGTCACCGACCGATTATTGCTCAAATAAATAGTAACCAATATTCCGCGTTCTGGAGCAGTGTAGCGTTACATTGTTTATTAACGTGTATTTCGCATGTGTTTACTACACAAATGTCAAAACAGAACTGACATTATGGGCCAATCGCAAAATTTATAGCATTTTCTGATAGGAGGATTACTTTTGCGCCACCTTGTATTTGCAAGGCGAAATTTTTTTTATAGATGTGGTAACACAACATTTTAAAATTAAAAAAACATCTAGTATCTGTCCAAGGAAAAAACAATTTCGTTTGATTCTAATGCAATGTGCATGTACTCGTAGATTCATGTGCATAGTTGTTATTCCCTTGCAAATCAAACATTTTTCCCTGATTCCCCTCTGTATCCAGTGTCTTCTGTGTTGTGTGTTCTGTGCTCTAGTTGCGGAAGCTTTTAAATCTGTGTCTGAATACCATTTCCATCATTTTCTTTGACATAACCCTAAAACCACATATCCTGTGTGCCGTTTCTATAGTAAAGTGATTGAAGTGAGTAAGAAATCAAAATCCTTAACTGACAAGAACTCTGGTGTGTTATGATAGAGCATGTTTATTTGTGTGTAGACCCAAATGGAAATATACGAATTAAGGAGCTCTCCCGTGAGTGTGTGATCTACATCCTGTTCTCCACCTTTGGATATACAGCAGCAGCAACACACATAACACAGCCAGCGGCATGATGTTTGTGTTGCATTTCATTTTTTTTTTCGAGTTGTGTATTTGCATAACCTTGTCACGTATGTGAATTAATTAATTAAAAGGGTAGGGACGGCAGCTTTGCTTGGAATTACACGAACTGTCATACTGTGTGCCATGGCTTTGCGTTTTTAAATTGAAGCTCAAAGTTTTAGACGTACTTTTAATATATGTAGGACTAAAGGTATTCGAACGGATGTGAAGCTTGTCTTCTTGGAATTGTATGCTTTTGCAAATAACATTTTGTGTTCAATCCAACATGTGCAGGTTTGGTGTGGTGTGATTTATTTTCTGTTTTAAAGATAAACAAATTTGGGATTGGTTTAAAACAATTTTTGGAAATTTGTTGTGTATTAAATATGAAATCTAGATATATATAGATAACAGGTGTTTTCAATCTTGTACTTACTTACTTCAGTGCAGTTCTGTCTGTCACACCAATTGTAAGATTGAAGTGATATATTTAATCGGTTGTCTTTGCAATTAAGTACATCGTTTTGCTGACATAAATATAGGTGTTCCAGTCCCTGCTTCTCATAACCATTCGATTATTTTAATTTGAGTTCTTATTTTTGAGACGAATGGAAGGGACCTAGGTTTTGATGCCCAATCCGAAAGGCCGAATGGAAACAATATTTTTTTCTATTGTGTGCTGCCCCTCTCGGAACTTGATGTTGATATTTAAAAAATCTTTAAAACAATTTCAGAGAACATATTTTTTAAGATCCCTTAATCGACTTGAGAAAAAAGCCTCTTGTGCCACTAACGTTGTGATCCATTTTTATCCCAACGTGTGCATAAATTCTGAAACTTTCCAAAAGACCCTTTCAAATTACAAGCCCATTAGGAATCCTCGCAAAATTCTTATAAAGGATACCTACTCTTAACTAACATTATTCGTGCCCACTTTTTCCCTGTCGCCATTCACAATATGTTCCCTATACCTACTAAAAGCACACCATATGGAAAATCAAAAGCCTACTTTAAAATAATTACAAAACCAGCAGCCCTGCATGTCGATTTATCCCTTTGGCAAAGATTGAGACAAACAGAAACCCTTTTCCGCAGAGGATATAATGACAGTCGTAAAATGAATTTATGCGTTTAGTCCTAAAAGGGACACATCTGAACACATATTCCCCAGGAGAAACCCCGCCTCATTTAGCAATTAGCATACACATATCTAGATCTACCGGAACTGTTGGGCTGCGCATAAATATATAAAGGAATCTTTCGAAATTAAATTTTCGAAATTTCCCAGCAAACAAGTTTTGGATTGTTTTCAAAATATGCCACCACTCCCTTTCCACTCGACCTTGTGTGTGTGTGGAGATCCGTTCTGAAAATATTTATCTATCCAAACCGAATCATCAAGTGGAAAGCTGCTGCGGGATGTACGTTTGCGAAATATCATCACGTAACTAAGTAATTAAGTGTCCATCTGACAGAAAACATAAACCCCATTAATTAGCCATATGCAGATAGCAGATACATTTTATGTGGACATCATAAAGCAATATTTCAAAAGTTTGAAGCGACGCACAATGGTGCGCTGCTGCATAAAATAACCGTTTGACAGACGAACATGCCATGCCGAGTGGGGGCATTTTTTAATTATCTACTCCCAAGATTATTAATAACTCAAGTGGGGAGCATTATATTATTATTTAATCAAAAAATACGAGGCCAGAGGCGGAGGATCTATCATAACTTTATGACGATGCTAATGGAGAGGTGCTGCGGCTGCGGCTGCGACAATGTGGATATTTACGTAAATATTTTGATGGCCATTAGTGTTATAAATCTATTTGGAAATGGGGTTTTAATTTTTATATAAAGTTTTTAAATTTGTTGGTAATTTGTAAATATAAAAGAATGCTGTGTAAGTGCCACTGAAATATGCATCAATGAAGATTTTTTCCGAATAAAGTCGCCTAAAAGGAAGCAACAGCACGGCATAGGATTGACTATACTATCAGTTCATGTACAAATATTTCCCAAGGAGAGTCATCTATGAGCTGTCTTCTAAGACTGTAAAATTTTCGTAGAAAAATTGTATGTACTGTGGACAATCAATAATAATCTGCCCTGAATGAGTTAGTCAATTGCGATGAAATAAAGTCTCAAATTGCTTGGTACATTTTTTAGGACCGATTTTCGTCTGAGTTTTCCATACGGATTGGGGGGGGGGGCATTTCCAATGTGATGAGTATGCAAATCCACATACAAACAGACAAACTACAAGTGTTTACAGAACAATGTGTTCGTTCTGGTAAATTATAAAAACTTTGCTAAGGAGAAATAAAAGAGAAATCAATGTCCCCTCATTTAAATTTTTTCGACTTAAGAAAAGATGAAATAGAATATTTGTATGTACCGTACCTACATAGTATTGTTTTTCTGGAATCCAAGCTTGTATCTTTGTCATATAAAAGAGCAAATAAACATAGAATGGCTCTCTTTCGTTTTGAAAATTCTTGCCGAACAGTTGATTTTTTAATTGAAAACTCAAGTTCAAAAAACATTTGATCAGTGACTGGATTTGATATGTTAAAAAAAAGTAGGGCCAGGAACAAAACCAAAAATATGGTGAGCTCCCGGCCATAAGGAAACTGAAACTTTCTTTATAGGTTAAATCCCCAAATCAACTGTAAATTTAGCCCTTAAAAGCTGTGAACACAACAAGCGCACCTCATATTGGGAGAACCTCCCAAGTCTCAGACAGGCAACAAAAATATCTATTAAGCCTTTCCGAAACGACACTCAATGACATCTAAAATCTAGAAGGCTACCTTAAAGGTCTTGAGGAAGACGAAAAGGCTGACCACATCATATGTGGTCAAATATCTTCCAATTGTCTTTTTCCGACTTGGCTCGGTTCAGCTGTGAGTCCTCCATATATTTCATCGGTGAGCCAGAAGTTTTTAAACAAAAAAAAAATTGTTTCGAAATTGGAATTTGTATGTATCCGTCGTAAATCGTTCTTAACGGCCTCGTTTATTGGCCGCATTGACATTTAACTTTAAATGTAAAGATGATTAAATTTGCTTGTTTCCTTGGATAGGTCCGTTTTTTAACCGCGCTCAGAAAAACGCACCAAACAGCAGTTTTCCAAATTATTTTTTTCTGACTTTTGATGTCAAATTTATATTCTCATAAAACTTAGAGGTTCTTCTTTCGATCTCTGATTCTGACATTTGACGTGCTGAAAACACACAAACGCATCTAAGACCTACGTTGTTAAAAGAATAATAAGCTTCATCTAAAAAACAACTTCTTAGACACTCTGATATTTAATACGAATTGTTTTCGACTTTTTAGGTTTTTATCAACTTTTCCTTTTTTATTATTTTTCTATTTACTATAATAATTAATCTCCGGTATTGACCTAGGAGTTTTCCTCTTAACGTAGATCAAAGTTAGGAAAATGGTTGTTTTTTTTCGAGGAAAAATTTATTCAAATCCTATCTCTCGACACTTGGGAGGAGGCTAATTTTGTAAAATACAAGACTTTGATAAACAAAGCACTATGAAAAAATAGGCGCAATAGAAAAAAGTGTCACATCCCATACAAGAAAATGATTTTAAGATTTAACATTTTTTAAACTATGTTATTGAGAGCTTTAGAATTAAAATTTGGTAAATGGACGTATATTGCCATCCCATGCAAAAAAATAAAATAAAGTTTCAAACGTTATTTCTCAAAATGTCTTTCACGATGAGAGCTTTCAAATTGTTTCTCGCACAAGATTCTAATTCTTTAACTTCCCATATCCTTAATATTATAACCATTTACATTTTCTTTGAATTCCAGAGCCTTTGTGGACAACACTCATTTGCAAAGCTTCGATCTCAACTACAATCCCCAATTTTCCGATCTTCCAATGCGTCTCTTCCAGGGCAATCCCAACATCATGGACATCTCCATGCAGGGTAACAACCTCCAAACGCTCGATGCCGCTCAGTTTCCTGTCGACCGGATACAAAGGCTCCACCTGGGCGACAACCCACTGCAATGCAACTGCTCCCTTCTCTGGCTGTGGCGACTAGTAACTGGCAATTTTGACGAGCCAACTACCCAACAAGGTCCAACCGATAACATCACTCACAGTGAAATCCCCTCGCGCTATCTCAAGCTAGACAATGATCGTATAAGTTGTGACATCTGGCAAGACAACAAACGAACGAGACGGCTCCTTCACTCGATGTCCGAAAGTGAAATCACATGCCCGGCGCACATTGTCACCATTGTGTGCGCCATCCTAACTTGCTTACTCGTCATAATGACCGGAGCGAGTATCATCTTCTACCTGAGATTCGTAAAGCGGCGTCGAAAACTCCTCCAAGACCGTCGCTCCGTTAAGGCGGTAGTGAATGTCCATGATCGTATCATGCAAACACACCCGTCCCATCATCATCACTTTCAATCGCATCCACAGGTGGACAAACTCGAATTGGAACGATATTTGGCCGCACAAGCGATTGCCAATGAGTATCGTGCCTTAAAGCCTTGGGAGTTGCCCGTCAAGGAAGCCCTCGACGAGCCGGAGCATCTTTATGAAAAGTTCGACCACTACGAGTATCCAGACACACACACGATGACAAAACCCCATGTTGTCTATGTATGACTCTTAAAGGAAAATAAAACTCGTTATTGCTTTAATCAGAATTATAAACAGTTAGGATAAACACAGTTCAAAAGAGACAAGAAGAAGGTGCCTAACAAAAATTATGACACCATATATGACAAAACTTTTGTGTATAAATGCGATTGGGATAATATGTGTGACAGATTGTAAGAGAGAAATATTGTTAATTTTTTATACTGCTAAAATAAACTACAACTACAGGTGTTAACTAGCTGTAGGTATATTACAGAAACAAAATATATATTATATAGATATATCTAATACTAAAAATTATATAATTTTTGTTTCACCAATATGTAAGAAGAAAAAAAAATCAAAAAAAGGTAACAATTTGTAAAATACACAAAGTAAATTGAAACAAGGGATGCGAATATAATATTCGTTAGAATTATAATTATAAAAAATAATAAAACAATTTTTTTTAAACAAAAGTGCAAATATTATAAAATATGTAAAACAAACGTACTTAGTATGAAATTAAAAATAATATCTATTCATTTTCCAACGGAATAAAAGAAAATTATTCATGAACAAAATATATATCTGCTTTTGACCGGCATGCAGATAAAGTGTGAGTAAGTTTGTAGAATGTATATGAAGATGAGTCTTCTGGAAGCAATATGTAAAATTAAAATGTGAATCTTGTACAGAAGGTTTTAAGCTATACGTAGGTGATTCTATTTTTTTAAGCCTTTAAAAAAAGGTGTCGGATACACAAGTTGTTTTTTTTTTAAATTTTGTTACGTACTAGTTGAAGTATAGTCAGTCAGTTCTTTGCAGTCAGACTCAGAGTCCATGAGGCTGCGAGTACCACATGAGTACACAAGCATCTCGAAAATTAACAGGGTAGATGATCCTTTAATGCTTCGTAAGGTGTCTAAATTTAGAAGAAGAGGACCAGAGATTTTTTGTATCAACTTATAGTGTCAGCGAGTCTGAAACTTCCAAATGCTTCTAAAAACGAGTTGGCGTTAGTGCAGCGCCCCTGCGACGATCGAACCCCAGACTCTCCACTTAGTAGTCCAGCACCAGTAGCCACTACCTCCAGTTTTGGTACCATTCAAAAACTTTGACTACTTAACAATTTAAAGCAGCACATGTATACAACCGCACTTCGGCCAGGAACCTAGCATCAGTGCTGCCACAAGAGAAAAAATTTGCGTAGCAAATTTGCGTAGCAAAACTTAATTTGTGTAGCAAAACTCAAAACTCCAAAATATAAATTTTTTTTCGAAAACAAACAAAAAACACTTAATTCTTTATTCAAAGTAAATATTTTTTTAAGGACTAGTACAAGTATAGTTGGTAAACTATATATTTTACAAAACTATAATCAAACAAAAAAAAAAAAAAAAACATTAAAAACTTCACTTAAAAGGCGTTTTGCATGTAAGCATTGCCTTAATTACAAGATTTTTGTTCTCATTTCGTGCTTGAAAAAAAAGTAGCAAAATAGGCGTTTTTAGGGAGAGTGCGTAGCAGCGTAGCAAACGGGCAATTGCGTAGCAGTTTTGCTACGATCGTAGCAAAGTGGCAGCGCTGCCTAGCATGCCATTCATACATTTTTTTTTAGGGTTAAAGTTACATGCACTTCGGAAGCCAGCAGTATTAAACGCGCCAGCAGATAATTATACGCGCTGAAAAGAGTCCCTGATGTTCCGCCCGATGTGTTTCACTTCTTTTTAAGATGATACGCGATACTATTAATAAACTAATAGTCCAGGTTAGATTAAACGGACTCATAATGTCGAAATTTTGCATATAAATCGATTCGGACTTTTGTATAGTTGCTCCAGAACTGCGTTTGTTTGTGATTAGTCGGTCTTACCGGACTGGGTAAAAGTCGATCAGTTCGTTGACAAATGGTCAAGGAGTTAAGACAGTACAGCAGGTCTCGTATGAAATGTTAAGCAGACTGATTATACGTCTACATATAACTACAGCGGTTAGGAAGTTGTCCCGACTTTCCGTCGTTTCGGACTCGCCAGCGTTCATTTTAGACGCATATGCTATGAGCAAAATATTTTAGCTATGACAAATTTTTGTAACACACACTTATAATAAGAGGCTGCAAGATACCAGTTTTGCGCATCTTAATGATTTTCAACTGTGTAACCTCTTGCAAACGTAAGAAAAAATGTCGAGAGTACAGTTGTTCTGTAAAAGCTTCTTATTTAAACTGTTCGGATCGGATTCGGCATTAAATTGAGGGTACACTCCATTCGAAAAAATGTTCTGTTGTTGAGTGGAAGGTTACGTATTAATTTGTCACCGAGTATACTACGAAACCATTCCTCTTAACATGTAAATATAACAATTATCCAATCCAGAAAAAGCTTTGCGATAAGTGGCTTTCTGAACAAAATCATGGGAAATAAACGGGTGCCAAAATGTTCTTAAAATAAGTTTGACTTCGATCGTAGATTTTGTTAAATTTTTTCTAACTTAATAATATTTTTTCAATATTTCGCAGTGAGCTGTTATCGATCCCGTTCACATCAAAACTTTCAAAGTGTCAATATTCCAAGTTTATTAAAATTTGCACTGCCGAAAGACCACTCAATTCACATAGAAACCTATACAGATGTTCCACACTTTACAGTTTAAAACCACCTTGAATTGTTTCGCATTGACTTAGTTTAAGTTGCAAAACTACACAGGCGCTACTATTTCGCAGCGGATTAGTGAAGCAAGCCACCGCCAAATTTTTATTATCTGTATACGGACCGCCAAGGCGCAACTCACGTCACAAATTTAAGAAACTTCGTAGGTAGCCATAGTGAACATCTAATTTAGGGTTTTCCTAGCTCTTGCTTGCTTAAAGCGAATGGCGCCAAAAAATTTTACCGGTTACAAATAGAAACAGAAGCATAAAAAAACAACATCGACTTATAGAAAATTGCTTGTTACTAAATATAAATGATTTATATTGCGATCACGGCATATGTGATCCATAATCATCTAATGTTGAAACCTTTTTTTCAATATTTTTCTACAAGATGTCGTTTTTTTGTTAGGCGTTACTGTAGGAACGACAGAAAGTCGCTTTTCTATTTACGCTGCTGAGGAATTTAAAATTTGAGTACGGCAGGTTTTCTTCTCTTATTCGCTATAAAACAGTAGCGCCCTTGTTGTCCAAAAAGATTTCTTTCTCGCAGGTATATGTCTTAAATGAAATTCACAACAAAATGAAATCAGTCAAAGAAGGAGCCAGTAGTTACAGTCGATGTCGAGACCAATTTCAAAATGAGGTCTGTTCTTTTAATGGCGACAGTAAACAAAATTTATTGATTTTTCTAGCTTCGTCCCATCAGTGGAAATTGTATGTACTATAGCGTATTCCGTCAGAAGAGGGCCTTATTCATGATTAGAGCTGTTACGACTTTTCGAAGGGTTTTAAAATACATTTCTGTATACTATATTCGCTATTATGTTCTTTTGAAAAGTGTTTGATGGGTGCAAGATGCATTCCTTTCTTCTTGTCTCATTACCAAGCACCAGGACATTCATTTGAAGAAAAGTCAAAGGTTCATAAGCTCTGGAGGAAAAATTTGACATCAGTCAAAATGCAACATCTAGCTCTAGATAAATGATTAGCTTCCATCAGTAACAATATGAGAATGGATATGGAAAACAGGCTTGCCAATGACTTTCTACAAATTAAGCCCCACCATCAATCAATGAAAAATGTTTATGTGTGTGAATACATCACGCAAATAGGTAGTCTCCATGCATTGTTAATTTTTTTTCGAATTCAATCTCAGTTCTTATCAGTACCAAAGCGAATAATCATTTCTACTGCCCTAAAAATCAGAATCAAAATATATCCTCACATTATTTTGCCTCTTCATTGAATGTCAGTAAGTTAGATATCAAATATTTTCTTTATTTCATTTTTACGTGCATTCACTTTGTTTCGAAAAATTTTAATTTTTAAAGGAAAAGTGACAATATAAAATAAAACTTGAAGAAAATTAAACCTTTGTACATAGAACAGCAAACTCAAAATATTGTAAATACATAGTTAGACATTTTAAATAAACTCCTTCATATATAAAAATATTTATGTAAAAAAAGACATTTTCACATATAATTTGATGATACTTTATAATAGTGTTTCATAAAACATATTTCTCGCCCGAATTTACGTTCGTCTTCACTCAAGGAATTTATATAACCATTTATTTTGAATATGGAAAACTATTCAAATAAAAATTTAACTGCTTGGAGAACACGAAATGAAAAATTAGTTCTTTAAATTGGGCGAATAATCGACCACTGAAATTACTAGAATTTTAATTTCGTCAAACATTATTTTACATAATATAACACTTAAGTAGGTACATGTGTAAGTAAAAAACGAAACAAGTTGATATGCCGATAGCTGGTGCCATATAAAACAAAATTCCACACAATTCACTCAACAGAATAATGTATATTGAAAATAAGGTTAATGCTTAAGCTACCGGATAATAAAAATGTAACACCATTCAAGTATATTGTATATCAAATTAAAAAAAATATTTTTGCTAATCAAAAGCATTTTACATACCTAAAGAATTATTTTAATGTCCACACCGCCCCTTAATCAGTGGATATTGATTAAAATACCTACGAAATATTTTCTTTTTTTTATTTTTAAATGGAATATAGCACACCACACAAAGTAACAGAGAAATGAATAATAAAGAATTAACCCTAAAAGCATATTTGTATATTTAATAAAAACAAAATGAAAGAAAAGGTAAAATAAAACATAAAAATTTAAATGGTATAATAAAGTATAAAAAATGTTATTTCTTATACAAAGACTGAACATATGCAGAAAATAAAACAACAGACAACAAAATATTAAAAAGAATTGAATTTTGTTTTTATTTATTTTTCCATTGGACCATGCGAATTTCGGTGAGTAATTGACGATTCTGATGGCACAGTCGTGTTGTGGTTATGCAAATAAGTTCGATACCCATCGGTGCTTTTGCGTGGAGAATGCAGAGTCGTTGCGAATGCAATTGAATTTTTAAATTTATTGATCTGCATTTGTTGCAAATTCAACCAGAAGAACGGGAAACGGTATCTATATTTAAATTTCCGTCGTGCAGTGCACGCAATATATTTGTTAACTAAGAGCTGTCACTTTTTTGAATACATTTTGAAGAATCGTTAAGGTGGCAATAGTTTAGAGCTCTGTGAGGGAATATGTACTGCTAATATACACTCACAAACACTTTCTAGACATAAAAAAAAAAAAAAAACAAGTAAAAGTGTTATCATCGGCCTGGCCGATGCTTTGATACCCTCCACTGCATACAAGTCATGCAAAATTGGTTTTGTGAGGGAGGTACCAGAACTACTTGACCGACATAGCAGGTTTTCAATACCAACCTAACGACGATAAAAAGAAGTTCTCTCACCAAATTTCATTCACCTACGTCAATTACTTTGGGCGCTATCGTGCTTTCAACAGACAGAGAGGCATGGGTCCAATATTGGTTTTGTATGGGAGGTACCAGAACTACTTGACCGACATAGCCCATTATCAATACCAACCTGACGCCGATAAAAAGAAGTCCTTTCACCAAATTTCATTCACCTACGTCAATTACTTTGGGCGCTATCGTGCTTTCAACAGACAGAGAGGCATGGGTCCAATATTGGTTTTGTATGGGAGGTACCAGAACTACTTGACCGACATAGCCCATTTTCAATACCAACCTGACGCCGATAAAAAGAAGTGATTTCACCAAATTTCATTCACCTACGTCGATTACTTTGGGCGCCATAGTGCTTTCAACAGACAGAGAGACACATGGGTCCAATATTGGTTTTGTATGGGAGGTACCAGAACTACTTGACCGACATAGCCCATTTTCAATACCAACCTGACGCCGATAAAAAGAAGTCCTTTCATCAAATTTCATTGACCTACGTCAATTACTTTGGGCGCTATCGTGCTTTCAACATACAGACAGACAGACAGACAGACAGACAGACAGACAGACAGACAGACAGACAGACAGACAGACGGACATGGCTAAATCGATTCAGAATGTGATCCTGATTCATAATATATATACTTTATGAGGTCGCCGGTGACTACTTCTTGGCGTTACAAATGTATGGGCAAAGTGAATATACCTTCCTGTGGAGGGTATAAAAAAACAAGTAAAAGTGTTATCATCGGCCTGGCCGATGCTTTGATACCCTCCACTGCATACAAGTCATGCAAAATACCAGAACTACTTGACCGACATAGCCCTTTTTTAATACCAACCTAACGACGATAAAAGAAGTCCTTTCACAAAACTTCGTTCACCTAGGTTGATTCCTTTGGACGCTATCGTGTTTTCAATGGAAAGGGGGACACATGGGTCTAATATTGGTTTTGTATGGGAGGTACCAGAACTACTTGACCGACATAGCCCATTTTGAATACCAACCTGACGCTGATAAAAATAAGTGCTCTCACCAAATTTCATTCACCTACGTCAATTACTTTAGGCTCAATCGTGCTTTCAACAGACAAACAGACAGACAGACAGACAGACGGACATGGCTAAATCGATTCAGAATGTGATCCTGATTCAGAATATATATACTTTATGTGGTCTCCGGTGACTCCTTCTTGGCGTTAAAAATGTATTTTATAGTACACATACTATTGTTTCTTCATGTGGTATACTATTGAATCCTAAATCACGGGTTGGGTTGGACTAGCCCTGTAAATATGGAGCTTTGCCGCAAAAATATTTACTAAACGCAGTTGAAAGCATGCAGTGCTCTTCTTTTTGACTAACATAGTTAATATGTTAGTTTCGAACACAGTTCACCTGTGCGACATAAGACCGATCTAAAAAACAACTCACCCAACCCCGTGACAACCGCAAAGACATCGCTTTTCGGAAACTCCTTTTGCAACCAGATCTTGGAACTCAGCTTATAAGACTATAGAATATGCAACTAACAAAACCATTCATATAGAGTCTTCAATAAATCTATGGTAGGGACATTTTTACTTGATCGTCCCACCTGTCAAGGAACCGAGCTCCTTTATGTCAAGGAAATTTGTGGGTTTGACAAAAGATATGTTCGACTGATTTCATTTCAGCTTCATCCCTGCAGCTGCAACAAAACTCATTTGTAACACCAACTAAAGTTGCCCCATCGTTCCCTAGCCGAATTCAATGTAACATTGAAAGGTAGCTTCATAATGGTTGTGGGATGCATAAAAGTATTATCATTTGTGTTGTTGGTTTCTGTCAGTTTACATAAATAGTGTTTCTTAAAAGATCTCGTATATTTTTCAAAAGCCATTATAAGTACTGCACATGTCAAGTTCGGCCGTCCATCCCCAAATATATCATAAAATTCTTCTTAAGTGACCCACATCGCCAAATAAAAGCCAAGATAAATTATTACGCCGCGGCATATTCAGCAAAGATTTCTATTAAATGTCCCCACTTATAACTCAATTGGGATAACCCTGTCTGAAGGGCCAACAACAATTTGGGAATTTAATTATTGCTCCCTTTCGAAACCATGCACAAGTGTGCTTAAATATTCCCGTCAAATTCATGTCAAATTATTTCGCTAAAATTCTGCCTCGTCCGCAGCGGGGACAAAATGCCTGACACCGAAGGGTTGAACTAGAAAATAAAACATTCCCCATTCGGAAATTGTTGAAAAGTTAATTCACTCCAACTCTGCGCGAATGAAATCATAGGATGAAGCGAAAAAAATTTTCGTTTTTTTTCCCTTGTAACAAAAGTCATGTCCTCCGGGAGTTTCATGGTGCAGAATATCCCTTACAATATCTTTAACGTTCGTTCAGGAAAAAAAATTAAATTATAATAAATCATCGACTTAAGAGACATGACTCTCCTCATACTTTCTTAAGGCACAAAGCGAGTCCTGATCAGACACACACCTCTGCCTTATGAATTTTCGAAATTAATGTCCTTTTGCACTGACAAAAAGAAGGAGAAACTTGGAAGAAACTTTCGCAAAGCAGCCACAGCAACTGTCTGCATAAATGGGCGGGAGGTGAAAAATTAAATCCAAAGGCTCTTTAAATAATTAACACCCTGTGCTGCTAAGCGCTCGGTGACTCTGAAATGCGGTAGCCCCCGTGATGGTTGTTTATACCATTACCCGGGTAAGCGACGCGACGTGTAATTTAAGCGGTTCAAGGGTGGTACGGATACCTGTTTATGGAAATATTACAAATTGTTGTCCTTTTCTATCCTTGATGGCAGTTGTTTCGTGGATTTCTATTTTAATCTTCTTCAACGAAAGTTTTGCGCAACTTCAAGAAGTAATGAAGAAAAACTGCAGGTAGGTATTGGCCGGGTGACGTCCATGGCAGGAAGTTTCTGGCAGATTTCATTATAAATATATCACACAACCTGAAGAATTGCCTCAGTTTTTAAATACACTTGCAGGATAATTTCGAAAATAAATAAATAGCCTAGGAAAAACAATAAATTCGGTTTCATGGTAAAGCCAAACAAATATAATGCTGATGGGCGGTGACCACATGATAGAAAAGTTACAGAGCGCTGGGGATTTTATCCGGAGTGGTGAATATGAAAACTTAGTCACAATTCATTTACAGAGAAGCATTTTAAATTCGTATATGAAAACATATACCTACCTTAAATACCTACTTAACTTTTCCCTTTTACTTTATGATAAAGGTCTAAAACATTATATTGAGGTACGGGCTTCAGTTGTGGTGATACACGCCCATCCAAGTCGAATTTACAAAAATCTAAACTTTTAAAAATTAAAAATAATGTGGAACATAGGTTTGTACCATGGTAGATATTTCGGGAACTGTGGTTGGACATAAATGTATAAAAGTCACTTAGGCCTCTCAACCATTTTAATCCTGAAATAACAGAACTACATTACACTAACAATATGATCGGGCAGCGTTGCCAGTTTGGGGTTTTTTTTCCCGAGATTTGTTTTTTTTTTTATTTTGGTTGATGGGAAAGAAATTTGTATTTTTTTATTTCTAAGTTACTTTAATATTATAACTAGCAGGTACCCGCGACTTCGTTTGCGTAGAATAAGTGCTTCGAGTAACTCAATTAAAAAACTTTCTTTCAAGCCAACCAAACAGCCCTACACCTTTAAATTCATCGGTAAAACACGCAGACAATGTTTTTATTTCAACAAAAGTATAGATACCCTGGATGAATTTTGTTATCCTTAGATAACTTGAGAAATTATTGCTTCGTCAATTTGTAAACTTTCATCCCAACTTCATCAACTTCACGTTTTGTTTTCGCGAAAAAAAGCCTATGTCTTTCTCAGAGGTCCCATCTATACCTATACCAAAATTCATAAAAAATGGTTTTGCTGTTGTCAAAATCTTACTTTCCCATACACAATAATATAAGGATCATATCAAGGCTACCTTAAGTATTAATAGACCGTCAGCTTCAGCGCTCCTATACAATTCCCCCGCAAAAATTTTGAAAGTAAAATTCTCTCTTAGATTTCCTATCTGTGCTGTGAAGTGGAAGTCTGAAGTGTGATCTGTGAATACGTATGAAGAGTCATAAGAGTATACCTATTATGTTTTCTTCGGCCGTCGACTCTCTTTCGTGGCGTCGTTTGTACGGGCTGTGACCTATACGGGCATTAAGTCTTAAGCTCTTTATATGAAATCGGTTCAGTAGTTATGGAAATTACCTCTTACAAACAAACATTACCTCTTTATATAATAGTGTGATGTGATAATATCCTTTTTGGATATCTTAAATGCAACTGTTAGTATTATTGATTTATTAACAAATTTTTCAAAACAAAACAGTTGTAACAGTTCCTAACAAACTTGTACGTAGTATTATAAGAGACATTTGCTGGAGTTTATAGACAAAATGCCATCAAAATTGCAACATTCGTTGCCATTTCATCGGGAGTATTTATCTCACTATGTTTAGGCAGTCCGAAAACATACCTTCACATTCGCAACACCACTTTTACATGTTGCCATTGCGATTCGTATCTTTAAGTGAAGTATATGTTTAAACATATAGCAAAATCTGGAGATTTTTCTAGGGGAGAAAATGTTGATGGCCTGGCAAAGCCGTGATCAGGAGAAAGAAGGATAAGATCCAGTAACAAAGTTAATTGAAATAGCTAACCAACAAAAAAAGTTAAAAATAAGAAAACTGTCTGAACGGTTGACACCTTTTTCTCACCATCAGCCTCGAAATTCGACTTTCGTGGTTGTAAAGGGTGTTTTTGGAAGGATAATTTTATGCCATTAATGTTTAAATATAATTTCCGCGAAATTATGCGCTCATCGAATGTTTCCTTCAATAAATCGATTTTGACGTGCGGAGTGTGGCATGTAGCGCCGTCTTGTTGGAACCACATCTCATCCACATTCATGCCATCCAATTTGGGAACAAAATAGTCGGTTATCATGGCCAATTGCTGTGCACGGTGGCGAATCGATTCATTCGGGTCATCTTCAACACTTTGCTCTACAGCGGCAATTGTTTCTTCGGTGTGCACTGTTCGACGTCTCTGCGGATGCGTGTTATTATATAGAGTAAACGTAGTGCAAAAACGATCCATGGTTAACCGAATTAATTGCTCTGATGGACGATTATGTCGACCATAAAATGAACGGAGCTTGCGCGAACTGAACCATTATTTTCGAAATAAATTTTCAGGATTTGCAAGCGTTGTTCATTTTTTAACTTGTTCATGATGAAATGGCAAACCAAACTGAATATAAATGACATTAGAGTTGCTTGATTTGACCACAAAATGTCAGTTTTATCTCTATTCAAAAAACCAACCTCTAAAAAAAACACCTTTTCGATTAGTTCTGGTTGATGACTGTACCTACGCGAAGTGTCTATACCGATTTATAATGCTAACACTGCGTCTTAAAAAGCGAAAAAACGAATAACACGAATTTGTTTTTACCAATGTGGTTGCACAAAAATGCACAGGGAGTTCTTTATATTCAGTGCTTTATATATCTGCATTTTTTGAAGTACTCTTTTTAAGCATTATTAAAGAAACACCAATTGGGTATACTTTTAAAATTATGGCGATGTCCAAATGTAGGCGCGAGCTTTGAAATTGTCAAGAGTACCTACCTACATCATCTGCTCCAACACCGAGAAACTGTTGTTTTCTAAAAGAACTCTTTTATATTTAGAAATATAAATTTCCGATTAGTTTAAGGAGTAGGTGCAATCTAAAGGCAGACGACAGATTTTAGCTAGATTTTTTTTAGAGTCAAGCTTAAGTTCCTTACTAAAGGGTGGTTAAATTTTAAGGGCCGATGTTAAATGTGAACCATACCTAAACGTCAAGTTTATTTCTGCATTTCATGTGACATTTCTCAATTTCAGACTAACTCAATTTGAACCATGGAAAGATACACAATCGAGCAACGCGTTAAAGTTATTCAGGCTTATTATGAAAATAGTCAACAATGGATGATCAATTTTCGAAGAAAATCATCTTCAGTGATGAGGCACATTTTCACCTCAGTGGATTCGTCAATAAGCAGATTTGCCGCATTTAGGAGAATGATAATCCAAGAGTGATTGTCGAAAAACCAATGCATCCATAAAGAGTGACTGTTTGGTGCGGTTTATGGACTGGCGGCATCATCGGGCCGTATTTTTTTTCCAAAATGAGGCCGGTCAGGCAGTTACTGTGAATGGTGTTCGCTAGCCCGAATTGGAAGATATGGATGTGGACGATGTGTGGTTTCAACAGGACGGTGCTACTTGCCACACAGCTAACGAAACAATGGCTCTTTTGCGCGACAAATTCAATGGCCGTGTTATCTCACGTGGTGGCGATGTTAATTGGCCGCCAATATAATGTGATTGGACACCGTTGGACTTCTTTCTTTGGGGTTATTTGAAAGAAAAGGTGTACGTCGATAAACCAGCAACAATTCAAGAGCTAAAGGATGAGATAATTCGGCACATTAACGGCATAGAACCTCAATTATGCCTCAGCGTCATCGGATGGAGGTGTGCCGCCGAGGTCGCGGTGGCCATTTGAACGATATTTTGTTACATACATAATTGAACCATACCAATATTATGATAATAAAAAGAAATGACAATAATTTCCCAAATAATTTGTGTTTTTTTCAAAATCAACATCGGCCCTTAAATCTTAACCACCTTTACATACCTACTATTAATCGTTCTTTCGCATTTCTGTAGCCCTAAACGAAATATTGCTTTTATCTAGTTTATGACCACTCCTGGCTACCGGTTTCTTAAGCAATTTTGCTCAGACATGGAAGTCCTCTTTTATAAAACCGATAAACAAAAAGGAATGAAAGAGCAAAGTTACTATTTATTGCCCCTTAGCTAGCCCCGAACTCCTCGAAGCCTTAATCTTTTAGTGCAAGCCTTTTATTTTTCTTATAAATCAACTCACCAACATGCTTGAGTTCATATCCTCTGCAAAAGTCTGCCTTCGGCTGGAACCCATTTTCTTAAAATTATTGATATCTTAAGCTTAGTGTTTGCTTCAGGTTTGTTTGTCGTTTTCTTCATAAATTTAAAAATTGCACTAAACCTGCAAGTCGCGGTTCGTTTTGTCTGATGAGAGAATTTATTAAAAAGGTATTTCGGAGGCGGTAGTGCTTAGAGTGCTTGCCTGCGATTCCAGTGGTATGTCTTTCAGCACTAGCAAAGGACAGCAATCAGACCGTCTGCAGCACAATGGCAAATAAAATGTGCTACTTTTGGAAGCAATAAATTTATCATTTTGTTTCGGCTTGGCATCTTGTTATCTTGAGAGAAGTGTTTTGAAATCGTACAGAGAAGAGTTTAACATCATCACTGTTCTGATGAATGATGCAGAACCTTAGATCTTCTACAAATTGGATGTACGTTTTTTAAGTCTCCCATACACGGATGAGAAGATTTAACCCATACCTCTACAAGCTAAACAGTTACACAATTCACTGTAAAGAAGCTACCCACTCAGCGCCTTAGGTGTATCATATTTGCCAACTCGGTTATCGACGATCGGACAATGATGCCGTTGGCGTCAGTAAGGCCAAGTTGTTCCTAAATGATGCTGATGGTTTAAAAATTAATTCACCGCCATACATTTTCCAATAAATACTGACTGCGATGTCAATCTAAACTTCCTCTTATAAACTATCAAATCCCTTTATATGTTGGAGTACACGCGATTTTCCTTCACTAATCCGATACTATATCTCCTTGGAAAGACACATCCATCGATATAACTTCAAGTCCTTCAACTTGAATCTACCCTACTATATCTAGTTGACATTTAAATTTTTCAATTACTTATCAATGCTCTTAACCAAATATTCACTCTATCTTCTTCAGTCAAGTACAATTTACTTTCCTCTTTCCCCCAAGCAATCCATCCTTATTCGAGCTAAAGCAAAAAAAAAATACACACATATGCTAAGTCTCAACTATGGCAAGACAAAGTCGTTCATCTTACTAGCAGCTTTCTATTTAGCTAAGAAAAATAAATCCTTAAAGGAATCACATTGCCCCGACATTGTACAGCAGAGCAAGAAAAGGATTTATGTAAATTTCTCATTCGTTTTGCTCTCATTCAATACGTATTCGTGAGCAGTTTGAATTGAATTAACATCAATAAAATATCCTTTTGGGTATTGTTGGCAATAAATTCTCCGAAAAACAACAAGAACGACACACTTCCGCGATGCAACACAATATACAACCAATATCCCGAACGCGTCGCGTCGTCACGGAGATGTCCATTGCATGTTGTATCTGCGTACGTGTATCATCAATTGGATATTGTCCTCTTACTACCAATGGCTATCACGTTTGTATGTGTGATTTGTCCTTTTATTTTACTGGAATTCTTTTAAAGGCCAATAAAGCGGATATAACAGTCCGGCTAAATACCACCCCTTCCTTGCGGTGGGTATTGTCAATGGAACAGTGGCGCCGTCAGTTTGAAAAAGTGGTAAATTGTTAGAGGTATTTAAATAGATAGGTTGATGGTTTGTCGTATTTCTGGAGGGGAGTTTCGTTTATTTTGAGATGAAACTGACAAAGAATGCAAATTTCATTCCAATTTAATGCTAGGAAATTGGTAGGCACCGATAGATTTAAGAGAGAAAATCTATTTTCAGAAGCAAAGTAGAGGGTTAAATGCTGTCGTCATGGTAATTGAATAATTTAGGGGTAGATAGCCAAGACTAGACAGATATCTATAGAAATGTCCTTTTGAGGGTAATGCTACACATATGACGTATCGATGATGATGAATCTGTCTCATAATCTATGACATGGAAAGGACTTTCGAAAGTACATAATATTATATTGCTTACCGTTGGCTTCTATGATCGTACAGCAGTTTTTTTCGGTTAAGGGAACACTCCACTGAAACGCTCAGACCCAACTGGTCCATTGTACTTTACCGGGAAGAAAATCCAGTTTCACACATTTTTGTGTTCTCACTTCTTAGAAAATTAAGAATGCACTTCAACGATGAGGATCTTACAGTATCAACAGGTAACACATGAGCACCGAAGATCTGACATCTGATTAGAGTAAAGGCAGGACAATAGAAGGATACAAAAGTATTGTCACCCTCTCAACAAGCGTCGCAGAATATGGTGTCACTTGAACCTAACACACTAAGATGTTCAACCACATAAGTTACAAATAAGTTGTTTGCAGTCTTTTCTTTGTTTGGAAGTATGCGTTCAGCCTTTAGCTTGCCCGCTACCAGGGAGTCGGGCCACTTATAACTGTGTTCGTTTGCAACAGAAAAAAAAACCCACAGGTGCCATAGGGGCATTTCAAGTAATTGTACAGGCGACGAACTTGCAACGCATAAATATCACTGTCGATTCCACCAGAGAAGGAGTATCTCATTCATTTTCTTTCAAAATGCAATGATTTATTTAGGTCAATGTTATCTCACTAAGGGTTTATTTCGCATTTTATTCGAAATAACCCTATCGCGGGAATATCCTAGTTCATTCGGCGAGACAAAAAACAAATTGGTTTGATTTGAAGTGACCAAACTATTTTTAATATCGTTGGTTGCAGAGAATTGTGTTTGATTATGACAAACTTGTGTGATGTTACTTGAGCGATCTTGTAACTAACATGTGCGACCGTGCTACCTCAGCGGCCATCACTCGTTGCTCGGTCGCGAGATGGCTGCCAATAAGGATGTAAACTTTTTCGTGTCTAGTGTCTCATAGCAACGAAAACTATTTTGTGTTCGGTGTGAATGCATCGACGAGTTTTCAACGAAAACACGGTTTTCGGTGTGAATAGAGTATTAGCATATGTAAACCGCTGCCTGCAATACTTCCTTAAGATTCTTATGTTCCTATGTTCCTTTGGAAGACCCGTGGCTATCCGGAGTTTGCATCCCCTTAGATTAGTTCAGTTCGAATTGATTTCGGGTAACCATACAATAAGGAGTCATGAGTAGTATTTCATTAAAGAAAAACTGCAACCAAACCTACTTATATATAAGTTGGGAGCACCCAGAATTGTATTAGAGCTTCTTAAATGATTCTCTCGTTCCAACTGACCCCACTGTTTGGTAGTAAACTCGCAGATCAATCATCGTGTAACCATTGCCCCAATAAAAGCCAATGTACAGAAAGTGCGTCTTAAGGCTAAATCCTGTGATTTTCCCCCCTCGGAGAAAAATCTCCCCACAAAACGCACATATCTGACAGAAGCAGACCTGAAGGGCTAAAACTGAAAGGACTAAACGACAAACACTGCCGACCCAAGGAAAACCAATAAAAAATTCGTTCGCCTCTTCCGTTCTACATTTTTGCACGGGTCGGTTTCATCTTCTGTCGGTCCTGCTGCTTTTTTTTACCCTCTTTGGGCTTGTTGACTTTAGTCCACCAAACTTTTTCTAGGCATGGGGGTGGTTGCCAAACCGAATGACTAAGATGTTTACATTGGTGTTCGTTTTGTTATACCCACCTCTCCCTTCCTTTAGCACATCTCATTTTATTCGAGGATGGATTGGCGATAATAAATTTTCTTTGTTACTCTACCACGTTTTTGCTTCGTTCAGTGATGATCCTTTCTTTCCCCCAACTGAATGCCAATGGGTCTGATGTCTGAGTGGGTGGTTGTGATGCTAAATGCAAAGAAAAGAGAAAAGCATCAATCTTTCATCGTTTTCAATATTTCTAAACAAATATTTAATATTGTGTATCTGCTGTTTTCCCCCCTTTCTAGTTTCCTGCAGATACTCTGTATCTACTTAACTTTTTTGTCGGTGATGTTAAATGAGCGAGCGGACTGATAAAATGCAGAGGGTTGTGTGGCGCTGATGATGGTGATGATGGTGGAACGAACGAACGATTGAATGATTGTAAAGTTCACTTTTGTAAATTTAAGTGGAAGTAAGTGTTTGACTGGAGATGGGTAATGGTTGGTCTATTTGTTTTAGTGAAATTATGAATAACATGGACCATTGGGTTTGTGCACTGAAGTCAGGGTTTTCCTAGACGAAACTAATGGATTGGGATGAATCAAATGGATTGCGGAAATACAATGCAATTTGCAGATGGAAAATAACAGGATAAATAACTGCTGGATGTGGAGGCAAATGTTCGATGTACGAATTGACTTGCTCATGCGGGGAAGTGGTGATTTTCTTCCAGGTTCCAGCAGAGAAACACTTCCGGAAGAAGTTAGCTGCGATGGTTATAAATCATGGAGTATAGACGTATCCTCGCGGTGGGTGTACTATAAAGTTTTATAGACTCTTTTCCGAAAAGGAGAATATTTTTGTAAGATTTGACGGAAGGTTTGTCAAAAAGTATATGCGCTTTGTGTTATTCAGTGTAGCCAGAAAGGATTGTTTGAACTGGGAGCATTTCTTGCCAAGAACTTGCTATGCAGTCCTATGAGAAGTAGTTGCAACTTTCGATAAGCCAAACTTAGAATACTTATTTTTTACTAGCTGCACCCGGCTTTGCCAGTGTACATAAGAAACTCAGTTTCTTAAATATGTTCTTATATCTTTAGTATTAAGTTGCGCCCCATTTTCGCAAAGTGCTTTGTATCCGAAAAAAAATGTACATTTAAAATTTTACGCCTTCAGCTACCATATGAATATCGATAACTAAAGTTTGCAATGTTTTTTTTTTTTGATGGGAGGTGCCACGCCCTTTTGTCTGATTTTGACCCAGAAAATTTTATTTTAATCGGTGGTTTGTTCATTGGGTTGAACAATAAAATCTATTCTCCACAATCATTCGCATAAGAGATTAGACTGCTTACAATTTTCTTATTAGAGCACTTCTATCCACGTTGCTTGGCTAGTAGAAAAAATTCTATTAGTTAAGAGTAATTAGTAGGTAGAAAACAAACTATTTATAATAAAATTTTTACTAAAAATAACTTATTAGTGCGCAAAGATATTGATGAAATTCTATTCCGCTAATAAATTACAAAGTAGGTACTAGTAAATTTGCTAACAATTATTAGACGCATAGTTCTATGAAATAGGGCCCAGGTAGATAAAGTTGGGCTTCTTCTAGAAAAATTAGAACATTAGTTTTGCTAAGCATTTGTTCAGATGTGATTTTGAGAACGTTGTCATATGCCATATGGCATCAATTGTATCAAGTGGCAACAAAGTAAATGTCAAAATAAATATTATTTTTCAATTATGTAGTTTTATTTATTACAAAATTGAAAATAAAAACAAGTCTTTAAATTTGTTACTAAAATATATTACTAATATAAAGTAATTTTAGTTATATTAAATATAAATATTTGAAAATATTAAAAAAAAAAAATTATTGTCCACATACGAATCCCTCTAAGTCGGACCTCCTTTAACTCGAATTTCCCTCTAACTCGAATTTTTCGACCCAATTTTTGCATTCCCTTCATTCCCCCTTTGCATATAAAAATCATGCTCTAACTCGAATTTTTCCAGAAATCCCTCTAACTCGAACAAATTTTTATCTCCCGTGAAAATTCGACTTAGAGGGATTCGTCTGTATATAAAAATTTTGAAAATATAAAAATAGTTCTAATTGTTGCATTTACACTCGGCTTTCTTTGTTAACTTTGAAATTGAAGTTACACAAGTAGGTACATGTACATATTTGTATTATATAACATCAATTTTCTTCATAAGAAAATTGCCACAAAAACCACCTCTAAGCTAATTTGTGTACTGTACCAAATCGAATAGAGTATTTCGAGAAGCTATTCCTTTTACAACGGTGCTTTCTATCTCACTTAAACGTCAAAACAACTTGTAGGAAAACAAATCAAATTTTATATGGCGGGAGATATTATTTATTTCGTTTTATGACTAAAAGTTTATGATAAAGTGCAAAATACTACCTAAAAACATTGCAGAATTACTATTGTGATTGCTAAAAGTTTTTGTGTATATACGTAGTTAAACAAAATGTATTTGGTATACGTTTAAAAGAGCTCACGGGATTTGCAATGAAGCCTCTATAAATAATTTTCAGTGCAAATAGCACTATCCCAACATGAGAACATGTTTCAAAAAGGCCGGCTTTAGATTTGCAGCGAGCAGATTCGATTTCACCATTGAAATCTGCCAACACCCAAATCTGAAGTGGCTTTTAACCTAGATGTTGAGAATGAAGAATACAATTCGCGTGGTTTAATAACCTTTCCCAGTACCACATAAATTTGTGATAAACGAGTACCTTTTACATCTTTTAACCATCCGGCTTCAAAAAGATCCTGGCATTTGGTGATCCTCTGACTGCTATTGCACTCATTTCCAGTGTATACTGACTTTGTTTTTATGAAATAATTGAATTGAAATTGAAGCAACTTCCACATTCCTAGGAAATTCTATTGATAAAGAAAAAAAGTAGGGGTCTTTCCCGACCTTCTCAATTTTTTTCTATGTAGCGAAGTTTATTCAGCGCATCAAGGCCTTTTGCGTAAGCAGATAGCTCAATTTTCATACCTAAGAAAATGTTATTCAATAAGTTATAAATATTATGCACCTTATTCAATTAGGTACTATTAGACTTGAGTTACTTTTAACACTTTTACCAAACACAAATGTGGTAGGCCAGTTTTTATGTTTGATTGCTACAAAAAAAAAACAATATTCTTTCGATTTCAGAGCATTTATATGAATTTTGATTAAATTCGAATCTTGCCTATCTCCCGCCACATAAAATTTAGTTTTTTTTCCTAAAAGTTTCTCAGATGTCAGTTTGTTTTTTTTCTCATTTGACACTGACGTTTTCGCGAACTACTTTACACGCTGTCTCCACTTGCGATGAATTCAAAGCAAAGAGCAACAGCGAACAAAAAAAGCAAACAGCAGAGTAGCTGTCAAATTTCGTTCGTTGGGCATTTCATAGCATACTTTTTTAGTTAAAGAGACAATGCCAACGAACACGCACTGAAAGCTAACAGCTAGCAAAATTGCAAAAAAAAAAAGGCATAGATTTTGGGTTAATCCCTTTTTAGAAAAATTATTTATAGTATTTAATTTTGAATTTCAACGGCACACTTCGATTTCAAAATGAATTGACAGCAAAATGACAGCTATTCTTGTGTTTATAGTATGCGATATATGGTATGCTATAAAAGCATGCTTTCTATAGCAAACTATGGAAATAAAGCTGCTATAATGGTCTCCACTTGTGATATTGAAAGCATGCTTTATCGCATACTCTGAATTCATCGCAAGTGGAGACAGCGTGTTATAGACGAAACTTTTATGCTAACTTAATTTTTTTTATTTTAGTGCCTGTTCTTCATCATTCAAATAAATTCAAAATTGAAAATGTGTTTGACAATTGTCAATGTAAAATATAAATCATAAAAATAGTCTTTCGATCAACAAATTCGAGTTCTTCTGCAGCATACATAAAAGAGTAGCGTGATTGAGTAGGTTCATGAAACTTTCAGGATATGTTCAACTAGCTGTGTAGACGCTCACTAAGAAGGGATTTTTCTATATGACCCTTTCTGCCCCTTTTAGAGAGGTTTTTCTGTTACTCACGATACGTTAATCGTATAAACTTGAAAATTTTTAAGTTTAGAGAAAATAAAAAATCATCGAACACCTATTTCGCCTTTTTTTCAAAATTCGAATTATAAAGGTTGAAAAAGAGGATGCAAACTTTTTTATTTAACCTTACTTCACTCAACCTGCTATTACATTCATAAGGCTTGGCCAATCCAAAAATGTTTAAAACGCTCTTTCGTCAATACTTCCCCGAGTATTCTAAGCCATCATTTATCTTTCTGCTCCTTCCAGAGGCAGAGATAGAAGAAATTAAAAACAGATCTATTCAATCAGCAAGAAATTTAAATTAATTTTTCGATTGCCAGCTCTGCTTGGGGGTGAGTGGGTTGAGTATATCGTACCCATGGAAAGCATAACAGATGGATACACATATGCATACCCACAGCCAGTGCGTTCGGTTATTCTTTACAATCGTTCTTAATATTGTTACGACTTGCCGTTCCATATTCCGTTCCGTATCGGTTTTTGACTTTGCGTTGTGTGCGACGGGCATGGGAGCAGTGATGGGACTTCTACCACTTAAGTGGTATTTCTACCACTTTTTACACTTTCGGAAATTAATCTACCAACCTGAACTCGAGATCTACCACCTTTTACTTATCGCTATTCGATAATAATATTTCTTTCCCATCGTTGTATTAAATTGTGCTTACTTTTACCCATCCACACTAAGCTATCAAAATACTTTTCTCTGTCCAGTACTCCATTTACTGCACTAATATTTCATTATTCGACTGTTTTTCTGCGATTGCGTTTCGCTATATCTTAAATTTTTGTGTTTTTTGATGAGTTGAAGTTTTGTTATCCCGTTTTTTCTGCAGTTCTTTTTTATATTGATACGTTTACCTCAAAAACTTTATATTTTTAAATAATATCCGGAGCTATAGAAATTGAAAATGCATAAATTCTTGGTTCCTTCAACAAGTAAAATGTAAAAAAAATTTTTTTTTCAATTGTGCTTTCTCCAATTTGCTTGCATTATTTTAGAACAACTGCTCCCTCTTCATCATCATCTTCTCACGTGCCGGTGGCAAGGAAAACAGTTGTGAATACATCATCAGATTCATAAGAAGACGATTTTGTTTTCTACCACTTTTCTACCACCTTTTTTTAAGGCTATCTACCACCACTTCGCGTTTCTCAAGTCCCATCACTGCTTGGGTGTGAGTATGACTGAAATTAATAATAATCGCAGTGCAGTCTACTCTACGTCGATAGCAGCCCATGCGTGCGTATATGGCTATTTGCTGTGAGCTGTGCGTTTGGTGTTGGCTGAATTGGTGAAGTCTGAGTGAGAATGTGTTGATAAAGCCGTTAACTATCCGGCAGAGTTTTTAAATTCCCTAGACTGCAAATCAAAGCTTTGCATACAAATTTAATCGAAGCTATTATATTGAACGGGGTTTCTCAAGGGGAAAAAGTATTCGTGGCGCGCATTCCTCTGATACCTAATGACCTCCCCTTTAACTTTAAGAGATTACAATTTCCCCTTAAAGTGTGCTTCGCCATGACAATCAATAAGTCTCAGGGCCAATCTTTGAAAAACGTTGGTATAGATTTAAGGGAAGATTGCTTTACGCACTGTCAGTTTTACGTAGCTTGCTCTCGTGTAAGTTCACCTTCAAGTCTGGTAATGTGACTGCCGCCCAATAAAAAAAAAACGAGAAACATTGTCTATAAAGAAATCCTTTAAAAATAAAAACTATTTAAGTAACAATTTTTTTAAAAATGTACATTTTAATAGAGTCCCACGCGGACGAAGTCGCGGGTAACTGCTAGTTTGTTATAAAAGAAAATCAAAAAAAAATTATACTCAGACAGAAAATTGGCTATATGTATGAATGGATATTCGTGTTGCATTTTTGGCATTAAAATAACAAAAGGGCTTTAACTACTTCGAAGTTATATCGGTTCATCATTGTGGCGTTTTGCATATGAGTAGCATTTTGTATAGTACTCTTTCCGTGAATTGATATTGGGAAAGTACTATTCTTGTTGACTTTTATGGAACAGTGAGTTTTTTTTTTATATCGTTCCGTAACTAACCACAAAGCTTCTGCTGGACTTTTATCTATTTAATTTAAGGAATATTTTTGATTTATTCGCCCTCTAGCTAGGTATGCGTCCCATTTAAACTGCCAGACTCACTTAGATTTTATTTGCGTTTGGGTTAGTTCGGGGAACTAACTCCTGTTGATCAAATAATTGGCATAAAATGTGCCGAAAATCTGGAGTTTTGAACACAAAAATGCTGGGAATGGGAACTAGAACGAGAACTAGATACTAGGCCCACATTTTTGGTGTCCACCATACCAAATAATTCTCAGAGTACGATTTATGATGATAAAGAACTTTTTTTAAATAAATTTAAGTTAAGCCCCAGGTCCGCCTCAAACTGAAAATCTATTAAACTACAGACTTTTACTCCTACTTTCACTTACCTTTTATTGCCTGACTTCTATAATAAAACTGTTGGTCTTGAGCAGGTGATGCAGTGTAACCAATCAAAAGGGTCCCTAACAGTCAGTTTCAGTTGCCAGCCATAACACTGAATGTCCACCTACCCAAGCCTCTTTTAATAAGCGCATACTTTTAACCTTCCACTCCATCTAATTGCCAACTCAATAAAACCAAAACTATACATTCCATGACGACTTATGATCTCCCTTGACACTCGAAAAATAATGAATTTCAAATGGCAAATGGCACACTCCTTCAATCACATAAATTATCCCTGGGTCCATAATTTATTGATATACATTAGCTGACACCGGACATATTACACGAAAGTCACAACCGGACCGAGAAATGAAGTCGTTCTATTTAATTCATTCCACCAAAACCGCACAGGGAGCGATCTCATACTGCCGCACCGTTCGACTCGCTCAAAAAAAAGGGTATATGTAGTTCATCAAAATGAAAACATCCTCCTTTTAAGAGATGCCGGCAGAAGGTGGCACTTTGCTGCTGTTGTTGCCCCCATTAAGCGTACCCATCCAAAGTGCCCCCATTTGCACAGACCTCAGAGCTCTGACAAACGTTGCTGATATATTACACAGATTTCTCTTATTTCCCCGGGGATAGCGAGCAAAAAATGGTCAGTCATTTGGATTTTCCAGAGCGCTCTGTGAATATTTGTAATTAAATTGCAAGTATACGAATGATACAGTGATGTAATCCAGTGCTCTGCTTGTGTCAGACAATTTGTTCTCCTTCTGTATCCTCGCGCTGCTGATGGTATAGAGTTCAGACACGGAGTGTATTTTCGGTGTTTATTTATGAGTCTCGGGAATATTGTGAAGAAGATTATCCGGGGATAAGTTGATGTTTCCCGAAGAAATTACCCAAAAATATATGGCGCGTCCTAAATCAGCTAGATAAAGGTTTGGCGTGAATAATCAGGTGATTAGGGGAGAGAAGTCTGGGGACGAGCGAACATTGTACTGACACATTTGTTAAGTGCGTTTCATTAACCATGTCTATAGTCCTTTATCTTCGGAAAGTCGATTTAGCTGATTCAGCAAAAGCCGCAATCGCACCCGAACTCGTTCGGTGCCACAGCCGTAAAACTCACTGACAAATCATCCTTTCGGAGCTCACTCAAAAATAAGACATCTCACCTAAGATGCTTGTGCGAACTTTTAGCACAAACGGGCAATTGCAATTACTGCTTATCACAACTGCAACGACTTCGGGAGGGATGCCCGCGGATACAGTATCATAAACACATTTTCATTAGGACCATTAAAATTGTTTGCGAAGAAATTGGAAATTCCTCACCCGGAAAAGGATAACCGTTTCCTTTCAATTTTATTACGTCTTATCCCTTGTGTTAAGTCAGCACAAATGATTGGAAGGCTTCTTAGAAAAAGTATCTGTCCTTGTGTGCTAATCGGGTGTGCTGGTCGGGTGCAGTATAAGGAGGGTGGTACACCAGCTTACAGCTAGCTCAGTGCTTGGATGGATCTCAAATGGTATGCAGATGCATAAGTACATGTCTTAAGTTTGTGTTTTAGTTTCGGCACTTCGGCACGTTTTGAGTATATCGCTCTTAGCCTGGTTGTGTTATTTGGTGAGACTTGAGGATGTTTGGGGTAAGTGCGTCACAATGTTTTGCGGACGAGTGAGTACTTTGGAAATTATTCAATCACTCTTCAAGTGTGTAAACTTCACTTATTAAGATGAAAATACAATTTGGGAATAGGTGTATGCATTATAGGCTAAGACCTTCGCAAACACAAATAGTTTTGCGATAGTTGCAGTTGTTGCGATTCAACCCGATCCCCCCGCCCCCACTGACATTGTGGTTGCAGTTTAATTTTCTTGTCATAAAATGAGGTTGCGGTGAGCTCACATTTAGATTTTAATTGCTTTTGCGGTTCTATTTGCTTTACGAGGGAGTTTCTTTGAGATTACTTGAAGCGAGCACGAGATGCACATCGCCGCCGCATCTAATGTTTTACAATCGTTTTATGTTACATATTCTATGTTGTGCCAATTTTAGAGGTTTTATTTTTTCATAAAAAAATGCAGTTTACTCATCAATCGTCACTAGTTTGATCAGTAAACCGACGAACTAGCTATCGCGAGGATTAATCGAAAACGTACAAGGTTGCGAGCTGAGTTTACTTATTAGACTCAACGAAATAGGCCCTCTAAAGTTAGCCCGGTCACTCGTTTTGGAAACCTGCACTGTCCGGCAAGATCGCATTTTTAACCGTTCCAGACTTATTTTTGTGGGGCCATAAGTCTATATCAACAAGCCTTGGACTCTTGAAGCCCTCTAAGAAAATATCCGTCAAGTACACATGGAACTATCGTTGGTAGTTGTGGCAATAGTGATGGAAAATGCCATAAATCGGTTCCGAATGGTCATCCAATCTGGCGGCGACCGATATCATTTTCTCGACTTAATGGGAAAAATGTAAGACATCAAATAAACATAATCCAAAAGCAAAGCCAAATTTATAGTCGACTTTCTAATAGAAAATTGTGTCGAGTTTTTCTTTGATATTTGGTTTGAGAGAGCAACAACTTTGTTAACAAACATTTTGGAGTGACATATGTAGGTAGCTATTCCGAAATATACCTAATACTTTACGTTCTACGACCCTGGCATTTGCAGCCATTGTTTGCCAAGATTGTAGTGCAATACGCCATAAACCCTTCCAGACCACTCCAACTGACGAGCTTAAATATATTTTTGAATCCGATCTAGCGGGAACAGTATACCTATAGTTGTAAAGTTGTAAGTCCCTTTATTTCGTGTTAAATATTGAGACTCTCACAAGGCCATGGCTCTGAATCTTTTGCCTAAAATCTGGCTCGTTAATTTGTAGGCAACAAACTGAAATAAACGCGTAACAATTATCGTTCAAATTTAAGAAAAAAACTCCACCAAACAAAATTAAAATAAAACCATAATGTGCGTACATAGGTAAGATGTGTCATATCATACCTCATACCCATCTACATGCGAGAAGGTATGCACCAACATCGTTTATACAAACAAGACATTTTTACATAAAACGCCTGTTTGCATAAATATACACAATTTATATTTTCATACATTTTTACAACCCCTTTGAGACGATTTTATAAATGTTTTGTGACATATTCGAACGCGTGCACGCACGTATAGACTATCTCGTCTCACCACCACCCCAAAGCATACGATTGAAGTGTAATCTGTAACCACCATCAGGACTGTCTACCGCAAACAAAAAAGAGAAGAATCGAAGCATGGTGTCGCTTTAAAAAAATCCATGTTGTTCATCACATCCTTACGACTTCATTTTTCGATTTTGCCACCCCCAATATGTTGCGAGAGTGCAGGGTATCGAAAGAAGGATGTTTTACGTCGGGAGTGGGCTTACAAAACGAACCATACAATATTCAAGCGAATATAAATAACTCATTCGAATATATAATACGGTTCGCAGAACGGGGGCCCAACTGGGGTATGCTTAGGATATCCCAACTGGTCTCCAGAAAATCCTGCGGAAACCTGAAAAACCTTTCTGTTTTGAGTGTCTCCCCCAGCCCCAGCCATGGTATACCGGTGAACTACGTGAGGGGATTTTTAAATTTCCTTTTAGAGCTGTACTTTTTTCTATTTTTTTGGTTCTTTATTACTTACCCCCACACTCAGAGAAAAATGTCCCATTAAATTGTCAATGGTACGCCCATTGGTTTTATAAGACGTGTTTTAATAAGATTTTCCTATTAAAACAATAGTTTTCTTATGAAATTAAAGGTTTTTGGGTTATTAATACAATGGTATTGAAAACATTATTATTAATAGGGTATACGTTATTAATAGAATGGGAAACACCATTGAAATAATAGTCTTTCACCATAAATATTTTAAAACGCATACTATTGTCCCATTAAAAAATACTATTATTTGTAAATAGATGGGATACCATTGCAAAATCTTTGTATTAATTGTGCCGTCTTATTATTTCAATAGGCGGACCATTAATTTAATAGTTTTTGTTTTTATTTTAATAACATTGACACCATTGTTCAAAATAAGGCACCCAGCAATAGTTAAATCCGATAAAACTATTGATGTAATAGGATATGACTTTTCGAATATCAATCCCATGGACTTTTGTTTTAATAGTTCCATGTGATTAAATATTTTTAATGCCACAAAAAAATATGTAATTAATAGCGTATCCTATTCTTTTAATGTGATGAGTCTTTAATACGTGGTTCCATTTGTAAAATATAAAACACAGGCTTTTATTTTAATAATATATATAATATTATATTTATACAATTTTATCAGTGAATTCCGCTTATAGCGGGACTCCTAACTAAAGTTAGGAGTTCAGTTTGACTTTTGGAGTATTTAAATTTGTATTAAGATTTCTGAAAAATGTGTGGTTCATAAAATCGCAACATCTTTGGCAGATATGTCAATATTTATGTACTATATACAAACACAATATGGAAATATGGATTTTTTGTTCGACTGAGCAAAGAAAATTTGAAGTGCCCAATCAAAAACGACATAACTTTAAGAGTTTTCAGAGCGTTCATCAAAATTTTGAAATGCTAAAGAGTTATATTAATGCTCGAGTAACAGTAACGTTGGCATTATTTGTTATTCGATATTTATTTGAAATACATATTTGTTCTTGTTTTGTTTGATTTTTGTTAGGTAAAAAAGAGAAATAGATTTACAAGTTTCAAAAAACATGTACTTATTATATACCTACACTAAATTTAATAGTGTAGGTACAACTACATAAAATTAAACATTTTGTCATAATTACATAAAAATATTATAAGCCAAAATTATAAACCTAAAAAAGAGAGCTTTTTTGTTTAAAGTGGAAGGTCATATTTTTTAGTCCTTAAAAATGTGATATTTGATGGGACTAATTCGGTAGCATTTTGTGATTGTGAAAAAAGTAAAACTAAGTGATAAAAGAAACAAAACAAATAGGTAAGTATTTTTGAACTTCTGTTGTTGAGTTCGCAAAATATGTTGTAACATTTTTGTGCATGCTTTTTTTCAGCAAGGAAAAGCAATTCTGGAATTGAAATTTCGAAATCTTATTTCTGTTATTATAAGAAAAGAATGGAGTTAAATGAAAAACAAAAATATAAATAATTTTTTATTTAGTTAAGGAGATAGTGTTTAAAAGCACTTTTGATATATCCATAATGTAAACAAGAAACTGTTTATTTTTTCCCGCTTAAAAATACTAGTTGGTTTATTGTAATGGGATATATTCTTCAGGTTAATAGTATTCCACATTAATATACGCGTCATTCAGTAAAAGTTCCGTTAGAGTAACTGTACACAATCCTGTAAAAATGATTTTAATAGTATAAAACCCATTACTTTAAAGGGATTCATATTAAAAGTAATGGTATATCCCATTATTAAGCATGTTTTTCTTTAAATTCTTATAGTAGATCTCATTACTTCAACTGTATTAAAAGTATATCCCATTGGTAAAGAACAGTAAGCGTAGTATATAACAAAAATTTTGCTGGTGCAATTTTACCATTGCTATCGTTGTCGGTATTAAGTGCAGTTCGTAGTGAAAAATCAACATTTTGTAATTAAAAAAGGAGTGCAACTCAGGTATGGTTTAATGAATTATCTTTGACAATAATAGTGATTTAAGACTAGACAAAACTTTTTTTAATAATTTTTTGAAGTGCATTAATCCGAGAGCAAAAAAAACATTTTTTGATATTGTTTTGCATGTAATATCCACAAAATTCAGTGACATGTTGCTTGCTCACGAATACGGTAATTCGGTAATTCCTGTTTGTATATATTTGTTTATATACCTATATTATCGATTAAAATTATAGAATTCATTGAATTAGAATTGTAATTGAAAGGTAGCGCACAATTTAAAATATAGCGTTCGGTTTCATGCCGAAGGAAATAGCTGATTCTTCTCCGTTTTATTTAATATTTTTAGAGAGGATGTGGATATTCATCTGGAATGCTGCACGATAAGGCTGTTAATGCCAGAAACAAAAATGAAGAGGTTTGAAAAGACAACTGATAAGTGGAAATAAGGTAATAAATTAAATCTGTTTAAACTTTTTGTTGAGTAATTGTTTATGATTCTAGAAACAACCAACTCTGATCATCCGACGTATGAAGCAAGCCCTATAAATAGTTCCGAAGCTGAGCAAACCATTATATGGCTAGCACATTACTTTGAGCCATGGATAGAAGTTCAGGCGAAATGGACTGAAGTCGCAAATAACAGCACAATAATATCAACACTGAAGGCTTAAATATCCTCACAAGATGGCTACATTCTCTTGGACAAACATTGGTAGGTCGACATATAATTCTTCTCATTATATCTATGTATTGTACACGGTAGAGCATAAGTAATGTAATATGTGATCAATTTATTTAATTGATGAATATCTTTTTTCTTTCTGATTTTATTTAACTTTGACATTTACTATAATTTAAACTATTGTTATTTTTTACAAGCAACTTAACTTTGTTCAATTTGCATGCAATTTAAACCTGCTCTTAAGGAATCTGCAATCGTTATACAATTAACAACAATACTCATAAAATAGAATAAAATATTGTTTTTTTATTTATAAGATTTAATTTTTAAATAAAATAAGATCTAAATAATTTGTTGATAAGAAAAAAGAATAATAATAAAATGTAATACCTAAAAATATTTTGTTGTTTCAATCACTATTTTCATCATATTTCAGCCCCATTGCAACAACGGTATTGGGTTATTGTTGCAGCAATACGGTCCTATTATTACAATAGTAAATACTATTAATTACGATAGGGTACACCATTTATAATTAATGGGAGCCTAATGAAAGCAATGGTATTAGGTTATTGTATTAAGAGTACAGTCCTATTACTGTTATAGTAAATACCATTAGTTCCAAAAGGATACGCAACTATACATCTATGGGGGCCCCATTGAAACAGCAGGATTAGGGTGTTGTTTTAATAGTACAGTTCTTTTATGGTTAATAGTAAATACTATTGATTAAAGAAGTTAAATACTATAAATATAATAGTATGTTGTAATTATTTTTATCATACTTTCTATTAGTTTTAATGGTATTTACTTTTGATAGCTAATTGTCTTATCCTATTAAAAACTTTCGAAAACAAAAGTGCATACTATTGTTAAATAATAAGACGAAGTATTGAATCAAAAGGGTGACAACATTAATATATAAGAAACATCGTACCATTACTATAATAGTTTTGAAATTATTAAATCAATCGGATGAACACCATTGACCAATTTTAATGGTAAAAAAGCATTGAATGAATGGCTTTTCCTATTGATATTATAGTATTTTTTTCTGAGTGCAAGCAGCAACGGTTGGTGCCGTTTGGAGATGTACACAATGTTTACGATACATTGGTAAACGAACCGTGGAATGCCAAAGAAAAGGGGTGTTAGTGTAATTCACAGGAAATATGATGATTACATCCGGAATTACAATCTCTACCTACTTCACATTGGAAAGCTATTTAAAATTGGTCGAATGCACTGCTGTGGGACTGAGCGTACAAAGTGCTAATCATAGCACTTCGCATGTTTTGTTAAATGTAATCACATGCGTTATTACCTAAATCTGGTAAGGGTGCACATTTTTCGCAATTATTTAAAGTCAATCGGAATGAAATTTTATAAATCAGTGCAATTAGTCTGGACACAAGTCCTAAAATTAAATTAAGTCAATGGGTCATTAGAAAATGAACAGGGAAATCCGTGCCCTTCTGTTCTTAAAGTTACCATATAGCTAGTTGGTAAACTGCGAAACATAGCTCAGTGAATTTGCAGACGAAATGCGTATCTGTCTATGTTAGAAGGATGTCTTTAAAATTTGCACCTGTATAGACAGTTTTACTTTTGTTATTGTTGTATGACTTGTTTAGTATGCAGCAGGACAATCATTAGGAAGTGGTACAAGTGAAAGGTTCTCTGGACCAATAAAGAGCGATAGACAAATACTAAACTTGTTGTGTTACTATTTCTATTGGCAGTTCAGGCTATTACAGACACAAATAGTATTGGACGATTGATACGCAGTTCTTTAGTTCTTGTATAGTTCGTCTATAGTCTTCTCCTACAAAAGCTGTCAACACAAATGGTGCCCTTATTTTAAAAGGAATCTCTCTCTCAAAGAACCTTCATCTGGTATTGACAAAAGGACAGCGGCCATAGGAGTATTAGACAAAATATTCTTAGTTGTTCTAACTCCAAATTGCGTATTGGAATGTGTAATTTTTCGTTAAATTTGTATCGAGAATTTCACCAAACTTTGTGCTCCATTGTTTTATGCTCTTTAGCATTCACTGTTGAGCAAAATGACGTTGAAAGAGTAAAGCGCTCTCTGCTACAGTTGTCACATTCCCTTGGAAATGCACGAAGGACTGCAAATTGAGAAGATTCTCAGATCTCAGTATGTTTTGCTTCTGATGGGGCACCTCAGCGTCGCCCACACGCAGGCCAGTAAGTGTGGTGGATGCTTCTTTCTGTCCAAAACTTCTATTTAATAAACGTACTATTCCGTAACACAGGATTCGCTGTTTGGCGGAAACATAATACTGACTGACAGAGAAAGACCGCGAGTTGAAAATGGCTTTTAATAAAACATGGACGTGTATTTGATTCATCCCTTATCCAGGGTTTAAAGTTTATAAAAATATTGAATATTTTCCGATCGCATCTGTCCTTAGAGTTCATATACGCAAAGCAGTATGTGCATCATCGTCCATCGTTTAATACAGAGTCTAAGGGAAAGTCTCCAAAAAGAGATAAAGGAACAGATTTCGATCCGAGCTAAATTTCTCAAGGAGTTTACACGTAGGTACCTATTGAAATTTGTCCTAATTCCAAAGGGAGGTAAGCATTGGAGACTTAAATCAAATTTTACCTCATTTCAAGCTAAATGCAATTTTTTAACAGCGCATACCATAGCCAACCAGGGTAGGAAAAGTGACGTAGGTCGGTAAGACCAATCTTGCTTTTGCGTTCAGGTTACATCTTACATCTAGATAACTAAATTTTTCAATGTGCCCTCGGACTTGGTTAGAAATAGCGAATTACGCATGCGGCTTTTTTCTTTTATATTATTTTCTTGTACCTATTACATTATGTACGCTCAGTAACCATAGTAAGTGCAGGAAAGGTGCGAACAGTGAGACACTATATTTATATTCTAATGTTTTCAGGAAATCTTGTCAAATCTTTGAGTATATTTTTAAGCAAATTTTTGTAATGTTGCAAAAGAAGTTTTAGTGAAAGAACTCATAAGCATAAGAGCCTCACATTAAACTGAAACGAAGAAAAGTCAAACTGTCGCACTGTTCGCGAGCGATTCTACCAGTGAGACGGACAAAAAAGTCGTTTCGTTAAATCTCGTGGTTAGAAGCGCTGTTAAAAAGTTTCTTTAGAGCTTCTGACAGGAGGCGTTATAGAAGCAAAAAAATGTCATGTAGTCAAAAGCTTGCGATTTGAAGCAATACAGTATACAGAAGCACTTTGTTCCTCCTAACTTACTTATGAAGGTATAAATTAATTTATGTGGTCATTCCGTCCACCCAACCATCGTTCAAAAAATCAGGGAAAGATGACAAAAAATTAAACACTTTGCACAGTGAAAAATATGCCAATAATGTGATCAAAAATATACACTTTCCGCTCATATAAAATTAAGTACATACATAATAACTTCGGTCGAGTAAGCGCAAGTTTATTGCAAGTCCTAACGAAACTCAAAAATTTTGGGGTAGTGTACTGGTCTACTCTCAGTGCGATGCATTAAAGTAAAATGTAAATTATAAGGAATATGTGAATGTAATAGGATAAAAAAGAAAATGTAAAATTTGAAAAATTTAATGAAAACATAAACATTGTAGAGTGGAACCTGAAATGGTTAAGTTGGAAGTGAGTTGTTTACAACCCATTAGGCACCAAACAAGTTCTACTCCCAATTGGAGACTTGAATCTATCAAATAAGTGGAGAGTTAAGGGAGCTAATTTGAGAACCATTAGGTTTGTTCGTGACGAACCGGAAGTAACTAGAAATCTCCAGTAGATGTCGAAGCGGAGTATAAAAAGGCAGATTTGAGATCAGGGACCCATAAAAAAAGTCATAAGGCGTAAAATCATATGATCCAAAAATGCTGAAAATGATTTTGTGTTAAAATTCTTCGTTTTCTTTCCTCATGTCCAGAGCCCAATTCGAGAACGTGCGTCGCTTCATATGATCAAGTGACTTTAGTTCTTGAGTAAGGGTGCAGTCCTTACAAGATCACAATTCTTGAGAACGCTTGTTTGCGATGTAAGCCTCTACGGCAGCAATTATTCTCCACACTTCGGGCAAAATGAAGTCTCACTGGCACGGCAACATCAAGCAGCTAATATTTTGACTCAAATTTATTCATTATAGACTATAAATTACTTGCCTACTGGGTGAAAAATACGGCCGAAAATTGGCGTTAACGATCTTAAAGTTCCGATCACCGACTCGGAATTTCTGTAGTTAATTTTAATTATTTGTAAGGTTTGTTCCTTCGTGTATTTCATCATGATGAAAATGTTGATTTCACTTGATATTTTGACATTGACAGTTCGGTAATCAGTTTAAGGGCGCGTTCACACTGAAAGTTTGAAGTTGTCAAGTTGCTAATGAAAGACCCTCTATAAGTAAATACCTGCGTTAAAATGCGTCATATGTGTTTCCATTGGGCCTTGCGGGAATTGAAATAACCTCGATAGCACCTTACCGAAGCCAAACTTCGATCGCAACAGCACAAAGCATGTAGAACGGGAAATAAACGCTATAACCAATACGAACGGTACGGTCGCACGAATTACGTCCGTCAATTGGGAAGTTTAATTTTTCTCCTCGACCCAGACCCAGACCCAGTTCACTTTCCCAGCGACTAGCGATATTGATGCGAATGAGAAAAGTGACCAACGAATTACGAAATAAAGTTTAGGTGGTGCTACAACGTTATAATCTTATTTCTTTGTTGTCACTCCCTTATATAGGAGAGCGAATATGCAAAAATTGAAGTAATGTAAGGTGAAATACAAAAAAAAGTCGATAATGTGGCGACCCTTGGTAATACAGCGCCAAATAAAAAAAAAATGATATTTTTACATTATGCTTACACTAGGAATTCATTTAAAAACTACAACTCAATTTATTTTAATTTATAATAATAATATAATAATTAATAGCGTGACCCAATAACAAACATGTCTGTGGTCTGTGAATGCTTTTGGAAAAGAGTAAAATGAGAAGTCTCACTGTTTGCTCTCTCTTAATGTTAGCACTCCGCCTCTAAGCTATTTCTGAACGTAAGTTAAGTTGTTAAATATGGAACACTGATTTCACTGTTCGAAAAAAACGACTTGGGAAACACGGGCGGGATTTAATATGAAAGGTAAGTTACAAAGCTCCTGGGACCTGGGATCGGGCAAGGCCGGGCGGGTTCAGCTAGTTTCCTTATGTATGTATAGTTGGCCTTAGTTGTCATTCACTGCAACACAATCTAAAATCCAATTCGAACATCTTTAATCCAAGAATGTTGTGACATTTTATTTTTTGTATTATTTTATGAATACGAGCAACTTCTGCTTAAATTGTTTACACAAGAACATGAGTACATTTCAGCAGTATTTATTAGTGCAACATTGATTTCAAACGCATTTTTTGAGCTATATATATTTTTTGTGCATGCATTACTAGAACTCGATTTTGTATCTCCACATTTGCCGCCTCCAGAGTGCAATTAGACTACTTGCAATTAATTATAAAATAGTCTCCTAATCAATCGCACCGTAAAAAAATATATAATTTCCGTGAACGATAAAATACTGCATCCCATAAAGAACCCCGCCAATCCGCCAATGTACACTGCAATAAGGATATCAATAAAAGAGAACCAATAAAAACGGTCATCATAAATATGAGATATGTCATACTATACCCAACACATCGGCAAATGAAAACAGCACATCCCTTCGCAATTGCATTTTTGGGTAATCAATAATCCCCCACTGTAAATTTGCTCCCAGGAACCAAACCCTTGATCTCTGTAATCGACACAAAAAAACGAAAACAAAAAACTAAACAGAGAAAGGAAAAGCAATTCACTTGCACATTTAATTCAAAGATCCTGCATCCGCTGGTATCCTCTTGTCAGAACACAAAAGTCAAGTGTGCATCACCCCGAAATTTTTTCATATCGAAGAAGCATCTTCGGCATTATATTGAATTTTATGCGAACACATAAAAACTATCGCAATTGTTGCAGATAAAAAAGGACCAAGCTGAGTGAGGAAAAAAGAGAATGTAACTGGGAACAAGGCAAGCAAACTGCTACCATTGACAGTTTTTCCTTGCAGAAGAAAAAATCATCAACGTAACTGAGATCCATTTAGCTTTTTTAGCAAGTTTTCATAGCGCTCTTCAGCATTCATTGTGACGATACAGTCCCAACCAACTGATGTAGGTATACATGGATGTATCCAGGAGGAAGCAATAGCGCTTGCTGCTATCATAACTTTCAACACAATACAATACAACATTGTTTTTCGAGTAATAAAAAGATTTTTGCAATCATTGTGAAATTGTTTTCAAGCATGATAGCGATTGGATATGGTTTATCGTTATCGATATGTGTATTGTGTGTATCGAATAGAAACGCGCATTTGAGATTTTTTTTAAGCGTACCTACATATGAAATAAAATAAAGGAATCGGATTATTCTTACTATAGGGAGATAAGATAAGAATATTATGGAGTAGTGTTATTTACAACTTCCGATGCAGCGTCGTTTCGGGTACGGATTTATTAAGAGTGGTTGACGTCTTATACCAATCCGCACCAATACAGACTCGCTATAGTCTAACATGATGATCAGGTTTTAGTTAATTTTACACCCGACTGTTTGATCCGACTTTCTAAAGCCCCAAAATTTAAATCTATATCCATAATATTCACTTAAAAACATGCATTGAACCCGCTGGATTAAAAATGGATTAAAACGCGGATTTAAAACAGTTTAAACCGATTTTAACCCGTTGTCAAATTTCACAGAAAATGGCATTTGTTTTTTTATAGTTTGTCATTTTTAAATTACCTTATTGGATTTGTGCCCAGTTTTTTCTTTGGATGCATAAATTGTGCTGAAAAATACACAAAATGAAAATGAAACAACAGACAACATTTGCAAAAATTTCAAAATTTTCCATACGCATACAGCGTCGTCTGTACGATGAATTAGAAGACGAGGACCTGTAGTTGGAAGCGAATGAATGGAATATTTATTACTTTTTAACATGAATTAAGAAACACACTGTACAAAGAGCTTGTTTTTATTGTTGCTGTTCTTGATGTTATTGCTCACGATAATGTTATTCTCGCCTTTGTCTTCATTGAGATGCATTTGAAAAGGATCGTGGCGCAGGTGGTTTGTTTTCATTCCAGATTTCCCCATTTATTGAGTGGAATATATTAGTAAAGGTGGTTTAAGGTGTCTATGATTCGAAGTAGGGTTCGTGTCAGACCGATATCTTTATATAGATATATAGCTATGTAAGTTTTTAGAGATTTGTTTTTGAGTTTGCATTAGCAATTATAAACCGAATGTGCCGAGGGACGTGTGTGAGGGGGCAAATTGTTTTGCAATTTTTTTTAAGGTACATATTGTTTAAAAATGGTAATATTTGCTAAAATGAAGTTTTGCGTAGCTGTTATTGTATTTTCATCAGGAGATTATAACAAAATTATAGCATAGATATGTAAAAATAGATCGGGAAATATAAATAATTAAAAAACCGATTTTTCTTTTTATTTTTGGAGAAAAACTAAGTACGGGATCTCATTTCGAATACTGATATTATCTAATCTTTAAAATGTATTTTGATCAAAATCGTTGGAGCGGGTTTTGTAAAATCTGGCAAACAAAATAGTACCAAACATTGCAATGTTTAATTTAAAGAAATACTATTGGTTAACATTTTAGCTGAAAGCCGAGTACAAGTTATTTTTTGCCATCAAGTTAGAAATGACCATATTTCTTTAGAAATTAATTTTTGTTACAATCATATGGACCGTTTTGAAGATACATATATGTCCAAATTTCGTTATTCGATTTTTCTGTGGAGAACTGAGTATGTAGTCATGTTTACCTCACCTACTTCGGCTTAAATATCAATTTTGGTTGAAATCGTTACAGCCGTTTTCGAACAAATCAAACTGGTGTGAACATTTTATATGAAAAGTACTATTAATATTAAGGTTACCGTGCAAAAAAAAAAAATCCGAAGTTTGAACAAAATCCGGGTAGCCGGTTAGGCTGTAGGCCTCGGGACATACGGACAGATAGAGAGACAAACAGACAGACATACTGGCAGAATTTTGCGACCGACTTTTTTGAGTAATGTCAGAATATATTAACATAGTTCGAAATTTTGTACGAAGACAAAATCTTTCTCTTACTACACAATCGAGAAAGTTTAAAACTGAGTTTATATTCAGGTTAAACTTCAACCCGGATTAGTGTGAGTGAATAATATGGCCGTAGGAGGGAACCCCGTTTTTTAATATTGCGAGGCCGGTATTTGGTGAGCTTAGCACACGAAGCCATTCTAATTCTTCGACCAAGGAACAGGGACGTCAGAGCTGGAATGAGTTTGAGAAGCTGAGGGAGAGCGAGCGAGGAAGTGAATTGCATTAGAAGTTGTAGACTTCATCATTCAATCATTTATGAATATAAGAAAGGGATTCGAAGATAATAATTTAATTAGTTAGTTTTAGACTTCAAACCAGCCAAAACAACTTGAGCTCAACGCATAGGAGTGGTAATTTCACGTCTATTTAGGGGACTCATCGATCCCATAAGTACGCATTTTTGACGCAAGATCTGTCCTTTATGTTTGACAGCTGGTTGGCGCGCAGGTGTAGACTCGGCTTAGCTCGCCGTACTTCTCTTCTTAGGGTTTCTTAGCTATTCTGCATTAGGGTAATTCTCTAATATCAATCATTAAAAAAAACTCAGCTTTCGGTACATAATGTTTTGCAATAATGATTCCAGCCAGCAGGTGGGCAAACTCACAACACTTGTATCGTATGATGCGGGCTACCGCTCTTTGTAGTTGACAAAGTGTTTTTTTTTTAATAACCGAAAGCAATGATTTTGGAACGTTCTTTTGGGTACACTGCATAGTTGGCGCAACAGGTCCGTAGGGGCCCTAGGCCTAGCTTTGGCTTCTCACAACCATTTGTTTTTGTGTCATTTTTTAATTTTTGGGAAGAATGGAAGGGATTTACAATTTTATGCCGAGTCCAAACCATCCATCCCAATAAATCCAAGTTCTCCTTAGTATCACAGACCATTTAGATATTTATGTATATGTATCTAGCGTTTGATATTGCGATGATGGAGTGGTCCTGCCATATTATTTCTGAATGAACTACAATACCAAGACAGTATTTTCCACAAATATGACATTTCAAGATATTGAATATTTTTTGCATGTACAGAGATTCTCCATTCACTGAACTGAACATTCATTGAACTTAGACAGATTTAAATTGACAGCATAGAGAGGATAGACGTTTCACTAGTACGAGTAGGTGATCCAGCATTAACAATGAGTCCAAAGCAGATGCGGCAGAAAAGGCTGGCTCTTTCTTAGCCGATGATCTTAGGTATATTGTTCGATCGTTCTACGGGAGAAACAACATCACCTAAGAGCACTTCTGAAAATGTCGAATAGACCACTTGCCCAAGAACTACTCTGATTGCAAAACAATCTAACTATGGAAATTCGCTAACAGCCGGTCCCATCTCAGGGCCTCCTCGCATCCGGACAGAAGCAATTAAAGCCAAAAGGAATAATTTTCCATAATATTGACAAACGGATATCCCAATTCCCAAGTCATAATTTGATTGTTTATTTCCTGTGAGTACAACCTGTGAATCTAACAATAAATAAAAAAAACACACTTACGTAGGACTGCACAAAAAAGTTGGAATCATCACAATTCGCCAGGCACTTGCAGTCGATATTCATGGCGTCAGATTTTAGAGAGATTATCTCCTCTGTGGGTGTGCCGGTGCCAAATGGATGAATACCATCACCGGTTGTCATCATTCCACAGCACAGCAGCAGTTGTCAATAACGTGCCGTTATGAAGAGATGTATTTTATTCCGTTCCGCATATCCAGTCACAAAATGAAGCATTATCCAGATGATGAAAAGCATTCCGTCGCAGGCACATAGAAACAAAAAACAAAAAGGAGCAAAAAGAATGAGAGAATATTTTTATATATATCACACACTCGAGATGATGAAATTAGGAAGAACGCGGCGAACAGGTGCGCACACCTGTATGTGATCTGTGATGTGCGATGTACTCCATCCAGCTTTGGTAAGGAGCAAGCTGAAATCCGTGCGATTATTATGAATGTGATATTTATGGATGCAATTGCAGCAGCAGGCGGCAGCGCTTAGGACCGAGGTGATATACGAAAAACGGTATCATTCAGGAAGGAAGGAAGGAAGCAGGATACCGGATGACGATGCTATACAGTAGAGTTTTCACATATTGCCATGTGAATGAGGGTGGGCGACTTAAGGGCCAGTGCGATGAAATCATCGCTCTTGACATGGGTAACAGAGCAGCAAATACATGAAAACTGCGCTGCAATTTTGGATAGATGCCATGTGCAGCAGGTGTGCGATTCCAATTCACCTGTCCGCTATCACCTTCGTGCCATTGAAATAGATATCCACACACGGAATAATATTTTTCATATCGGCCATATGGCGAAAGGGATCACCTTGGCGCGCTGGGAATGGTAGAGTAACCAGTCCCTTGGGGTGTATGGAAGGTGTAGTCCATACGGTATCCAGAACTGGCACGGAACTCGGTGATAAATGGCTCTGTAGTTTTTCTACTTGGTTTTCCTTGAAGCGCAATTTCAATTGAAGATGAAATCGCAAGATGGTGCAGATTATGTGTATGTGATGCAATTAGGGACACGGCTTAATGCCTGCTCGCGGACATGAATTCTAATATGTTGTGAATTTAGCCAGTGATGAGGTTCTCTGATGTGGACATTTCGGAGAGATAGAACTCGCCAAGCAAGCGTGTTCTGGTCGAGCTTTAGGAGCCGAATAAGGGGATGGGAATGGACGAATTTGAAGAGCTTTTTTATAAAAAAACAAAAGAATTTTCCCTCCAAGGCAATTTATATAGAAGTGCCGGAAGCGAATGAATTCAAATCACGCCCAAATATGTACTCTTTGGTGAGCCCCTTAGGATGGGGAATTTAGTTTTGCAAATAATTTCTATTTCGGGACAGGCTCAACATTGAAGCGATTTCGGATGGGTTCTGATAACAGAACAATCGTTGGAAAAGTACGCATAGGCCTCGACTGTAAACGCACGCTTTAAATTGTTGCAGGGCATTATGGCGACTATAACTAAGTGTTAAATGGACTCTCGCACATTTCCGATGTCCCCTCAAATTTGGAAAATAAACTTCTCTGTTAAATTCCCTATCTGCATGAATACATGAGAAGCAGCAAAATGGCGGGAGGTGTTAAACAAAAAAAAACAGAATAAAGTGTCAATGTTACTATGTGCAATTGAATACGTGCCAGTAACGTTTATTCAAAGGTGCGCAGGTGTTCTCTGCACACCCTATCCGAATTTATTATTAAAATGCACTAAAATTCAGTTTTTTGCAATAATTTGTGTATTAACTAATCACTATTTGTAAATGAATAGTTGAAATCAACATAAGATTTTTAAAGAATTGTATCGAACCGAAATCCAAATCTCCAATATCAATAGTTAAAATTCACAGTGACTTGGTGGTAATGAAACTCGAACGGGTGTTCATCTCGCTTTAGAGCACCTTGGACAGGCAAAATAACATACGAAAAAAAGGACAAAAAATAAAAAAAAAACCTTTTCCCTCATAAATCTACCGGGCTTGTTGTTCTCCTACATCAAGCGCAACTCTTTGCAGTTCGGTTCGCACTTCTTGTGTTTCATTTTATTTCCACCATTGCCTACTGTGTGTAGGAACATGAACAAGCACAACACAAGATCATCTAAGATACAACTTACAACTACAATCTACAACTGGAATCGTTAACTGGTGCCTTCTCCGAAGTTGCCAAATTCATAGAAGTCAATTAAAACAGGCAGAACCAAGGTTAGTAGTGAGCATAAGATGACCTAAGTTGTTAGCAGCAACTTTATTATTTCATAGCATAAAATTAGTATAAATACAAAAGTCTTGAGTCAATTTACAATTTGATAGGATAGGAAAAAAAAAACGTCGAATGAAAAACCGTAAACTGAATTTTTTGACGTATGCCCTTTCTACCTGGCACCAGAGAATTTGTTATTAAGACAGACATGAATATATCATCCATTTGAAGTACAACTGCCGAGCGGTCTTAGAAGTTCACTGTACACATTTGAGTTTTCAAGAAAACAGAATCCCAACGTTCCAAAATGGTTCTGTTGAGGAGCTTTCATAAACTCATCATAGCAAAACAATGGGCAAGTCCATGCAGCTACAAAATATTTTCCTAAAACCTGAGCAAATTAATCTTCCCCTTTGGTGTACATAGACATAAATTCCATGGTTCTCAGCTGTACAAACGCTCCTCACTAGAAACGAAACAAAAATAGATTACTTTCTGGATGATTATATTTTTTGTTAGTGTGCGAGATGTGATAAATAAAAAAGCAAACGAAGAAAGGACGAACACAAGCAAGTACACAATGTTGCGCAAGAAGATACTTACTTTTAATTTGCGCCAAACATGAAAGACCATTGAAATCACAAACAGGCAAAGTCCTCCCGCCCTTCACTATTGGCCATTACATGGATTTGTTTTATTTTTATTTTATTATTTTCCCATTTTCCAGTTTAACATCGTCGCTCGTCGCAGCACCACGGAACGGACAGCAATGCATGAAGCATGGAATGTGAAGAAAATAGCGAAACGAGGAAATGAAAAGAATGGCATTATTACTTAGCTTGTGAAAATTGGATTAATCTTGGTCCTTAGTAATAGTATGCTTTCCGGACTCATCCGAGCGTGAGTAAAAAAAGGAACTCGTATAACGATGGCTAACAAAAACTAACAACATCGTCGTTAGGGAGAAAATTACATGCAATTGCATGCAGTAGTGGGGAAGATAGTGCAGCTGCAATAGAGATTAGGGCAGACTATGTGGAAACTGAACAGTGATTTCCGGATGACAATGATTGTAAGTTCGAGCAAAAGGGAAGCTATTCGATGCGATTTTGCCAAAAGTTATACGGACAAAATTGATTTGTTCTGATTTGGCTTTGAACAATCAGCAGGAGTAACTATGTCCGTTTGATGTTATACTGTTTTCAATATTTTATATGCAATATTTTTGTTATTTTCTGTGTTGAAATTTATAGAAGGTTACCGAAAGACTTGCTTCATTTAGCGCTATTTATGGGTAATATTGACAAAATATTGTTGCTTTATATAAACAAGATGCATATAAAAGGTATGTACATATATAAAAGAGACGGACGTGTGTGCATGCATAACTCGAGAACGAATCTTTATACATATTTTCACAAAAACGAAACTTTAATGGATAAAATAGGCGACTAAAGTTTGTTTGAAAAAAAATAAACTGGATAGAAAAAAGGGGAAGTGCCGCCTGTCACTTCAAACACAATAAAAATAAATTCAAAATTTTTAAATATTGATTGATTTCGGTCGTTTCCAGTCTGATTTGATCATGCCGCCAATTAAGGGGTCAAACCAATCACTTCGCAGTTGTATGCACGACGTATGGCAACTGTTCGTGAAAACAAAAACAAAGCAGTTTATTCAGGTTCCCACTTAATCCTGGTTTGCTGAAAAAATATATAAGCGGTATGTAACTTTCTACTTTTTTCCTGAAATGTGGTAATACGAAATTCCTAGATATTGGTATTATGGAATAGTATTCCATATTTAATTGGGGTTAAGGAACAACATTCCAAACAAATTTAAAACGACATAAAAATGATCTGCCAATTAGAAAACCGTCAGGTACGTCAATCGCTAGCGCCACTGGGTTTACTAGAAGCAATGTTGATCTGTTTTTTGAGATTCTGAAATCTTACAAAGATCCATAAAATTTTCCACCAGATCGGATCTATAATGTTGACAAAACAGGTTTTTTGATTTTTCAAAGCAAACAGTCAAAAACTTTTTGTCTTCCCTAAAAAAAAATGAAAAAGTGCAGTTGATAAAAAATGCTCCGCCTGGTTCAATCGCTGAGTAAGAGTGGAGAACACCTTGTTATGAATGAAATGACCGAGAGCATGTTTGTGCACTGCACAAAAATGTCAATATGTGGGCATGAGAATTGAGAGTTTATTGTAAATATTTTGTAAAATATTAACTTTACGGCAACAGAGTCTTCTGCACATATAAAGCTAAGAGCATGAACTACAAAAAATCAAGAGATAACAATAATAACTAACAGACATCGTTGTAAAACTAATAACGTTCCACTTTTTCCCTTTGGGTACGGAACCTTAATAAATAGCATCCAACCAAACTATTGATATGAACAAGAAAGTTTCGTGCGACCCAGTCGTGCACTTTATTTTAATTTATATAATGGGTTTTTCAATAAGAGGTGTTATTTTGGTATTCAAAGAAAAATGCCATTTTTTGAGATAAATGATCGGATGTTTATTTCATACTAAAGAAGAACCTATGCCGTTAATAATGAAAAACAACATCAGCCAAATGGCCACCATGAGCACGTATAGAGGACCATATCCTTTTCATGAAATTTTCCATAACCAAATTGCAAAGTGGCTGCCCTATGTCCTCGATAGCCTCACGAATTTTATCTTTGAGGTCTTTAATCGACACTGGGCTGTTGGCGTAGACCTAATCTTTTACGTGGCCCCAAAAAAAGAAGTCGCAAGGTGTTAAATCACAAGATCTCGGTGGCCAATTGTAATCACCTCTTCGAGAGATAACACGGTCCGGAAACTTTGCCCGTAAAAGATCAATGGTTTCGTTGCTTGTGTGGCACGTAGCGCCGTCTTTTACTTGTTCTTGTGTTAACTGAACTTTATAAGCCTTAAGACCCAAGTCTTTATGCAAAATACGGTGTAATGACGTTTGTGGAATGCCCAATTCTAAAGAACGACGAGGAATGGACAAACCTGGGTTTTCTCCAACACTTTGGGCTACAGCAGCAAAATTGTCAGTTGTTCTTGAGCGACGTGCACGGGTTTTATTCTTCACATTACTAACTTGTCCCAACAGCTCGAATTTTTCCACCAATTTCTGTATTGCGGTCCGACAAGGTGCTTCACGACGACCAAAAAATGCTTTAGTCTTGCGAACTGTGACTGCAAGATTTTCGCCATGTTTGTAGTGAATTTGAATAGTTTCAATGCGTTCTTGAAGCGTGTATCGTTCCATTTTTAGCAATGGCGTAGTTTCTACTTGTCAAATGTCAAAGAATAATAGCTTCAAAAGTGACAGCTAACGAAATAGCGGGTCATTCACAATAACACCTCTCATTGGAAAACCCTTTACCTTCCGTCAATTGCGAGGTATTTCTCATTGTCAAATAAAATAGGTTTAGGTACTCCAACGAGTACCTAAACCTATTTCAAAAGAAATGTTCCCACAGCGTTGCCCCCTAGGTAGATAGGTCAGCGAATGTAGAATCCGAGGTTATAGGAAGACTTTAAGCAAGGAGCAGTGCTGTCAGCGCTTTCGGCACTAGATCTGGCACTTTTTTTTTTTTAAATTAATGCATTTTTATGGCATCAGCCTACGATACATTTGAAGCCACCGTAAGGGAACAAATTTGCCGAATCAACGACGAACTTTTAAGAAGGAACGATTTTTTTTACAAAATGCAATAAAAGTCTTATATAGAACAAAAAAAGTGTAAACTTTTATGATTTTTTCCACAATAAATTAAATATCTCAAGATAACGAAAATAAAATATAATTAAGAGAAGGGTTCAAATAAAAATTAACCACAATACAAAAGTGCATATTTTTTAAGGTTAAACAACTTGTTTAAGTTTTCTGTTTCGCTTTCGTTTATTTGATTACATAGTCATGGCCTGATTAATATACGAACTTTTCCATGCCATCAAGTCAAGTAGGTACAGATGATGAGTCGGATGCATTAATTGCAATGGGTGGTTCACTCCTGTTTTTAATTCTTGCTCCTCGGTGCGGATAAGAAGAAATGTTGATATTTACGAGTGCTTTTACATGGTAAATAATTGTTGAAATTCGCGTTTGGTCAAAATATTGGAATATGGAAAGGTTTTTTTTTCGTGCTATTTTTATTGTAATTTTGTTTTATAGCCGCACTTAAGGGTTAATTTATTGTTCAACACAGTTCAGTGGGAAGTAATTGAAAAGTCCATCAAAAGTGGGCGAATCGCTTCGGTATATTAATTTTGGTTCAGCGTGTGGCTGTGCTGTTTTTGTTATGGTAACATATGAGTGGATGTTGCTCTTACAACTTGTATGAAATGGAGTGTTTAATGCTGTTGCTTTATAGCTGCGAATGAATGACAGATTGATGTAAGCGAACTCGTTTTAAATTCAAAAACAGGCAGTTGAAAGCAATCGTTTATGATGTCTGTAACAAATGTTAAACTTTCATGACAGCCAATGGAATTGCGAAACAATTTTGTGCTATATCGAATGTCTTAACAATTTGTAATTAAATTCGAATCGATAAAGAGCCGATTTTTTAATTAGTTAATGCAAGCGGCCGCATTTTTTTTAAATTGTTTTAGTAGAAATGCATAAATTGGAAAATGGGATCAATGATGCCTGCTATGTGGGAAATGTAATTAATTGACTGCATAAAAGAATTTTAATTAATCCAACGCAAAAGTTTGTACTGCAAATGGCTGCGGTTAAAAGGAATGGAAACAATTTTTTTTAACTGCAATCAAAGCGAGCGATTGGCTTTGGATATTTCAGGGATATATTAAAGCTGTTGTGCTATGTAATTTGATTTGATTTTAATTTGTGTTTGCTGATAATATATTTTGCACTCGAGCGCCTTAGCTTTAAAGCCATTCCGATTTTCTTAGAAATATCTATTTAATAAGTTTGAAGCTGGTGGCCAAAAATGAAGCGACATAGGTATTTTCATAATTTGATGTATATTTTCAATTGTTTTTTTTAATTTGTTCCATTACTTTTTGAAAATTATATCGGTCAAGTGAGCCCCTCCATTGTTGATAACTTGACCTTTTTTACCGTATTTTCAACCGTTTTGCTAGATGTTAGGGCTACACTTGTTTGATATTCTCTTTGAAACCTTCCAGAGTGTGTAGCTTGTTCTCATAGGCCCACAACTGCAAAAAAAACTCCAAATAAAGAAGTCAAGCGTGGTCCAATAACGAGACATTTGGAGACCCGGACACGCATTCTTAAAATTGTCCATTGTTGGGCGAGCTGTGTGTTCAATTTGACCGTCTCGTTGGGAAAACATGTACTTCAATTCTTAATTTGCTTCAACAAAAACTAGTTAATCTAATCATTGTTGAGCCTTGAGAAAAGTAAAAACGCGATTGGCGGTTGCGGGCAGTAGCTGATGGAGTGTCTGCACTATGTAAGGGGACACCTTTAAGTCTTTCCTACACTAAAATGTGCTGCAGAGACAAACGAGTACTGGACATTCGCTTGGCGCGCTATCTGTTCGATATTATCGGCTCATCCACAATATATTCTGGCCGAAACTTGGAGAACTTCCGGCGCTTCTCTTGTCAGATGTTGTTCCAGCCTCTTTGAGTACGCTTGCGTTATTAAAAAACAAAAAAAATATAGAGTATTCTGCGAGTAATCTGCCATGGCATATCGACGTGTACCTATTCCGCATCTGTTTACTTTACAAATGTGAAAACAAAACTGACAGTTGCGGGTATTTGTAAAAGCCCTAGCTACTTTCAGTAGGGTGATACACTTTCGACAGCAAAGTGTGTAGGTATATACTCTGGGCTTGAGAAATACAATCAAATTTATTCGCAAATACACTTAATTTCTATACAGAATCTTAATATGGTTTTGATTTTGTTTGAGAAACCAGCATGCCCTAAATTGTTAAAGAAGTAGGTACCTACTTTTCAAAGTAATTCCTTTTATACTCCAAGAAATCGACAAAGACAATCAGCCTTATTTATAAACCCACCGTAGAGTCTGCTTAACTTTACACACCCTCTAAAATGCCCTTATGCAGGGAAATGCGATTTATAAAGATTTTTCGGACCTAAGCAACGTTGCTTTAAGGCTGCGTAATTTAAACGCGAAAATTTGCGTTTAGAGCCTGCGTAGAGCCTACGTAAATATGTTTTTGCAGCTAATGTCATTTTTGGTAGTGGTCGAATTGGAAACAGTTTCAAAAAGTGAAACTAATTTTTGTTTGTGCATTCATTTCGAATGTGGTGTAAATTTGCACCAAACGAATTTCGTCTGCAAATGCAATTATAACATAGAATTTCAGATTTGGTGGTGGTTGATAGATTATTGTAGTTTTCCATTGGTTTCACTCGGGGATCCACTCATTCTGAAATCCAATGGAACAAGAAAACTGCTTCTGAAAGAATCTACAAAAGTATTGATGAAACGCCAAAAAATAATCTATACGGCTGCTGTCAACTGACTTGTATAAAAAACATAAATTACACTTGTGTGACTGCTTCTTGAGTGGATTCTGACTTCAGATCGAAATTCTCTTCTCAGAATCACCAGAAGAGTATTTTTTGTGCCAATGGAATGGTTTCAGAAGTAATTTTTTCGATTCCGGACGCTTCTTTTTGCCCAATGGAAAACGACATATTATGATTGCAGGTAGATATTTCAGCAGTCCCTCCAAGGAAATTTCGGAATCGTCCCAGATAATTTGGCTTTTTGTTTGTATTATGTATGATTTTCTTACGAAGCTAATCTGTCAACCACAGCTAAGATCAGTTTCAGTTGCAAAAAGTAATAGATTTCAGTGTTTTCTGTAATAGTTTATCTAAATTCTTACCTATTTAGACACAAACCTCGATTAGTAAAGTTACCTCGGAAAAATGTTTATAAATCACAATTTCAGGAAAGCCACGTAGAGGCTGCGTAGATTCTTACGCGATGTTTAACTAAACAACATCGTAGAGGCATCGTAAGAGAAACTAATAAATACGGCTGAATAAATATATACTCTGCGCCATTCTACTCGTAGGTCCTTACAACACACCTGTCTGTAAAAATCAGCCTTTTCAATTGTGTTAAAAAATGTTGACAGCCAAAATATTGGTAAAAAGTGTTCTTGAGCTATTGTGACTACAGTCTGTAAACATCTGGTAGACCGTAATTTTTAGTGTAAAGAATATATATGTTTTTAAACGATTAGCAGCTAAAAATATTAGTAGAGCTTACAGTAGCTGAATTTTTTTTGCAGGTAAACTCCTTTATAAACTAATAACTTATAAAGGTAAGGTTGTACATAAGGTTAGTGATTTGGGATAAAAGGTGACTTTTTTCGCCGCAATAAGATCTTTTGGAGTCTACAAACCCAGCAAATGCGTGATATTTACTCAGTTATGGAGTTCATTTATAGATCTGTCAGACAGTTCTTTTATTTATATATCCAGAAACGTATCTATCTTTCAAAGGATTCTTTTACTGATGAGACAAAAAAGTGTAGAGTATATTTCTATGCACGTCGCATGTTTAGAAAAGTCTTACACTGCTGATTTTTATTTTATTTTTCTGGGCCTTTTCTTATTTTCGAGCCGTTTGTATGGACTATACTCTTTAACTTTGTTTGGTGGACTTGTCCCTTTGCCACTCTCTCCTTTCGGGGTATGATAAATCGTACGAAATGTTGAATACAACCAAAGGGAAGCTTTGACTTTATAATCTGCTTGATCGAAAAACTAATATACCTATACCTACTATTGGCTCCTAATCTTACCATCATCGGTCGTGGCCAGATTAGAATAAAGGTGAAGATACGATGTTGCCTTATAAAATCAAATTCCTTACTCACCTTTTGTTCGATAAAAGTGCGGCACACACTTGCAAATCTTTAGCGACAATTTCATCCGACACTCTGCCAAACACAAGCCATAGCTGTAAATTGGCACCGTCATCATTTCATCAGCTTCATGCGGGAAACGACACTTCCTTTGCTTAATCGTCATTCTGTTGAAAGTCAAACATAACCCACTTCACACTATGAATACATATACTTTGGTATAGCCAACTTACTGTTTTGCCCTGGGCGTTGTAAAAGTTTCCAACGCTATCAACTCGACAGTCGTATAATCGCTCTCGGGAAATGTATATCTCTGTTTCGACATATTCGGAATATCACTGGCACTGTGAAAGTACACATCGTATCCTGTTGATAAGTTTATAATCTGTGCATAGATCTCCCCATCGAGGGGATGCACTGTAACCCTATCGCCATGGTCCAGCAAACCCCAATCATTACTCCGCCAGTAGCTGCGGGCAACAAAATTAAACTCGAATATTCCAAGATATACTGTGCAACTATATCTAGACATGGCAACAGAAAAAGATGTTACGTACTTATAAGAACTGTATTGCCCGACAAGGGTGTTCACCGAATTGCAGATGCCCAGTTCGGTAATCGTCTGGTAAATGTTCATCTTGACACTCGTTCCGCTGCTCAACTCCGGTTCAAAGTTCCATTTCAATTCGAATAGCATATCCAGATATTTAGCACTGGGTATATTGAAAGTTTTATTCATCGGTAAACTTTCAATATTGTCATAGGAGAGACTGGCGAGCTTCTCGATAAAAATACGGAAGTCTTCTTTATCCTCGTCGGTTGGAAAGTTTTCGTTATGAATTCTACATTAAGACAAGTGAGAAATTGGAAATAATTTGTATGGCTTAAGATAAGTATTGTGCTGTCTAGTGGGTTGTATTTCTGAGGTAGGTACTAGTATACTTCTTAAATTTAAAAGATTTGTAAATTATACATATAGAGCAAGTTGAGTATTGAAAATATTGTCTTTTTTAATCTTTTTTTATAAAAGATACATAGATGGATCGAAAAGTACGGCACAAAAAAAATTTTAAAATATACACTGTACCTTCTTTTTTGCCCTAAAAGTTAATGATTCCAGTAAAATCGCTTTTGGAAATAACTCCTATTGGACGTAAAATTGACGCGTCTTCGAAGACTTTGAGCTTTCTACTCGTATAAAAGCGTATCTTCAGTTCTCATCCAATGTTTTTAGTACTTATCCCTATCCCTTGAAGGGTTTTTTTTTTACTGGCTGGGACTTGCAGCAGATAAAATTAAAGTTGTTCCACAGTCTCCTGTAATTTCAGAGCACTCTTTCGGTCTTACCAATAATAGACTTTAGTCTGGCAATTTACGCAAAGACTCCATGCTTTCCAAAATCCCTTTACCAATAAGCAAATATAGTTGCCAGAATATCGCTTACTGTAGGGTTCAAGGTTAATGTTGAGAAGCACATGTTTATCTCAGGCATTAGCTAAATAAATCTCCCTTAATGCCATTTTGAATAGGAGTGTTGCCCAACCACCCAAAATTGCGGTATGGAATTTCGTAATAGGTAGTAAAAATGTTTTCTGAATTTATTCGTTGGAATACATCAATGTAATTGGTTTTTAAGTCTAGCAAACAAGAATATGTACAAATGTTATAGATATTGCCAAAATTGAAACTTTTTTTTTTATTTCTAAACAGTTTCGAATATTTTGATTAAATGAAATGGTTAGCGTTTCTCTCTACAAGTAACGAATGCTGGGTAAAAATAAATTTGATGGGATCTTTTCAAGACTTTCTTGACAGTCGTCGCAATTTTTTCTACAATTCTCAGTACCTTAAGCTGCACAGGTAGATAATGGCTGCAACCAAACGCACTTTAAAAAAGAAGTTTGAAGTATGAGAATCTCTAATGTTGGTGTGGTTTTGTTTGTTGTGAAAAGTTTGACTTTTGCGGAAAATATACACCCCTATCGGGAATAAAATGTTTCCTATTCAGCAATCCGATTTACATTGCTGACAAAGGGAAACATCAACATTTTTTCGCGATAACCCTGATATAGACATAAGAATCAGCATTCAGCAAAATCCAGGCGAAATAATAAATGGAGGAACTTCTGGAGAAATAACAGGTAGTAACAGTCCATTCAAAAAGTCAATAGGATGACACATAGATGACGTTACTAGAATTGTTTCCATATGATTTTTATTTCCTAGCCTTGAAACGATAACTGTATAAATTTGACAGCAATCTGTTTATCGATTCGAGAGTTATAGCATTTTGTGTGAAGCAACTTTTGTTATTGAAAAAAATGGAAAAAGTGTATCTCGAGTTTTGATAAAGCATTGATTTTTGCTGAAAAAAAATTTCAGTGGAAACGAAACAATGACTTGATAAACATTATTCGAACTCTGCTCCATCGAGACAAATGGTAGAGAAGTGGATTTCTGAATTTAAACGTGGTCGTACCAGCACAAATGATGCAGAGCGCAGTGGACGCATGTGTAGTGTTTTTACCATTTTACACTAACATTTGGGTATGCGAAAGCTCTGCGCGAAGTGGGAGCCGCTTGAGCTCACAGTCGACCAATAAAAACAACGAATCTATGCTTCAGAGGAGTGTTTGGCACTGTTTAACCGCAATAAAATCGAATTCTATCGTCGATATGTGTCAATGGATGAAACATGGCTTCACTATTACATACCAAATCTCAAGAGAATGCTTGCTGGAAAGAAATTTATGTCCAATGATGAACTAATTGCTGAAACTGAGGAATATTTTGACAAGAAAGAGAAATCGTACTATAAAAGTGGTATCGAAAAGTTAGAAAATCGCTATACTCATTGTATCACCCTCGAAGGCGAGTTTTGTCAAAATTTTGTTTTTTTCGTACTTATCCTACGGACTTATTGAATGAACTAGTATGTGTTGTGTCACTTGGTGCGAATTCATAGAGAAGAAAACATGGCAGCTTTCGTGTTGAAGAATGTCCACAGCTTTATATTTGTCGGTTTCTAAGTTGAATAGTTTTGGAGGAGGTGTTGATTCGCTGCGGTGAGCGTTTTGGAGGGAACGGCTTTATATACTATTTTCAGGCACCATACAAGTCAACAGTTGGTTAAATTATTGTCAGTTTGGTTCAACAGTCGAGAGGTGTATCAGAATGGAAGTAGCACCACAGAAAAGGCACTCCATATGTGTCATTTTCATTCAAGACCAAGAACTTTTAAGTCGAAAAGGTGGGTCTAGTTACTTTTGTAATTGAAATATTCTTAGTATGGTGCAATGTTATATAGAAATCTATCTTCTATGTATATCAAAGCTGAAAATGGTAGGTATGCTATAAAAAATATAAGAAACAGTCTGGTAGAACATATAAAGAGGTTGCACATGATGCTACAGAAGGGAAGTTTGGAACACGTACTTCATGCGAGCTGCCAAAAGGAAGGTCGGATATCCCGATCCTGCTTTTAATATGAAAATAAGAGTCACAAAGCGATTCTTATACGTATATATGAAATGACTTTGTGCTTAATTTAAGCTTACACGTTCTAAATACTGTTATAGAAGAATCTTAAAATAAGAATTAAATATCTTAAGATTTTTAGATTAAGAATATCCGAGCTTAACTGACTTTCGTCAACGGATAGGCTTAATCTGACACTGATTATCTTGATTTTATCTCGATTTTTTCCCTGATTGTATGGAAAAAGAGGATTTACTATGCGAAAGACGAATTAAAGAAGTCGAGGAGGGTTGTGAAGTAGTTCTACTTTTTTAACTTTTGACTTGCCTAAAGCCACGAGAAGGCATGTCGACCTAAAAATAACGATCTTATACCATAATTCAACAGGTTTAGTTATATCGTAAACCGTGGTGACCTTTTTGGTATCCGACTTTAGCTGATTACCAGCAGTTTTCACAATTCTGTGCCTTAATTCAATCCCGCCTGCATAAGTAAACCAGTTGTCAAAGCCATAAGGGTGCAGCTAGTGGAGAATATATATATTTTTTTTCATTTTCTGTTGGAAAACTCCACCCCAAGGATCATTACAAATTTGGCAGAAAATCCAGTTCACTTTGAGTATCTTATATGGGACTGCAACACAGTGGGTTAAGAGCAAGATGTATGTGCAACTGAAGAGGACCGCACTACGTCTTGGATCAGTTGCCAACATTTTATACTTACTCCAAAAACTCCTCGACCTTATTCTCGTCGACTCGTTTATGGGGACACACAGTGAGGCTAGGAAAACTTGTGTTCCATACGAGCTTATTGCGATCCATTGAGATAACCATCGGTGATGTTTGAAAGCGTTCCCATGTCCTGTGGCTAAGCGATATGATTCCAAAAAACGCAATGCAGATGAACAGCAACCATAAAATCCTGTTGGAGAAAGACCAATGCAAAAAAAATATTAAATAGAAAGCTCACACAATTACAGCAAAGAAAGGAATGAGGACAATGAACGGCGCACACTGGCAATAGCCGAAGCAATTTTTCTTTCTGGCTTATAGATGCACTGCACATTCCCCACCCCAGGATCCACCCCATGCACACTTGTACAGTGTACACGTACACGCACATGGTCCGCTTAAAAGGCTGCCCAAAATAATTCCCAAAAAAGACCGGTTGAAAACTTTATGAGCCATTATGGCGGCAACCTAAATTTACTTTTGGATACCCCCGGACCAATTTTACTGTCACATATAGCACAGGACAGGGACACTCTTCCATGGCTAGGAATGTAATGGATATAATCCCTATATCTCTCTGTTGTGTGTTTCCACTGTGCGCGTAGACAATTGCTTAAAGGTGGCATAGCAGCGAGGCTTTTATATCGCATGTTAGTCGCCGCGTTGTCCTGCCAGCCAGATAATTCGCACTTCGCACCGAATCGATTGCGGATGTGACACAGTTTTTTGTTGAGACATGCTGTTCGGCACAAAATTGCCAAATTGTGTATTTGGCCCTAGTGTATCTCGTAAGCGGTGGCCATCCATTTATTTTTCTTAGTGGGAATATCCAATTGATTTTTTTTTTGTTCTCCGCTTTTCGGGACATTGCCCACATCTTCATGGTTATTGTCGTCACAATGATTTTCGTTGTCGGCTTTCAATGGCCATTTCGTTGGCTCGTTCATTTCGACCAAGGACCCATTATGATGTGTAATTTGTTTTTACTGTAATTTAAGTCAAGTCAACGAATCGGTTTTATTGGATCTCTCTGTCGTGCCTTAATGAATGTGTCCTGCCGCAGGGTGGGGTTATTATTGGCAATGAATTGTGACAATCAGTTGTAATTGATATCCTCGCTGTTGTGCGTTAATGGCGATAAGAAGTTTTGTCATCGCTTTTATGTCCGGGGAATAACTCTTTTGAATTCAATTGTTTTGGGAGCGTAGGTCAATTGGGTCTGCGGTAGGGACTCCTGGAATTAATAGACCATTTTCGTTTATTAATTTTCTCGCATAGGTACCTTGACTTTCAACAAGTTTTTGCAGAATGGATACGAAAATGTAATGTAGTGAAACAGGAAAAGAGGGTTGCTGTCAGCGTTAGGCAAAAGGTCAAAGAAATAAGTACTTGAGCCAAATTTAGTTCGATTGCGATACTTCGCCTTCTGCCGAGAAGATGAACAAAAAAACTACCTACGAGTTTAACTACAACAATTAGGCGGCGCAAAAGTTATCAGCCGATATTACTTGGCTGTGATTTATTTGATGTAGTAAATTTGATTAGGCCACCACCAGAATTTATGACCATTCGGGCCCGGTTTGAGGCATTTTTCATAACTCCGACGATAGGCTCCCGCAATCCCGCATTCTAGACGGATATTCTCTTTCAGGGCTTTAAGAGTCCGAGGCCCTGCTAAGACATTGCCCTTTACCTAAATCAAACTAAGAGCTGGAAACACACACTGACCTGTCTCGGCAGATCCTAAAAAATACAAAAACAACAATGTACGCTCAGACTACTTAGCTTCCAGTCTACATTTCATAAAACTATAGACACTTGTTTTCCTAGCACAGACGAATGGCAGATGGATCCAACATGGACACAGGCGTTAGTGTAGAAATTTACTCCAAAAGTATTAAGCCATGCAGGTTGATAAGACTTCTGGCTTACTGGCAGTGGTCACAGCTGCTAAACAGGTCACATCTTGTGCAGATATTACCTACTTTCTCCGTTGACAGCTAAGCGCCGGTAAAAGCGGAAACAAGACGTAAGACTCTGCTAGGTTCCCCGCGACAAAAAAAAAGCTGATGAGCTGGCAAGAAAGTAATCTTCACTTTAGTTCAAGTGTCAGGCTCATAATACAGTGATCTCAGACAGACGATTGAAAACACGGGTGGTAGTGATGGAGGAAGTTCGATGTCTTTGTTATATCCAGAAAACAGATAAAATCTTATTGTTGAAATATTTTTGTCCTCTCTCGCGGGTGTAATCAGATGGCATAATTAAAGCTGCACTATACCATAACAAGAAATTGAGAATGGGAACTGATGGTGGCTTGCCAATCAATAGGTTTTCAAAAGTTTTCTATATATGATGGGAATCATAAGCTCCAAGGACATCACATTGGATCTCGCTAACTCAAGCGTGTCTGGTTACATTTACTCATGTTTCGCCAACTTACTTACCATACTTGTGAAGATGGATTTCATCTTTATACAAATTTAGCCACATAGGGTCATAAAACCATAACGGCTAAAATAAATTCCAGCTACTTTTTCGAGACCATAGATGCGGAAAAAATTAAAAACGAAATCCCTTGTCCATATTTTGTGCGACAATACAAAAAGTCGAAACGGTACTCAGGCTACCCATGCGTCTTTATAAACAACGCCCATGGTAATGAAATAATTTCATTCTCACCGTGAAGTTTCTACCCATGCCTCGGCGAACATAAATCACAGACAAAAGGGCAATACGAAGATGTAGGTTTAATTGGTTTCACGTTATGTACGCCCGGCCTGCCCGATTGGCGGAATTACTTTTGTAACTGCTCTTTCTGAATTTGGGATAACTGAAATTAAATTTCGACCTGACATTGGTACATCCTTGCTCAAGTTCTGCCTGCGTCCATCCATATCCCACACATGTATCGCAGTATCACGTACGTATCCTTCTTTCAATTATATGTATCGAGCGAAATTTCCCCGGCACGTAATTATTGACCCGATTTTCTCGGTTCTGTATACACAGCCGTACATAATGCTGCTGCCCTGTGTCCTTGCTTGCGGGGCGCAAGAATCATCGGGTGTACGCACTACCCGGACATTTTGCGTGATTAAGCTCTCCCGTTGTATAATTTAATTCGGTTATCCTGATGGATGTTTGCATGTACTATAAACCAAGAGAAAGAGACGTTTCGTTGTCCCTGGCATATGTTTGGTGTATAAGGTACAACCAAAGCCGATGCCTACACGCACTCGACGTCGACGGCAATCGGAAAGAAATTTCAATTCGAGAGACATGCCATAAATTACATTCGCTTTTCTTTTTGCAGAAAATTTGCTGTCTTAAAGCTTGGACAGGGTCGTATGGCAAGCTCTGGGCTACGTTATTCATTATACGAGAAGAAGGATATGTAATCCGAGGGAATTAGTGAAGTGCCCACGTGATGAAGGCTGTGTTAATTGAATTGTCGTTCGTTCGCGTGCCATGTTCCTGCGAGGGACTTGGACCTTGTTTCGGAGCAGAGACATTAATCAAGTTTCCGTCCTGCCGGGTGGTTCTTTCCGTTTCTACTTGACTTATAATTAATAAGTGTAATTGATGATATTTTGGAAATGAGGCCCGAATAAGTGAATGAGGTCAGATCAAAGGGATTGTTCACATTGCTGAGAATGATGCCCGGGTCGAAGATGAAAATGTGGCAAATTAAATGCATTTTATTTTGTTTCTATTTCCCTCGCAAAGGTATGTTGGGAATACCTCAAGTCTGCATTTTGACAAAAGCTAACAATGGCAAGAGGAATCCTTTTTAAAAAATTACGGTTTGGATAGGTCTAAGTCTTACTTGTTCTAGAGATGAGAACACGTCATCGCATGATGCAATTCAAAAAGAAGTTGTGAAAATGGATCTAGCTATAAATTAGGAAAACCAAATATATGCTCTCAACAATTAGAGAAAGACAACACCGATCAGTAAAACATCAGAACATCACAATAGGCAGCTATAACTTTGAGGTTTTTACGGTCTTTGACTACGCTCCGCTATTAACCCCGAAAATGACACCACAGCAGAAATCAAGCAAAAAGTAGCCAATTGGCCCAAGAAGGCAATTGATTAGTATCTAAGCCCTTGTCAAAAAAATACTTAAATACCCTCATCATCTCAGTCCAGCTTTATGGCACATAAACATGGATGTTGGCAAAGGTGGGTGAAGATTCTTTTGCTCCGATCGCAAAAATCTTCGGGTGATTTTCGTTCCCGTTTGGGATGAAAGGACTTTGGAGCGGAAGATTCGCCAAAAAACTCTACGAGATGTAGGGCAACATAGACCTAGTCGAAAAATTGCTCATCGGTCATCTAATGTGGCAAAAACATGTAGATCGACGCACTTGCTCCAGCCCGTAGAGTTTTCGATTTCAGCACCAAGATTCAACGCAGTAGGGGAAGACATCGCCTTACAGGGCACACATAAGCGGAAGGAGACCTTTACCAGATTGGAGGTCGCACCTGTAGGCAGCACCGTGCTAACTGGAGTGGCTTGTGAGTGGAGACTTAGTGTCTATAGCAACTGGATCCGCAAGACTAGTATCGGTAGCAATCGGACCTTTTAAATGTTGTTTAGCAATCTGTTTTTGTTTTAATAAATGACGCTTTCCGTTTGAAACAGTATTGAGAATGGACCTGCCTTAGAAGAACACGACAGCAGATACAAAGGAAGCTTAAAAAAATGAGGAAAGAACACTAGGCCTAGCTTCTCTCAGCCATTCGTTATTGTGATTTTTTTTTCTTCGACGAACAGAATAAAACGGCTGACTTTCGAAGCTCCCTCTGGACAATTATACTTTCGATTTCTTGCCAGGCGGTCACAGGAACGAACGCATTGCAAGAAACCTAAAGATGTTTTTTTTTCTGTACTCCAGCAGTAGTTTCGCAATAAAAAAAAAAACCGTTTCAATAGATCGGCATTTCCTCTTTATTTCCAGAAATACTTTAAATGAAATGCACTCATCAAAGGGGGAGAGAGAGGTAGGTAAGTAGACATGGAAATTGCATAAGTGAATAAAAATGGTCTTCTCTGTATCCATTTGTTATGTGAAACGATTGTCTGCAATGATTGTGGCTCTTTTGTTATCAAATTAAATCCTTTAATCAGAACGTGAATTCTATTCAATTTAATTACTCCTCCTCATAGTCACATAAAAAGAGGAGCGGTTTTGTTTCGAGTGCGGCAGCTTTTTGAAATCGTATGCCCAATGCACTCCAGCAGTATTCCTTGTTTTGCTATACACACTGAACACTGGCTGTGATAAATCAATCTTGAAGCCACCACTCCGCTGCCATCAGCAGTCCAACCATACCACCACCAACAAGCCTCTTCAAATCACACCGCGCTCTCACCCTGTTTATTGAATTCGGGTGCAATTCCCATCCGCAAATCACATTCGAATGTTAATTTAATTAAAAGAAATAAAAAAAATGAGCAAAAAACACGAAAGCTTCGAACACAAAACCAGAGGCATCCCGGCAATCATCGCATCGCGATATTGGCATCCAGATACCATCCGCAGGCAGGATGCACATAGGAAGCCATTCCATATTATCCACCCTATTGATGTGTATGTTCAAGTAGAAGTGAGTGCGAGAAATGGCAGAATGGAAAATCGAACAAACTGCAGCTAACCTAATTTTGAAATTTTTCTCGTTCCTATTTTCTTTTTGTTCGTTTTTCCTACTTTTGTGGAAAATGTTCTCTTTAATGTGCTGTGATGAAAATGTGTCCTGATCAAATGGCTGCCTTAAATTCAAATTGTCGTCGAACGTTCGACTGAATGGATATCTGGGGAGGTTTGGGAGTGGATGCTTTTATTAGCAATGAATACGTTGGACAGTTTCCAAAATTTTATTGCATCTATATGTGTGACAGCGGTGGCTGTCGAAAAACGGAAACAAGCGAATAATGCAATATCCTGTTTTGACATTGCGCATAGAGAGTGCCGGGGATTTGTGTATTGAAATCAGATGCGGGAAATTCCGGTCAGATATATTTGTCGCGGGCAAGCATATTGTTGTGATATGTATGCCAGTTAAATCCCAGACGGGGACAGCCTTGGTTGTGCGTATAGAATAGGGCGTAAAATGTATTTGGAAACAAATACGTATTTCGCAGATTAATCGCACCGTTTTCCAATTAGAGACACTACCTCGCAATCGATGTCGACGCTTGTACTAAAGTTTATCTGCAATTCGTTCCAAGTTAATTTCCTCCTCATCTATTCCCAATAGGCTCGGCACAGATAAAATTATATAGTTCCAATTGGAATAGCGGCACAGAATCCCTCTCAGGCAGTGCAATAAAATATAACAGCTCCCTCACATCCATAGAATGTTGTACGGAACGAAAAGTGCCGCAGCCCGAGCCACAGCCTACAACCTCGTCCAGTTATAGAAAAATATCTGACCTATAATCTTAAGTGCACCGCAAGGAATTGCCTCCTCAAGGCAATTGTTTTCCATTGTTCGATCGCACTCACTTGATTTGTGTTCGCCGATGGAGAAAGTTTATTTACTGTACACGAGAAAACGGAAGAAAAACTCAATCAATCGGATGCTTTGTATACAATACGTATGTATAACCGCAGGGAGGACACAATATTGCCAGGGGGTATTGTGGGAGTAACGTGTCACTGCGAGTAGAAGACTTTCAAAGAGATTATTGTCAATGTGTACAACTTTTTTTTAACAAAATGAAAGCAAAATAGGTCTGCTCCTTTAGGCAATGCTGAGAGTACTCTAATTTCTTCGACTTAACAAATAATGAGCAGGGATGTCCTAACTAGGAAATAATGTTAAACGGATTATACACGAGATTTGGGGGGCTTTTAATATATTATTTGTTCTATTAAAAATTAGAAAAAAATCAGATCTTTTAGGCTCTTGAAATTGGATTGATCCAATCGCAATCGATGGTAAGTAGTTATCGTGATATTTGAACTCTGTGCCACGGTTCCAGCCATGTATTTTGTGCACAAAAAAGCTTTGGACAGTGGAAAGAGCATATCCGGTCCACGCAATTACAATAACGCTGACGGAAGTAAAGTAATTATATATGAAGATAGGCGACAAAACAGCGCCCGGATTAAGGCACTTAAAGCGATTGTACGAAAACGACAGGACATTTTCATTGGAGCAATGCAAATGCTTTGAGGAGGAGGAAGTCTTTTCTAAACCTCCAAAGATCCAATATCTGGTTTCGCGAGGAAGAAAGCCATACCAGAAGAACCGTCTTCGTATCGACCAATAGGTATGTCTGCTGGAAACAACAGGAAAAATCATAAAACATAATATTATATACTGCAGACGATAAATCTGCTTTGTCAGACCACCAGTACATATTAAGAAAATCGCGTTCTACCGCCGGGGCCATAAAGGCGATGCTCGCCGTAAAAAATGCATTTTATTTGGCGAACTGGTCATCAGAAGGTCAGACTGGAAACGCCGTAATACCGGCGGAGTATGATACAAGTTACTTAACCGATGGGAAGTTAAGGTACAAGACTAACGACGGAGTTAAGTAATACAACGTTACCGGGGGCCTCTTAGACTGGACCATTAGGTCTAAGAAGTTATTAATATACATGGGAGTAATGCTTAATAATAGGCTCAGTTTTAAAACAAACTTTCAGTACGTCAGCAATAAGGTATCGCAGATGCAAGCAACTCTTTCCCGGATGGATGGATGCCAACGGGATTGCTATCTAGAGTGGTCAGCTCAACACTTCTTTACGCTGCACCAGTCTGGGAAGGGGCTCTTAAAACGAAAGAAGTAAGGAAAAAACTCTCGTCAGCATACAGGTTCTGTGCAAAAAAAAAACATTTAACGGATTTCGAACAATTTTGGACGAAGCATTATATCGAGAATGATCCCAATCGACATTTTCGCCATCGAGATGCAAAGGATCTACTTTATAGGGACACATCACACCTTCAGGATTAGAAGGTGTGTAACAGAAGAAGAAAGGGAAATATCTATTGCACTGTGGCAAGCCAGGTGGGATGGCAGATGGTGCAACACACTGATTCCCACCCCGCAAGCCGGAACTTCTGTAGGGCAAGGCGGCTATCGAAAATTCCTTTACAGATTCTTGCCACGATGAATCGCCTTTCTGTTCCGAATGCCCACTACAAAAAGGAGATATCGAACACGCAATGTTCCTCTGTGGCATTGCATTGAGAAGAGCGAACTTACCAAGCCCTCAGCATGTAAAAAGCTGTCTATGTCAAGGTCACAAGACGACTGTATGGAGGTAGGTTAAGGTGACAAGACGACTGGATGGAGATGTGTTCCTTTATAACGAGTATACTCTAAGAGCTAAGAATATTGGAAAGACTATGAAGAGTCAAAGTGACAGGCCCAGACGATATGGCATGAATTTCTAACCAGCCCCACGAAGTAATACCTAACGGCAGTCCCAGAAAGATTGGAGAGCAACTGAAGGTGCTTAGGATCTATAAGTTTGAACAGTCATCTACTGGCAATGACCCATATACTCATACAAGTCATACGCACCAATAGTAGCATTCTATTTGGGTTCAGTTGTCAGTTGACAGTTCAGACTGTCCGGATGTATAATAGCTTACCATGTAATAGTTCAATACCAGTTATGTTCAATTTAGCGGTCTTAGGTATTACCTCATACAGATCAAGAGCGATTATTTTATCTGCCAGTGGTAGTGGTGACCAACGGGTATTGGTATTCTCTATTTAGACCCGACCTTATAAATATTTATAGGAACAAGCGTTAAGCACATAGCCATCAATTATTACATAAAAGGAAATGTATGAACTCGTTAAATTTAAAAAAAAAATTTCTCAAAACAAAATGTGATCGAACATAAATTATTTTAATTAATTACACACAATTTTCTTTTAAAACTTAAAAGAATGCGTTATCCAAAAGCTCAAGACCATTCTTGTATTTTATTTCCCAGTCTTTTATTTAAGGTCTTTGTATTCCAGGTAAAGGTTCTAAACAAATTACAACCGCTTTCCAAATCGTTAAACAAAACGGCAATATTCTTAATGCTTCTGATGTATTTATCCTGCTTTTGTGCATTTTGTTTTATCTTGAGCATGGGCAGTAAAAGTTCTTGTTTAATTATGCTAACGTGAAAGACAACAAAGCCGACCGGATTGTCAAATTGAACTTTAAGTAAATACATATTTCAATCATTGAATCTAAGGCAACTTGTTCTTGTGGGTATTTTCTAGAAATCATCGAACGGCACTAATGGAAGTCTTTAATTGGAATCTGAGTAAGCGAAATATAAAATGCACATCTCATAGGACTACAGTCTCTCAATCGAAAAAGATTTGTGCAAATTTTTAGTGAATTAATTGTCGTATTGAAAATTGACAAGTGGTCCTCCCAAAAAATGAGAAAATTATAGAAAAACGGATTTCAAAACTCGAACTAGAAACAAGAACTTTCTTTAGTTCTCAGAACCTCGATTTTGCACCATACGTTTATACCTATGACTTCATTTGATCCCAGCGACGAAAAGTAATACCTATGCATTTTTTTGGAACAATTTTAGAATCACAAAAACAAGAGGAAACACTTATGGACCAAATTCACAGCACATTCTGTGAGCTTTCCTTACAGCATAACATTTTCAAACAATGAATAGCCTAAATACCAGTATAAAATAAAATATTTAGGTTATTCATTTCGTTTTTGACCTTGAAGATGACTCTCGTCAGGATGATTGTATTTTAATTTGTAACTCTGAAATATTTTCGTACGATACAAATAAGGATTAAACACACAGTATTCCATGCAATATTTTTTTTTGCAATATATATGCTTTCATGCCGAATATATATTTATTAAACCAAACAAAATATGAAATTAATTTCTATCTAAGTTTCCAGGCCGTTTATATTTTCTGTAAAATATTCCCATACCATTTGGCTTTTTAAATTTCAGTAACTATTTCATAAATAACAGACAAAAATATTTGGTCAACCGATGTGGTTTAAAGTATTATGGGGTTGCCTTTACTGAGAGAAGTATTTAGTGAATTTAATTAATAAAATGCTATACCTAGTAAAATTATTTTAACCAGTAGCTTGCCAGTAGTTTCGACAAGCGTTTATTGACTAAGGATTTACTTATTTTATGTTAAAAGGTCAATCCATCCTTATCAGTTTGCCAATAAATTTTCCGCTTCTTTCCGATTGGCGGCCGCTATTTAATTACAATCCCATAAACAGTTTTAATACTATTGGCGCCACGTGACCTGCATATCTGTTTTCTCCAATCAACGCGTGATGGCGAGGAATCCATGATATGACATCATTTGCAGAAATCGCATTATATTAGTCATCTCAATTGACTCTCCACCATATCTAGTCAAGGATACTTTTCGCCATTATTTCCATCATCCTTGCGGTCGACCTCACACGGCTATGTGCGGCTATTGATCCGGGGATCACTTCAATCGACTTAATCATAATCTTTCCTTATAACTGTGGGTTGGGGTGAGTGGCTTCCGCAGTTTAAGTGTTTTCTTGGGTAGATTTTCAAAGCTCACGTCCAGTTAACTAACAACCCCTGATGTAACACCATCGCAACCACATTCGAATAGCATGGACATTAGAAACAATCCACAAACCTCCTTTGGTGGATGGCAATGGCAATCTACTCCGGCATTGTCCGTCTGGCAATTAAGGAAATATTTTCGTTTTACGATGTCTGTCAACTACAAGTCGGAGAGGAAATGTCAATCGTACAAAGGAACGTCCATTGTCTGGATGTTCCCATTTGGCAAATTCACTAATTTGACTGTGATCTAAATGAATTTGCTTCCCTCGAGGGGGGAGAGGGAGAATGGATAATTATATGGGACTATTGATTGAATCAGCTTTAATTGGTATTTGTGGCAATGAACGGCTACCGTCATGAGTTTGGGTTACATATAAAGTAAAACGAATATCGCGAACGACCGAGTTAAAGTTATCGATTTTGCGCCTGCGTCTTGCCAAATTTTCACCACTGCGGTGGTGCTCCGCTGGTATACTACCAGCTAGCACCAGTGTTTTTTTTTTTTTTGTCGGTACATTACAAACAGTACATTACTGTACTTAGTTTTCCCGTCTTTCGAAGAAAGATGAGAAGGAGCTTCAGTGATAATGAGCTTAGATGTTCGGCACTCACCACATCAGCCCCAAGGATCCGCCACCTGATGCGAACAAAGGCGGGACAGCTACAGAGGAAGTGTTCCGCTGTATCATCGTCCTCTCCACAAGCAGGACAGATAGTGGTGTTGCTCAAGCCCAACACATTTAAGTGTTTGGCAAAAGCTTGGTGGAATCCACGAAACGACCACAGACAACGGTTACCGACTAACTGACTTCGCGGCAGCTCGTAATACGGTGATAAGTAGCACTAGGTTTCCAAGGCTAAGGATCCACACAGCAACCTGGCGCTCTCCAGACGGTCGAACCGCCAACCAAATCGACCATGTGCTAATCGACGCGAGGCACGCATCCAACATCCTCAACGTGCACACATTCCGCGGGGCAAACGTCGACTCTGACCATTTTCTTGTTGCGGCTAAGTTCAGAGCTCGACTATCCAACGAGAAGAAGCTGCGTTCCGCCCAGAAGAAGAAATTCAACGTTGGACGCCTTAGCACACCTGGAGTAGCCAGAGTCTACAAAGAGCGCCTGAGTGAGAAACTCTCCGCAGTGCATTCACCTACCACAAATGCCAACACCCAGTGGTCCCAGTATCGCGACATCATCAAAGAGGTAGCCGAAACCACCTTAGGGTACCAGCCACCCCAGAGAAAGAGCCCGTGGTATGATGATGAATCCGTACGCAGGAAGAAGGTGACAGAAGATGCACATATGAAGGCGCTGCAGCGCAAAACAAGGGCAGCGAGGGAAGAGTATCGAGCCAGGAGGAGGGAGGAGAAGAAAATCCTGCGTAGAAAGAAGAGGGCCTACGCAGTCTCCCAGCTCAAGGAGATCGAAGAGTCCCGCGATCGAAGCAACATCCGGAAGTTCTACAAGAAAGCCAAGCAACTGGCTGCTGGCTTCAAGACCGGAACGCAGGCTCTTCGAAACAGTGATGGAAACCTAGTCACCGAAGCGCAGGGAATAGTAGATGTTTTTAAGCAGCACTTCCAGCAGCTGCTAAATGGGCATCATGTAGAGAGAGTGATAGGGCAAGAAGAGAACCCACGTCCAGTCAATGAAGATCCAGTTCCACCGCCCAGTATAGAAGAAGTTGGCTTAGCAATAAAAAAGCTAAAGAACAACAAGGCCGCCGGCTCTGATGGTTTACCAGCGGAGCTCTTCAAATACGGTGGTGATGTTTTGGTAGGGCGCATGCACCAAATCATCAACCAAGTATGGGTGGAGGAAAGTATGCCCGATGACTGGACTATCGGCTCCATATGCCCCATCTACAAAAAAGGTGATCCTATGTCTTGCAAGAACTATCGAGGCATATCCCTGCTTAATGTCGCATACAAGATCCTATCCAACGTACTGTGTGAACGTCTCAAACCGTTCTGCAACACACTAATCGGCACGTACCAGTGTGGCTTCCGGCCCGGCAGATCGACTATAGACCAAATTTTCACACTGAGGCAAATCCTGGAAAAGACCAATGAATTTCAAGTCGAGACTCACCACCTTTTCATCGACTTTAAAGCCGCATATGATAGCATTCATCGTCAGGAGCTTTATGTGGCGATGGCCGAATTCGGGATCCCGGCAAAACTGATCCAGCTATGTAGCGTGACGCTGGAGAACACACGCTGCAACGTGCAATTTGGAAGTAGTTCCTCCGAACTATTCCAAACATGCACCGGATTTCGGCAAGGAGACGCACTATCATGTGACTTCTTCAATCTCGTGCTAGAGCAGATAGTGCGCAGGGCAGGTGTCAACACGGAAGGCACTATCTTCAACAAATCCGTCCAGCTACTGGGGTATGCAGACGATATTGACATCATCGGTCGCTCCCAGCGTGCCGTGATAGAGGCTTTTACGGCGATTGAAGAACAGGCGAAATTCGTTGGTCTTGTAGTAAATGAGGACAAGACTAAGTACATGCTATCAACAAACAAACAAGCATCTGTCCACCGCCTAGGACAGAACGTCACTATTGATAGCAACAATTTCGAGGTAGTTAAGGAGTTTATCTACCTCGGAGTAAACATGAACTCCACAAATGACATCCTAGTGGAGATCCGGCGAAGAATTACCCTAGGAAACCGCTGCTACTTCGGTTTGGCAAAACAATTGGGTTCAAAACTCCTAACTCGAAGGACAAAATGTATGCTTTACAGAACCCTTATCCTGCCAGTTCTGCTTTATGGCGCCGAGTGCTGGACGATAAGCAGGAAGGGAGAGCTGATACTGGGCTCCTTCGAAAGAAAAATTCTTCGACGGATTTTTGGTCCTGTGTGCGAGGAGGGCGAATGGAGGAGAAGATACAACCGCGAACTCTATGAGCTGTACCAAGATGTGGATGTAGTCCAAAAGGCCAAAATACGTCGACTACATTGGCTCGGCCACATCGAGCGAATGGACAATAATGCTCCAGCTAAGAGGATCTTCGAATCCCAGCCGCCAGGTTCGAGACGACAAGGAAGACCGAACCTCCGTTTCAAAGACCAAGCCATCGCGGATGCCAGAGCGCTTGGTCTGGATAACTGGAAGCAGCGTGCCCGGGATCGCAGAGGATGGAAGGCTGCAGTGTCTCAGGCAGAGACTCTCCACGGGTCGGGAGCCCGTTAAGTAAGTAAGTAAAAGCTTGGTGGCCCGAAAGGACGCCCACAAGCAGTCTGCAGTCCATTCTCCTAAGGGATAGAAGGAAAGACGCGGACCTTTTGCAGATGTCCGGATGCAGTCGTTTGGTCTGCCTACACCCAGCACAGTCACGCCACCGACGCTCGTGTTCACGAGAAACCCAATAATCAATGGATGACCTAACCACAGAAGCAGGCAGACCCAACGCAGGTTCAGGTCCTGAGAAAGCCTCTTCTGAACCCTGTCTGGCAAGCTGATCAGCGATCTCATTTCCCTGGATACCAGTGTGACCTGGGACCCAAACAAGATTCACGGTGTTGAGCCTTCCGACTAAGTTTAGAGAAAGCTTGAGTTCGAGCACTAACTTGGACGAGGAAGAGGGTTAAGCAACGCTTTTAATGCAGCTTGGCTATCACTGCAAACGCATATGCTTCTAGCCCTCCACCTGTTTGTCACAATATAGCGCATAGCCATAAGGATAGCGAAAATCTCCGCTTGGTAGACAGACGCATGGTTACCTAAAGGGTAGTGTAGTCTAATGTTCTCGCTTTCCACAAAGATACCAGAACCAGACCCCATCCGTGAATACACGATTGGCATTCTTTCCCAGGCTCAGAGTCTGACCGAAGCCATTCCTTTTCCTGAGGAAAGTTGACATGGTAGTTTTGTCGCAGTAGGATTTCTGGGGTCATTGCGTCAGACGGCATGTCCATAAGACAGGGGTCAAAGGACAATTCTCGCACAGGTTCCTCAAAATTCCAATGCGCGTGGTACCAAAAGCCACCTCTCTTTAACCGAGAAATGGTTTTCAGTGTACACCCCATGATAAAAATATCAAGGGGGGGAGGTTCACCATAGCATCTAGAGCAGAGCCCGGAGTGCTAGGGAGTCTCTCCAAGCTTTTCAGCAGGAAGGAAGACAGACTTATGGGTCTGAAACTTTTGGCGAGAGTGTAGTCGGTCTTACCTATCTTTGGTATAAACACGACTTTAACCATACGCCAAGGGGAAGGTATGTAGGCCAAGGCCAAGCTAGCGGTGAAAATTCTTTTCAGCGTCGGCATCAGCAGACTAAAACCTTGTTTCAGCATAGCCGGATAAATTCCATCCGGACCCGGTGACTTGAAACTCTCAAAAGATGCAATTGCATATTTGATAGCTTCGTCCGTCACCACTCTGTATGCAACATACCAACTACGCCGCGTGGTGTGCCAGTGTTACCAGTGTTACAAAATTGCCCATTTTAAGAGGGAAATAAATTATTTTTGGAACACGAATTACAGACGTGACTGCGTAACGGCGAGCAAAATATAGAAAATGAAGAATGGACAACAACAGACGAGAAAGACGAACAAGAGGGAAATTTGTATGCAACAATATACAGATCGTCGATAGCTGGCAGTCTTTAAAAAAGAATGTAGTAGAATGGGCAGCAACAATTTAAAAAGAAAAAGTAAAACATTTATTAAAATATGCCTTCAGCAAATAATATGCTTATGGTTGCCGTTGCTGTAGACAGAAATGCAATCATAATACAAACTATTTCCCATAGAACATAGAGGAACTAAACTAGAGGGCCAAAAAATGAACAATCACGTTTTCTTCACTTTTGTTAAAAGAGATTTTGTAAATTCAAGTTTGTATATTTTAAGGAAAGAACATTTTTTTCGTTAATTTCAATTGTTTTAATTTCGAAATCATATCGAAACAAAATATTTAAACACCGTTTAAGAAAATCTTTTATTTTTTTTCGTGAAAGAATTTCCAATCATATTTTGAATTTGTACAAATATGGTGTTAAATAAATGAATTTGAAAACATTCACCAAACCTTATAGAAATTTATTGAATGTTTATGAACATTTTAGAAAATTCACTTGTGCCCTAGTGAAAGCTTGGGTTTACTTGCATGTTGTTACCTCATTTTTGGAACAACCCCTTTTATGCAGCAGCATGAATTTTGCTGTCAAAAATAGAATTCATTCAAATTCAAAAAATTAAAAAAAAACTGACATGTGAATGGATGAACAGTTTTTGGTGACGAAAATGGGTAGAGAAGAATTTATGCTATTTAAAAAAACCATAATCAACATTTGCTTTTTTACATTTATTGTTATAAATCTATTTACAAATTGTTTGTTTTTGGAAATAGTTCCACCCGGCGGCCATTAATACACGTATTCACAGACAGGAAAAAAAGAGCGCGCGAGAGAGGGCTGTCATTCAAGATTTGCGGGGAAAATCGGGTTCTAGTTTAGTTCCTCTATGCTATTTCCTTTATAAAAACTCCAATAGACAAAGGCTATTTTACTACAAATTTTATGCAATAACTGAATGATGATTGTTGTATGACGAATGTGACTAGAAGTCACATTGTCTGATGTAACAACCGAGAATGACGAACGAATACAATTCTTCGTCCGAGAATTGGTTTGACGTCTACGCCAAAATGCACTTTTTGACTTATGTTTTCGTATCCGCTCTTTCCAAATGTCATCTATGTGGGTACATCTCTAGCCAATCCACCAAAATTAGCAAGTTTGATTATTGGTTTGACGTAGGTACGTGCATGGCACCTACAAATATTTTTTTTTGTCACAATATGGGTCTGAATTTCCGGAAAGGGATCTTGACAAACAGAATACAAATCCAACGCATGTAGATATGTACTTTTTTAAAAAGCGCATTTTCGCTACCGAAAGGTAATATTTTGTATTTTTATTATCAAGAAAACTTTATGTTTTTAACATGACTGCTACTGTTTGTTTTACTCAAAGGGCAAACATTACTTCCTGTTTTAGAATAAGATTTCCAAGCGAGCGCAGTTGTAGAAACATAAAGACAACTATTTGTTTGATAGCACTAAAGTTGAATTCATCACGTTTTGGAGTGACAAAAATAATGGCCACCGTTTAGAATTTTTTCAAAATTGATAAATTTGGAGCACCTATATTGCGCATTTTCTTATTCAGGAATAGGGAGACATCTTCGAAGTCTTGAAATTAGTGTACTGCCGCATCTTAGATTTACTAAAAATGTGCCCTACGAAACAGTTGAACTTAGAATAATGCAGATTAACAAGACTTAAAAGATGACTTGCTCTATAAAGGCTGGATATTATGTAAAACGTTTGCAAAAATAAAACATATTTATTACAATTAGTAGAAGAGCCCACCGCGTGATGTCCTAAGACATTAAAAATAAAGATGAGTTGTATATAAAATGAAAGCAACAAAATTAAACTTATGGTTTGTAACTTAAAAGGTTCATGTCTGAATGATTGCGACATAATCTTCCACTCCGCTGCTTGTACAAAATTGTCCTTAGCTGTTCATGCTTGTGGATAATGCAATTTTTCAGTAGATTCTGTGTGTAGTCCAAATTGCTTTAAAGTTGAAAGTATTGAACGCTTTAAGTATCTAGGGGTTTTAATTGATAAGAATCTAATCTGGAAAGCGCATGTAGAGGAGTTAAAAAAGTATATGTTATCTGTTAAGCGTAAATAGTATCTTTTGAAACCACATTGCTCAAAAAAAATTCTTTTAATGATATACTATGAACTTGCGCAGTCGAAATTACAATATGGTATTACAAGTTGGGGTGGAATATACAATTCGACAATTGAAGTATTAAACATTGCCCAGAAACACCTTATAAGAATTATTTGTGGAGCGAATAGATTAAAAAATAGCTGGCCCTTATTTTACAATCTCCGAGTTTTACCAATAAGTCATCTTTACATCTTTTAAGTTCTAAAAGTGTTGATCATGAATGAAACTCCAGGCGTTAAAAAATCGTTATAATTAATTTAATGTTCATCCAGATCAATTAAAGAAATTAATACCGAATGGTTCGCTGGGCTGGCTAGATCGCACAACTTGCTTTGGTGCCTGCTGAAATCGAAGTGGCCGATTACCACAAAGCTGCATTGCTACGAAATCGAACAGCAAAAGGGAAAGCAAAGTTAAGCGGTAATGCTCTCAGTAGCAAGCACCGTTGGTACAACTCAAATTCAATTGGGTGATACCAACGGCACTTGTATAAGAGAAAATCACATTTTAAGAAAAAATTAGAAATTACTGGCGAACAATAGAGTATATGCATTTGGTAACTTACATTACAAAATAGAAAATAACAAATAAACAAAGAATAATAATGATAATAATAGTGTGTTTCTTAACAAGTGTTTTTCTTGCGAAGCGGTTATAGCGCTACTCTCAGAAGCTCAAGTGCTTACGGGTTAAGAGTAAATAATATGGCAGTTGTAAACATCCCTGTAGCCAGAAAAACGCACTTTTTGAAATTTAATACTGAGGTGGCGCCTACGCTTTTTAACAAATTACCGTATGAAATAAGAATAATAACACAAACCGCGTTATTTTTCAATAAAATTAGAAAATGGCTTTTTAGTATGGATATTTCTGTGGTAAAAATATTGTTGAATTCAGCTTATATTTCGTAATCTTCTTTATTTTGCATATAAATGCACATTAAATTTTTTATTTTTTTATTTTTTCTTTCAATAAATTGTAGCTAAAGTAAATCTTTTGTATTTACCACACAAGAAACACAAAACTGTTATTTTAATTGATGGTTCATTCGCCTCTAGTCACTCAAGTGCTACAGAATGATACCTATTACTAAAAATGTTTAATTTCTCTTTTTAATTAAAAATTGTAAAATATTTATTTATGAATTTTGTATTAACATTTTAAGAAACACAAAAAAAAAATGTACCTGGTTGATGCATTTCCGATACTATTTGTTTTCCTTTCCTGAGGCATTAAAATGATTAATTGAGTGGTCGCAAGAAAAAGGGTCTTAAATATTTTATTGATTGGGTATTGCCATAAAAAAGAAAGTTGGAAATATCAAACAGAAATATAGGGTTGGCCCATATAAATCGGCCAGGAACAAAGGGAACTCATAACTTTTTTTTGTGAAAAAAAATTAAAATGCAATACTTTCGTCCAAACCGAATTTTATTTTAAATTTTGAACATTGTAACATTTTATTCAGCACCTATCTCTAATTTAATTTGTTTTTTGCTTATTACTGCAATGACGTACGGGAGCATTTTCTATATACCTACGTGTATGAGAGCAAGAAAAAAGTGTTTTTTATATACGCCATACGTCAAAACGATTCTGAGAAAAATTAAAAAAAATTAAAAAAACTGAAACAGACATTGTTTTTTGAATAGTATAACTGGTAAATAGATATTTTAAGGAACATTTAGAAGAAATTCAAGCGACTCGTTTTCTTTTAATTAAACCGCTAACCTCAAAACGTAAAAATGGCATATACGTCAAACCAATTCTCAAGCGATGAATTAGCTGGTATGAATTGGCCAGTTATCGCTTTGTTTCAAATAGCTATAACTAAGAATGGGGTCGCGCGTTCCGCTATTTTTTGGGTGTTATGTCGAAACAAAAGACAACGGAAATAAGGATTTGAAAAAACTGCCTAGCAAACGATCACTTTTAGACCCTCTAGCTATTTAAGGTACTTTTTATTCTTCGCCACTACTTTGCCGTTTCTGGCCTTTTCTCTAAGATTAATTCTTGCCACTACCTGCTTCTTTCTTCAGAAGGAAAAAGTTTCTTCCCCCATTCTAAACATTCCATCGGACTCTCAAAACTTTATTTAGCTACAACAAGAACAACCCGATTACTTTTTATTTGGATCTATTGACAGTTCAGAGACCATCAACAATGGCGTGACCATCCGTCAACAATGGCTTATTTCAACATTGTGCCCTTTGTTTTTTTTTTCAAGCTAATTAAGCCGCGACGGGGATCATTCGATCATACATATATACAACATATACGGTATCCTTTACAGTTTTTGCAATTGTTTGCGGCCAGTAAATGATGCAAGGTCTCTCAATTACTCCATTCATATCCCAGGTTCGATTCCAAAAAAAAATCCAAATTTCATCTCGTTTTTTTTTCCACTGCGCCACCGAATGTCTGACAAACATCCGAGAGTATAGCTTACTTGAAACAAGTTCTCAACTTCCGTTTGGACTCCGCATAAAAATGTAGATCCCTTCCATTCCAATTATTGCGCATATTATGTTTTTTTGTTCCATGAACTTCAGCGCACATTTTAGGCGATTGATTTCGTGGATACGGTGTCATTACAACTCCGAATTTATTTGTTGTTTTCATAAGTGCCAGAACATGCGATGTCTATCGGTGTTATCTTCATACGTATTGGCTATTTGTATAATGAATTTGCTGTTTTAATGGCTGGACTAACAGATTCGTGTTTCCGTCCTTCCCCACCAAATCAGGGAACGTCTTCCCTATAACTCATTGTTGCGAAGTATGCAAGGAAGCGTACAAACACTCAACAAAGGGTAAAAAGAATGAGATGTAGATCTGGGGAAAGGGATGGAAACAATCTCAGACCATTTTGTAGTGCAACACAGACATTTGCCGACAAGGTCATCGTTTTAAGATCAGTCTCATCTGGGTTACCGGCCATGAATTTGATGTATAGACAGAAGAAATAAAATGAGAAGTTCCACTTATAAGGCAGACATTCGGCTGACAAACTTATTTCAAGCCAAAACCATGCGCCGCGGACTAAGCAAATTCTTAAGGGCTTAAAAACGGCGGTGTCATCAGGTAGGCACCCACTTGAACAATGTAGGTCGAGGATGAGATGGCTGGATGTAGTCGCCCCTTATAACGGACTGGCAAAACATTGAAAATAATGACGATGAATATAAAAAAACAAAACCCTGTATGCCAGTGCCTCATTACGACTGGACGTCTGTTTATAGCTCTCCGAAATATACGTTTCGTCTCCATATTGACCCTGAGCAAGTGGTTTAGTTACGCAGTTTCACAAAGAAGCGCAACTGACATAAATCCTCTCATTAATGTGTGCACACACACACTCATTAAAACACTGCTAACACAACACTATCTGATTATTAGCATCAACGTTTGCAAACACCTTGTAGTGTTGCAAACACCATTATAGCGTAAGAAAACAAACACCACCTAGTTTCTGGAATATCATAAAATTTCAGGATAAACACACACGAAACTTTTCCTTTGACTTCTAAAAAGCTTCAACGGGTGGCGCTTTGTGGCCTCCCATTATAGCTGCAACATAATGTTACGCAACCCCCTTTTGTAGGGATGTGCGCTGTTTGCAGACTCACACTTCGTGTATGACTATTATCTAAGTATGATGCACAAATCGGAGGCTATGTCACTGCATGGGGAGCTCATCATTTATACACTCGCTATACTCGTACATACACAGCAGCTGCGGCTCTGGTAGACAAAGTGAGTGTACCATAATATTATCCTACAGCCCCCACGGGCACAACACAAAAATGCAAAGTGTGTTGAGATGGGGGGGGCAAAAATGAACAAAGATTTTATTATTATCCTGGGACGGACAGCAAAAAAGGGAAATAAATGAGTCTATGATTTGGATGTGTGTCCTTTAATATAAGGAGAGATTGAAATTTTTTGTCTCGCTGCAGGATAGCGATAGACGTGAGGGATTTTTTCATAAAATAACGACGATTTTATTAGTGAGCGTCTACAAGCTGTGACGGATATTTTTTTTCCCCGAGACAAGCTGACAATTTCTAAAGCAAAATTAACGTATGCATAAAATGAGATCGAAGATTTTTCTGCATATGCTGAAAACTAAATTCTTGACTACTTTTTTACGCACACACGCTATGCAAATGGGACATGGCGATGGCCATAGTTGTGGTCTTTGTGCTCACGTCGGATAGGTCGGGCACTTTCAAGAATGTAAAAGGCAGCATTTTTTACAAAATATTAAGGATCGTTTGCCGTATGTTACAACAACTGTTGTTTTGGAAAATTCAAGTAAAAGGTAGTTTCAGAGAATTTGGACAATTCATTGAGGTAATTTTTGAAATATGCCGCAATTCGGCTGTCATTGTTTCAATTGCCTTTTAAGAACAAAACTATTTTTAAAACATATTGTAACTATTAATTTTTTAAATAAAATACCTTTTTTCGGAAAGATGAACATGTAACGCTTCAACAGGGCACTCATTCTGCAATTTTTCAGACGATTATTGTTGAAACGATAGACCTCCAAAAGTAGCAACTAGTGCCAAAATTACGAGTTTGAGATCTTAATCCGGTTTATTTTCTACAAATGTAATGAAAACTGAAGATAGTGAGACAAATTGGGACAGAATATAACTTCTAATGGTCATCACAGTTTCAAAAACCATATCATCGTGACGATTATTGTTATACGGAATTTGCCGCCAGATCCTGAGATGCTAATGTTTATCCTCAAAATGTGTTCTACTCTGACCAAGCCTATAGTGTGGAGAGAAAAGTCTTTGAGCTGAAACCGGTTTTTCCACCTTCCTGAATGTCGTACCGCTGTTTTCAAGCAAGGATTTGCTTGCCTTGAGTCCATTTAGTCAAAGATTCGTAGAGGAAATATTACGTCCAAGGATCGCATTGCTTAGGAGCTATCATTGCACTAATCTCACTCGTGATGAAGGAAAATTGACCGTATTTCCAAGAGTACCTATAGACTGTGGCAACCCAATTCTTACAGATGAACTATTTTGTAGGCCTTCCAAAATCCAACGATATTTTATGCACGCTGAATGTTCCACAATTCCCGACAGACTAAAAAACGCATGAAATCTATCTCGGTACCAATGACAAGTATTCAATTCAAACTAACACCCCATTTTAACCTGTCAAGTGTCAACTTCGATAAACTGTTTTACTCTCGCCCCAGCTACCAGAGAGATAATGTCCCAACATTCTGGAAGAAACCAGCTTAGAACAGTAAACAATAAAAAATAAAATATTTTCAAGCGTAATAGCTTAGCTATTTCAATCCCACCCAAATCCGCTCATACTCCCGTCCAAAACTATTATATGTATGGAAAGGATCATTCATATAGACAAGAGGAAGCTCTTCTGTCCTATCCTGAGTACCCTCTATGCGCACAGAGTGAGCAATTATATCATCCGAACATAAAAAATATACACAAAAAAAATAATGCAAGGAACTGAACAAATTTACATTTTCTAACGGAAAAAAGAAGCAAATAACCCATCATGCGGCTACTGGACGTGTAGGAAGAAATGAAGCGCTCCAAAATCTCGGTGGCGGCAGTATAGCGAGGAGATGAATTTATATTATACAACGCCTGCCCCCAGATGAGTGAGGAGCCGAATGAAATGAACAAACTTTTGTCCTTAGACAACGCGCCTCTTCGCCGAGGGAAGAATTAACCGGCAAAAAGGACGAAAAAAGGATGATAATATTTTTTTATGAATTTGTATACCCATGCTCAGCTGACAGGTCTATGGCCATTTAACTGTAGTTTGGGTAAGGATATCCCTTAAAACATTTTGACACTTTAAGAGGGCAACCAACTTTGAGAGTGAGCCTACTCACCCTTCTCTCCATGAATGGGTGTGCGGCGGCAGGATAAATTATATCGTGTGTTGTCAGGATACGCCAAGCCAACACTGCGAAATAGTGGCCTCGGGCGCAGACTTATTACACTCGGTAGAGTTTGTACTTATTTGTATTGTTGTTAAAGTCAACTGGAATTATGTGGTATTCCTTAGGTGGATGTATATAGCCGAACACAAAAAGTGACAGTCTCACTTACTGATGGGTGTCAAGTGGGCAGATTCTCGAGGACTATTTTGTTAGTATCACATTGCCATAGTAAATGGGGTGTATATTTATGTAATTGCACAAGATAGCCAGGGACAAATTGGAAATGGCACCAACAAACAAAAAACTTATGAGGGTTGATGTTCGTAAGTTGTAAATACAGTCAGTACTGTGAAATAAGTCCTCAGAATGTGCGGTACAGGAGAGAGGGACCGCAAAATTTAACAGTCGTATAAGAATGGAATAAAAACGAGTATCGCAATGAACATTGTTGTGGCTAACATCATGGCATACATTGTTTTCGGGGTGAGAAATACAACACTGTGAGGCTCGCTCAAAAGGGTTGGGTTGAATTAAACATTGGGGTTGAAGATGAATGCTATTACCAGCTGCAGAAGTAATAACTATTTCGAAAGTTGGAATACATTTTTTGAAAATTGTTTTACTTAAAATCAACAATTATCTTCTTTTAGTATGTGATACCTAAAAGCTGGAAAAGACCAATAGCGTACAGATACATAAATAGAAAAGTATCAAGGGTAACTTGTCAACAAATAAAGATGGGGCTGTGTAAAATAGCTGTAAAGTTTATAGACCACGTAAATTAATAAAAAAAATAAACTCGGAGAAACCGAAGTTAAGGAAACTCGCTGTTTCTGGTCCAAAATTGGGAACAGAATTTAAAAGAAAAATTTTGAAAAGCCCCTTTCCAAATAAAAACGGCCAAAATATTAAAAAAAGAAAGGCTTTCGAAAATGTTGGGTAACGTTGACCGCGAGGATACAAAAACAATTCAAATTGCCTAACCAACGCGTTCGTAAGTATATCCAGTCGAGACAAATCTAGTTGACGTTTTACGTGAACTAGGTATGCGAACGTCCGCAGTTTTGTTCTCGAATCAGTTTCGATTATGCGTGCTTCTATTGCACTACATAATTATTATAATAAACAGTAGCAAATATTACACAAAAGTTTTTAAATTATTTGATTATTTTAACGAAAAAGGTTGCGTATACGCCACAGTATGTGATTGATTTATTACCAAAAAAGCAATATAGTTTTTGCATTGAATGAAAACGAAAGGATTGCACCAAAGAACTGTTAAGGTTACCACATCATGTACGTTGTATGTGGACATGCATTTCTTTATTTCCAGGAACACGCATACACGGGTCTTGTCCATTGGCGCGCGAATTTTGCTATTTCTGTATTTGCGTATGGATAATGTTCCTTCCCTTTCGTTCACGGACACTTATTTCTGTGAAATCGGAACTCTTTTGAACATGGTTAGACATGCTAGGGTGCAGTTTACGGAAAGAGAGGTAATGTTTCCGACATAGGAAATAGTTCAAAGAACTATACAGGTCCGGAACTACCCAAGTCCACCCTAGGCCAAGCCTTTCACAACTCGATTTTACGCCGAGTCCAAAGAGCTTAATGAGAAACTATTTTATCACAGTATTATTCTTGGTTGTTTTTCAGACGTTCGCAAGAGGTGGCGCAGAAAAAAAAGCATTCAATAATTTTTTTTTTTCTGGGGATCGAACCTGAGACCTCTTGCATGGTAGTAGTAAATAGTTTTTTTTCCAAAAATATAACATTATTTTCTAATAAAAACCATAAGTTGACTGAAAGAATATTGGCAGTTCTCATCTTTTTTTTTAATTTATATAATGATCTTTAAACATTCACTGATATAGCTTTCATATTCTTAATTATTATTTATTGGAATCCATTAATCTTCTCTTAGACTGGCAGAGTCGGTAGTATTATCTACAGCATCATAAAAGGCTGACAATGAACACCTTCTAGCTCATTGTCTTTCTGTCTTGGACATCCCCTGAATTTATATATAGACTTCCCAGTCATTGTCCCTTTCTTGTATTGTACAAATTTTTCTTAAAAGAAGATTTGTATTTAAAGGACATGCTTTCCGTAGAGCTTTACAGAGAATTTTAAAAATGTTTGCTCTTTAAACGATCAAGTATACATATTGTGGGCAGATGAAAGTTTCTTTCTTTATACCATCCATTGCGCTATGTCAAATTGTGTAACAAAACTTTGTTTTTTTATTTCAGGACCTAATTCAAATAAATCCGCAATACATTTGAACTTGGTTTAAATACAGGATCTGAACAAAAGTGATTAGATTTAATTACATCGGTATTACTACTGAACCCAAATATATTTTTTTGTCGCTTGGTTAAGAATTAAGAATTTTTGAGAGATCATCAATGGAGTGGATAATTTGGATAACGTTTTTTAATGTTTTAAAAATACAAACAACTGAAAGTCAAATCCGGGTTATATTCAATGAGAATATTCTTCTTTAAAGTAAGTAAATTTAATTTCAAATTATTCTTGAAAGAGTAGGTAATATTTGCTTTTTTTTTTTCTTAAGCTGTAAAGCACAGAGATGTTCCTAGTGGATTTACTGTTGGAGATAAGGGCGGTCTAGAGTTTCGAGCTCATTGCTTCAAAAATAGCTATTGCATTCCAAAAAGTAAGTAATTGACTGAATAATTAATAAGATAGTTCGGGCATACATGAGTTCTCCTTCATTTAAATCTCGGGAAAAATATACCTATTAAAGGAAACACAGCGGCACTCTATACGATTCTTTTCAAAGGGGATAAAAGAATACGGGAATTTGCCTACGCTTGACAATTTTCTATGTGTATTGTAATATGTATTTGAAACCAATAAAAATTAATATTAAAATAAAATATTGTCGGTGTTAAAATATATCCCATAGATATTTAAACCAAATCTAAAGAAGTATTAAAATTTAATAAGATTGTATTAGGTATATTTTAATATTCATTGATTTTTTGAGTATTGAATTTGAGGTGAAAGTTTTATGTTTTAATCTGCAGCTTATTTTATTCGAATAAAAATGTATTCAAATTTTTGAATTTTTTTTAATAAAATTTTAATATTAATATTTAAATCCATCTTTATAAAAATTTAATACTTCAGACATATTTTGCGATAGCAGATACTATTCTAAATTAATAAATCTTTAGTTAGTTTTTTAATTTCAATATATGCAAAATATTAAATTTAATTTTTCTCTTATCGTTGTCCTATATACATACAACCCCATAAATATTAAATTTAATGTCAGGATTTTTAGCCGTGTATGCACTAACTCATGAAACTTTGCTCACTTTGGTGCACTGTTAACACATGCCATGTAAATTTGGTAATTGATTTGAAACTGTCTTTGATTTTATTAAGCATGTGAATACAAAAAAATGTATATGCTATGCAGTTTTACGAGAAGCTTTACCTTTAATAGCGCAAAAAACCTTGTAACACATTTAAGCTGTACGCATTTCAACGGAAAAAGTTCTGTACATTTCTTATGGAATGCTTTAGTTGCTCAGTTTTCGGATGAGTTAAACGAGGAACGCAAATAAACTAGGGTCACTTATTCGCTGTTCATTATATTAGTAAGACCCTTTGAGTCCGCAGTGACAGCGGATAGAAGTCAGTATATACTATATTTTTACAACATTTCCTTGCACAATGGCTGGCACTGAAAACCCTTATTTAAAATGTTGCAGTAGTGTTTGGACACGAATTCAATTCAAGTACACCTTTCTAGGCCAAAGTAACAGCCAATAGCAAGTGTAACTCTTCGCTTGATTTCTGCTGTGATGCCATTTTCAGAGTTGATACTGTTACCTTCTGAGCTTTGTACAATTTTTTCAAGTTGAAGAAGTAACATGTCATTGATTTTTTCATTCTGCACAAACTGACGTGTTCGACAGAGATGGCTCTATACAGCTACTCTAAGTTGATCTAAATGCTTTCCAACAAGTCGTTTCCAAAATAAATCCGACTATAACCTGTTCGGGCTTGAGTCAACATTATACCCAGGAGCTATTTCTGTTTCATATTGGTCAAGTGAACGGTAAGCTTCGATTCGTTCTGCTTGGGAGTGGGATTTTAATCGTCTTCTTCTACCAGATTAACTATCCAAATATGACTTCTTGCACTGCCATTCCAAAATGCCACAAAATTAATCCAAATGATTTCGCTTATTTAACGTAGTATTTTGGACGAAAACATATTTATAAAAGAACCACGCTATAAAATGTTTTTACCAAAATTGAGATTTTTCTGTCGCAAAGGCAAAGCTGCTTAAAAGTCCTTGTATCGAATGACTGTGCGCAAAAGTAATCGCAGGAGGGATTAATTTAATTTCGAACAATATTCAATTCGAAATACCCGATCCCAACAGCTGCTATATGGAGAATTCCTCTTTCTCTAGTCTGGAATAAATAAAAAAAAATCCCTAATCCCCATCAATCTCTGGACTGTAGTCGAAATATTCAAACAAAAATGAAAATAATTTGCGTCCTAGAAATGGACACTTCTCCAGTAATAATCATTACACAATTCCCTTCAAATGCACACCCACACACTGCCATGCAAACAATTTTCCAAGTATACACATAATCCCGCCAAGTGGTATAGCAGTCAATTTGCCAGTTCGGATGCAGAAGCAGTTTCATTTAAATCCTCAAAAACATTCAGTCGCAGCAAAGTGATTGCGATTGGAAAGGATCGCTTCAATCACCATCGGACATAGCCATCGTCGACGCAATAAAATCAGAGTCTTCAAAATTCTCGAAACCGTCGACGGGGTGACAAATATTTTGAAGACCATGACAGTTCACACTTCACAAACAAACAGGACGAATGGACCAGCGGACACAAATCTCATACATACCTTTCAACGAAATGAAGCCCCACTTTTGATAGATAGATAAATCCGTGCGGAGAGGCCCCTTGCAGAAACTCAATAATGAAGGCCTTTGCCTTGGCCCGGTAATTCCCTCCATAGCATTCGATCGATGGTTTTGTAATCGCCGCCGTCGTTTTGACATGGCCATTGCCACCCACAGGAACGCCAATCACAACTGGTGATGGCAGCTGCTGCTGCTGGTGCTGTTGGTGACGGCGATGGTGGTGCTGGGTGAACTGTTCTCTATGGTGAATATTATTTGGATCCCCACTAATTCCCGGTTTACTTTGTTTCGGATGCTGTTGATGGCGATTATTTTCCATTTGGCCATAGTCCTGGCAGTGGTGACGCTTTTTTGAATGGCGATGGTTAAGTTGACGCTTATAATGAGTCCATTGGTCCCGGGGTGGACTGCTGTCGCTGTTTCTGCCATTACCATCATCCTGGCCTGGCGTTGGTATTGGAAAACGATTATTTAACATATTGGTTGGGGGTTGTATTTTCCGAAAGGCGCCCACAGAATATGTAGTTGGAAAAGTCAATTTCGATGGTATAAAGAGCCGGCCAGGACGTGTATCCTGAAAGATTCATTAACAGAGAGAGAGAAAGCGTGAGTACGGCGCACGTAGATAATGCTAAAAATTTGAACAAAGGACTAAAGGCGAACCGCTATTATCGTGATCGCCTTTATAGTTGTGTGGAAATGGGTTTTGAGGATTACGATTAAATCACACCTATGAATTTCTTATTCACTATGCAATGGAACAATAGAGTGGAGATGCATATTTGCCCATCACTTAGGAAATATGCGGATGATTGCGGACTGTTTGGCTTCAGGCGAGGGTGTGGTCGAATGCGTTTGGATTCCTGAGAAGTCTGTTTTAAATTGGCACTCATTTTAAAGTTGGAAAAAGGTCATCTTAATAGTGGAGAAAGAGATAAATATGGTTTAAAATTAATCAGTTTGAGGGTGCCATTGTCTATATTCGTCAATGTCAAGCAGCGCCGCCGGCTCCAGCCAAACTAGCGCCCTTTGCAAGATTTATAGAAAGCGCCCTCTTTTCATATTTGCACACAGCATACAAAAAAATAAAACAAAACAAAAATTCCAGAGCCAAAGAAATTCCTTATGCAGAAGGCATAATCGCCTGTGTTAAAACGATTCCACTATGCCTTCATCCCTCGCAGGTCGCAGCTTTAAATTTTTCAGTGGAAGAGAATGCTATATTTTCATAAAATACAAAGTACAATCCAAAGCTGCTTGCTCTCTTTGTAGCTGTAAGAGAAATTTCTCTTTCGTAGATGAGAAATACCATCCGATCCATATCGATCCCATATGTGCAAAGTAAAAAACCTGCACATTCAGACGATTCCGTAAGAACGATTTTTTTGTTTGATTTTTTTTCATATGAAAATTATGCGAGTGAATATTCAAGAAATAAAACCTGCACATACGAGGTGAAACTTTTTTGTTTTGAGATTTTTGAACTAGACTCTTTTGCAAAATGTAAGATGATGTGAAAGAAATATACCTATACGAACAGGGTGGAATATTTTCAGATTAGGTAGGTAAGAAATTAATTGCATAGGCCTAGTGGGATATTTTATTTTGCTATATTTTGAGTTAGATTCTCCTTGAAGTTGCAGCATTGTAAGGGATGTGCGTTAATAATTCAGCACACGTGTGATGGATGTTGTTATTTTGGGCTTATTTGAACAAGCTTTTTGTTTAAAATGCAAGTGGTGTAGTATTTGTTCGAGCAAGATATTAATTTTTCTTTCCTAACAATGCGCCCCCAGAATTTGGCGCCCTCTGCATTTGCACATCTTGCACATATGGTTGGTCCGGCCCTGAATTGTCAAATGGATCGCACGGCCAGTCAGTAGAACAAAGGTCATCGCCATTTGGGGGCCTGCATAATTAGCTCTTGCCAATATTTTGTACTGCTACTCAGCTTCGGTCTTGTGGCCAGCTAGTTTCAGGCTTGCAAACTCTAACCAGTTTTTGATTTTAAAGACTGCTTGGTCATATTTATCACAGCAATATTGAGCCTTTTTCATTATGCCCACATGGTCTACGAGTATATAGATCAATGATTTCCATGGTTTACAACGACAGTTGGATCTCGTTATATTGTTGTAAACCGTGGAAATCAATGTGGGTAAAATAAAAAAACGCCTATTCTGCCCAAATGCGACCACCTTAACAATTTGCGGCAGATCTGGTATCATGCATTACATTTCACACAAGAGCTCCAAGAACCGAGCAGCTGTATCATCGTTTATCAATCTGGTTCTTTGGGTTGTTTTTTCCCTTGTGGTTTAGTTTTTAACTGGTACTTCACACAGTAATTCAAATGAAAAAATGCCGGTAAGACCATCATGAAGGACTCTGGCTCTCCATTTATTAGGGAGGTAACCACTATATTGTATTTCCTTTTGATCTCCACTGTATTCAGAGTTTTATTATACAACAAACTTGCCGTATACTCAATGGATTAACTTTACAATTAATTCATTTGATATCCCTTTGCTTCCCTGCGCTGAAGGAATTGCCTTTCACCCACACCACCCCGACATATTAGCTGTGTGGAATATTCGAATGCTCACCATATCACATCGAAAGACTGTGAATGGTCCCGGATTAAAATGTTAATGAAAATCCCTTTCATAGATAGCAAACAAACCCCGAAATCGAGTGTGTGTTGGTAGGTACCTATAGGGGAAGCTTTTATTTGGTGAATCCTTCCGCGATTTTTTTTTTTGTTTCCAACTGCTGGGATTTTTTTTATTTTTAAATTAAATTGGACCCATATCGCGCTACAGAGAGTTGGTAAGTGAGATACCTCAAACGCGCCAGCTTTAGGGCGGTTTTACATGCAACATTTGGCTGTATTCGTTATGCATTCACTCAAAAATTGAAAATATAATATTCATAAATAATAATTTGAGGAGGGGGGGGGGGACATTTGGAAGTACACACATAAGCGACGTGATGGTGGCAAAGCGACGATATAGAAGCATTTCATGGATACGGGTACGTATTGTGGGATTAAATCCAATTTTCATTTTCAATGGGTCTCTTCTTTTTGGCTTTTGATTCTTTTTTTAGATTGGGTATCTTCTGTGTTTTCGGCATCTGATGGTGATGATGATTATTACGATGTGGGTGGTTAATTTTCATCACATGTTAATCATAACCATAACAATAGGTTAGAAGAGCTTGGTTGTTCTTTCAGCAGGATGGTGCGGCAGCATAAGCGAAGTTTTCTCAGAGCAGATGTGACTGTATAATGAATTGGAGATAGTACATATGGGAAATGATGGTAATTTAAGCTTAAGTGGAACGAGCAGAATTAAAATGTTAAACTAAAAGATAGTGTTGTAGTGAAATGTTTGGAAAAACAAAAAGTTTAGGTAATCATTTGGTCTCTATGGTTGGTTCAGTAAAATAAATAATTGTATTTTGTTGAAAGACAAAGTAGTAGATACCTTTCTTTTACAACTTATGGCCCACTTATATCATATGGTACTACCTCAAGTGATAGTTCTTGCCTATCACCATCGAAAAACGGATGTGTTTTACTTTTCGTATTTGTTCACTTTCCGAAGCGTGTTTCTAGGGTCCACTTTCAATACCGATGTCTTGAACTTTAGTATTATTAAAGAACGCCTTGCCACCTCCATAACAACAACGCCATCTACCGCAGAGTGTTATATATTTGTAGAACGTCTTGTTATCGTACTCTAACTTCAGTCTGTACTCCCCACATTTTTGACATAACCTTTCTTGCACTTTCTACATTTTCTTCTTGTATTTGGCCATTTTCGGGACTTGTTAAAAAAAACAGTGGGTATATGGTGTGGTGTCAGGGGCGGATTTGTGGAAGGGCATCCAGGATAAGAGGAAACAATAACGAAAATTGTCTCATACTGACCAATACGTATACAATCGCGCACCAAAATAATATATGTGAGGTTGAATTCGCTCGATTACATTATTACGGCTTTATCCCAGTGCTCGATCAGCTATATCTGTTGCTCTCACTAAAATACATATTACGAGCATATAAAGCTATACGTTCGAGATTTGGATTTCTTTCCATTTCACATGGATGCTGTAAATTTGCACGCTGCAGATTATAGAACCTAATCTTGGTTATGAGTTGGTTCAATTCGTATCTTTCATGGATTTATGCAAAAATGACTATATGGGAAAGACGGAACTTTCTACTACCAAATTCTCGAAGATCAAAATTTCAAGGCTACATTTCCAAACCTTCAAATAGCTTGGTTGGTTGGTTGATTAAAGTGGCTGTATTCCCTATGGAAAAAAAACAAATAACGCATTGAGCCCCGTTTTGATAGCACAATTAACGGAACCTGAAGATAGAGAGAGAGAGAGAGAGAATGATGTTAAGGGAGCTCAAAACCTGTGGAGTTGATAAATTTGATGATCTTACTGAAATGGATAATTTGGATGACCGAAAGGTCATCATAGATGGGGTTATCTAGTGCACTGTATCTGGTTTTGGTTAAGTCCGGACACTCACAAAGAAAATGGAACACTGTTTCACTATTGTGAGTGAGCGCAGCTACGGCAGTGGATGTTATGGGGTATGCACAGAGCAGAGCCACGCCTGGCAAGTTCATCGGCTTTCTCATTGCCCTCTATGGTCCTATGTCCGGAAACCCAGACGAGAGTGATATCAAACCAATGACTCACCGTGCATAGTGTCGGATTTTGTCTTCTTACATTCCACAACCAGCTTGGAAATTGGCTTAGTTGAAACGATGGCCTTAATCGCGGTCTGACTGTCAACGAAGGTGCCAATTTTTTCTGTGTGTTAATACGCAGCCTACACGCCTCCTTAATTGCTTTTACTTCTACTTGAAAGACGTTTGCTGCGTTGGGAAGTCGAAAAGATTCGGAAATGTCCAATTCTGTTGAGAACATGCCTGCTCCCACTCCACAGTTCTGTGAAATAGCACTGAGAATGTATTTGATTTAAATGATATGTCTATCAAAGCTTCCTCTCCTGAGCATTGATTGTAATTTACTCCGGGAACTTGATTTCAACGAAATCATCAACAATTTTTCGTCTAAAAAAGCTCGAAAGGTTCGGTTCGTTAACGCTAAAATTTAATTTCGCATTATTCTTTCTGTTGATTATGTTTTATATGTTTATTAAAAGAATTTATTTGGTTTCACAATAAATTATTTATGGAACAATTTATGGAATTGTGCATTTTATTTGGGAAATAAGTGGGGCCATTGGACTCCACTCCTTAGTTGCCCTATTACCTCCAGACTTCTTAATGCGGCCCTGTGTGATGAATTTAAATTCAACTTATATATGATTACGCATGTATAAGGATTACTTTTATTTTACCTGGATAATCTATACAGTGCGGCAAATTTACATTGTTGTTGTAAGCAATGGATCGATGAAATACATGGATTATTTGCAAAAACAAAAACCGCTTATCGTTATGTTAATACTTGAACATCCAAAGTCTCTGTACAATTTTTTAGTATTTATTATACACTGAGAAGAATGAAACTTATGTCATTAAAAAGATACTGTGCCATAGATGTGCACAAACAAAAAATCGGGGTATATCTCGTCATTAAGACTGGTAAAATTCAATTTGTCGCCGTCATATTCACGTACCCATTAAAATAAATGATCTTTAATTTAGGAGCATACATCTGCGAAGACGTTAGTACCTATTACATACTCATAAAAGGTAGGGTCGATTTTCAACCACAATCGAAACTAGTTAATATGAAATATGTGTAATTGCTAATGATATGAATTCGTATTCATTAAAAAAAAAGCCCGTTTTACACAGCATTTTCTTTTGAATTTTTTCTGCATTTAAAATTAAACTAGAGCAGAACGTAAACATCGCTACCTTAAGTTCGTCTGACACAACATTTTGTTTTGCATTTTTTAGGGCCGTTTGCTGATACGACTCATAGCGAATTAAGTTCCACATAAACTCTTATGTGACAGTTTATGACCTGAAAAAAGTAGCCCATAAGTATTTAAGTAGAACTTAAATCGTTAAGAGTCGTATGAGCAAACGGCCTTTAGACTTTTAAAATAAAATAAGAGCAGTACGAAAAGTTAGAACGAAAACTCCCGATAGGATCTTTATTATTTCCTTAATGTATAGACATATCAAAATAAAGTGCCCGGCTGAGTCGAAAAAGTTGTTAAATTATTTAGATTTGTGTTACGGTTAAAACCCCATAACTGTGTACCATATATCCGTACTTGTTTTAGCACTTGCTTATAAATAACAAAACCTTCGTCTCGAGGCTAAGCTTGATATATTTTTCGAGTTACCTATAAAGTTGTCTACATTTTGATGGTAAGTTTTTTTTTTCCATTTCCTGTTTGCGGTATATCACGCGTAAATAATAGGTACAGGAGTGGCCCAAGGACACTTCCTTGCGACACACCTGCCCTTGTTTCTTTAAATTCTAAATATTCGTTTCCGTGTTTGCCATAAAAGACTCTAGATACTATTCTATAATTCTCCATAACCGTTCGGGGAGACCTTGCCTTAATTTGCACTTACCACCAGCGTTGCCATTTTGACTGTTTTCCAGTCAGATCTGACTGGATTGAAATGAATTTAGCTGGAAGATTTTTTGAAATCCAGCCGGCTGGTTTTTTTAGCTGGATTAAATTTTTTTTTGACTGCTTTTAACTTTTTTTCAAAATGGCATTTTTTTCAACCACCAGAACAATTTCAATTATTTTATTCTTATTATCAGTTTTTTATTTCTTTTTTAAGCATGAAGTCTGTTATTTTTGTTTCGAATAAAGTTTATTTATGATTTTGTTTTGCAATGTACTACTTATTAGAATGAATTTTAAGACTTGTGTGTATATTTACAATTCTTTGTTTTTTTATAAAAACAATTTTTATTTTCTTATACTTAATTACCTACCCTTTAATGTACAAATATGAAAGAAAATGGATTCTGTGTTATTTTTATTGAATAAAACAATTTTTTTTATCTTAGCTGGATTTTTAGCTGGATTTGTGTTTAAAATTCTTTGACTGTTTTATTTGACTGAATTCCAGTTTTTTGACTGCTTTTTTTCCAGTCAAATCTGACTGGAAGAACGGATTTGAAATGGCAACACTACTTACCACTACCACACCTTATCAAATGCTTGCGAAATGTCCAAGAATACGGCAGAACAGATTTTATTTTATGATGTCAGTTATTATGAATGCATTTGATCGATCGGCGAATGTTTACTTCTAAACACGAACTGGTGGTCAGGTACAAAACGGTCTTCTTCTATAATTGTTTGTAAACGTCTGAGTAATATTCTTTTAAAGACTTGGGAAATGATTGGAAGAATCGTGATGGATCTATATGACTTTTATTCAATCGGCAGTTTGCCTGCTTTCAAACCCTTAATGGCTACTGCGATTTTCCATTGACTCGGAAAGTATTGTAATCTGATTGCGGCATTTATAATGTGAAGAAGCTCAGTTAATGCTTTCCGAGGCAACATTTGCAGTTCTCCCGGCATCAGGGGTTGAACTTTTTATTGTTTCGAATGTAAAATCCACGAAACTCAGTGACATATTGCTTGCTTACGGATGCGTTAAGTCATTCTTTTTTTTGGCATAAGGCTCTTTATTTCCTTCCCAAGTTTGGTGAGCATAGCATTTCTTCCCTTATTATTTTCAGATGTTCTGTCCGATGCATTAATATTTCTATTAAGTGCTTGATTATTAAACGCGACCTTAAAGTTTCTTGTAAAAGGCCGGCAAAAACGTCCGCTTTCTCTTTGTCTCCTTATGCCAGCTGTTGAAAATTTAAAGGTAATTGATGACCTCATCAAAATTCTTAATGGCCAATCTGCAAAACTTAAAAACATAGTCAAAAAGTTTTTACAGACTGGTGAAGATGTGGTGGTTTCCCCAAGACTACAAGGTAATGGGTTCCTATCTACGATTTTGTATTCAATATTATAATTCAGCTGGTCGACTCATTACAAATATCTTGAAAACCACTCAATATAGAATGAGATGTAACTATTCAGTAAATTTCTAAATTGCATATTTATATATGCCTAACTACGAATCCACTAAACAGTTTCTAACATTTTTTAATGAGAAACACCGATTTATTACCAAAACCGAGAAGGATTTTTATTTCAGTTCATTTAAAAATCGTTTTGCAGCCATCATTGTTGCATACATACGCCAAACTGTGATTAGAACAGATTAAACCATTTCTCATGTAATCCGTGCGTTTTAAATGCCCGCACGAAGTGCAACAAAATACTGATCTATTTACTCCCGTCGCATAATTAAGAATAAATAATTACTTTAAATGATAAATGCGTTTATTCAGAACGCAACTTAATCCAGTTTACACGAACTTTTTTAGGCACTGATTGAGCCGGCATGTCCGCCGTGCCCCCGACATGCACCACGACCACTATTCATAATTATGGCTATTATTATCCCATTTCATTGAATCGCTCCGAACAGCCGTTTAAGCAGCTTTTCAGGCGATTAATTAAGGCTTACGTTTTCCAATTTTGCGTTACGGCCACCAAATAGCAATCACGCTGTGCTCGCGTCAGTGGAATTAAATTGATGATGCAAAATCGTTTTCATGTCGATGGGTATTTTCGCATTGAAACTCTGGTATTCATGACTTAAGGGAATACAAAAAAAATAGAGAAGGATTTCCTAAATTTCATAACTTGGTTCGAAAATCCGACTGCACCGTCCGACAACGACACATAATCCAATCACACTACATTCACAATGTATCAAACTATTTCCGCACGTTTTTTGCCAGCCCACCATGACCACACCACCATCGCAATCCTGTCCACCAGACAAATGTAAACAAAGATACAATACAAACAAATAGCATCATCCACAAACCGGAATGCGCTTCAATTGAAATATCAAACCAAACAAAATACCATAGCAACAGCAGAGCAATCCAAAATAAAACAAAATAAAAACAGAAACAAATAGACAATCCAAATGAATTCATATCGGAGGAAAAAACAAAGGCATCCCAAAACGGAAAAAAGGACATTCCATACAAATGTTTTGGCAAAGTCCAAAAACATAATATTCCGCCCTTCGCTACGCCTTATTCTGAAAAGCTGAAACTTTTACACTTGAAATCATCACCAAAGTAGAGGGCGGGATGTGTGTGTTTTTTTTTTTTTGCTGCTGTCCTTCCTTTGTAGGTATATTCTCGCAGCTCCCTAGGCTCATAAAATTCAAATAAATAAAACGGGCCAACAACATTGTTTGCCCAAACGAAATTGAGAGAAAAACTTCACAGAAGATTCACGGAGAGGGATGCAGCAGCAGATCGTTAGAGGGATGCTCAACAACAGTGTAGTAGTTATATTTTTTTTGGTCGCTTTCGCGCACACAAAATGACAGCAAAAAAAATGATATGCGAAGAGCAAGCCACCGAAAAGCAGCGGGAGTAGCAGCAACGAGAGAGGAAGCGACAAAAAAAAATGTTGAATGAAGAACATCCCCTGCAGCTATACGCTATAGTATATGCAAAAATAACAAATTCCGAACACAAAACCGCAAAAATAAATCAAACGGAATTGAGTCAGAGCCGCCTAGACTCCGTTCAGACTTGTGTTTGACTGTACAGTAAATACTAGTACCACAAACGCGCACACCGCCATCGCCATCACCACAGATGCGATAGTTATTCGTCCCGGTTTTTCCGACGCGCGTTAACTTACCCAGCAAAAGGGAACTGTGAATAGTTGCTGCTGCGAACTCGAATCCGACCAAAAGGCAAACACACATCAAGTGAAAAACGGGCAAAAATGGCTGAAGCGCGAAGCGCGTTAAACTAACAATTTCCGACGACGTGAAAGGCGAAACTAACAACAGCGATAGCGAACAGCGCCGACCAGGAACAGGAACAGCATTCGTATGCAAGACGTCGGCTACGGTTGCCTTTGCCTGTCGTGAATTGCACTAGACAATGGGTAATTTATATAGCGTATATAAGCCGAACGAGTTGACAGTGTGTCTGGCAGGAGTAAAATATTTTTTCATTGAATCAGTGTTGCCTCCTTGATGATCTCTAAGTGAACCTACATCAAACGGCCTTACTAATAATCAAACACTAATGTCGACGATTAGCTGGTTGCCAGCTTTAGTAAAAATGTACAGCATTAGTGAAACGGTACCAATAAACAATTAGACCTCCACATTTGCAAGTGCGACAACTTTCTTAGAAACTATTACATTTTTTGTCATCGCAGAATTCAAATTTCATAATTTCTTTTCGTGGAAAACAAGGTCAATGGTTTATTTCACAGCGAGAATTTTATTCTAAAAAAAGGAATATTTAAATTGCAAATTAATTTGCCCAACAGATTTCTTTTAGAGGCTTTTTGAAGCTTATTATAAGCAAAAAACAAAATAGAAAATAGGAAATGCACAAAATATCCGCTGATCTGTCAAATATCGTATGCGAATCAGTGATGCCCTATTGTTCGATCGGACACAATTTTCGGTACTTTTTATAGTACGCTTTCTTTTGTTTTCTAATACTTCACGATTGATTTATGAATGAATTTGTGTCGTAATAAGGTCTCTTTTAAATTATACAATAAACGGAACACAGTTTATTAGAATGCTGTGATTTATTCGTTGGCTGATAATGCAAATCAAAACTTATTTGTAGTCTAAAGATCACATTTAGATCGTTAGCAAGTGAATATTTTCGAAGGAAATAGTAATCTGCTTATTCATTTCCGTTTGCAAAACAGTACTTGCAAAAGTATATGGAGGTGTGAAAATAAATACAATTTGATCTTTTAAAAATTGCATGGCTTTATTACTTAATTCGGAAAAAAAAAATAAAGCCTTGGACATTCTTCTACATATACATAAACTGTCATGTGTTCTCCTAGATGAATTCGCACTAAGTAATACAGAACTTTGTATATCTTAAATTCGCACATACTACCTGATATTCCTCCAGCAGTTCCCAAATTTATTATTTCGCATGGATTTTGCTGAATGCTAACAATTCTTCTATCTATATTTTCCGCTAAGTCAACCTTTTCACAACAACCATTACCACACCAATATTTAAGATCTTCATGCAAAATCTACCTGGGGCCTAAGGTACTGAGAATTGTAAAAAAAAAGTTATTCAGGTATGAGCTGTCCAATATTAAATGAACAGATATTTTATTCCCTTAGCGACTACTCTCAAGAAATTCTTGGAAAGATCCCAAACTTATATCAAATTTATTTTTCACTCAGTATGCATTCGTTTTATGAAAATCAATCATAAAGCAAGCACTAGCGGTTAAACAAGATAAACGATTTCTTTTAATCAAAATATTCGAAGTACATATTTTAACCCACATATTAATAAACGCTGCGTAAAAGTTATCAACTCGTTATTCAGCAGTTACGTAAAAATTTTTTTATATGCTAAATATTGTAATACGGGGGTAAGTGTTTAGAAATAAAACAAAAATGCATTATTTTTCAATTTTATTCATACATTTGTACAAATTTGTGTTTGCTAGACTTAAAAACCACTTGCATTGTTGTACTCCAACGAATAAAATCAGAAAACATTTACATTTACTAAAATTAGTTTATAATTATAAACGTTCAGGCTGAACAACAGCGTATGTAAATTTGCTCCTATTACGAAATTCCATACCATCATTTAGGATAGTTGGGCAACACTCCTCTTCAAAATGACATTTCGGGAGGATTTATTTAGCTAATGCCCGAGATAAACATGGGTTTCTGAACATTAACATTTAACCCTACAGTTAGCGATATTCTGGCAACTATATTTGTTTATTGGTAAAGGGATTTTGGAAAGTGTTGGGTCTTTGCGTAAACTTCCAGACTAAAGTTGATTATTGGTAAGGCCGAAAGAGGCAAATCACAGTTTTGTGCGGGAACACAGTACACAGAAATCTACTACGAGGAAATCCTTTTTAAGGAGTAAATGTACATTGCCAACCCGGAATAGGATTTAAGGAAGACTTTAAGAACCAACTGAACCAAATGGACACTGAAAGTCTCCAAAAGAAAATTAATTGGCGAAAAAATAGATGCAAAATATAGACAAAGCCACGATAGACACCAAAAAGCTCTTATTAACAGATATGTAAGTCGAGATTTTTAGGAGCGAAAGGTGAATACGACTAGACAGAACAGTGTCAAAGACTGCAAAGGCATTTACAAATGTCAAACCAAACGAAGGCCACAATTGCTGTAATAAAAGCAAGACGGTAGACCAAAGTTTGACGAAAAGACCACTGAATCCGAGAGCACAAGGCTAGTGGAAAAAAACTACTTCCTGGACAGAGGGTCCACTGGTACAGCTCGATTTTGGCAGCCTGTGGCGCCCATGTTGTGTTGGCTGCGTATGTTTAACCTGATGTTCATTATTCAGTCACTTACGCCAAATCACAAGTTACTCGCAAGTTACACGTTTTCGTTTGAGTAGCATATCCAAATGATAAAATTTTGTTTTCCAAATGAATATACGTCAGTGAATTTTACGGCAGACAATGTTGCCCTTAAAAATCGACTCTCCCACATTCGAGGCAAACAGTTCGGTAAACAACAATCAGCCAACTCCATGTGACTTGGCCTCGGAGTGTTTGGAAGAAGACCGCTGTTATGACCGAAAAATCATATTTAGCAACAAGGCGAATTTTTAGATCAATGGCTGTGTAAAAAAGCCAAATATCCGTATATAAGACGACGCCAAACTACAAGAGGTTCACCAGGTGGCAATGCATCCACAAAAAGTTGCTGATTCGAGCAGATTGGTATCATTGGTTCGAACTTTTTTGAAAATGACGGAAAAGCAGCCATCACTGTCAATGGCGAGCTTTACAGAACGGTAAGCGATTTGGCCCGAATTGACCGATATGGGTGTAGGCGAGATATGGTTCCAACAGGACGGGGCTGACAAAGCAGACGACACGATGGACATTCTGCGTGAACGATTTCAGGGTATGGTTAAATGTCGCAGAGTTGACGCGAATTGGCCACCAAGATTGTGCACTTTGACCTCACTGGACTCAAATTGAGCCGAATCTATGCGGCAGTCGGCAGCGGATAATCAATGTCGAACCACTCGGATTCGGATCCGTGACGCATTGAGACAGCGGCAGGCATTTTAATTTTAAAGATGTAATAGTCCATACATAATGGCATTCAAAAAAAAAACCTTTCACACAGATTGATTTTTTCCATTTGAACATCGACCCGACTATAGACTTAGTTTGGTTTGGTTAGTCTATGGAAAATTGTTGATTCATTGAAGAGTAACGGTAAGTTTGTCATGTTTTTTTAGAGCCGGCTTTTAAGGAGAACGTACATATTGCGTTGAAGTGCTTCAATTAGCTTATTCTGTTAGGTTACTGTACTTGGCTGGTGTATTAAAGTGATGGCCTTACCTACAGAAATAATATAAAATGACTTGGAAGCTTCGGAGTTTTGGAATTCGTCGGCCTTGCATTTCACAAAATGGACTTTATGTGTAGATCGCTCTGTTAATAATGCAGTCGATATGGGCCTGAAAGTTCAGTACCCTGTCATAGATAACACATAACATAACACATAACATAGATAATGCTCAAGGAAATAAAAAATAAAACTTTTTCTCTATCCGTTTATTCTATTTTAGGTATTTAATAACCTTTCCCTTGGTCAAAAGTTGACGAGTGAATTCAAAGGACTCGTCTCTATCCTTCAGCTGTAGAAGTATAGCGATCGGAATCGGTCGCTCATACAACGATAAGTATGTAGAGTAATCCAACTATATATTCAAGGCATATTGAACAGATAATTTACTAAAACAGACTTGCGGGTCAACTGACGTATCGGTGGCTTTGGAAGTTCAAATATCATCTGTGAAAGTGGAAGCTCCTCACCTTTTAAGCGTAAGCTAACAAATTACCAATAGTTACATACATCAAATCTTATATGTCAAGAAGTGGTGGTTCCTCCTACGAAAAATTAATACTCAAAGAATAAATTCCCGAAAATCCGACAACGACGATCGTTCAGAAAATGTTGGTTTCGTTTAAAATTCTCTCCTATTTCAAATATATTCAATAAAATCGAAAAACGAAAAAAATTGAAAATGTACTTTTTGTATCCTCAAATCAACCTTCAAAAAATATTATCCACTAAATTTTACATTTACATTTCCAAGTTTTTTTTGTAAGCCACGTCTTGCGAAACACACTATATACTTCCATAGGTGAACGTACAATAGCTCACGAAATTTGTGTACCAATCAACATTTACATATGGCGCAGGGGATCATTAATAAAACAAAAGCAACAGTAATAGAGCATAGGTATGCCGAAGTTTCTATCTTGTCTGCCATCTAACACCCTGTAGTCCATACCACTGACTAGACTGACTAATACACCAGAACAGAGCCAGGGCATACATCACGAAAATGTATTGATAACGCACAGATATGAAATTGGAATTTAGTTAAAGTTTTCCTGGTTTTATACCCCCCTCGCCTACTCAACCTTTTGGTCTCGATGGACGAGTGTAGTCGGCGTAGATATGTATCTCCTTTAATCGTACAAATGCATGTATAGTACATGCATATGTATGAATTTATTTTGCGAGAGGTAACTTTTGAAAGGGTAGCTTTAGCTTCGCCGTAGAGCTCCATGAAGATAAATGCAATGTTAAACGAGGTGGCTATTAATCAAGTCTATCTAACGGTTGACAACTATCAGCTTCCACATATACACAATCAGGATCAGGATGATACAGGCGAACTGTGCAGAAATGAGAAGACGATTCAGACAGATAGATAACGAAACCCCATCAAGGGTTGTATTTGAAAAATTTCAAGTCAAAGATTCTCTGTGGTGAATGTAATTGCTGCGAGTGGATATATTTTGTTCGCAAATTAAAGACGGCGAATGGGGACTTTAAAGGGGAACACGCTTGTTGAAACATAAGCAAACATTTATGAAAACTGCGCTATGAAAATGCTAGGTTACAACGGATAATTAATAGCTGGAAATAGCTTTGATCTGTGCGTCGGGAACTGCAGTCATCTATATGTAGATGAGGGTGCGAGTTGGTGAAAGTGAGACTGGTAATTTATTGAGGAAACTGTGGAAAAGTTTCGCCAGTGTGAACACCGAATTTGCATGAATTAAATTGATGTTCAACAGGGGGAAATGGCTATTGCAGTAGGCCTTTATCTGCTGTATGCCACAGAAGCATGGACCCTGTTATAGGCGACTTAAGTTTCACTCAGTTGCTTTAAGCGAAAAAGATGTCCCGAAAGACCTTCTGTCTAGTCTGTGTCGTAGGCGTGCTAAGCAATTGCTTAAAGCAATCAGCTACAGCTACTTGAATAAGCGGCCATGCCAGCTAAGACCGGAAGGTGCATGGTTTTCTGGGGAAGGACTTATACAGTTCAAGTTGAAAAGATGGTGAAATGTTTACTTTTTTGCACTTAAACATTTTCTGTACATATATTAACTTCCTCCCACCTCTTACTGCATTTTTAGTCACAAGTGCAATGTTCGGCTTTAACTAGTAATATTTTTAGTCGCACGACCTCCACTTATCTAAAATCGATTAGATGGGTCTGAATTAAAGGGTGGGCCATCTAGTGGTTTCTTTTTAGATCATAGGTTATTTTAACACTGACAGCTGTTTCCCGCTCGAAATCTTGACGGAGAGTCAGTATCATATTTCCTGAACAACGTTGAAAAATATTCTCAGATTATTCGCTTACAGGGTTCAATTGACCCAGCAATTGAAGACGCACAACCATCCGCTTCGTTATCGTTTCGCAGTTTGGGCCTTAGAGTAGCTTAAATTGGAAAACGATTTTGGGCGAAAAATCATCTTTTCTGACGAGGAGCATTTGCATCTCGGCGGCTACTTTAACAAACAAAATTGCAGTATCTAGGGCTCGCAAAACCCGCGTTGTTATTGTTAATGTTATGCCAACAATCCGGAAAGGATTCAAGCTCTTAAGGCCAATATCATCCTAGTTATCCGTGAGCTACAGCCCGAAACCACCAACAAAGTCTTGGAAAATTTGAGTGACAAATGGGATCCGGTCAAAATTCTGCTTTACAAAATTCTGACTTTCAAATTAAAATCAATAAAATTTTGCTGATTCAGCTTACCTAAAACATTAAAAATTATTTATTTTTTAGATTTTAATTAAAATTAAAATTAAAAAGAAACAAGAAAAAAAATTGGAAAAAAAATATATACTGAAAAAAAAATTAAAAATAAAAAATAATGCGAATTTACATAAAAAAAAATGAAGCAGTCAGAAATTACAACCTTTTTTTATTATAAAAAATACCCAAGAAGTCTTTAATTTTCCTCCCATTAGGAAATATAAGGTCACAAAAAAAAATTAAGAAAAGGGGGAGTAAACTGAACGACTTGAACGACGTTGTGTTCCATAATTAATGGGAATGTTTTTTCTTACTAAAAAAGCCATAAGATTGGTCGGTAACTTCACTTTCCCGAAGTTATTTGTTATTGTAGGGCTGGCTATCGCCAGATATTCTAACTGTGTTGTTATATGATTGTTAGTGTCGTAATTGTCACGATACAACACCACACTCCGATTTTTGCCTCGTTTGTCTCTATTTCTTCTAATACGATATTTACAATTTTAAAAGGACTGAAATACTATTTATAAAACTACAAACTATACGACTCGTTGTTTTAGTACATATTTTGGTGCAAATCAGGAAAAAAAGTTGACTTTTCTAGCTGAAAGGAGGAAACCTTGCGTTAAGCCAAATTGTATATTTCCTGCTTGTCATTGTTTAAGAATTCCTTGTATCCAATTTTTTTAATCCTACCCGCATTACTCGGCTTAGTTTTTTTTATTTTTTCAGCAAGTATATATAAAATATGTGAACAGAATGAATCATCTGGTATTTTAGCGACAGCCCCAATGCGATGTCGTCCGAAAATACGATTAGTGACAATTCTTGTCGCGAAATTATAAATCGTATTATTAACCAACACAGTGAGCCTTATGGACTCTTGTTAGAAATTGGAGTTTGCTTCATGTAGAAGTCTTAATTACCTCGTCAAAGTCTTTGGGCAGTAGGTAGATAATTTTCAAAAAATGTTTCACATCTTGTAGCCCGCTATTTTAGTCCTTTAAACACAGCGTATAATACGTTCTTAAAAACTATAACCGACTCGATTGTCCACAAAAGCGCTTCCTATAGGGCTCAAAACTATGCTTTAAGCTGCAACAAACCATGCGCATCCAGAAAATTTCATTGAATTCATTTGAGTTGTTTCGGAGATCGCAAAAACCATATACATCATACTCGTATAAGCGCACAAATTTAGGTACGAGTATGTTCACTCAAATGCCTACAACTCATGAACTAATCCCCATACAAAGACCTTGTATTAATACATAAGAACCTTGGTATTGACGTAATCTTTAATGGAAGAAACAAAATCGGTTCACGCATTACAGAGATCACCAATTTCTAACGCAATACAATTTATTAATATATGGATGTGCACCTACAGCGCCACCTGTTGAGAATTTTCCGACTTTTCCATTTTCCTAAACCGATTCGCATAGCAATTAGGTACGAACAAAAGCAAGTATCCTATTTGGTATAGTCGTTTTAAAGTTTTTAGCATCCGAATTTGTGCATCGATCGATTTCGTACCTTCAAAAGTTTACACCTTAATTGAGAACCCATGATGTTTAGATATAAAAGTACCTACATACGATATAGGTACCCCATATAAATTTTCAAAATATACCTAGGTACGACAACTATGATTTCCACAAGCCCAATACAATGAGTCTGAGAAAAAGTAGATAACAATACTGAATCGGTCGCGAAATTCTCGACTGCACTAACATACATTCGTTGGCTATTCATGCACAAACGTCAACTGAAACAAGTAAATAAAAGTGTTATCATCGGCCTGGACGATGCTTTGATACCCTCCACTGCATACAAGTCATTTAAAATTGGTTTTGTATGGGAGGTACCAGAACTACTTGACCGACATAGCCCATTTTCAATACCAACCTGACGCTGATAAAAATAAGTGTTCTCACCAAATTTCATTCACCTACGTCAATTACTTTGGGCGCTATCGTGCTTTCAACCGACAGAATGTGATACTGATTCAGAATATATATACTTTATGAGGTCTCCGGTGACTCCTTCTTGGCGTTACAAATGTATTGGCAAACTGAATATACCTTCCTGTGGAGGGTATAAAAAAACGATCTAGCCAATCAAAACTGAGACACATCAAATCAGCCAGCTGTCAGACTTAACAAACTAGATTCTTGACCGCTCCCAATGATATGGATACGAATTAGGCTTGGGTAAAGCTCTTCCTGCAGATGATACTACCTCCAATAGCTTGAATCGATATTTTTTGAAGAACAATACGTTCGCACAGTTGTTATTGGCACTCATGCTCTACCTACATCGTTTGACTAGCCAAATTGGCAACACCAAGGATTCTTTTCTTAAAATATGCCAAACCTTCCAACACAAGCCACCAACTGCGTTTAAAAATGCAGTAGATGAGACGAATAGCAGTGATGACAGTCTTTAGAATGAACAAAAACACTCGCGCCACAGAATTTGAAGATTTGGCAAATTCCAAAATTGCCCTGTGGGAAGAATTCCATCTTTCAGCTGTAGACCAACAAAATAATAAACATTCAGCCCAGTCCTGGGAAGAAGCCACACCACACCCAACAGGAAGCATCTCCGTGGTAGTCATCATGAGTATCATCACTGCTACTTACGGTCCCCGGTTTCTGGTGCCGGGTTTCATGGGCTTGCCTCCGGTACGGAGCTCATCAGTTTCCAACTTGAACGTACACAGAACCCAAGTGAATCACCGCACACTATCCGGCTTTTCTCTTGTGCTGGATCCCCTTGAGTAAACACTCAGAGGTGGCCTATTCGACGACGAAAAAAGAAGCACACAAAGGGCGGTTAATAGGTGGGTTCTCGCACAGCCCCCCTCCATCGCAGAGGTTTCTTGCTACAATTTCTTGTATTGCCGTTATGGGTATAGCTCCTTGCTTCGTTCTTTCTGTTCGTTCTTATTGTTTCACTTTGGTGTTTAGCAAACAACCTCTTATGCAATCATTGGAGCGAGAAAAACCCCTCTTTTGCCGGCTTAAGGCGGACAAAATATTGAAATATAAATACCAGCATACACACAGACCCTCGTGGCATGCAGCGAGCCGTTGGGGAGGAACGACGACAGCAACAACAAAAACTAAAGAGGTTCTCCTTCGTTTGGGGGAAGTTCTGTTGAGTGCATACAAATAGCTTCCTTAAAACCGGATACACCGAGGAAATGGAGAAAATGAAGAAAATCTCTTCCATGTTTCACTTGCACAAAACATCATAAAGCAAGGAGAGGATGCACCAAATGGGACGACGGCTGGGGTGGTGAAACAAAATTGTTTTGATGAGGGTAAGACTCATGTGTGAGAAATATTTAAAACAAATCGCCTCGGACGTCTATGTCTAGTCTAAGAAATAAATTCGTCTAAGCCTGACCATTGTTTCCTTATCGTTACTGGAGGACATGATGCCAGTAGTGCAGCATAATAAGGAACTCCGTACATGACAATGGACTAATACCATGGATAAAGTGTAATCTAACTGTAGGAAATGTGGACCAAACGAAGATGACATCCTAACGTAGTATGTACATGAAGAGAGGATGCACGCAGATATCCTCCTTCCTTCGGTTGGCATCAGTTTGAATTTTCTTCCAAATTGCTACACACAAAAAACAAAAGTGGAGCATAATTTTTTTTTGGCATGAAACAGTGTGTGTCACAGTGAATCCTTTGTTCTGCCAAGTTGCAATGTTTCTGGTGCTTATAACATAAAGCTTCGAGGCGAGCAAATTAATGATTAGCATCTACTACAGAGAGGAAGAGCATGTAACTGGGGTAACAATGGGAGCAGGGATGCGCAATCAAAGTCACAGGGATTTATTGTTTTCCTCTTGGGGTTATTATTTTTTGTGTTTGTTTATGCAAGCATTTGTTGAAGAAATATTTTTTTATATTGCTCGGTCTCTGGAAAGCTTTAATTGTTAACAAAACGTTGCATGGTAATCAGAGGCTCTGTTGTGAGGATAGTATCAAGCGTTTTATTGCAGCTCCGTGGGGTTATTCGTTTTGTAGGTGTGTTGATGAAGCTGATTCAACGAAGATTTAAATGTTCGCCGTTGTGGAGATACAAGGTTACTCTTACTTGTGGATCCCCTATTGAACCTCTTGTCTATTGCGGTTCTATATACAGAGTGCTTGTGTTCAAATAAATATAGAGCTCTTTGGGTTAAGTCGAACAAGTTTTCGTTACGATGAACATTTTTTATTGCTTTTTGATACGTAAACAAATTATCTGTACACGGTTAAAAATATGGGGGTGTTTTTTATTACATCCGCAGTATTGCAGGTCTATGCAATATAAGAAAAATTGGTTTTCAATATTTTTAATTTATTAATTTTTTTGTAATATATACATATTGAAATTTAATAATTGTTTCATTAAACTCTAACCCCTGTATTAATAAACGCTGCGTAAAAGTTATCAACTCGTTATTCAGCAGTTACGTCAAATTTGTGTACGCTATCTGATGTTTACTAGCTAACTAACTTGAGCACATTTGCTTATTAATACGGGGGTAAAGATTTAAATCCAGTATTTTTGTTCTACAATCTAACCCGGTATACATTAAAAAAATATTACAATTAAGTTATAGTTGACCCGAAATATAACATATCTACCCTAATAACATTCTAATACAAACTTATTAAAGCCATCGATTTCAATACATTTGTATTCGGTTTTAATATAGGATCTGAACTAAAGTAATTAGACTTAAATACATCGGTATTTCCTTTGAGCTTGGTTAAGAATTTAGAGATAGTTTGAGTGAGTAATTTGGATAAAGTTCTTTTAATGTTTTAAAAATACAAACAAGTGAATGAACAATGAGAATATTCTTCTTACAAGTAAGTAACTTTAATTTCAAAGTATTCTTGTAAGAGTATATAATATTTGCTTTTTTTCTTAAGCTGTGAAGCGCAGAGATGCGGATTTGCTAGAGATTCGAGTTCATTGCCTCAGAAATAGTTATTGCATTCCAAAAAGTAAGTAATTGACTGAATAATCAATAAGATAATTCGGGCATACATGAGTTCTCATTCATTTAAAATAGAAAAATATACTTACTAAAGGAAGCACAGCGGCATTCTATAAAATAATTTTTAAAGGGCATAAAAGGCCACATGAATTTGCCCACGCTTGACAATTTTTTATACGTAATATCTAATATATTACATATTAACCAATAAAAATTAATATTAAAATAAAATATTTTTGATGTTGAAATATATTCCATAAAGAAGTATTAAAATAATATAATAATATGATTGTATTATATTTTAATATTCCATGGGTTTATAAAAAGCAAAAGAAGTATTGAATTTGATGTGAAAGTATCATATTTAAATCTACAGTTTATTTAATTCTAATTCAAATGTATTTAAATGTTTTAATTTGTCAATATAAATAAGGGTTGAATTTAAGTACTTTTGCATTGAAACCCATCTCCATCTATATTAAAATTTAGTATTTCAGACATATTTTTTAATAGCAGACATTATTTAAAATAATCTTTTATTAGTTGTTTAATAAGTAATGTTGAAAGATAGCGGCATTTGTTTTAATTCCAATTTACCCGCGGTGCGTGAAAGTCTGTCTTTTATTTTTAATCATAGTGTTTATATTTAATCATAATGTTAGGTGTAAACTGTACAGTATACAGTAGGAACTTACTTACCCTTACCAAGTTCGCATTACTCCAGGGTGAACCAGAGCTTCACCAATACGCCTCTCCAGTTAGCGCGGTCTTTGAATTATTTGCCCCAGTTGCGCACTTCAAGTAGCCTTAGGTCCCTTAAGGCGTGGTCTTTCTCTATTGCGTTTTGTCTTCGGTTTAGGATCGAGGGCTCGCTGTGCTGCCAAAGATGGCGATGTCGTCAGCGAATGCAAGTAGTTGCATAGACTTTTGGAAAATTTTGTGCACATGGCGTTGGCTTCCAAGTTTCGCACAATTTGCTCAAGAATGGTGTTGAAAAAAACACATCTCACATCACCTTGCCTCTTTTGACTTAATAGAAGTCTCGGTAAAATTGTTTCCAGCTTTTTTGGAGCAGAGAGCGTTCTCCGTCGTCATTCTATAAAAATTTGGCAGTGATTCCATAAATAAACACTTCTCTGTATAAATTAAAATAAAAGAAGTTTAGCACGAATGTGATTTTTTCCTCTATAAGGAATTGAACTTTATACTTACAGCAGCAAACTAAAACTTAAAGTCAATATAAACGAAATAAGGTTTTCACAAGAAACAGTTTGTCGCATTAACAAAACTAACTTCGCGTGTTTGGAAATAAGATGCTACTCTTTGGCTGGACTCGACATTGCGTTTATGTGCGAGACTTTTCTTAGCTAAAATCATTTTTTTTGTGGGAAACTTAATGTTTCCATAACTTTTATCTCGTTATGGCATTTATAGGCGGGCTTAAAATCGATCTTTCCACGATCAGCGGTAAAGCAAATATTTGGTCAGCTGTTGACTTACTGGGCCGAAAACCCCACTGGTAGGGATAAATCAGGTCGTTAACTAATGGTTTTAGGCGTTTTAGCAGGCTGGATCTTGTATGCAATCTTCAGGAGCCTAATGCCTTTATAGTTGGAGAAGTCTCCTTTCTTGTGGATTCTTCAAGCAATGCTGAAGCTCCCTTCTGTACATGTATTTCTGCCAGAACATTAGAATTCGAATACTGCTCCTAGAGTTGCACCTCTATACTTCTTTGATGAGAAATAATTGATTGATAAAAATTCTGCCAAACTACTTCTTTCACCTTCTGTTGAATTTATATGGATTACATTATAGCGTCATATTGATTGTGCTAAAAACGTACTATACGCTGTTGGCACATTGTTATGGCAACCACTGTCATTCCATTTAACATTTAATGTGCACTTAGCCGGGCAATACCATTCTGGTACCGGCGTTTTCAAAAAGAAAAGATTTTAACGTTAAACCTACCACTATCTCTATCGAAGCAATAACTGCATAGTATGCGGACTTTGTATTTTACCAAAAAGTGAGTTTGGAATCCATGCGGCTGTTTACTGACATCTTGCTGGTTATGACTTCAAAACCAACCTGAAAATCGTTAACAATCATCACGATACGTCTCCTTGTCAAAAGGTAATTCTTTTCAGCCGCTAGACAAAGGCCACTGTTTTCAATCTAGACGGGCGTGCGTCTCTTGATGGTTTTAGTTTCCCCTGTGAATTTTCGGTGTCCATCGAGTAATCCACGCGCCAATGTCATCAGCTTGGGCCTACCAGTGAGGTATAGTTGTGCATTTCCATGCGTTAATCGTAGGAGATATTTTATAAGTCAGTCCTTGTATCAAAAACAGCCCTTCATTGACAGTAATTACGCATTTCAGCAGGGTCCCTCCTACATATCGTACATTAGCTTTCAGTCTTTTGAGGTCGCTTTTTATCATGCGCAAGAGGTATAGAGGTATCCTAAATTTACAATTAAATTGTATGCTGGCATTTGTCTTGGCTTCTATTTTAATTCTGCATTCTACTGGTATACGCTTGCTGAAAAAGAATGGCTACTGGAGAAGAAGATAAATACCAAGTTTAAGTCCCATAAGTGTCATGTTTCTTTTTGTTTTACTGAGAAAAAAAAATTTCCAAAACTCCTATCGCAGTGGCTTCGTGGTTACTGTGCTGGACTACTAAGCGAGGGGCCCCAGGTTTGATCCACGAAAAAACATATTTTGCGTCTTGAGGTTTTTTTTCCAAAGCGCCACCTTTTGCGAATGTCTGACAAACATCCGATGGTAGGTATAACATGTCATGAGAGAGCTTCTCACTCATTTTGACTCGGCATAAAATTGCAGAGCCCTTCCATTTGTACCAAAAATTAAAAAAAACACACCCACACGAAACGAATGGTTGCAACCGAGAACTGCTCCCTCCGGACCTATTGCCTCAACTATTTATTTCTTTTAAATTACCTACCTCTCGAAATCCGACGATTTTTAGAGGACGACGAACGCCAAAGATCGTTTGTTGAAAAAAACGCAAACGGCGACGCAAAACAAAACGTTTTTACATTTTTTACTTAAAAATTTGTTATCAAAGGTAAGTAAATAACGTTCAAAAAATTTTATGACTTGTAAGAAATTAAGAAAAAAAGGATAATACATAGAAATATGCATATATTTTGACAGATAGTCATATTGCAGCAAGTTTTTGTTGAGTGAACATCAAAAATAAGTGTAATTAAATATTTAATTGTTGAATTGTTGACGCTTTTTGTTATAATTAACTGGAAACTATTTTTAATGTTAAATACTAGACCACATCATTTTTAACAAATTTTGTAAATACTTTTCTTTCAGTTTTTATAAATTAGTTTTTTACATGTAAATCCCCATGTAAAAAACTCGATGTAAAAACCCGGCAAAACACTGGGTCTTATTATTCTAAACCGACAAATTAGGTGTTCACCATATTCATATCAAGTCCCATCTAGTTATATCCTTGGCTGCCACACAGAAAGCCCTCTTTATCTCCTTTCGAATAGTAATTCTAACACAACCATCGAACAATGATGGCATCCTTCCTATCTACACAGCTAACTTGCGAATTTTGCCAAAAGAAAAAAAAACAGTTTGAGGTGAAATAAGACATCCTCTTACACAGGACTATAAAACATGTAATAAGACAATGCCAAAACTTTTATATGTACACTGTCTTCCTTATGACTTATGTAGTCTAAACTTGCATCCATCCCCAGATATATACCTACTGCCGTTTTAGAGAAGCAGACAAACAGACAACACTTACATATTACCCATTCAAGCAACTTTCAGAAATACATGAAAGTGCTTATATGCGGGACAAATGTATCTCTGTATGCCGGAGGTTTCTGGTATGGCCCTGCCGCTGCTCATGATCATCACTTTTCATACAACTTTTACTACATTTTTATGCACTGTCTTGAAAAGTTCCATCTACCCTCATGTTCGTGGCGAAGTTTTGCTTTCATAAAAGAAACACTGTTTGTTCACTTGTTCAAGTACTCTGTCCAACTTTGAGTTATTTGTTTTTGCACAGGAATAGCTTTTATGGAGAAGGACCCCTCCCCACATAGGATTCCATCATGTGTGCTGCACATGTTATAATGAATTAGTAATTAGACACCGATTACGACCACGAGACAGAAAATAGTTCGATTTATCAGCTGACACCTGACATTGTTACAGCTGATAGTTCGCTTAATATTTCACCCGCTACAACAATGGCCGAACGACCGGCATTGCGTGCGCGTTGTGGGAATATTTCACATCGAGATGTATAGATTATGCGAAGCTAGCCACAATGATGATCGTATCTCCGGCTGAGAGCTATTTCAAGGATTTGACAATAGCATATCTATATCGAACCGATATTAACATTGTGCCGGAAAGTGTTTGGCATTTTGGTGCGTGTGGTCACAATACCTAGTTGTTCCCATTCAATTCTGATTTGTTTGGATAGCGTTGATTATTGCTTACGCAGGGTAGCGGGGAAGGACACCACTGGATAATACTATTTAATTAAATACAGCAATACTGAAATAATTAAATTAATCTGCGAGGGTGGTGGCTAAAAGCTAAATGCTCAAATCAATATCAGTCAATAGCGGCAGAGTGTTTTTCAACAACATACTCTAAATCGCACTCATTAAACCCTCGGGACCACTGTGTAATTAGAAATGCATGAATTTTACATTTGGCATATAAAATTTGCACAACAATTAGCATTTTGTATACAATTCAAATGAGAGCATGGAAAAAAAACTCACGCAATCCCCGCGGATTAGTTGATTATCATTAGCGCATTTATTACGCGCTTATCAAAGCCACCCGCCCGCTAACGACCACTTACTAGTTTCGCTGCTCGTTATGCGCGCACACACACAATTGAATGCAATTTTTGGATTAATTCGATAAATTAGGACAAAAATTTGAACAGGACAATGCAAACTAATAAGTCACCAGCCCAGCACTGGCCTAGAAGAGCCACTCATAGGGGTAGGAGAGTGCTTAGCCGGCGGTTTTGTTTATAAATATTGAACATGTGTGCGATTACGAAACTTCGCATTGAATTTATTTTGGTGTTGCATTCAAAGGGTTGTTATCGTATACTCATCATATAGGTACGAGGGCTCGCCATAGAAAATAGAGATTTTTTTGTAGTCGAGTGTTTTTGTTTTGACACTTCAGTGTACCGAAATGACAATATCTGTCTGAATAATCGAACTTGATGGGGGTGATTCAATAAAGTTCCTGGCTGGGTAATTGTTTTGGGATAAATTGTTTTAGCAAAATATAGACTGGCGCCAACAGGGTGGTGTACAAATTGATTCCGCAGATTTTATCAAATGTTAGTCCAGTGTGTTTGGTTTATTGCGATGGTACGTTTCACTTTTTTTTATTTGCAACAAAAATACAAGTAGTTTTAATGGTAGTTGATGACAGTTGCATTCCTGTGGAAAATTTGTGTCTTTATATACACAGGCATAGGGGAACGCTTTTATCATCAAAAAGTTGCAAATAGATGACTTTTTGAAATGTCTACGTCTACCCATAGAATCCGTCGCGCCCGTTGCGGTATTCAACTGACAGGACGATACAATACAAAGAAGCTTATGGAAGGTGACCCACAAGCAGCGCACGTACTGGATGCGACAGATAAAGTAGGTTCAGGTACTTTTTTACCTTTCTTTCCGTTACACCCGTAATCCGTTGACAATTGGCACAGCGTTAGAGGAAGCACTTTCATTGTTGGAAATATTGAGGGGAAGCAACTGTCATTGAATAAACTGAGAATGCATTTGAATGAAAAAATCGTTTTGCGGCAGGGAAACAATTATTGTACGCGACTGTTTGTTCCGTTGAAAACGATAAAGTTGAATAATCCTTCGACACAACGGAAGCAAACATTTTTGTGGAAAGTTAAATGATTTTCTGGTTAATCCATTGTACAAGCCAAGGTCGAAAGTGCCATTGGCTATGCCATGGAAAATGACGAGTAATAGTTAATGTGGGGTGGCACTAGGGCAGCATTTAGAGAAAAGTTAGCCATTTTCATGGGATTCGCAGTAGCATCTTATTCCCCCTGTTTTATTAATGCCGCCATTTCTATGGATCTGTATAGGCAATCGCTTTATAGTTGGTACAAGCATAAGGATTGCTAAAGGTGTTATAGATCTGAACTAGTCAGGAATCGCCGCACAATGCTTAAGGCGTTAGGCTGGCAAAACTACATATGCCAGACTTTGTTGGCTTTCTTGAAAATGTGGTATTGAGCAACAGATTCTGGTCAAAAGTAATAGACCTCTCACCAAATGAAACAATTGAGGACATAAACCTCCAATGGCCTTTTTCTGATTTAGAACTAAGGTGGTGAACTGAGAAGGACGGAGGGGTTCCCGGAGGCCTTGTAGAAACAGTTAAAGAAAGTGTGGGGAATAAATAAATCTCAGCAGATAAAAATTAAGAATGGGGGATACTATAGGATCAATTCCCCCTGAGTAAGGTTTGAGATTAGGCTTAACAATCGCGGATAAATGCAGGTAAGTTCAAGATCTACATAACTCCTGTCGTGGAGGATATAATATATATATATCTACTCTGTAAATTTCAAGCCATTTTGATAGAAGAAGTCGCAAGAACATCCGAACATCCGAACATTCCTTAACATCTTAAAGAGGTTGGTTCACTTAAAAAAAAATTGAGCCCATATTAAGGTCATATGGAAACGATCTTAGTTAAGGTATTTGACCACAAAGTTTCCTATAGATTGTGACGGGCCGGCTGTGTTGCCTAGTTCTTGCTCCTAAATCCTTTATAATCTTTCCTAACCTAACTTAGGCCTTCTTAGAGACGTGTAAAAGGTCGTTTCCTAATGGTCGCACTAATGATGGAGTCTATGGGCTTAGATTCCAGTGGACTATCACACAGAGTAACTTAGTCAATCTAAAGTGCTATAGGAAAAATATGTGTTCAAGGTTGCCCACAAAAACGCATTTAACGTGCCCTTTCAGAGGTTAACTTGCTCTCAAGACGCTGAATTGTGAACTTTTCAGTCTCCTCGAATGTATGGTGAAAAATTACATAGTTACAGTCAACTGGATAGCAGATTGTCTGACCCTCCCGTCTGCAGGCACTAAATTCTTTGGAGCCCAAAAGTCAAAGGAAAGATAACTAATTTGAGATAAGTACTCGTAGTGCAAAGAAAAATAAAAAAAATAAATTGGGATCACCTGTGAACGACTCCTGCCGTCTTTGTGGAAAAAAGAAGGTGTCAATGGAACACTTACTCTGTGAATATCCTTCTTTTCCGAAAGCCATAATAAAACCAGAGAGGCCAGAGCAACGAGCATTGCCCAGATCCTAGTGGATACAGAACCAATAATTTCAGAGTTCAAGTTGAGAAATATTTTGTCTAGGCTGGACAGTGGATATAATTATAAGTATCGCGCAAAGTCTTTCATCACTTCAGAGTGATATACATCGTGCCCTCCTATTCGGCTCGCCTATGTTGAAAATGAACTGCCAGACCCATCTCCTTCGCTTCCGTTTCAATAAACGCCACTGACAGCATATTTCTGCCTCTAAAATGTCATTAAATGTTATCACTTATCAGCATATGCAAGTAGTTGAACGAACTTTTAAAAACATGTCCACACTGATGCTAACTGAAGGTGAGTTTGTGCAGTTGCTTCCAGAATGATGTGAAATAAGTCGCATGATATAGAACGTCATCCTTGTGACATGCTTGCCTACTTCACGGAGAAGCAAGATTTCTCTGTCATTGCATCTTGCACAGAGACGATGGAGTTTTCGTCAAAGTCCACAGGTCAAATATTTGTGTGGATTCCGGTTTTTGTTACTGGTTCTCTTTGGAACGCAGCACAGATTCTTTGGATCCTTGTCACTTTTTCCTGCAGATTCTAGAACTTTTCCCCATTTTCATTTCTATTTATAATAAAACATGAGTGCAGCTAATAGAGTTCCTTGTAAACCTAACTACCACCCTGTGCCGACGCCACAATTAGATGGTGTAGTGACAAATGAGTGTTCAATGGACACATTCAAACACAATGATGTAATTAATTTTCCGGAATTAGAATCAAGTGGCTAAAGAGCGGAAGCGACAGAACATCAATTGCCTATTACAGGGTAAATGATACCCTATTTGTAGTTAATTGCCGATCAGTCTACAAAAACACGCCAGTCCATTTTGTATTCACCTGTCAAATGAAGCAAACGACACTTTCGGCTCGAATAAATTTTGTTTAGTTCGTGGTTATGTTAATGTTCTTTGCGAATTTCAAAACAGAACATGAGCCGCGAACCTGAAACCTGAAACCTGAAACCTGTTCCCTATACCTAGAAATGCACTCTCCATTCACTTGGTGTGGAAACACAGTTAATAACTGCGAAGCGCCCATGTGTTCCAATTAATATATAAAAATGTACGGGAGGGAGGAATTTAATTTCCAGCCGCCCACTTGCGTCGAGTGAAATTAAGACTTTGAAGTGTGAAATTAATTACACGACGTCACGTTTTTGTATATTCCAGCCGGCAACCCATTAAATCAAATCCTTCAACTAAACAAAAATTAAAATGCACACACTCGCTTCCGCTCCCCATTTAATATGCTAAAATAAGTTCACACCGAAAGTCGTGCACCTATGTCCTTAGTCGTGGTGCTCGTGCATTGCAACTTATCCGCATCAGTTTCAAACGAAATCGTATCACAATTAAACGACACGTTGTTTGTATGTTGCCTCCAAGAAATTAAGATAATGCGTCTGACTTTGTTCCCAAAGGTGTATCCTCGGCTCCCGGTATCTCAGCAGCCATACTCGTAGTGCCAGTGCCAGCTGCCAGGATCTAAAGTGATCTTTTATCTCTCGCTCGTTGCGCTCAAAGGGATCCCACTTCAGCATAGGACAACCCTTTCCGCTGATTGTGATTGGAGCCGGCAACATTGCGCTTGCATAAATGCATGACTACTTGTCACACGTTGATATCGCATGATGTGAACCTGAAAAGCACTTAACCTTTCACGGCGTTCTTCGAGGGTGTTTGCCTCATTATATATGGAAAAGTTTCGACATATGTGCACACACACATCCCGGATGGTGTTGGCGATGAATCTGGGATAGATGTGTTTTAAATATTTCAAAATGTTCTCTGTATCCCTTTGATAATAATTTCAATTAATGCATATTTAAGGGAACGCTCGCGAGGGTCTTCGTCGTCATCACATCATCTCTATCCATATGCGGGTATATTCCCAAGAGAATAACCTGCATGTGCACCTCATTCCATGTGCACATCGCTTCACTCGATTCAACTTTTGCTTTATTAAAATCCCATAAAATGTTAATGGTCCTATGGCGCGCTGTGGCTGTGTTCCAGCTCCATCCCTTGCATGGGCTGTTGGCGTAGAATAAATTCCCCCAGCTGAGGTTAGGGTTGGAAAATTTTTGGAAATTCATTTTTTATGCAGATTAATCCTTTAGGCGAAATGTTTGGCCCACCCTGAAAAGTTGAGTCCATTTTCATTTCGTCGAGACTGAAAGGGACGTCGTCGTTGGTTCAGAGACCAAAGAAAATAGGGAAATACGTGAAATGACCTCAAGCCATCTGGCCTGGGCCTCTTGAGGCGGTAGTTTCTCTGCCATCATAACTGCGAACGAATACACCTTTGGGATGGTCCCTGCAGAGTTCAATGGAGAGAAAAAGCCGCTGGCGCTGAGCTGGCGGTGCCAGACTCTTGCATGCTGTTTGTTGAATGTTTTGTGTGTGTGTGTGTGTATGTGTGTGTGTGTGTGTGTGGTGTGTGCTACAATATGTGCAGCAAGATTATTAGATATAAAAATGAAATATTTTTTTAGAAGTAAGTTATACATTTGGTGAACTTAGTTTTATTTTTCGGTCAATGGGGTACAAAAAACCAAAAAAAGGTTAATTGTACTGCCACTGGGACTGGGCTGGACAGTTGGGATATACTGTCCGCTCCAGGAATCAATACACTGTATTAGATGAAGCTGTAAATGGTCACCATACTGGCATTGTTGTCCAAAACCCATGTTTTAGATTTTTTTTTTTAAAGTAACTTTACAATTAAAACCCACATTCTTAAAAATTTCCGCGAATTTTCTTAAATTCTTAAAACATATTTTTAGCTTATGTCCCACTTCGGTGGTAGATAATCCTATAATGGATTTATGTCTCGTATATATCATATATATGTCCCTGTGTCTTTAAGAGCTTCTTTTCTGCCCTCTTGTAATGGGGTCAAGAGTGAAAACAATTTGTTAAGCTACGATTACACGTGTCATTTTTCTTAGCAAATTTTGATATACCGACGTCACAAAAATTCAAAATTCGGCCATACGGTGGTCACTCGTGCGCCTTTTATAAGAGAGCGCAAGCCCACGTGACCAGACGCTTGACAGGCGATCACACGTAGTGACAAATTTAGCATAAATGTTTACGTCATAATGACGTTAATAATGATTACAAAAAAATAGCACGTGTAATCGTAGCTTAAGCCATTTGAAGTCTTCGCTGAATTACTGCGAACAATTTAGAAAATAATTACATATTTGAATTGATTTTTTCGTGGTTGCTTTTGGTATCACACATCGCACTCTCGCTGCCTGCTGTAATTTGGGTTACAGTCTCTCGAGTCTAATAAGTCTAAGCGAAAATGTTTGGCCCAAGTTTATGCACTATCTAACCGTTAATTTTTTTAAAGCTTTTGACTCAGTAACTGGTACCTAATACTAACGCATAAAGTAGTCATATGTGAAAATGGTTTCGTCGAAGCTTTAGGTCTATTCGCGTATTTTCCCGAGCCAAAAAGCTACTGAAAATATATAGACTTTGAGCTACTTTGAGCCACTTTCATCTTTGACATCTAATCCATATCAGAAATAAATATATAACCTACCTTTTTGCAACATATGAAACGATCTAGGGGAACATTCGACCACCAAAGATTTCTTTTTTATTTTTGCAGGTTTTATTATTCTGTGCAATTGATTTTTAAGACGGATTTTGAATTTGTTTCTTGGTAACTTTGTGCATTTGACATATTTACCAGCACTTGCCGGTTGAAATTCTCTGAGCTGTTTCGAGCCAAGACAGGAGCTACTCGTTACTCGTTATTTTGCTAATTTTCTCTTTTTCTGTCATTTCTGATGATTAGATATGTGTATAGACCATAGATATACTAAATATGGACTGCTAGTGAAATGTCATTTTCATATAAGGGTTTTCTGCGAGAAAATATGTTCCAAAACACACAGGCGCTTCTGTTTTATAGCGGATTAGCAAAGAAGCACATGCCGCCGTCAAGTTTAAATTGCCATAGCAACGTAAACAAAAAAGCAATTTTTTTTTCAAAAAAAGTTCGTTTTCATAGAGCAGTCTATATAAATAAGTCAATGGAATAGACTGTGCGATTCCGATCGATTTTTATCGATTGCGTTCGATTCAAACCGCGTACTCGAACGAACCTATTATCAATAATGGGGACGTTCAAGTATCTAGTTTAGTATGACAGCTGTCGGACTGGATGTATCTCGGTTTTGATTGTCTGCATTCGGTCATATGAGCAGCTGTTTCAGTTGACATTTATGGAGGGGTAGCTGATGAATTTAGTCAAGAAATTCGCGACTGAGTCCTAAGTTGACAGTTCGCATAAATGTTGTGACCAATCTAGTTTTTTGCGTTCAGGTTACATCTAGTCCAAACCAATCGAGTCGACTTAAGATGACTAGATTCTTGAACGTGCCCAATGTGATCCTATCCCTTCGTGTCGTATGTTACAGGCGAAACCACTCTTTTTTAAACTAAATGCAAACGATAATCAATCTTGAACACTGTTAATATGTACATTAGGTAGACAACGTAGGCTATGTAATTCAGAGTCGCAAATTTATCAGCGAGTCTGTATCTGTAGTCTTGTCTCTTGTAAGCCATTCAGACTAAATTGCACACGATGATTCTTACTGTAAGACTTTATTACAACTGAACTGAAGGTTAATCTGTCATATATTGTTGCATATTGTTTAAAGTAAGGTACGCTTAATAAATAAGTGAGCATGTAGTGTAGGTGCATGTATCTGCTACGACAGGGTGATCAGCTTCCTATAGTCTGTAACTAGATTATTTAGAAAAAATTAAAAAAGCGAACTCTTCATTGCTTGCTTTAAAATTTTAAAATTTCAGACTGACGTAAAAAGACAAGATAATGGAATATTATATGAACATACCCACATTAACTTAAGTGCCTTGGATTCAGCACTCAAAGAAGTCGTCGATTGATCTCTTTGGTATGTCATTTTCATTAAAATGAGGTGCAATAGAAAAACTTAGTTGCTTACATTTAAAATTTGTCTTCGGTTAGGCTCAGGTTTTTATTGCATTGGGGCCGCCACTTTGTTACGCTTCTGCCACTGGTTTAGTGCCTTCGTGCTTGTTGGCTCTGTTAATTTAAATGCGTGAAGATACGTGATTCTAAACGTAGAATGAGTGTTCACAGTTGTATGTATATCTTGGTAGTCATTAAATTTACTTTTTGTGGTTGGATTCACGATGAAGTACGAGAAGCTTTTTAAAATAACGATTTTGTTTCAAAAATTTGATCCCAAAGACCTGTATACTTCAATCATTATCCTTCGTTCAATTAGCGCCATATCCACGCTTTGCCGCAGTCATCGGCCCCTTTTGTACTCAGGGTATTTCGAGAATTTTTCAGCCCTTTTTATTTTTTACATAATAAAAAGTTCTGTACCCGGGTGCATGGAGATACCAAATGATTAGATTTTAGAGCTTTAAAATATTTGATACCATACAGCCACTTTCCGGTTACCGGTTACCATACTTTCAAGCCAATCCGTTCATGTCAAATAGACTGTATGTGGGGATGGGGACATCCCTTTGAAATGCAAACACTTGGTAATTTCGCGGTCGTCTGTACAGCCGTTTCAATGTGATCCCTATAATACACCACCACACCAGTATGCACTGTACCTGTATAGTGTATATGCTACTCGCTCTTAATAAATTATCTTTTAATTGAATTAAATATTAATTGTGTCAACATAGCGGGCGAAAGTGTACGAATTCGATTCTCCAGTGCGCTTGGATAAGGTACCATCCTTTATCCACACACAACTCTGATCCTTTTGCATTTTATGGCATTTTATGTATGCGTAAAGGAGTGTTTGCTTTGTTCATTAACAGTGAAGCACTGAAGCAAGCACTGAATGGCAAAGTGCCACAAGAGACTTTGGTCCTTAAAGAGTGGCTCAACACTCAAACGAAGCGCCGACCTTTGTCATTTTTGCATGAGTGCGATAAATCTTTTGTATGAAAATTGCTTCTGTTGCTATATTATTGCAAAATTAAAGTTTCAATTTGTTGGGCGGAAAAGAAGTTTTCAAACAAACACAACCACAGTCAGAGCGAGCGAGGAAGTAACAACGCACACGAAAAGGACTAACGAAACAAATGAAAACTCAAAAGGATAATGCTATCAAAGGGAATATACTTATGAAGGCGCACTTTTACAATCATTACGCTCTAAATGATTGCCGCTAAGGAAATTAAAAATGAATACAAAACTGGTATTCGGTAGACTTTGTTGTAGGAAAGTTACGGCGGCTTTTGGCCCTTTATGGCGTCTCCACCGCTTATTTTTTTCACACAGAAGGCTATTTCCTCGATTTTGTTTTGCATTTCAAGTGTGTCCAAAAGAAAATGTTATCAAAAGATGTTCTTTGAATAGAATGCCACCGCAAATAGCTAAAGGAGATTTTGCCCGCTGTGCTTGCACAGTATATAATCCTCAGAGCCAGGAAGGCTTTGAAAGTGGTTTGAGAAGCGGCACTCGTTTACAAGTGATGAATTATGGAGTGATTTCGAAAATTAATCTGCTAATGATGAGTGGCTATATCTGGCATCAAAGCGGCGACGCCAGAAGGAGTTGGACGAATTAGCGTTCCTTTTCTTTTTTGTTTAAATCTTATTTAGCATTTACTGACCCAGAATTGGTCAGCTTAAGTGGTAGCTAACCCTCCGCTGATGGTGGATTGAAGACTTATTTAGGTGGACACAAATATGGGAGCCGTTTTCGAGCAAGTATATTTTTCTTATGAGTGGGTACATTGCAGGTAACTTGAATGAGGACACCATGTTTGTAAACAAGTTTTACTCTATAGCTTTGGAACTAATGACAACTCTGTCGACAAACAAACGAACATCTGTCCGCAGTTTATGCCCCTATTATCGTTAGCGAGTCGAACGAAAAAGAAAGCGAATGTGACTTATTTGTATTATGGTTGGCGAATTGAACAAAATTCATTCGCCTGAACTGTCAAACCGCTGGCGAATTTAAAGTCGCCTTATTGCGGTTTGCGAATTTATGAAATATCATTCGCCTAAAACTTCAAATTTTGGCGAACAAAACTATTTGGTGAAACCTGAGGCGAATGTAACTTATGAGCTAGAGAAATGAATAAAAATTCAAGAAAAACGTATAACACACATTCAATTCATATTTCTACATAAATATGGAACAAAACATAGTCATAGCCAAAGGGTTGGTGCAATTTGGAGCTCCAACAAAATCCAATAAAGAATATTTAATATTTAAGGCACAGAAATTTTTTATTTTGAATTCTATTTTGTTGACACAAATGTTCGAATTGTCGTTTTGGTGCTGTCATTTTCGTTTTTATTATATAGGTAGCCTTTGATTTCTAGGCGAATGAATTAATTCGCCGACAATAATCGTACAAGGCGAATGTTTCGACAACTGACTCGATTTACGCGAATAATTCGACTCGCTAACGATAATAGGCCTATTAATATGAAACGTGACTACACTTATGTACACTACTAGCTCAAGTAGCAACTCCGACGAAGTTAAGATGATCGTCTACCTCGAAATGAATAGCAACCCCACAACTGAGTTTCTAGTGGAAGTCTAAAAAATAAACGCTAACAAAATAGAAAGTTTTCAAACTGCTGACTAAAAGGCTGAAAAAAGGCTCTACATAGAAGCCTTATTTTGTCAAAAATTCTTGCGATGTTATGCAAATGTGCGGCAACATACTCTTCCCTTTTTGGTTGTAACAGGGCGGAAGTGGACTTATCCTTTCAAGTCAGTTGCACGGCCCAGTTCCGGTCCGAAAATCAATTGGTGCATCGGTCACTATGTTAAGACAAACCGCAAGTGTGATAAGGCGAAGAACTGGAGTCCCTCGCGCCTTGGCTCATCAGTGACAACTTCATGTTTGAAATGAATTTTTGTCTACGATTGAGAAATTGGACTTAGGAAACATTTGGTATCAAAAGGACGTAGAAACAGCTCACACTTTGAGAGCCTCAATGGCTTTTTGAAGGTTTTTTTAATTCCCGCGTTTATTTCAGCAGTCCAAGTATCCAACAAGATCTGAAGGCCAACATCCGAGTATAAGTTGCCAACAAGAATGCTGCCATTCTGGTAAGAGTCGTGACTCTCAGGAAGCATGCCATGAGGCTAGGCTTTGCTTATATGGATATATGCAGGTATTGTGAGGACCTACAAGTTGCAGAAGTAATCTCCCACCTTATGTGAAAGTCGAGCAATTGCTTGGACTAAAAGGAAGTACCGGGGCAAGTACTTCTTAAATAACTTCGAGGAGGTTGATCTCTCAAATTGAGACCATACTTCTTAAATTCTGTAGAAACATTTGATGTCTGAGCGAATTGGTTTAGGTTTTTCACCGTAAGGGTTCTCTGGGGGTATCGATGGTCTCGCTTGGTGCCTGGTCTTTTGTGACGATCTTACAACCCCACTCAACCTAACCTTACCTTACCTAACCACAGAAATCAGCTAATTCAATGTAGGCGTCACCTACCCAATATGATAAACTACCAGCTTATGAAATATCTTCAATTTCCGAAGCTCCTTAATGACCGGCAGTACTACTTCCGTGGCAATATTTGACTTGAAATCCTTATCTCACCTGGAAGTTTAACCAATCTCTCCAACAATAATTTGAAACCAAGATTGTTGCTCCTTGATATGTCAAATGCAGAGTTTCAAGCTTTTCTGTCGATGAGGCTCTTATTCAAAAGATTAGAAACTACCTTCAAGTTCTTTTGGATGTTTTTAAGTCTGAAACTCACCACTTAGGTATGCTGCTATGGTGTTCACCAAGTCTCTGTTTTGTCCCTGATAAGAGAATCAACGATTCAGAGTCACCAGTTAAAGACCGCAAGGAAGGCGAACCTTCTCGTCATGGTCTAGGCCATGAATCATAAATCACAACAAACCTCACAAGAGCTTGTGACTCGTGAGGCCTCACAACGGCAGAATCGATCTGTAAGGCATAGGCAGCGCCGGCTCCAGCCAAACTAGCGCCCTGTACAAGATTTCCAGAAAGCGCCCTTTTTGCATATTTGCACACAGCATAAAAAAAATAAAAGAAAGAAAGAAATTCATTATGCAAAAGGCAGAATCGCCTGTGTTAAAACGATTCCACTATGCGTTCATCCCTCGCAGGTCGCAGCTTTAATTTTTTCAGTGGAAGAGAATGCTATGTTTTCATAAAATACAAAGTACAATCCAAAGCTGCTTGCTCTCTTTGTAGCTGTAAGAGAAATTTCTCTTTCGTAGATGAGAAATCCCATCCGATCCATATATCCCATATGTGCAAAGTAAAAAACCTGCACATTCAGACGATTCCATAAGATCGATTTTTTTTGTTTGATTTTTTTCATAAGAAAATTTTGCGAGTGAATGTGCAAGAAATAAAACCTGCACATACGAGGTGAAACTTTTTTGTTTTGAGATTTTTGAACTAGACTCTTTTGCAAAATGTAAGAGGATGTGAAAGAAATATACCTATACGAACAGGGTGGAATATTTTCAGATTAGGTAGGTACGAAATTAATTGCATAGGCCTATAGTGGGATATTTTATTTTGCTATATTTTGAGTTAGATTCTCCTTGAAGTTGCAGCATTGTAAGGGATGTGAGTTAATGTGCAAGAAATAATTCAGCATACGTGTGATGGATGTTGTTATTTTGGGCTTATTTGAACAAGGTTTTTGTTTAAAATGCAAATGGTGTAGTATTTGTTCGAGCAAGATAAAATTAATTTTTCTTTCCTAACAATGCGCCCCCAGAATTTGGCGCCCTGTGCATTTGCACATCTTGCACATATGGTTGGTCCGGCCCTGGGCATAGGTCTTCCAATGCTGCTATAATGAAGGATACCGAATTTAGTAATCGAAGTGCTCCGCTTGAAGTCAACAATGGTAATGTTTGAACCTACTTTCCGTAGAATGGTTTGCTGAAGCTATAGGACTTGCGATTGAATAATATACGAAAGATACCCGAATATCAAAGAGCGGACTCGTTGATTGAAGAAAAGTTTTCCAATGTTGCTGCGTTGTTTCACAGGGCTATTCTTATTAACGAGCTTGCGGCTGTCTTTCTATAGATGGCAAATCAGACAAATCATCAATGGCAGTGGTATATTATCGAATAAAGATATATTTATAAACTTGAAGCGAGGAGGTCAAGCTTGGCTAGCATACTTATGGAGGGGTGAACAGATCTGGTCACTTTAGGGTTGGAGAATTATTTAAAAAAACAAACGGGGAGAATTATTTTACCACTGTTAAATAAAGCCAAGAAATAAGTAAAAATCCCTCTCTTACTGTCCTTTTGAACCGCGGTGACAACCTAAGGTGTTAGGCACATTTATAACCGGCATTTAGGGGTGTCGGTTTACCGAATCAGATGCTTCTTCTATACCACTAGTTCTTGACACATATAGCTAGATACATGCCTCTCAAACGAAAATTTGCTAGAAGTCGGTTCAGGGGTAGATTTTTAGTCCGCCCCATCAGAAAAACTCCTAAAAAAGGCGCAACATCATTCCCAAATGGTCTTAAAAACGTGCATGCATGCATTACAAAGAAGCCACCCCATCACCGAACACCAATATTATACAAACTCTGACAAACAGCTATAACGGAAACTACTTTTATCACCCAAGACGATTGTGTACACACTATACGCCAGGAGCACCGTCTATTAGGTCTGATGAACCGGGTGGAATAATCATGTTTACCTTCACTTCAGTTTAGCTATAATAAACACCCTTTAACCGGTATCATCTTCTGGTATCCTGCGATTAGCACGTACACTAAACAGAAATCAGGATGTACATTCTCCACACTACCGCATTTACCGGTCGTCCGGCCATTATCCTCAAACAGCCATAAACCATTCCCTAAGTACATGTTTCCCAATTTATATACGCAGGCCCACAAAAACCTTCTTAGCTTTCGTAAATATTTTAATACCCATAAACGAGTCCATTCTTGAAACTAAAATCTGTTAAACATACGCTACGTGGCGTCAGAAGAGTAGTTTGGGGATGACTCTATTCCATCTAGCACGAGAATCCCCTTTTTTCCACGCAGTCAATAGGGGGGACTTCTCTGCTTCTTAAAGGCAAAAGCCATCACATACAGTGAAAGGTCTGGTCCTTCTCAGGTCCAGAGAGAGCTGACCCATTGAGGAATAAATAAACTGTGTCAGATGCAAAAAGGATAACACTTTGCTGCTAAAACAAATGAAAAATGCAGGACACCACAAGCCAAGGGGGAAGTATACGGCTACCATTCAGATGATGATGATGTAGGCTTTTGGATTACACTGGGATTATGGTAGATTTTACGAGTCATTTATCATCGTTAGGAGACTGATGGCAATGGACGGACGCCAATGGTTTTCGCAGTTTATTAATATTGCAAATCAAGTTTGAAGTTCGGCGTGCCTGTGTGTCTGTGTGCGAATGATTGAAAATCCTTTGGAGACATTTTTGCCTTTCTAACGTTGATAAATAGGAATTGTGGTGACCAAAAGTCAATGGGTTGTTGGTGCAAGGACTGACTGAAAAATATGGTTGGTGCGGGGTAAGTAATTGAAAAGCGAACATTTGTCAAGGCATTTGTTTACCATTTATCAGGTTTGTTGTTCGCAGAGTCAGGATATCATTCGCATTTGGTGCGAACATTGCAGTTTGATTAATGATTGTTGTTTTTGTTCACAAAGCTAGCCGAATTGAATGAGAAAAATGGAATAACCAATCTTTGTATTACTTTTGCTTTGGCTTGAATATTTTGCTAACGTTTTATGCAACAGCACACGTCAGTACATGGTTATGGGTATCCAAACGGTGTGTGCTAACAATTACATCTCCGAACCAGGAGAGGTAACAAGATGGCTTTATTTGGGTTGATGCTCATCTATCAGATCGGTGTACAATAGTACAATAGCATAGTAGTAGTACTTAGTAGTAAAATATAAGGACCTACTATATGCTAAAGAGCTGAGACTGGCAATGCAGGGAAAAGAACGACAAACCGATTTTCAATACATACAAAACGTAATGATTCGGAATATACCTGAATAGTTCTAAACAATTCTACTCCAATAATGTACCGATAAGTAAAGAGATAAAGCCGGGTAAAGACTTCGGTAAAAATGTAAACACTGAATGCAGGCAAAAATTATGTTATTTCGGCACCATTGGAGTATAAGAAATTGCTTCGGTTTAAGTTTCTTTAAACATACCTTGTAGCTTCAAATACTTTTTTACTTATACAGACCTTGGAAATGCGAGTAGGCACTCATATTTTCTACTTAGGCACTGTTTGTTCAATCCTGGTTATCTTTAATCGTCGTTTAGTCCAGCTGGTAACCATAAAATGTGTTTGTTCAGCAAAATATTAACCAGAGAATCAGTGACTTGGTTGTGGTAAGTTAACTCGAGAAAACGATAACCAGCCGATTTTGCGCTGTTAATGAGATTTTATGAATGATTTTCTTGAATTTCGTTTGTTCAGGTTTTTTAAAGGTTAAATTTTGCCGTTTCTGCAATACTCTACAACTTTTTGTACAATACTGTGGAGAAAAAAAAATACACACAATACAGTCCACAACAGACATAAAAAACACTCATAGAAGAACTAATCGCTGATAAGAAACGGATGTTGTCTTTTCTCTTTATGTCCATATAAAAAAGAGCTGATAAAAGAAACACGCTTATGAGAAACATTCGAATATAAAAACGAACCTTCATTCACAAATTCATTGTTTAGTCTCGACTCTAAATTTTCGTAGTTCACTGTCGGCCTTACTAATAATCAAACACTAATGTCGACGATTAGCTGGTTGCCCGCTTTAGTAAAAACGTACAGCATTAGTGAAACGGTACCAATAAACAGTTAGACCTCCACATTTGCTAGTGCGACAACTTTCTTAGAAACTATTACATTTTTTGTCATCGCAGAATTCAAATTTCATAATTTGTTTTCGTGAAAAACAAGGTCAATGGTTTATTTTACAACGAGGATTTTATTCTAAAAAAAGGAATATTTAAATTTCAAATTAATATGCCCAACAGATTTCTTTTAAATGCTTTTTGAAGCTTATTATAAGCAAAAAACAAAACAGAAAATAGGAAATGCACAAAATATCCGCTGATCTGTCAAATATGGTATGCAAATCAGTAATGCCCTATTGTTCGATCGGACACAATTTTCGGTACTTTTTATAGTACGCTTTCTTTGTTTTCTAATAGTACTTCACGATTGATTTATGAGTGAATTTGTCGCGTAATAAGGTCTCTTTAAAATTATACAATAAACGGAACACAGTTTATTAGAATACTTCTTGCAAAAGTATATGGAGGTGTGAAAATAAATAAAATTTGATCTTTTAAAAATTGCATAGCTTTATTACTTAATTCGGGAAAAAAAATATAAAGCCTTGGACATTCTTCTACATATACATAAACTGTCATGTTTTCTCCTAGATGAATTCGCACCAAGTAATACAGAACTTTGTAAATCTTAAATTCACACATACCTACTACCTGATATTCATCCAGCAGTTCCCAAATTTATTATATCGCATGGATTTTGCTGAATGCTGACAATTCTTCTATCTATATTTTCCGCGAAGTCAACCTTTTCACAACAACCATTTCCACACCAATATTTGAGATCTTCATCCAAAATCTACTTGCCGCCTAAGGTACTGAGAATGGTAAAAAAAAATTATTCAGGTATGGTATGAGCTGTCCAAAATTAAATGAACAGATATCTTATTCTCTTAGCGACTACTCTCAAGAAATTCTTGGAAAGATCCCAAACTTATATCAAATTAATTTTTTACTTAGCATGCATTCGTTACAAACTAAAATGAAAATCAATCATACAGCAAGCACTAGCGGTTATACAAGATAAAGCAGAGAAAAGCACTAACCATTTCTTTCAATCAAAATATTCGAAGTACATATTTTAACCCAAATATTAATAAACGCTGCGTTAAAGTTATCAACTCGTTATTCAGCAGTTATGTAAAATTTTTGTATGCTAAATATTGTAAAACGGTGGTAAGTCTTTAGAAATAAAACAAAAATGCATTATTTTTCAATTTTGTCCATACATTTGAACAAATTTGTGTTTGCTAGACTTAAAAACCACTCGCATTGTTGTATTCCAACGAATAAAATCAGAAAACATTTACATTTACTAAAATTAGTTTATAATTATAAACGATCAGGCTGAACAACAGCGTATGTAAATTTGCTCCTATTACAAAATTCCATACCATCCATTAGGATAGTTGGGCAACACTCCTCTTCAAAATGACATTTCGGGAGGATTTATTTAGCTAATGCCCGAGATAAACATGGGTTTCTGAACATCAACATTTAACCCTATGTACAGTTAGCGATGTTTTGGCAACTATATTTGTTTATTGGTAAAGGGATTTTGGAAAGTGTGGGGTCTTTTGTAAACTTCCAGACTAAAGTTGATTATTGGTAAGGCCGTGTGTCTATATTTTCTGTACAAATTTTGCTATTGTGAGCTTTTGCAAATTTAAAGTCGAGACTAAAAATTTTTATTGCTAAGGCCCATGGTATTTTTAATCTGTTGTTTTTATATAAAAAAAAAGCGTTGTTCGCATATAAAAACAAGTCGGATATAAGATTTTTTTTTTTTTTGATTTTAGAGGTTTCTACCTACTGAACCAATAAAGTCTGTTCCGTCGGTTTCGTAGTCTTTTTTAACTGACAGATGTATGTATAGAATAAGGTGAGAGTAACGGTACCTACCCAACAAAATAATGGCCGCATTCAAGTTATCTTAAATCGACTAGATTGGTCTGGGTGAGATGTAACCAGAACGCAAAAACTAGATTGGTCGGGAACGTCACTTTTTCTGCGTCAGCCACATATGAGAACTGTCAACTTAGTACTCAGTCACGAATTTGTTGACTAGATTCATCGGCCACTTACTTACTTACTTAACGGGCTATCGATCCGTGGAGAGTCTCTGCCTGAGACACTGCAGCCTTCCAGCCTCTGCGATCCCGGGCACGCTGCTTCCAGTTATCCAGACCAAGCGCTCTGGCATCCGCGATGGCTTGGTCTTTGAAACGGAAGTTCGGTCTTCCTTGTCGTCTCGAACCTGGCGGCTGGGATTCGAAGATCCTCTTAGCTGGAGCATTATTGTCCATTCGCTTGATGTGGCCAAGCCAATGTAGTGGACGTATTTTGGCCTTTTGGACTACATCCACATCTTGGTACAGCTCATAGAGTTCGCGGTTGTATCTTCTCCTCCATTCGCCCTCCTCGTACACAGGACCAACAATCCGCCGAAGAATTTTTCTTTCATAGAAGCCCAGTATCAGCTCTCCCTTCCTGCTTATCGTCCAGCACTCGGCGCCATAAAGCAGAACTGGCACGATAAGGGTTCTGTAAAGCATACATTTTGTCCTTCGAGTTAGGAGTTTTGAACCCAATTGCTTTACCAAACCGAAGTAGCAGCGGTTTCCTAGGGCAATTCTTCGCCGGATCTCCACTAGGATGTCATTTGTGGAGTTCATGTTAACTCCGAGGTAGATAAACTCCTTAACTACCTCGAAATTGTTGCTATCAATAGTGACGTTCCGGTGCATGTTTGGAATAGCTCGGAGGAACTACTTCCAAATTGCACGTTGCAGCGTGTGTTCTCCAGCGTCACGCTACATAGCTGAATCAGTTTTGCCGGGATCCCGAATTCGGCCATCGCCACATAAAGCTCCTGACAATGAATGCTATCATATGCGGCTTTGAAGTCGATGAATAGGTGGTGAGTCTCGACTTGAAATTCATTGGTCTTTTCCAGGATTTGCCTCAGTGTGAAAATTTGTATTTGGATTCATCGGCTACCCGTCCATAAACGTCAACTGAAACAGCTGCTCGTTTTCCCCGACCGATTTCCCCCAATCAAAACCGAGATACATCTAGTCAGAGAGCTGTCAGACTTACTAAACTAGATATAAATAAATTCAGATGAGGTTCATTTGTAACGAATTTTATTTTTTTTTTGTTTAAGTATGTATATACTTAATATATTTTATTAATGTATTCAAGGCAATAATATCATAATTAAATATGACACAGACCTTGTTAGAAACTGAAGAACAAAATGTTGTTGTTATAAGACAAGAAGATTTTTTTTTAGAACAAAACCGAATTAAAGTCAATCACTAAATTGACAAGTAGGTAAACTTCTGTTAATCTAGGCCCGGTTTGTTCAATCTTGGTTATCTTTTATCATCGGTTATTCCAGCTGATAACCATTGAATGTGTTTGTTCAGCAAAATATTAACCAGAGAATCTACGGTTTGGTCAGTTAACCCAAAAAATCGAAAACCAGCCAATTTTGTGTGGTTAATGAGATTTAATCAATGATTTTCGAGAATTTCGTTTATTCAATATTTTTTAAGGACTTCATATAGGTATTAGTTGTAGATACTATACAACAACTTTTTGTAGAATATTGCGAGCGAAAAAAATACAACTAATAAAATAAATAAACTTATATAACGCAAGACGGAGCGAAGGCCCTGACCAATAAAATCTGTTAATCTGTTAAGTTAACGTTCTCAACTGACAGATGTATAGAATACACTGCACTCCATTCTATGGAAGTTGAGGATACAGACAGGTTCCCAACTTCAGCTGGATGAATTAATATCTCTTTCACCATTTTTGTAATTTGACAGTTCTCATAAAATGGGGAAATATTGAGAGATTGAGAAAATTCTTGTTTCATCCTGTTTCATTTGATTCTGATATTTATATACTCAACAGTGAAAATATATTCATTAATAAAGATTACCTAGACAAAAACACAAGGAGCCAGAAATAAAAATAATGTAACCATAGATTCGCATAATCACTGAATTGACAAATGAACTGGAAAAATAGAACGATTTTTCGCAAATCTATGGTTTGGTGACCGAACTGAAAAAACGGTGAACAAACACTTATTGGTTATCACAGATTTGTAGTCATCGGCTAAACTAAATCGATGGTAACCTAACCAAGGATTTGACCACCTACGAACAGACCGGCCCTAAACCTAGCGACGGATTCTCAATCTCACCCCAACAAATTAATTCGTATTAATTCACGAGCTGGTGCTGGAACAACTATCATGTATACCTGCGGTGACCATTTTTCCAATCACATAAAAGAGGCCTTTTTTAACTAAAAATACCGTCGAAAATGTAAGAATATTTTAAACAGCGAATGGTGAAAAACATCTGGGGTGGAATCGGCTAAGGTGATAGTTGATAGTTGATACATAAAAAATTTTAAATTTGATTACATTGTTTCCTTGGACAAATAAATCATCGTTATTACAATTCTGAAACATTTTCGTTTTATTTATTCTATAAGGGCATTTATTGGCTGTTGACAATAGATTGCAAATACACTGATTATCGTGGATTTTTAGATTTTCTTTTTTTTATTAGTAACTATCATTTATAGTTTTAAAAATAATATTATCTAACTGAGCAACGATGTCCAGCTCTTCGAATGCGGAATTAGAGCATGGTTTAACGATTGCCTTTGAATTTTTTTTTTTTTGGTAAAGTTTGGTATGAAAATTAAAAGATCGTCTTTAAATATTACGCTGTTTTTAATATACCTACGGCATCATAGTTATTGTTATTTTATAGTGGTTGAATATATCATCATCGGTCAGTATATCGTGTGTCTGTCGATTTCTGTTATATCGGCAAACATTTGCAGTATATATTCAAGTGGAGACTAACGAAGAAAAACAACAGCTAAAGGAGACGATGAGTGATGCACTTTTACACGGGGTTCCACTAATACACAATGAAAATCTACAATCAATTTTTAACAAACTTTGCGATTGCTTGAAACTGAAACCGCTCCTTGGGAGGCACCCTCCATCATAGTAGGATTTCTTACAATTATAATTCCTGGTTCAGGTAAATTTGATTTGAAATAGTTCAGCACAAATTTTTTATTTGTTATTATTTGTTCGTTTGTCAGTTGTTCGGCAAGTGAGTAAGCGTTGTTCAATCGAATGAATAAGTCATTTAGTTTATTATGGAATTGCTCTAAGTAGTGTATTAATTAGTGTAGTTTCACCATGTGCTGTTTATAAAATTGCTTTCAGCTTGATCCAATTTTCCTTTGTTTAAAGTGTTTCTCGCTGTGTGAGCTAGTCTGTCTTGTAAATACATGTCCTCAAGAGCGGATCCGGTCCCCTGTTTCGGAACGAAATTTTCCAGTGGTCTCCAAATGGACAGCGAAAATTCTGCGAAAAGGTAGCGGAAAATAATTTGTGGAGAGTTCAATCAGCTGATACACAAATAGCAGTGTAAGCAGCACTGGCTATTTATCTTTGATTTGGGTACTCGAACTTTTTACTGGCTCCTTAAAATTGTCATTTGGGATTTATCCAAATTTATGCTATTCACTTCAAAGTTTGGAGATTTTTAGGAACTTTAAAAAAAAATGCATACCTACTTCTATAGCGAACGTACTCTTTTCGTGACTAAAACTTTCTAAACAGTTATGCCGCTTTCGATTGGGCATTTCAGATTTTGATCTGAGATTTCAGATTTTTGCCGCCAAACATAAAATCCTATTTGTACTAGCCGCAAAAAAACAATTGTTTTTCAAGTGCACTGGAAATCTATTATAATTGATTTTCACACATTTATACCAACCAATTTCGAAAATATTTAATATGAAAACTTGTTTCCTTAGACGTTTTTATTTTGTTAACATTGGAAAATGGAAACTAAAAAGGAAAAGGACATTCGTTGTGTCTGTCACTTTTGTATGGGATTTAGATGCGAAGTTATATAGACTACACCAACATAGAAACTTATTTTGGATTTAGTTCTCTGAGGTAAACATAGAGGTGCTCAACAGATTTATTATTATTGTTTATTTTTTGTGAGTGAGACAATAGTGTTGGAGACCCACAAAAAAAAACGCGTTATTTTTTTAATGTTGTACAAGTTATAGTCTTACGGTAGACGAACACTCCATGAATTTTTCGAATAATTAAGTTCAAATGAAATTAACGACATAAAAGAAAACTGTCATTACCTATTAAACATATAATTTTGTATTAAACATTTATAAAAAGTATTTTTGATAGTTATTTTTGTATGTCATTGATAATAAAGAATGGATCCCAGAGATAAATTGCAATGCAATACAATCTTCACCTATCTGGCCTTTGTGCCCCTCCCAGAAATAAATCCTGGATCCGCCCTTGTAGTTGACAATCAAAATCATCGCTTTACGTCCACGTAAGGTGATTATCAAATTGACAATCGCTTTTTTGCATCAATTTCATGCGACACCTATTTAGGTGTCGCTTTCATACATTTGTGTCATTTTGATAGATATGCACGCACATCGGCTTCAACTCCAAATAAATGGAATATTTTAGTGAAAAAAATAGGTAGGTATATTAAATAAATTAAACCAAAAAGAATTTAAGTGCAATTTGAAAATTCGTGAATTTCAATGTTTACTTCATTGGAACTTTCGTATTCGTATTTTGTTGCATAAACGTTTAAAGGATCCGTATTTGCTCTCAAGCAAATAGCTTGAGTAAAAAAAGAAACAAATTTATTGCAATTTGTTAACATTTTAGTATTCGAAATTCACTTACATTTTTCACAACAGAAACACTTCGCATATAATTGCACCTATCAGCTGCTCGGAATGGCAGCGCCGGCAAGTAAGTGACGTTCAAAAATCTAAGTGCTGCCAATAATCAATCATTTTTTTGTGATCGCTTTACGCAGAGCAAAGAAGAGTTGATAATCAAAAACGACTATCGAAAAAGCGACAATCAACTACCTTAGCCGATTCCACCCCTGCCCTTTGAAATTTTAATTTAAAATCCTGTTCGAACTGACATTAATTCATATTTTATGTAGAGCTGTTAGTTTATATTTTTAAGCAGAGAACGGACTTACACAAAATGTTTTCTGTTTCAGAAGAATTCATCACCATATCGAACGCGTTAGGGCGTCCGCAATACGCACTTGGTTTAACATTCGCCTCAAACGCACCTATTGTTTAACAATGGATGAATAGATGGTTCAATGAGAATGTATAGGTAGCACGCGTCTGCGCTGGGATAGATTGCTCTAAGGCTATTTAGAACACAGTAGCTGTACAAAAATCAAAAGAACATAATCGAACTCATTGATCCTTTGCCCGGCAATTTGTCATAGCGTCCTCGTATAGATACGAGTACCTATATAAAACTCAATCACAATCAGCTAAAACTGCAACAAAAACAATTTCATTTGATTTACTGCAGAAGTGCTTTCGTTCATTTTCACTCCGCGCAAAAGTTCACATTCTCATTCGTCATCTTAATTGTCTCGTGCACATGATAAATATGTTGAAACATTTCAACTCATACATTTTACAATACAGAAGACAGAACACACTGCAGCAGCAGCGGAAGCATCCAGTACCAGTTCTCATTCAGTTACAGCTGATTGAATGGGAAATGGGAAACCTCTCCCTCGGGTGAGATTACATTTTTAATCGCCTCTTTCTCGGATGGAATTACATTTTTCTTAATGTTTCACCCATCTTAATGAAGAAAAATTGCGCTTCTTAAGGATTTTGTTGTTCGTTTTGGTTTCTTTTTCTTATTCGCTTGGTTCTTTCTTTTTCTTTAGAGGAGCTTTTTAATCGGATTGGGAAATTTCTTTAAACGAAATGAATCCTTTCTCAACCGCCGGCCGACACCGCCGCGCCGCCATGCCTCTCGTCAACCCAGCAAAAGGACCTAATGACTCATTAACCTCGTTCAAGATGGAAAATTTCTTAAAACAAAAAAGAAAATAAGATTAAAGAAAACTTTGTTGTGAGCGGGTTCATTTCGAGCAGATGGAGTTTAGCGCCCAATTGTCTGAATCGGTTTATGAGCTTGACTGACTTCTGCTACTTTTGGTAATAAACTACCCCTAGCTTTGTACGTTACAAGAACATAACGTCCCAATAATAAATAGAAAAAATTCGCCTTCTGATGACAACGCATTTCACGAAATTTTCCCTGGTGACAGGGAATGCCGAGACGGATGAGAACTAAAAATGCTGATAAAGTGGAGCAGGGGGATGCCAAATTGGCAATAGGGGTGATTGCTTATGAAATTAGGTCAATAAAGCGAGTTATGGTCACACACATGTATCGGCGCTGTTTGTGTTCCTGAAATTCCCTGACAGAAATGAGAAAGGCAATGTACATACAGTTGATAGTAATTTATCGAAGACATTTTTGCGGTTGGCGATGGTGATCCTTGCTGCGTATATTGGAGGACGATGTAAACAACTTTTGGCGACGCAGACAAATTGCACATTTAGCTTATTATTGAGTTTTTGTTTGCTAAGAAATAATACCAGGGTTTCAATAAATATTGTGAACAAATATTGACTGACTGAGTTTGTGATTTTCTCCTTATTTGAGGTTACGGAGGTGTTTCTGATGGGTTTGCCTCTTGAGTTCATATAAATTAATCAAATTAACTAAAGAGGACAATGCGTAGGGGGTAGGCACAATGTTTGACGAAGTAACTTGAGCGAGACACCATTGTTATATACATGTTTTATACCTATCTACTGCAACACATTTTCGCTCTAATTTCGATTTCACCAAGGAGTAAATATGGACAAAAGCCTTGGATCTGAAAGACCTTTGTGACACATCTATGATGCAGATGGCTGTATCTACAATTACATAGCTTTTTAGGGCAACGAGTGACTGTTATCTGTTAACCACAAACTTTAATAGTACCGCCGAAGACAGAAAGTTAGCATGACTACTAAACTCACCGACCATATTGGTCACCATTTGGCATTTGTCATTTTACACTAGTCCGAATTTTAAAAAAGCTGACCGCGTTCTGACGTTCGGGATAATAAAAGGCAATTGGATATTTTTTTTTAAACATGGCAATAAGTTAAAAAATTCAGGTGTTACCCTGTTAAACAGGTATCGATATACAAGATACAGCTTCATTGAGCAAAGAAATTCCTTCTGCTGATGAAAGCGATAGCAATACAGCTCATGAAGTGAGTCAAATGTATTGGGATAATTTAGCAGTTCGTATATCTGATCTTCAAGAGATCTCGGTGATCACTTTGGAAGGTAATAAAGGAAATAAACAGACCAATAGCCTTATATTCTATCAGTTTCTGTTTTTCTTTTGTGTTGGGAATTTTCTTGAAGTAAAAAATCATCGAAAGACATTGCAGAGCTAGTAGGTACGCGAGGAATGCTTCTGCAATAGTGATGGACCTAAACTCATCCCGGGGACTGACATTCGCCATTCCGAATAAGATTGCACCTATTCGTACGTCAGCAATTTATTTTTGAATTATTTTATGAATTTAAGAGATAAATCCGCCGATGGTCGAGTTTCTAAACTTGTTTTGTTTGAAAACAATACCTGATTTCTTAGCCCTAGCTAAATCTTATATATCAAGAGGTTTTATCCGTCTCAATCTCCTGATTACATTGTCATTATTTAAAAGTTCTGTTATTTCTGTGTTTACGTGGCTGAGAAGCCTACTTCTGCGCTTCCGAGCAACCTTCTTAACTTCATCTTCAACCATTTCAACATTTAGATCTCTATGCAGATCTTTACTTTATTTTGGAAAACCTGGAAAAACTGGAGCCCGTAGGTCCATACTGGTTTCAGAACTTGCGTGTATAGCAATACTTATTGTAGTTGGACAGGGATGAGTAAAGTATCTACCAATAAGCCAATACATTTAACTGTATCGCATGTTCAACTTGTTTTTTTTTCTTTACGCACGTTTTCCAACGAAGTTTAACGTCTAGAGTCATGCCTAGATATTTGGCTGTGTTTGAATATTCCACTACCTTGTTGTTAATGTAGACTGGAATGTGTGGTACGATTTTATACGTAAAATTAGTATAGACCGACTTTAACTCATTTAATCTAATCTGTCATTTCTTAGTTCATTCTTAAATATATTGTTTATTGTTGTTTGAAGCTTTTTTGTTGCTATTTCGACAGTTGCTCCCACAGCAAGGACAGCTGTGTCATCTTCAAAAGTAGCTATGGTGGTTTCTTCACTTTCAGGCAGATAGCTAGTGAATAGAGGGTATAGAACTGGACCTAGCACACTGCCTTGCGGTACAGCAGCTTTAATCTCTCTTAATATTGAGTACTCTGTATCTTGCTTAACTCTGAAGAATCGATCTGATATAAAAGACTCCAGAATGGTCGAATACTGCTTCGCAGTTGCATTGTAATTTGTGTATCAGTCCTTTGTGCCAGACTTTATCGAAAGCTTGTGCTATATCAAGAAATACTGTAGAGCACACATTTTTCTCTTCAAATGCTTTTTCGATTTTATCTGTTAATCTATGCACCTGATCAATGGTAGAGTGCTTATTTCTAAATCCAAATTGTTGAATTGGGACTAGCAATTTTTCATCCATAATTTTTTGTAGACGTTTTGCCAGCACTTTTTCGGATAACTTGGACAACATTGGTAGAACATATATATTTGGCGATATGAGGTATAATTTAGTTAAGTGGTTTGCCTGATTTTGGTATCATTATTACCTCCGCGACTTTCCACATGCTTGGCACATATCTTAATTTAAATGCAGCATTTATAATCTGTGCTAGTTTTTTTTTTAACATTTTCGTGAAAATTGTTTCAAAATTTCTCTTAGCAAATCAAACCCTGGGGCCTTTTTCCTATTTATGCTTTATTTAATTTATTTGTCAAGTTCCTTAGCTGCTACCGACAGAATAGGTCTATATTCTTCTCACCGTACTTCGAGTCCTTAATAACCTTAATCTTTATAAGGTTTAAATAGGGTAAAGGCCCCTAATTTGAGCCCCCACCCAGTAATGAGCCCCCTGGATGTTTTTTGTTTAAAAGCTAAGCTCCTGTTATTTAAAACATAAAAACGAATATTTTCCAATTTCCGTTACTTCTTTACTCGTATTGTTTCAATTATTTTCCTATATGGGGTTTTCCCAGTTGGTAACAGAAAATCGGTAAGTGCGGACGTTTCACTTGTGTGTTGTGCAAAAGTGTTTTTAGTCAGTTTTGCTAAGAAAGCATTTATTTAAAGCAAGTGGGAAAGTATTTTGTTCATATTTTATATTAACTCATACATGTTTATATTAACAATAAACATTCATAGCAATTCAAAAACGATTAAATCCAATAATGAGCCGGGGGGGGCTCACTATTGGGCAAGCACAAAAAAACGTTCTTCCATTTACGAGCCAGACCGATTAGCATATAAATATTTATAAAATTACTCTTTCATCGCATTTCCGTGTGTTAGTTTTAAGTCCTTGAATGATTAAATTTGGGGAAACAGTAATTTGGTATATATATTAAAAATGTCCTTTTTTGATTTTTGATTTTTATAAATAGCTAAATTTGTCGAAACTATAATTAATTATTCGTATTAAACCCTTAATAATACTACGTACACTCTTTTATAGATTTATTCTGTCTAATATATAAGATATTTTAAAATGTAATTTGTATTTGAACATTTTTGAAAGCAACGGTTATTTTGATAAAAAATAGTGGATTTATATACGGGCTCGTTATTGGAACGGGAAGAGCCAAATTAGGAACATGGGGGCTCAGTACTAGAAATATATTATTTTTTCCGTATTTTTTAAATATTTTCTTTTTACTTAAATCGTATGAAAACTAACAAAAAGGAAAGCCATTTAACAAACAAAAAATTGATCAATCTATTATAAAACGAAAAACTTTCTTAGATATATGCAAACAGTTAATTTTGCGGAAGCGGCAAACTCAAAACTATCGTTAAGGGGGCTCACTACTGGGGCTTTTACCCTACGTCTTCAAGATACTCAGCAAAAGTATTTGCTTTCTCTTGGCTGCCTTTTGCCCAGATACTTTCTCTGGTTTTTACTGGCATGAGCTATTGACCTGTTAATTTTTTTTTGTTGCCTTCGCGATCGAAAAGTCGGTACTAGCATCATTTGTAAGACTTGTGAGGTAAGTTTTCAAAGACTCATTATTGCATCCTCAGATTTTCTGAGCTTACCTATAATTTAAGTTGCTCAGTGGGGTCTTGTTGCCAGCACAATAAGAAGCCAGAAAAGGTAAGCGCTTTTGCTGAGTACATATATTGAAGATGTTTCTCAACCGTGGAAAAAACTATTGCCACCAAGGCGAAAAAAGGTGTGAAAGTTATTCCGCCTGTCACTAGCTATTTAAGAATTCTTCAAATACATATAGGATGGCGATTATACCAATATGTAAAGGGTGATTTTTTAGCTGGTTGGGTTTTGGCAACACTGGTTTTGACAGCTGACGTGTGTTTAGTACCTTGTGTCACTGTCAAACAGCTTCAGTTTGGTTTGCAATTTAACCATGGATCGTCTTACAAATGAACAACGCTTGCAAATTATTGAATTTTACTATCAAAATTCGTGCTCGGTTCGAAATGTTCATCGCGCGCTGCTTCCATTTTATGATCGGCATTCTCGACCTTCTGAGCAGTCTATTCGGAAGAATATTCGGGCCGGTCAATTGGCCGCCTAGATCGTGCGATTTGACACCAATAGATTATTTTTTGTGGGGGTATGCCAAGGCTAATGTGTATAGGGACAAGCCCGCTTCGATTGACGCACTGGAAGCCAACATCCATGCATTCATTCGTGAGATACCAGCCGATATGTGTGAAAGAGTATGCCAAAATTGGACTCAGCGGATGGGCTACCTGAGACGCAGCCGCGGTCAACATTTGCATGAAATTATCTTTAAACATTAAATTGCAAGGTTCAAACTATCGATTCAAATAAATATTTCATTCATTTTTTCGAATTTTTTGTGTTTTTTTTTTTTAAAAAGTTCTAAACCTCTTAAAAAATCACCCTTTATAATATATTTATTATATAGGTATACCCCCAATATCGATACTGCTAATGTTGCTAAAAATGCTCGTTGAAAACCAGCAATTAAATTTTTTAAGTAGAAACTGGTACACAACCCTCATACATTCGGTACGTATATCTACTGCTGCATAAAATCGCATTTGAAAGAAATTGGAAAAGGAAAAGATAGGCCTGTTTTTGAGCAAAGCTAAGTAAATTAGGATTTTCAGCTCAGAATTACAGCAGCTACTCTGAGTCCTCGAAGTGTCAAATTTTAAAATATTTTTTTTTACTTGCACTGGAAATCCATTTCAATTGATTTTTACACATTCATAATAACTCATTTCGAAATATGTAATTCAATATAAAAAATCGTTCAAAATTCAATTCAAAAAGCAATCCTCCCAACGATAAACAATTCGTAACCGCCAGCTGTGTGTCATACACATTGGTATTATTGAAAGTATGTGTGAAATCGAGATTTCTCAAAAGAGAGGCAGATCAAAAAAAGATTGATTTTTTTTTGGCAAATCGAAAATAAAAATCGATCTCGATCAAAAACAAATTGATTTTTTCTCAAAAAAAATAATCTTTCTGCCAAATCGAAAACGACATAAAATTCAGTTTTTAAACTTTTCCATTTATTTATTCTACATTAGGCGTGTTTTTTTGAGCTTCGATCTCAGCAAAGCAAAGTAAAGTAGGATTTTCAGCATACATTTTACAACAACTAATTCGAGTCTCGAAGTGTCAAGTAGAGCACACTACAAATCTGTCAAACTCAAAAAATGAAGCAAAACTCTCTTAGAGAGCTGAAAATATACGCAAAAGTAAGTGGATAGACTTCGAGCTACTTTAGCCCTGTTTTTTAGAGCTTCGATCTCAGCAAAGCAAAGTAAAGTAGGATTTTCAGCACGCAATTACAACAACTACGCTCTACTTGACACTTCGAGACTCGCAGTAGTAGTTGTAATAAGTGTGCTGAGAACTCTACTTTACTTTGCTTTGCTGAGATCGAAGCTCAAAAAAACACGCCTATTGACATTTAAATTATATTTTACTTATTGAGTAAAAAAGTAAAGAAACGTTAATGTTCAGTGTTTTATTTCCTCAGTGAAATTCTAGCCAACCCCAAGCAAGAAAAAACATCAAAACCTATGCAGCAACCAACAATGCCCATGCCATATCAAAACTTTATTAGAGAGTTTTACGTCATGCGCACTGTTAAATTCTTTCACACGTTCACGCGACGAACAAACTAAAGTTGAAAACATCGTACACATAAAATAAAGGCAATAATATGTACTTCATAAATTACATAACGCATTCCCATATACTGGTACCTATGTATAACTTTTTAAAAATGAAGTGAATATATTTATCCCTAGATCCGTATATAAAGTTTCTGTTTGCAAATTTGAAAACAAATATACTTAATGCCTGAACTGGACGTAAAGAAACGTCAATCGTCAACATCAAATGACGTTGACACTTGACAGTTCTTGGTTCGATTACACCACAGGGAGCAAGGGTTGGTTTTGTAATAATTTTTGTTTTCTGCTAACGTTTTTGCAATTTTATATATAAACCAAAACATTTTATATATCTGCAGGTGTGCTATTATCGAATGAACCTAACCAATAACTTTGTTCATTTCAGAAGGCGTGCTTACCAAGTAATAACTAACCATAACCATGAATAGTCTGGGTTCGGATTGTAATGAACTGAAAAAACAGTACGATGCATGTTTCAATGCATGGTTCTCCGGGCGATTCCTGCGTGGAGACACCGATGATTCCGTATGCTCCCCGATGTTCAAAGTTTATCAGGAATGCGTAAAGGTTTGTTTTTGTAATTTCTGTGTTTCCAAACTGATTATCTCTTACCAGCAGAAAGCAATGGAGGAGCATAAAATTGAATTCCGCGAAATCGAAGGTGACTACACGACAGGCGACTTTAAATCCTCCGACAAGACAACCAGTTGACCTGAAGTTTGCGAGATATTAGCGGAATCAGTCCAAACTAGACGGCGAGTCAGTAGCATTTAGATATAAGCCTTGCCATTGTTTCGTTCCGGCACAGTTCACCGCTTTCTTTGTTCGTAGTGTTGTGCGCAATAGGTTCTATGTGATTTAAAACTGAGAACTATTAAATGTGTAAATATTTACTTTTTATTGCGTTTTTTAAATGAAATAGTGTACTGCCCCATAAAGACGTGCTCGCGAATGTAAAGTCGGCGCTTCGGGCAAGTTTTCTCGTTATGATTGGTAGACTGTTTGCAAATTAAACAGAGGAGAGAAGACTTTTTGGACATCTTGGTGGGCCTGCTTAAAGCCTGGCAGTTGAACTCGTTGTGGCCAACTTTTCGGCAAATCCAACAGCGAGTCTTAAGTTGGTATTCGGCACATTTGTGATCCTCCTTTTGGGTGCATCGTCGGCACAATTTGCAGTGGATGTATTTCGGCTTGACACAGGTCTTGCATTGCATACAGTGGCGGTATGTTTCGCCATTTTTCGATGGACATACTTTGCAAAGTCGGCAATGAATGTTCTCCTTTGCTGTCCAGCGTTTACAGGCATCACAGTACTTGTAGCCCTCATTCGATGGTAGGATGATTGCACTCAGAGGTACATTTGAGAAGACTCTGACAGGACTCCCTAGTTTTCGACCCTTGGGTCCATTGCTATAGCTGACGTGGTTTGTGTAGTTGATCTTATACTCGCACATTTCCATCTCCGGCATCGCCTCGTGAATGTACTGTTCACAGAAGTACGGATATACCCAGAACACTGCGGGTGTCTTGTGGTACATGTTTATGCTGCGATAGAGGCTGGTAAGCTGTTTGATGCTGTTGGCGATTACTTCGGTTCGACAACCAAACGGTGGATCAGTAACGATCGCAATATTCTCCTCTTCGTGGGCTTTAAGGAATCCCTCAAATGCTATGCGTTGCTTCTCTTCGAAGAAGTAGTTGTTGCACATGTTGTACCAACCAAACTGATCATCATCGTAAAAAAAGAAATATCTGTGGTCAAAGTCTAGAAGGTAGGACTCGGCGCAGTTGGTTTCTTTGAGATGCGCATGCAAACGGGGAGCACCAATGCAGACGACTTTTCTGGAATGAAAAATATATTTATGTACCATATTTTCGAGCATCACCTGTGGCGTTTACTTTATTTTGCTACTCTTCAGACAAGAAACCAAGAAATCCAATGACTTTTGGTCGAAAAAGTATTGAGCCTCAACCTTATCGTTGTCGAGTGGTTTTAGGAAGCTAGTGGGATTTGCAAACATCTGATCGGTGATTCCCTGTAGAGTTATATGGTCGTAGTGCTGATCACCTTCCGTCTGAACATACGGTTGGTTGCAGTTGTGACAAAAATTGCGATACTTTCCTGAAACAGATTGTATCTTAAAAATAATGAATTAAGCAGTCTCATTGGTTGCTTTTATATACTTACTTTTCTCCTGAGCTCCTTGTAACCGCATGTTTCTACAGGATATCGTCGCTTTCTACACGTTTCAGTTAGTTCCTTAAGATTAGTGTGATACCCACATGCCTTCTTATCTCGGAAAGCAGAACAGGCAAAGTAACCATCCGCTGGGCATGAGGATTTGTAGAATAACAGCATTGGGCCATGTGGACAGTGTGGATGAGTGCCGGGGTCTTCTTCGCATTTAACTAATAGTTTGTCAGGGTTAATCATTTTGCGTCCGTAGCAATCAAATAAACAGGTAAATCAAAATTACAACGAGATCACAAATTTGCGAACAACCAAAACAAACCGCGCACCATTATTTTGACACATGCTGTCAGCTGTTTTAGCACGTGCGAACAAAAGATGTTTTGTTGTGAAATAAAAGTTATGTTCGCTCGCATTTTTTTTAATGAACTTAAAAGAAGAACAACGGTCCAAATTTATTAAAAGAGGGCGATCCTAATACCATAAAATATTTTCATTATACAATTTCGTGAATCTACTTCTATCAATCTCGTAAGCGTGTTTTTTGAGCTTCGAAAGCAGCAAAGCAAAGTTAAGTAGGATTTTCAGCACGCAATTACAACTATTTTCTCTGAGTGTTCGAAGTGTTAAGTAGAGCGTACATAGTTGTTGTAAGTTGTAACTCCTAACTCCTCTAATGGCGTTTTTCATTGAAGATCCGAGAGAAGTGCCCCGAAGTTCAGAATTGCTCTTTTCAATAAAATTCGTTGGAGCACTTTTGCAACAGCAGTGGTAGACTGTAGACTGTAGAAGTGTAGACTGTGTGATTAGATTTTCTGTTGTTACTTGTTTTTTTGTTTTTTACAGTAAATATGAATGTTTTAATAGACCAAATCAATATATTATAATATTAAGTTTACATTTTGCACGCGTAATTGTATATTTTCGGATCACAAGCGAAAAATTTGTTTCTAATAACACAACAAACATTTAAATCTGACAGTTTGCTAGTGTGTGTTGGTGAGTTCAGGGCAATTCTCTCAAAATATCCCGGACGCTTCTTTCGTATTAAGAATTGACCTGGAAGTGCACTTTTTTTTGAATGAAACATAGAAAACATAGAAAGAGCACTTCTAGATTTGATCTTTTCATAAAAAGGGCACTTCTTTTCTTCAATCGAAAATTCGAAAACGCCATAAGTCTTGCAGTAGATCGTTGCGCAAGTTCGGCACAATGTAGGTATATCAAGCGTCTTCTTCTTCTTCCATATTCGTTGAGATAGGTGGAAGTTAAAACATGCCCTCCAGCCTCCAATCGACTTCTGGTGTGAGGCTGGTGATGATCACTTTTTGCGGGTTTCGATATTTTTGCAGATTTACACATATTGGCACTAATCGCAATATGCTTTGCACAGCTATTTCACGTCATTTAATGGCGTTTTTCATTGAAGATCCGAGAGAAGTGCCCCGAAGTTCAGAATTGCTCTTTTCAATAAAATTCGTTGGAGCACTTTTGCAACAGCAGTGGTAGACTGTAGACTGTAGACTGTGTGATTAGATTTTCTGTTGTTACTTGTTTTTTTGTTTTTTACAGTAAATATGAATGTTTTAATCGACCAAATCAATATATTATAATATTAAGTTTACATTTTGCACGCGTAATTGTATATTTTCGGATCACAAGCGAAAAATTTGTTTCTAATAACACAACAAACATTTAAATCTGACAGTTTGCTAGTGTGTGTTGGTGAGTTCAGGGCAATTCTCTCAAAATATCCCGGACGCTTCTTTCGTATTAAGAATTGACCTGGAAGTGCACTTTTTTTTGAATGAAACATAGAAAACATAGAAAGAGCACTTCTAGATTTGATCTTTTCATAAAAAGGGCACTTCTTTTCTTCAATCGAAAACGCCATAAGGAAATACTTATAGCCATGCTCTTGGTTATAATTTTGGAGGAATTGTTCTCTCATCGATCTGAAGACTACAACTCTTCGACGTCAGGGGCGAAAACATTTTTAAGTTGCAAAAATATTTTGTTTTGCAAAAGTAAAGGGACACTGCGTTATTAATTTTGTGGATGATGTCGTAAAGAACTATATCGACAAAGGCGTGAGTATTAAATTAAATTAATGAATGGAGTGCATATTCATTCATTATGTTTAAAGTTTCGTCAAACCTTTGGAGTCAGCCAGAACGCCGCAAGCAAAATAATGGAGCAGTTACTCACGGCACTACCTATACAAACAATAAAAGTGAACAGCGGTGGAACCAGTCACAAGTTTAATACCTCTATATCGAGTGCCTAAAGAGATTCAATCAGTTTCTTAAAATTTGTGAACTATATTTCAACGGACCACATTAAAATGTCTAATACAAGTTACGAAAAAAACGAGATAAGTTTCCAAAGGTAAACTTATTTTAATAAGTTGCTAGAATGGATTAACTAAACAAAATATATCAATTTAGATTGCAGGATTCGAAAATGTCTTGGGCTGCATTGATGGTTGCGATTTGTACATACGAAAGCCGGTAAACGAAAGTCGTTCATCACGGACTGATTTTCGTAACTCTACAAGGCATCTGCGATGCAGACAAAAAGTTGTTGGATGTTTATATTGGATCGCCCACGATTCAAGGATTTACCTACTGGCACTTTGCGGACACCACCACCTGGTTGATGCTGTTTATCCATTAAGGAAGTATTTACTTACCCCGTAAGATTATGGTTATTTGATCAATAAAAAAAAAAAATGTAACAAAAAACATTGTCAAACAAGAGGGTAAAAATCGAAAACAGTTTCGGTTTGCTTAAGCAAAGGTTCAGGAAGTATCTACGTCTAATCTTTTTTACCATAGAAAGATGTGCAAGTTTATTTTAGGATGCTGCTTTCTACATAATTTATGTGTCTGTATAACGGATGACAATCCTTGGACGGATGTTAACCGGTTGACGAACTAAATGAAGCTGTTGACAAAGAAAGGCAACCTGGAAGTATTACTCCTTCTGGTTTACATGATAATTTGACCGATGCTGTTATGCGTATATGGGGCAGCTTAAGCGAGATAATAATGCCGAAAATATGTGGAATGTTTAAAATAAAGGTATCTCCTTTTTTGTTTTGTAATGTGGATTCATTTCCTGGAGTTCAAAATCATTTCCAGCATCATTTGCCCGCATGTCGTTTTTTTTTGTTGAGTTCTTTGTTCATTTCCCTTGCACTCTTTTTTTCTTTTTGTTTTGATTATTTTGAGATGATAGTTCCGAACATGAGCAAGGATCATCTGCATTATATTCCCATGGTATTTATGGCGAAGAATTAAATCGTGCTAGCGGTTCAGATCCTGCCGAAGCATATTCTGTCAGTAATAGCGTAAAGGAGGCGATTAAAAACGACAGTTCAGAGTTCGATGTAAAAATTTGAGTCTTCTGTCTGACTATTTTTCCTGGCGAAATAGCATATTCCGGACACAGTGAGTCGTCCTGACTCGCGATTTCAAAAATTTCATCATCGAATTCCGTCAATTGCCAGGCAGCTCCACTCGCGTTATTGCTTTTTCGTTCTTTCTATTACACATTCGTAGCGTGTTTTAACTTGTATAATGTATATCATTAAGATTTAAACCAAATTTCTTGTTGGTATCCACAGATAGGTTTGCCCACAACTGCTTCTTTTTTAAAGGAGCAGCACATTTGATCAATGCAGAATAAAAATATATTGAGCATGCATTTAGTTTTCGAATTGCCCCACTTTATTCTACTTTCGTCATCTACAAATCAAAATTTCATATATATTTGCTTTGATTCATTCATTCGTATGCGTACTGTGACTAGTCCTATTGACAACTTCAGAATTGTTTTGGTCTGATACTGCCACTTGGGGATGTGAGGTGACTCTTTAAATTATAATTTCAGGATGCTTAGCAAGATAAAAGAATACTTTTTTAACCTGTTACAACATACTTCTTGCAATCCAAATCATTTCAGCCGTAAAAATGTGCCAGTTCCGAACATGGAATGCTGGAGACTTGGTCCAGCTATAGAATTATTTCATGTCAGAAATTTAGGAACAGTACCTACTTAGGTTCCAGTTCCACGAATAATAAGTTCTTCGTACGGAAAAATAAGAAATTATGTATTTATTAATAAATTATTGTTTAAAAAATCTGCTTTTGTGTTTCATAAGCTAAATTCAGGTTCTTCCAAAAAATTAATGCAACTTAAACAGCTGACATTGCTGTGAAATTACGCACGGATTTTTTCTAATGGCGTTTTCGATTGAAGAAAATAATTGCCCAAGTGCTCCAACGAATTTCATTGAATGGAGCAATTCTAAACTTCGGGGCAATTCTTTCGGATCTTCAATGAAAAACGCCATAAGAGTTGCTTCAGATTTACTAAAACAAGTGCGTTTGAGTTTGACGCCTTGTGGAGTTTGTTAGCGTTTACGCACGGGTGGAACATATAGCTAAACATAGCTATGTTAGTCTACCAATTTAACTTTAGTATTCCATTTGAAGAACTGCATCATGATATTTCCGGCTGATCCCCTCAGTATGTATAAATAATTAGCTATAATATGATATAAGCCTAGCTCTTGATAGAAAATAAGTTGCAGTTACCGGAAAAGTGCCTAAAAATGACTTATGCTGTGTTTCCTTGTTGCTACAGATTTATATATACCCTGGTGAGAATATCTCCTATTGTAGCACGCTTTGTCGTAGTTCGAAAATGTGAAAAGCTGTTGATTTTGAAGAATGCATTTTCGACTTTTCCCTACCCAAAGATTTTTAGATGCATTTGCCGTAACCTCGGTCAGAGGCCTCCTCAAAGTCTACAAAATAGATAAGTAAGCGGTGACGAAAAAAGGTTTTAGTCAGCTGATGCCGACGCTGAAAAGAATTTTCACCGCCAGCTTGGCCTTGGCCTACATACCTTCCCCTTGGCGTATGGTTAAAGTCGTGTTTATACCAAAGATAGGTAAGACCGACTACACTCTCGCCAAAAGTTTCAGACCCATAAGTCTGTCTTCCTTCCTGCTGAAAAGTTTGGAGAGACTGGTTGAACTGCACGTGCGCAATGTTGCTCTTCGATCGCATCCTCTTTCTTTGATGCAACATGCCTATCAGCGTGGAAAATCCTGTGAAACCGCGCTTCAAAACCTTGTTGGTAGGATTGAAAGTGCTCTTGATCGGAAGGAGTACGCGCTGGGTATTTTCGTCGATATCGAGGGTGCTTTTGATAATGCGACGTTTGATAGCATGTGCAATGCAGCCAGACATCATGGTGTAGATGAAACATTGGTTTTGTGGATTAAAGCAATGCTAATGTACAGGACGTTGGTTGCCGAGGCGGATTGTGGCAAATGCGTCATGACTGGGGTAAACAGGGGCTGCCCTCAAGGTGGTGTTCTGTCTCCCCTTTTATGGTGTATGGTAGTGGACTCTCTGCTAACGGCTCTCGATCTTCCTGGAACCTACACACAAGCCTATGCGGATGATGTCGCCGTTCTGTCTGTCGGTTCAGACCTAAAGACCGTCTGCTCTCGGGCGCAGAGATCTTTGGGCCTAATCGATGATTGGTGCACAAGAAATGGGCTTTCAGTGAATCCTCTTAAAACTACGGTTGTTCTCTTCACGAGAAGGAGGAAGATCACTGGTCTGACTCAGCTTGTGCTAAAAGGCGTCACTATCCCGATATCTGATGAAGTCAAATATCTGGGAGTAATCCTCGATAGAAAGCTTCTTTGGTCCAAGCATGTCGAATCAAAAACCGATAAGGCGCTGTCAACTTTCTGGCAGTGCAAAGGCGCTTTTGGCAAGACATGGGGTTTATCTCCTAAAAGGGTCCTTTGGATCTATACGGCAATGATAAGACCACTTCTCTCATACGCATCGGTTGTATGGTGGAACAGGCTTTCGCGGAAACGTGTTACTGCCTCTCTTGCCAGACTTCAAAGAACGGTTTGTCTTGGATGCACAGGGGCCTTCCCTAGCACTCCGGGCTCTGCTCTAGATGCTATGATGAACCTCCCCCCTCTTGATATTTTTATCATGGGGTGTACGCTGAAAACCATTTCTCGGTTAAAGAGAGGTGGCTTTTGGTACCACGCGCATTGGAATTTTGAGGAACTTGTGCGAGAATTGTCCTTTGACCCCTGTCTTATGGACATGCCGTCTGACGCAATGACCCCAGAAATCCTGCTGCGACAAAACTACCATGTCAACTTTCCTCAGGAAACGGAATGGCTTCGGTCAGACTCTGAGCCTGGGAAAGAATGCCATCGTGTATTCACGGATGGCTCCAAAACCGGACAAGGGTCTGGTTCTGGTGTCTTTGTGGAAAGCGAGAACATTAGACTACACTACCCCTTAGGTAACCATGCGTCTGTCTTCCAAGCGGAGATTTTCGCTATCCTTATGGCTATGCGCTATATTGTGACAAACAGGTGGAGGGCTAGAAGCATATGCGTTTGCAGTGATAGCCAAGCTGCTTTAAAAGCGCTGCTTAACCCTCTTACCTCGTCCAAGTTAGTGCTCGAACTCAAGCTTTCTCTGAACTTAGTCGGAAGGCTCAACACCGTTAATCTTGTTTGGGTCCCAGGTCACACTGGTATCCAGGGAAATGAGATTGCTGATGAGCTTGCCAGACGGGGTTCAGAAGAGGCTTTCTCAGGACCTGAACCTGCGTTGGGTCTGCCTGCTTCTATGGTTAGGTCATCCATTGATACTTGGGTTTCTCGTGAACATGAGCGTCGGTGGCATGACTGTGCCGGGTGTAGGCAGGCCAAACGACTGCGTCCGGACATTTGCAAAAGGTCCGCGTCTTTCCTTCTATCTCTTAGGAGAATCGACTGCAGACTGCTTGTGGGCGTCCTTTCGGGCCACCAAGCTTTTGCCAAACACTTAAATGTGTTGGGCTTGAGCAACACCACTATCTGTCCTGCTTGTGGAGAGGACGATGATACAGCGGAACACTTCCTCTGTAGCTGTCCCGCCTTTGCTCGCATCAGGTGGCGGATCTTTGGGGCTGATGTGGTGAGTGCCGAACATCTAAGCTCTTCATCACTGAAGCTCCTTCTCATCTTTCTTCGAAAGACGGGAAAACTAAGTACAGTAATGTAAGGTGTCTGTTTGGCAGTACAATGGACCTGTAGTTTGTGTCTGAGTGCTCCATCGGATAGTAACAACCTCCGACAAAAAAAAAAAAAAAAAAAAAAAAAGCGGTGACGAAAACCCGCTTAACAGTTTGAGAACTATACGCAGAGTGGTATAATGTGATCGACATCTACAGGTCCGCTTGATGACTTCACTTAGTAGTATCTGAAAATAAGCATTCTATATGAGAAAACTAAACTAAACTCATTATAAAACATACCCAGCACCACCATGCATTTCTTTGACCAAATGAAAAATTCAATTATTAAAGCGATTCAAAAGCAACTGTACACAAAAAGCAATCTCTTTCATCGGCATTCCCTCATTTCTATCGTAATCCAAAGTGGTCAATTGTGTTGGGTAAAATACCAAAAAGAAGATACATCGCCTCAGATCAGGTAAGAAGATTCCATATGCTTCAAAGGATACCTCCAACCAGAAAAAAGAAGCCGCCCCGAAAAATCTCTTTCATTTAATCCCCAGCACTTGTTTACTCCATCTCCATTCGCATTCAACTATCTCAGAGATAAGAACCGAAAACAACTAAAAGAATAAAAACCAAACTAATCGACCACTTGAAAGCGATACAGAGAATGCTAAGACGAGACCATCATTAATGAAATCGGCCTACTGGGATATCCTTTGAAATATCTTCACTTTACGAGTGGTACTTGAACAAAAATCGCAGCCATTTTGTGACCACATACCGTACCGTAGTAGGTACTCACCGAATCGATAAAGGAAAGCAAAGTATTTGAAAAATCCTTTGAGTGGTAAAACTGTGCGTGTAACGTTTGATTTCCTTATCGGCTTAAGCTTGTAAAAGTTTTTCCTTTCCTTATATCGGTTGAGTATTTTGCTCTAACGCAAAATCGAGTGATTCACACTCGATTAAGCCTTATCGTATGGGTAATGGGTATCCTCTCCGCCATACCCTTACCCACCATATATCAAAGCGCACATTCAATCCAAAGTTAGCTATGCAGAATGTCTTGGCACACTTAACTACTTATATAGATATACGTAACAGTGTTACAATCCGAAAACAGAAACACATATTTTAAGCGTTAGATACGACGATGACAGGCAATATCTAACTTCGGCACACACGGAACATGAAGGACGATGAAACTGAATTGAATTGTTGTTGATATGAGTAAAACATAAATCACTGTGTTTTAGGCTCAATGGTTGGTTGCTGTCGCCTCTGGGCCATTAAATGTTGTGAAATGATTTCAAATCTTTTCGGGTGACGATTTGCTAAGTAGCTTGGAAACAGATACTTATATATTATAGATGTGTGTAGCCAATATATCATCATCGGTGTCTGTTTTTCAAAACTGTGTATGTTTGTGTTGTTGATGCAGAGGGGGTTGCCGGCGACTAGCAAATTGCTGGGCGGACATATTGTACCGGTGGTTGCGGGATGAATCAGTTCGGGGAGGAAAATGTTTCCCTACCATATACGAGTAACCCAACGTAAACAATATGTACATAAGAAAAAGTTCAATTTTGGTAGATCGAGTTAAGCTTCTTGGGAGCGAGTTGACTCGTATTACAGGCAGATAGGGCGCGATTACGACTCTCGATTCGACCGCATGTACGTCCAAGCTAGTTGCACACTGTAGGAACCTTGGCTCGGACAAGTCATCACTCAACGCGGTGAAATTACGCTGGCTTGGGTTCGAAGCCATAAGAACTTAAAATGGAATAAGAGAGCCGGTGTATTTACCAGACGAAATCTTCTCTTCAAAGGCAAAGTGTAGGTGGACAAATTTGACGAGCTGCGCCATTTTAATAAAGAAAATTTGGATCTTGCCCCCGAAATACCTCATAGCCAGAGTCCGTTAAAGGCCATTGGGCACTACGAACTCACGCGGCAAAGATTGGCTTGGCATTACCCATCAAACCTACCTCCATAGTTTAGTAGGCAAAAATAAGAATGAAACAGTGTTCCATTCTGTTTTTGTGAGGCCCTATGCAAAACCAAATACCGCGCACTATACGCAAGACATTCTTTGCAGACCTCTCGACAATTCTCCACTCTACTGAGGTGGTTTTATTATAATTGCCATCTTTTACTTTCTCGGTTTCATGAACTGAGGACACATAAAGGCGTCTTAAACGTTAATACCCGTTTCACACGGCACCCAAAAACCGTGGTTTCGTTGAAAACTCGTCGATGCATTCACACCGTCATGTGTCATATTAAAAAACTACAGGTTTCCCAAAATAAATTATTAAAAATGATATTTAATCTAACGTGCGGCATAACTCGACCCTGGGTACTCACGATAAAGTGAATGTTGTGTACTAAGCCGTCAATGTTATATTGGTTATATATAATGGTAGTAAGGTCCATAATCACTTATGGGGCTCTTGTCTGGTGGAAAGCCACGAACAAGAGGAATGTACGGGACATGCTGACCAGGGTACAGAGAACAGCCTGCATTGTCGTTACGGGTGATTTACGTACTACACCAACGGCTGCACTGGAAGAGTGTTTGCATCTCTTACCTCTGGACTTACAAATACAATCAAATGCAGGTAATAGTGCGCTACGGCTCACTAGTGCAGGTACTATCTTAAGGGAATCTTTATCCGAAACCCCGGATAAAGCGGATGCAGGTTTTGGTACACTCGACTTTGACACTCCATACGTTGGGTTGTACCCTGACAGACAGGACTGGCATAGAAACTTAGTCTCGAGAGAAGATGAGACCTCAGTATACACTGACGGTTCCAAAACCAGTGAGGGTACGGGGTCAGGTATATACTCCAGTGAGCTGGACCTACATATGGCCCTGAGACTTCCGGACACATGCAGTGTATTTCAGGCAGAGATTCTGGCCGTACTCAAATCTGCGGAGGAACTTGAGATGAGATCGATATTCAGTAAGAACATCGCCATCTACATTGATAGCCAGGCTGCGCTCAAAGCGCTAGAATCACACACCACTAAATTTGAACTAGTCAGGAATTGAAGCACAATGCTTATAACCGTGTCAGATTGTGTTTGGTACCTATACTATGTATATTAAATATTTATTTATTCATTCTTCTATTTTTTTTTATTTATTTGTTGATTAATTAATTAATAATTAATTTATTATTTTGTTCATTGAATTAATTAAAAATAATAAATATTAGCCCATCAAAAAAATATTTTAGTGTTTTTTTAACGCTGCCGTCTTACACCGTCTTTTTTCTCTGCCTTTAAATGCAGCCATCCTTATATACCACTTAATTTCTCTTGAAATGTAATGCGTTCTTTTGTTGCCTTTTCGCTAATTTAAGTAAGTTTATTGTATAATCAAGTGGCGTTAAAGTCACTTTTATGTATCACTGAAAATAAAGTGCTACTATATTTGATAAAAATGAGTATTGATTCGACAAATTTTCTGTCAATATAGGTACGTCCAACAAAATGCTTCTATCAAGTTGACAACATTTTAATACCTAAGTTTTATCTTGTTATAAAACTTTTGTTGTGATGATAAAAGAAATTATTGTGCTAACAAAACAATTAACAATTAACTGTTGCTTTTATCAATTTGGTCTTTGTCTTTTTATCAAATTAACAAAAAAACTGTTAATAATATCGAATTAGTTTGTGAATTCAGCTATTGTATGTTGTTAATATTATTGATTATATAGAAATAATTTCTTAGTAACGCGGTTGTGTTTTGTTGAATCTATAAGCAAATCGTTGGTTACATAGCAACATTTCAGCTCATTTATGCCAGCTCCAGCATTTTAATTTGTTGATTCATCTGCAGAATTCTTGAGTCTATTAATTCTTTATTTATTGTTCTGTTGAATTAAATAAACTAATAATAATAGTAGTTAATGATACGCAAAACAAATAAGTTAAATTATTTGATTTATTAAAACAAGTAATTCTACAAGTTAAATTAAATTAATTTTACTTATTATTTGAGCTAAAACAAATCTGCACTCCCAATGTTATTTCCTTATGGTAAAGAAAATTGTTGCCAAATGTTTTGGCGTTGTATAAGCCAGGGCTTCCCAATCGATCTCACAACCTAAAAAAATATTAAAATTTTTTATTTAGTACGTAGAAAAGTAAGATAATTGCACTTTCATAAAAGATAAGAAAAGAAAAGATATATTGTATAGGTATATCTATCTATATATATGTATATATTCTCACACTAACTTCTTACACTTACCTTTTAGATATTTCCACAAATTCCATTTGCGTCTTTCTTTCATTGAAGAGAATTTTAGTTTATTAATTTTGTCCTTATTAATTTTCTTGCATTTTTATTCACTTTTATCGGTTATATCTATGCACACTAACAAAATCGAGTGTGAAATATTAATGATGCCATCAATAGCACTGCATTCAAAGGATAATAATGCTTAAAATTTATTTTTATTGATTCAACACGTGTGTTATTAATTCTACAAAATATATGTCATCTCTACAAACATTTTATTCATTTCAACAAAATGTTTGTACACGGTTAAAAATCCTGGCGTTAATTTTAATATTTTTGGGGTTGTATATAAGTCCATGCCGAGAAAATATTAAAATTTAATATTTTGCATATGTATATTGGAATTAAAGATCTAATAAAAGATTTATTAATTTTAAATAATGTCGGCTATTACAAAATATGTCTGCAATATTAAATTTTAATATGTGTGGAGATGGGTTTTAATGCAAAAGAATTTAAATTCGACTCTTATTTACATTGAAAAATTAAAAAATTTAATACATTTGTATTAGAATTTAATAAACTACAGATTAAAATGTAATACTTTCACCTCAAATTCAATACTTCTTTTGCTCTTTATAAACCCATGGAATATTAAAATATAATACAATCTTATTATATTTTAATACTTCTTTAGATTCGATTTAAATATGTATGGGTTATATTTCAACACCGACAATGTTTTATTTTAATATTAATTTTATTGGTTTAAAATATTACAATACAAATAAAAAATTTAGGAAAATGCCCGATGTCCTTGAAAATAATCCTGTAGAGTGCCGCTGTGCTTCCTTTAGTGTTACATTTTTCTAGAAATTGAAATGAAGGAGAACTCATAAATGCCCGAATCATCTAATTAATTATTCAGTCAATTACTTACTTTCTGAGGCAATGAACTCGAATCTCTAGACAGCCCTTATCTTCAAAAGCAAATCCACTAGGAACATCTCTGCGCTTCACAGCTTAAGAAAAAAAAGCAAATATTATAAACTTTTACAAGAATATTTTGAAATTAAAGTTACTTACTTGTAAGAAGAATATTCTCATTGGATATCAATGTAACCCTCCAGCATGACTTTCACTTATTTGCATTTTTAAAACAATTTTATTTGAAGAACTTTATCCAAATAATCAACTCCATTGAAGGGGACGCTTAAACTAACTGTAAATTCTTAACCAAGCGACAAAATAATATATTTGGGTACAAAAGTAATATCGATATATTTAAATCTAATCAGATTCTGTATTAAAACCAAATACAAATGTATTGAAGTTGATGACTTTAATAAGTTCGTATTAGCATGTAATCAGGGTTGATGTTATATTTCAGGTCAACTATAACTTAATTGTAATAAGATCTTGATTGAAATATTATTTTAATAGAGAACAGGTTCGATTGTAGAAAAAAAAATACTGGATTTTAATCTTTAGAGATTTCAGAAAATTCGTAATTCGTGAGCATTTTAATGAAACAATTATTAAATTTCAATATGAATATATTACAAAAATAATTTAATAAATTCGAAATATTGAAAACTAATTTTTCGTGTATTGCATAGACCTGTAATACTGCGGATGTATTAAGAAACACCCTCATATTTTTAACCGTGTAATATTCAAAATCTGTAGGTATTTTGTTTGGCTAACAAACATTTTGCATTCGTTTTGTCAATTTCGCAAACATTTACAAAAGTGATTTTTGTTTCTGTTTTTATGTAAATAACAAAAACTTTTGCTAATTCAACAATAAAATTGTTCAATTGAGACAATATTTATTTATTAAACTGAAAATTGTGTTTTGTAGTTTTGTAGCAAATGTTTTATTAGTTTAAGTTGTATTGATAAAATTCATTTATCATATTCAAATTTTTTCAGTTCAACAAAACTATTTTGGTTGAAATTTTACAATGGAATTTTGTCAACATTACCTTATATTTTATTTTTACCAGATAAGTCGTTCTAACTTTTACTTTCCTATGAACCATCGAATCACTGGCTTTTTAAGTATTGCTCAACCGCGATCTCGCATTGCTATTCCTTATAACCACTAACTCATTGCGACTAGTATAACTAGGTAAACCTCAAATCACTCACCCCAGTAAATTAAACTTGAGCAGGTATGTCTCTAGGCCTAGCTGCTCAAAACCATTTGTTTCTGGGTATTTTTGTACGTTGCGGAGAAATGAAATGAAATGGGCTCCTCGCTCAGTACTCCAGCACCATAACCACTCAGCCACCTCACGCACTATGCACAAGTATACATTATGTTCCTACTGGTAATCTCCTTTGACTACAGGACAAGCAAAACAACCTAATTGAATGTCATGTCGTTGAAAAGTTGTGTAGGTTAGCATATTGCACGAGAACTCTGTTCGTACCTTTAAGTCTAAATTATGCAAACGGTATCTATATTAAAGCCCAAACTAACCTTATGCTTTTTTGAGAAGGTGGCTCTTTGGGGCTTTAGCAACTTTCTCTTCTTTGAGTGCCTGGGTTCATACTTTTAATAAATATAACGTAGAATAACGCTTCCCAACAGCTTTTCCTCTGGGCTCAAAAGGCAATTGAGTACCTACTCATGGGCTCCATAGGACCACTTTTTCCTTGGCTGTTGAAAAGCAATCCCTTAGTTATATTGCCTACGATAGAGGACACCTCAAGATAATCTGTAAAAGCATTCGAAATTAATGGCCGCCCGAGTACCACTTACACTTCATATATTTTTCCCCATAAAGCTATACAATTGTTATCATATTCTCAATTAAAACAGGTATAATAAACTTTTTAAGAAGGATAGGTAACTTGGGAAAAACCACTCAATTAAGTACCTTTCGCGGGCCCTTTATGCACAATCGCTAGCGATAACAACTGAAGTGGAATTGCGGTGCAAACCCCTTTCAATCACACAACCGAGCATTAATATTCTCATAACCGCTTTCTCATTCTGTCGGAAATTATTAAAATGCATCCAACACCTGGTAAAATAAATAAAAATAAAACCTCATTTTCATTCGTCATCTCGGGTGTAAGTGTCTACGATAATAGGAGAAAATCATAAATTAGGGTCGAATAAAAGATTCGCATTCTTTTATATCCCTTCTACTCCATCTACCTCCGCTTATCATCTCCTTTGATGTACAAGGAAGACGGCAGCATAACCACATCGAAGAAAGGCAACAACAAAAAAAAAATCAAAAGATATCCCTTTTCCAAAAGAAGCATAGTAAATCCCTTTTTCTATTCCCCATCTGGAAAATACATAACACGAAATAGAAAGAATACTGAAACCCCAACACCAGAGAAGGTGTCAACAATGAAGAATGATGACTTTTTTATGTGCGTGAGTTGTACCCCTTGTAAGACGTGGCCCCCTGGGTACCGAGGCAAAAAGATGAAGCGCCCATCCTTCAAATCATATGGGACTGGAACACAAAACAGGTGGAATCACCCTTTTTCTACTACGTCTTTCATGGGAAAAACCCCGCCAACAAAAACTGCACAAAGGCATCCCATTACGATAAGTACCCTGTTATGACAAAATGCTTGATTGAGGATAATATATGTATATTACAGTCACAATGAGAGATAATTTAAGAAAACCCATGCTGTCGATATACCAAAGGACATAATATTTATATTTTTCAGAACTTTTTTTTGTTAATCCTTCGTATTATAAGGTTTCCGAGGGTAATCCTCCCCCAGTGGTCTTCCCGGCGCGGTTTGCAAAAAGTGCAATTTCCCATGTTGAGGGGTTAAACAGTAAGTTTTAACCATTACTCAGCAAAGCGGAAGTAACCGAATAAAATAATTGAACTGCAGAAATCTCTGCATTTCCTCTTTCGATTGTGTGCTTGAAGTTCTTTCGTTGAGGTCCTTTTTTCACGGTCCTTTGCAGCTATAACAATAACATGGTCCAGAAATTGGTTTACATTTATCATTTTGGAATGGAAGCTTGTTTCGGTGGGTGGGACGGAGGGACTTTTCCTTGACTACTTTTATGGGGATCATGGGCTATCGATATTTTTACATGATAGTAGATATAAATCCCCACTGTTACTTCTCGAAGCGAGGAAGCAGAAAAATGAGTCTAATGCAGGTTGGACGGTTAAAGTGGATAATGCTGCCACAGAAATGGGCACTTTATTGCATTTTAGGGCGTCCTGGAATTATTGTGAATTATTGTAAATTGCATGCAATGCTATCGGAAATGAAAACGGTCTTAAGCAAGTGAATGTTGGGTGCAAGAGCTTTGGTCAATGAATTTATGAGTGAGTGGTTGCGAGCACGCGATTACTTCACTGGGAATCAAGGATTTCCGATGTCGCTTATGATGTTTATACATGCACAGTGCAGATACAGGAAATTGTTTTCAATAACGGAAAAGGTAAACGATTCTAATGGAGGTTCAGGTGAGCTTTATTATTAATAAACGCGAGCCGAGAAAGAACGCTTTTGCTTTAAACTTTTATTCCTTTTATTTGAAGCAGACACTCATATGGCTGTGGATTATATTGGATTTGAAGACACATACTGGTTTCTGGTTGTCGAAATAGAATAGACTTATTTTTAGGAACGCCATAATGGAGGTTAATATTAAGAAAATGTCAAAAAGTTAAAAGTTTCACCTGGTGTGGGCTGATGACACTTTTTTGCATTCGATATTGTTATTGTTTGGTTATTAGAATGTCCAATTTTCATGGCAAGGGATCACTGTTTTCAATCTTTTGTTGAGTTTTTTAGTTAGCGATCATTTACTGTGCAGATCTTGTCATATTTCTATCAAGTATGAATTTTTAATATGAATGTACTAACTAAAGGGTCTTTCATTAGCGACTTGACAACTTCAAACTTTCAGTGTGAACGCACCCTTTAACCGATTACCGAACTGTCAATGTAAATATATTCAGTAAAATCAACTTTTTGATCATGGTAGAGTATACACGAAGGAACAACGTTTACAAATAATTAAAACTTACTACCGAAATTCCGAGTCGGTGGTCGCAACCTCAAGAGCCCCATTTTCATCGCAAAATCATCTTCATCTCATATGCTTCGTGAAACAGCACTTTATTCGCAAAAAGTCAATGTTTGGTGCGGTTTTAATGCCGGTGGCGTCATTGGGCCGTTTTTTCGTCGATGAAAATGACCATCACGTTACGGTAAATGACATCTAACGTTACGGTAATTTGAGGAATTGCATGAATTGGACATCAGTGATATTTGGTTAAAACAAGATGGTGCCATAAGAAAAGTAGAAAAGTAAAATGGAAAATAAAAAGGAGCAAAGAGTTGAAACAAATGGATTTCATTCATGAAATGGAGAGCTGATGGTAAATCAATGTCGTCCTTGATTACGATGTGGTGGATTTTCAAAAATATATTTTTTAGTTATTCAAATATAACTTTTAATTAGTAAAAGTAGGCTTTGTCTATCATGGCTATAAAATTATCTTGCACGAATCAAGCAAAACATCACTCCTGTTAATTTTTTTTTCTTAGCTTAACATACCTACATGAAAGAACTAAAGCCTCTCTCGTAGAACTATAGAAATATTATACAAGATCTTAATTATCCCGGATTCATTGATCAATTTTAAAGGCTATACAGCTACGTTTACCTAATCAAAAATCTTAAAATAAAGCGACCCAGCGAGTATTTCAAACAAATATGAAGGATGCTTTAATTCTTTCCTTAAAAACATATATATCTTTTACTTTTTAATTTAGTTAGGTCGGAAATACGTTATTACCTATTCCCCTTATGAGAGATATAATTTTATTTCATTACATGATCTGCTTAAGTATGACTTCGGGTTTAGCTGAATAAAGTGCGGTGGTGTGATCTGTCCGTAAGTCTGTTGCGCAGATGGGGCTATTTATCGTAAGTCTATACTCATGGTTAATGACAAACGATAGACTACTAATCACAAGCTTAACTTCCCAAAAATGAAAATAAACATTCGCTCCACATCTGAATCAAATAGAAAAGTTTGGCGTATAAGTTTAAGCGTTAGTCAGTACGCTGCTCGAGCTAAACTAAATTTTATCTGGTCCCAAACTTTTCTCTCAAAACATCAGCTAAAGTCTTAGCTAAACTTTGACATAGAGTACGCCGTGGGTAACTTTCAGATAAAACAGCTGTTCTTCGAAAAAAAATTTTCTTCAAAACTGTAATTCTCTCTTATTTGAACTATTTCTGATTCTAGGTTCTTCTCGTACATGTAATAATTGTATACTTTTCCGCAACTGAACAACAAATACACAACGATCTGTCACAATTTAGCTTGAGAAAATTATTACCTAACGCGTTAAACTTTTGTGGTTATGTAAAGCGGCGGTGAGCTCGATTTGATAGCTCGTACGATTGCCACATACCGCGGCCTCCATTATGTTTATTCAGAAAATGACACTTCCCGAGTCTGTCACGTAAGAAACAGAACAGTTGAAAGGTACCTACCTACTTTACTTTTGTTTGGCTTTTAAATATATGTTATCAATAAATTGAATACTTGTGTAAGTTGACTGACATTTTAAATCAATGAAGCAAAACAATTGTGACGTTCGGAAACCTAGTATTTGTATTAGAGCGTCAACTAGATTTGTCAGAACTGGGTATAAAAGAAAGTGTGAGAATTGACTTATCAACTAGATTACAACTTTGGATTGGTAACTAGGGTACCATTCCAGGTTGTTTAATATTAGCTGGAAGAACAATAAATATTTATTTAATTCTTGAAAACACTCTATTTTTGCTATTGCCAATCTTTATGTGCACGTATAAACGTTTTCCAATGTCGGTGCGCTATGGCGTTCATTTACTAGCGTATATTCAAATATAAATACCGTGCTTTATATTACTCATAAAAAGTAATAAGTTTTTATATAAGCTAGGTAGTGCAACGCTTCTCTTCTTTTACTGTCAAATCCTAACAAATATTTGTTAATTATATTAATAAGGAACACTTAGAACGGTGACAGTTTTTTTTTGTTTTGACTAGATTGGGCACATTCAGAAATCTAGTTATCGTCAACTAGATTGGTCTGAATTAGATGTTACTTAAAGGAAGAAACTGGATTGGTCGTCACTCTTCTTATGTTATACGAACTGTCAACTTACATAGTACATATTCAGTCACGAAATTCTTTACTACTAAGGCTGCATCAAGTTTAATTCAAAAATTGGTCATGTGATGATGATTGAATTTACGAGATTTTTTAATTTAATAAATGTTTTTCTTGTTAACATTTTTTAAATGTCAGATTGATGAGTTACCAGCTCTTCTTTTTATTTGTCGACGTTCAAAACAAATGCAGCTAGTACAAGGATAGTCCGAACCTGTCATTGAATTGAACACTTTGATTGCTAATTGAATGAAACAAATTGCCAGGAGTATTATGTTGTTTCGATATAGACAACTTGTGGTTGATTGCACCAAAGTGAATGAAATGTTCCTACTCGCAAGTAGGTACGCCGGAAAGGAGGCAATAGAAACTATATAATGATATACAATAAATAAGATTAAAAGTTGAACAAAATTTTACTCTCGCATTTAGTCGTATGTAGTGGAGTAGGGTCTTGTTTATGGGGCTAGTTCGTGTGTGCATTCGCTTAGGTCTCTTGAGCCCACTTTTCGACTATATAACTCGACCACATGAAGCAAAATGCTGCTTATACTTTTAGAACAACTACTATTTTTTGTTTCACTTTTCTGGGTGAAGAGTTTCTCCAATAAAACGAAAAGCAATGAAGCGTAAAAGTTAACGCTGAAAAGTTCTCATTCTACTTTAATTACCCCCAACTGGATTGAACTTTCTGAATGCTGATGCTGGAGTTCGATTTTTAATTTCTTTGGGATTTCGAAGAAGTCTTGTTTTCTTTGGTTCAGATGATTCTGTTTAGTTTAATTGAAATGTGCTCTGGATTGGATTGAGTGGGGTTTGGAACGTAACAACTAGGAAATATTATGGTCGGTTTAGTTTTAGTCCGTATTAATTTCTCTTCGACCTGGGAAATATATATATTTTACTGTATTTTCAACAAAACATTTTTGTTGTATCAAGTGAAAGTCACGTGCATTTTATTTAATATTGATGATAATCAGTCACTTGTGGCTTAGCTAACGTTTTGAAGTTGTTGTTCGTCAAATGATGCCGACATGCATGTCTCTAGACAGGGATCATCATATTATAAACGTATAATACATTTTATTTTTCTACTTATACATTTATTTATTTATTGATTAAATGGAATAATTCCAAGTGAAATAAATAAAAATATTTGGCTTACATAGGTATATAACATCAGTCTCATAACTCACAAATTTAAAATTTTACAGGAGAAACGAAAATGTCCTACGGAGCTTATATTGTTATTAAACTATTTTTTTAGAAAAATTATAATTTTAATCTGAAAAGACCGTTTTCAAAATAAAAACATAAACTTTTGTTTTATTGGAGTTACGAAGTATTCCCACTTGCTGTGCTTCGAGTTACGAAGTTTTCTACAAATCCTTTGTAAATGCATTAAGAACTGGTCTGGTCTATAACACACGTCTGTTTGTTGTTTATTATGGTTATGTAACATAACATAAATGCAGAATTAATCATCCTTTGTCAGTTTTTTTTAAATCTTGCGAGTCGTTGTATTTTCTTATATGATTTTTATCACATGTTCGTATATTTTTTCTACTTCTAGTCTTGATGGTAAGAGATTCCAAGGTTCATTAAATTTTAACTTGTAAAAAATATCGCCAGCTTTATATTTAAGGCTACTATATCAGTGACAGACAATAAAAGTTTCTCTCATGCTCTCAATATTTCCACCAATGAAAATGCTGCCTCTCTCGCTGTGAGAACCGTAAACGGATGCAACGGACAGAAAAGTAGAAAGTGAATAGGAAAATATTATTACGTTTCGTGGGAAATATTAGGACATAGTACTTTACCACTGGTTGTCACCGTATGCGACGGATTCTATGGGACTGCTCGTTCCGTCCAATCCGTCAATATTGACGGATCCGTCGACACAACGGATGCAACGTATTCTATGGGCTGGGTCCTTAAGGTGGCGCTATAGTCGGGGTGGACCTGGGCCTCAACCAACAAGCGTCTCCAGACAGCAGGATCTCTAGCAAACTGCCTTCAGTTTCTCACACTAAGTTGGTTAAGGTCCCCTTTCACTTACGTGCGCCACCTAGGTCTTCTAACAATCATTTTTAGTGTCCATTTTTCCAACTCACAATGGCATAATCTTCCATAGAAAATTGCATATGTTGTGAACTAGAAAATATTTAGTGTAAGAGCAAAAAATGATTATTATAGCAAGGCTCATTGATAAAACTAACAAGGAAGTTCAAGGCTGTAACTGTTTAATTCCAAGGGATGGCGTGGTGGGCTGGTAGCTAGATTCAACATCCCCGTAAATAATTTAATTATTTTTAAATTACTTCTGTCACCGTAACGTTCTCGCTTTCCAAAGGAACTCTCTAAATAAAGAAAAACATCACTCCCCGCCTTCTTCTTGCCGGTGACCACGTCGACCTATGAATTTTATGCATTAAGCATTTTAAAAGCCAACACTCTCCGTAATCAAATTAAATTTAATTAAGTTACACAAATAACCTTCCATCCAGAAACAAATATTTACCCTTCCAAGAAAATTGTCCAAATACAGTTGTCCGGCCAAGCAACCAACCACCCCCCAATTCATACAACAAGTCAAGTGTGTTTGCTGACTGCTAGCTAATTCTCCTGTTAACAAATATCTTGCCAGTGACACACATGAACACATCATTAATGTGTCGCCTGTTCTCAACCTCCCAAACTAGTGTACCGTACCCGAAAAGTGCAATCAGTAGAAAAAACATGCAGAGAATTTAATTAAAAACTTTTCGGACAGGAGCACACCGGAGAAGACAGCAATCGAACTGTGGAGACCACATACATGTTGTATACACTAACTAACCATAAAAGGTACTCAACAGTTTTTTTTTTTTTTCTTGTGTGGGTGGTGAAGCAGACCACAGAACGAAGTGCTCCCCTCATCCGACCTAATGTTGAGATTCCCTCAGTCAACAACTACTGAGGTGTTTAATCTACAAATTGGACAAACTCCAAGCAAATATTTGGCCATAATTTCCCCTCTTGTGTGGTTGCTTTGTGAAGTGATGCTCTAGAGCGCTGATGCTTAAGAATGTTGTTAAAACTTCAGCCAGTCTTATCGGCATTCCTTGTTGTCATACCTACGCACATGGTCCACTCTCCTCTGTAAAGTTTGGGGCCAATGATTGAATAAAGTGTACTCGTATATTTGAATAAGAAATCCCAAGAAGGAAAGTCTACTTCACCTTATAGCTAAATATTTTGTGTCCTTCTTGGGCAAGCAACTTCATCGCATAACATCCCTTAACCGCCATCAAATAGCTAACTTCTCAAAATTTAGGAAACAATTCCAAACAACTTGGAGTGGGGATAGTTTGATTTATGTTGCATCGCATAGTGATATGGTTTGACTAAGGCGGCCCTGCGGCTGAGTACAGAAAAACACAACAAGGTTATGCTTATGAAAATACGCTAAGAAGATATGGGCATTTTCTCTGTTATGTCCACAAGTTGGTTTCCTGAGTTTTAATACATGCTTTTTAAATAAATAATGTGCAAAGGCGAACTACGAGAAAAGACAAGACGTGCTTGTGTCTAGGTGGCGGCTACTTTTTCTTGAGGAATCATGTCTGAAATAGCATGTCTGCCGCGACACCGCGACCATGACTTAGATGCGCCAAACTAAGTCGTAAGACGAGCCTATGCATTTTAGATCATGTACGCAAGGCAGCAGCATATTGAATAGCTAAATTCGCTATGAAGAAGATTCCCATCCTATCGCTCACATGAATTTGTAAGACTTCTTCGCTATAAACGGACAAGCGTGGATCACTGTGCCCCTCATGCCTCATACAATATTGCATCATAAGCGGTGATAGTAAAGACATTGAATTTGCTAGAAATATTATTTTTTTAATTTAAAATTCTTCGGGACGATAAATTTTCATTTCAAATATCCTGGGAATATTTCCGATAACGCTCTGCCAGGATTGGACTTGCAGTAGACTGGAATTGCACTTCATTCCAAAAGACGAAGCAGGCTGTCTTTATTCCTACGACAGACATAGTCACGCACAGTGTTTGTATATAATTGGTATTATATTACATCTTAAAGTTTTTTTTTCCACGGCGCTGCATTCTATTTGTCCCACAAATTAAAATTCAATATTAGGTTGTTTCAGCAGTTTTCTGTCATCTCCTAAGCTTAAAGTTTTTATAAGCAAAAGTAAAAAAATTAAACTCAACTGAAGTTAGATTTCACACGTTTTTTTAAAAAGATCAAATATAAAACAGAAAACAAAAATTACCTACCTATATGCAGAAAACACAAACATACGAGGATAGCCACACGCGATAGCGCAAGCTTTTGGTCTGTTACTAGGAGAAAATGTGTTCTTTTCTCTTTTCCATATGCATTTTAAAATAAAAAGAGATATTAGAAGAGCAAGTGATTCACTGTGTACCCTGTGTACCCGATACGTTATTGAGTTATGAGTGCACTTACGGACGTCGTCGGTCTCTTTTATATGCAAATAGCTGTGATAATAAAAATGGAACTGGAAAACGAAATGTGCGCCTACAGCGCCACCTGTTAAGAATTTTCTTTTTTTTAAATCTTCGCGTAGCAATTACGAATAAACCCGCAGAAGGAAGTATACAAATTGGTCCATAGTCGTTTTCAATTTTTAAGCATCCGAACACACCACGATCTATTTTTATATTTACGTCTATCACAAAATCCCTCGTAAAAAAGTTACGAATTCGGATCTACGTTACGAATACGAAAAAATGTATATCATAGAATCCGAATGTAACCAAGGCATTGCCGCACTTAATAGCTATATTCGAAATTTCGAAATCAGCTGCTTAACATCAAAGTATGCGAGATTGAAGAAATAATTAAATTATAAATCGTTGTTTTGTGTATTTTGAACAAAAAAAAAGATTAGAAATGTATTCTGTTGCATTTGCAATTGTTGCTAGTGAGGAGGAGAATTTTAGGCGAAAAAAGAAAAAAAAATGCAGCTGTAAGATACTGAGGGATCCATACCATAAACTAAGTATGAAATAGACTGACAGCTTTACTACGTCTCACCGATTCCCCCCGCAAATTTTTTTTAATATAATCTCCTCCCTCCCGCTCGCAATTTTACTGTCTGTGAGTACGTGTGAATTCAGCAGTGTTCCTACATCGTTCTATCTCTACCTTTTTGAGGGAATTTAATATTTTCGAAAAACTTTTTGTGCGTAAAAGGGAAAAAACCTCAAAATTGTGGGCCACATTTGACCATGAATATAAACGCACTAAATGCACATAAAAAGAAGATTTGCCTACAGCAACAATTTCCAGTACCAAAAAATAATCATTAAAGTGTTAGCAAACTGCGATTTTTATACTGAAGATTAATTAAGTGTGATTTTTGTCCGAACAATACAAATTTTATTTTTTTATTTAATATAAGTTTAGTGAAAAAGGAAAATGAACACACTTCGTGGGAAAAATAAAGAGAGACGTCTAAGAACACTGACTGATAGTTTGTGTGTTTGGTGATTTCTGTCTGCTGATGGATGCGTTCTGAGAGTTCAAATTCGTTGTTTTATTTCACAACGAATAAATGCTCATTTTCTACAAATTGTATAATAACGAATGTAATCAATATAAATAATAAAGGAAAAAATTCATTCGCTCAAATAAAATATTTTTGTTCCTATAATTATAATTGAGTCTGTTTTCGTTTGTTGTTTTTGGCGAAAAATTACTCCGCAGTAATGTCCGAAGAATTTAAAAAGAAGAATTGATTACGAATATTAAGATTTGAAATATTTTTTAGTAATGACCTCTTCGTAAAAATTCCGTTTAATTGCGGAAAACAAAAAAAATCATACGAATTACCTACATCACATTCAAAATGTCTGATTACTAGATGTTTCATTATTAATAAAGCCCGTATGACACAAATTTTTTTTTTTCATTTTTTCTGCTTTTAAAATGAAACTTGAGCAGTACGAAAAATTAAAACAAAAATTTCCAATGGGAGTGAGTGCGTACACACCAATTTCATTAATGTAGACACATAAAAAAATGCATTCAAATTATATTTTCCAGCTGCTGGCAGCTTATTTTTGACATTTTAAGATTATATGAAAATAAAAGTTTGAAAATTTGCGGCTTTCTTAATACACCTTTAGTCTCTTTTACACAGCGCTGACTTTTCAAAACATTTAAATAGGCAGAGGAATCACTAGCGAATATTCAAGAAAAAATGTGAGGGAAAAATTAATAGAAAAAGTGATGGCGAAATTCAAATATCAATAATGATAACATTAAAAAGAAATCGGTCGGTCATAAATTAATTGCAATAAGTATTTTGTTATTACATACGCCGGAAAAGGTCTCAAGAACAAAGAAAAATTGGCATTGAATTGAAATTTTATCTTTTGACTAAAATAGTTTCGTTGTTTACAATAATTGTTTATATCATGGTGTTCTAAAAAAATATAATAACTTGACACCAACGAACAAATAAGCAAGTCGAATATTTTTATATAATTATGCTTTAATGACGTTCAAAATATAACTAACGAATTCGAACAGGAACTAAGAACAACTTTAATTTGCCCAACACAGCCGCAACACACGATAATGAAATGACCCCCCACCTCAGGTTATCGACATCCGGTCTAAACCGGAAGAGTGTAGGCTGGTTTTTTGTCAAGTATGAGTGAGTCCCTTTGATTAACATTGGCACTAATACATGAATTCAAACTGGGCTACATCAAGGTCAAATTCAGCTTGTAGGCAATTTCTCTTTTTTGGCTGAAGCTGTCAGTCTATTTAATAGTTAGTTTATGATGCATACAATCCGTTTGAACTCGAGGATCAGATCAAGTGTGAGTTGTTGCAGAAATTTTTTTTTTTTCAAACTAAATTCAAGTTTAAAGATTTACAAAAAATGCTGCTGGATATAATTTGAAAAGAAGGCTCTGTCCAGTCTGGATAAATTAGATATGAATGATGCGGACAAAAGACAGGCTTTTTGTAAATCCCTGAGTAAATCCAGGATTCTGCAAAAGCAGCTCCAAAATTCTCTCGTACTGCAATCTGTTTGTTGAAATTTTTGACCTCTAATGGAATAAAAATGATTATTTTTCTATAATTCTGTAACAAACTTACGGTTTTTGCATTTTAATTCTTTTTTGTCTGCGCAATACGAAAAATCAAATAGTTCGTAGATTAAAATGTCAAAATTGCGATTCATTCGGATTCAGTGATACCACTTTCTACGAATATCGAAATTCGTAGCAAAACTTTCCCCTACGACGGATTCTGTGATAGTTCGTTCGAGGTTCGTAGCAAAATTCCGAGTACGACTTCTGTGATAGACCATAGACGTGATTATACTATCTTGACCCGGCGAACTTCGTACCGCCTCAAATTGCTTAAATAACTGACATCCCCTTTGATAGTTGAACCTCTCTATTGAACGAATGAAACTCCCTTGGAACTAAAATGACTTCAATGCATAGAAACTTCATTGATTTCTGGGCCGGCTTTGGAATTGGAGGTTTCGGAAGATCATGGCCTGAAAAACGATTGCTTGTTAAATTACTTCTTGATATAACACCCACAAAGAGACACCGTAATAGAAAGCGAGAATACGTGAGCAGAAGAACAACACCGACTTGTTACCGCCTGTGGCTAAATAACGAAGAGGTGCGAGTATTCAAACAAATGTTTTTGAACACGCTGTCAACCATGTAGGTTGTGAGTAGTATTAAACTGGGCAAAAATTGATGCTATTCGTAAGCCCGAGACTGGGAATTAGGCACTGCAGACCATAGAAGATGCAGGTAGATATGGAAATGTTTAGTACCAGATATGAGCAGCAAAAAGAAGCCTTTTTGCTGATAGAAGGCAATCCTTGATTTTTTAAACTCCCTTGCAAAGAAAAGATGGATTCACGTTATTGAAGGTCAAGTTCCACAAAGAAATATCTTGAAACAAATTGGCTATCAAAAACTGAGGTGTTCAACTTCTATTCAGAAGAATGGTGCAAAAAGCTAGAGTTCGAAAATCAGAACTTGGGATTGTTTTCACCAAAGAAAGACAGGTGCGAGACTTGTGGAAGCCGAAAAACTTTCCAAAGAGGAATACAATCTTCACAGACTTAAGGTAGTTGAGGCACGTAAAGAAAAATATGCCGATAAAGAGAACGTCGACCAATATGTTTTAACTATGGATCTGCAATCGGTTCTCTTAAGCCCCAAATCGAATATCTCAAAATGTAGGCATTACAAAACAAACTTAGTCGTTCACAATTTAACAATCTTTAATACTCAATCTAAAAAGAGTTACTATTTGTTATGGAACTAAACTGAGGTAATGTGACAGCTCAGGGGTTTGCTACCATTTTAAGCAATTTTATATCGGCACAAGTGGAAAATGCTGGTTTGAGGCACTTTACATTTTAACAGCGATGGTTGCAATACCCGAAACAGGAACTCGACTTTAGCTAATGCAATGCTTTATATTTATATCACTTACACATAAAATTACGATAGATACTCTTTGCATTCTTGCATTAAACTACAATAATATCTGTTCGAAAGCAAGAAAGGGGAACCCCTATGATATTCAGTATCAGTACATACTTTGCTTCGGGTGCTTTCTTAAGGGCCCAACCCATAGAATCCGTCGCATCCGTTGCGGCAACGTATTCGACTCAGTACATAGTACATAAAATTACAAAAATCCCTACAGTACACAGAGAAAATCCCTACTTTTTTCCTACACCGTCGAATAATTTTCACTACAATCTCTCTATATAACTATTTAATCCATACCTACACAAATAAAATTGAATTAAACTTCTCATACGCTATCTCAACCACAAATGATTTTTTCCTTTATTTACTGTTCAAACTAGTCATCTCATTTTATTCCTTAACGATTATCGACGAATGTAAGAGCAAAATAAAATAGGTAGGAACAAAAATAATAAATAGTTTTTGACTAAAAACGGATGTGTGGTACGATTTTTCGGAAACCTGTCCTTTGTTTCCTACGGTGTCATTTTTAGATCGAAAATCCCTTCGTGTACTATCACTGATTCGACTGATAGTTTGATAGAATACACAGCACCTTATGGAAGCTGACCGTGACCCATAAGCAGCGCATGTGCCGGATACGACAGATAAAGTAGGTTTACAAGTAAGTAAGTAATGAGACAATCTGTTTGGCATCACACATAATTATGTTTTATTATACCCTCCAGAGGAAGGTATATTCACTTTGCCAATACATTTGTAACGCCAAGAAGGAGTCACCGGAGACCTCATAAAGTATATATATTCTGAATCAGGATCACATTTTGAATCGATTTAGCCATGTCCGTCTGTCTGTCTGTCTGTCTGTCTGTTGAAAGCACGATAGCGCCCAAAGTAATTGACGTAGGTGAACGAAATTTGGTGAAAGGACTTCTTTTTATCGGCGTCAGGTTGGTATTGAAAATGGGCTATGTCGGTCAAGTAGTTCTGGTACCTCCCATACAAAACCAATATTGGGCCCACATGTCTCTCTGTCTGTTGAAAGCACGATAGCGCCCAAAGTAATTGACGTAGGTGAACGAAAGGACTTCTTTTTATCTGCGTCAGGTTGGTATTGAAAATGATGTCGGTCAAGTAGTTCTGGTACCTCCCATACAAAACCAATATTGAACACATGTCTCTCTGTCTGTTGAAAGCACGATAGCGCCCAAAGTAATTGACGTAGGTGAACGAAAGGACTTCTTTTTATCTGCGTCAGGTTGGTATTGAAAATGATGTCGGTCAAGTAGTTCTGGTACCTCCCATACAAAACCAATATTGAACACATGTCTCTCTGTCTGTTGAAAGCACTATAGCGCCCAAAGTAATTGACGTAGGTGAACGAAAGGACTTCTTTTTATCGGCGTCAGGTTGGTATTGAAATTGGGATATGTCGGTCAAGTAGTTCTGGTACCTCCCATACAAAACCAATATTGGACCCATGTGTCTCTCTGTCTGTTGAAAGCACGATAGCACTCAAAGTAATTGACGCAGGTGAACGAAACTTTGTGAAAGGAATTATTTTTATTGGCGTCAGGTTGTTATTGAAAATGAGCTATGTCGGTCAAGTAGTTCTGGTACCTCCCATGCAAAACCAATATTGGGCCCACATGTCTCTCTGTCTGTTGAAAGCACGATAGCGCCCAAAGTAGTTGACGTAGGTGAACGAAAGGACTTCTTTTTATCGGCGTCAGGTTGGTATTGAAAATGAGCTATGTCGGTCAAGTAGTTCTGGTACCTCCCATGCAAAACCAATATTGGGCCCACATGTCTCTCTGTCTGTTGAAAGCACGATAGCGCCCAAAGTAATTGACGTAGGTGAACGAAAGGACTTCTTTTTATCGGCGTCAGGTTGGTATTGAAAATGGGATATGTCGGTCAAATAGTTCAGGTACCTCCCTCACAAAACCAATTTTGCATGACTTGTATGCAGTGGAGGGTATCAAAGCATCGGCCAGGCCGATGATAACACTTTTACTTGTTTTTATAAGAAACTGTGCATGTCTTTAAAAACATTAACCCCCGTATTAATAAACACTGCGTAAAAGTTATCAACTCGTTATTCAGCAGTTATGTCAAATTTTTGTATGCTATCTGATGTCTACTAGCTAACTTACTTGTGCAAATTTGTGTATTAATACGGGGGTAAGTTCCTATAATTTTAATTCAACATGTGTTACACACTCAATTATTATTATTATTATTATTATAATAAGTAACGAGTCAATATAGGTAACTTTTAAACTGAAGTAATGTCAAAAAACATGCTATAACCAAGAAATAGTTCAAGTATCTAGTTTAGTAAGTCTGACAGCTCTCTATCACTAGATCTATCTCGGTTTTGATTGGGGCAAATCGGTCATATGAGCAGCTGTTTCAGTTGACGTTTATGGAGGGGTAGCCGACGAATCAAGTCAAGAAATTCGTGACTGAGTACTAAGTTGACAGTTCTCATATGTGGCTAAAGCCCGTATGACACTACATTTTTTTTTTGCATTTTTTCACACTTTTTAAATGAAACTAGAGCAGTATGAAACATTAGAACGAGAATTCCCGATAGGAGTGAGTGCGTACACACCAGCTTCATTAATGTAGATACGTCAAAAAAAATGCATTAAAAATGTAGGTATTTAAATCACATTTTTCAGATGCTGGCAGCTTTTTTTGACATTTCAAGATTATTTGAAAATAAATTCGTTTGAAAATCTGCGGTTGCTTTGCAAACAATTGCTACCACTTTCGTATTACACTTTTGGTCTCTTCTACACACCGCTGACTTTTCAGCATTAAAAAAATTAGGAAAAAATGTAGTGTCATGCGGGCTTAACGTAGAAAAATTGACGTTCCCGACCAATCTAGTTTTTGCGTTCAAGTTGCATCTCATCCAGACCAATCTAGTCGACTTAAAATAACTAGATTCTTGGATGAGCCCAGTTACTTGAAGTAAAGCCGTCAATAAAGCAACACATTTTTATAAGGTAAATTGAAATTCCTTTGTTTTATTAGAAGTATATAGTTTTCCCTTGTTCGGATATTATATACATATCAAAGTCTACTAAGTCGGTAGTTTTTAACACAAAAGGGTCCTGTGGATACTCAATCATAATCAATGCATATAATTTAATATAGTTAAATTGACAAATTCGAAGGTATCACCTTACATTTTATTTAAATCGTTGGCAGCGATCGCTTTTTTAATAAAAAAAAATTTTTTCACGCTGACAATATTGACTTTTGTGTCTGTGAAAAAAAAGTGAAGTTCATATTGGGGCAAACATTGACATATGTAGGTACTAAATATGGACTGCTAGTGAAATGTAATTTTCATATACTTCCAAAACAGCACAGGCGCTACTGTTTTACAGCGTGAAAATCTAGCTAAACAAAGATATTAAATAAATAAATAAATAAATATTTAGCGCAACAGATTCATGTAGGTAGGTACTGCAGACCTAGCTTCGTATACATTCATTCGTTTTGTTTGTTTTATTTTTGTGACGAATGGAAGGGACTTATAATTACTTTATGCAGATTTTATTAAGAAACGGAGTAGGTACTATGATAAGTAAAGTATAGAAACATCTATTGGTAAATAAACAAATAAAAACAAGTAAAAGTGTTATCATCGGCCTGGCCGATGCTTTGATAGCCTCCACTGCATACAAGTCATGCAAAATTGGTTTTGTGAGGGAGGTACCTGAACTATTTGACTTACATATCCCATTTTCAATACCAACCTGACGCCGATAAAAAGAAGTCCTTTCGTTCACCTACGTCAATTACTTTGGGCGCTATCGTGCTTTCAACAGACAGAGAGACATGTGGGCCCAATATTGGTTTTGCATGGGAGGTACCAGAACTACTTGACCGACATAGCTCATTTTCAATACCAACCTGACGCCGATAAAAAGAAGTCCTTTCGTTCACCTACGTCAATTACTTTGGGCGCTATCGTGCTTTCAACAGACAGAGAGACATGTGGGCCCAATATTGGTTTTGCATGGGAGGTACCAGAACTACTTGACCGACATAGCTCATTTTCAATACCAACCTGACGCCGATAAAAAGAAGTCCTTTCGTTCACCTACGTCAATTACTTTGGGCGCTATCGTGCTTTCAACAGACAGAGAGACATGTGGGCCCAATATTGGTTTTGCATGGGAGGTACCAGAACTACTTGACCGACATAGCTCATTTTCAATACCAACCTGACGCCGATAAAAAGAAGTCCTTTCGTTCACCTACGTCAATTACTTTGGGCGCTATCGTGCTTTCAACAGACAGAGAGACATGTGGGCCCAATATTGGTTTTGCATGGGAGGTACCAGAACTACTTGACCGACATAGCTCATTTTCAATACCAACCTGACGCCAATAAAAATATTTCCTTTCACAAAGTTTCGTTCACCTGCGTCAATTACTTTGAGTGCTATCGTGCTTTCAACAGACAGAGAGACACATGGGTCCAATATTGGTTTTGTATGGGAGGTACCAGAACTACTTGACCGACATATCCCAATTTCAATACCAACCTGACGCCGATAAAAAGAAGTCCTTTCGTTCACCTACGTCAATTACTTTGGGCGCTATCGTGCTTTCAACAGACAGACAGACAGACGGACATGGCTAAATCGATTCAAAATGTGATCCTGATTCAGAATATATATACTTTATGAGGTCTCCGGTGACTCCTTCTTGGCGTTATAAATGTATTGGCAAAGTGAATATACCTTCCTCTGGAGGGTATAAAAAACACTAAGCAATCCTACATTATTTCACACTCTCTCAAGTCTCAACGCATAGGTATACTACATACAAATTTGTAATGAAAGTAAACTTGGTCGTTTAAAGTTTATTGAATGCGTTCCATTGCCCGCTAGATGACTAGCGGCATGTCAAACTCCATATAAAAAAAATTGCATTTTTCAAAAAGTGCTAGACATCTAGGGCAAATGGTGAAATATCAACTTTTTTTATATGGAGTTTGACATGCCGCTAGTCATCTAGCGGGCAGAGGAAAGCGGCCATTTTGTATTCCGTTGTAAGACAGTAGCGCTCTGTAGTTTTGGAACATGAACTAAATTCTGAATTTGGGTTTGTCATAATGCAAATAGTTGTTAAAAGTGTTCGCAATATAGATGACGAGTTTGAAAATTAATGACAGCAAGCGAAATGACAGCAAGACTCGGCGCTGAATTCTTGCCCCCACAAATTTACTGGGGTCAGTTCAGGGCACAAATAGGGTGCCCAAGAAGACATGTCAAACACAGGTTTTCAGTACCAGGGCGAGTTCAGTACTATATCGAACGCATAAGGGGTTAACCCAGTCAAACACGTCAAACAAACCTAATAAATCAATGGGGGCAAACATTTCAATTAAAAAGGCGTTCTCAAACTGTTACCATGTTTTAATAAATTTCAATGTCTGGTCCATCTAAGATATCATTTGGCTCTCTTTGAGATTTGCGGTGTCAAAAGAGCAACAAACCTATTAAAAATCTTGAATTTAAAACAAATGTTAAATTTCTGAATTACTTTGACGTCTCCCTCAACACACTTGGAATCTCATACGATTTGAATATCATTCAGTACAGTAGTAGACGCCACATAAAAAGTTGTTAAGTTATTTTACCCTTAACTTTGTGTCAGCCATTTGTTTGTAGTATGCCACCGACGAATGCGTTTGTTATTGAAATGAAATCATTCGAGTGAATGGTGTTTTTTGTGAATTTAATTAAATTCCAACCACCTACCCTTTGTTCAGACCGTTAACACACATTTTTGTGCGTCCCATTAAAGAAGATATTCATTCATATTCTAGGTTTTTGAGCTGCACATCAACACTTTACCCCTTTCCGTTATCAAAATACATTGAACACTTACACAGAAAAGTTTTCATCCACTGATGGAATTTAATTTTAGAAATATGTTTTTGTGATAAAAAGTTTAAGTTATGGAGAGGTTTTTTTTTAAAGTTATCATACCTACAAATAAAATTGATTTAGCTCTGTTCAACTTTGATAAGTCTTTAAATAAAACAAGTAAAAGTCTTATCATCGGCCTGGCCGATGCTTTGATACCCTCCACTGCATACAAGTCATGCAAAATACCAGAACTACTTGACCGATATAGCCCATTTTTAATACCAACCTGACGCCGATAAAAAGAAGAACTTTCACAGAGAGACACATGGGTCCAATATTGGTTTTGTATGGGAGGTACCAGAACTACTTGACCGACATAGCCCATTTTCAATACCAACCTGACGCCGATAAAAAGAAGTCCTTTCACAAAACTTCATTAACCTACGTCAATTACTTTGGGCGCTATCGCGCTTTCAACAGACACAGAGACACATGGGTCCAATATTGGTTTTGTATGGGAGGTACCAGAACTACTTGACCGACATAGCCCATTTTCAATACCAACCTGACGCCGATAAAAAGAAGTCCTTTTACCAAATTTCATTCAACTACGTCAATTACTTTGGGCGCTATCGTGCTTTCAACAGACAGACAGACGGAGATGGCTAAATCAATTCAGAATGTGATCCTGATTCAGAATATATATACTTTATGGGGTCTCCGGTGCGGTGACTCCTTCTTGGCGTTACAAATGTATTGGCAAAGTGAATATACCTTCCTGTGGAGGGTATAAAAACATGGAATCTCCACTCTGTTTTATCTATTTCCATAAATTCCCAAAAAAGAAGGAAAAGAGTACCTAACTATTTTGTTTTTCTTTGTTCGGCTTTGTGTTAAAAAATAAAATACTGGACGCATTTAAATATTGATGTATCTGATCGGAACGGAATTTTCTCCGAATTGTACGAAATCGGAGCAATTCCATTTGAGATATCCGTCCCAAAAGAACTTTCGAAAGAGTTTTTCAATAACATATAGCCAAATAGTATAATAGTAATATAATAGTAATAGTATTCTTCGATATAGCGCACCTGCAAGGCACTTTTTTGCCGAAGGTCTCCGACAACCACTTGTTGTATTTCAATGTAAAATTACGCGTATTAAATGCTTAATTTTTTTTGTTCCGAAACGGATACTTCGAACGCAATCTGAGTTCCGAACAGATGCCACTGTCGTTTCGGTTTTTTTTTCGAACGGAAACCTCGATAAGAGTGATCTAATCATTACTAATATGCGGACATAATAAGGAATATATCGATAGTTTAAAAGACTTTTAAAAATAAAAGGTCAAAGTTCAAAATATGTCAGCTCAGTAAGTCAATACGCACTTCGTTCCCAAATCAAACATTTCTTTTAACCTTCGCGATTTTATTAGAGAGGGAGGCAAAGTCAGAAACTGAAACTTGCTACGGTCTTTATATTACTTTTCCTAAATAAACGCAGTACTTCGGTGCTACTTTAAAAACCTCCGCTGACTAAGAATTATAAGAGAACTACTAAGCGATTCTGATTTCTTTGACCTATTTTTTTACACTGTTCAATAACTACCTGTAGCTGACTTAATTTGAAACTATTTATGCTCGTAACTTCAACCTCAGTATAACAAAACATTCTTGGCTGTAAGGTCTATTTCATCGCCAGCAAATAAAGTAGTTTTTAAACTTAGTTTTTAAATGGCTTTACAGCCTATAAACTGTAGGCTCCCTTAATTATGTAACGTATAAGTTGGAGTTCCCATTATGTAGTTTCGGACATTTACTTTTACGTTTTGTATACCTTAAGTGGGCTCATGGCGTTGTATACCACTAAAATGTTTTTCGGTGACCTTGCAGCTGTTAGGTTTTTAAATTTATCAAATATTTTGAAACAAAATTTTGAATGGGCCTACTTACAGCTTACGAAGCATACCATTTTTGGTAGGTTTAGATTTAGACAAACAGTGTATATTATGATTGTTTCTTTGAAAATGATATTTTATATAGAAATCTTTGTCTTTTTTTGTAGCGAATGTCACTGTTTCTCTGCATCCTCAATTATAATTTCAAAATTTTCCTTGAAGTTATTTCTGGCAAGTTTAATTACGGTGTGAAAAAAGTGTTTGCGAAATCAACTCTTTAAGAAGATATAATCATGTCAGAGGCATAACTAGCTCAGGGTACAGCTAAATCCTTCGTAATAATAACTCTTGGTTATAAACTTTAGAATATTCTTTATACTTTGCATATTCTTCTCCTCTGGTCGCAGAATTCGCCACCGAGTTTTGCATTACGATTTCATGGTGAGGTTGCCAAATGTTTCTGTATCGTTCGCCTCCAACAAATGTTTTTGGTTTGTGCTTCTTTCTTTCCTGCTTAAAACATGCATCGCATTCGGATGGGATTCCGAGATGAACTCGCCCGCAAACGACGTCTGCTTTCGGGAAATGAATCGGCTCGTTTGATGTGTTCCATCACAAAAACCATATTATAATATTTATTGATAAATCCACTACAAAAACTATTTGAATGCTTATTTTATAATTGGAATCTTGGGCTTTAAACATCCAAAGAAGCCCACTAACGCTGAAATCGGAAAAAGCTATCTTAGAGAAGAGTTTTTTATATCCATTTATGCAGTACCTTCACCTCCCGGCTTTGTCCGTGCTCAGGAGTTCTAAAGCTTTAACATGTCTTTGACTTTATCTAAAGGAGGACGAGCTTTAGAACTTTTCGTATTAGTTTATTTTTTTCGAACTTCAAAGTACTAATTGTCTATATCTACTTGTTTCTGATTCATTTCATATAATTTATAAGGGTAATTGGCTGGTTGGCGATGATTTGTTACAAGTAATGCATTTCTCTGCTTATATAAGCGATAGGGAAGTTTTACAAGCAAATAAACCTTTCCCGAGAAATGCAGATTACAATAGTCAAAACCGCATCCAAATCCGGTCATGATTTCTCGATATTATTGCTCAGTTTCAGACAGATGCCATTTAAGACTAAGTTTAATGACCCAAGATTAAAATCACTAAAAAAATCTTCAATGCGATGGTGAGGAGCGGGATGTTCCGGCTAGCTACCTTTAAGTTGCAGTATTCACACCGAGTATAAAACTGGATTTTCGCGAAAACGCTCGAACACATCGTCGAAAATATAAGTTTTCCCATATATATTTCAGTTTTCAAATCGAGGTGTTAGTCGTTTTCCACGAAAACAACTTCCAATCGTTGGATTGAATGAAACATACCTTTTGCAATATTCAGCAAATTCAACAGAAGTCACAGCTCACCGAACGGAAGTCACAGCTCACAGATTAAAATTATTTTCCACACTTAATTGATGGGCTAGTATTATTTTTAAATGCTTTGAATTAATTTTATTTTTTAATTAATGCGATCGAAATTGGTAACCAAAAAAGTTAACACAGAAGTTTCACGACTAGTGTCGCTGATTCACACGTCAAACGAAAACTAGTTGGTGTTCGCTGTGAATTCTTCGACGAGTTTTTGACGAAAACACGGTGCGCAGTGTGAATAGGGTATAATACTGGCAGCAAATCGCTCAAGGCTTGTTAAACAAAACATACCTATGACTTCAGTTCTTACTTTTTGGAGTTAACTATTGAAATAGCTTACTTACTTACATCACCTCTGTAATGTGAATATAGGAAGCAAAACCAAGTCTGGATTTCATGTTTATTTTCGTATCAAGCAAGTTCTTGACAGTTTGCTGAATATTTTTCGCCTTCACTGTTCTCACTGTGTTAATTTATTGTATCCGATATACATGTGTCACTTGAAAATCATGGGTTCGTCTTGCAAGCACCAACAAAAAAAAAAACAAAACACTTGACTTCTGAATGAGTTTGAATGAGCACTATATGCGACCAACAAGTGCACGTTCGGAATTTCAACGATGCCATATCGCAACCACCCCCTAAAAAATATTCGCCATTCTGATGAGGGAGGGAAACAAAAGTGAAATATAATTTTCATATGCAAAGAATTTAAATAACCGGCACACATGCGAGCCACAATACTCGCACTGAAGAGTATTTCGCCCGATTTTTAATGGAGCATCCATCAGAGACGGAAGGGAGCGCTGGATTCTGGTTGCATGCATGGTGTTATTGTCCCTCATTATGGAAGGCTGCCTTCGCCCCCAAACCACTTCTTAATCATCATAGCCTTCTACTTTAATATGCGCGATGTTGCCGCCCGCCGCCGCTGGGGTATTCATGCGAATATGCGAAATGTTGTTCCCGAAAAAAAAATTAATGGAAATATTGTTCGGAAGTGTTTCCGTTTCGTTGCAAGCAGCAGAGGCAGTAGCAGGAGAGTAGAATCCTTGCCCGAGATAAATATAGAGAGTTTATTACTTTTTGTGAGCCGAGTGGTGGTGGGAGAGACTGCAAAAAGGAAGGAAATGGCACTTTGTGATACAAACGGGACGCAGCCGGAATGCAACAGCGTGTGCGAAAAAAAAGGAATATATGCAAAACAGCCCCGATTGTTTGGCGTTGTTGGTACACAAAGGGCGCAGAGTACTTGCGTGATTAAAAGCTGGAATAATGCCCTAGAGCGTATTTCTCCGAGATGCGATTGTATCGTTTTTTTTTCGCTCCGCACTATACGGCTGTGTACTACATATATAGCAGATATGCGGGTTGGCAGAACAGGACTCAATAGCATTACTTTCGCATATTGCATGACCCTTTGTACGTCCCTGTACTTATTACGAGCCGGGGGATTAAAATCAGCTGCCAACGGTCGGGGGAGTTTTGGTTGTTTCTGTTTGCTCTGGTTTATTTCATTTTAAGGGAGCACCAGCGATGAATAATGTTGTGCTCATTCGTCTTCGTTTGAGAGCAACCGCAGTTTTTCATTAAAATTGTAGGCAAGCACATCATATGCAGCGTTTTTTGACACGAAAAAACACGCTTTAGGCGCAAAGCGTACACCTTAAGTGTCCCAGAAACCAGATCAAGGTGTAAAAACCTGACTTTGAGTGTCTGCATTATTTGTTTAACTCTTCAAAAGTAGACGCCTGGTCTGAACTTTAAGATTTACAGATAAATTGACAAATAATTTATAAATCGACATTAGTAATACGACTCGCATAATTTAGCAATTTTTGACGAAGAACCTCTGTTGTAACTAGTAAATACTTGGCGCGAGTTATGTTCACAACTTGTGAACATCCGATACAACAATACAAACTTGAAAATGTTGTTCAGTTTTATTTTTGTCTTTATTATTTATTATTATTTTTTTTTCCTTTTTTATTTAAATTATACAAATTTTTGGGTATATTCCCCTTACAAAAAAATATTATAATTGATGTGGACTCAGTAAGCCTCTGAATCATAGACTAAAAACTATGCGTTGAGTAGAAAACGATGCTTTTTCTATGTTGGCGTTGCTTAGAATGTTATCTGTTGATTTCGTTTGTGGTTGCTGTTGGTACCAGTCCGATTATGTGGATTCTGTTATGCCGACGATGATTATTATGCTCGTGGCCTTGGATGGATTTTGCCATTGCTTTGCATTCTTCTTATCTTTTATTCAGCTGCTGGGGGAAGGAGGTCATTGAAAATCTCTCCTAATAAGTCCAGAAACCGAAGCTCGGCCATAACTCTTTTGCCACTTGTATTTCGGCCTGGACTTGGTTAAGAAGTTATTTGACCTGTGCAAAATGTCTGCAGAGGGTTCACTCTTATACAAAAAAACGTCAGGTTAGTATTGATAATGGGCTATGTCGGTCAAGTTCTAGTTCCCATAAAAAAACAATATAATGCCGAAATCAATATTAGGGCTGCTGTGTTCGGCAGATTTCGTGCCAATTAGTTAGGTACACGGTGAATTCAGTTTAAGGGTTTATAAATTTTATGAAATTGTTTGTATCAAATGCTGGAACATCTGCATGACGATTTCATTGCGGGATTTATACCTACTTTCACTAACACCAACATAAATGAATGGATTTTTAAAGACACAATATACAATTTAAGGACAGCTGACTTTTAAATGCATAAAAAAGTAATTTCATTTTAATTTGCGCATTGGCCACGAAAAATCGGATCATCAGATTTTTCTATCTTTTCTTAGTTCTGTCTACGCCCAAGAAAGTTACCTACATACGGCGAGAAATTTTGAAAATTTTTTAAAGGGATATTGGAAAAATTGGTAAAATTATTTTCCATAGATTTTGTACGGGAATGTTTTTTTTTTAATTTTGATTGCAATATACAGTCAGATTTTATTTGTCAAAAGTTCTGACTGAATTTAATTATTTCTGAGATTTCCTTTACAGACACCTTATGTTCTACATAATTTGAAATTCGATTTTTAGGTAATATGCAAAACACTGATTTTTTATTATTGATATTTTTAATATTTCCAGTATGCAAACAGCCCATTGTTTAAACGAAACCTCAAGTTTCAAGTTGTTTATATTCCGGTTCCCAAAGCGTTATTTAAGAGCGCATCTTTTCTGTTGTCTAAAGAGTGATTTTTTAAGCGTAGATTTTTTTAAAAATCGAATAAAACACTCAAATCAAACATCCAAAATGTGTATTGTAATCGATAAATAGGCCTTTGGCATTTACGTTTCAAATACAACTTCACGTAAATTTTGTCTGCGGCTTCGTTTCAAATGGTCCATTCGGAAGGTCCAATTTTGCGTCACTTTTTCGAGCATTTCGGCCTGTATTCCACGAATTACGCGTGTAATGTTATCCTGTAAAGCTTCAATCGTGTTCGGCTTGTCCACATAGACTAACGACTTTATATAACCCCACAAGAAATAATCAAGAGGCGTTAAATCGCATGATCTTGGCGGTCAACTCACAGGACGATTTCGAGAGATAAGCTGCTCACCAAATTCATCCTTCAACATTTCCATTGTTTCACGAGCTGTGTGGCATGTGGCACCGTCTTGATGAAACCATATGTCAACCAAGTTCAACTCAGCCAACTGGGACAAAAACAAAGTCGTGTAATTTGGTGATAACAGCAAGAATTGTTGATTCACTAAGTCGATTAGGACGACCATAATATGTTCGTAACAAACGGTGCACATTTTTCACAGAGCACGAATTTTTATAATAAATTTCAATAATTTGCAATCGTTGCTCGTTTGGAAGTCTTTCCATGATTAAATGGCAGAGTATACAGAAAACTTTTCACTTTGACAGATGACTTTGGACGCCATTACTAACCAGTGCTGCCAACCTGAAAAACGTAACTCTTAAAAAATCACCCGTTATTCAAAATATTAATCAGCATTCGGATTTTATATACGGTTCCTGTGTAAAATCATTCAACTCTATTCAGTGTAATTAAACAACAGAATTTCCAATCATATTTTGATTTTGTACAAATATGATGCTAAATAAACGAATAGCGCCAATCCTAATAGAAATTTATTCAACGCTTGCGAATATGTTCTAAAAATCACTTATGCCCCAGTGGAAGCTTGGGTTCAACTTTCATATTAATAATTAATTTTTAGAACAACCCCTAGGACAGGATTTACATTTAGGCAGCTGCATGAATTCTGATGCAAATTCATATAAACAAAATTTAAAAAGCAAGTGCGAATTGGTGAATTCTTTGGCGCCGGAGATGGATTCAGAACAATTAAAGCTATCTAAAAAATATATACTCAACAGTTAGTTTTCTACATTTATTGTTATGAATTCATTTACAAAATATAGTAGTAGTTCCACCCGACGGTCATTAATTACACGTATTCACACATATAAAAAATAAGTGCACTCGAGAGGGGATTTTCGTTAAAAATTTCCGGGGAAAATCGGGTAGGTACACGGATGCTTACCGTTTAGTTGAGATGGTCGTTGACCAATACCATTCTGCGAGCTACGAATAAACATAGTAAAAACAGTATCAAAACCTATCTAGAGGAAAGGAAACTCCATTTCTGAAGGAAAACCAAAGGAAACAGACAAGCCAAAACAATTCCCACCAACAAAAAAAAAACAAGTAAAAGTGTTATCATGGGCCTGGCCGATGCTTTGATGCCTTCCACTGCACACAAGTCATGCAAAATTGGTTTTGTATGGGAGGTACTAGAACTACTTGACCGACATAGCCCAATTTTAATATTAACTTGACGGCAATAAAAATAAGTTCTCTCACAAAATTTCACTTGCTTATATCAATTCCTTTGGTCGCTAACGTGCTTTCAACAGACAGACAGACAGACAGACGGACATGGCTAAATCGATTCAGACTATGATCCTGATTCAGAATATACTTTATGAGATCTCCTTCTTGGCGTTACAGATGTAATGACAAAGTGAATATACCTTTCTGTGGAGGGTATAAAAAAGCAGCAATTTAAATTAAGTAGAGGTCAGATTCGACCGGTCACAGTGCGACCTCACAGGGCACTGTCGTGTCAAGAAACACCTAACGACCATGGGAATACCACAAGGAAACACCTGCAGAATGTCCAACGAGGACGTAGAAATAGCAGAACTCATAATATCATATGACTGCAACTGTTTAACCAAAACGCGTTAACGTTAGGTAAATTTCACCTCAAAGCGCCGACATAGCTGCCAGCTAACCCAAGGAGTTAGCCGTTTTTATAACAAATTGCGTCATGACGGATAAGCTCTGAATGAAGGATGTCACAATAGGCCAACTTGTGGCCGTAGTGATCTGGAATACACTGTACCGCCTCCGCTTACAGTTTAATCTACGGACAAAAAGACGCAGCCATCTTTTTTGGGCTCTAAACTTTATAGTCTTAAGATTGCTTTGTTCCTGCTGTAAAATAGTTTCTAGGGAACTTAGATTTGATTTTTTTGTTTCATACTTCCATACACTGAAGTGAAATAATATCCAACCACCAAGGGATTATTATTTCAGTAGATCCTCGTAACCGCAGCCATACAGCTTGGTTATTAAAAGTTTGCTAATATAAAAACCGTGAAGTTTATATTACCCCGTTCTTAACTTTACTCTCTCTCTGACTGAAATGAGCTCGCAGTCTCAGTCTCAGAAGTCAGAAACTCAGAACTCTGATTTAAATATGAAAAAAAGTTTGCCTACCAAAAGGCGTATAATGCTGACTAATGTCAAACCTTTCATGTAGCCACTTTTCATGACCATATTAACCACAATTATCATGCACAGACTAAACTCGCATTCAGATTGAGCCCAAATCTCGAGGGAGTGTAAAAAAGTGTCGACACTGCTGAAATTGAATGGATACATTTGCATTTTCTTTCTTCGTTTTTGGGCTCTGCTATGGGTCCAAAAATTATCCTGTCGCCTCTGCCACTATAATCATAAAAACAGTGTCACACTGAGAAGCTCGTAAAAAACTTGCTCGCCCGAAAAACTTTTGTCAGATAGTTTTTCATACGAATATTAAGGTCATGATTGCATAACGGTTTTGCATGCTACTACTTCTACAAGTACTACTTGTATAAGTTTTCTGGTTCTCTTTGTGTCGCATTGCCCCGACACAGACAGCAACGACTGCTTGAGCTTTTGTGTGTCCTACTGGAGAGGAGATCCGGTAAAACTAATGGAGTCCTGTCGGCGTGGCGTAGCGCGCTAAACAATTCCATTCACACTGAGTGGAATTTTATGAGGAACCGCATTTTTTTATATGAAATATTTTATTTTGCTTACATGGTTGATGCTGGAGGAAGGGTACCATTGGAATCCTTGATCACCCGAGAGTGATGGAGCGAAAACTTTTCATATACATACTTGTTCATGGTGAGTGTTTTGGTTTAAAAACTCAAAATCATTCCGGAGGGATGCTGGCTGCAACGGGGCGCGGTCGTCGTTGGCGTTCAAGTGTGCGGTCACATATCTATTATTAAAAAGTTTGTGCAAATTTTATTCACCACAATGAACTTTCACTTTTTTTTTGCTTTGGGTTTTCCCTTGTTTTTCGTATTTTTTTATTGAAGTTCTAAGGGGAATCTAAAAAGGTTGCTACGTGAAGACGACTTGGTGGTATAACTGCTCTCTGCCCTGCGGAAAGAGAATTTCGGTATTTTTGCAGATAAAATAGTTTGAAGAGTCAGATGCGAATGTTTTGTTGGCAAGATAAAAATGGTAGATATGGCACAATATTTGGGTGTGTTTGTGGAGGTGGACACAGAAGTCTGGTAAATCCGAGGGCAGTTTGGGGGCGGTTGAAGAGGTCGTATCTTACTTGGTAGCCCAAGGTATGACAAAAACTCATTGTACAGTACACCATGACGAGTCATGCCTTTTCGTTTGAATATCAACTTTGTATAAATGTATATGGCCGCAAAAAAGATGTAATATATAATTATAAATTCTCACCCATCGGATGATATGAGCATGATAAAAAAGTGGGATGTGTCAAACTTTCAGTTCGTGTGCACTTCTTCAATTAGCTTATGAAAGCATTTGTGCAGCCGGACCCTGTACTTGCTTTTAAATTTTTAAGCTATTTACAATCGTGTTACATTATTTCGTACAAAATGTTAAACTTAACGTAGGTAAACTGTTTTCCAAGAATGGTGGTCGCGCATTTTATTTTAATTATATTAGGTATACGATTTACGTTTGGTAGTTGGAATAACTATAGGTTAAGGTTCCCAAATCCGCAAACTTACGTACGTTCTGCTTTTGTGTAGGTATACGCCAGTTGCAAAGAAGCTAGGCCTCAGGTCTTTTATGGATTTGTTGACATGGAACAGCCCTAAAGAGCTAGGTATAAGAACTTGAACATAGTATCATTTACCAAGTTATTTCTTTAATAAGCTCGTAGGCAATGAACGTGTGCAACGCCAAGTGCTTAAGTAGGTTAGATTTGTGACTTGGCGAGGAGTATCCCGTTCCAAACTTAGGACAATGCTGAGCCATTGTGATGCGCAACCCCGGGTTCCATATGGCGTTCATATCTTTGCCATACCTCCAACCGTTCGGACAAGTTTTTCTTTTGCTCCCGCTTCACGAGTTTAAATAAATTTAATTCTAATTAATTTATTTGCATTCTTGCAATTTAACCCTGTTGCCTTTTGATTGCGAAACATTAAAAACCCAATAAAGAACTATGTCAAAGAAGTGCGGTAATACTGATTGTTGTTAACAGAAATCTGACAATGACAATGAATTCTAAACCCACATATTATCAGAGATTATTGACTATTTCAACTCCTTTCGCACCTACCTGGATACCAACCTGCAAAGCACTTCAAAACCAAGTGCCCCAGTCCATCAACTCATCAATCCACTATACTGCTTGATATTAGCTGTTTTTTATTATCAGCTATGATCCATATAGATCATCGATTTACATGCAATTACAACAACAGCACATGATCCTGCTTCTCATCGAGATCATGAATCATGATCTGAAAATTATTTCCACTATTTCCCACTAGATGGCTTGTTTCATTTTTAAGTGTTGATGTGCCTGCAAACGATAGCCACACAATCATGTTGCCAGACTAAAAAGTGGAACAAAAAAAAATCAATTGATTTTTTCGCATTCGAGTTCCGAGTTATTTTTTTTCGTTCTTTAAAGGTATATTTAGACCAGCCAAACACTTGATAAACAATTAAATACCTACATATTTCATAAATATTTCTTAAACATTTATTAAACAAAACAATTTTTATGAAATGTGTTGCTGGTTTGAAAACATTTATGAAATGTTTCACAGTTTCCCAATCGTGATGGGAAATAATTTTTGTTTTACAAGTTTCCCTGCAGAAAGTAAGTGCTGTTTTTCGATTATTTTTTTGTAAATAAAATACAAATGTTAAGAAAAGCTTGGGATACCTACGTAATGAGAAAGTGATGAATGAACAATTATTTGAATTAAATTGCGTGCCGCGTGATTCCCTAATCTAATTATAATCCTACCCCATATTTTTTTTTATCTAAAAAAGGATGAAATTTAAATTTCATAAACATTTAATAATATGAATTTCAGAAATCTTTTACAAATGTTTATGAAATGTGTCCGATTTGCTTCATAAACATTTCTGAAATGTTTGGCTGGTCTGGACACACCTTAGTATGCCAAAATAAACTCAAGTTCTAGCTGCAAAATATTGTTCATGTGTTGCATAATTGTAGATACATATATATGAAATAAATTTGATATTAAAAAAAATTTGGAAAAGATAAATTATGCAAATTCCATTAAATATGGTAACACCCCCGATATTTCAAGTGAAATGTCAAGTGCCTTGTGTGACGTCACGTTGAGCAGAATATTTGCAATATGGCTGGCAGCAATATGAAGTTAGTAATACCCCTCTCTTATCTGCTTTGTTTTTGAAAGCAACTGTTGCCACAATTCAGAAATTAAACTTTTCAATGATCCGTATTGTTTTATTATCGTGATCTGATCCGGATTAGATCACGCTGATAATAAAATACGGCTATTATATACAAAATCAATGAAGTCGGTAATTAATAAATGTAAGCACAAAATGACTTCCATCTAATACATAATAATACGGACCAAAAAGGAATTCAGCTTTTAGCAATGAAAATTGCATTTAATTATTGAAAATATACCACGAATATGTTCTTTTGGCGGGAATAAAGGTTTTATTTTAAAAATAGAAAATATGCTAGATTTCATACATATAGCATATTTTTTGTATACTTATATGCAATTTAAGGTTTAAATATGCTATAGATTTAACATAAAAAATGATAAAAGGGCACCACTGCAACAACATAGCAATGCCCACACCCACCTCAACCTTAACGTAAACTGAATCAGGACCCTCATCACCCCACGGTAATTTCTCTGCTTTTAGATTGAACGTGCAAGTCAGAATTTTCACGAAGCGTTCAGCTTGTTCCGAAACGACTTCCGAGCCTCGTCTTGCTAATTCGTTTTAGTGCGGTAGATAGCGCCTTACAAAGCTTGGGACAATTAGAAGAGAAAGCTCTGTTTTTGAATGGATTCCTCAAAAGTAAAGGAAGCAAGTTTAATTTTGGATAGACCTACCTAATATACCGCTTTTAAGACCTAGGACTATTCGCGATGTGACCACGAAAGTTAAGGGAGTGTAGTAGGATATACTATAGAGGCTTGAGAAGCTAGAGGTAGGTATCTTTTTATGTGTCAAAACGATCCAAAGCAGTAGAAGCTTGAAGTGCTTGAGGCAACGATTTCAATTATGTTTCGCAAAAGCAAGAATATTCACAGTTCATATATTATGTTTCACAATAGCGGTCAAAGAACCGTTCTGTGGTACCACTGCGGTAAAACTGGTTAGAGAACTTGACGCCATCATTAGTCAGGTACCTTAACTTACAGTCGGTTAGTACCATGTGAGCTGTGACTATACTCAGCAGAAATAGTACGGCATTACCATTATTGCCAGGGATCTCCTTACACTTGCACTACCAGTTCGGCGAGCTAAGGGCATTTTTAATGTCGATCATTACTATACCGCGCAATATTTCTATATGTCCCCATCGCAATATTTTTCTTTTGCATTGTTTCGGCTACTGTATTTAGGTTGAACACGATTTTCTGACCTACATTCTGGTCGTCTCTCCTATCTCTCTCCTCGTCCACCTCAATCAGTCTGTCGCATACGCATGTGATTTCCATACATCCTCTAGTTAATGTGTGCTAATATGGCCATCGCCCAATTAAGTACAGATTTAAGTTCGCTGCACATGAAGACGGTAATCATCGTCAACGATCAAAATTTAAATGGTCTGAGTTAGTCATACATTTCTAACTGATTTCTTTGACAGTTTCGCCTTGGCTATGCCAAAAATATCCTCAAAAATATTGAACCGTGGGGTCTCTTGTTTGATTTTTGGTAATACAAATTACATCTTCACGAAAGTCTGACAAGAATCCGAGAGTGTGACTGCCATGAAAGAGATTTCCAATTCAGCCGTTCAAACTTTTCCATTCATCTAAAAAAAAAATCACTAAAAAATGAGTGGTTGTGAGAAGCTAGGCTAAGGTACTCCTTTTACGGACCTTTTGCTTAAACTGCTTTTTATACCCTCCAGAGGAAGGTATATTCACTTTGCCAATACATTTGTAACGCAAAGAAGGAGTCACCGGAGACCTCATAAAGTATATATATTCTGAATCAGGATCACATTCTGAATCGATTTAGCCATGTCCGTCTGTCTGTCTGTCTGTCTGTCTGTCTGTCTGTCTGTCTGTCTGTCTGTCTGTCTGTCTGTCTGTCTGTCTGTCTGTTGAAAGCACGATAGTGCCCAAAGTAATTGACGTAGGTGAATGAAATTTGGTGAAAAGACTTCTTTTTATCGGCGTCAGGTTGGTATTGAAAATGGGCTATGTCGGTCAAGTAGTTCTGGTACCTCCCATACAAAACCAATATTGGACCCATATGTCTCTCTGTCTGTTGAAAGCACGATGGCGCCCAAAGTAATAGACGTAGGTGAATGAAATTTGGTGAAATCACTTCTTTTTATCGGCGTCAGGTTGGTATTGAAAATGGGCTATGTCGGTCAAGTAGTTCTGGTACCTCCCATACAAAACCAATATTGGACCCATGCCTCTCTGTCTGTTGAAAGCACGATAGCGCCCAAAGTAATTGACGTAGGTGAATGAAATTTGGTGAAAGGACTTCTTTTTATCGGCGTCAGGTTGGTATTGAAAATGGGCTATGTCGGTCAAGTAGTTCTGGTACCTCCCATACAAAACCAATATTGGACCCATGCCTCTCTGTCTGTTGAAAGCACGATAGCGCCCAAAGTAATTGACGTAGGTGAATGAAATTTGGTGAAAGGACTTATTTTTATCGGCGTCAGGTTGGTATTGAAAATGCGCTATGTCGGTCAAGTAGTTCTGGTACCTCCCATACAAAACCAATATTGGACCCATATGTCTCTCTGTCTGTTGAAAGCACGATGGCGCCCAAAGTAATTGACGTAGGTGAATGAAATTTGGTGAGAGAACTTCCTTTTATCGTCGTTAGGTTGGTATTGAAAATGGGCTATGTCGGTCAAGTAGTTCTGGTACCTCCCATACAAAACCAATATTGGACCCATGCCTCTCTGTCTGTTGAAAGCACGACAGCGCCCAAAGTAATTGACGTAGGTGAATGAAATTTGGTGAGAGAACTTCTTTTTATCGTCGTTAGGTTGGTATTGAAAATGGGCTATGTCGGTCAAGTAGTTCTGGTACCTCCCATACAAAACCAATATTGGACCCATTCCTCTCTGTCTGTTGAAAGCACGATAGCGCCCAAAGTAATTGACGTATTTGAATGAAATTTGGTGAGAGAACTTATTTTTATCGTCGTTAGGTTGGTATTGAAAACCTGCTATGTCGGTCAAGTAGTTCTGGTACCTCCCTCACAAAACCAATTTTGCATGACTTGTATGCAGTGGAGGGTATCAAAGCATCGGCCAGGCCGATGATAACACTTTTACTTGTTTAACTTCTTTTTATTTACATAATTCGAAAATCAGTTTGTAACTAAAAGAAAGTTGATGGGAAAACCAAACCAAAGCAGCCTAATAAACTGACAGAAACTAACCCAGATCGCCTGTTGAAGAAAGTTGCAGGCGGAACTCACAGATGAAGGACTTCCTTTGGAAAAGTTTGAAATAATCATCTTGTCCCCAAATAAACTATACCAAGATGTAAAGCTTTATTCATTAACTTGTTACATAGGCGTTCCTTCGCAAGGCATCCTTTTAATTAGGACGGAAAATGGAAACGAAAGAACGAAAATATGATGTGAAAATATTTGAAGAATCCAACCAAGTCGTCAGTAATACCGCCAGTTAAGTTTCGACCGGAACTTTTTCCCTATAATTCAGTTATACGACGAATTCTTTCGTTTCCTACATATTTTTCATATATAAGCTCCTGTAATTGACGACTGCCTCTGAAACAGAAGTACTCGTAAGCGAAACTTGAAGACTTTGTACGACGCTCTACCGTGCGATGACGACATCACCGTCAAAGGACTCTTCATTTCCATTGTAATTAACTTTGTAATCGTAAAAGTTTATCCCAAAAGTCATAGAGTGAGAAAAGTCTTTGCCGAAGTCGAACAAAAGAAGATGAAAGGCGGAAAATAAGTTATCCGCTTCATCCACTCTGTCCTGTCCCCCAAATTATCCGCTTTCCACACACTCTCTCTTTCTCTCTCTCTCTCTCTCTCTCTCTCTCCCTGATATAAGTAGGCATAGGTATATGAGGATATTAAGCCCTTCAATAATTTTCAGAAATTAACAAATGGGATTTCTACCCTCCTGGCAATAGATACGTGGAATTATGTGTTCGTGTCCCTTATTTGGTGTGTTCCTGCAGTGTACTAGCTGTCATATATGTTCACCGCGCCGGCTATGGATGGTTTTCTAGGTTTCCCCGGCTATACCTACGTATATAGCTCCAAGAAGCCAGAACTCAATCTTGTTCTACTCGTTTGTATGAAATTTCCGCAAAGGGATTTGGGGATTTATGGCTTTTCGCAGAAAGTGTGATAGCTGGGGTGGATACTTGGATAGCTCTTGTATTAGCAATGTAGCGGGGTACAGAGATGAACTTTTCCAATTATCTGTGTAAATAAAATTTAATGAATAGACTGTATATCATGTCATTTTTAATAATACATTTGAAATTGCCAATAAGTCATTTGGTGCGGTGGAGGTTGGGGCGTGCGCCAGAATGGCAGAATCGCAAAATTCGCTTTGGGAGTTGGCAAATGAGTATGGTGTAGGCAAATGTTTAAGTTGTGGTTCGATTGGGTGATGTCAGCGTGAATTTCGTGTTTACATTGTGCGTGAAGAATGTCGATTTTGCTCCCTTGATTTACTATCTCTTTCTTTGGGAACCTATAAATCGTCTGTTTGATGTTCCTGAGGATAGGATCATTTATATGGAGCAAGTAGATAATTGCGATAGATCTACTGCACTTTTTAGAAATTTTAATGCCAACTATACCTACTGCATTTTTTTTTTTAGAGAATCGACTATTGCGAAAAATGGTCCTAGAGTGCCAACGCTGAGGATCATACTTATGTGTGCAGCAGTCGTTTGCAAAATACGTATCTTATTATACAAAATCAGCACTTCAATAGTTTTCCATAAACAAAGGGAGATTCCAGCTCATGGGACCAAGTTTCATTTTACTGTGTCACGCACTTCCTTCAGTCCTGAAGCAAGATGCTACTTCAGTTGATCCATTACCAGCTGTCTCTAGTGGAATACGGAATGTTGGTTGAGGTTAGATTTTAAATGAGTTCACCTTGGAAAACGTCTTACTCTTTTGCGTTGTTCCTCTGGAGAAGAGACGAATATTGTATGTGACAATTGTATTGACACACATTCGCTCTATGTAGTCAGACCTATCTTATAATCTTCTTGGTTAGGTCTTCACAACTGTATAATCAGAAATCTACAGATATATGCGACGGCCCTACTAAATACGCCACCTCTTTTTTATGTAGGTTTACTCGCATATCAACTAACTTCGTGACTGCTATAACCAAAGGAAAGGTGTCACGCCTTCAGTTACATGGGTAAAGCTCATTGAACAGAGCTAATGCGCAAGCATCGGAAGCTGTCACTAGCGATTTGTAGTACCCACATACAGAGCTCTTGGAACCTCATTGAGAGGATGTGAGTCCAAATGGGAAGCTGACTTAACATAGGAAAAGTATTCTAGTACTTCATAGAAGGAACCTACCTTGTTGGATCTTATAGACTCATAAAAGCTTTATGAGACCCTTATACTTATCCTGTCAGATCACTTCATGGATCTACAAAGCTCGCAGCTGCAATAGCCTTTTAAAAGCCGGTTGATACCTCCCTCCTTACCTGTTATAGCATGAACAGCTATCTGGCGAATCTCAGGGATCTAAGAGATACATTATCCAAAAATTTAAAAAATTAAATAAAAGAGTTTCATTAATTTCTAGGTATCTCTTTTTTACTTTTGTTTTAATTCATCCAAAATTTTGATAAATTTTTTTAAACAAGTGAGTTTATCGATAGCTTACTAAACCACCAACTAAATGGTTATCTAATCTCTTATTAGATTATTATTTTGGTATTCAAAGAAATTTTTTTGAGATAAATGATCGGATGTTTATTTCATAATAAAGAGGAAGGTATGCCGTTAATAATAAAAAACAACATCAGCCAAATGGCCGTCACGAGCACGCTTACAGGACCATATCCTTTTCATGAAATTTTCCATAACCAAATCCCAAAGTGGCTGCCCTATGTCCTCGATAGCCTCACGAGTTTTATCTTTGAGGTCTTGAATCGACGCTGGGCTGTTGGCGTATACCCTATCTTTCACGTGACACCAAAGAAAGAAGTCGCAAGGTGTTAAATCACAAGATCTCGGTGGCCAATTGTGATCACCTCTTCGAGAGATAACACATTCCGGAAACTTTTCCCGTAAAAGATCAATGATTTCGTTGCTTGTAGAGATGAGGACAAAATCACTACCTGTGATTTAATCACAGTGATTGCAAAATCGCAATCACTACCTGCGACCAACTCTCAAATAAAGCGTGACTGCGATTTTTCACTCCTTCCTTTTTATATTTTTCCCAATCACAATTTCACAATCGCAGTCAAAATCGCAGTCACAGTTTGAAAAACGACTCATGACAAACAGATATCACTCTCAGTCGCAATCGCAACACAAATCGCAATCACAGGACAAACAGCACAACAGTGAAATAAGGCATACGCACAAGAATCACAATGACAAGCCAAATGGGGAAATAGCGAAACTACGAATCAAAGTAGCAAGTAGCAACAAGAAAGAAAGCACTCACGCAGCAGGTAAAGCGACGCAGTAGCAGTAGCAGGTAGCAGTGATGGAAAAGCGGATACAATTGTATCTTTTAGATACAATCTGAAAATAAAGTGACACAGATACAATCCACTCGAAAAAGTTACAATTTATCCAATATTTATTTGCTTCAAAAGTTACACAGTTACAATCCTTCTTTAAAATGTACAATGTCATACCTACGCGACGAACACATCCACAATTTGTAATAGGGAATATAAAATGCGTTCTGGCCTTAAGTTCAACTCTATTACATTCGGCTAACCAATTTACTTTTGCCAAACACTCTCCAATGCTATAAGAAAATACTATTTTTTCATATATATAGGCCGGTACGGAGCTGATCAGAAACGAAATTTTCCGGTGGTCTCCAAATGGACAGCGAAACGCCTGCGAAAAGGCAGCGGAAAATAATTTCCATCAGCTAATACACAAGTAGCAGTGTTACCAGCACTGCCTAGTTATATCTGATTTGGTTACTCGAACTTTTCGCTGGCTTTTATGAATTTATTACTAAATGTATACTTCTATTGCGAACCTACTCATTTCGTATAACTAATGTCGTTTTCAATTTGGCTTTTCAGATTTTGATCAGAGATCTCAGATTTCTGCTGCCAAATCGAACATTGATTCTTATTTGTATAGAGTTGGCCGCAAACAATTTTTTTTTCATTTGCACTGGAAGTTCATTCAATTGATTTTCATACATTTATACAAACCCATTTCGAAATAATTTAATATAAAAAAAAACTCGTTTCCATAGGCGTTTGTTTTTCTTAACGTTTTTAACATTGAAAAATGGAAACTAGAAAAGTCTCTGAATTATGAGCACCTATGTGTTGTTTTGTTTTTATTTTAATTTGCTATTGTCGTCTTTAAAAACAATGTAATCAGAATAAGTAGATAACGCTAAAGATTTGCGAAAAAGTGCGCACTTTTGATCTTTATATTTTAGTGTCTTGTTTTGGCTCCAAGATTTTTGAAATTTGGCTCCATACCTCATAAAAGCTGGTAATACTGCAGTACAAATGTCAAATTTTCGCAAGCAAATAATGTCCCGGACAATAAACGTGTGCGAAAAAAGAGTGGAGAATTGTACCAAGAATCTACTACAACTACCCACTTCTCCGAAAGGAGAGCTGAATTTTCCGTTCAAGATTTCGTTGTGTCATTTTTGTATGGTATTTTTCGTTTCTGATCAGCTCCGTACCGGCCTTATGTCATGCGTACTTCGTTGCTCCTTCACAGTGCACGCCACGCATGAGTATTTCGATTTTAAAAGAATAAGAAAAGTTTTAATATGGTTAAACGGTATGTTACCAATAAAGTTAACAAAATGATATAGATTTGTTTTATTTCAAGGGCAAAGAGGGAAAATATTTTTTATTTTTTTTTAAAACATGAGCTAAGTAAACAGGTAGTAAAAGGTATGGGAGCATATTTATCTTAACATTCATATAGCTACGAATATCCACAACGACAAAGATACACATCTGTCCTAAAAGTTACAATATAAACTTGGGAAAAGTACAATCTGAAATGTTCATTTCCCATCACTGGCAGGTAGGTGGTAGGATCATTTTGCAAAAGAAAACTGATAAAATTATGATGAAGTAGAGGGAATCGGAGTTGGTGTTGGAGTGATTGTTTGAGTGATTCTTTGTTATTGCTAAAGTAACTATTTGGGGTAGTTTTGATTTTTTTAATCTTCTTTTTGCGTATGCTGCCGTTGATTGTTGTTGCTTCTTGATTTTGTTATTTGTATGTTAGGTTGAAGGGACAAGTATAAGTAGGTATCTACTATTCACGAATTATCAAGAGCAAACAAATAAATGGTCATAAAAAAAGCTTAAAACAACATTTTGGGAATACCCACAATGAGTCACAATCGCAATCACAGGTTAAAATCACAGTGATTTGGAAATGACAGTAACAGTTTTACCTGTGATTGGGAAATCGCGACCTAGCTCATCTCTAGTTGCTTGTGTGGCACGTAGCGCCGTCTTGTTGAACCGGACCATAAACCGCACCAAACAGTCACACGTTGAGGATGGAGAGGCATATAACTCTTGGGTTTTCCGAATCCCAGATGCGACAATTTTGCTTGTTGACGTAGCCACCGAGGTGGAAATGGTCCTCATCAGTCAAGAAAAAATGCTTTAGTTTTGCGAACTGTGACTGCAAGATTTTCACCATTTTTGTAGTGAATTTTAATAATTTCAATGCGTTGTTGAAGCGTGTATCGTTACATTTTAAGTAATGGCGTAGTTTCTACTTGTCAAATGTCAAAGAATAAAAGCTTCAAAAGTGACAGCTACCGAAATAGCGGGTCATTCACAATAACACCTCTCATTGAAAAACCAATTACTATCAATAACGCCGACTATTTTAAAAGCCTGCTTCGGAAGTAAAGAAGTAAATGATCCTATTACACCTCTCCAACATTATTGCTTTCCTACAAAACAAAAAAAGAAGAAGTTAAGTAGTTTAAGTATGTACCTTTTAAAAAAACGAAGAATAAGAACCTGAAAGCAACCCTTTCCCAAACAGATTTATGTTACCATCGCAATCTATGATGAGCTCTGCACGAAATCCCTCAAGGGCACCAATCGTTATCAACTTCATCGTTTACATCGAACTTTTTCGCCCGTCAAAGAATATTTTTCCATTGTCTACCCTATATCAGATATTCATCTTGAAAAATTTAATTCTCATCGTAACAGGTGTGCATAACTTGTTTAAAATTTTTAATATTATTGTTACTTTAAATAATAATCGCACCCCATTGTCGAGATCGAGACGCTCATCTCCATTCAGCAGCCAGGGCAACGCCTATTGTTACAATTTTAATTAAGTGCGGTAAATTACAATTAAAAAGTTTGTACCTATTCCTTTCCCTTGCCAGGCAACGGAGCCGAGGAAGGAAGGCAGGAGAACTTTCACGATTATACCCCAAGGTGGTTTCCGTGAATTTTAAACTTACCTCCTTAATCGAATCGAGCGACGAGCAAAAGGTCTCCGGGGATAATATCAAAGAAATTGCATAATTTACTCTTGCTTTAGGTTGATTATTATTCAACAAAAAATTATTCAGATGGATAGATACAGATTGGTATGGGTCTTCTCTTTAAATAATCTAGTCACTTTAAATAAATTTGTTTAGTGATATGAAGGAGAACGTGTAGTTGTAGGGAAATAAGCAAAGCATATCCCTCATGGGACAACGATGAGCACTCAACAATTTACAAGCAAAATGAGCATGACAGATAAATGGATAAATACGTACATGTAAGCGATGATAAACAATAGTTCTTGTCTTGAAATTTGTTTGCATTTAATTGAACTATTTATTTAATAATGCAAGAACTCCGTTAACCTGACCAACTTGAAATGAGGGTATAGTCTTATCTAAACTTAAAATTACTTTTTGGCTTAACTTATCGGCCTTACTAACAACCAAATTTAAACTCGACTTTAGAGCAAAAGTCGAAATTAAAATAAACTGTTTACCAATAATCAAGTTATCTTTGACTTTAAGACAATCGAGACTGTAAATTTCGATCCGGAGAAAGTCGAGTCTAACCCATTATTTAAGTTTGAACGTCAGTTCGAAAAAAAATTCAATAGGCAGTTTTGAATAATATTAGGTGTCTTTGGTAAATCTGTTAAAGAAGATTGAGTAAAATCAAAATATTATTGTTTTATTACTACAAAAAACGAAATACTAAACCTGTAGTGCCCAAAGAATTCTTTCTCGTCATATTTTTCAAACGGGTCTATTTTTCTTTTATACACTTTTCTTTTTCGCGAAAACGCTGCCTCGTTAACCATACGAATATCAGCAAATATATTCTCATCGCTGTTCAACATTATTGAAAAAGTGAATAATTTTGGAAGATCGGTATTCAAAATACAACCAACTGTCAATTTCAGCATATTATTTGAAAGCTCAGAAAAAATTATAACGCATTTGAGTTATACTGTTATAATTTTGCTATAAAGTCAGATGTAGTTAAAGTTCCGATTACTTTGATTGTTGGTACCTACGAATTAAAAGTCGAAACTATAGTTAGTTTCAAAATTAGTTACACTCGAGTTTACTGTTTGGTTGTTGGTAAAGCTCACTGTGTTTTCGTATGAAACTTTTTTTTTAGAAAAGGAATATTTAAAACTGCATTTTAGATATTTTAAAAACTTTGAATTTGATTGGATACCCGCTTTGAAACAAAGTAAGAGAGGAATAGATAGTGGCGGATGTGTCCTCGGGTAGAATACAAATATTAACATCATCGTTCGACCTGGGTTAAACAAAGCTAATACCCGATCTAAGAATTTTGAAAATAAAATTCTCTCTTAAATTTCTCATCTGTGTATGTATGTGAAGCAGGAAAAAAAATTCTAAATGGCGGAAGGTGTATAAAAGAAAAAAACAAAACGAACTGTCAGGATACTATGTGCAAGTTTATGCGGCTAATTTACTTTAACACGGCACACATACTTTCCCGCACATAATAACACGGAAAACAGCTTGTAGGCAAATTGTCCTAAGTTGGCTGGGCTGACGGTCTATTTAATACTTAGTTTATGATTTACGACAACATAATGATTATCGGTGATTTTAATGCAAGAATATGAGAGGAGGAAAGACGAGAAAACGGATTCACAGAAAAAGAGAGGAAATCCAAAGATACTCGTATAACAAAAAGGGGGACTGAATTTATGCACGTTTTTGTCGGAAACACGAAATGTAACATAATAAATACTAGTTCACAATTAATTGGGAACTCTTATAACATAGCTGTAACGAAACTACTAAAGCTCAAATTGCCATTTCTGAGCTAGAGATTTAAAGAAATATATGTTTTGTTCGAAATTTGCATTCAGGAAACCTGCATTTCGATAGAAATTTATCTTAAAATAAATAGAAGTAGTTTATAGTACTGAAGTACACATACTTCCACATATGTGTAGTTCTAAAGTACCTACATAGCTCAGTTTTGTTAGAAAAAATATGCTTTCGAACTTAGAAGCTAAAATTCAACTCAGTAGCACATCACTACGAAAAAAATACTGTGAAAGAACAATTTAACTTATTTACCTGAATAATTGCTTTTTCACTCTGCGGTAACCTGAAAACCAGTGAAACTGACCAACTATAGAATTCAAATAATGACAGTTACTGAACGCCTAGCGCAATCCAAAAATTTATTCTGATGATATACATACACTTGGTACTTAACTGCAGTTAATTGCCAAAAGATGGATGTAGTGTTTCAAAAAAATGTTTTAAAAAAGGTTGACCTACGGTCTGAACTCTGAATGGGTAAAGGCTTTTGAAACTAGAACAATTATTTTTGTATGTATTTGAAATATTAGAAATCGGTGGAACTAGAGTAGAATAGTTTTTTCCCTAAATCTATTACACGAAAATGAGTTATTTTAACTTTAACTGTTGCAACTAGTACCTAGTTAATAACAGATTCCTCACCAAATTATAAAATACTTATTTTGTTGGATAGATTTTTTGAAGTCTGATTTTTAAATGACTGAGTTATTTTATTTGTTCATGTTATAATTATGGGCTCAACCCATTACAATTAATTGTCGTTATGTTACATAAAATCACTTTAAATAGTGAATTTAACTCGTATTGGGTTTTTGTTTTTGCGTCATTTGTGGACAATTTAGTATTCCGTATTTGTATAAAAATCCCCCTTTTTCGACTTTTTCAAAATCTTCGAAGCCAGCCCTGAATAGAGCTGTGTGATTCAATGGGATTCCGTATTATAAAGGGAGGATAGATTGAAATGGGGAATACACTTTTGTAGGCCAACAAGGCTAGTCGGGCGTGGATTACTGTTCAATAATTGAGTTCAAAATAAGCCGTATACATTGATGAACCATATCTAAACACTTTTGAACCGAGCAATGAATACCCCTCTTATTTAGCACGTAGCACTTCTCAGTCCCAATAAGAAACGAGACGCACCTATAACACAGGATGAAGTTTGCAAGGTGTTAAAAAGGCTTAGGAACGAAACACCAGGGAAAGGGACAGATATGATCACAAAGGAACTCCTTAAATATAGGTCGGCAAACTTAATTGAAAAAATAACCGCCGTAATCAAATATTAGAAACGGGTCATATACCGCATCATTTTAAAGAAGCTATTATATTTCCTATTCATAAAAAAGCAATAGATCCAACGTCGTATGATGTATTCACAAAACTTTTAAATAAATAATCGGATTAATAGAGCAATAAACTGTTCAAAGAATACCAAGCAGAATTTTAAAAAGGCTATTGCAAAATATTTCAAGGTCTTTCATAGAACAAAAAAGTTACTATTTGCTTTTTCGTTGGTTTCAAGGCAGCTTTTGATAACATCAACTTCAGTCAACCGAGTACAACTAATTGCCTGATGACAGACATCCATCAATCATAGCAAGGGCGACGATATAAGGCCTGTTTTTTTGAGCTTCGATCTCAGCAAAGCAAAGTAAAGTAGGATTTTCGGCACGCAATTACAACAACTACGCTCTACTTGACACTTCGAGACTCGCAGGTCGCAGTATTTGTTGTAAAATGTGTGCTGAAAATCCTACTTTACTTTGCTTTGCTGAGATCGAAGCTCAAAAAAACACGACTATGGATGGAACTGGAAGATACTCCAGTGATGTGCTAGTATGTATATAAAATCATTGCAAAAGTTGACGAAAAGTGAAATGATTGTTTCAATGGGGCTACATCGTCAGTGCACATATCTACATACAGTGTAAAAAGGAAAACATTTCTCAAATATTCCTGGAATATTTTTCTTTTTCTAGTCAACTTATGAAATTATCCGTTTAGAATTTGAAATTTTAAAAATCGTTTATGCAGGATAGCAAACTTCCGTCTCTTATTCAGTAATACTAAACAGATGCAAATACATAGTCACATTCTAGTTTTAATAAGCTTTGTTTTCGAATTTTAACTTTTTAAAAAAAAAAATATTCCATCCTCTGTACCTACCATTATTGGGCTTCCCACATCCCACCTTGGATTTTAACTTAAAATTTTGGGATTGTGCTTCTTACCAGACACAATACTGAGACCACCAACTTCGCCGATTTCCCGTTACTTAGCCTACGCTAAGTGCGCTTGTATTGTTATATAGAAATTCGTATTGACAAATGTCACGTAACTTCAAAAATTCTGAGTCACCAATACACTCCCAAAAAATATGAGCCACTTCCGCTTTGGGCAAAGTGGCTTGCAGCGTTCATAGAATTTTATCCGTTAAATTTGAAATTGTTCGTTACGTGTGAGTAATATTTTTTTTTAGGAATAAGTGTACATTTGCTTAAAATATTTACGAAAAATTAAGAATGTATGTTGGTTCAGGGAAAATAAAAACATTTTGAGCAAATTTTCTTTATTATTTAAGAAAAAATTACACACGAAACCGAAGTTAATTTTATCCAAAAGCGGGAAATACACAACCATATTTGTCCCAATATATTTCTTGTGCATAAAACATCTCCTTTAGATAGTTTTATTAACTACATAAATAAAATTATTCACCTTTAAAAAATTTATAATAACTAACCAATGGCATTCAGTTCTGCTAAAATGTGGTATTCCCGAACTCTTTCACATTTCCCCACTGCTGCCGAGGTTGGCAGCATTTATTTTTGTATTTTTTGTATGTTTTTGCATGTCATTCGGATTCCCAATTGACATAACACCGATAGGAATACAAAATGGCGAATTTGAAAAAAAACTGAGGGGGCCAGCGCCAAGAGGATTGTGAGTTGGGGGTCTCACTATGGTTTGTCTATGGTTGCAACGATAAATAGTTTTTTTTTGATTTGCCAGAAATTATGATTTGTGGAATGTGTACCTTTTTCTACTCAGTGGTAGTTCATTTTGTGAAGCGACGTGAAAAAAACTTGTTAACTATTATGAATCAATAATTATGATAAGAACTTTTAACTTTATAAGATCAGAAACCAATTAAATAATTACATAATCTATAGAAATCACAATATTTATTTGCACCGGATACATTTTTTTTTGTTAATGGCAATGCCAGCTATCGATTTTTTACTCATATGAACAATTTTGTCGGATGAACGTATGTCCGTTGAACGGAATATCAGCACCTTTATGTCCGCTCTTAAAGAAAGGTGATCCTTTGATTTGCTAAAATAATCTGCCGAAATAATCTGTGAACACCCAATACCCATAAACACCAACCTGCTGGGTTACTGTTTTAGAACGACAAAGGTTACCAATGACCATCGATTTCGAAGAAAAAGTCTTGAAATTATGTGAAATTACTTGAATACACCGAAAAATTATCGGCAGAATTTGCCGAGCTGTCAGGTGTCCAATTGTTAGTATGTGCATGAAGGCAAAGTCAAAATCAATTACAATTGCGATAATAGCAGTTATCATTTAGCTAACAATATTTTCTCTCTAAACATGGAATTATGTAATTATTTATTCAACTCTAAAGTCCAATTTTGATAGTCGACTAAAGTCCGCTATAGAAATTTCTTGAAATGAATCACAAGTCTTTTATTTTCTATTGTAAATAATTCGCAATTGAAAACATTAATAAACTGAATCCTCCGATAGTTTTTGCGAAGTAAAAAATCCGTTTTTTACATAAAAATCGACATCTGCCAGCTATGATTTGAATTTAAAGTCAAAGTTTTCTCGCTTGCTTGTTTATTTATTTGTTTAAGTTAAGCAGACCGACAAACTTTTCTGTTGTAGATACTTCTGGTCTATTATCGACAGCAAGCTCAAGGGGCCTTAACGCCTATTCACCATTATATATCGCTATGAATGTTCACCTTCGAGGAATCAGACAATGAAATAAGATTTAAATTCCTATCATTTTTTCATCATTCAAAGTAATTGTTTGTAAGACGAACGACGAAACAGACCCACTAATAACTTTCGGTGAAAAAGTCCACCCCCGAACGTATGATTCACAAAGAGTGAAAGCGCAGTGAAAAATGTTAGAGGTCTGCTTTCCAGTATGAGAAAAAGTATACCCCCATTACATTTTCAAAATTAAGTGTAGAATTTTCTTGTATGTTCATTGTGCCAGATTGTTTAGTTATTACTAGAGACCGGATTATATGCGTTTGCATATTGCATATGCATTTGCATATTTTGCCCATTCTCACCAGTGATGGCATATTTTACTTAAAATCTATTGATAATACATATTTTCCTTAAACTAGGCCGATGTTTTTTTGGTCACAATAGACTACTCTAACATAAAAAACAACATAGCTGTGATATGCACTCATTTTTCTCGAAACTTAGCGGTGACTGAATCTATTCAGATAATAAATAAAATCCGCCAAATGAATTTGAGAACATTTTTAACAACAACACAGGCTTTGAAGCGTTTTGTAAAATTAATAGTTTTTTTTAATGGGACGGGTGAACTTCTGAATACGGGTGAATACTGCCCAGTCGCCTCAGTTGATGTTAAAATGTCCTTTTCCACATATAAAAGTATTTTAAGTGATCGAAGACATAATCTCACTACAGAAAATTTCGAATAGTAAGTACATGATTGTTCATATTTTTAAGACTAACAAAATGTTAAACAATTCATAATTCAAAATCTTATTCAACTATGTTATTCAGTTATACATATTTTATATTGAGTTTAAAATAAAAAAAAATTGCTATTATTTTACCATATAGGTAATGTTGCATATTTTTTTCTTTTTTATGCATATTTTTAGCATTTTGCATATTGCATATGCATATTTCAACCTTTTTTTGTTGCAACTGATAGATCGAATTGTGGAACGATGTTCTGTCTTCCTATTTCAGTGGGTTAACTTATAATTTTAAAAACTCAGCAGTAACAAAATTAACGATGTTTTGTCTTGACTATTCACGGTCCGATGTTTCTTTAGTAAACAATTTCCGATGCATAGACTGACGAACGCATACCTCGCCTGGTGCAACGTGTACTAGAAAGAGTAATTTCCAGATGAAGAAAAGTCCCATTGGTGTTAGGTTAGGTTAGGTTGCGTGGGGTTGGTGTTACATGCCACATAATAAGGTTAAATGAAATTTATTCAGACCACTCATATAAACAATTCAAGCATTTTTGATCAATGGGCCCCATCACAGTTTGGGCTTATTTTTACTATCAAATTATTAAATGTACATACTTGTAAATATTTAAAACATCTTCTTGCCATGCACATTTCGCATTCACTCATCATTGAATTTAGAAATTCAAATATGAGATTTGTAACGCACGCACTTATTCCGCCATCTATTGGGACTTCATCCAAATGGTTGGTGCATTGGATATTCTAAACAAAGTCGAGTACAGTAAAATACAAAATTCAAGGAATTCTGGTCTCTGCTAATTTCAATGTTTGGAACTCTGCATGCAGATAAATTGTTATGTGTTATACATAATTACAAAATATCAAAGCTACCTACAATCTTACATGTACAAACGAGAAAATAGAATCTTCACTAGATTGGTAGGTAAATGATTTGTAAATGTTCTTCGTCGCTACTGCTTCTGTACCTATGCGATTGTTTTTACTAAAACATTATTACAACAACAACGCTCTACTTGACACTTCGGGACTTACTATAGTTGTTGTAATCGTTCGTTAAAAAATCTTACTTTACTTTACTTTGCTGAGATCGAAGCCAAAAAAAACCCATACATTTTCGTAAGACTTCCCTACCGGTTTGCCTGGGATAGCATTTTTCAGAATGGCTGGTTGGGTGCAGTATGAAGTATGAACAATGCATAGGTACCTACTCTATTTGGTTTCAAATTGGCTGAGTCCACGTTACCGTCCCATTCGCTTCGCTTCATATATCAAAGAACGGTTGAAAATCTTGCACTTCAAAGGTTGACCACATTCCTTAATTGTGGGCAAAATGAGAGAAATAAAATTTTAGCGATAATGGGGGAGAATTATATTCTATTGCCTATAACGAAACCAATCAAATTGGTTCAATATATAAATTGTGCTTAAAAACCGCGGCGGATAACTACTGATCTGGTTAATGAGAAGCCGGAATTTGGAATCAACGTCATTTGACAGATTTCTTATGTAAAACTGCTTCGGCATCGGAAGCTTTAGTCAGGAAGGACTTTCCATCGGGTTCCTGAAAAAGAAATAGGAAAAGGTCGGATGAACGTTCTAATCGAAATAGCATACCTTCCGTTCTATAAACAAAGCAAGGGCGCCTGGTCCTCAAGGTAGTTGGTTGTTTGTGTCTTCAGAGTAACTTTCTGATCATACCATAAAAACAAAAGAGATTCGAGGCACCTCGATTCCTCTTAAAACGGTAACCAACGAGTAGATCATAAATCATATACGGAAAGCTTACTGATACTCTGCGCCCCAGGTATACCACTCAACTGCTGCCGTATCGTTGTTATGGAACTTTCTTGCCCACAATCACACTAGGATATTGTGCCTCTGGTTTGTCAACCCAATCGCCCCAAACTGCGTGTCGCAGTTGTTGTTCCTCAAGTGAAGGATGCTAAACCATATTAACTTATTCTCATCTGTTGGAACTGTGTTTTGATCACTGTTAGGCTTCGGCCACACAGAGTGCGATTAGCTCCACCCTTAAGTGTTTTAGTGTTCGGACTTCATAATTAATGCAGATAGTCGTACTGAATATGTCGCCGTATTGGGTCTTCTTAAAGGTTCTAATTTTTTTTCTAGCTACTTTTTTTAACTTTTTTTTTTAATGTTTTTTTCAAATGAAATACACGTGCACAGCTTTTCATAGCTGAACTTTAAACCTGCGATGAGTTTAAAACCCTTGACTAAACAGACGAAATGAAGGCTCTTCTATTGTGTTCAAAGGGTTCCACGAAATGTTGTTCTAAATATATGCAATAACGGGTAATGGAGATAAATCTAAAACCTCGAACTTTATGAGCTGCACCAAGATGTGAATATAGCCCCAAAAGGTAAAAAATTTACGAATATAATCACTCCCACTCCCAGCGCACGTGTAGAGAACGAAGACCGAACGTCCGTTTAAATAAGACATTGCAGACGAAGCAACGAGTCCGGAGTCTGAGAAGATATATTTCATGGGATTGTTCCTGGAAATAAAACAAATAAAACACAGTCCCTAACGATGTACCTACAAATTTCGAAAAAAAAGCAAATGGAAAACCTACATTTTACCATTTCAACACCCACATCTCTTGATCAAAATTGTAACCTGTATGCGATTGGAAATAAAACATAAATCTCTATTTCGATCTTTAATTCAACTGGTTCACAATAAAATAAACTCATTCGTTTCCACGTTCTTCTTTCTTAATATAATTTTTTTTTTTCGTATTTTATATACAAAAATGTTTTGTATTTTCGAAATATTTAATATGAAATACCATATCTAGTTCGTTTTATTTTTGTATTTATTTTAATATTTTTTTGCATTAAGAAATATACAAATATTTTATGATAAATTCTTTTAACTTTTTCTTTGCCTCACGTAATTAAATTGAAACATTTACAATCTAATAAAATTTCTTATTATTTATTTGTAATATAATATATATATATGTTTTTATAAGGTAGGTAAGGACGACCCTTCATAATTTATACACAATAATCATGCACAAGTTTATATAAAATGTTATTTTATTTAAAGCGTGAGAGATTTAAAGTAAAACATCTCAGTTAGTGAACAAGTCAGCTGGTATTTTGTTTGAGCTTTGATTGACATCGTCAGCCTACAATTCATTCGAGTCATTTTTAGAAAGCTAAATGAAATTTAGAAAAAAGGTACCTATGCTGTAGAAAAGGTACCGGTGAATATTAAAGACAGGGATGGAGTTACCGTTTGTCTTATTCGTAACAAAGTGGGTCTTACTAATAATTCATCTTTAAAATTTCGTAGGTCACAATCATTTTATATAAAAAATTTCGACATTGTGAGTTCGATATTTGATTCTAGACAAACCCCGCACTGCTTCGATAGCACAGCATCCACTTTGGAAATAAGTTCGCTGAAGTTTGTTTCGAAACGCAGCTTAGGCGTACGTAAAGAAAATCACTTAATATGCTGCCAATTTTATGATATATCTAATGTTTCTGTGGCTTTTTTGAGCGCGCAAAGTCTGTTTAAAAAAAAATAACGAGTTCAAATAAAGTCATTTTCGTGTTTTATTTTTGGCCAGAACTAGTTTCATACAAAATGATTCCATATCCAAACTGAATTGAATCTGAATTGAAAAGTTTTTAATGGAAGTAGTACTCTTGGTTTGGATTTTTGTAAGACTTCTGCAAGGGTGGAACTGTGGAAAAACACGGCAGACATTTTCACTTCTATGTTTACCTGAAATGTCCATTAACCTTTTAGCTTAGTAGTCAATAGCTTAAGTCAAAAAATGTATGCAATTTTGTATATACGTTCGAAAGATTTAGCTCAAATGATTATTTGTATCGCAAAACGACCTCAAGCATGTTGTTATGAGACGAAAAAAAAAAATTAACAATTAAATTTCGTAAACTTTCCCTAAAGATTGTAATCAAATCTTTCCGTGCAATGTTTTAATTCTAGTGCAATCAAAATATGTAACTTGGAATCAAAATAATCATGAGTCTCCTATACCTAAGTTTCAGCACTTCTTTCTTGTGTAATCTTTGAATTTGATTCTCAGAAACGTCTAAATTAGTTTTTGAAATTAAATTAGATGCTGCATTGTGCTTGCAATGTTTATAATTCCATTCCCGCAACATAAATTAAAGAGTTTACTTCACATAAACACGTAACGTACAGGGACTTAGGGGGGAGTGTTATTTTTATTGAAACTAGTTTTGAAGTTAAAAAGTTATAGCAAAATGAGATGAGTTAAGGCTATTGTGAATGGCCAGTAGAATGCCTGGACAATTATAGTCGTCCACAGGGCGTGTAATATCGTAGTCTCTAATCACCTCTAAGGTAAGATCTTTGTCTCGAAAAACATTGGAAGTTGGAAAGTATGTTAGTTTTGACGGAATTTAGAAAGAGAGTTCGTAGTAGGGATGTCGAGTTTAAAAATTCGTCTGCGTGGAAGGATTTTGAGGAGAAAGGAGGTAAGAACATTTTTTTTCTGTACTTAGTTGACATTCAGGTGTCTATGTGGTTCCGAAATAGTTGACATGCCAACGTTGGGCGCCAGTTGAACGAATTACTTAGATTTTTGGATCTGGCTGAGAAGGTTGTTTTTTGAGAGAACTGCAAGTGGATGTCTAATTCTTCGGTCATGGAGCATGTGGATTTGCATGTTTCTTCATTGAATCTTTTTTGCTAAGAACAGCTTTCCTTTACGTCAGTCAATACCTACCAAAGCAGGCACAAGATAATTACGTCGTTCCTTGATCTTGGATATATAATCCGACTCGACCAGACCTGCAACTTTTTTGGAGATTAAATTTTATTTAGTCGGTTGTGGTTTAGACAGTTGTGCGCTTCCGTACTAGCATAAGTTAACTTCGTCAACCACTCGCACGCGCAGCGGAAATGCTGACCTAGCGTCTGGGGTAAGAAACGAATTTCCAGGGATATTCTTATTGGGAAATAAAATGCAAGCTAAGGAAATCAATATTGTAATAAATGAAAATGCAAGCTTTGATAATTTAACTTGTAAGAGTCTTCTTTATTCTTTAAGTTAGTCTTAATCGATTCTTCCAACAATAAAGTACAGGGTAATCTGCCCTGAAAAATATTTTTTTAACAATTTCGGCGTAAATTCTATTAACTCATACGACAATGACTGTCGATGGTGCGTGTACAAAAGTTTGTACTGAAGCGGCGGAAATGGATACTTTAAATAAGAAGGGACCACAACGTTTGTAAATCCAAGAGAACACCACAACAGACCAGTGTTAGTTGAAGCTTAGAGGTGGTTAGGGACTTTGTCTACCTCGATTCCACTATGAACTGAAGTAATTTTTCGATTCTTTGCTCTCCCGGACGCTTCTTTTTGACCAACGGAAAACGACATTAGTTGAAATTCAGGTGTCTATGTGATTCCCAAATGGTTGACGTGCCAAAGCGACATTAGAAAACAATCGAAGAGTTACTATCCAACCATAACCTGATTATGTGGGCTACATGGTTGGTACGCACTATTTTTTGATTATTTTAGTGCTAAGAACTAAAAAACTTAAGAATAGAAGGGGCCTTCCTAAAAAACAGTTTACATTTTTACACTAAATATTTGGTAGGTTTCAATGGGTGATTATATATATGGAAAATTTCGCAATTTCGAAATTGCGAGTTCGTAAAATCTATCCAGGGCGCTAAATAGTGTCACGCAGTGTGTACACAACTTAAACATTTCACCAGTTAAACTTGTCCGACATTACTTTAAATCCCCTACATAATAAAACCAATTCACATTCATCAAGTCATAAACAGATAAAATTTGTTTAAATATCAAAAAATTCGCAAATCATTTTTATAATTTTTATCATATAAAAAATATCGATGTATCTTAAAGTATTAACAAAGTCTGGGATCTGGGGTTACCGACCGAATTTCGGTGTGCACAATAGATTATGCAGCCTATGTTATCTATGAATTGACACGAGTTCTCTGTTTTAAATATATTCTATCTGATGATGGTTTTAAGTTTGTATTTAGTCTATTATTTGTTTTTTTTTTTATAAAGCATTTACTAAAAATACGAATGCAAAATGCCAGACAAACGACAACTGAGACAAAGAGTCTCAACAAAAGCTTCATACATTGTTATTGCTTGCCTTTTTTCGTCGAAGATGATTACACGTTAGACAGAACGCGTTGGGGCTGATTTAAGTTCTTGACATGGATTTATAATAAATCAACGCCAATTCCAATGCCCTAGACAATCACAAAGGAGGTCATAGAAGGAAATTAGCGACCTCGCGAGCTGAAAGCTGCAAACATTGATTACTCTACATTTGGTCGTAAAATGTGCTGTAGACTAATCACTGGGCAAGGTGTCAAATACCAAATACAGATGAATTCAGTGATGCGATTTGAAGGAGGACTTAAATATGCTTGAATACGAGGAGCTGCAGTTGCAGCACGATTGCATTCCAACTGATAGTGTGTTACGCAGCCGCAATGTAAATATATTCAACAAGAGGTTGAGAAATATAGGACAAATATGATGTAAATATCCGAACGAAGGCACTGTACCCGTTCCGTGCAGAAATAGCATTTCTTTGTTCACAAAAGTACAAATCGGCCCTAGGAAAGGCTCTAGTGAATTAATTAATTAATTAAATAATGGCGAATGGGCAACGCAGCTCTGGCTAACTGGAGGGGCTTGTTGGTTAAGGGAAATCTCACCGGCACCTAAAATTGCCTTCCATAGAAACTTCTCACTCTGTGACTATTAATTATCGCAATTTACTTACAGTATCCACAAGAAAGTGATTTTTACTTTTGGCAACTGAGGTGGCCAGGTGCGGCAGTGGAAGTACTTCTTACAGACGTCCCGTACACACGTCTAACGTTATAAGGCTGCAATAAAATAATTGCAATGTGTATATAGCTGTCAAATTTTTCTCATTTCTGTTTATTCAAGGCATCTGTTGTTCATTTGTCGCAAAGTTTTACAGCGACATAATAGAATTGGGCAGTCAAAACTGAGTTCATGCCAGCGGAATTCTATTATGGCTGACTTCCAATTGAGTCTTAAAATTTTGTTGCATTTCACATTCTTAAAAACATCCTTCCTATCATTCTTTTTACATTCTAATTTCGCACAAAACGTTCACCTACTCTAATATTCTATTTGGAAATTTCATTATTCTTTAATACTTAACTATACAAATTTCTTTGCAGGTTTTCCAGTTATTCCATTCAACATCATTGAAACAATGGCACAGTATTTTTTACTACATTTTCGTTTTATCTAAACCTTTTTCTGTGTTCAAGTGTGTATATGTGTAGAGAGTTTAAGTTCGTGTGATTGCGTGTATATTTATCAAAATAAATATTTTTCCATATCAATATAGTTTGTAAAACAGGAAAATAAATTTTGTGAATATGTGCGCGCAAATGAGCTTCCCTATCAATTAATGAAATATATGTCTCTTGTATCACGGACACGCAGATTGACCACAACAATATACATTTACAAAACCGTCATGTTTCAGAATCACAAACAACAAACAAAAACACTTCTTAGTGCTTCTAGATATAACTACTACTTATGGCGGACAACAACCGTGGATGATTATTTACATATGCAATCGGTGTGTGTTTGTGGTATTTTAATGAGCATACGCGTGATATTAAGAAACTAATGGAGTTGAACAAATCGGAACCAAAACAAAACTATTTAAACCTGATGTGTTGTCCTAATAAAACCTATGCTATGTACGTTATTATATTGATTTTGTTAAAACACTAATTCTATGCTACTACATGACTATTTTTGTGTAAATCAGTTAATAGCTCTGCGTCAAGATCTTCTGCTTCGAGCAGATCGGTACAGATCTCACCGTTCAGCGGGAAATTGTTGGCAGTTGAGACCACAACTCCGGTGCCATTGGAGGCGATCACTGCATCGAGCGAGTTACGACGACGTTCACGTTCGCGAACAATGTGCGGTGCCTCATTAAATTCATCTAGTTCATCCATACCTGTTGGGGAATGTTAATTACATTTATGCTGGTAAGTGATAAGTGTTGAAAATGTGCGACGAACCTGAATAATGTGATCCGGCCAGCAATAGATACTGACCGGAACGATTTGGCCACAGGAGTCCTGTCATAACACAGTACGCTAAGCAATCAGCTGAGTTTGTTATGCCTAGCAAAAGTTTATCTCTCCACATGGGATTGACTTGTAGAGCGACAATCGCTACGATTGGCAGGTATATGAACCACACCAAACTGGATGCGCCAAGATGCAATAAGAAATCTAGTTTCTTCGTTGAATGTTCGTACTTCATAGTGTTGCGCAGTTCGTAGAGGAACCACATCATGAAAGTCGTTCTGAAATAGAGAGAAAAACCTTTAAAAAGTGCCTCATGTGAATATGGGAGTGAGACGCACCTTAGTATTAGCACTATCCATCCTGGCCATGTTTGGTACTCGTCAATGTCTGATGTCACATCGATTTCCGTCTGAAAGTACAAGCAATGTTATAGTCAATTATTGTTTATAGGAATATGATGATAGCTGCTAGTTGTTATTGGTAAAATGTCTTTGGAAACTTTGAAGCTTCCAAATGTAGGCTTTTCACCTCGGCCAACCTGATGGAATGTGGAAACTAAGCAGATAAATGTGGTTTTTGGACAAATAATCATCGTTTGAAATATATGTGGGATACAAATTTAATTGGGTGCGACTTATTAGGCGGTTGTCAATTTGAATCAAGATTGCATTCAATTGAATTGGTTCACGGGCTTGGTAAATATTTTATTCAAGAATGCTAAGTGATTTCAATGACACCTATTAGCAGTGACTTCATTTCCATGAGTAATCATGTGAACATTAACACGGACTATTGAAATAAACACTGCCGGACAGCAGAGCGAAAGCAGGGATGGCAGGAAGTATTTTCCAATCATGGAATTTGTCGACCTGCTTAAAACCACCAGATCGAAGAGTCATTTCTTAGTGAATGTTATCGACGTGTTTTGCCTTTTTGGAAGGCGATATTCTTCTTCGGTTTTAAACTAGGGTGCTATTCGTGGAGATCATGCTTATTTCAAAGTCAAAGTAGATAGTCACGTTTATTTGGATGTATTTAGTTTTGTCCTCGTTTATTCCTCGATACTAAGCAGCAAAATCAACTCGGATTAACATTTGCAACAATTAAAGCTAAATAACTAAAAAACAAAGAACATCGTTTAAACTTACCCTATCCCAGATATATAGGAACACATGAAACGCACAGTATGGTACCCAAATTGACATAAGAATAATCCAGCCAGTCCGACTGATCTGTTGTCTTGTGACAGCCCAGCCTTTGGCCAACAATAATAATATCAGCATAAACGATGTCTGTAAACGTAAACACACAGATAATGCCAATTTAAACAAATGCAGACGACTCAATTACAAACTTACTCTGCTAAAAATATCCAAAATATCTCCCGCCGCCTCCACATCAGGTTGGCCGATGCCATTCAATGCAAAGTATATCAAGTGTGTGGTTATGAACGCCAAACTAATAAACTCACTTATCAGGCTGATTGTAAAGAGTTTTGTCACCGGGTGCTTCTGCAGTCGTACCGCATAAATTTGCATCGGTATGAGTACAAGATAAACCAGCAAAAAAATCAAATACATTTCGAGCAGATTCTGTTGATCAAAGGAGAACTGAAAGGTCAGTGGATGTGATGCGGATTGATTGGGATTGCCATTCACAAGACGAATATCATAGTTGATTGTGTGCGTATTGCGATCGGTTGCGGGTACACGATTGCTTAACCTGGTCGGGTCATATGGATGCCATTGGCATGTTGACCGATTGCGGTAGCATGCAACCATTGCCATGTACCAGAACCTAGAATGAAACATGAAAGAAAATTAAATTAAAGCAACAAAGCTGCAATCAATATCGGTTTGCTTTCTCAAGGCCTTACGAAATCGCTATATAAAGATCCTGATCATGTTTTGTCGATAACCGGAAAGTAGTGTAAAGAAAAAAAAAACGTAAATGCTTCGACAACAGTAATCATATCTGAACAAAGGATATAAATTATTTATAAAGATCTCTTTGTAGGCGGTGCACTGGATGTCTTAAAAAAAGTCAAAAATATGGATGCAATGTCATTATAATATTTAAATCCATATTCTTTAGCCTCGGACAAATTACTGCCGGATTAAGTGTTCTGCTTTGCAAATGGTTTTGGCAAGGTGGCCTTGACCTTAGCATATCATTTGCGGCGCCTCTGATATCCAATTGGCATCGATATCATTTTTCTCGGCACTTGCCTATCAACGTTAACACTTCGCACAGTATTTCTTCGTTGGTGTGGCGTTTAGATATCCGTATTCGTATCTTGACTGCAACAAGGTAATGGTCGAAGTCTGTATTAACATCTCGGTAGGAGTTGTCGAAAGGCTATGCTATTACTTTTATTATAGTACTAGGTACTATTGTATCAATGGGGAAAGGTTTATCTAAGAGATGTGCAGCCTTCCTGGTGAAGGTTAAGAAGTCCTTAATGGCACAGTGCACAATATCTGCTGGTGTACAAGTCTCTCTATAATAGACACGTTTTCTCAACCAATGAAAAGCCGGGCAGTCACAGAAAATGTGTTCAGAGGTTTCGACATCCTCCAGACGGAATCTACATTGTGTTTCCGGACAGAGGTTCATTTTGTTCAATTGAGCGCAGTAGCCCAATTGACTGTGCAGTAGGGTTCTGGTTGACAGAGAACAGATTCGAAACCAACCCTAGCTAGTTTGTCTGTATGTTCGTTGCCTGCAATACTCTGATGACCCAGTACCCCACCCAAATTTGATCTTGTTGTGTTTGGATAGGGTTTGTGACAACGTTATTGGACGCTAAAGCTAGTATCACAGATAACCGCCTTGTCTTTTTTATATCTTGAACTTACTTCAATGACGTGAACAGCTGTGGGTATTTGTGGCAGTATGTGTAAATCTGAAAAATTATCGAGATCTGCAAAAAGTGCTCCGAATCGAAAAAAAGATTGATTTTTTTTCCCAATGGAACGCGAAAAGTGATTTAGATCAAAAAAAAGATTGATTTTTTGTCCCAATGGAAAACCAAATAAATCTCTTTATTCTAAAGGTTTGACGCCGATGTTGGAAATATTTTCCAGATGAGAGCATACATTCGTTACTCCCATATTCGCATCAACTTTATGGGTAGCCAATGACAGCTCGTTTCTTCAACAAGCTGCAGCAGAATACAGATACTCTTCCTTTTTATTCAATGACATTCTAACCTAATTATTTTATCTAAACGTTCTATTGGAGTTTGTTATCTGATGTCAAATCTATTTGGCATGTTGCATCGTCATAAATGTCAAACCCTTAACAGTATCAGTAGTATCAGTAGTCAAGGCTATTTCCAAACACTATTTAAGGATGTGGTGTTATCTATCTCATTGAATGACAAACGGATGACTTCCTGTCTCAATATAAAAACTTTACCTTCAGATACCGATAAGAGCATATGAATGTAACACACTATCAGGTTCCAGTTTATATCAACTTATTCTGTAGTATTCTGGACCGTGTAATGGGGGCCTTATCATTCGATTAACATCCCTAGCAGATCTTGTCTTCGTAATTTCTTTTTGCAGCTCCCATTTATTTGCAGTTTACAGAAACGTTTCTAAAATATGTAGTTCATATCTAGCAAGAAAGCAGAAACATGTGCATTGATCGCTCAGACACGTTTCATGTTTATATTTCAAGAGAAGTCTTATCTTAACTCATTGTCTCCCATAATTCAACGTTTAATATAGCAATAGCTTTCTTTGACTGACAGCAGCCAACAACAAAGGCACATCGCAGCTTATCTTATCTTTGCTGCTTAATTAAGATAAAGAAGCGTATAAATAGATAGAAAACTCAATTAAAACTAATTATTTTAAGATGCTTGTCATTCTCCAATATGTTGCTACAAAATACGACAATGTGTGCCAAAATGTAGCTTGCGTTACGGTACCCTGCATGATCGTGTGCACACGATTGTTTGTTTTCGATTACAACGGCTGCTTACAGCACGTGTCCCTGATATTCGCGCTCAATCGCTAATCAAGCAATTTGAGTTATTTAATGAATTTTTAACATTTGTTGTCTAGTCGGAAATTGTCGTCGATTTTCTCTTTCTGCAAATGCGGGTTCATCTGCTAAAAGTTCCTAAATGCTTCAATCATATGGAATTGAAGTATTTTTAGAAGTGCAGTGACATTGAAAAGTCAGCACTTGATAAACCTAGACATGCAGTCGTTTGCAATATAACATATACCTACGTAGGTATAATATATACTGCCAAATGCAAGAGAAACTCTTGTTCTCATCACCTCTTTAAATTGTAAGATAATTTTATAATGAAAATAGAAGCGGTGGTTCAAATTTGATGGTATCAGCGGCACGTAACTTTCAAGATCACATTGGAAACTTTAGTCGAAGACCTTAAGAGAAGAAAATATGCATGATAAAGAGAATTGTACTTCGACTGGATTGTTATGAAATAAGTGACCCTAAATCAGTAACAATAGACGACAAAAAAAAGAGCTAATAGACGGATAATAGTCAGATCAAATTGCGATTCAAAGAAGAGTAAGTCAAGGATGCATTTTATTAGCCACGCTTTTCAACGTGTACTAAGAAGAAATATTAGACGAAGTAGTCACAAGAGGATCAGGAGTAAATGGAGTCAACAAAAACAACATTAGTACAAGAAACGAATTGATTACTTTCACACTTAGAGCGGGGCTCTTAATCGTATACTGAACATTTTTACTGCTCTGGTGCAGTTCGACTGATAGAAAATCCAGCACTTGGGTACATCGAATCAAATGCAGCTGGCGCACTAAGTCTGCCAGGGAGATCGACAACTAATAGTCCACATTTCCAGCATTATTTTCTAACATATAGGTATCTGTGGAATTGACAACAACTTATAATAATTAAAGTGATAGACTTATGGGGGTCTTTTCTGGGAGAACATGAATGCTGCTATCTCGGCTGTAGCTTGGCGACTATTTTTGGCTAAACTTCAACGCGTCCGTGTTTTGAAATGTGATGGTAGCCCGCTGTCAAGAGAAAGTCTCGGTGGGCTCGATTATTAGTTAACTTAGCTAGTATGTATGCAAGACTGGACTATGCCAGCTTAAAAAAAGAATCAGTACGTAGAATAAAAAGCAAACGAATTATACCTAATTATCTTACCCATGTATTACATCGTGGAATGGGACTTTAAATTGTCTCATTGAACAGCTGGTTTACCAACAATGAACCAATCATTTCTTTTAAAAATCGTTATAACCTGGTACATTATACATTTCTCAATTGTAATTGGTTTAGTCCACTTTTCTGAACTGCCAAATCATGAATCTCTTACCTACCATCTTACACCATCCCCACTTTACTTTCAAAAAGATTTGACAAAAGAAAACAAAAAACGATTGTGATAGGCAGGTAACTGGACCACAAATGGTCAATAATATATACGCTCTCCACTTACCTGGGTTGTGTAAGATCACTTATGACATAGGTAAACTGATATCCAGGCACCACGTTCGATGGACTATCCTCATCCGAACACAGTCCTCCGTTGGGACATGGAATTTTCCTCAAGTAATCCGCTTTCGCATGCAAATTGCATTCACTATCGTAGGCAAGATTCTGTATGCGGGCGAACATTCTCTCGCACGCTATCCCGCGGTCAAAGTAACTGCGATTGCCATAGAATTCCAGAAAGCTGGACCGATCCAAAACTGCCAACGTCACAGGCGCATTAAACGAGTCTTCCGATGTGATATTCCCATAGATGTAGCCAAAGGAGTCGCGCTGCGAATGGGTCTCTGCTTTTTGGAATCCAAACTTTACGATGAACTTGAAGAATTCATCAGTGTGAAACTCGCCAATGATACGAGTGCCCTCACAGAGGGTCAGACACGATTCTAGGATGAAAATGAACGCGAGAAAGTAGAAAATTTGTTGTGCGAATTGTGACATTTTTTCACTATAAGATGGTTTAATCGCTTGTTTTTGCGAAGGGGCGGTTTCCTTCGTGGAAAGTTTTCCTTTTCTTTTTTTATCTGATTAGCACACACACTTCTCGCGAAAATTATTTTTTTCTGTTCCGCATTTAGAATTATTATTTGTGGCGTTCGCTTTTTTCTAATTTTTAAACTTGAGGCGATAACATTATGCACTTTTTTCATGCAGTTGTGGGATAATCCATCAACCATCGAATACAAAACACAAGCAGAAAGGAAAATGCATTGCTTTTGCTTTGCGCTGGGTGGGAGATAAAGTGGATGGACAAAATTTAACGCCTTCTGTCAAAAATTCAGTTCTTCGTTCGTCGAGTGTGATTTTGATACGATTGTCTCGCTCACACTATTTTGTTTTGATGATGAGTTTTGGTTGGTGTACAGTTGTCAGTGGTGAATAAAAACAGATGTGGGATTTTATACGGGATATTTGGTGAATTTAAAGGACGCCATCTTGAAATCGCAAGCCGTTTGATTTGAATTGGGTAGATAGGTATTTTATGACGATGTTAATTTTTGTTCAAATTAAAATAGAAATTTACTACAATTGGAGAAATGAAAGAAATTTTATTTCTACAAGTATATAATTTTTAATTTATTATCCCCTTATTAATAAACGCTGCGTAAAAGTTATTAACTCGTTATTCAGCAGTTACGTCAAATTTTTTTATGCTATCTGATGTCTACTAGCTAACTAACTCGTGCACATTTGTTTATTAATACGGGGGTTAGTTATTAATACCTAACAGAAATCAAGGGTGTTCTAAAATGCTCAAATTGTCAGCTTGACAGCTGACTGTTCAAAGATATCGGAAATGGTATCCTGTCCCTGGATGACCGCTGCAAAATTCTTAAAAGTCACAAGAAAATGGCCAATACGAGAAAAGAGTGTCATTTCTGAATTCTGAAGCTCTTTTGCAAATAGAATTGTTGAACGATATTTAACAAGGTTTCAAGTTTTTTTTTTATTTTTGGGACGAATGGAAGGGATCTAAAAAATCTAAAAATTGAGAAGCTCTTTCATGAAAGTTATATAGCTAAATATGTCTAAAAAAAAGATTTAAGATTTTTTGTGATTTAAGCCCGTATGACACTACATTTTTTTTGCATTTTTTCACACTTTTTAAATGAAACTAGAGCAGTACGAAACATTAGAACGAGAATTCCCGGTAGGAGTGAGTGCGTACACACCAGCTTCATTAATGTGGATATGTCAAAAAAAATACATTAAAAATGTATTCAAATCACATTTTTCAGCTTAAACAAAAATAAAAGCAATAATGAACTCTCATTTTTCTTACATGTGCTTGACTTGTAAGAGAAATATTGAATTTGTCGTCATTTTTGTGCATTTTACATTTTTATCAGTAGGTAGGTACCATAAACTAAGTATGAAATAGACTGACAGCTTTACTACGTCTCACCGATTCCCCTCGCAATTTTTTTCAATATAAGCCCCTCCCTCCCGCTCGCAATTTTACTGTCTCTGTGAATACGTGTGAATTCAGCAGTGTTCCTACATCGTTGTATCTCTACCTTTTTGAGGGAATTTAATATTTTCGAAAAACTTTTTGTTGACCATGAATATAAACGCACTAAATGCACATAAAAAGAAGATTTGCCTATAGCAACAATTTCTAGTACCAAAAAATAATCATTAAAGTGTTAGCAAACTGCGATTTTTATACTGAAGATTAATTATTTTGATTTTTGTCCGAACAATACAAATTTTACTTTTATTTAATATAAGTTTAGTGAACAAGGAAAATGAACACACTTCGTACTTCGTGGGAAAAATAAAGAGAGACGTCTAAGAACACTGACTGATAGTTTGTGTGTTTGGTGATTTCTGTCTGCTGATGGATGCGTTCTGAGAGTTCAAATTCGTTGTTTTATTTCACAACGAATACACGCCCATATTCTACAAATTGTATAATAACGAATGTAATCAATATAAATAATAAAGGAAAAAATTCATTCGCTCAAATAAAATATTTTTGTTCCTATAATTATAATTGAGTCTGTTTTCGTTTATTGTTTTTGGCGAAAAATTACTCCGCAGTAATGTCCGAAGAATTTAAAAAGAAGAATTGATAACGAATATTAAGATTTGAAATATTTTTTAGTAATGATCTTTTCGTAAAAATTCCGTTTAATTGCGGAAAACAAAAAAAAATCATACGAATTACCTACATCACATTCAAAATGTCTGATTACTAGATGTTTCATTATTAATAAAGCCCGTATGACACAAATTTTTTTTTTTTTTCATTTTTTCTGCTTTTAAAATGAAACTAGAGCAGTACGAAAAATTAAAACTAAATTTCCCAATGGGAGTGAGTGTGTACACACCAATTTTATTAATGTAGACACATCAAAAAATGCATTCAAATTATATTTTCCAGCTGCTGGCAGCTTATTTTGACATTTTAAGATTATATGAAAATAAACGTTTGAAAATTTGCGGCTTTCTTAATACACCTATAGTCTCTTTTACACAACGCTGACTTTTCAAAACATTTAAATAGGCAGAGGAATCACTAGCGAATATTCAAGAAAAAATGTGAGGGAAAAATTAATAGAAAAAGTGACGAAATTCAAATATCAATAATGATAACATTAAAAAGAAATCGGACGGTGATAAATTAATTGCAATAAGTATTTTGTTATTACATACGCCGGAAAAGAACTCAAGAACAAACAAAAATTGGCAATGAATTGAAATTTTATCTTTTGACTAATATAGTTTCGTTGTTTACAACAATTGTTTATATCGTGGTGTTCTAAAATAATATAATAACTTGATACCAACGAACAAATAAGCAAGTCGAATATTTGTATATAATTATGCTTTAATGACGTTCAAAATATAACTAACGAATTCGAACAGGAACTAAGAACAACTTTAATTTGCCCAACACAGCCGCAACACACGATAATGAAATGACCCCCCACCTCAGGTTATCGACATCCGGTCTAAACCGGAAGAGTGTAGGCTGGTTTTTTGTCAAGTATGAGTGAGTCCCTTTGATTAACATTGGCACTAATACATGAATTCAAACTGGGCTACATCAAGGTCAAATTCAGCTTGTAGGCAATTTCTCTTTTTTGGCTGAAGCTGTCAGTCTATTTAATAGTTAGTTTATGCTGTCAGTCTATTTAATAGTTAGTTTATGGTAGGTACTTGCCGGTTGAAATACTCTGAGATGTTTTTGACCAAGAAATAAACTACTCGTTGCAATTTATTTTGCAAATTTTCCCTTTCTCTGTCATTTTTGATGAGAACGCGTAACTGCGGCCAATATAGGTACACAGGTACACACTATAAAAAAATTGACATTTCACCATTTGCGCTGGACGTCTACCACTTCTTGTGAAATATTCCTTTCAGTTAAAATTTCTCAATCGAGCGCAAAATTACCCGGTGCATTGAGAAAAAAAAAAAACCTGACAAAGGAAATCGTTCAAACGTTTACAAAATAAAAATAAATAGTGTAATTGTGATTAAATTTGTAATAAGGTCAGTAAAATAGCAATTTAGATATTGTTTTTATAATAATAAAAGTATTGTATCATTTCTTTAATTATTGTAGTACGGAAATAACTAGCGCCTAATGTCACTTTAACGATAAAAATGTTGATCGACCACCTACTTTGCAATCACTAAAATTTCAATACAAATGATGAAATGATCATCGTCTACTAAGTAAAAAGAAGAACCCAGCTGTCAGACTAATAATTATCAGCTATGTACACCTATGTAGGTGCTGCCATCTGCCACATAGTAAGAAAAATGAACACCCTTTAGATGTTGCGTCATGATTGATCTTCCCTCCAACTAATGGGTATTTATAAAATCTTGTACTATTTGTTTTAAGTTGAACTTTGTTTCTGATTACTGTTAGGTTAGTTTCTAATTAGTAAACTATTACCGAAATTACGTACAATAGCTAGTTTTATATATACAAGGTGGCGCAAAAATAACCTTCGGATGTTTTTTTGGCTGTAATTTAAAAAAAAATTAAAAACTTTGATTCTTCTTGTGGATTATTTTTATTTGGTCTCTTAATTTTTTTTACATCAAGTCGAGAATATGATGTCATGTAAATGGCCGCCGCCACAGTTGATTGTCATTTAAGCCCTTTTTATGGCATTTTCCATCACTTTGGCCAAAACTTCCGGCGGTAGGTCCTCACATTCTTGACGGATATTGTCTTTAAGAGCTGCAAGAGTCTGAGGCTTGTTGACAAAAACCCGCGACTTCAAAAAGCCCCACAAAAAGAAGTCTGGAGCGGTCAAATCAGGCGATCATCACTCATGATTATTTTTGATGAAAAATCATCTTCCTCTTGGTGGTGATTAAGGATGGCTTGAGCGTATGTTAGACGCGATTGGCGGTCAGCAGCTAACAGCTGATGCACCGTCTGGACTTTGTACGGAAACATTTTCAAATCTTGTACCAAAATTCGCTGTAAAGACCGTCGAGTGATACCCATTTGCGTGGCATGTCGTCTGGTCGATGTCGACGGCGCTTCCATGACATCTTCGGCTACGGCAGCAATATTATCTGCAGAACGGCTACTCCGGGGTCTGCCACGCCTGGCAGCATCTCGTGTTGTGCCAGTCTCTTCGAGGCGAGCGGCTAAACGTCGCAGTGTTTCACCAGTAGGCGTTGGACGGCTAGGAAATCTGCGACGAAATTCACGTTGTGCCAAAGTCACCGACCGATTATTGCTCAAGTAAATAGTCACCAATATTCCGCGTTCTGGAGCAGTGTAGCGTAACATTGTTTATTAACGTGTATTTTGCATGTGTTTACTACACAAATGTCAAAACAGAACTGACATTAGGGGCCAATCGCAAAATTTATAGCATTTTAGGAGGATTACTTTTGCGCCACCTTGTATAAGGTGGGCCCAAAGAGATCACCTTATTGGAAGATGCTCTTATTTTTGCAAATGGCCGCCAATGTCAAAATGTTTCGACATTTGTTGACTAGACAGATGTAGAATACAAGTGAATGGACCGATACACTCCCCAAGAACGCGGAATAACCGTGTCTATTTTTTTGCGTAACAAATCGTCTGTATTGTTGGCGCAACGCGAATTCCATCGCCGATTCCACGGACGTCCGACACCGACTGCACAAACACTGCGCCGTTTGGCCACCAACCTTGAAGAGTATGGGACCACATGAGACGTTGCCAAGAGTGGCCGGCCCCGGAGCGCCCGTTGGGACGAGAATATCGCCGCAGTTGACGAGGATGTCGAGCTGTCGCCGAAAACATCGACTAGACGCCGTGCCTCGCAATTAGCTATCAGCTGGTCGTCCCTAAGGCGAATTTTGGTCAAAGACTTGCGCATGTTCCCGTACAAAGTCCAGTCCGTGCATCAGCTGCTACCCGTCGACCGTCAAACTCGTGTAACCTACGCCCAAGCCATCCTCAATCTCGAGGACGAAGTGGACGATTTTTCGACCAAAATCATAATGAGCGATGAGGCTCATTTCCACCTCAGCGGGTACGTGAACAACAAAACTATCACTTCTGGGGCACCGAAAATCCATGAGTAATGCACGAGGAGCCATTACACCCGCTCAAAATTACTGCATGGTGCGCTGTTCACGCTGAAGGAGTCATCGTGCCATTTTTTTTCGAGAGCGCCGCTGGTCAAACGACAACAGTGGGCGGTGCGCGCTAAAGGGCCATGTTAACCGAGTTTCTTTTTGCCGCAATTGGACGAATTAGGACAAGAGGACATGTGGTTCCAACAGGATGGAGCTACGGCACACACTGCGCGAGCCACAACCGATATTCTAAAGGCGGCGTTCCCGGGTCGCCTCATCTCTCGTTTTGGCGATTTGCACTGGCCCGCAAGATCTCCCTATTTAACCGTTCCAGACTTTTTGAATTTTCGAAACCCTAGAAGCCCTCAAGGACAACATTCGACACGAGTGCGAGAATCTGTCGTCCGAAGTTCTCGCCGAAGTGAAAAATGCCATAAAACGAGCCCGTATGGCAATCAATAATGACGGCTCCCATTTGGCCGATATCATCTTCTCGACTTGACCAATAAAATTCCAAAGATTCAAATAAAAATAATCAAAAAACAGAATTGAAGTTTTTCATTTAAAAAAAAAAGAGAGCCAAACAACATCGGATGACTTCTTTTGGCCCACCTTGTATTTACCACATTAGCCGGTTTTCAATTCACTAGTAATGAGTGCTTTGAGCATATTGACATACTATAATATGTGGACTGCTAATGTCTGTTCAGACCGTAGACTGTCTGTAACAGGGAGCATATCTACGCAATTAGAAGAATAAAATGAATAAGTAACGACCTACAAAGCTTGGCAGTAAAATCATTAATTTTCCAAAGATTTACATCTTTCAAAAATAAAGCGGTTCATCTCCTGCAGACGAGGCAATTAAATACCAGTATCCACAACAGTTATAGCTATCAGCCAAAAATAAACTATTCTACCTAGTAGTTATTGACCTACTGAATCAGGTTGTATGGCCTCATTATTGACCGCAAAAAAGGAGAACATTTTTTTCACTCTCACGAAGCCTTTCCGAAAAAAAGAGAAAAAAAAACAAACGAATACAACGCACGCATGTAATTAAGGGTTTCTCCCAGCGATAAAATTTCGAGTGTCGCGTTCACTAAAAATCTATACTCCATCTTATTGGGGTCAAGGATTCATAACCGGTCACTACTGTTGTACACTAATCTATAGCCCCTTTCAAGAACTGTGCCACAGACTGCGAACTGGATAGGGAAATTCCAAAAATGTTTCTCGTTTCAAATCTCGTGAGCTCTGCGAGTCCTTTGGCATTGATTTTGCTGGTCTTTAGTGGTCGGCATTTTTTTCGTGAAGTGGGGGTTAATTTAAATTGCTTGCTGTACCTACACAAGCTCACAGTGAAAAAGCAAACAGCAATCGCAATAAATTACAATTGAAAGGAAACGTACCATAAAACATTATTAAGAGCCCCCCCTCCAAATGTGGTGAGGAGGAAGTTGTCGCCGTTGTTGTTGTCGTCATCGATGCTTGATACTTTAGGGCAATGGCCAAAATTAAAATGTTCGCGAATGCTTTCAATTTGGATGGTAATGCGTTTTCGCAACGATGATGTTAGGGACTTATTTGCAAGCATGATTGCCCAGTGGTTTCCAATTACTCATACATATGGCCTTTGAAAAAGACCAATTCTTGTAGCATGTTTGTTTGTTGACCAATTAAGCCGTTTTGGAGGCTTATGGGATCGCCATTTGGCATTGTAATTGATTGGATATTTGTTGGTTGGAACTTTCTGGGTGTGAGAGTATTTGATTATTTTAAGTAGATTAAAGAAGGAAAGCAATAAGGATTACGTGTAAAAACCACCAGTGGGTGCGCTCTGCTTGCAGGATAATGCCAATTACGAAGGAGTGGAGGCGAAATGATTTTAGAATTTTGTTGCATGTCCAATAATGGTTTCTTAATATGTTCCGGCTAAGAATAATATGAAAGAAATTGCATGGCTCACGTTTGACCAATGCCCATATAGGATTGGCTGTCGGTTTTGTTCTGGGTATCTGGGTCAAAAGGATTCGTTCGTGTAATTTAATACGAAATAATGTGCAATTTAACCAATTAAATGATTGAAATTGAATCGCTTGGAATGCAAATGATATTCGAACGTTTTAAATAAATTAGAGTTGAACGCCAGTGTGTTTCGTGATCCCAAAGCAAAAACAAAAAAAATATTCGATGCAGCAATAGCAAAGGGTTTTGATATTTTTCAGTGAGGGTAACGAAGTGCATAGTAACTACAAGAAACGTTTTTTGTCGTGAAATATTTTATTTATTTATTTGTTTGTCAACAAAGTACAAAGCCTTTTTTATCCGACTGGATACAGGGAGGGTTATGTCTTTCGCGCATATCCTATATCCGTTAATACGTGACGCCCTGTAGCCTAAACGGCTTGACCGATTTTGAAGAGTGAAGTGTCATTTTAATCGTATTCTTTCCCGGAGTGTCGTAGGTTACAAGATCAAAAACATTTTGTGGTTTTATGAAACCACGGAGCAAGTGAAACTTTCTTAAACATTTAACTAAAAATTTTCGGAAAATTATTCGGCTTAGAGTGTTAAAATTGCGTTCTTAATCTTAACTTAAAAATTGGAAAATGGGAATGATAATGGGAAATCAATAGTAGACAAAATATAAAAATATAAATTTTAATTTCAATCTACGTATTAAAGTACGGAATACATAATAAATACAATCATAGATAGACGCATATTAAAAACTGAAAAAAATACTTATTTAAATCATTGAATCATTTCGAATATTCATATGAAATGAGTTAAAGTAAATTAAAGCACTATTAAAATTTTTAACGGTACGATCATTTTAAATAGTAAGAAATATTTGTTTGGGGCTAAAAAATGGTCTCTAATAATTGATTTGTTAACTATTAACAATCTTTTGAAATACTTACAAATCCTTCTATGAGTGCATAAACAATAATATGCACCGCAGAGAGTTCTAATAATTTTGTTAAACTCACAATAAAAATTTAACTAACTCACCAAGAACCTTTTTCCTTTCACTATAACATTACAATCGAACGAATAAGGCTGAATGTAAGGCGAGGTACGACGGGAAAAAGTAATGACCGAACATTTACTAACAAGTAATTAGAGCAACACAAAAGAGGGTTTGGGTATGTGCATTCAATCTATCAAAACTTTTCGCATTATTGTGTGAAGAGTATATTTTAAAATCATCACCAAACTACCTACAGGATATTAAAATGTGGAGCAAATTTGACAACATCATTAGCGAATAAAATAAATTAGAGTGGGCCAATGTGACTTCATTGTGGGATCGGCATCGACCTGCTTACACTCAGATATGTCTCTCACTAATAACAAAAATTGTAAAAAAGAGAAGATTAGTAACAGTGGATATGTTTTTTTTTACAAAATTATCTTGGTTATTGCAAATATAATAAAAATCTTTCAAAATACGATATTTCCGAACTGCGTACAGGCAAATGTTTTTACATTTTGACATAGGTACCAATGTAAATTTAGTGAAAACTTTGATATTTGTTAAAAAATACCTATAATAGTTTTACAAATAATAGTGTTTTCTGAACAGCTTTTTAAAACCATAATAAAAATTCGAGTGTCTCCATCGAGTGACTTCTTATTAAGACACTGGACGATTACAATTTAATTATGGTCAACATAATTCAAAGGAAACAGTAGTGCCCAGTCTAATTCTCTGGGCTTAAGGCACTTTCCCCTTTCACAGCAACAAACTTTGCTCTTTTCGACTCCGTTTAACTTCGGAACTAATAGAGCCAAAAGCTTGAACTAAGTATTAGCTAAGCTTAAAAAGGTTTACTTCAGCAAATTTTAACTCTGTAGTTTTAGTTGTACCCAAGATGCAGGGCTAACAAAATCAAAAAAAACTGCAAATGAACAACTCACTCCCTCACTAAAAGATCATAAAACTTATGAAGCACTTCCTGCCATCCTAGAATTTTTATACCCTCCACAGGAAGGTATATTCACTTTGTCATTACATTTGTAACGCCAAGAATCAGTGAATCAGTGCCCATGTACTGTAATTTTCACATCGATATATTTATCACAAAAACGATATGAATAGAAAGAAAATGCTCCTGAGTTAAATAAAAAAAAACATCGATACTTTTTAAGCATTTTTTTCCATTCATATTGTTTTTGTGATAAATATATCGACATCGATATCGAGCCATATCCGTCTGTCTGTCTGTTGAAAGCACGATAGCGCCCAAAGTAACTGACGTAGGTAAATAAAATTTGGTGAAAGGACTTATTTTTATCGGCGTCAGGTTGGTATTGAAAATGGTCTATGTCGGTCAGGTAGTTCTGGTACCTCCCAAAACCAATATTGGACGTATGTGTCTCTCCGTCTATTGAAAATACGATAGCGTCCAAAGGAAACAACCTGGGCGAATGAAGTTTGGTGAAAGAACTTCTGTTTATCTTCGTTAGGTTGGTATTAAAAATGGGCTGTGTCGGTTAAGTAGATCTTGTACCTCCCATACAAAACCAATTTTTAATAACTTGTATGTAGTGGAGGGTATTAAAGCATCGGCCAGGCCGATGATAGCACTTTTACTTGTTTTAAGATTCAACCTTCTTAAACTATGAACTTGGCATACCAGTTTTATATCGGAGAATTTTGCCCTTTTTTACATTTATGTTTTTGCTCTAATACTGTCTATTACATTTTAAATCAACCAATTCCACCTAGACCTAACCAACTGTTCTCTTTGAACTGGATAGGTTGAGTATGTTGTAGAGTTAGTGACATAAATATGATAAGGTTATTAAAGCTGGTACTTAGTCATTTTCGAATGATAGTAACTAGAATCTTGCTAAATTGTTGTATATTGAATTTGATTTCCGCCGGCTTTTGTAATTAATTATTGTAATTATTGACGAAGTTTCCAGCTTTAACACGAGCAATACCGTGCGTGCGGATGGACAATTCGGGCTGCTGTCAAAATCAAAAATATTCTAGAAAATATAGAATTCCCAATGGAGACACGATAGTGACACAACCCTATACACACGCATTCTCTGATTTCGATTTTTGCAAATATTTTTATATGCATAATATTCCTATTTTTAGCCGGCTATTTTTTAACAGTACAAGCCAAAAAAAAGTAATTTTATATACCTATTTAATGAATCTATAAGTCCTTCCTACGTCCAAGTTTCTGACCGTTAACGTATTTTAAATCTTCGCTGAAGTCTTATAGAGCTACTGTCTAACGGACAACATCAGTAAACATATTAATTATATAAAAAAAAATGGTAGTTGGCTAATTTCCTGGCTATGAGCTAATTTGCCTTTTTGTGTGAAAACTATGAAAATCGCATTTTTTGCAATGGCAATACAATAAACCTATCGTACAAGGTGACTAATATTATTGTTAACAATGGTTGGACGTTCCATAGGTAACTAAACTTTTTTTGCTCTCTGTAATCCAAGAAACTTTTGCTTGGCGTCGAGTAAGTCAAGTTGAAAGTTCGAAAATAAGCATAACGCACAGTTTTAAAAAAAAAGTGATGTGTGTTTGATCAAAGTACCAGATTTACAAAAAAAAATGTAATTGTAGATATAGATTGTGGCCAAAGAACATCTCACAAAAATGTATGCCTTTTCTTCCCAAAATTATCCAAAATTTTATGACGAGCACAAATGGTTGAATTGAGGAACTCTCTCATTAGAGTTATACTCTTGAGTCTTGAGTCTTGAATGTTTGTCAGACGTTGGTGGAGAGGTGGCGTAGTGGGATGTAATTTGAGTTTTCCGAGCATTAAGCCTACAGTCCACCACACTCACCACCTAGCCACTGTGCCCACAAACATATTATTATGTACACAACAATATCTTACTATCCGAGCAATTCCATTGATATAGAGAGAAAACAATAATGGTCTGAGGATAGAGCTTTGTGGCACTCCGTTGGATACTATAAGGAAAGGAGATTTTTTGACCGAAAACGGAAAACGAAATGAAACCCGACTGGGAAATTACAAATGCTTTATTTTCCTTAAAAAAAAAAACAATTTTGTGGTAAACTGTACATAGGTACAAATCACATCTATTTGCCGGAGTTTTTCGTTATTATATAAAAGTACATTTAAACCTGCCACCATTGCGAAACCATTAAAACAAATAGTTCTTAATTAATCAACTATCCACTCTGTATGTTACCTTCGCATGATATTTGATTATTAGTCTCTTCAACAATGAGTACCATATCGTACAAAATTCCCGCTAAATTTTAATGAATTCCAAGAAAGTCTAATAAAGCTACCACCACCAGCACCATTCTATGTACAATGACCAAGTCGCAAAATGCTGAAATTGAGAAGATTTGTAATCCTTTTCATTATTCAAAAATGCAATTTTGTTAATTTTCTTCGCGCTTTCTCCTTTTCGCATATACTCACCCATAAATAGCAGGCACATGAGTATGTACAGGTGCACCGCATATTCGTTAGCAGCAACAATATCCTATGCGCTAGCCCGAAATATTCTACCGAACGTTATAGGAGAGCAGAAAAGTCCTGCTGCAGGCAACCAGGATAACCCGGTAAGAGCTATTTCGGTGCACTGTATGTATTCGAAAAAGAAAACACTTTTCATGTCCAAGGCGAATTTATGTCAACCGGAAGTAGGTTTACTGACCCATGGCGGAGTTTTACCTACTTCGTAGAATGGATATGGATAAACCCATATATGTGTAGGAACCACATGGCGAATGAGTGTTTTTTTTCCTGCGCGCTGCAAAAAGGAAAGAAAAAGGATTCTTATACAACAATAATCGGATTGTACAACGTGCGGTGTCGGTCGTTAGTATATATTGTTGCTATGTACAGATCGCGTGGTCAGCGTTTCCTTTGAGTTGAGTTTTCGTTTTCGGTATTCGAGTTGGGACAGTGGGCGTGAGCCTGCGGAAGGAGGCCAACTGATTGAGGTTGACCATTTGAGTATTCAAATAAAGAACTTATCTGTTCAACAATGGGTGGCGATTGCTGCGACTAATGAAAATGTTTACTAGTTTTGCATTTTTTCTCACATTTTGATGTGTTTGTTTCTTTTCGCGAGAATGTGTGGAGCGCCTTCATTTTGAATTGCAAGAAGTTGTATGCTCGCTGCACTAAATCAGAGTACCTACCTAACGTAGTTGCACATAGTTGTTCATTGAAAAAAAAAAAAATGCTTAAGTAACATGTTGTGAGAATCACTTCATTAGAGATCGAGTTTTGTGATTATAGGCATTTTTGCATTTTAAATTGCCGTCAACGGTGAGCACAGCGGAGAATCGGGTTCTGAGTGCGAGTAGTGAGTATTTTATTTCCTTCGTGTGGTAGAAAATCTGCTGCTGGATATGCTGCGGTTCAATGTACTTCCTAAAATGCGCCATATTTCACAAATGTCATTTGAAATGTAAATTTCACATGAAAAATGTGACATATGAACATCTTCTGTAATTTGTTAATATAAATAAAATCAAAGATAAATTGTTGGTTATATTTGTTTAAGGCGTGTTGAACCCGACTTAATGTATTTCCAAAGAGGAATCCCGTAAGAGAATGGTGCAACAGGTACAGTGCACAGTAGAACCGGGGCGAAACTTCTATCAGCCAATTGTTCGTCTCTTCCATATTGGCTTAATTTTTGGGCAAAAAAAAGGATCATCTTTTTGTCGAATCCAGAGATTTGTACTCTTGGATATAAAAGAATGTTAACCTAAGCTCCTCAACTAAACATTTGACCACAGTGAAGTTTAGAAAACTATTATGTAATGTCTAACGGATGCATTGCGTACTCCAATGTACGATGCTTCCATCTTTATGCAATCAATGCATTTGATCTGTTGGGAGGTCGTTACTCAACGCATTGCTCTTTGATGTAAGAGCTCGTATTCTTTGTTGAATATAATTATGATTGTGCCGTTTACTTCTATTTTGCATTGTTAGTGCATAGAATTTTTAAAAAAACTACGACTCAAAATTTTTTTTTGATAAAAATTTCCGATATGTCCTGTTGCACAATCTAATAGGTAACGAAATAACTCAGTAAACTTAGCAATATCTGATTCCAATATTCCTTTGTAGGTAACTGCAGTCTGGTCTTAGCTCAACTGCTTCATAATAACTGATAATACCTCAGGCTACTGCTCCAACTACGTAAATCATGAAAGTATACATAGGTTACACGTGATAACCATAACCATAAACTTATTTTCATCCATGAAAATAAACACTCGCCAGTCATTCTTAAGTTTACTCTGGCGTATAGTCCATATTACGATCTTAAGCAAATTTGCAGTCGAAGTTGCTAACGCAAAGCATTTAGTGGACCACCAACTTCGCGGTTTACTCCTATTCTAAAAGAATACACCCCTGAATATAATTTTCCATGCTGACTATAAGCATATAAATATAAAGTATAAACCAACTTTAACTCAGAATGACAAATCTAACAGTGGTTTTACTGCCATTTTTGACAGCCTCGAATTTGATTTTGATATTGAATCACTGGAAGCGCAAGGAATTATTTTGCGGCTATCCACTTGCTGAAATCACTGTAAAAATTGTTCCTTTTTAGAATACGGATCCTTTAAGTAATTGTCAACAGAAGCTGGGGTTCGACCCCTTTTTTTGCGATGTCGCGGTTGGACTAACCTTCCCATTAGTACATATATACTTTGGCTTTCTCGGATATAGTTTAAGAGACTTACTAATATGTACCAATTTTAAACCTTCACAATAAATAATATTTGTAGCTCACAATGGGTAATTTCATAATTGTAAGAATCTTTGGTGTCAGATATGTATAACTCATGACACAATCGAATATTTTGAGCATCAGCATAGGTAGATGATTAAGTATATGATCCTACTAAATCTCTGCCCTCTTGAACAGTGTTTGTGCTCAAAACGATACTCCAAGCAAAGCTACCACTTGCCTTTTATTTTCTCTTACAAACATGAAAATCTCTGCTTTCGACTTTCTGAAGTGTCTGAGAATTTCCCTTGCATGGCTCCACACTAACATAATCAAAACTTTTTATATTGTCCACTACCCCAACAAAACACAAACACCAGCAGCAACACAAACTGATTCCTAAGTATAGTACAAACGTACAAACATTGGTCAGTTAACATCACCACCAACAAAGTATACATCTTTTTCCGAACAAAACAAAACCTACTCGCGAATATCGTTTAAAGTCCTTTACCCTTGCACACAAGTTCTGCCGGCAAAAGTTTCACAATCAAAACACCTTTACGGCGACACAAAACATGCCGCGCGCCGTCGATTCACACAAGGAGAAATTCACTTAAGGATCAAGTGTAAGGATTTCTGTTATGTGCCCACCCTTCACTCCTGCCATGGCTATTTTGCATAATAACTTTGTAGTAGTTTTGCGTGCAGAGAGGGAATGGCACTGGAAAAATCCTTTCGATGAGAGACAACTCACAACTCCACCAGCCAGCGGCAGTCCCAGTGTATGCTTAGTATACAACAGGTATTTCCACTTCAACGTTTGCTTAACCTACTTAAAAAAAAGCACAGTGATTTGGCGAATATTTCGAGACGCGAGGACTAAAGTCGTTTATGTTAGAAAAAAATTGAGCTCGAGGCGCCCTCATCAAGTGGGGTGGTTTAGATATTCTCAATTGCATTAGCGGAGAGAGAGCCAGTTTTCACTTGTGTGTAGTTCGAAATTGGAATAGTAAAAACCGTCACTTCAGTCGAGTTTCAGTTTGAAGCGTTACGTTGGCGGGGTTGCATAAAAGTCTAAAAAAAGGATTTTTCGAACAGTGCCTCTGATTGTTGTGGATCGCTTGCAATATAGTTTCAGCAAAGTGATTCAAGGAAAATTAATGCGGTGGATTTGTTTCAAGAAGTGGGTTTTATTTATAAAAAATTTAAAAAAGAAGTTAATTCGAAAAAAATCCATTCGTGGAGTATTTATTAAAATGATTTGTGATTTTTAGTGCAGTGAATGTATTGTGAAAATGTGCCTACAGAAATGTTAAGGATTAGTAAGTTTAGCAACTCTCAACGCAGAAGAGTTTTTTCTGGATGACCACTTACAAAAATGGATTAACTGCATGGATTCATGGAATATATTTAAGTATCTACTTTGGTGTTTATGTTTTGTACAGTATTTTCAAATGTTAAGAAATCAAATTAGGTAGATGCACGCTACCCACTGATGTGTTTTAAAATGTGGCTGCTTTCTTTAATTCTGAATGATTCTATGCAATTATGAAAGACATCAACATAATTACTGGTGCAACGTTGTAATAACAGGGGACAGAAATATTTATTACCACTTTGATTCTGGCGTGATTTAGGGAAAGTTAATTTTAGTCAAAAATTGATTAATGGCAAATATAGTTCATCCGAAAATGATGTGTTGATCTTTTAATGATTGATTAATAATTGTTCATACGATTCTTAAGTCGTTTCCGAAAAAAATAAAATCCTCTTGCGAAAATCATATTTTACGAGGCTTTAAGTCCTTTACATTATCTGAACAATAGATTTTGGAATAAATTGTGTGTGGCTATTTATCTGTCACAGCTCATTTGAATTATTTATTTTATAAATTGAATTAAATTGAAACAATATCCTTCTTAGTTTTTGTATAAATTTCTTTTTCAAATTCAGTCAACTCTCGATTATTCGGCATTCTACAAAACGGCAACTCTATTAACCAGTAAATTTATTTTCAAAAAATTATGTACATATTTTGAATCGATTATCCGTGATCATTTTCAATAACTTCCTTTAATTCCTGCAAACAAAAACAAAACATAACTACAAGCTTTGTTTGTTTTTGTTTGCATTCATTCATAAGTGTATTTATTTCATTACAAATAAATGGAAAAACATTGTAATCACTTTATAGTGGGTTTCTTCTTTGACAATATCATTTTCGAATATCCGGAATTTTGATTTGCCGGTATAAGCTCGGTCCCGAGCAACCCGGTTAATCGAGACTTTACTGTCGTTTGATATTATTCATTGAATCAGTTTTAATTTGGAAAAGTGGCTTAAATTTGGTGTTCACGAAAATTGATAATATCCATCTGTCAGAATCCTATGGCATTACAATGGAAAACTGGTAATACGAATCAAACCGTACTCCAGGTTTACTTAATTGGTATGCAAATAAGTAGGTGCAGTAGAGCTTTCTAAAATGTTTATAATAAAAAAAAACAAGTTCCTTAAATAGCGTTAAAAATCACAAAATGGAAAATGACAAAATTATTGTTACATTGAAAAAAACTGGCAAATTTATTTGCACAAGTGCAAATTGGTTGGTTTTGTATGGGAGGTACCAGAACTACTTGACCGACATAGCCCATTTTCAATACCAACCTGACGCCGATAAAAAGAAGTCCTTTCACCAAATTTCATTCACCTACGTCGATTACTTTGGGCGTCATCGTGCTTTCAACAGACAGAGAGACACATGGGTCCAACATTGGTTTTGTATGGGAGGTTACAGAACTACTTGACCGACATATCCCATTTTCAATACCAACCTGACGCAGATAAAAAGAAGTCCTTTCACCGAATTTCATTCACCTACATCAATTACTTTGGGCGCTATCGTGCTTTCAGCAGACAGACAGACAGACAGACGGACATGGCTAAATCGATTCAGAATGTGATCCTGGTTCAGAATATATATACTTTATGAGGTCTCGGTGACTCCTTCTTGGCGTTACAAATGTATTGACAAAGTGAATATACCTTCCTCTGGAGGGTATAAAAAGCACATAGCAAAGCAGCGGCTGTAGCATATTTTTTTAGTAAAAGAGAAGTGCAGGGCAACGAGCCAGTGGTTCCAGACTGTAAAGATTGTTTCGAAAAAATTCGAAAAAAGTTCCCCTTTTCATTCCCTTAGTGAAATTTGCCTTTATTTTTATAAGAAATGTGAATTTGAAATGCATTCAGATACACAAAAATTCTTACGTAGACGTTCGATGGGCTGTTTTCTTTCAAATTTATTGTGAACATTTCATTCTGAGTGAACTTTGAAATTTATTTGTAATGGAAATGCTTTTAAATTTTACTTCTAAGCAATTTAAGTTTCAAATAGATTTTCGATTATTTCCCCTTTTTCATCCTTTTTCATTGAAAAAGCGCCAAAATTTGCCAAAATTGGCGCTTTTCCCCTCAATCTGGAACCACTGCAACGAGCACGCCATGAAGAGTATCTTTGGCAGAATTGCAAAAAAAAATTGTGAATAATTACAAGTTTTAAGACTTCTTTGTGTGATATTTTCCAAACTGTCATTTTTATATTTTAAAAGAAAAAATCTTGAATCATTAACTGATAAGTTCAAACTAAAAACCTTGAATTCCCGAACACCACGCACTTTTATTTCAAAATTAATTGACAGTAATATGACGGCTGTTCTTTCGTTTATAGTAACCTATAGATGGCATATACAAACCATACTTAGAACACTATCTTCGGTGTTCGATTTTCCGTTACTTACTTACAAGCTGTATTTTTACGGATTGGTCACGATTTGATGCCCAAAAGATATGATAGAATTTTTTTTTGGGAATAAGTGTACTTTTGCTTAAAATATTTATAAAAAATAAAAAATGTAAATTGGTTGAGGGAAAATAAAATCGTTTAAAGCAAATTTTCATCGGTTATTTAAGAAAAAATTAAACATTCATGAAATTGAAAAGCCCCAAAATGTTTCTGGTACATAGAACATCCTCCTTTAGATCAAATCAAATCAAATTTGTCCCATTTAAAGAATATATAATAACTAACCAATAGCATTAAGTAATGGTAAAATGTGGTATTCCCGAACTCTATCACATTCCCCCAAGGTTGGGAAAATTTTGATGTATTTTTGTATGTTTTAACATGTCACACGGATTCTAATTGACATAATACCGATAGGATAACAAAATGGTGGTATTTGATCAAAATTTGAGTGGGCCAGCAACAAGAGGATTGCGAGTTGGAGGTCTGCGTATGATTTGTCTATAATATGTAGATATGGTATGCGATAAAACCATGCTATCTCAAACTATGAAAGTAAAGCTGCTATAATGTTCTCCACTTGTGATAATGACAGCATGGTTTACCACATACTCTGAATTCATCGCAAGTGGAGACAGCGTGTTAGCGTCACCTTTCTTTCAGATAACAATTAGTTTTAAATGGCTAGCTGCAAGGAAAATGCAGTACAGACATTTGCGGTGATTGTTGCAGATTACAAAAGCGAAAATCTCTTCGAAAAATATTTTACTCAACCATTGCCGTAGCCAGGATTTTGTTTCCGGGGGGGCTTGCTTCCAAATCTTACGAGGAATTCTTTAAACAAAAAACTATATACATAATATTCCAACTCATATATGTATTTTAGTTTACAAAACATATGTACTTAAACGAACATACTTAAATTATTTTTTTAAACACCTTTTTGTCAAAGCAGAAGACGTCTTTATTTTTTTTGACATGTGGTTAATCACCCTACCTGGATCCACATTAATATTAGAATAAACAGATGTCATAGCAAGTGAGCTTAATCTTGCATTCCGTGACACTGTTTTAATCTTTTTCATAGTAGAAAATTGTCCTTCAATACTAGCTGTGGTCACTGGAAGCGTGACCAAAACCGTAAGCAAGAAGTTTATTTCTTTAAACTAAGTCTTGTCACACATATCAAGCAATTTCACAACTTCGGTAGAAGGATCATTCTACGATATTTTTTTTTGCACCAAAGAATGTAGGTACTCAGTTTTCACAGCTGACAACGAAATTGCATTGCATAACAAGTTAGCTTTTCCTTTTAGCAGGGAGAATAGCTTGAAACGATGGTAGAACGTCTTCGTTGACCATGAATCTGTCCGTAAGATTTTGTATTAACGAATCTATGTAAGGAATCAGTATAGACACTCTAAAATATTCTTCAGTAGAATAGGTTTCTGGATTGGAACGCGTTGTTTCAATGAAGTTCTTGGAGCTATTAATTCAATCTGAAATAAATCCTCGGAAAGTTGGGATGCGGATTGAAAAGCCTCATCGTCATTTTCTCTGAAGTTCTTAAGAGAATTCAGAACTTGTTTTGTGCATTTGATTGCAGAAATTAAATCTGAGGATCTATTATGTAGAAAAACTGATAAGGGCAGCATTAAACTGAACAGTTTTTCGCGTACAATGAGATTTACTAGGAAATCACTTTTTTGACCGCTGCCAAAAGTGTTGATGCTTTTGAAGACATCGCCCACGTTCTGCTCGTTATTTCCTCAAGACTTATTGAGAAGCATTTTATGAGCTCTACAAAAGAAATACTGTCATCATGCCGTTCAATGAATCTCGTTTCACAGAGACAAAGAAGTCGAATTTTTCGTCTGTCTACAGTACGTTCGGGGGCTTTTTTTAAAAGTTAAATTTAAGAGCAAAAAAATATTGAATGAATTTTTTGAATTTAACAATATATTATTGTCAAAGTATGCATTTTACGTACCAATAACGGATTATAAATTATGGCGAAACTAAAATATCGTTTACCACACGACAGAAGAAAAATGTTTTCCATAAAAAATATTTTGTTTAAAAATTACTTCGAAATTAAAAGCATTAAAAATATCAACGAAACAAAGGTTTAAACAAATTCCAAAGTCATTGCCTTTGCAGGAGATTTTTGCGAAGTGAACAGAAGAACTGCGTGGCTTAAAATACCCGGGGTTCGAGAAGCCATCAGAGAAAAGAAAAAGACCTCTAAGGTATGGATTCACTTGGGGAATTCGGCAATATTGTTCGGCGACAAGTTATATAGAATGTAGAAGCATCGAGCGCTTCTCTGAGTTGCTAAATCCAGAAACCAGAACACTGCACTGAGGATGACGGATGACGGATGATTTGCTTAACGTCCTGGAAAAAAGAGAGTAAGGTGCCGCGAAATATTCGGTAATTGTCAAGATTTTCGTAAAAGATAACCATCACACTTAGAAATCCTCGAAAATCAAAATTAGGTTTAGAAAGTCATGAGCTAGACGGAAAAAATACCTTTAGATTCATGAAACAAGGAGTACTAATAGAATATTATATTCAGCGCTTTAAAAATATCCTTGCAGCGTCCACACTCCATCAGTCTTGTTTTCAAACACACACATAAGTTTCTAGTTGACAAATGTGAAAGTGCTTATGCGAATTTTTTTGACATTGCATTCAAAAATGCAGTCGCACGTGATTCCTTAGAATTTGTTTTTGCTCTCAACAAGAAAATCAATATTAGGCACGTAACTCTTGCGAATGTTAATGTTTATATCGCGCGGCGTCTAATAAATTACTGAAATCTATATTTTTGTTCTCTTGGTGGAAATTTTTGTGAGCCACCAGGCACATGTTCCTGAAGTTGGCATAGGTGAGTTGTATATATCTAGGTTTGGAGCTAGCTACCGGTGCAGTTGCACAAGTTTTATTTCGCCACATACCCACAATTGAGTATTGAGTATACTTTTTTTTTAGTTTTTGGGGTCTTGACTTGCAACCGGAAGTAAGGAAAACAGTGGAGAGTTTGTGTTTTTATTTTCCTTTTCTGTGTTCGAATGGATTGTTATTCAAAGAAAGTATCGTGTGTAATTGTTTTTCCAGCAAAAGGGCTGGTGGCTTGGAATAATTGAATTCAATATTTCGGAGTGTCAACAGGAGGAAACAATTCCCGTTGATCGTTGAAGTTGGTGGGTGACATTTTTTTTTTGAGAGTGTGCAATACTGAATCATACTGCAATGAAAAAAGTTTTAAAGCAAATTTAGGGCTAATTGGCCAGACTGAATAATTAAAATAAGCCCAGGAGTAATAATTGGTGATGGAATAGGTATGATTGGGAACAAAATAGTGTTTGAATTTAGGGCTTTAGGATTTTTTTTTTTGGGGTTTAAATTCGAACATAATCAGTTTTTACTTGTTAGTTTGATGATCTAACTGGGTGGAAAAGTGTTAATTAAAGCAGTCATACACCAGGCATTTATTTTATTTATGATTCTGCTAGTTTAGAGCTTATAGGTAGATAGCTGCTAACTAGGATACGGGGTCTTTCGGTCCCGTTCAGGTCTTCTTTCACGAAAAAAAACATCGTTTAAGTGAGCAGCTACCGGTTTTATTGACTGCTGAGAGAAGTTCCTGTCTATTCCCAGTCGCTCGAGGTGCTCAGAACTTGAAGTAATCTTAACGCCCGCACAGTTTATTTGTTTGTGAGAACATGTTCGCACCACTGGTGTTTACAGAGCGAAACAAATGGATGGATTCATCGACTTCAGTCTAAGTCTCTCAGTGCGGTTGAAAGTACGGACTTGGTTGTTATTCCAGCTGCGTTAGTTTGCTGGGATTTGTTTTACGACGTCAAGTTCGTAGTGATTATTTAAGTACTATAGACCTATCGTAAACAAAACAGAGTGCATCGATTCGTATTGGTTAGTTCTTGTTTCAACTCCACTGTTACCAAGACAAAGAAGGAGTTGCCTCTAGAGTTTGTACATCGCGTACAATAATGAATAAATAGTTGGCGCAACAGGTCCATAAGGACCTACTCCTAGCTTCTCAGAACATAGGCCAAGGGTCCCTACGGACCTGTTGCGCCAACTATTTATTCTGTAACAAAATAAAAACCTAAATATACCACATTATTTAGTATTAGATTACTCCGCCCGTTCACCATCAAGTAAGGGCACATTAGCACAAATATTTTGTTTATCGAATTTATAGGTAATCTTTGCCATAAAAAGTTGTGTCTAAGAATTTAAATGAAATACAGAACGATTAATGAACAACTTAAATACAGAACATACCTATAGTCGAGAATGGTATGGCACCCATTTGGCCGATATCATCTTCTCGACTTGACCAGTAAACTTCTTAAGGTTCAAATAAACATAATCAAAAAACAGAATCGAAGTTTTTCATCAAGAAAAAAAATGAGAGCCAACCTTGTACCTAACGCACAATCGACTGTCGTGTATACTGATGGATCAAAAATTAACACCAGGCAAATGGCTGGCTCTGCTGGGTCGAACTCGCAAGGCAAGATTTGTCGACTAAAAGCAGGGACAAAAATTACATGAAAGATAAAGGGACAAAAAAGACCGTCCTTCAAAAAAAAGCCAGAACCGAAAGACTCATTCCAAAAAATAGGAGATCGTTTTCCACCCTCGTAGGAATGTGAGGAAAGAGGTTTTTGACCAAAGAAGAACTCTCCAGAAGCTGTGGTGATGGGGAAGTTATTTTCAACCCCACCCAAGGTAGCTAACAAATTTCTTAGGCGGTGCTTCTTCCAATATATAGGTACATGTGATTTTTAGCACATCAACAGACTGGATAATGAGCTTCATTAAACCGCCAAGAAAGTAATAATTATACAATTTACTGTGAAGGTTACAATGGATAAGAGACAACTTTTTCCCCTGACTCGACGGACATCACAACGAGTCAGTATTGACTTAAGTATCAGTACTCACCAACGCCTCCAACGCCAGCCCATACAGAGCGTAGTATTTGTAGGCTATGATGACTTAGTCTGATGCAAGCGCTCTTTTAGTTTAGGATTTTCTGAGATCTTCCCATTTCCACAAATGGGCTCAGACGCTCAACGCTCTACTACATTTGTCTTCTCCACTTTACCTATACTACCTACTTTTTCAAAAGAAAACCAGCCGACGCACTGTTTCTTTACCATTTCTTACCTAACACACACATACTTAGTTTTGTTTTACTGTTGACTTTATTACTACCAACAAGACTAAAATTTTATTCCTATTTCGTCTTTATATAATTATCACTTATGGATATTGCTCTGAAACACAATTTTTTATTTGTCCTTTTCACTATATCTGCATATATATACTCGTACCTACATGACATGAAAAACTATCAAATGCATATTAATCAGAACAAGATTATTTATTGTAACTTTTAAGAAGTTCATTCAACTCCAACAACGAAACAGTTCAATGAATTAACATAATAAATATATTATTTTTCACTCGCATATTCGATTAATGATGATTATTTAAGAAGAATATGATACAAATTGCAAAAGAAAGTACAGATGGCATTGATTGCGATGCTTTTTCATTTTAATTGCATTTTCGCAAACAATTCACACGGAATTCATTAATATAATTTGAAAGTATGCAATGCCAAAAGAAAAGGTATTCACAATCACGCAGCGATTGCTTCTAGCGGTACCTACACTCATGCTTGCAGATACAATTGAATTGATATTGAAACCGTGACCATAACACTGTTCTGTTCAACGAAGAAGAATGTGCTACTTTAAAATGACTTGTGCAAGTACACTTATTCATAGTAGGTAAATGCAGCCATTTTTAAATTATTTTCATATGTGTCTGCTATTATTCAACACAATTTTAGGTACATTAAAAAAAATTGGATTTATAAAGAATTTATAATAATATTTAGGATGTGTCTGCTAAAAAAGTTGCTACTTAATTTTAAATACATACAAATAGTTATTATGTACTCATAAAAAACATGTGAGCAGAAATAAAAAAAAAACAAATCTTAATTGACTGCAGTTGCGTCGCCAGATCAAATAAAAGGACTTTTAAAGACTTTAACACATTCTGTATGTTCGCATGTATGTGACGTAAAGACCATAAAACTAGTCAACTGATTTCGAGGAAAATTTAACAATTTCTTCCTCTTTGTGACGGCAGTATTTATTGCATGGCGCTGTTGCTTTTACATAACACGGACTTTGAGAAAAATAAATGAACTATGAGCCTATGGCTCAGGTGTTTCAGAAGTTTAGTATTGTTATGTCAAATATTGAAAAATTGGTATGGTTCGACCAGAGCAATATTTTAGAAGTTTTTGATTTTAATTGTTTTATTCACTTTGTCTTATCCGATGTTCCAGAACAATTTTGAACGATTATCTGCGTAAATTTAAACGTACCTACCTAAGTTAATGCGAACTCTTGAAACGATTCTTATACATATTCGGAAACCTAAACATATTTTATAATAGCGTCAAGTTGCCTTAAACATATTGCTTTCCGTTTATGAGTTTTTGTGGTTTATTACAGTCCTCTGCTTAACTGCAATGAATGGAAAACCAAAGAACCCACAGAACGACTTTTGACTGGGCTACAATTACGCACAATTTATTAAAATTTATTCGCACAACAACATATTCAAACCACAATACCTATAGGTGTACTCGACCACTGACCCAGAGGTCTGACGTCTGAGCTCGAAGGTTCGATCACCGAAAAACACGGGCAAATTCCTTGGCTTTGGGGCTGCATGCAAACAAACTAAAATCTTTTGTGCAGCAAAAAATGTTAGATTCAGTTCCAAAAACAAACGATAATTAGCTAAGCTAAATTTAGAATTGATTGCCGAGTCTTTTGTTTGTTTTAACGGCTATCGACCTTCCTTGCGCATGGTTCTTCAACCACACGAACTCTGCGCAAAACAAGTGCCAGTGCTCTGTTAACTTTAAAACACATGGAACAAGTCGATAGCTGGTTACATTTCTTGTAGCCAGGAGTACATATTTGCCGTAACAAAGAAAACAAATCTTGTGGACATCACATCAATTAAGTCAGAGAAGAAACCCTGCAAAAGAAGCAAGAATACCTACTTGAAGCAATAAGTTCCGAAAAGGTTAGGCTAGGTTAGGTTTGAAGGGAAGAAGCTTCTATGGCGGCCTTTCGGTCCATTGTGATCCGTAATGGTAGTATGTATAAATATACGTCAACGTGTAAACTTTCATAAACACGTACCTTATTTTTTTTAAATAATTCCATGATTGAGTTGTTCTTCTGGAATTTACCTCTGCTTTTATCAAACCTAATTATCTGCTTCAAAGATAGGTACCTGCTATTCGACCCGTTTGGAGGTTTGGGCACTCGATGAGCAGGTTATTATGATGGTTTCCATTTCCTTTATATCTAAACACCTCTTATCTATATCGATGTTTGTTACGAGAAAATCAACTATCAGATTATTGCCAGCTCGTCTGCTATTTCTCTTCCATCAATGCCACTGTGCCCGGGGACCAAACAGAACGGGGCATTTTGTCTCCCGCCTTTTTCGCTTTATGATATTTGGTTATTCCTGACCGTTTTCGACGTAGTCCTTGCAAGTATATACCAAAGAAAACAAGCAAAAACTGCTTCGCCTAAGATTCGTCTCGCTTGCCCTACGCACAAAAATAAATGGGGAACATTGGGACACATGCCATATTGGAGACATTGGAAGTCTACAAAGCTGTAATCACAATCATTCAATAAGTGCGATACTACCTATATATAAAGAATATTGAAAACTGTGATATTTACGAGTAGGTGTAGCTAATTTTCCAATGACTACCAAGAGCATCTCAGAGGCAGTGGGTATCAGTCTTCGTCTTTCGCGTTTTGCTGATCATCAGAAGAATTTCAGTGCCGCTAGATTCATGTGCAGAATACCAGTTGCAGCGTCGCTCATATCACTCATATGAAATCGGCCAGCACAAGAGGAACAATTTTACAAAGCTTAAAAAAATCTACTTCAAAAGTCTCCGAAGAAAGAAAGAAGAATACGAGAAGTTCACTGTGGAGTCAATAATCTCCTGCTGCAAAGTAGTTGCTCATTTTCACTTTCATATCACCATCAGCACAGTCAAAGTCTCTAAAAAAAAAAAGTTTGCCAATGATTTCCTTCACCTCTATGTCAAAATAACATGATTAAGATACCAAACCTGAGTTCAAACTTCATTATTCACCTAACCTACATTCTGTTTAAAAAGTTATTCGTTTGCATGCCTTGCTCCGCACTTCATGGTCATTTATAATGTGTTAGAAAGCCATAGCATAACACTTCGAGATGCCCCAATGCCTACGGAAAAGTTTAAACCTAGGCATCGGTTGTAGAAGAGGAGAACAACAATAAATCTACACCAAATTGTCGATTTTAGTGAATGAAGTGCTGAAGAGGTAACGAACATGCCGACTTATCGGTTGCGGGCTGTTAAGAAAGTTAGTTTAGTTTTTAAACGAAACCACAGACAGGTGGTTATAAAGTTTGCACTATATCGATCAAAGCTGATGCTAATAAATTGGCAGGCAGTTTGCTTTTATTATACGAAGTGTTTAATTGAATATTGCAGTTGTTGTTTATTACGGTTCGCGATATATGCGACAGAATACGGTTAAAATAGCAATAAATGCTTTGCGTAGGTGACAAAGTTTTCTAAATGGTGGTTAATAGTTGTAAGGAATGGAAAAATAAATTAAAACAACAGTCGAGCTGCTGATTTGAGAGGTATGTAAGTGCGTTAACGTTGAATAGAATTAGTTTTGTCTAACAGCCTTTATCTAAGGCCAGGTCGTCTTCCATTCAAAGACTCGAGGATATCTTAGACAATATGTACTTTTTTGACCAAATTCGATGTCGGCACAATCTTAAAGTTTCTGAATATCGTTTACAAAAATGAGACCGAAAAAGGCTTTAAAAACATATTTGCGCAGAGTTTATGAGATAGATAAAGTTAAACAACTATACTTCCTAAAGTGTCATAAGTGTCGTTCTGTCCCATTTGTCAAAGTTATGGGTCTGTTCTTGTTGACAACATATATGATGGACTTTGTTTTGGACTCGTTAACCCCTAAAACTTATTTTTAAACAATATGCAGAGGTGCTTTTTGCTACAAAAATTTTTTTTTTGGCTCATCGTCACATATCCGTGTTCGGGTCTCGATCTCGATGCTTTGACCCTTTCTTTTTAACTTAAAAAAAAAAGATTTCAAGCAATAGATATTTGTTTATATTTCTCGTACACTGGTAGTCGAGGGCGGATCCAGGAGGGAGGGGGGCACAGGGGCACGTCCCCAGACACAGACCAGTCGAAAAAAACACTAGCAATTATATACCAACTGCATTATTACTGCTTGCTCATTCCATAATCAAAACATAACAGACACTTCGCCTATGGGCGAAAATAAAAATCGCTTTCCCAACAAACGATGGAAATCAGGTCGAAAAATTACCCAAATGTATGTCTGCATATGCTAGAAATAAGTACATCATTTGGGATTTATCCAGATTTGAGTCATTCACTTAAAAGTTTAGCGATTTTTAGGAATTGCCGGCTTAGGAACTTGTAGAAAAAAATTCATACGTGCTTCTATTGCGAACGTACTCTTTTCGTATAGGTGACTAAAACTTTCTAAACGGTTATGTTGTTTTGGCCGCAAAAAGCTTTTGTTTTTCATGTGCACTGGAAATCTATTGCAATTGATATTCGCACATTTATACCAACCAATTTCGAAAATATTTAATTTGAAAACTTGTTTCCATAGGCGTTTTTTTGTTAAAATTGGAAAATGGAACAATACTCAAAATGTGTTTATTTTAATTTAATATTGTCGTCTTAAAGCAAAGCAGTTTTGATCTTTCAGTTTGTTTATTTTTGGCTCCAAGATTTTTCACATGTGGCTCCATACCTGTTATAAAAGCTAACGCATTACAAATGTCAAATTTTTGCAAGTAGATAATGTCGCGGACAATAAATAAGTGTGAAAAGCGATTAGATAATTCTACCAAGCAATCTGCTACAATTACCCACTTTTCGTCATCATTTCGCAGCAGCAGCGTACTGCAAAACGAAAAGGACATTCGTTGTGTCACTTTTGTATGGGATTTAGATGCGAAGTTATATAGACCACGCCAACACAGAAACTTAATTTCGATTTAGTTCTCTGAGGTAAACATAGAGGTGCTCAACTGATATATATTTATTTTTTGTGAGTGAGACAATAGTGTTGGAGACCAAAAAAAAAAAAAACTGTTTGAATGCTGTACAATTAGAGTCTTACGGTAGACGAACAGTCGACGAGTTTTACGAATAAATAAGTTTAAATGAATTTAACGACATAAAACAAAACTGTCATTATTGAACATGTAATTTTTTTATTATTAAACGTTTATTAAAAGTATATTTTATAGCTATTTTTGTATGTAATTAAAAGAGGATAAATTAAGGAGAAAAATTGCAATGCAATACAGTCTTCACCTATCTGGCCTTTGTGCCCCTCTGAAATCGTTCCATTGGCACAAAAATACTCTTCTGGTGATTCTGAGAAGAGCATTTCGCTCCTCGATTTGAAGTCAGAATCCACTCAGGAAGCACTCACACAAGTGTATTTTATGTATTTTATACAAGTCAGCTGACAGCAGCCGTATAGATTATTTTTTGGCATTTCACCAATACTTTTGTGGATTCTTTCAGAAACAGTTTAGTTGTTCCATTGGATTTCAGAATGAGAGGATCCGCGAGTGAAATCCATTGAAAACGACATAAGTATGACCATAACTATCACGCAATAAGTATACTAGCCTAGAGTGAGACTACGAAAAACAATTTCCTTTATCCAAGAAGTCATTGTGGTATAAAATCTGTGCAGTCACCTTTAAATGCTGCATAAACCTCTAATGCTAAGCTCCTGTAACCGATGGCATAATTTTTAATTATTTATAAACCTTCCTTGAAAAATGGATATCAAGGCAGTGATATTGAGTTTTCTCGAGATAAGCGCAAACATATAGGCAGACGTTGGTACGGTACCCCAACCAAAATCCCGAAATACAACATCCTTAAACATAATTCGCCAATATTTCGAGTGTATCAAAAAAAAAAATGTTCTGCCGCCAACATAATTTTGGATTTTGACTTCTGGTATTTTGCGCTTATGGGTATTATATGGGTATCCCAGAGCAAACACAAAGGCAGACGTAGGATAGTGATGCTGTTGATATCGAAGTTACTCTTAATCAAGGCAATATGGTAATTTAAGCTAATTACTGTCTGTTTATATAAAAATCGTGGTTTCGTGGTTTGTTCGGACTCGGATGCATAAGACTTGAAACGACTGGAACAAATTGTAAACTTCCTTCTGCTGGTTTGTTAGTAATTGCTACGCGACGGTTTAAGAAATAAGAAAAGTCTGAAAATTCTCAACAGGTGGTGCTGCAAGCGCACATTTCGTTTTCAGCTCAATTCAGAAATTAATGTTCTCTGTACCGCGTGAACCGATTTTGTTTCTGAAAATTTCCCATGAAACTTTACATCAATACCAAGGTTATTTATATGGTTTTGTCGATCTCCGAAACCACTCAACAGATATCAATGAAATTTTGTTGATGTGCATGGTTGGTTGCATCTTGAACGATAGGATAGTCTTGGACCCGATAGGTGGCCATGTTATTGACATTTTTTTTATTCTTTCAACTTCATTTTTCAAGTGAATGCTTCTATGGGCACACTGGACCAGAGGAATTAACTGGTGAATATGTTACGAAATTTGTGATCTGGCGTGCCAATGAAAGTGAATTCTCTCGAATTCTAAATCATAAAATTAAAAAACTTCAATTTCGACGAGGAATTGAACCTCAGACTGTTAAATGTATAAGGCAGGTCTTACACAGACAATAGACTACTGAATCAATTGATTAAATTAAGTCTAAGTTTTAACCATATAAAAAAAAAAAAAACAAAATGCAAACAAAAACTCTAAAAATAGAAAACGTTGGATTGGATTGCGTTATGAAAACTTTTAAATCGAACGACTACTACTTCTAATGCGCTTTGTTAAAATTGTTACTTGCCATATAAAGATTTGGCTAAAATTGTTAAACTATTCAATTAAACATATACATTATAAATATAACCACATTCCACATAAAGCGAGAGCAGTTTCACTACTGTGTATGGTCACAAGCACACTCTCTTTTTTCCTATATGCCGTACATACGTGAAATTGTTTTGTCATAATAGCACATGTGGTATCGTTACAATATGACAAAGATTTCAAAAAGCGATAATTACAATATTCACTCAATTGATCAACAACCATTGACATTCAACAAAAACCAATTGATCAAGTGATCAGAAAGATGAAAATGGCTTATGTTGATGAAAAAGAAATCCGTATCATATACCCACCCATTTTTCAAAACCTACCCAAGAAAAATAGTAGGGGACGCCTAACAAAGCAGAAATTTTTCCACCTGCATAGACGAAGTATTAATGTGAATCGGACCAAAATGAGTAAAAATATGAAGCTTTTTCGTTCTCTGCAGTTTTGCAGGTTTATTTCGAAAATTCAAATGAAACTGCCCCGATAATCCGACATAAACCCCGGCACTGTTCAACCTATTTAGAAAGTCTGCTTCTCCTCATGTGATGTTTTTTGTGTGCTATAAAATAAATAAATAGTTAAAGCAACAGCTCCGTAAGATGAATTTTTCATTTTAAGGTATTACCCATTCGTCTGTCTGTGTGAAAGTTTCGAGACTCTTTATTCGATCTTATATTGTTAGTCGAACATCCAATGTATTTTAAGATTGTTCCCAGCACCAAACAGAGGGTTTCGGATGGCACCTCTCATACACCTAACGCACTTAAAAGACTAGTCTTTGTATACGTACAAACAAAAATCTAAAATAATAGATCTTGGTACCTGTTGCAGCAATAAATACTATATTATTTCGTGCAATACATCCATGCAGGAAATAAATCATTATTTATTGCCAAGACACTTTTATAATTTGCGGCATTTGACAAAAGGAGAGATTCCAAAACGGGTAATACTAATAATAAAGGTTTTTCCAATTTTGGTATTCAAAGAAAAATGTCATTTTTGAGATAAATGATCGGATGTTTATTTCATAATAAAGAGGAAGGTATGCCGTTAATAATGAAAAACAACATCAGCCAAATGGCCACCACGAGAACGCATACAGGGCCATATCATTTTCATGAAATTTTCCATAACCAAATCGCAAAGTGGCTGCCCTATGTCCTCGATAGCCTCACGAATTTTATCTTTGAGGTCTTGAATCCATGCTGGCCCCAAAGAAAGAAGTCGCAAGGTGTTAAATCAAAAGATCTCGGTGGCCAATTGTGATCACCTCTTCGAGAGATAACACGGTCCGGAAACTTTTCCCGTAAAAGATCAATGGTTTCGTTGCTTGTGTGGCACGTAGCGCCGTCTTGTTGAAAGTAAACGTTGTCCAGATCAATACCATCCAACTCCGACCATTAAAAATCATTAATCATCTCTCGATAGCGCAATCCATTCACCGTAACTGTTGATCCAACCTCATTTTCGAAAAAGGGCTACAGCAGCAATATTCTCTGTTGGTCTTAAACGACGTGCACGGGTTTTATTCTTCACATCACTAACTTGTCCCAACAGCTCGAATTTTTCCACCAATTTCTGTATTGCGGTCCGACAAGGTGCTTCAAGACGACCAAAACATGCTTTAGTTTTGCGAACTGTGACTGCAAGATTTTCACTATTTTTGTAGTGAATTTTAAAAATTTCAATGCGTTGTTGAAGCGTGTATCGTTCCATTTTTAGTAATTGCGTAGTTTCTACTTGTCAAATGCCAAAGAATAAAAGCTTCAAAAGTGACAGCTACCGAAATAACGGGTCATTCACAATAACACATCTAATTGGAAAACCCTTTACAACAAAGACATTTAAGAAGATGAAATCGTTTAATAGAGCCAGCAACAACGCAAGTTTACAACAAGGGGAGAATACCTGAATGGCCATTAAATATTGGAGCTTCCGATGATCCCATCCACTATATAAGTAAGAGCTCTTAACTTAGGCCGTTTAACGTTTAACAGACCTACCTAATTCATTATTTACACTATTAGGATTAACAATCCTGCGAGCTGTGTGGAAGTAGTTTAAAAAAATATGCTATATATACAGTAGTCCCTCGATAATGTGAACTAATTAAAACAAGGCCTTTTTCGGATTTTAAAGGGATTCACATTACTGGAACTTTTTTTCAGTACCTACTTACTAAACTGATCCCTGGTCCAGATTCCAACAGCTTCTTCGAATTTAATTTTATTCCAGTAATCGTTGACCTTGACACACCATGCTTCTCAGCTAATGCAAATCCAGGATGTCCAGTATCTAGTTCGCGTAAAATTTTGCACTTATCTTTAATCGATAAAAATAGATGCAATTTTTGTTTGGATGCCTTTAGGTACCAATTGAGCTTATTCTACTGACAAAACGAACCACACGAGACACAACTGACTGAAAAGATATAACCACGAACTGATCATATAGCATACCTACACACTTGGCAGCTGTTGTCTCGCTGTAGGCTGCAGCTGCATTTACAACTTAGAGAAAAAAAAACAGCTATTTAGTCCCTAAGATCGCACGCAAAACGAGCAAGAGAAACAAGAGAAATATAAAAACTTACAGAAAAAATTAACATTTTAGAGGTTGAAAAATTTCGGAAGTTCACATTATAGACATGACAATGTAAAGTTTTACCGATTCAGATTTTAGAGAAATTCACATTATCGGTAATTCACATTATCGAGGGACTACTGTACTATAGTGGCCAGAAGATTGAAGAAAAAAAAAATATGTCTAGCTTCTCACAATCATTTACTTTGTGCGCAAATAAATATATAAAGGATCTACAACTTTATGCGTTATTGGGAGATTAATTCTGATGTTCTCGCGGATGTTGGTATACGACTGTGAAAGAGGTTCCATCGGGAAAGGCTTGAATTGCAAAATCTGTTTTTCTAGGGTTTACAATTGCGAATTCAGTATACATCATTATAATACTGAACCATACTATAGCCAATTGACCAATGCCAGTATGCGTAAAAAGTTGAATTCAGAATGAGGCGACTAATGAATAGACTCTACACTCTCAAGTAATTTAAAAATGAAACTTGATCCGGCTAAGAAGGAGACGTTCTTATCCTACAGATTTTAGTCTGCGATTGGTCTTTTCGATGCACTTAACTTTAACCATTAGTAAGGATCAATCGCAACTAAACAGCGTAGAGGCGAGCAAACTTTTACTAAAAAGAGCAATATAAGAAGGCTTTTGAATATATAATTTTAAATAGGTTGTTCATCTTCCAAATTTCTGTATACTAAATGGAAAACGATAGGTGACGTCCAAAGTAAGATTTGTGATATTGAGATCCTTTCACTGATGGATACGTAGAAATATACATTTCTCTACAACGGCTACTGAATTGTTTGCTATTTAAGATTTTACTGAACACATGCTATACCAAACTTGCTTTAATTTATTTGTGTAGAGACAGGCATTTGGATTCATTTCATAAATTCGATATCATTCTACTCAGATTTATCCAAATCACTACTCATGTTAAATTGTAAATCCTCATAGGTACAATATATTTTAGAAAGCATATATCAGCTTAAAGACGTTTCTGCTGCATGAATTTTAAGATTTATTGATCTTTGCAGGTTATGCATGCATTTCCCCGCATATCCATGAAGAAGCCAACGAACAACACATTGAAAAACGTATCCTCGAACTAGAAGCCAGGACAAAAAAAAATCAAGTGGAAGGATATTTAAATTAAATGGAAAAGCCGTTGAACCGGCTGCAGCTGTCTTCCGTCCAGACAACAACTACATTTGCATGGAAAACCCCTCGATGAGGCTGAGAAAATGCCAACAGGCACAACAACAACGATTTTTCATTCTTTTAGTTTTCATTTTCTTTGTGGTTGTAGTAGTATACACGGCTAACTGACCGCCGAACAAAACAAGGCAATTGTCAGGATATAATACGCTTCGACTAATAGAAGACATCCTCTCTCCCTCCCTCTTATTCACACAAGTAGTTCTTTTTTTGCAACAAAAAAGAAAGGAAAAGGAAAACCCGGTCATAACATAAAGTTTCACTGATGTTCGGACCGTTTTTGTACGTATGTAAATTTCTGCACATGGCGAACCGCTGCAAATCAATAAGTCGATGTATACAACAGTTGTGGCTCGATGTAGCCGGTTAAAACTAACTCCAGCCACTTCACAGTCCCCACGGAAATTGCGAAAATAACAACAATAGGGGCCGGCAAGACTAATAAGGTTAGTTGACGAATTATAATATCAAAATGCCTTTAATTATAAATTATTTTTCAGACAGCATCTACTTACTTCTCGCTTACGGTGCAATATGAAAAGGTCACCCCCATCGGTCATTCCGTTAAATTACGACTACCAGAATATGTCGCCATCGTCAACAGCAAATTGCGCAGCTCGCAGTGATGCCAACGCCAGTTTCTACGACAATCAGTATCAGAGCTTGTTTGGTGATCCAGTGCCTCCCACGCCGTCAGAGGATTATCTGGGTAATTTGGATGGCAGCTTGTATGGAAGCTTTCGGCGGGACTCGTATGCTTCAGCTATTGCGGATGATTTTAACAGAACGATAACGCTGGCAGTTGATGGGGGGAGAAGATTGTCAAGACTGTTTTCCGAGACACCGATTACAAGTACAAGTAAGGGCTTGAGCCCGAGGATGGCGCCCGATATACAGATTCTGCCGGACAGTGGTAGCGGTCACTCGAGCTCCGATGCACGAAATTCACCAAACTATGCGCTTCTTAGGCCCGATGTGCCATCGGTACTATCGATTGATGAAACATTCGATGCAGTGCAGGAGGAGGTTGGTGGCGGTATGCCGGACTACGGGGGGCATGATCGACCTGCGATAGAAGCGAAAAGGCGAATATCAATGTTCTCAGACGATGTAAAATCAAACAGAGGATCTCTAAGGTAAATCTGAAAACTGTGGTGTTGATCTTTAAAAACGTACAAAAAGACATTGCAGCGGTTAATCGAATGTCGCTTTATGTTTGTCCAGTTTGGTGGAACCTTTTTCTTTAGTTAAATACTTAGTTTTTTTTTATAGAAACTTTCACATTCTTTTTCTCAAATGGGTTTTTTACTATTGATTTGCCTACTTTCCTTCTGATTTCTAAAAATTTCCTCCTTAACCCCTTTATCCCTCTTAAGCTTGTGGTTACTTGGTTGTATCTGTACCTGGTACGTACCTACCTATATTTGTTGCAAATGCGTTTTAGGCATACCACTCGATTTCCTACTAAGGCCAAAGAAACAACTGTTGGCAAGCGTAATTGTTCGCTTGATTTTTTATGGGATATCACTTTCAGCACAGCCGAGTTGAATAAAGTACCTTACTAGCTAGAAGTTATGGGTTGTAACTGTCTATAAGAATATGTCCCTTTTTAAACATGGGGCCACATCAGTGATATGAATATAGTTCCCACTAAGTCTTAAAATATTTCGACTAGTAGGACCTCCAGCACATCAGTTTGAGCTTGTGTATTTATTGTTATCCTTATTTCACGGGTGAATGAAATTCACGGCTTCGTATTATTCGGATTTGGTTCGTCTTCCACAAGGTTCGGGTGTTGTTGCTTTGAGAAGTCTACGATGCTTATAGCAATTAAGTTGAGCCAAATACGCTACTTTCACCAGATACTTACCACCCAACTTGTACCATTTTCGAAAACCAAAGCTGGAGTTGATACCCTACATCTGTGCATCGACAGCATACAATATTAGATGAATAGTTTGTGATAATAATAAATGGTATTTCATTCACATGTAGTGAGAACAGTAAAGGGCCAAGAATAGAACCTTGTGGAACACCACTAATGGTCTAATAGGCATTATCCAATTAACTGCTTACATTTTACTTAAGAGATATGATGAAAGAATCTTTACAGCTTCAGGTGACAAGTTGTATTTCAGTTTATCTGCAAGTTTGCTATGTACCACTGGGTCACATACCTTAGGAGAATCATGGAGAACAAGAGAGCTTTCTTTTGCTCTCTCTCTATTTTCCCATACCTTGTTATAGTTTTGTTGCGATTCGTAAAATGTCAAAAGAAGTCTTAACGCTTCGGATGTGATCGTAGCCTTTTATCTAAAAAATGTCCCCTCATAAATTAATCAGCCTTATTGTGAGTTTCGCCCGAACAATATTCCACCCGAAAAAAATGACATTTCAGAACAAAAATCTGTTTTTTTCGGGTGGAATATTGTTCGGGCGAAACTCACAATAAGGCTGAATGATTTTTTCATCATATTTATGAAGATTTACATGACTACGAAGTACCTTTTAATCATAGGTATACCTTGTAAACTCATTGACCCCTTTTTTAATAATTGGCGATAAATCTCCTTTCCATCACAGGATGTTTAAAGCAGCGGATATGTTAACAAACAAAGCTGTAGATTATTTATGTGACAGTAAATAATATCTTATAAAATGTGCAGAGCTGTATTACATCCGAAATAAGATACGAGCACTTCAACAAGAGGTACTAAGAAATGTTGTAAAAGAAAACGTTCAAGTCTAAACTTTAGAGAAGTCCAAAATAGTGCCACAAACCGAAACGCACTTGGGCCTCAACCAATACCTATGCCTCTTCAGGCCGGAGCGTTGGTGTCCATTCGTTCTATACATCCCGCAGCCATCTTAGATCCGTCAACGCAAAAGGGACCGAAAATCACAGAATTTTGCGTTCGAAGCGACCACAGAGAAATTGATCTGCCTTTGATATCGTCCATGATTCTGCACCATAAGGCAGGACTGGGACGATTAGAGTCCTATATAGAGCCTCCTTAATCCTTATTATTCCTCGTCAATGCCTTACTAATTAATTGCCGAATTAACAGCGGTAGGCAAGTGTGATTCTTCTTTTGATTTATGAGGTGATGTCATTTTCAGAGTTAACAGCGGAGCCAACAGCCAAGGTAGGCAAAGTCCCGAATCCCGAACTACTTCAAAGTTATAGCTGTCTATCATGACGTACCGTTTGATTCCCCGATGTTGCGTATCCCTTCTTGCTGACAGGATATATTTTGTGTAGCCCTCATTCAGCTCTTAGCCCATTTTTGCCGGTTCTGTACTGATACTTGCATACGCACCAGTGACAGCTCGCTGTGTTCTGTTAATGATGTCGACATCAGTCGTATACAAGAAGTTGAACAGACTTTTGGAAAATTGTTGCCCCTGGTGTGGGCTTGTGAATTTTGGACAATTTTTTTAAGAATAATGTTGAAAAGGTCACAGGACAGCGCGTATCCCTCCCTGTCTAAATCTTTTTTTGACATAAAAAGTCTCGGTGGGATTATTTCTGACCTTGAGGGAGCATCAAGCGTTCTCCACCGTCATTGTGCATGAATCTGACAAGTTTGGCAGGGATGCCAAAATCAGACATAACACTGTATAGCTCGTCACTATAAATGCTGCATATATGCGGTCATATTTTCCTAGTGTGAATATTTGGTCGGTTGTTGACTTTCCGGGCCTGAAAACTCACTGATAGTATCCAATCAGTTTGTTGACAAATGGTTTTAGGTGGTACGACAGACAGAATGTTGTATGCGATGTTAAGGAGACTGATGCGTCTATATATTTAGTTGGCGCAATTTATAAGATTTCCTTTCTTGCGGATCGCTCAAATAATGCTGAAGCTCCCTTCATCAGACATACAGTACAGCCTCGCTAGTCCGGACACATACACCCCTATCGGGAATCGTATTTCCCCCGGAATATTTCCCTTTTTCACAAAATAGGTATCGTGAATCATTTTCGAAAGGGAACAAAAAATTCCGTCGGAAAAAATAGGTATTGTGAATAATTTCGAAAGAGAAAAAAAAAGTCTGGCGGAAAAATAGCTATCGTGAATAAATTTCCGATGGAAATATTACCGTCATTTTCCTTGAAATATTCCGCTGGCAAATTGTTAGAGAAATTTAGAATAATAACAATGTAAGTATTTTTTCTGTGAAATATGACCAAAGAGTTTGAATATTATCGGTTTTAATACAAAACAACTGCAGATAATTGTAGATCATATGGAAAAATATCCAGATATAGCAAATGGATTTACACAAAGACAAAAGGAAGAGGTTAACAGTTTTTGGAAAATCTTGGAGAAAGAAGTCAACATGGTAGGGCCACCCATGAAGTCCATATTTGAGTGGAAAAAGGTAAGTTTCATGTTTAAGTTTCGTATAATTATATAATTATGTAAATTACAAAATATTTAGGTTTGGAGTGACAAAAAGAAATATATTAGAAAGAAGATGTCCGAAAATCTCAAATTAAAAAATGCAACCGGCGGTGGACCTTATAGAGAATACAAATTTTCCCCCATGGAAGAAGCAATCATCAGCATTTGTGCTATGGGTTTGTCGGTTGCAGGTTCTTCAGATGCAAAGCGATTCGGATTGCATTCTTGCAGCAAAAAAAAGAAAATGGAAGATTTCGATGATTCGCAAAAAGAAAACCTTGCCACAGGATCATCGCAAATCAGGAAAACGTTGCAAGTCAACCAGCAAACGTCAGATATTGACACAGCATACCTAACTGAATTGCTTTTGAATTCTGATGATGATTATGGCGACGATCCGGGTGAAAAAATTGTGGGCCTAAATGACTCCGCCAATAGTACGAGTACTCAAAAACCCAAACGAAAAGTCCATCAGCAGAAAACAAGTACCACCACTGATCTGTTAGAAAAAGAGCTGCAACTACAACGTGAACTCAATGACCAGATTGGCGGAGCTCTTTCTATTTTTAAAAATCACCAAGCAGAAATGCAGGCGAATGTAAAAAAAATATACCGATCCATTGATCGGCTATATGATCAGCAAAAACAAATTTTACAGGAAACAAGGCGCCATAACAGTGAAACGGAGGATCTCAAGACACGCGAAATTGAAGAAAATCAACGCCACAATGCTGAGATGGAAAAAATGCGAAAACAAGAAATAGTTGCAAAGTTGGAGCACAAACAGCGCCTCCTGGAAATAGAAGAGGAAAAGCTAACCAGACTGTAATAGTGTAATGACATTAATAAATACATATGACATATATTTTCATTATTTATTTTGTAATCCTTTCGTTTACTTCATATTAATATACTTAAAGGGTGATTTTTTAAGAGGTTTATAACTTTTTTTTAAAAAAAAACACGAAAAATTCGAAAAAATTAATGAAATATTTATTTGAATCGATAGTTTGAACCTTGCAATTTAATGTTTAAAGATAATTTCATGCAAATGTTGACCGCGGCTGCGTCTCAGGTAGCCCATCCGCTGAGTCCAATTTTGGCATACTCTTTCACACATATCGGCCGGTATCTCACGAATGAATGCATGGATGTTGGCTTCCAGTGCGTCAATCGAAGCGGGCTTGTCCCTATACACATTAGCCTTGGCATACCCCCACAAAAAATAATCTAATGGTGTCAAATCGCACGATCTAGGCGGCCAATTGACCGGCCCGAAACGTGAAATTAACTGTTCACCAAACTCGCCTCGCAATTGCGCCATTGTTTCGCGTGCTGTGTGGCATGTGGCACCGTCTTGTTGAAACCACATATCATGCAAGTCAAGAACTTCCATTTCGGGCAAAAAAAAGTTTGTTATCATCGCTCGGTAGCGTTCACCATTGACAGTAACGCTGCGATTCGCATCATCTTTGAAGAAATATGGCCCAATAATGCCGCCGGCCCATAAACCGCACCAAACAGTGGCTTTTTCGGGATGCATTGGTAGCTGTTGCAATGCTTCTGGCTGATCTTCACTCCAAATGCGGCAATTTTGCTTATTTACGTACCCATTCAACCAAAAATGAGCCTCATCGCTGAACACAATTTTTCGATAAAAAAGCGCGCGATGAACATTTCGAACCGAGCACGAATTTTGATAGTAAAATTCAATAATTTGCAAGCGTTGTTCATTTGTAAGACGATCCATGGTTAAATTGCAAACCAAACTGAAGCTGTTTGACAGTGACACAAGGTACTAAACACACGTCAGCTGTCAAAACCAGTGTTGCCAAAACCAAACCAGCTAAAAAATCACCCTTTATTTTAAAGAGCATTAGATATATATGTTCTTATACGCTGTGCCTCTGCCATATACTCTGAATTACTTGTTGGAGCGCTTTCAGGTCTGGTAATGTGGTTCTCGTTTTCATCTGTGAGAATAGAAGCTGTTGGGATACTGAAGGTAGTATCGGTCTTGTAATATATACAAATGTTGTGAAGTGCACAGCAAACATTCGTTATTTGTGTCGCTTTATTTGGCAGGTAGTGTAACTCCCTCGCTCCTAACAAACACCTCCATCTATTTTTAAGAACTCCATTGGTCCTTTCAATTATATTGCGGCCGCTCGCATGGGCTTGGTTAAATTTGCTTTCAGGCGAATATTCTTCAGGCGTTCTATAGGGAGTTAAAAGCCACGGCTCAAGTGGATATCCAGCGTCTCCTATTTACAAATAAAAATTGAGTACAAATTATAAAGTTGAATAAAACGGGTATCAATTTTTTACCCAATAACCAAGAATTCCTTTCACCATTTAAATACTTCTGTTCCATCCACGATCTCAATTCGCTCACATTCCATACCAGGGAATCGTGACATGCTCCAGGATGAGATGCATCAACGAAGCGAATTCGCATTTGGTCATCGCAAACCTGGAATGTTTAAATTGGGACATGTTAAGTGCACAACATATAAGAGTCTACTTACAAGTAGAACATTTAAGCTATAGAATCCTTTTCGGTTGTAGTACAAATGCTTATTTTCTGGCGGAGCAATAATTTTAACATGGGTGCCATCAATGCACCCTATTACTCCTGGCAAATTATGCTTTTCATAGAAATGAGTATTTGAAAGCCTTTTCTCTTCCGCCGTCATTTGCATGTTTATCCAAATTGGACAAAGTTTACTTTCAAATATGTTTAGGACACTTGAAAGCACTTCGGAAAAAGATGATTGGGCTAATCCGACTTCGTGATCCTTTCCCACTCCTACTTGGTAGCCGCCTTCTGCAAAAAAACGCAGGCATGCGCTTAGCTTCACTAGTGGGGAAACTCCAAATGATTTTTTGGTTTGCGGCAAAGAATCTTCGAGTAATTCCAACAAGTATTTAAACATTGGCTTATTAACTCGGTAGTATTTATGGAATCTAAGAAAATTGGTTGAAGATGCAGGAAGAAAAGTTTTTGGATAGTACTTACAATGCTTGTGGTAGATCTAAAGGATTAGCTGCATCCCTTAAGCTTCTTCTTATTGATCTCTGCCGAGCCCTCTCCATTTGCTCATGTTCTTCTATCGCTAATAAAAAATGGGCACTTCTAAACATTTTAAAATCACGTATGTTGTTTACTTGATGATTTAATGCTGTCAAAAAATTCGAAAATATTTTCGAAAGTACTTTTAGGAATCTTACTGTTGGTAAAACTGTTTCCCGGGGAAAAAATATTCCGATGGAAATTCACGATGGGTAGATTTAGTTCCCGGGAACAAAAATTATACGGGGGAAACATTTTTCCCTCGGAATTCACGATAGGGGTGATAAAGTTTCTACCGTGTCCGGAATAGCGAAATGCCCGGACTATAGAGAAAAAATTAAATATACATACAATGGACAAATCAAAGACCACAAATATAAACTTCCAATGAGTAAATTTGCAACGATTAAAATGTCTAGATTCCAGAGCCAACTACAAGCGACAAAACTAGAAGGGGATTCCCCGTAATCGTACGAACAAACGTTTTTTCCAAGAAACAGAGACAAATAATATATGTAGTCCGAAACATAGAGGTGTCCGGACTACTGAAGTGTCCGGGCTAGCGAGTGTCCGGACTAGCGAGGCTGTACTGTACTTTATTCTGACTAAATCTTGGAGACGAATTGTTGTATGCTCCCTACTAAGCCATTTCCCGCTGCCTTGAAAAACTCGGTAGTTAGGCCGTCCGGTCCAGCAGACTTGTTTGAATTCATTTTGGTCGGGTGGACGGAAGTCTTGGCTTTATTTATTATCTAAAATTGTTTAGCAATCGATTGACTACAACTGGTTTCAACTAAGCTTTATAATTACCTCTATCAGCATTAATTTATCAATTTGACGCCTTTTCGGACACCCGAACACCTCTTTTTGAAAATAATCACTTTTACTTCGATTTAACTTGACACCATTCGTATCTATTGTTAGCAAAGTTTTATTGGAAGTAATGAAAAAATATAAATAACTAAAAACGACAAACAGTCTGCAAACTCGATTAATAAATTAAATATAAAGTGTAGCAGACACTACAGTAAACGATTATTTTAACATTCAATTTCAATACCCCCTCTTAATCGTTTAATCCCAAATTTGCTTCTGTAACAGCTGAGCTCAACGCAATATATTCTGCTTCACTGGATGATGTAGCAACAGTAGTTTGCTTTTTGCTGGACCAAGAAACAGTGCATCCATATATTTTGAAAATATATCCAGTAACTGATTTTCGATCAACTTGGTCAGATCCCCAGTCCGCATCAGCATATCCAATTATGGGCAAATATTCATTTGTTTTGAATTCAAGTTTCTGATCTTTTGTGTATTTTAGATAACGAACGATTCTTTTTAGGTGTTGCCAATGTACGTCGGATGGAGATTGCTGATATCGGCCCATATATGCAACAGGATAGCATATGTCTGGTCTTGAGCACAACATGATATACATCAGGCTTCCCAGAAGTTCACGGTATGGCTTCTCCGTTTTTGTTTGGGCATCACTTGGTTGTAACTGTAACCCTTTTTCCATTGGACTTTTAACTGAGTTACATTCTGACATTCCGAATTTTTTAAGTAGTTTTTCAATACTTGCTGCTTGCGAAAACTTCATACTTCCTTCTTCGATGTCCACTTTAACTCCAAGAAAACATTTAAGTTTTCCACAATCGTACATTTCAAATTTGTTAGACAAGTCCCTCTTGAGTTTCTCAATAGTCACCAACTTATTTCCAACGATAAGTAAGTCATCAACATATAGGATAATGATTAAAACATCATCATGCTTCTTATCCATCTTGGTATACAAACAATAATCATGTTTAGATCTGATGAATCCCAGGAATAAAAGGAATTCATTAAATTTGTCATTCCAGCAGCGCGGTGACTGCTTAAGACCATACAGTGACTTAACAAGTTTACAGGCCATGCCTTTTTTAGTTTCCAATCCATCGAGTACATCCATGTATATATCCTCTTTAAGGTCTCCATACAAAAAGGCTGTCTTGACGTCCATTTGATGAAAAATGTACTTTCGACGAACACCTACAGCCAACACGATACGTATTGTAGTAAGCTTTGCCACTGGTGCATATGTATCATGATAATCTATGCCATATTTTTGAAGATACCCTTTGGCAACAAGTCTTGCCTTGTATTTCAGAGGATTTCCATTTTCATCTTCTTTTATTTTAAATACCCACTTGGACTTCAACAATTTTACATCAGGTGGAGGTTTGACAATTTCCCAAACATTGTTCCTTTTCATTGAGTCGATTTCATCTTGAATCGCTTCTTTCCAACATTGGCTATTATTGTTTTTCAAAATTTCTTCATATGTCTCGGGAAAACTAGTAGAAATGTGAAGAGCGGCAGAATTTGCTCTACTAGTAGTAAAATAATCAAGGAACTTACTTGGCATTCGGCGCTCCCTTTCACTGCGTCTTACAGTTACCTCCTCAAGGTTGCTGTTATTTGGTTGCGAAGGGAGCGCAATTTCAGCAGCTTCCTCGTATCCAAATTCAGCATCCTCAAACATAGCACCTTCTTCATCATCCTGGGGTTCAGTAACAGGATCATTTTCTTTTTCATTTAAAACTTCTTTTTCTTCATGGACATGTTCCACAGTCACGTGGTTTGACACCAATTCTTTTTGAGTATGATCCGCAGCATCATCATTATATAAATATTCCCCCTCTTGCTCGTGGATCGGTTGAATTTTAATAATGGACTTCACATTATTCCTGTACTCAGTTGCTTTTTCATATTTAAATGGATAATATGACTCATCAAACTTTACATCTCTTGCAGTGAACACTTTTTGTTTCTCCAAATCCCAGAGCCGATAGCCATTTGGTGCATAGCCAACCATTACTGCTTTCTTACTCCTTGGATCCAATTTCTTTCTGCATTGTTTTGGAATCCAAGAGTAAGCTTTGCAACCAAATACTTTAAGCTTTTCCAGCTGGGGCTCATTTCTGTTCCACAATTCCACCGGAGTTGCAGAATTTTCCAAACTTCTTGTTGGACAACGATTGAGTATATAAGTACCACACAAAGCTGCTTCAACCCACAGCTTTTTAGGCACGCTTGCTTCAATCAGCATGGTTCTTATCTTTTCAACTAGAGTTCTGTTGAACCTTTCTGCAACTCCATTCTGCTGTGGTGAGTAAGCTATTGCTGGTTCCACTTGAATACCCTTTTGTTTATACCAGTTTTCTTGATTTTTTGATAGATATTCACGCCCTTGGTCAATAGTCATTTTTGAAATTCCAGTTTTGAACATTACGGTAACCATTGCTTCATATTCTTGAAAAACTTCGAAAACTTGAGATTTCTTTTTAATTGGGTATATCATTGTAAAGTGACTGTAATCATCAATGAATGAAACAAAATATCTTGAGCCGTCCCAAGCAACAGGATCAATTGGTCCGCAAACATCAGAATGAATCCGTTCAAGAGGTCTTGTTGCTTTAATTCGTGTTCCATTAAAACGCTCACGGCATTGCTTACCCTCCACACAAATGTCACAGAAACCAATTTTTGCATCTTTGGCATTTAAATCTTTTATTATTCCTTTTTTGATCAGTTTTTAAAAACCTTGGTCGCCAATATGACCTAACCTTTTATGCCATAAAGAAGCTTTACTTATCTTACATAAGTTAACAGTCGGTTTTGCAATTTCTATTTTTAACTCGTACAAATTTCCACGCAAGTAGGCTGTTGCTATTAGCCTATCATCTTTTACAATTAATGCTTTATTGTTCAAAAAATTTACCTTAATTCCAGCTCTTGTGAGTTTTCGAACTGACAATAAATTGTCTCGTAACTCCGGAACATACAAAACATCGTTTATGAACAAGTTCACACCGTTATTGCTCATCCCATGAATTGCTCCAGAATGGTATGCAATAAGTGACTGATCGCTTTTTGCGACATTAATTTCAACCGGGGCTTTTAGTAGCTCAAGATCTGCAAAATACCATTTTTCATTTGCCAGGTGATCGCTTGCTCCAGAATCCAATTTGAAAGTAAAATGTTTTCTATTTTTCTCCTTTATAACCCTGTTACTGCTTTTCAGAAAGTTTTTGTCTGCATTAAAACACACACTTGTGCTTTCAACGCTTCTGGCTTCCACTTTTTTACACTCTCGTGCTTGGTGGCCAAATTTTCCACATTTGAAACATTTTCCGTTGAACTTTTTCGTAAAATTTTTCTTATTGAAATGCTTCTTTCCAGAAAATGCAGTTTTTTCTTGAATTTCCCCTTCTTGTCGATCTTCGAACTTGCTCTGTTCCGATATCAACCTCTCCTTTGCAATATTGAACGTAAGCTTACCGTCGTCAATGTTTTGTAATGCGGTAACTAAAGGATCAAACTTTTCGGGCAACGTCAGAAAAAGTTGAGCGAGCAAATCACTTTCTTCTAGTTTGGCCCCTGCCAATTTCAACTTCCTTATCAAATCCTCAAAATTTGTCAGATGTGAGATCACCGACTCATCATCCTTCATGCGAAGTTTTGCCAATTGCTTGCGTAACAGTAATTCGTTAACCACTGATTTCTTCTCGAATGCAGATTTTAAGCTTTCCCACATCTCTTTGGCAGTGTTCTTCTCTCGAACATAGCTAAGGCAACTTGAATGGATAAAATTTACAAGGCGCTCTTTGGCCTTCTTATCCCTTTTCAAATACTCAGCCCTCGCCGCAGTTTCTGTTGGTTGAACGTCGGTTAGAACGTCCAACAAGCCTTGACTGTCCAAATGAATTTTAACTCTGAACTTCCAGTCGTCGTATCCTCTTCCATCGAACTGTGGGATACCGTGAGAAAATTCTTTATGCTCGGCCATTGTGTCCTGGGCTCATAACCTATTGTTAGCAAAGTTTTATTGGAAGTAATGAAAAAATATAAATAACTAAAAACAACAAACAGTCTGCAAACTCGATTAATAAATTAAATATAAAGTGTAGCAGACACTACAGTAAACGATTATTTTAACATTCAATTTCAATAGTATCTTTGTATTTAAATTCGTTTAAAATTGTGGTAGTTTTTTTTTTTACCATTTGTTTTTGTTTCCAGCTTTTTTACGTAATCTTTCGCCGACAGCACCTTCGTACCGGCTCCTTTTTACACTCTTAACTTCTCCATTGGTCTTTCTATATCTCAAAGTTGTGATCATAGAAAATGAGTAAAATTATGATGAATATCTTAAGCCGGTCCGAATAGGCTTCCACCTGTATTTCTTCAAAAGTGTTCCTAAACCATTCCCCTCCCCGTTTCGTATTCTTATCTTTTCACCGGCTTTCTCAAGGTGAGTCTCCTAAAATATGGACGTCTTCTTTCGTGACACCGACACTGGCCCATACCTTAACTTTTACAGAAACCCAAACTTCTCTAAAGTATTTTATACGAAGCCTTGAGCTTCTAAAAGGTAGTTCAATGACCATTTCCCTGCATATAGTCTGTACTCTCAGCCTTAGAAAGTAGCAAAGAAGTAGGCGTTATCTTCTCAAGTGTCTTTACTACCGAACTTGCATAGTAGTAAATATACGGCCAACCTATATCTCTCATTCAATACATTTCCGATCTCCCTAATGCTGCAGAAGGTTAACGCAGAACTTAAATTCGATTTCCTTCACCATCATTAGATTAACTTGCAAGACCTAAATTTTATTCTTAGTTTTGAGCTTCTACTGTACCCTTACATTTTACTAACGCATGTCTATTATACTTTTTTAGGGAATCACCTCCAGAGATACCCGAACCGCCTTCCAGATACACCAGGCAAATCTCCAACGAATCGTATTCCAGCGCCGAATGGTTCAAGCCCATGAGTACTTATCCCGAATTCACCAAAATGCCAAAACTAAGACCAAGTTCGAAAAACGTCCTGTCTATTAAGCACCACGCAATGCCGTCAGAGGACTCTCCAGTGGCAGCAATGATACATGACTCCAACGGTTCAAGCAGTGGCGAGGATCAACGAAAACTAGATCCGATTCCTGCGAGGCCTCCCGATCCGAAACCATCACGCCTCAGATCCCTGCACCGCCAATCGAGCTCAACCGATCTGTTGCTACCAAGTCTCCTGCCTTTACCACCGCCGCCACCACCACCACCAGCACCATTAACGCTGCCACCACCCGAACCGGCGCCACCTCCGCCAATATCTCGGCAAATGTCACCGATTATCTTAACCGATGCCATTACCACGGGAGCTGAACATAGGTAAGGCCACTCAGCTTTCAACCATGATCTGAAATATTCTAACTTTTTCATTTTTAGGGTAACCGCTCCAAGGACTCACAAGAAAACCTCATTCACTATTATTGGCGAGAAATCACCACAGTCTTCCCGGGCGCAAAGTCCCCAAAAAATTCCACTATCAGGCCGTATATCCCCATTCCGTGGACACGGTTTTCGAGAGCCAGAAAAACATTTGAATGTTCCAGCGTCGTCTGAAAGTTCACAAAAACCAGTGGCCAAACCCCGAATGCTGCAGCAAAAATCACTTTCAACAACTCACTTAAAGTTGCCGGGTATATCGGGACCGTCTAGCATGCTGTTTGCCTCTGACGACTCCCCACGGCCGTCGGTTCAGTTCAATATGAGCGGCAAACGAGCTCCAATGCAAATGACTCACCAGAAAGGCATTCTCCAGATGGGTAAGGATCCATCGTCTTCATCACAGGAAACCCCAATGTCAACGCAAGTCGACCATGTAAGAAAGATGAGCAGCTGTGATCCACTGCCCCTGATAACTGACCCGTATAGGACAGCGATACCGAGGTTAAGTGCGCCCAGCACAAGACCCATAACTCCGAACACCAATCCTACGAGGAAACAACGCGGGCTCTTGCGAGTCATCAATAGTGCTGACTCAAGCTCACGTATCCCGGTTCGCTCGAACTGGGCCAGCATGGACGACCTCGCGTCTCAGCGAAAACCGATCTTGTCACCACTGCGGATAAAAAGTCGCCGGCGATCTAGCTCAACATCTATAGAACGACGGAGCTCTACGCAAACTGAGCCAAGGAGTTCGATTGCCTCGGATCGAAGAAGTTCAAATCTGAGCTCGGTAACCACATCAGACTTTAGTTTTCGGCGGAACTCCTTGTCGCCAGTAAAAACCCCACAAGCCACACGCAGAAAATCCATATTTCAACCAGAGAAGACGTCACGTTCAACACCGGTATCACCATCAAATCGACTGCGTGCATCCAGAGCTCCTCGGAAGGTAGCTAAACCAACGACGCTTTCGCCCATCATTGGTACTCCAAACAAAGACCTTCCTGCAACTGCCCAGAGTGCCAGCCATCCTATTTCCGTTTCCTTGTCGCGAAGAGAGTCACTTTCAAAAATACCCGTCCTCAACAGTCCGAATGGTGCTTCAAGATCAAATTCGAGGCTAAGTTCGCGTGGGAATTCTCGTGTCAGCTCCAGATCAAGTTCGCCGTTGAAAGACTTCGGAGCGAGTCAAAGAATCTCCTCCAGTCGGTCGCCTTCGCGACAATCTCTGAGACCTGAATCTAGACTCACGTCAAGAGGTGGATCTCGTCCTACTTCGAGAGCAGAGTCGAATAAAGCTGCCTCTCGGTCTACATCAAGAACATCAACCCGTCAAACATCTAGACCTCCGACCCGCCCAGCCTCTAGAGCTGTGTCGCAGTCGAACTCTCGGGCGAGCTCACGGCCATCTTCGCGCATGGAACAGGCGAAGGCAATTGCGAATTCACGCTCAAATTCGCGTCTTAGCACACGTAGTGAAAGTCCGATAAAGAGTCGAAAATTAAGCCCACCAAAGACGAGACGACGCAGCAAGTCCTCAACTCGCATCAACCCTGCCCCAAGTAGGGTGCGGAGAAAATCCATCAGTCCATCGAAAATGCAGACCCGAACTCCTGCTCCTCAGAGAAGAAACTCCAAAACGCGTATTCCAGCGCGCATTCCCACCACAAACGCATCACCAAAGCCTAAGGCCCCCGCAAAGACGAGTTTGCGAAGAGAGTCTCCCAAAAGGGTCAGCGACCGAAAGCAACCAATTAGTGCCAAAAAAACCGCATCAGGAAGCGTTACAAAAGCCGGTACGAAGACTGGTGTCAAAAAACCATCGACTGACGCCACCAACGCTAGGAAGACCCCGTTGCCTGTGAAAAAGCCGGCAAGTAAGACGTCAACTCCTACTCCTGGTGCCACCACGACTGCAATGAGAAGTCGCCAATCAAGCAATCTTCAATCAAGTAATAATCAAAAGACTGCTACCGAGCTAAAGCGCGAATCATCTTCGGTGCGGCAAGCTATTATTGCAGCTGCCCATCTGAAGAAAGAAACTTCGTCACTCAGTATCAAAAAGGGTGACGCCAAAGGTGCGCAGCCCTCCAATAACCAAGCTGAACTCCAACCAACCGAGGAGACATCGCAGACCCTTGAAGCTTCAGCTGGACCAGCAAAGCAGCTCAAACGCCAACCTTCAACGCTGACCCTCCTCTCCATCGGTTCGAAACTGAACCTCTTGCGAAAGCGAAGTGACAGTAACCTCAGCAAGAAACTGGACGAAATGAAGAAAAACGGAGAACACGGTACTGATGGAGGTGGTGCCCCCGCCGATGGTGCTGAGACGGAGGGCGGTGATGCCTCCACAAATGGTAAGCTAGTGGCACTGACAAAGCCAAATGTTGTTTCAATGACTACCGCTGCTATTACAGCCCAACCCGTGCAGATTAGTACTGTCCTGGCAAACCAATTGCCAAAGACAAGTAGTTCTGGGCAATTGTTGGCAGGACAAGAAGATATGGCTTTGCCAGCCGCCATTTTGGAGAAATCGCAAAAGACTCTGGAGAACATTCAGAAGACGGTAACCGAGGCCACCGATGAAATCCAAAAGACCATCAACGAAAATTTGACTGATTTGAAGAATATGGAAAAAATGGCCGAGGAGCTATCTGGTTCGCCGTCGCAGCTAGAGAAGTCTGACAGTCTAACTACTGTAATCGAAAAGCAGTCGCCAACGAATGCAGAGAGGAAAGCAGCTGGCACTGTTGACGATGCCTTTGGTGAGCCTGTGCAGACATCTTCTCATCCCATTGATGCGTCCGTAACAGTAGTTAATTCAAGAGACAGCCTTCATCCATCAACCGAGAAAGGGCATAAATCCAGTGGTGCCACCGGGGCCGGTGCTCAGAGTGGGGCGACTGGTGGCTTAGCAGCTGATGAGGATTCTGCCGAAAGGGTTAGTGAGCGTGCTATTTCTGTGTTGCCAGAAGTTGACTGTGAAAGTGCAAATTTGCAGAGTAACGATACCGAATTGATTGAGGAAGTTGGAGTTCTCAGTGGTCACACCGGAGCAGACGGTGATTCCAAAACCACCAGCACTAAGCAAAACTCATCTGGCACAGTGGAGGATGGCAATAAGAATGCAGCAGGTGCCGGCGGTAAAAAGGAACTTTCAGAGGAGTAAGTTAATTATTTTTTTTTTATAAATTTGCTATGGGTACTGATTAAAGGACATTTTCCATATTTCTGTTAAGTTTGGGACTTTATCCAAAACAAGCGTCCCTAGTTAGCTTGATTTGTTCTAGGGGCCTTCCTTTTTTTGTGACTAGGGTTGTGCTGTATATCTATAAGAACTAGATAATGTATGTGTTTGTGTAGATCTGAGTGTTAAAATTTTAGTTTTTGTTTTTATGTATACGGTATACCGTACAATATTGATCATTCTCACACAAATTCTCTTTTATAAGTATCCCCAAATCAACCAGATCCCATTTAATGGGGCATATTCATAGTTGTACTATAAACCTGGGTCTAACTAAACTCGAATCTAAAGTTAACCCACAGGTGAAACACAACTGCTGTTCATAACGAATTTGGCAGTTTTGTTAAATTAGATCCAAGTCTAACGTGTTTCTACTACAAATCTACATAAATACTTTCTGACAGTAGAGAGTCAGAGGGATTTAAAACTTTTAATTTGCGTTTTTGTTTGGTTCTGGTGTTTTTTTAAACAAAAAAAAAAAATATGCATTTTAGTGTTTTGTGATATGAACAAAAATAAAATAAAAGAGCAAGAGAACAAAACTGGTCGGAAACGAAAAATATTGAGGAGGATATTGCTATGGAGCAGCACATACCTTATAGCGTTTCTTCTATTTAACTAAAATATTTACTATTGAAAAAAGTTAAATTTTACCACTCTTTCTCACTCCGTAAAAAAATTAATCGACAAAAATGCTTATGTAAAACTAACTAATTAACATCTTTAAGTCACTAATTCGGACTTAAAAATGTCTAACCCAGTATTAATAATCAAAAGTGTTCAAGTGAGCACAAAAATTGTACATAAAAGATGTATAATCAGTTGATCCTTTAGGAACAATAGGGAAAAGTATTAAAATGAAACAACGACCGTGTGAGATATCAAATTGATTCTGATTTTAATTTGAAGCTCCGTCCATGACGTTGTTATGTTCAATAGCACATCATTTTAGCAATGCTTTAAACCGCACCAAACAGTTAATCTTTGGGGATGCATTAATGCTTGGTCATGCCCTTGTGGTGCGTTCGCTTAGCAATTTTTTTCCTGTTGACATAGCCGCTGGGCCAAATGGGCCTAGTTCGAGAAGATGATTTTTTGGCCAAAAACCGGATATCCGGCCAACTTCAATCGCTGTGTCAGCACAATATTATAGAATGTAGGCCCAAATCCAACCGTAAAATAAGCCGGATTGACTCTCCGGCGATGCCCAATTCATCTGATCGGCAACGAATCGACATCTTTGCGTCTTCTTTGATGCTGGCCGCTACGGACGGTCAATATTCGTTTTGTTTTTCAAGATAGATAGATATACACGAATGAAGGCGCCATTGACTTTGCTGCCCACCTAATAGAATGGGTATGAACTCCATTTATTAAATCAAAAGTTTTTGTACAATGCCCCAATCTTTCCGAATACAAATGAAATCTGTAGATTCTTTCACCTTTGTTGAGAGAGGAAAAGTTTAGCCCTTTCTAATCCAACAGAAGAATAGATACTGCCCGAAGAGAAACGCCACGCCAAGTGCTAACCCATGCCTTGCAGTGATGGGACTTCTACCACTTTTTGCATTTTCGGAAATTCTACCAACCTGAACTCAAAATCTACCACCTTTTACTCATCGCTACTCGCTAATAATATTTCTTTTCCATCATTGCATTATATTGAAAATTGTTCCTATACCTACTCGCCTTATGTCGTTTTCCAATGGGACCACCAAAAATCTTTTTTAGATCTCAGATTTAACGCGGCTCATTTAACATGCAACGAAATTGTTCTGCTTTTTTAAATGGATTAGTGCGTTATTTGACAGCAATATCAGTTGTTTGAATTGCATTCGCTTTTGGAAAAATCAGCTATCCTATGGACATTGACTTGAAAAATGTTTCCCCTGTTGTGGGTACAAATAAAGTATTTTCGGTGATTCGTAGTTTCCAGATGATGCAGATGATGAGGAAGACAATGAAGATAATAATTCCTCCAAAGTTATATCCATTGCTATTTATGTATTTCTTTATTTTGGTTTTCACATAACTTTGCGCATTTGTTTTGAAAGCAAACTTCTTAAAAAAAAACAGCTGTGGGTATTTGTGTAAATCTGAAAAATTATCGAGATCTTAAAAAAGTGATCCGAATCGAAAAAAAGATTGATTTTTTTGCCCAATGGAAAACCACATTAGTTTTACCCATACACACTCAGCTATCAGCATTTTTTTCTGAGAATTGCATCAGCAGAAACTTACCGTCCAGTACACCATTTACTGCGCAAAAATTTCATTATTTGACTGTATTTGTGAGAGGGTGTTTTGCTATGTTTTGACATTTTGTGATTAAAAATGAGTTGAATCTATGGCGTTTTTTCTGTTTGCTTTTACCTCAAAAACTTTTAATTTTTAAATAATATAAAGAACTATTGAAAGTGAAATTGCGTAAATTCTTGGTCCCTACAACAAGTTATTGTGCTTTCTCCAGTGCTTGCATTATTTTCGTGCAAGTGGACAATTTTATTTTATACCACTTTTCTACCACCTTGTTTTAAGGCTATAAATATATACCACCGTTTCGCTTTTCTCAAGTCCCATCACTGGTGCTAACCCATGCCTTGTCAGCTCGTCGATTCTCTCTCATTACTTTCTATGCTCTGGTAATGGGTGCCTATTGTGGAGTGATGGTGTCAATGATGTCAACCTTATATTGGATTGAGGGTCACCCTTTCACCGTCTTTATATGATGCCCAATGAACAGCAGTTGGCAATGTCGTTATCGCTGATAGGTGTGAACATTTGGCTTTAAATTATTGACAATTAATCAGCCGTTTTTGAGAATGGCAAACTTTTTCAAGCGAACATGACTTACATTCGATATTTTACTTCCCTTGTCCACCACGGATACAAGGAACACTCATATAAGAGATTCATTTTCAAACTCGTCATCTATATTGCGAACACTTTTATTATCGCAAACCCAAAATCAGAATTATGTTCACTAATTTTTAACAATAAACGGGAAAAAGTGTTACCAAAAGATAAATATTTGTCAATATCAACAACTGACAAACTTTAGGGCACCATTTTGCGTTCGATGTAGAAGCCGAACTTTCAGGGTTTTTGACAGGTGTGAAAATTAGCTGATAATTCTCAGTGCGCACTAGTGCTAGCCACGTCAAACAAACCTAGTCCTAGAGCACATAATCGTTCCCATTTCGCCAAAATAAAGCGTGTAGGAAAGTAACGGGAAATCGGCCGAAGTTGGGGGTCTCAGTCTGGTTTATCCTTAATTACAGATTTACCGTTTGAATCAAAATGGGTCTCGTTAGACATTTAATTCAGATTAGCATGTTTTTAAAAATTTCTGGCAAAATTCAAAGCGACCGGCAAGACTGCTGAGTACCATTCAGTTGTATGTATATTTAGGTTAGCATTTTGTAAAACAACTACTCGGCAGGTAAATAATTAGTCAATTATGTAGTTCATGTTAATAACCTTTTAAGCGTGCCTAGATCATCTTATTTATTAGTACGAAACTCGGTACTCCTGCAGCAATTAACGCCTCACGCTACTCTATATATGAAGTGAACATGGATTTTAATTAAGTTGACTTTATAAAGAACTTCCTTGGTTGAAAATCGCCTTTGAAAAATATACCACTTTGCATGTATTCGAGTCATTAAAGGTCTTAAGATTAAGTTGTCTGGTCGTGGTTAAACATACGAACATTTTAAATTGTTTGGCAAGTCCTGAAATGTACAAAATAATTATTGCTGTTTAAAATTTCAAATAAAGTGGCTAGCCATTGACAGGCACAAAAGCGGAGTCTTCTCCTTTTTGGGCACATCTAAAACTCTGGTTAGTGTGGCACTCAACTGACCAGTGTAACTATCACCCCAAATTGTTGTGGTCAAAACATGTAAAGTTTTGGGTACGAGAAAACAGAAAACTTTCCCCTTCGTGTTTGACGTATCACTCGCGTAATGTATATGTATACGGTAAGCCATCCTTACAACACCAAGCACCCGTGTAGTAAGTTGACGCGAAAACGAGCCACCACATAACTCCTTTCCCTAATTATTAAAACTCAGCACCATGACTTGCCCACTCTGCTAGTTTCGTGGAATGGGCTAGGAAATACTAGTCGCAGGACTAACATGCAATTGACTGTATGAAACCGAGTGGCTCAGTGTGTTGCTTAGTGTTTGACCTACTTCTTGGGGTGGACTCCGGGTTTCTTTACCAACGAATTCATAATGCGTCAATATCGGAGACGTGCACATGGGTTTTATACAGCCACACCATGTACTCCTGCGGCCAGAAGAACGATTTCGTGCAAACCGGAGAGTTAGTTTTAAGTAGACAGCCAGCGTGAAAAGATTCATTGGTATTTTTATGGAAAATTGCTCGTGAACTAGGAGGAAAAAAATAAACAGCCCAAGTCATGATTCAAAAGAACGGCAAACGCAAAAACTCGGTGGTGTTCAACATCGATCTACCAAATGAATTCGGTGACACCGAAAAGTACTTTTTTAGGTAAAGGAATTCGTTTTATATTTTCATACTTTTAATGAGCAGGCGAACGTAGTTAGTGTGGTCAGTTTTTTTGAGGTCAGATCAAAATGATATCCTTTAACATTACTTCATTTATTTATTTATTTTTGCCGGTAAAGTCGCGTGCTCATATATTATTAGGCGTTTTCCTCTCGCAATGAATGTTATTCGTATTTCCGCTGTGGAAACGGCCTGAAAACTTTTAACCATGGCTTCGTTTTGTGTTTTTTGTTAAAAATCATTTCGTGGAAATGTGAAAATTATTGGGTTTTTAAAATGATTTCGGTTTTCTACACAGTCGATTGTTTTTCGCATTTTGTTTGTTTTGTAAATTAACTTGGTCGCAGTTTAAATTGAGGCTTCCGGTTGGTTGCACGTGATTTGTGTTATTTATTTTGTGGACTTTATTGACTTTTAATGTGGTTGGGGTGATTATTAACTTTGGTTCACGTAAGTGATTTGAATCAAATGGAAAAGTGAAAAACGTGTCGGTATTGCGAAAAGAAAAACGTTAGAGCGTGGATTCAATAATGGTGACGTTGTGTTTGGTGTACATAATTGTAATTTATAAAATGCGTGCAGTTTTTTGCACCAACATTGAAGAAAATAAGGTTTAAGTGTGACTTTTTTAAATACTAATTGAATGAGTCAAATACCTAAATTAAAAGTTTGACTATCTCTTTATCCGTCTGAATAAAACGAAACTGAAATGTTTAGGCCTATTGTAGAAAATAATTATTCAATGAAACTGGTCCTGTGGTTTCGTTATTAACTGGCGTTTTGACAACCAAAGATCTTGTTGCTGCTTCTTACCATGCTTTGCATTTGAAAATAGGAAGTGAGACCCAGGGATGGTTTGTATGCATACGCGGATACGATAAACTTAGCATATTCCCAAAAATGTTCCTCTTTCACACCGCGAAGGTCCATGATATGCTCTGGAGTTTCGGTTGTTCCATGACGGAATCAAATGGGTTTTAAACCTTTGTGTAACCCCTATTCTATTCGTGAAAATTATTCGTTCATATTTTTAAAAAAAATATATGAAAAAAAATAAATGATCTAAAGCATATTTCTGTTCCTGCAGAATATAATAGCAATAACAAAACGCAAATTCAGATTATATTTTTTTTATAGAGCACAAGAACGGTGACCCAAAATTAGACCCGGGACGGAACCTAATAAGACCAAGTGAGCAGAATTTGGTATAACCAACAGTAATATTATTACAAAATTAATGTCCTTTTCCATTGGGACCACCAAAAATCTTTTTCAGATCTCAGACTTAACGCAGCTCATGCAACATGCAACGAAATTGACCTGCTTTTGTAAATGGTTTAGCGCGTTATTTGACAGCAATATCAGCTGTTCAAATTGCATTCGTTTTTGGAACAATCAACTATAGAAATCAGACTTGAAAAATGTTTCCCCTATTGTAGCTGCAAATAGAATAATTTCGGTGATTCGTAGTCTTCAGATGGTGAGGAAGACGATGAAGATAATAATTCATCGAAAGTTATATCCAATGCTATTTATGTATTTCTTTATTTTGCTTTTCACGAAACTTTGCGCATTTGTTTTGAAAGTAAACTTCCTTAAGTGACGTTAAACAGCTGCGCAAAGTGTGTTGGTATTTGTTGCAGTATGTATAAATCTAAAAAATAGTAGGTAGAGTAGGCACCTTGTTTCACTTCTGGTTGTAATTCCCCGTCTGTCTAAGATAATGAATTAATTTTCCAATCCGTCCTGAAGGGTATGTCTTGAAGTTTTGATTGAATTTGGGAAGAGCGTAATCATTGTCTTTTGGAATAGATTCTAGTTAATTTAGAATAAACGTGCGACCGGTATGCCAGTTCACCGATTGATCATACGGTGTCCGCACTTCCGCACAAGGAATTGTATTTCAATAGCATTCGGAGTGGCCTTTAGGACTCAACTAATGCATACGCGCGGCGTTCTTTGGATACGAACGACTTAAGTGGTTGCAGAGTGAAAGAAATTTTTCAGTGCAGTCTACCACGTCATACGTGAGTACAAGTCTGATGACAGACATATAGATATAGTCCCAATATGTGGTTCTATTCACAAGTTAACTTTGACTCAGTAGCTTAGTGATAAGTGTCTTGAACCAATATCTAAGTGAGGAGTCTTATTTTCGATTAAGATTTAAGATTTTTCCCACTGCGCCATGTCCTGCGAACGTCTGACAAGCCCCCGAGAGTAGAACTCTCAAGAAAAAGCTGCTCAAGTAGCCGTTTGAAAGAGGCATTCAATTCTAGATCCCTCCATTTCGTCCCAAAATTAAAAACTCACACAAAGGGAATGGTTGTAAGAAGCTAGGCCTATGGTCCTTTTCTTACGAACTTGTTGTTTTATTTGTATTTTTAATCGCTCCAGGATGACAGGCTTCCAGCTCAGATTGCTGTCTAAAGTGCTTAACTACGATAGTGAACATCAGCAAACATTTTTTGGTTGATCTGGAAAGCTTTTAGAGAGTGAAGTCTCCAGAATGTCCCTAAACGATTTTTTGTGTTTCCCTGAGACAGCGATACCAACGACATATACATAGCCAAAAAGAAACTAAGAAATAAACGTTTTTATAACTTTTGCTAAGAAGTGATCCAGATCAAGTCGGGATTTATTTCAATGGGAAAAAACATTTTAACTCCCTAAATGCTATGTTGTAGTGAAATTGCTTTTAAGTCTGGTAAAGTCTGACATGCAAAATCAAATACTGTATAAATAGAGCTTCTAAATCGTTTCTAAACCCTTCATCCATACGGTTCAACTGTTTGGGGCATAAGTATACATTTTCATGGGTCCTCCAGTAGAGCTAATATTTCATGTTTTGGGATCTGCAAATATTTATTACCCCCACAGATATTCCGTAGTAACTTCAACAAAAGATGAAAGAAGTTAGACGTTATACAAAGCCAACTGAAATTGTTTTAAATGTTCCGTACATTTACATCAGGGGGCAGATTCCGCACAACAATAATCTTCGTGACGATATCGTTTTTGAAACTTTGATGACCATAAGAAGTTATAAACTGTCCAAATTTGTTTTGCTATTGTCAGCTTTCATTACATTTGTGGAAAATGAACTGGATTAAGGTCCCAAACTCGTAACTTTTGCACTTAGTTGCTACTTTTACGAAATGGCTGCCGTGATTAAATTGCCCATTTGCCAATGAATACCATTTCCAGTTGTTTTCAAATTGATGACTGTCCTAAAGAAGATTTTCATTTCAATTTCTGTTGCTAAATATAAAGACGAAATGTCAATAAAAATACCCTCAATTAAAACGGGCTTTATAAAGTTAAAATATTATGGTAAAGAAAAAATCGTTAGCCCCACACTTGCCTATATGTACGACATTGCACTTGGAAAATGTCCTCGATAAAAACGCCTTTACGACTCAATTTGCCTTGAAAACTTCACGAAGGAACACAACAAACCATCAACATCAACATATTATGCAAAATTCCTGACATCAAACGGACATTGTGTCGATAATAACGCCATGAATTTCCATTCCATTTATTGGTTGAACCCGCCCCTGTACTACCTACTACTACCACAAATGGTCTTACTAATTGTACCCAAGCCGTTTATTTTTTTCTTTCTTTTTGATTTGCAAAAGAGGGTGAAACAAAATAATAACACGTTCACATATGAATGTTGATATTAGCATCCGCACCACCTTCTTTAACTATTGCTGCCTTGACTTTCCCAGCCTTAGGTGAAAAAAATGAAGTGCAAAATAAAAGCAACTCGCAGAGGATATCCTTGCATGGCATATTCACGATCGACATGGATGGGGAAAAAACACACTCCCTCGGCAATGTCGTGATTCAAGTTGAACCATTACCAAGGGCCATAAATTGGCGACTATATAGATTTGGAATTCTCAATGATATCAGACAAAGTTGCGGGCGACCTAAGGTCACTCGTGGAAAATGTTTTAGGCGGGCCTTTTATTTGAACAGCTGCCAACCGCAGCTTGATTTTCTTCAGCATTAGCCAATATCGTCGACCTGCATAGGAAGTAATCCATTGCAGGGTTGTCTAGATAATTATCGCAAAAACAAGGAGAGGTTTCAGTTCTGAAATATGCAAATACAATAAAATTACTGGTGGTTGTGTGGAAGGACTTAGACTGCATTCCATTTGACCTTTGAACGTGTAATTGCTCATTGTGTATGTTGAATTCAATTTGATCGTTTTAATGGTGCGTCAAGTAATCACTGCTGCAGTAATAATTGAGGAAGTCCGTGAATAATAATTCGCCTCTGATTACAAGAGGTGTGCATAACATATGTAAATGAGTAAGTGTGGTCGGAGATGTCACGGTAAATGTGAACCTTCTTTAGGTAAAATGCTCAAAGCCATGTGGCAATCAATTTTGAAAGTAATAAATAGGGGAACTTCATGATTTTTGCTTGGCTCACATATGCGTAGTTTCCCTCTGCTGCAAGGATGTTGATATTGGAAATGGGATACCTACTCCAGCGACAAGGAGAACGAATGGTTTCAGAAATCAGAACTATTCCTTCAACCTTACTGTGTGAGAGTAGAAAAGTTGCAGATTTCATTTAGGCATTATTACCTACTTTGCTTGTCTAAATTCAGTATTTTGTTATAAGTATTTCGAACTCAAGATGTTAATCAATTACGATACAATGATAAAGGAACTCAAAAAAGTAGGTCTCGAAATTCTCTCCGTTGTCTGTCCGTATGCTCTAGAGGCCTACAGCTTAAACGGCTGCACGGTTTTTGGTTCAAACTTTGGATTTAGAGTTGTGCAAACGAGATAAAATTAATATAATCAGTGTCAGATTAAGCCTATCCGTTGACAAAGTCTGTTAAGCTCGGAAATTCTTAATCCAACTACAAAATTCTTACTTTGAGTACCTATACTTTTTGGTTAATCTTTAATTATTCTTTTAAGATTTTTCTACAACGTTATTAAGAAAAGGTAAGCTTAAATTAATCCCAAAATCATTGCATTCGAAGAATGCAACAACTTGATTTTAAATCGTTGTAAACTAAAATTAATTATGAACCTATTCTTTAACCTAACGAAATGAAGAATTTGTTAGCTTAAATTAAGCTCAAAATCAACTTATTTTTCACCTATTAAGAAAATTAAGAATTTAGCATGCGATATATCAGCAGTAAGAATAATGCTCCCTCAAACCGAGAATAATAACTCTTGAAATAATCTTACAAAAAAATAAATATGAAAAAGTTATCCTCATACCTTCTATTTTTTCGAAATGCGTCAAAAATGTCATATCCCGATTTAAGATTGCACAGTTTTATTTGTCGAATTTATTTTTTTTAATCATATTTATTTATTTTGAAATACATATGTCTTTCCATTATTTCATGGATACAAATGTAGACATATTTTTTACTACAATTGTATATACTTTTTTAATTAATATTATTAATTCCACCATTTTATTATCACATGCACTTTATTAAAATTTTCCACTGTTTTATTTTTTTAAAGAACACTGAATGGGAATGATTGAACGTTTTGTATCCATCACGCAAGTTTTACATTGTGAATAATTCTTGTTCGATCCTATATTTGTGAACAAACAAAAATATTCAGGTGATATGATTCAGATTTTAGTGTTGTATAGGCTTGATTTAATAATGAAAATTAAAAATTTAGCATGCGATATTTTTCTGAGAGTGAGCTCTAACGATTTCAACCTAAACTGATATTTGAGCTTAAGTTGTTGAGGTTAACAATACTCAATTCATACTCAGAGTAAAATTGATGTTTTCAACATTATTGTGTTCTTAATTTTAAACTCGGATCACCGAAAACGCAAATATTAGAAACCTCCTATTTTCGGTTCGATTTAAACTTAAGCACCAAGTAATGCTTACATCTCGAACGATAACTTGTAGCTATAGTGTTTTTCAAACTTAACATTCCAATATAAACTTCTTCTTAGCAAATTTTACCTACCCATACTTCTTTTTGTTGGACCTTTAAATAATTGCAACCTATTGGAGTTGGACTCGGAGCTTACACAATCGGAAACTTACACTTTATTTGCAACCCACATCGTCCATCGGGATATTCATTACTGCTAATGCGAATTTAAAAACAAATCTCTGAATTCTCACATATATACAAAGAGGGCCAAATGCAAGTTTCTTTTTAAAAATTCAATAAAATGAACAAAATAATTTTTCTTCCCGAAGCCATAAGCTTCATTAGTAAGAGGAAACATTCTCATTAATTATGGAACACAACGTCAAGGGGCTGCCTCGGCAGGCTTCGCAGTAGCGCATTCAATGACAATTCAATTTTCCAAGACCATGTTGATGGTTTCGGGCTGTAGCTTACGGATTGCTTGGATGATATTGGCCTTAAGTGCTTGAATGATTTCCGGATTGTTTGCATAACATCGGTTCTTCCCGACAAAAAAAGTCCAAAAGGGTCAAATCGCTGCTCCGAAGGGGCAAATTGAAATCGCCAAGGCGGCTGATAACACGATTAGGGAATTTGATGCGCAAAAATCAAACCTGCGTGAACCAGAGGTCGTCCGATTCCATGTCTTTAATTTCAGTAAAAAAAAGTCGGTTATAACATAGCTCTTTAACGCCAACCGTTGACGGAAACGTTGTTTCCAGCCTCATTTTCGAAGAAAAATGGTCTAATGATGCCACCACTCCACAATCCGCATAACAAACTGTCATTCTCGGTGGATTCTCGTCTGTGCGCACCGTACGACGACGGGGACCATGAGTGTTGTCCACTAGCATACTAGTCTCACGAACTTTTTGCACAAACTTGCGTACAGTAGGCGCGGTGGCTGCTTCATTTCGGCCAAAACTTCTTTAAAAAAAAAACGCACTGTTTGGTCTACATAGCACTCACTTTTGAAGTAAGTTTTTAATATTTCCCGACTCATTTCGATCCGCGGAGGTACGTCACTGACTTTTTTGTCGAGATTTCGAGCGGGAAACAGCTGTCAGCGTCAAAATAACCTGTAATTTAAAAAGAAACCACTAGATGGCCCACCCTTTATATATTTAAAGATATCGATCTATCAGGAACCCTACTTCCTACTTCCAATCATTGACACCTTAAACCAACGTCACTTATCTATTCCAGTCAAAAAAAAAGCATGCTCTAAAGGACTATTCACATGAGCGCGTATTGCGAATTTGGGAATTGCGAATTTGGGAATTGCGAACAAATAAATTTAAGCGTATTTATTGAAAACTGTTATTTGTTCTCCCACAAAAATATAAATTTTTAAATGCGAGTTTTTGCTACTGAAAAAAGTTTTCATGTGAATAAAAGTTACTACGAATATTCGCTTGTTCGCATGTCGCAATTCGCTCTCATATATGAATAGTCCTTTACTGGCTCATGGCAAGCACATTTGTTTTGTCGGTTGGCCTTCTTGTTAATAGGGGAGCACGCCTAATGATCTGTGACGAGGATTAGGATCAGTGAAAAAGCAACACTTGACAGAATCTGTTTTTCTTTTGAATGTGAAATTGGCTTAACATAGGTTATAAGTATATGTTTAGTTCGTTCACGGATTCGACAAAAATGTTGCCTTCCTCGTGCCGTAAGTATTCATTCACAGTTAGCTGTATCCAGATTATGTGCTTAGGTAAGTGGTGACTGTCTTATCCCATTTGATATGTGCTTTCTGAACTTGCGTTTAACCTAGTGCTTAGCTTTGTATTGATTGTCAGAATATAGAAGACATGGATTATGTAGAACGGACCAAAGGTGCAGTCCTAGATAGAAACCAAACACAATTTGCCAGATATTCCAACATAACCCTTTAGCTACTAAAATTTTCCATCTAAACTTTCTCCTTCGCTATTAACACGACTTCATTGTCAATGTACGTTTGGTTGTATAATTTCAGAGCCGGCAGTCAGGATCCTCTCGACGAGGAAAAGGAACGATCAAAAGGCTGCTGCAAATGCAGCAAATGTTGCAAATGTTCATCCTGTTTCTGTGTACCATGTCGACGTTCTCGCTGCTGTAATTTCTGTCGCAAAAAGCAGCAGGATCCCGAGGCAGCAGCGTTGGCCACTGTCGAGGTGGTTGATGAAAAAGTTGGCTGCTGGAAGCGCATGAAATGTTGCAAACGAAAACCGAAGCCACCGACTGCAACCGAAGATCCCATACAACAAGAAAAGATGGAAACCATTAGTGAAGAACCAGAGCGTATACCCAGCTATGCTCCGCCTAAACAGAGTAAATGCGGTCTTTGCCTGAGCAAAGTATTCTGCTGTCGCTCGGTGAACAAGGTCGAAGCCGTCAGTGGCGACACAGAAGAGGTGAAGAAGTGTTGTTTCTGCATACCATGCAGAAAGAAGAGAGCGGCAACTCGAGCTTCTACTCAGCCTGCTTGGGAGGATCCAGAACATCAGCAAGAGCGGGTTACCGAGAGTTCGACAAGTCAGCCGCCTGTTGTTGCAGCTCCGACTCCGGCATCGCAGGGGTAAGTCACAGACTGAAGATTATAAAAGATGTGCCATTTTAAGAAGCTTTTCACTTCAGCGGCTGTTGTTCGAGGTTTTTTCGTAAGCTTAACTGCTGCAAGAAGAAACCGCCCATAAGCGAGAGCAGGCGAGCCAGCATGAAACAGGGCAATGTACCACCTCCCGAGGTGAGACAGACATCTTTTCGAAACATATCCGAAATAGAAAACATATTCCTTATGCATTTCGCAGGACAATCGCCGAAAACTCCATGTGGACCTAATCGAGTACAATTCAAAGATGAAAGGTGCCATTCCGGTGATGCCACTGTATTTGGCTTGGTTCTGTGCAATTTGTAACACTCTTGTTCCGGGATTGGGTGGGTCGCGTTTCGCCTTTTGAATCTCTTATATTATGTTGGCTTTTCTATAGGAACGCTCTTGTCTGGATTCTTTTGCATTTGCGTTGGAATTCCTCGATTCAGTCAGTACGATAGTGCGAGGGCGAGGCTTGGCTCGTTCATTATCAACTGCATCGTGGCGGTGGCTCAATTGTTTTGCGTGTTGTTCTGTTTCGTCGGCTGGGGCTGGTCGATATGGTGGGGAACCATTATGCTTAAGACTGCAAGTAAGTTTTACAACTTTGATTTATATTGATTCAAAAAAAAACCCACACCGTTTTTTTTTTGTTTTTAGAAAAACTTAGCAAGATCAGAAAAGTCGAGAAACTGGAAATGGAAGAGGAGCAACGTCAGGCTGAAATGGCCGCCGCTGCAGCTCTTAATACAACAGATGTTGAAGCTGGGAAAACATAAACTCAACAGTGAATTTTCGCTCCCAAGTCTCCAGGCTTAGCTAAGTTTCGAAAGGTCTGCAGGATATGTCCTCTTCCGTTACGCATCGTCGTATAATGTATACCTACTAAAAAATAGAAAATGCACTTCAACTACGTTTAACAAATGAGGGTAGCAAGCGAGTGAAACCGCGTAAGCCATGTGATTTTACGTTGTAATTGGAATTGTATATCATGTCTCATATCTCACTTTTGACTTAACTTCAGTGGATTTTCGTTTATTTTCGATAGTAGCAATCACATAATCCTGGTTGACCATTTGGGCTTTCATTAAAGGTATTCATTGATTCATTCATTGAATTTTTACAGAATCACTGTTTTCCAAATCCACTGAGTGCAAGAAGAAACAGTTAATTTAAGGAGGCGGACCTAATAAATATTTGGGGTTTATTAAAAAAATCGGTAGCCCTTTTTAAGGGCACTAAACTGCTGTGTAAGCGGTTGAAATATTTACGCAGTGTATTAAATACATACATGCATATAACCTCAGTTTTCTGTACCGAAGGTGCGTGCTCCTTTGCGCAATCACGGCCACATTCTTTTAAATGATCTCAATAAGCAATATATGTCCCAAAATCTTAAATTGCAAGACTGTCATTAATGTCAAGATAATTTATATAAGTTTCAATAACTTTCTTCAAGAAAGAACCTTGAAGAACGAGTGGACCGGCATTATCCTACCTATATAAAAATACAGTGAAAATTTTTCAATTTTAGTTTGGAGTTGAGCTCAATAAACAACTATGGATATGAAAAATATTTAAGATATCATCGAAATTCCCTATCTGCAACTGAGATAATAATCTCTGCGATCTATTTTATCTGAATCTGAATCTGTGTGGAAAATGGCGGCCAAAAAAGGCTTTAAAATGTGTGAAAATATGCCAAACGCCAGAAGCTTAACAATTTATACATCAGAGATATAAGGTGAACTTAATTACCTATATGAGTTTAGTCACTCTTGCGAGGAAGTCCTTTAGGCAAGGAATTATTTTAATTCCGGCTTAAATGGCCGCCATTGCCCCATATTACACTACATTGACTGGTGCTGACTTTTGATTTTGAATATTTGTCGCTATGGTGCTGAGAATTCTTTGAGAATTCTTTGGATATCGTCTGAGGTAATAAGATTCCTGTGTTAAAGGTTATAGCTTCTGCATGATCATGGTCTACCACACCCTTTTTTGGGAAACATTATTTGCGACTTACCGTTAATCCAGGTCAGATTTGATATTTTACAACACCCTAACCGACCCTACCTAAGTAGCAGGAATTCTGATTCTGATGAGTGTGCGAGCAAAATTTTAGTAAAAACCGCCCTACTAGATGTCAGTATTACTGTAACCTGTAGGTCCATGAGAGACTTCCTTGTTCACTGCATGTTTTTTAGGCCGTGTGTTTTTCGTTAACAATAATGTCAGAAATTAATTCGAGCATAATTCTCAATTAAGACGCGGCCTTAATTTAAAAATTTTACATATCTCAAGTTTTCAAGATAGGAAAAGTTTTTTTTTTTAAATACCTTATTGCCATTTATTGCAGTCTTCTTGTTTTTAGATATATGCCAAATCCTAAGACTTGTTTTGATAGGAAAATATACTACTCGTATACAAATATTAAAAAACCCGAAGAAAAACTGAAAGCAGATTCAAGAGCATCAAATATCGAAATTCGTATCAAAATTTTATGAGAAGGTTAACGAATACAAGTCAACAAGAAAAGTAGTGTAATATCTTTGGAGAAAATCTGAAATTGAAAAAGTCCTTTTTATTTGATTACTGATTAGGTACCAAAAATCATTCCTTTTTGGAACATGTTAATTTGTCTAAAAATGATACACTACCAGAGATAAAGTTGAAAAAGTCATGACGTAGAGCAAAAGAAGGAAAGGTTTGGTTTGGTTTTCGTTTAACGTTAAACTTGAGTTGAGATTTTTACCAACTATGATATTAAAAACTCAAAGTGATTCTAGAGGGGGTACGTTCTTGAAAATTAATAGCTCTGCTCGCTTTTCCAATTTTTCCATACTTTCTAAGCCAATATTGGCTAATTGTCATATATGTACGATTTGGGCCAAAAGAAGTCATCCGATGTTGTTTGGCTCTCATTTTTTTCTAAATGAAAAACTTCGATTCTGTTTTTTGATTATGTTTATTTGAACCTTTGGAATTTTATTGGTCAAGTCGAGAAGATAATATCGGCCAAATGGGCGCCGTCACAATCGGCGACGGAATTCGCGCTGCGCCAACAGTACAGATGAATTGTTACGCAAAAAAATAGACACGATTATTCCGTGTTCTTGGGGAGTGTATCGCTCCGTGGCTTGTTCACTTGTATTCTACATCTGTCTAGTCCACAAATGTCAAACCAGATTTGACATTGGCGGCTATTTGCGAAAATAAGAGCATCTTCCAATAGGGTGATCTCTTTTGGCACACCTTGTACAAACCATCTACAAGTCCTTTTATCAATTGAAAGGGTTTACTTAGTCGCCGTTCTCCAGAAGTGCCCGCCGAATTACTCTTTCTTAAAATATTATACGCCGCTCAATAAAAATTAAATTAATTGTCTTCCTTAAAATTGACGAACTCACATACTATGTATTTATATTTCAAACAAAACTACCTTGGGTATGTGACCAACAATAGGGCTTTTTTATTATGTTCACGTGATCTATATCGATCACCAATTTCCATCAACAATTGAAATCAATGATCTATATAGATCATGTGAGCATAATAAAAAAAGGCCTAATAAATTAAAGGCCCAACGTTCACTCACTATCAGGTACACCCAAATACTTAACCTATATCCCATCTATGCTGTAACCTACAACCCAGATGTGACACATGAATATGACTTGCATTGACTTTTTAAAAATGATTGTTAAAAATCACGGAACTTCCATTTAAAAAAAAATCAGAAACGTAATTATAAGCATATCTTAGTAATAATGTTCAGGGTCAAGGTCTACCCCAGAAAAATACGACCAAATCAAGTCTTCAAAAAAATTTAAACGAAAATGTAATGAAACATTTGAATGTAAATATGCCCGCACCATATCGAAACGAAAAACTAACATATTGTTTTCCACATTCAAATAATGTACGTAACTAAGCTTCCTTTTGTAAATAGCGCCCTTCGCATGAAGTGTGACTTCCTTAATTATAATTGTACAACGAAAGTAGGTATGTAATTTTAAAATAAACAATTGTAGTCTAAGTAATTATATAACAAAAGGTAATAATTTTTATACTTATTTCTCAAGTTATTATTTAAAAATAGAAAAATGAAATGTTAATTTGTTGTAAGATTTTTGTATATACAAACGTGTTTAAAGATTAAAATATGAGTTTTAATATACAAAAAGTAAGGAATAAAATTTGAAAAATCGTTGAAAGTTTGAATTTTCAATTTGGTTAAACAGTGAAAAATGTATATAAGTATAACGATTTGGTGTTTTTTTAAATGAACTACTGCATCTGGGAATATATTACACTTCTGCCAAATTTAGCTTTCTAGACTTCTACATTGATGTCCATGTTGATCCCAAAATGAAGATGACGGTAAGATTTTTGTATTTTTTCATCGAAGCCCAGAACTTGGAAATAAGCTATTGTGTTATCCGATCACTATTGCAGTATAGGGTCTGAACATAAAGTAAGTTCGTTTATCAGGACCAACTTATTCGTTCCTCTAGTACTCATTGCAGCCGCTCGGTATAGTTTCGTTTTATGTTAAGATATTTTGAATATTTTGGAAGTTTCTATACGAACCAATAAAATTACTAAGAAATGATTTGCGAATGATGAGGTTAAGAGATATAATAGGCCTTTTTATTATGCTCACATGATCTATGCAGATAATTTATTTACACGGTTTGCAACAATAGTACGAAATGCAGTTTTTGTTGTAAACCATGGAAATCAAAGATCTATATAGATCATGTGAGCATAACAAAAAAGACCTAATGTTGGTCTGTACATACGCGGGGTGCTATGGTACTTATGTGCTATGAGCTTTGACGAATGAAAATGAAGAATAAAATGTTTTACGCTATACCACTGAGCGATGGGTCTCAGGTTCAATCCCCGGTAATACACAAAAATTACATATTTAGGTTTTTTCTACTGCTCCACCTCTTGCGAACGTCTGACGAACATCCATAAGTAAAACTGGTTCTCAATTCACCCGCCCGGTATAAAATTGTAGGTCGGTTCCATTTGTCTCAAAAACAAAAACACACAAAACTAACGGTTGTGAAAAACTAAGCCTAGGATACCTAACCTACCTACACGGACCTGTTGCGCGTTATACAGGGTGGCGCAAAATTAATCATCCAATTTCTTTTTTGAATTAATTTTTGTACTAAATATTGAAATCTTTAGTTAAACCTTTACAAATTTTTCTGTTAATTGAAAAAGATAATATCCGTCAAGTGTCTGCTGCCAGTGTTGATACAATTTTAATCGGTGATTGACGTTTTTACACCGCTTATGTGTAGACATTGCGTTGAGAACAAAACCAACATAATTTGATACCTAAAACGCACAAAAATTCGAGCATAAAATCGGCATTTTGTACTAAGACAACATATCTCTTCTACCATTAAAAAATTAAAAACGTTGCTTATGTTGTTGTAGCAGTTACCGATTCATTTGTGCCTGTTCGCATTCTTGTCGACTATTCTCCTTAATGGCTGCGATTGTCTAAGGCTTGTTGGCATAAACCCGCGACTTCAAGTAGCCCCAAAGAAAGAAGTCTGGAAGATGGTTAAATCAGGCGATCTTGCTGTACATGCGAAATCGACAATCTTGTAGAAACCACATGTTCACCAAGCCCAGCTAACCCAATTTCGGCAGTAAAAAGTCATTTATCATGGCCTTGTAGCGTTCGCCAGTAACAGTGACCGTACTGCCGATGGCGTCCTCAAAAAAATGAGGCCCAATGACTCCTCCCGAATGAACGCCGCACAAGGCACCACACATTGGCTTTGAGTGGATGTAATCGCTCTTTGTGCATTACACGCTTTTGCTTATTGACGTAACCGCTTAAGTGGAAATGCGCCTTGTCGCTCATGATGATTCGAAATTCGTGCTGACGCCACCGACCGATTATTGGTAAAAAACGCTCCATTGCCTAGTTCACAAATGTCAAAAATTATAACATCTTCTGATAGGGTGATTTATTTTGCGCCACCTTGTATAGTCATTCCCGACGGAGCTTGGATGAAGATCAGCTCAGGAGATGAAAAGACCATTACGGATATTCAAACCAAATTGAACTATACCAGAGGACACAATGATTGGGTGATATGATATATCATCGGATCACACACTCCAACAGACAGTACCATCAAAAGTCATACTGAAATAAAGAACATCACGAAAACACTATTAACGGCTAACAAGCAGGTTACCCGTCTGGATTCTCCCGCATAGTCCAAAGGCATACCTACCCTACCGACCTCCTATTTGAAAAGTCGTCCAAAACAAAAACTATTTAATTAAGCTTAGCATATGTCAAGGGTGACATATAACAATGGAATGATACTTTTCCCAAAGTATCTATTGACATCCGGCTGGCATAATGCATCGTTTCACACTTGCGGAACTTGCCGAAATTATTACAAAATATAATCGAAATTCTGGGCTCTGGATTTGTTATTATGCAACGTGAAATTTGTCGTCAGGTCGGTCGTTCTTATGGAGGCAATTCGTCGCACCGTTTAAAAAATTGAGCGTGAGTTTAAACCACCTACCAGGCAGAAATTGTTGCGAAGTGAAGAAAACATAGCCGCCGTAGCGGTCGGTATCGAAGAAGACCGCTCGATTGTTTTCACTGGGGCTATGTCAAGTCCTTGGTCTACGCTAACAAGCCAACCACTTTAGACGAGCTCGAGGACTGGGAGAGATAGGGTGTGAAAAGTGACAAATTCTTCGTTGATCTTTTTGCGCAGCTTAAATATTATACGATATTTTCTCACAGACTATTGAATCGAATGTGCCACCTATAAACGGTCTCACGTCTCACCAATAATAACATCATTTCAATAGAACAAAGACTATCGTTTATTAAATTAAAAAAAAAATTAGTTGATCATTGTTTGCATATTTCTTTGTTATTTTAATTACACAGTGGTGGTTGTTGTTGTTTTTTCTTTTAATTTGGTTGTTTACATCGGAAAACTTCCTTAAATTATATACTTATTTTCACATCGCAAATTATAATTAAGAATACTAAACTAAATAACTAAGAATAGCTTAAAATATAAAACAAAACCATTAAATTACAATACATACAAAATTGTTTAAATAAATAAGTTTTAATTAATCTATACAAATAAAAGAATCAATAGAAAAGGAGCATTCCCTCGTGTTGCTAAATGTTTTATTAATTTTAGTTCTTGTGTACAAAACAAACTGAATAATGTCTTAACAAAATTTACAACATAAAGCTATTACATCTGTTTTTTTAATTGTAACTAAGTATTTTTGTTAACAAAATTGCATAGAGTTTGTAAAATAGAAAATAAATGTACAAGTAGAAGTAATCATTTTCGGGAGGACCACAGAAATCGGTGTGTGAAGCTAATTTAAATTTAATTCTTACGAAAGTAAAGGAGAATGTGAGAATATAACAGGAGAAAAGGAAATATAACACATCTTTAAATCTTTAAACAATACTTCGTATTTTCATTCGCCCAATGTAGTAGTTCGCCCTTCTTTAAGCAGTACAAATAGTGCCGATGGAGAATTGCAATCTGCTGGCAAGTTATAAAATAATGAATGACACTCTTTATTACACATGCATCAAGGCATCTTACAAAAGGAAATGAGTATCAATGAACACAATGCGTTGTGATACTGAATAGAGATAGAACACATTTTACCAAGGACAAACAGCTGTTTTTAATGAAATAATAATAATCTTACCTGCCTGTTTTATTGAACAAAAGAAAAGTAGCCGAAGTAGTGTAGTGGCATAAACTTTTGTACTTTGCTGAGTGCTTCGACTTTGATTTAACATCGCTCTAGTTCCCATTCACTGAAAGTGTGATGCTAATAGCAGCGTACCAGGAATTAAATGCATGCAACAATAAAAAGCGCCAAAATGAACTGCTGCTGTCAAATCGCTTTAACTTGGGATAAATACCTGTTGCGAACCTTGGAAATTTCTGCGTGCTGAAGATTGTACTGTTCAATAAAAAAACGCCATAGAAAACAATAAGAAGTAGAAATGTGCAAGCGTTTGCTTGTAAAGTCCGTGATAGGAGTAATCTTCCTTTATACTATTGGTAGATTATTATTATAGTCATAGCTTTAGAATAGCACGCGTTAGTGTTGAAAACGGAATCAGATCATTAACTTGACACTTCTAGACACCATGCGGGTAATAAAATATGTACTGTATTAATTTTAATAATCAATAACAGATAATTTTATTAATTAGCAACAGACAGGGAACCAATTTTTGAAAAATTACTCCCAAGCACCAATTAACCTCGAATAAAATAATTTCTATACGTCCCATGTACAGCTAACCAATGGTCGCGCACTATAAAATACGAACTGAAAAATGCTTCGCAGATAGTGTCTTTAGATTGACAACCGCAAGTCCAGGATCCAGTAGCAAATAGTTCAAAAGTGTGTATAAATTAAATAAGTTTTTTTGTTTTGGTTTTTAGTATTAATGGGAGGAACCTACTCAGCTTAGCATTACGGACAAACGATAAAGGTTCTGTCGCGATTTCACGAAGCGAATTAATTTTCAGCAGCCGACTATACTTTCGTCAGCTTGCGTCAGGTCACTCAGACTCGTCTACGGATCATTTTTACTATCCAGCATAACCACTTTTTTAGTGCTTGTTTTTTTTTCCTGTCCTAGAGATGGAATCTACGCCACAAGTGCCAAAGCAAATACCTAGCCAGTACACTGGAGCTATAGGAGTTACTAATAAATCATTTCTTATGTAGCTGTACTACACCGAAGATAAAACAAGGCTGTTCGAGCATCAGCCAAGTGTTAAACCGTTTCTGTAAAATCGCCACAAATTGAATCTTCCAACTAAACCATAAAATTACAGCTGAGAACGACAGGTAATCATGATGCAAAACAGTTTACCCCAAGCTTTAACGTTCAACTGCTAGAGAAAGCAAAGCGCGAGGGACCTACCAAGCCATGCTTTATTATTACCTAACGCCAGAACTGCACACGAATGGAAGCTACACCAAATATTTAATCCTGGGAATAAGTAAGGGACGCCTGGACTGGACAGGAAAGTTCAGTGTTTCTCCTACCATTGCTCTTGAATAAGACTCAAATTGTCAGATATACTTAAACTTCTTCTACAGTTGGGACTGAAACATTGGATATTGGGGATGTCATCTGGGGATACGGGTTATTTAGTCATCGGCAAAATTAAAAAAAAAAAAAAAAATTTTTGACGAATGTCAACGGGTTATAAATGCGTATAACGAATTTTGTGTGTACGACAATATGAATAACAAGCGAAGAGAATGAACAAATACGTGAACCACCAGTATACAATGCGAATCCTGCAACTGCAACTTTTTGACTATCTTCCACTGCGCAGGGAACTAAAAACCAAACAAAAAACATAAACCAAACCATTATGACAAATGTTCTAAAACGCTGATACTGTTCTTTAAAATTGTTTACATTACAGTGTTCTCAATTTGTAAGGTACCTATATATTTGTTATTTTCTTTCTTAAACAACTAACGGACGTGATGAATTTCAAATTCGAATTTTTTTTCTACGGATAGCATTTGAATATTAATTCCAATTTTACATAGTGTTGCACATTTATAATTTACGGAGCAAGCTAAAATATAATCCGAAATCACTACCAATCCCAGACAAAGTGTTCACACCATCTCCACTTACCAAACAAAATTATAAAGAATCGTAGAAACATTTTTCAAATGTACGCGTCTTTTCGAAAATAATTATGCGAAGGAGTTATTTCGTCTTTGTTTAGGAATTTGAAGATCAATCATTGTGCTATAACCGACTATTTCGTTTCGTTTTTTTCTTTTAATGCTGGAGACGTTTCTTAAGGAACCGCTCTCATTGTTATTATAGATAGAAAAATAAATAAACAGAAAGCACTTTTTTAATGTGAAGTCAAAATAAAAGAAAGATAAATCAAAGATTGATTTTTGTCGGGCAGCGTCTTATTGTTTTACTGAATCACACATTTTTCCTTGGCGCCACTAATGTCCACTTGCTCTAGTTCACGAGCGATCTCCTGATCGTCCTCGATTCTGCAAAATATGACAACAAATTGAAACTCATTCGGAATGTATAAGATTTTTTATTTAGAACTTACGCAATTTCTTGATTATGTAAGCGCTGCACCAACTGATCACGTTTATCGACGATAGCCACCAATTCCTCGAGCAGAAGTCTTTCCTTTTCGCGTTGTGCTTCGGATTTGCGCCAGTCCTCGACTGATTGAGCCGCGCGCAGCTCTTGGTTGAGGAGAGCGTACTTAAGTTCTAAGTCGCTTTCTTGTTCTCTGTAATTTCAAACGAAAGTCATTAGCGAATTGTAATAGGACAGTCGACGTAGACTTACAGAATATTAAGTTGCATTTGCCGCCGTAGCAAAGCGTTTTTCTTATTAACTAATGTGAACCATTGGGATAGTAGTTGTTCTTCGGTTTCATCCGTCTCTGTAAGTGAAAAATACATGGTTTTAGGAAAAATTCTCTTCTACAGCGGTAGCTTGATGTTAGAAAAATCGTACAAAGTCAAAGTTTACTAACTTTTGCAGCTGCAAAGCAAAGATTTTGCAGTTTAAAACGAGCAGCTAAAAGTTGGTCTTTTATTTTTTATTTTTATTTAATTTTGCTTGCAGTTAGTATTATATACATATTTATTTAAGTTTAGCAATAACTATTTGTTGTTGAATTTCATACGGTTTGGACACATTGTATGAAATTCCGTTTTTTTTTTTTTATATTTCAGGAAGCTAGTAATCCTTAAATTATTTATTTAGCCAAAAATATCTACTGCTCGAATATCGAATAACATGTTGTGACTAAAGTATGAGAGCTGGTCCAGGTTCCACAAACTGAACCACCTGAGAAAGCTCATCGCAAAATATGTAACCATATAAAGAGTGATCCGTATTAGGGTAGGTAAAGATCGAGTAACGAGTTAAGGTAACTTGCCAAACCCATTTAACATTTATCGGTGAGTAAGGTCGCTAATAATGTTGTTCCTATTTCACACTGCAAATATTGCATCAAACTAATGGAAGAAGAGACATTGAGTAGTTTCGTCTGTGAATGTGTAGCACTATTATATAGCCTGACGTCGCAACAGCTCAAGCCATGACAGTTGTGCTGTCCAAGTGGAATATCAGCAATAATAGTGATCTGATCGATTAAGCAAGGCAGACGAAAATTGATCAGAACTGAGCTTTTGTTTGATTTTACTCGCAATCTTTTACAGACCGTCTTCTGTATTTTATTTTGTTTTAGACTTAAATTGCCAGCTGGATTGAGAAGTTTCCATTTTTTTGAAAAGCTTGCTTGATCTTTAGCACAACAAGGAAATCGCCTCAGTATTTTAGCGACAAACTGAATGCACAGAAGGGCCCATGAAATCTGTTTAATGTTTTAATTTCCACAAAAATTTTTTTTATCACTCTGGAGCTTCTCTAATAGGTACTGCTGAAGCACAAACGTTACCAATGGCTGATAAATAATATATCCTTCTCGTGTGATTTTCGGTTCCGTTTGTGTTGAAGGGATTTGAAAGGTTTAATTTCAATCAATGTTTATTAGACACCGCGTCTCCAGTGCACAAATACCTTATCAAACTCTTGATCCAAATAACTGACTTTGTGCCCCCAAGTCAACATCCATTGCAGGTACAAAATTTCTATCTCAGACTGATCTACGTGGGAGACAGGTGGCCCTAGACTTGATGAATCCCATTCAATGTAGTACACGGACGGACTTGAAATACCAACTTACTAGTGCTTAGGGCAGGAATTAATGGACGATGAACCCCACTGAACATTAACATACAACAACGGTTTTTGGTAATTGAACTCTGTGCGACAAAATGGTTAAGCCAAAATTTCAAAAGATCAAAAATCAACATATTTTCAAACAGCCAAGCAGCGCTTACAACTCATGACTCTTACACATTCAAATCCTATCTCGCCTGGAGCTGTCTTAACACTAAAAAACACCTTGCAGGGGAACTGAACTAACTTGGAGGTCGCTACCGACTATAAATCGAAAAGCCAATCCTCATTCAGGAAGATTTCAGACATTAAAATCATTTATTTTGATTGCCGTCAAAACTTCAGAGTCACCCTTCCTAGATAATCTGATCAACTTCATGAAGATCGATCGATGGTCGTTTATATATTTCTTCAGCCGTTGTAATTGCAACGAGATTTTCTTCAGATCTGTTCTGTAAGGATTCTATGTACAAGGTGGGCCAAAAGAAGTCATCCGATGTTGTTTGGCTCTCATTTTTTTTCTATATGAAAAACATAGATTCTGTTTTTTGATTATGTTTATTTGAACCTTTAGAATTGTGTTGGTCAAGTCGAGAAGATGATATCGGCCAAATGGGCGCCGTCACAATTGATTACCATACGGGCTCGTTTTAGCAATGGGATATGTATGACAACATTGGACGGTGCCGCAATTGGAGGAATTACGAATTTTTTCTGATAGAATTAGCTGAGTTAGTGGAGCTGCCACAGCCTGTTTTAATTGCCGTTAACTTGATTGCGAAATTTTTTTGGATTGGTTGCCACTGGACAGACAATGATGACTTACCACGCCTATATTTCCTTCACTGACATAACATAAGAAAATAAACTTCATGGTCGATGTATATATGTATGAGTGTAGACTACGGTCAAGTGTCAGCGTTGACAAATGTAACAAAATAACACGCAGTACATGCATGGTCTTACTAACTTATAGTTGCTGATGGGTCCGGATTTTGTACCGTTGTCTTCAGATGTAACTGCTTTCAAAAAGTATTAATGACTGATGACTAACTTAATATAATGGAATGAGATAACATTTATGATGACATGATACAATCGTACGTTTCCAACGCCTACATGCATCCTACTTTCTACGTAACTAAAAACAAACATCACCAAGGGATACCACAATTGCAGCACCAAATGAAGAGAAACATTAAGAACTGGAGATAGTTAGAATAGTAAAGACACTTAGTCCTAGTGATGATATGGTACCACATATTATGAACTGTTTAGAAGATGAATTCATAAGAGCTAAAGAAAGCTTCAAGATTGTTAAAGATAGACAATCAAAGACCTTTCAAGTAAGTAAAACGAATATCGATATATTAATCCAAATAATTCTGGACAGATGCGTAAACATAGGACGCAATTTGTGTCCTCCTATTACGCTCTAAGATATATGTATAGTATGACTATGCGGGTAAAGTTTTGTTTTAGGCTATCCTTCGTTTGCGTGAATATGAACTGCATTTTGATTGTCGTATAAGCAGAATAAAAATCGATTTAAATAAATTAATAAATAAGGAAGGGATCTTCAATTGTATGCCTAGTCCAAAAGGATAATTTGGAAGCTTTTTAATGACATTTTTACTCTCTGATCATTGTCAGACGTTCGCAAATTTAATTTGTGTTAAACCTGACACCGGGGATTAAACAACACAAAGCGAGGACTCGATTAACGGTTAACAATTTATGTTTTGGGTGCTGGCACACTGGATCTAAACAAATACGGGTTATTATATGCGGCCCTAGCGAGGTATCTGTTGAAACGAAAATTCTCCGCAGTGCATACTCTGTCATAACCTCAAATCACATTTGAGGCATCCGTTTTCAGAAAAAAAAAAATGCAAATGCGATGACGCATTGATTTCACGTCCTTGTATGTTTTTTTGCTTGCTTTTGCACTGGAAATCTGAAATCTGAGAGCGAATCTCAAGAAGCCCAATCAAATACAGGGTGCGGCAAGAAAACTTGATGATTTTCAAAGGAAATAAAACCAAAAGTAGTGGACATACCGTTACAAAACTTGTTTATTCTTGTTACACACGATCATTACATGGTTTTAAAGATGATATCGTACAAGTGATGGCCTCCGTTTTCGATACACTGAGATACCCAATTTTCGAAGCTCCTCTGAACTCTTTGAAGCATATCGATGGGTATGTTCGCTATTGCTTCACGTATGTTGTCCTTCAGATGATTTAACGTTCGTGGCCGATCGGTGTAAATGATAGATTTAAGGTAACCCCATAAAAAAAAATCGCACGGAGCCAAATCAGGTGAGCGCGTCGGCTACGTAAGGTCGCCTCTCAAGGAGATTAGACGATCGGGGAAATGTTCCCTCAAAAGATCGATCGATGCTCGTGCTGTGTGGGCCGTAGCTCCATCTTGTTGAGACCACACATCACCAAGGTCAAGTTCATCGACTTTGGAATGAAACAATCGACTGCCGGCCAGGAACGCGACCTGCGGGATGGATGTTGAAGCGAGTACGGAAAGCACGTTGAGTGGAAATCATAGAACGAGCGTTGGAAAAGTAAGCCTCGCAGGCAAATGCGTGTTGCTCTTTCGTCCAACGCATGATGTCAACTGACTGCGGTTTAGATAAAACTTCATGAATTCCCCTAAAAATTGAGACACTCTCCCTCCACATCCGACCACTCCCCCCCCCGCAAATCAGCAAGTTTTCTTGCCGCACCCTGTACCACAAGACGCGTAAGTACGAATGTCAAATCGTAAAGAATAAGCAGAACGGAATGCATCTTCGCCTTTTAATTTTTCCGTCCAAATCGTAGCTTAAATTTTATTTGAGATTCTCCACAATCAACGCGTTTCGTTAAAAAGTTTCTCGTACAGCTGCCAAGTTAAAAGTTTTAAGATAACCATCCCCACGTTTTCGCTGCTCGCTTGCATGATCAAATTATGGTTCGAGCAAAGGGTAATTTTCATAGATGGTTGTTCCAATAATAGAACGGCTTAAGCTTCAAATGGTATATTTATGTGGTGGTCGTGGTCGTCCTACATTTTTCAATCAGAGCTGCACGCTATAGAGATAATGTGTGCAAGAGTGCTACAAAGAAGCACAAACTGTGCCTGCATCTATGTACTTCCTTTCGGATAGTCCAAAAGCGATCGTATTCGCTTGCAAATATGATAACCTCGCTGATTACCATAATCATGCAAGATATTCATAAGCAGAGATCGAAGCGACCCCAAAAGATGACAAAGAAGTCTTAACGGGGCACTTAAACACCAACTTAAGGCAATTGGAATGTCTGACAATGACCCGCGTCAATTCTGTGGAACGAAGAAGCAAACGACGAAACATGTAATTGGCGTTGTGGCGCTTTTGAAGAAAGTCTTTTATACGTACTTTGCATACGTCGGCTATGAATAATATCTTGTTGAGGATAGACCGAGTTTCTAACGGGAACTAGCTTCGAACCGCCCAGAAAAATAAATTCTGACACACCTGTGGACACAACACCAAAAAAACAGCGGAAGTATTGAGAGCTATGAGCCGTCTTCGATGAAAATATCAATGCTATGATAAAACAAATTACTGAAAAGATGGCAGAGATCAAGACCAAGGATAGCAAGAATATAAAATAATTTCGCTTCTATAAGACAAACAAGAAATTGCTTGGTGGTTTTAAGACCCGAACGCACGGTGCTAAATCAGCGAGCAAACACTTAGTCACTGAAGCACAATGAATAGGAGATGTGTTAAAGCAGCATTTCGGGCATCTGTTGGACATTATTCACTGAAAGTGGTGAGGCAAGAACAACGCCCAGTCGAACGAAGAACCAGTTCCACCACTCAATATAGAACAATAAGTCCCGGTTCTGATGCTTTACCACTGCCTGCACTGAGTGTTCAAACAAGCATGTGCATCTATGAAACGTCCCATCTACAAAACAGACAATCCCTTCCTTTACCAACTTTCGGAGCGTACCACACACGATCAATTGTTTTTCCGTCTGAGAGCTATGAAGGAAAAACTACCCGAAAAACATATCCGAGTTACAATGATATTTAGTTCAACTACAGCTTCTTGTGAGTAAATGTACATATTATAAGTATATTATTAAAAGTTTGGTATTAGGAATGATTATTAATTTCTACATTAATAATTAGTTGCAGCTTTGGTAGCGTTAATTTTGCGTTTAGATTAGTAAGCCAAAGTGGCAACTGTTTCAAAAGATTCACAGAAACATTAGTAAACAGAATTGAAAACATGGAACTTTGTTAGTTGAATTATAGACTAAGAAAAAATTAACTAAAGCGGGTAACTAAGCGTTTATCATATTTGTGAAGCCAGTCATTCATTAATCCATCAGCGTGATCGAATTGTTAGCTCAGCCCAGCATAGCTCAGCAAATGCATTATTAAACTTTAAACAGAAGAATAAAATGAAAAGAAACAACAAATTTCTTACTGACCGCACGTGCTGCGACTTCGTGAACGTCTTCGTTTTTTGCTACCAATTCCTACATCACTAACTTTAAGATTGTCACAACTATGAGCGAAAAGCCGCGACAAATTCCGATTGAAATCGAAACTGTGCTCGTGCTTATTCTCTTTCTCATCGTCGTTTTCGTCGTCGTCGTTGTCACTCTTACAATCATCAGACACTTCATCGTCACTAACGTCATAGTCCTGTAACCTTATTCTAATACTACCACCACTAGGTCGACGTAAAAATCTAAGAAATGCATTTTCATTACTTGGATTACCACCCATAACTGCTCGTAGCTTCTTCTCCAGGCTGCTTGCTTTCTGATCGATGGCTTCTTGTTCGCGTTCCAGCGCTTCCAATTCCGATTCGATGTAAGAGAGTTTATCGCCCTGCAATTAGAGAAATATACATTTGAATTGAGGTGACTGTCACTGTGTGCCTCACGAGAATGAACTTACTCTCTTTTCGCTTTTTGGTGAGATCCTCTCGAGGACCGAGTTGAACGACTGCAACGGACTGTTGCCATTTCGTTCGCTTAATCTATGACTAGGACTCAACATGTAACTGCTATCCTCCGACGATTTGAGTATGTCCCGTGGAGGCGTGATTTTCTTCGATGGCGATAATGGTGCCTTCGGGGAACCAGTCCCACTGCCACCATTCTGATAGAACACAAATTCGTCCTTAAGACGCACCGGGGATGAAGTCGGAGAGAGCGTAATACGCTTCGTTGGCGTTGTGGGGCTCTCTCCGTTCACCGCTTTCGAACGAGTTTCGGCAATAAGGCGACGTGCATGCTCAAGCAGACGTTGTTGCCGGTCATCCTGAAATGAAAACACACAAGAAACTGTTAAACATCCGTTTGCGTACTGTGCGAACGTAAGCTCGTGTAGTTGTCGTGATCATGTGATGCTATGAAACGATTCCAATTTTGGTGAGTTAAATGGTGGCGTTACGTTAAATCAATTATTTTGTTGGCAAACATATTATAAAAAAAAATTAAATAAAACTAAAACAAATCAACTTACAAATTTATAGAAAACAAAAGATCAATACTAGATTTTACTTGTTCGCTTACAATGAAAGCACTGAATATGTGTACTTACTTCGTTGTCGTTCTTGCCGTTCTCACCCGCTCTTAACTTTTCTATCATGACTTTGGCTTTCTCACTCATTTCCTTATGCCGAGTTAAAAGTTTCTACGGAAAATAAAGTTTTTCCCAAAAAAAAAACAAACAAACGGAAAAAGAAACGCACACAACAAACGGAAAAATAAGATAAAAAAAGATTAATAAAAGCAAAAAAAAAAATCAAAACAAATTTGAAGGAAAATGTAATAAAAATCAAGTTTCATTAAAAATCGGATGAATCTGAATGATATTTTTATTATTTTAAAAGGAAACAGTAGTAAAGCAAGACACTAAGGCAAAAATCAGGGAAGGACGAAGAAGTCAATAAACTGCCTACTACGGATAAGGTAAGGCATATCAATTTACACCAAAGCTGTGCAACTCAGTGCTCAAAGTAATCGACCAGCTAAGTGTAAAGCGACACCAGTTGGAGCAGAGGTGAACGTCAACATTGGATTTGGTTCATGGTCATGGCAACGATAGCGATGATATAACGTTGCTCTTCTAAAGGATTTCAATAGTTACCCAAAAAACCTATCGAGCATCCATCACCGTATTTCGAAAAAAGGTATTCGAGGTTATAATTGTCGGCAGCGAAAGAGAGCTAATAACCATTTGGGTTTTTTTCTTTATGGTTGGGAATAAAAACACCTTTGGCCGAAGTGTTTCATACGTGAGCTAGCAACACGTGACGGAATCTGTTTTTGCAATTTCTGCACAACCTGAATGAATCAGCTCGTTCTCGAAATCTATGATCTCAGGCGGTGCGAAGATATCCTCTTCCATTATCTCTTTGACTAGCTTGAGCTGTTCATGATGATGCTTTAGCTGTTTCGTTATAATGCTTGAGCTGTTTCGTTATGATGCACTTTCAATATCGTATGATCTCGACATCATACGTGATCATCATCTCAGATAACTTAAAAATATCCACTTCGCCATGATACAGCAACTACTAAAGTTCGCGGGGAATTGTTCCTATTAGGGTTAGTCGTGCATACACAGTAAACAAGACCACGGTTCAGGCAAGGCTGTCACCAGATTAGAGCTAATAGGTAGATGTACACACAAAATGTATTCAGACCTAAACGCAGTAACCAGAGAATCCATCCCTCTTCTCTATTCTCATCCGTTTCCTATCTCCTTGTAGGCATCCTCTATCTAAGCACTTCTTAAAAACTTCAAGAGTCTACAACCAACATTCTAAATAAAAATAAGTAAAATAATTGGCACAACAGCTTTAAGAACCCGATGCGTAGCTTCTCACAACCATTCGCTTATTTGTTTTTTTTTTATTCGGACGAATGGAAGGAAGGAAAATGTAGTATTAGGAGCAATGACAGCCATTCATTTTATTTTCCAGCTCTACTCAACAATAGCCACGAGGGCTTGCGATTTGTTCCTTCTTCAGAGAATTTGTATAAGAGAACAGAAGAAAAGTACAAACGTATAAGTAAAATGTTTGACCAAAATAGGCACTTGGCGTAAAAATTCAAAATTTATATGGATATGGCTTCTGTATGGTTCCATAATCAACTGAGTTGTGCTGACCGGATTAAACTCTAAAGGATTAGTACTTTAACTTAAACTTCGGCTCTTTCCAAAGTCAATGCGGAAAGGTGACGCACGGTCGAAAAGGGTAAGCTAGTTAGAGGCTAAGCTGACCCGAAAGGTATTTAGTTGAGGGATTAAACTATATCACAGTCAGCAACAGTCACTTAGAGCTATGTCTCTGCTGACGTTTCATACTGACCATTAGTAAGCGGCTCAGTAGCCGCAGTCCAGCTTAAACAAAAAATTTTAAAAGCTGTGAACTAGATTCATGGAAGCACTGGAAGAATTATATTTTAATTACCATCGAAAGCAACAGTATGGTCGTCTAAATTACTCCGAAAATAGGACTATGCCTTACCCTTCGGCAACATTCATTCTAGACAGCAGAAAGCCTTGAGTGCAAAGATAATCACTCTCAATCTCGTTTCGATTCTTAAACTTGGCAGACGAATCAATACAAAGAAATACGACTGTAGGGGTGAATGTTTAGAACAACTATTCAACTCAAAGAGCTGTAGCAGTTATCTGTCTTGAAGATGGGCGTCGCAGCAGCAAGCAATAAGTACAACCCTTTTTTGTGGACTGATATAAGCGCCTTAATCTAAGTTAAGCAACAGCAAAAATAAAGTGACACAAGAAATGTCACCTCCCACATGTTGCCATTACTCCAAAATGCACTCCTTATTGGAAAACCCTTTATCAAATGGATGGGTAAGTTCAAAATAACAGTACATCTACGCAGTCCATGAGCCAAACTAAATTGAACAGCTACAATATATCGCTACAAAATATTCTAAAATACAGAAGAAGGCAAAAGGACTAACAACAAACAATTTCAAAGTTAACTACATATTTTTTACGGGGCGACTAAAGCCCGCCGACGGTGAATCAAAGCAATGAGAATGATACAATTATGAAACGTCATTGCTGCAAAGCATCAACACACTTCTTCAAAAAAGCCTGCATATTTCTAACTAATATTTCTAAGAAACTTGGATGGATCAGAAAGCTTCAAACATTATTTAGAAATTCAAATACTAATACAATAAATGAGGAGACAATTGTCAACCTCTACTTACAGTTGCTGTGTTCGGATCCAACGCCGGGGTGACTGTCGTCGTCGCATTCGTATTTTGACTGTCGTTATTCTTCGGACTGCCATCCAGCTTCTGTTTTTCCTTTTCGGCATCGTCTTCCTCATCGCTACCAAACGGATCCGTTAGTTCACGACGCGTCATTAAAGTAGGCTTGTCTTTTCCACTTATTGGTGTACTAGTACTGTTATTGTTAACTACCCCAACCATAGAATTGTTGTTGCTCTGTTGCAAGGCATTTATCGAGTTTCGATCTTTGGCAGGTGACAGCACTTTTCCCAGTAGATTCTTTGAACCAGAAAAAATCAAATTCTTCACGTCCTTTTTCGATGTGGGCGATTGAGGGGGCTTATCATTGTCGTCTTCCAGCGAACCCTGATGCATGAGATGTGCCTTCAGATGACTTAAATTCAATAAATTCTGCGACAAATTATCCGACTTGTAATTGCCAATGACGTAGCTGGACTCATCGCATGTGGGACCTACCAACAGAAGGGAGAGAATTAATCGATTTGATCTGATCAATGATTGCGGGGTCATACCAATTTGCTCGATGTGCAATTGCTTGCCGGTGAAGTGGGCTCTCAATTGATGGAGGTACGTCATGACGGCCAATTTATCGGGCACAGCCAGCATACTCATGTCGCGAGGCTCAATGACACGTGGAATACCCAAAGATTCGGCTGCGTCAAAGGCCGTACGGCAGTTGCCGACAACGTCATGTGGGGAAAGCTTGGACATGTCGCTAAATAAATGGTGCTTGCATTAAATAGTTGCAGTTATGTATAAACAATTGTAACTTACACTAGATGGGGCTCAAAGTGATGAATGATGGCACAAAAGGCAATGCCATTGCGCCAGCTGGTTGTCAAGTTTGTAACCTTAACATTTGAATAGTCCTTCGTCACTTCCTTGCACCACTCGAGCAGATCCTGACCAGGTGTATTCTCCTTGAGTATAATCTTTTCAACAACCTTGTTATTGGTCGTTGGAGTACCATTCTCGTAGCTCTTCTTTAGATTCAAGGGTTGCAATTCGGGTCGCTTTACTTCCGCACGATTGTTGACCTGCTTTGTTTCAACTGTAGATTGTTGTACTACTTCGTCCTGTTTGGCTTTCTCATCCGCATCCTTGTCACTGGGAATTATGTTTATCTGGATCTCATCCTTTGTCTTTTTCACCTCGTCCTTGGGTTTTGTTTCAACTGGAGGTGATACCACTTTAGCCGCCGGAAGAGGAACTTTATCGATTTCGATTTTTCTGAACTTCTCCACCTTGAATATCGACGTTGATTTACGGTCCGCATCATCAGCGGGGGGTATGGACTTTTTGGATATTGCACTCATTATCGTGGGAGTGGAGAAAATGGATCTGCTCTTCGGTGTGTCAGCGGTTTTTACCTTTTGCTGCTGAGATGCTGGCTTGGTTACGGCGACTGGTGGCGGATCCTGGCTTGAATTGGTTGCTGTCGATGGTGGTGATTTTGTCGTAGGAACTTCTGTTGTAGAATCTTGCGGAGGTGACATTGCAGCACTAGGCGTTTGCTGCATATCTCCATCGTTGCTTTGCTTGTCCGGGTCGTGCTCGAAATTGAGGCGGGTCGCTTCGGCCAATGGAGTTGGATCTTCCGATAGAGAAGGAACTGGAATCGAAACGGTTGCAATATTGGATCTAGTAAAATGTAGAAATTATAACCTACCACTCATTGGCGTCGCCAGATCAATGCACCCATTCAAGCTGGACGTCAGTTGCTCCAGTTGCTGGGTGAAATCGAACAAATGCTCGGATATCTCACCGGAGCTCTCTAGATCGGGAATATCTTCTAGATCGTCCAACGGAGCAACATCACAGTTGTTATTCACAGACATTAGCGAAACCACGCTCTGCATGTCCTCATCTCTGCGGGCAACAAAACTTCATCATCATAAAAACTACAACAGAGGATATAAGAACTACTTACGTGGCTTTGCCTTCGCGCAGGAACACACAACTTATTGTCAATTCAATTTCGGCGGAGGTGATTTTACGAGACACTGGCTTCAAGTTGAGTGTGAAACTTTGTTGCGTCGATTCTATGCTGGCGTATTTGCGCATATTTATGCTGGCTGATGCAAGGACACGTTTCTTGCCCAATTGTGTAATCTGGAAAGAAAAGAATGAAACAATCGTTTATGTCCGAGGAAACCATGAACGTAAACCATATGCGCTTTATTCTACAAAGCCATATGATGTGCACTTTATCAGTCACCAGATCCTACGAGTGCCAGCGCACAAAAGACCGTCACACTTGAAATGAAACTTGAGACCTAATTTGAAATTTATCGCCCATAAATCAGGTTAGCTACTAAATATTACCAGCTCCGTGTGCGAGGTACAAGAAAATTGTTGCAAACTGAGATTTAGTGCAGATTTCGTGAGCGAAGAATATTCCACGATATTGAACGTGACAGCTTTAAAGGAGAACATACATATTTCCTTGTACAAAATTTGGGATGAAAAACTGGATTCTCTTGCTGGATCCCTGCCAAGTAAACTGTGTCTTCCAGCTATAATCACAATAAATTGATTTGGAAAGCGTTTGGCTTCTCTGTGATAACGATACATATCCTGTAGAATTTCCAAATTGAATTCGTTAATGATTGTATTTACAATGCTTATGACTACCAGTCGCAGATAAAATTACTCAAATTTAAAGATTGCTGCATTATGTAGGTAGCTGTTGGCAGGCATTTTGTCTCGAGTCACGTACCTAGGCAATGGCAAGTAGAGGATTCTTCTTTTTTACCAAATAAACCAAGGAATACACAAATAAACGAGCTGTGCAATGGGAATTGAGTGTTGGCTTTGACAACAGTTCTCGTACTACAAGGTTGTGATAATCATAACAAATAAAGTAAGAGCAAGGCAGACTCCTTTCAGTAATAAAAAAATAAAATAAAAAACGAAATGCTCTAGGGCACTCAACAAGGTCGGCATTTGAAGTAACAACGACAACATTGCTCGGGTGAGAGGTTTCGGCTGTAATTTAGCAAAAGAACCCAATTAGAGCAAATGGGATACCATTTTGATCCGAATTTCACTTAACTGTAATTGTTTGCGTGTTTTGTTGATTGGAACTAGTTCGGTGAATGAGATTTTTTAAACTCCAACAAATTGCACATTCTTAGACACGAAATAAGACGACGTCTGATCACCTTTTCAATATATATTTTGAGGGTCGTCGAAAACGGATTTGGATTGCGTGTAGTTGGTTTTAATTCGATAATAAAGACGTAGACCCACTGAGGCGAACCATTCACTTACATAAGACGAAAAGCTTACATTTCTTCAAACAAGCTAAGAGGTAAACTTCTTTATTCCGCAAAGTGACAATAAGGCACCAGAAAGTTCTTGTTTGTCAGAGAAGTAGTATTTTTCAAGTGTTCTGTTTCCCAAGTGACAGAGAAAGGACATTGACAGGGAAAGATAGGTGTGTCCTAGTGTACTACATATCTCGTTTTCTTTGATTTTTAGTTTCATTGCGTGGTTTCTGAGAAAATTATGGCCCGTCAAAGCCTCAGCACTCGGCAGGAATACTTTCTTCGACTAAATTTAGCGATCAGTGTATGTATGCTACCAAGTTCGGCTGGTATACGATCTGGTCCATCAGTCTTATTGGACTTAAGTTTAGATATTGATATCTTTTCTCATTTTGGGGGGTTGAAAGGAAATCTTGGGGTACATTGTAGGTCGTTTTCGCCGTTTGACGGTCTCAGAAAGACATTTTTCCGTATCTTTAACACTGACTGTGTTTTTCTTGTTCATCCCTACAGGGATCTGTTCGGGTCTTGTTGCCCCTAGAGGGCCTCCGGTTATTGAGGGTTCGCTGCCTTTTTTCTGTTTTGAATCTCGTCAAGAGAAACTCCATTATTATTAGAGTTAACTCGATGTATAGGGTTTTTTTAGAGGTTTGTTTTTCAAATTGGCGACGCTTTTGGGGGCGTCAAGCAATTTGACCCATGATAGGTGATTTCTTCTCATTATACCCTCCACAGGAAGGTATATTCACTTTGCCCATACATTTGTAACGCCAAGAAGGAGTCACCGGAGACCTCATAAAGTATATATATTATGAATCAGGATCACATTCTGAATCGATTTAGCCATGTCCGTCTGTCTGTCTGTCTGTTGAAAGCACGATAGCGCCCAAAGTAATTGACGTAGGTGAATGAAATCTGGTGAAAGGACTTCTTTTTATCGGCGTCAGGTTGGTATTGAAAATGGGCTATGTCGGTCAAGTAGTTCTGGTACCTCCCATACAAAACCAATATTGGACCCATGTGTCCCTCTGTCTGTTGAAAGCACGATAGCGCCCAAAGTAATTGACGTAGGTGAATGAAATTTGGTAAAAGGACTTCTTTTTATCGGCGTCAGGTTGGTATTGAAAATGGGCTATGTCGGTCAAGTAGTTCTGGTACCTCCCATACAAAACCAATATTGGACCCATGTGCCTCTCTGTCTGTTGAAAGCACGATGGCGCCCAAAGTAATCGACGTAGGTGAATGAAATTTGGTGAAATCACTTCCTTTTATCGGCGTCAGGTTGGTATTGAAAATGGGCTATGTCGGTCAAGTAGTTCTGGTACCTCCCATACAAAACCAATATTGGACCCATGTGTCTCTCTGTCTGTTGAAAGCACGATAGCGCTCAAAGTAATTGACGTAGGTGAACGAAATTCGGTATAAGGAATTATTTTTATTGGCGTCAGGTTGGTATTGAAAATGAGCTATGTCGGTCAAGTAGTTCTGGTACCTCCCATGCAAAACCAATATTGGGCCTACATGTCTCTCTGTCTGTTGAAAGCACGATAGCGCCCAAAGTAATTGACATAGGTGAACGAAAGGACTTATTTTTATCGGCGTCAGGTTGGTATTGAAAATGGGCTATGTCGGTCAAATAGTTCAGGTACCTCCCTTACAAAACCAATTTTGCATGACTTGTATGCAGTGGAGGGTATCAAAGCATCGGCCAGGCCGATGATAACACTTTTACTTGTTTTGGTTTGCGTTCTTACCATCAATATAGACTTGCAATACACGGCCCCAGCTGATCGAATAACTAGTCAAAATAACGCCTTCAGGATGCATTTTTTAGACCCAGCCGGAGAGCTTATATGGCCTATAAACCTTCAAAAATTGATATACTTTCGCGTGAGTAGTAAGAAGATTTATTTCAATTTCAACTGGACCTACACCGAATAAAAAGCGTGTGTCCCACGGGACTATTTTCTACAATTTTTAACTGATTTTAAGGATTCAGACCTTCCAAAGTGCGACAACAAAGGATTTTAATCCGGCGGCGCTCCATTGTGACCCACCTTTGCCCAAGTTTTTATAAAACAGGTAAAAGTGTTATCATCGGCCTGGCCGATGCTTTGATACCATCCACTGCATACAAGTCATGCAAAATACCAGAACTACTTGACCGACATAGCCCATTTTGAATACCAACCTGATGCCGATAAAAAGAAGTCCTTTCACCGAATTTCATTCAGCTACGTCAATTACTTTGGGCGCTATCGTGCTTTCAACAGACGGACAGACAGACGGACATGGTTAAATCGATTCAGAACGTGATCCTGATTCAGAATATATATACTTTATGAGGTCTCCGGTGACTCCTTCTTGGCGTTACAAATGTATTGGCAAAGTGAATTTATACCTCCCTGTGGAGGGTATAAAAATCCATCAGAAAAATACCTCGTCAGCAAATTCCTCTCCGAAAAAAATTCTTAGCTGGATACTTCCAGCTTAGTTTCTTGACAAGCAACCAAGTATAATTTGTTTTGTTAGCAAAGGGAAATCAAGCTCATTGAAAGAAATGAGAGGAATATGATAAATTTGCTGACAATACAAGCAAACTAAAGAAACAAATTTACTGCGCAGCTATTTCTGTTGTGATCAAATGTTTACAAACGACATTCGGCGATCGCCTGCTATTTATTGTTCGCAAATTTATGGTCTGTTATTCAATCTAATAAAGATTGTCTCGCCACACACTCCCGAACGCTACGCCATTTATGCATTGACCCCGTAGCCGAATCGTTTATTGACAGAAAGACCCCACAATAATGTCTTTTTGATGCTGGCGTTGACGCCAAGAGTGTCATTACGATAATTTATTTATTCAAACTTCTTGTATATACATTGAGCTTGGACCCGCATTCGTGACAATGTCACGGTTAAGATACCCGATACGACTTCACCACGTGATCACTTACTTCCGTCGACGGTCGCCACCAGCATCGACATCACTGTTTTGTGCAAGGATGCTGTCAATATTCACCATCGTAGTCGTCATCATCGAGTGCGGTGATGCTACTACATTCAATAAACCCTGAAAAACTGCCGAATGAGTTCTGTATGGAAAGATGGCAGAAAATGCCGCATTATATCCGCCGCGCCGCCACCGCAATACCCTCCCACGTACAACAATCCTGCGTCCCAGTTGTTTCATGCGGGAGAATTCAAACAAAGTGAATACGAAATAGCTTCCCCTCTTTTAACGTGCGGCGGTGTAGGGACATTAAAATTGAATTAGGGATGCCGGAGCAGACACACAATAAAACCCCGGATGATACCAAAACCGACTGAAAGTCATTTAGCGCAATGAGAAATCAGCGAACCATCTAAATGGCTCTTGAGTGTTTAGAATGAACAATGGCGATGCTCCCTGGGATGATTTCCTTTTTTTTTTCCTCGATTTTTGCCGTCGTAACTATATCAAGTGACAGTAATTAAATGATCTCGGTTGAATTAGCTGCCTCTGTGCGATGTCTTTGATTTCTGTGGAGAATAATTGCGGACTTTATAGTCGAAGTACTCGTAGTCTTCTAGTGGAGCAGACAGACAGTGGTAAATCCTGTATTTACTACGCAGAGCAGTTTGTTAATGTTTCGAGTTAGCTCTGGAGCAGTTTGCATGTAAATCACTTTCACAGAGTACTTTGTCGTAATTTACTCGACGGTGTTGTGCATTTGCCTCTGGGGTTAACCTTTTGCAAGCTTATGTGGGCGAAGATGGAGTGTGTGCATGTGCAAAGTCGACCAATATTTATGCATATACAAATTAGCCAGTAATTATGCGAAAATTTATTGAACGATGTAAGTTTTAAGAGTTGAAAAAGAAAATGGGCGAAGTTTGGACACGTTTTGTGGTTCCTTTTTGGCAGGTCTATGCGACTAATTGTTGATATAAAGTATTTCGGCAACCACGTATGCGGTTGTCTGTGACTGCATTTGGCAATGTTTTTGGGACTCCAATTAAATAATGCTGATTGGCTATGGAAGGCTGCTGTGTATTATATGCGGTTTTGTTGATTTCCTGCCTGTGAAGAGTAAACAAGAGTCCACCCAGTGGTAGAAATTCCACCATTATTGTGACCCGGCTTATATAAAACATATTGGAAAACTATACGCACAGTATTGCATCTCTGTATACAATCTCCTAAACTAAAAAAAATTAAGCGAATATCTTGTGTTTGAGGTAGTGAAAGTGGTTCTTAACTTTTTAACTTGCTGGAGGAAAGTTAATTAAAGCGATGCCACACAGGGCAACAAGCTCCTCATTACACTTGCCGTTCCATCAACAATTAACAATGCTATTGGCAAAAAAAGAGAAAGAAATTGATACACGTTTCGTTTAATTGCCAAAAACATTGTACATAGGATTTTACAGTTTGCCAGATTTGCAGATCCTTGTTTAATGCCAAATGGGGAGAGCTTCAAGAATGACGACAATAATATGACAACGCAGGCAAGACATAAAATGATATTTTTGTATATTGAATCAGATACAACGATAGCAAGTTCAACACCAAACTATAGGTTGACGGCAACGGAAAGACTAAAAAGAATTAAGCAAAACAGAGGTCAACTGGAAAGTTGCTGGGATTAGAACTATTCTCTTCAATTGGTAGAGGAATGGTAGAACAGTTGCTTCACAATGGATTACGGCCAAGCACCTGACAAGTTGGTCAACCGTGGAACAACGTAGACAAGTTAAAATGGCAATAAAGTTGGCCAACCTCCACCCAAGTTCTAAGCATGAGTCGAGGAACATTGAAATGGGTGGTGGAATTGTCTGCGGGACATGGTAATTTTGGGTATAACTTATGGAAGATGGGACTTAGAGAGGATGATACTTACAAACTATGCCTGAAGGTTTTAGACAGTTGCACATATACTATGTCAATTTCCGGCGTTGGCTGGCAGAAGAATGAGGATATTGGGATATCATTGGTTAGAGACCCAGTGGATGAAAAAGATCTCCTCTGGGTAAGACTAATAGTGATAATAATAATAAAAGGTGTTATTTTGGTGTTCAAAGAAAAATGTAATTTTTTGAGATAAATGATCGGATGTTTATTTCATAATAAAGAGGAAGGTATGCCGTTAATAATGAAAAACAACATCAGCCAAATGGCCAGGACCATATCCTTTTCATGAAATTTTCCATAACCAAATCGCAAAGTGGCTGCCCTATGTTCTCGATAGCTTCACGAATTTTATCTTTGAGGTCTTGAATCGACGCTGGGCTGTTGGCGTAAACCTTATCTTACACGTGGCCCCAAAGGAAGAAGTCGTAAGGTGTTAAATCACAAGATCTCGGTGGCCAATTGTGATCACCTCTTCGAGTGATAACACGGTCCGGAAACTTTTCCCGTAAAAGATCAATGGTTGCGTTGCTTGTGTGGCACGTAGCGCCGTCTTGTTGAAAGTAAAAGTTGTCCAGATCAATACCAATGCAAAATACGGTGTAATGACGTCTGTGGTATGCCCAATTCCAAAGAACGATAAGGAATGGACAAACCTGGTTTTCTTCAACACTTTGTACAGCAGCAATGTTCTCAGTTGTTCTTGAGCGACGTGCAGGTTTTATTCTTCACATCACTAACTTGTCCCAACAGCTCGAATTTTTCCACCAATTTCTGTATTGCGGTCCGACAAGGTGCTTCACCACGACCAAAAAATGCTTCAGTTTTGCGAACTGTGACTGCAAGATTTTTACCATTTTTGTAGTGAATTTTTATAATTTCAATGCGTTGTTGAAGCGTGTATCGTTCCATTTTTAGTAATGGCGTAGTTTCTACTTGTCAAATGTCAAAGAATAAAAGCTTCAAAAGTGACCGCTACCGAAATAGCGGGTCGTTCACAATAACACCTCTCATTGGAAAACCCTTTATAAAGAGACGAAAAGAGACCTGACAGCCGTGGTCTGATTTGAATATCTCTCGAAATCTATGAATAGGCATCGGGGAGTAACTATACTGTAGCTAGTACACGTTTTTTTCACCTCAATGAAGGAACTTGCCTGTAAACAGATCATTACACCGTCAATAAAATTGTCCATTTTATTCGATGGACGAAAGACACTTCTCCAGTATTTTAGATGCACCATTTACCAAGCCGACAAAATAGACTCTGACAAATAATCTTGGTGCGAATCCGGTTATTTTAGATGCCATAACAATGTAGAACAACTGTGAGAAGGTTTGACATTGAACGGCTGCGATCGCAACAAACCGCCCGATAGTGTAACACCTCAACCTCTCAACAATACCTGTTGCGATCTAACAATGGCAAGGTTTTTCATACAAAATCATTAATTGTAACCTACAAAATGTTTATGGCGAAAGTTAAATCAGGGACCTTATTACTGAACTTTTGAGACGACTATACCTACATTGTCAAAACAATAGACCTTCAAAATAACAACTGCAAAAACTAAGAGTTTAAGAGCTTCATCTAGTACTAGATGATCGTCTTACGTGATCTTATCCCACACCATTTAGACACAAGTTCCAAAATGTCTTTTTCGAAGATGGAATATAAGCCCCAAAATTTCAAAGAGATAATACATATTCAGTTTTGACTTGCTATTACACCAGCTTCTGTGGCTTTTACCCTTACGGGTGTGCCCTTCTGAAAAGCCTATCTAAAAACGCTATTCCGGATCCGGACGGTTAACAACTTCATCTGCTTTTGTCTCGGCTTGTACCCCACTTCCGTAATATGTAATAAATTAACTCTAGAGCTCATTTTACCGACAGGGCTGTCTGAAAAAGACGCATCTTCAAAATAAAACGGGCATACTGATGGTTTGTGGTGAGACCATTTTTTTCGCATAAGTAGATTCGCACAGAAAACACAGCAGTGATGTTATATCGTGAGACTTTTACCTTTTAGTGGAAATTTTGATGACACAAAATCCTTTCGTGGGAGAAAGGGAAAAAGAAGCAAAATCGTCAAAATTACTGTTATTTGACAAAGAAACATTTAAATTATAACTTTTTGCTGAAATTATATCAAAACATCTGACCATTTCTATCAACACAATAAATGTCCCAAAAAATGATCATAATAATGTCAACGAAATGTGACTTTTAAGGGCTTATAAATAAAACCGAACGTCTGACAATCATCCGAGACTATAACTGTCATGAAAGGGCTTCTGAATTAGCCGTTTAAACAAGGCATAAAATCGAAGACACCTTCCATTAGTTCCATTAAAAAGTTTTCACCCTCTTTTTCCAGCTCTTATATAGGAGGAACTTTAAAAAAGACGAAGCATGCCTTAAATAAATTTTACTTCCCTATCAAGGTACAAAATTTAAAGTTAATACGATAACCGGTTCGTAAGTAACCCTTTACAGATCAAGGGGATTCGTATCCGAAAATCCCTTCTAAGAATGCGTCTACATAGCTAGTGGATAGCATCGTCAAAGTTTTGTGTCATACGATTCGAAGCTTGGCCTAAGCATTGTCCATCGCTCTTTTAAATTAAGAAAAGCCAGATGAAAATCGTTCCTTTTTTGTTTAAACAAAACCAAAACCTCAGGTAGGTGTATGTCTCTAATAAAATATTTATTTACTTACATCTTCTATGATAAACGTCCAATCTTTATCCTCCAGCTCGTGTGTCCTCGGGTCTTTGAACAGCGTCACAGAAATTGTGTGATTGTCAGGCACCGGCCATGATATATGACCTACAAGTGGATTCATCATATCTGGCTCCCAAGGTAGCGGTGCCGATGCCACACGTCTAGATCGTCTGGTCCATACAACGGCTAAATTTGTTGGTCTCCTGTAAGCAAAAAACAAAAATATTCCCCATTAGAAACATTGCCTATTATGTTTGGCCGGGAAAATGGTGAAAAACAAAATACTCTACCCGTAGCAGCTGGAATATTTTGCGAAAAACATGATTATTTTTATGAACTTTTCGCTATAGACAAACAATTTCGATTCGCAAAAATATATTTATTATTGCAAAAGCATCGGCGAAACCGAAAATTTGTTGGTTTTTATAATTAGAATATTTAAACAAGAGATGTATAAACGGTTAACCGAAATTTTGTAGACGCAAAAGAGCCCCAATGGCATTTGGCAACGTTCCCAAAACACAAAATGTGAGTGCCACAAATACGAGCCGTTAACGCACTCAAGTGGATTTATGTAGTGATTAATGAGCACGTGCTGCGTAATTTTACTTTTTCGCTATCCAAAGATGAGTGTCTCCAACTGAAGAGAGGACGCACAATTTAAAATATTTATATCCGCAGTATTCTGTTTGTTGTTCGAATCAAGTTGATTGTGCTTAGAACACCTTGTGTTAACGACAACCTAATAACCCAATCTGAGAACAACGGAGGATAGCTCTTAAGGGATGTCAATCAACTTGACATAACCGGGCTAACGAAAGCTTGTGAAACCTTAACACAGTTTTACAGAAATCACTTTGACACACACGAGTACTTATATTTTGCTTCCGTCCAAATAGGAAAAAATATACAATACGCTTACGGCTTCATCTATCAAATGCCAGAAAAAATATGAAAAGATTTTTTTATCTTTGCCACTAAACTCATTCAAGCCAGGGACTCTTGCAGAAAATCGCTTTATTTATAATGATCTAAAAAAATCTCTCTGCATTGATTTGGAAAAAAATACATAAAGAACATTGTCATCAGATTTTCTGCAAACACCAACGGAACGGATAGCATCAAGTCCTTGATCACGTATAGCCCACTTTGACGCCCATCAGCAGTGCAATGACTCCTGTGTCGGTGATATTTTAATTAATTAACTAAAATTGGCAAAGAAGACACGTAGCCGTGTCATAGTTTGTTTACTTCAAATTCTGTCGGATCCTTTCTTGCCAAAAAATAAATGAAGAAAGCCAATAGAGAGGGATTAAGTTGATGAACAATCGGGGGAGCAAAGGGGTTTGATATAGGTACGGTGGCTGACGAATTGCGCTTTTACTGTTTACAATTTAAAAGAAATGTTGTTGACGGCTGGGATTTTAGATTTCATAAAAAAAAAACTGCGGGGGAAGAAAAACAGAATGTTGATGTTGAGATGTTTTTTTTTGGTGGCTGTCCTTCTAAGAGATGGACATTTAGGTGGGTTGACATCCCTTTGAGCAGATGGCCCATAGTAATTTAAGGTTGACAAACACTTTTGCCGAGAGTGGGAAAAAGGCTTTTTCTTATACAAGTTGCACAGTGTGAAAGCTGGGAACTGGCTTTGAAGCTTCTGTCATAATCACAAAAAAAAACCACCACTCCCCTTCGGTAGTTTAAATGTAGGGGTAAGAGTATAACTTTTGGAATAAAAAAAGCATTAAACTCGGCGACCTGTTATTAAGAGATCTTTTGGGCAAGAGGATAACGTCTAATTATAATTACTTGCTGAAAATAGTAACAAACTACTTCAGTAAAATTAGATTGAGCTACCAATCATTAAGAGGATAACGTCAAATTATAATTACTTGCTGAAAATAGTAACAAACTACTTCAGTAAAATTAGATTGAGCTACCAAACTAACGGTACCCGAGTCCCACACAAGGCACAATTTATGAAACTCTTTTATAATGCATGGAAAAGTTACTTACGCTGCCACAAGTGGTTAAGGTAATCGGCTTTGCCGACTATGGGGTGGTTAATGTGGCCAAACACACCCGCTGAAGCAGTCGCCCAGATAAGCTGACTACAAGACCGATGCTATAATAATGGCATTCCGAATAGGGGCAAAAAACATTAGAAATTATGCTCGAAAGCAGGCTAAGCTTAAACCAAGGCGTTAACGCAACATACCTTGTCCGAACGAAAAGCGGTTCTCCAACAATTTCTAACAAAGCAGCGTTAAATCCAGAAACGTTTGCGACAACATTCTCATGAAAGAATTTACCTTAATCAATGAAACTATCTCCAGATTTGGTCACGATAGCTCGCTATTTCGATCTTGATGTCCAGATGAAAAAGAAGATTTTTGGGGAGTGAAAAGTGAACCAGCCAAGTCCGCAGCTTCTAAAAAGCCATCCATAAGAACGAGCTGAATAGTGTCGAAAGACTAAGCAGGACTGTGACGCACTTTTTGCATTCTAGCAGCGTTCTGTTCTCAGCTTCACAATGACGATAGATTTGGTAATTTGTAACGCTGTACACTTGTGGAGATATTCCAGAAAGTTTCACATAAGTTAATCTTACTTATTTCCTATTCCACTTCAATGTTTGGTTAAATTTATACATCCGCCGACTGTTTTCTCAGATGTTTTACTGACGTTGCTTTCTATCTTCTCGGACGACCATTTTCGACCTTAATTTAACGGTTTGCTCAAGCCTGCACTCAACAGCTTAATTGTCTGGCTTTTGTACAGGGTACGCAATCTTTTATATCGGTACGTGTAAACTTTGAGTAATTTTGACATTTATCAACCGATTGACTTGCTTTTGAAACGTCATCATTACAATTTTAGCCATGAATCGCTTCACACCGAAACAATGCGCCGAAATATTGTCGCTGTACATTGAAAACAAATTGTTCAGCTGTGTTAACTCAACGTCCATATTGTTGAAAAAGAAACGAAAATGGGCGAACTCTAGTATTACTTTAATTTATTAATTAATACATTTATAAATTTAATAACTTATTTCTTGTTTGTCCAACTCACGTTCTACTTCAGACCACTATGTTTTTAGTTCCACCCGTAGTTTGGGTTTTGAAGTTGTCTCGGTATCGAACATTCTACATCATAAGTGGAACTTCGAGTTTCAAAAAAGTGGCAGCACTCCCCACATGCATATGTCACAGTAAGAATCGCTTGTAATAAGTCGACGTTAAATCGAAACTTTCCTTCAGTCTAAACCAACGCCACAAAACACCAGTTTGCCACATGTAAGAATCAATAAATTATAAACGTTAGGGATAGAATTTTGGGTGGCTTAAAAAATGGAGATCAATTTTTATTTAAAACCCTTAACAATACTCTCAATCTCAGGAAAAACTGTAGCTAGCAGCTTCCAATTATACATAATTTTTGACCGTTATATATTTTTCAGAGACTGCAATTTGTCAAGTCACGTTCAACCCCAAAATATGTCCCTTAATTTTTTGAATACCTCCATAGGACTCTTTCTAGTCTACACTGCCAGACTTTGGTATAAATAATGAGAGCCAAAAAATGACAAAGTGCTTTTTCAATAAGTCCCAACACCCTACCATCCCTTATTAAATTAAATTTTTGTGTTTAATATGTTTACTTTGAATAAATTATTTTAGTTTGTATATATATTATATATTTGTTGAGCAAGAGACTTCTGCTCTCATTTGTAATTTGGCAAATAAACTAGACTGAACTAAATGTATACCATTCCGAAGAATTACAAAGAAGACTCGCTCGTACATTTTCTGAATTGTGATACTATTTATTTCCTTTATAATTAATTCATTTAACCTCATCGTCTTCCCCGCTCACGTGATTTTTCACAGGCATCCCATCACACTACCATTCTTCGAATAATTTCACGTTCACGGTCCCGAATCAGACGATAATCTTGTTATCGTATATGGTCAACTAAGAGAAATAAAATAAAATAAAATAAAAATTATCATCGTCTCGGAAGGAATTTATCCACCTGTGAACGAGAGGAGCATGAATGCAATAAAATCAAACACGCGGTAAACATGTTTTGATTATTTTCACGTGTTTCTGATTGCTTGCCAGTGATTTTAATTAGCAAGTTCTTCATGCAACTAAATATGTGTAGCATCAACAACTATACGAATATGTAGTAGAGAAATCTATTTCAGTTGTCTGACTTGAATTGAATGTACATTTTCTGTGTTAAAAAGGGAAAAGTGTGCCACCGATTGGCTCGTTAGCACCTTTAAACTGAACTTTTCCTAAATTAGTCTACTACCTACGTTGTTAGTTAGTATGTGGTGTGTTTGAGGCAAACTTATTATAATCCAACGATGAATAATTATTAATGAAAAGTCTTTGAACATGCCTGCCTGCCAACCAGAGATGGGAGCTTTTTTTTTAGGAAACGAGTGTAGCTTGTTGTCTGATTGCGTTGTCCTTATAACCAAAATACTATGGAATCCTATGAAAACGTATACGATCGTCAAGCCATTTGTTAATTTAAAAAGGTTATTATTTATGAACTGGTCGGAAAGTTTTTATGAGTTCTCAAAAAGGGTATCCTTTAATGACACTCTTCTCGTGTTTCTGATATGGCAAGAGTGCTGGCCAGTGTAAAGTGCCCTCATGCACGATTTTACAGACAGCAATAAGGACGATCGCAGGTAAAATTTCGCAAACTTTACGATTTTACCTGACATAGCTTTTAGTCGCTTCAAAGAGTTCAATCCAACAGATTCATATAGCGCTCCTGCCAATATACGCCGCAGGTGAAGACACAGGGTAGTAGTTACATGACATCACCATAGCTACCTTGTGGACCAGTTATTCCGATTATTCTTCAGTTAAAAAAAAACATTCAAAAGTTCAAAAACATGAGTTCAGTTCTGTATAACAATAAAACAGGAAACGTCAAACTTTTGAAAAGCATTATGCTCTGATCACATCTGTATAACTGCATCGTATACAATACACAATGAAGTCATACTCTGAAAAGTATTTTTGTCCCTTATCACCTTCAAGTTGTTCACGAATGTGTAAGGCAGGCACCCACATCCTTTATCCTTTTAGCCTACTTGTTTTGTTCCCCTTCTGACGAGGTGTACAAGTAAAAAGTTTTCAGCCTAACAATTTTATGTAAAAGGACACGGGGATGTACGAATATATTGTATAGTGCACAGCACTGTGACAGTACAGGGTTGAAGTCATGGACCTTCCACATTCTTGTTGAAAAGGTGAAGGTTTAACAAAAAAAAAAAACAGAAAAAAAATCTACGAGTTGCATAATGCACAAAATAAAACTTTATCCACCCAAACTTAGAAGACACATGAATGAACTTATACTGTTTACGAGCAGTAGCATGCGTTTTCTTTGACCTTAATAAGTTTTGAGGATTTCATTACGCGGGGCTTGATAAAAAATGGTAAGTGTGTTTTTATTTTTGTTGTGGTGGTGCCTACTTATATACAACAAAAAAGTGGATCACTTTGGAAAATTTATGAAAAAAAAGGATATAGTGTACACTTTACAGTGGGAGATGTGAGGTAAGGGGCCGCGCAAAAAATAAAGAGGCTAATTCCTAAAGCTGCTAGTGGATAAGGTACGTAGGTCGTAGGTAGATGTCGAATTTGAGATAACTTTCTATATCATTTGGGCCACAAATGGCACCTTTGTGATATTCTCATGTTTAGAGCTTAGCAGACATCAGAGTTGTCAGTTTACCCTGTACCTACTGCAAAATGCCGGGTAAAAATATTCATCCTGGTGATTCCGATGTATTCTTTCTGCGGTCTGCTGCTAACTGTCTGAGTTGGTCTAATTTGTGTATAAATAAGTTATATACAACTATGCCAATTGGAGGTTTCTTTATTCAAAAGCTTAACAACATCTTTAGGTATTATCCATATTCAACATTTTAACATAACCAAGATTAAGCAATATTTAAAACAATTTCGGAAAATCTTTCGATTTTTAACCACGTAAATAGAGGTAGCCAGTTTCTGGCTCTATTTGGTTTGCTGGTCCTACATTGCGGCCTAATTTTTCACAATCTTGTATGTTTCCCAGTTTGATGTTAGGGTCGGAAAAAAGCTACTTACCTAAAGGCTATTACAAAAGTACAAAGACTAGTTTGAATCGAAATCACCAGCGCGATGAGATCAACTCCAACCGCCGAACTTGAGGATATCTTCAATCTGTTTCCGCTAGACAACTTTGTGCAAACATTGACAGCAATAAGTGCTATGAGAATCAGTCATTTATTAGTAGTACTTATTAAGGACTTCATCACGCCATACTTAGAATTTACAAAACTCTTTTCGGGATAGACTTATACGCAACACGCAATATATTCCTCTTTGAATCGTTGGACATCTAAACATCGATACGCCTTCAGACAGTGTTTTCCAAGCGTAAGTCTTGGCATTAAGAAGAGCGACTCGTGAGTCTGCGGTAAGGGAAGAAAGGTATCAACTTTTTCAACAAAAACGAAGCTTGTAAAGTGCTGTCGCGAAGAGCTCAGGGCTCTTGGAACACAGCACGAGGTATTGATATGCTCTTGTCGCTGGAGACGCAATGAGAAGCAAGGAACTAGCACGACAAGGTTTGGCTAATGCAAAGACATACCTCTGTGTATATCCCGCCCAAATGTCAGATGGACAGTCATTGATACTTGTATTACCGCAGGAAAACTATGACCATCTTTCTGCGAAGCCAAAACAGAGAATATTATAAAAATTATTATATAAAAATCCTTTTTTTTCCCTTGTAGTAATCCTTTCAAGCCACAATACTCTGTGATACCAAAAGAAGAAAATAGGACTGCCGGAAGAAGAACTTTACAGAGGCTACGGTGATGAGGGATGGATATAACCCACGAGGGCCAGGTCTCCAACATTTCATAAACAAAATTCTTCCACCACAACCTGAACTAACTATGTAGCATCTAAAACAAGATCCTGAAATTCTTTAAATCGTCATGACCTAACCTAAGGTCGGAACTATTCGCTGACGATCATTAGTAGAGTAAGTTTGGGTATTGTAGTATATGCGGTTAATGTGGTACAGGCAGTTTTCTTGAAAACTGAGCATGCTTTGGGAATTCTTTAAAGTAACCATAAGCGATTGCAGAGAGAACTGCGATTCGTGTTTGATCACGTTCAATCGACCACGTTTTTGCTTAGTAGTTCCAAATGTGTTAATGTGTGAGCTGGAGTTTTTTTAGGGAAAACTTTAAGTGTTTTTGTTAAATGAAAAAATATTTTTCGAGACAAATAATCATTCCATTGAAAGAATCAATTTACTTGGAATAACTGTAAGTTTTGTTTAAAAAAAATTGATTTCATATTTTTTAGATGTTTTTTGGAAAATATAAAGTTTCGGCTTATGTGGTACAGTAGCTATCCCAAGTAACAATTTGACTTCGGCAAGGTTCAAATTTAAAATTTCTGTAGGCAACAGCTTCGATAGAGCTTCTACGTCTCGGTCTTCCACATTCTTGTTGAAAAGGTGAATGGTTTAACAAAAAAAAATCTACGAGTTGCATAATGCACAAAATAAAACTTTATCCACCCAAACTTAGAAGACACATGAATGAACTTATACTGTTTACGAGCAGTAGCATGCGTTTTCTTTGACCTTAATAAGTTTCGAGGATTTCATTACGCGGGGCTTTATAAAAAATGGTAAGTGTGTTTTTATTTTTGTTGTGGTGGTGCCTACTTATAAAGGGTGATTTTTTAAGAGGTTTAGAACTTTTTTTAAAAAAAAAAACACAAAAAATTCGAAAAAATGAATGAAATTTTTATTTGAATCGATAGTTTGAACCTTGCAATTTAATGTTTAAAGATAATTTCATGCAAATGTTGACCGCGGCTGCGTCTCAGGTAGCCCATCCGCTGAGTCCAATTTTGGCATACTCTTTCACACATATCGGCCGGTATCTCACGAATGAATGCATGGATGTTGGCTTCCAGTGCGTCAATCGAAGCGGGCTTGTCCCTATACACATTAGCCTTGGCATACCCCCACAAAAAATAATCTAATGGTGTCAAATCGCACGATCTAGGCGGCCAATTGACCGGCCCGAAACGTGAAATTAACTGTTCACCAAACTCGCCTAGCAATTGCGCCATTGTTTCGCGTGCTGTGTGGCATGTGGCACCGTCTTGTTGAAACCACATATCATGCAAGTCAAGAACTTCCATTTCGGGCAAAAAAAAGTTTGTTATCATCGCTCGGTAGCGTTCACCATTGACAGTAACGCTGCGATTCGCATCATCTTTGAAGAAATATGGCCCAATAATGCCGCCGGCCCATAAACCGCACCAAACAGTGGCTTTTTCGGGATGCATTGGTAGCTGTTGCAATGCTTCTGGCTGATCTTCACTCCAAATGCGGCAATTTTGCTTATTTACGTACCCATTCAACCAAAAATGAGCCTCATCGCTGAACACAATTTTTCGATAAAAAAGCGGATCCTCGGCTCGGATGAACATTTCGAACCGAGCACGAATTTTGATAGTAAAATTCAATAATTTGCAAGCGTTGTTCATTTGTAAGACGATCCATGGTTAAATTGCAAACCAAACTGAAGCTGTTTGACAGTGACACAAGGTACTAAACACACGTCAGCTGTCAAAACCAGTGTTGCCAAAACCAAACCAGCTAAAAAATCACCCTTTATACAACGAAAAAGTGGATCACTTTGGAAAATTTATGAAAAAAAACTATATAGTGTACACTTTACAGTGGGAGATGTGAGGTAAGGGGCCGCGCAAAAAATAAAGAGACTAACTCCTAAAGCTGGTAAAGGATAAGTTACGTAGGTCGTAGGTATATGTTGGACTTGAGATAACTTTCTATATCACTTGGGCCACAAATGGCACCTTTGTGATATTCTCATGTTTAGAGCTTAGCAGACATTCGGGTAAAAATATTCATCTTGGTAGTTCCGATGTATTCTTTCTGCGGTCTGCTGCTAACTGACTGAGTTGGTCTAATTTGTGTATACCAATAAGTTATATACAACTACGCCAATTGGGGGTTTCTTTATTCAAAAGCTTAACAACATCTTTAGGTATTAACCATATTCAACATTTTAACATAACCAAGATTAAACAATATTTACTAAACTTTCGGAAAATCTTGCGATTTTCAACCACGTAAATAGAGGTGGCCAATTTTGTCTCTATTTGGTTTGCTGGTCCTACATTGCGGCCTAATTTTCACAATATTGTATGTTTTCCAGTTTGATGTTAGGGTCGGAAAAAAGCTACTTACCTAAAGGCTATTACAAAAGTACAAAGACTAGCTTGAATCGAAATCACCAGCGCGATGAGATCAACTCCAACCGCCGAACTTGAGGATATCTTCAATCTGTTTCCGCTAGACAACTTTGTGCAAACATTGACAGCAATAAGTGCCATGAGAATCAGTCATTTATTAGTAGTACTTATTAAGGACTTCATCACGCCATACTTAGAATTTACAAAACTCTTTTCGGGATAGACTTATACGCAACACGCAATATATTCGTCTTTGAATCGGACATCTCAATATCGATACGCCTTCAGACAGTGTTTTCCAAGCGTAAGTCTTGGCAGTAAGAAGATCGACTCTTGAGTCTGGGGTAAGGGAAGAAAGGTATCAACTTTTTCAACAAAAACGAAGCTTGTAAAGTGCTGTCGCGAAGAGCTCAGGACTCTTGGAACACAGCACGAGGTATTGATCTGCTCTTGTCGCTGGAGACGCAATGAGAAGCAAGGAACTAGCACGACAAGGTTTGGCTAATGCAAAGACATACCTCTGTGTATATCCCGCCCAAATGTCAGATGGACAGTCATTGATACTTGTATTACCGCAGGAAAACTATGACCATCTTTCTGCGAAGCCAAAACAGAGAATATTATAAAAATTATTATACAAAAATCCTTTTTTTTTTCCCTGTAGTAATCCTTTCAAGCCACAACACTCTGTGATACCAAAAGAAGAAAATAGGACTGCCGGAAGAAGAACTTTACAGAGGCTACGGTGATGAGGGATGGATATAACCCACGAGGGCCAGGTCTCCAACATTTCATAAACAAAATTCTTCCACCACAACCTGAACTAACTATGTAGCATCTAAAACAAGATCCTGAAATTCTTTAAATCGTCATGACCTAACCTAAGGTCGGAACTATTCGCTGACGATCATTAGTAGAGTAAGTTTGGGTATTGTAGTATATGCGGTTAATGTGGTACAGGCAGTTTTCTTGAAAACTGAGCATGCTTTGGGAATTCTTTAAAGTAACCATAAGCGATTGCAGAGAGAACTGCGATTCGTGTTTGATCACGTTCAATCGACCACGTTTTTGCTTAGTAGTTCCAAATGTGTTAATGTGTGAGCTGGAGTTTTTTTAGGGAAAACTTTAAGTGTTTTTGTTAAATGAAAAAATATTTTTCGAGACAAATAATCATTCCATTGAAAGAATCAATTTACTTGGAATAACTGTAAGTTTTGTTTAAAAAAAATTGATTTCATATTTTTTAGATGTTTTTTGGAAAATATAAAGTTTCGGTTTATGTGGTACAGTAGCTATCCCAAGTAACAATTTGACTTCGGCAAGGTTCAAATTTAAAATTTCTGTAGGCAACAGCTTCGATAGAGCTTCTATAGTATTTGTTAACCGAAGTTGATCCAATTTGAATTAATTGTTTTGATAATAACTTCAGTAAGACCTGTACAAATCATATACACAGGTTTTATAGAGGGATATGAAATGAAGTTTCGGCAAGATCTCTATTAGACTTCTGAAAATGTGTCAGGAGATGTGTGGAAAATGAATTGCTTCCATAAATCTTGTGGTTCGAAGCGCTTTCTAGATGCTTCTTTACAGCTTCTGAACGAAGGTATTATAGAAGCAATGAACTGTCATGCAGTCAACCGCTTGCGATTGGAAGCTGTATAGAAGCACTTACTCGTACTTCCTCCTAACTTACTTATGGAGGCTTTATAGAGGTAAAAATTAATGTGATATGAAATGAATTACAGCTGTCCAAAGAAACCATAATTTATTGAAAAGGGGAAAAAAGACAAAAAATCAAACACTTTTAGCATAGTGAAAAATATGTAACTAATATGATTTTAAATAAACACTCCTCGCTCATAAATAACTTACATAACACTAAATGTCTTGCTGACAAATTCGATTGAGTAAGATGCAAGTCTTAGCGAAACTGTAAAATGTATCAAGTAGTTCAGATTTACCACTCCCATGGCATTATGTCGAGTTAGCCTAGGGGTAGTGTACTGGACTACTACGCAAGTGGACCAATGTTCGATTCCCAGTGCGACGCATGTAAGTAAAATGTAATTTATAACGAGTATGTAAACATAAACTGCATGAAACCAAAAGTCTTCAAAAAGATTTAATAAGATAAAAAAAAAAAAAATAAGAAAATGGAAAATTGAAAAATAAATAAAAAAAAACATATATTTTTCTTTTTAATTTTTGAACTTCTATAAAGTTTCGGTAAGATCTATCCAAGCTGTTCAGGAAGTCTTAAATAAGTAAATACCTGCATAAAGTGCGCCATATGTGTTTCCATTAGGCTTTAAGCAGTTAATATTGCGGGAGGTGAAATAGCTTCGATAGTTCCTTACCGAAGTCAAATTGTTACTTGGGATGGGCTAAAGTGGTGTAGTATACCGCATTACCCAACTGAAAAGATTTAAGTAGGAATGTATTTTTTGATTTTATATCATACCTACAGGTTGTCTTTCAAATATTGCCATCAAGGCAATTTCGTTTTTTTATTTATTGTTTCTAAATAAAATTAATAAAAAAAAATGAGTATCTGTTAATGTGCTATGGTATACCACATTCAACCATTCAAAGGTGCCACGTACCACACGCAGAAAGGGAACGCAAACAAGTAAAAGTGTTATCATCGGCCTGGCCGATGCTTTGATACCCTCCACTGCATACAAGTCATGTAAAATTGGTTTTGTGAGGGAGGTACCAGAACTACTTGACCGACATAGCCCATTTTTAATACTAACTTGATGCCGATAAAAAGAAGTCCTTTCACCAAATTTCGTTCACCTACGTCAATTACTTTGGGCGCTATCGTGCTTTCAACAGACAGACAGACAGACAGACAGACAGACAGACAGACAGACAGACAGACGGACATGGCTAAATCGATTCAGAATTTGATCCTGATTCAGAATATATATACTTTATGAGGTCTTCGGTGAATCCTTCTTGGCGTTACAAATGTATTGGCAAAGTGAATATACCTTCCTCTGGAGGGTATAAAAAGAGTTATTTGTCGTTGGTATAGCGGGTCGCTCATCTCCTCTACTGTTATATTGACAACGACGACAGAGTTTTTGGACAAATTTTCACAGTAATACATCATAACTCCGCAGTAAGAATTGGAAATCTTTTCGATAGAATAACGTCTCGAAATATGACAAACTTATTGCCAAAGGTGTGTGTGGTGTTGCCAAGAAAGTACGAATTTGACAATTAAGATTTCGGTGCACCAATATTGTGACGAAATTTTTTAAATTTGTATGCTAATTGGTAAAATAAGTATACTTATCCTAGTACTCGTCGTGTGCGATCCGTTACTGTATTCTCAGTTTGTGATTGTTTGGCATTGTTTTTGGAGCGCCAAAGGAAGACGACATGGATAGATGACAACCCATTTTTCATATTTTGACCAGAAATTAATTCAATTTATGGATATGCTCTGTTTTTAACAGAGCAGTACCTGCCACAAAAGCCATGCAACAATCTATCATTTGGGCACATAAAGATGATGTCTCTATTCGACAGATTTAAAGACTTTGCTTGTCCTAGAGCTGCAAACTTTAGAGTTCATTGATAGCAGTTTAAAACCGGAGTTTAGTACAAAACTTTCCGCATACCATTTAAGATGTGTTCCGTTTGTTTGGTGTGTTAATAAGTAGTCCATGCATCTTTGCTGAGTATTGTCATGCTAAAGCAGGCAGTCTATAACCGTGCAAATTATGTCCAGTTCCGGAAGGTTAGAGAGCCGAACCATTAGTTTTTGGTGGTCAGGATACTTATGTCTTTTGATTGTAACAAACGTTTGTCACTTTATTTTTATAACTAAGTGTAGGGGTTAAGTCCTACAATGGCTTCTTTATAGCGGCAGGACCGCATTCATTCAGATACAGACACAGGCAAGATTGCAGATTTATTATTCATCGTAAGTGACAATAACTTTCAAACGTTTCATCACAACCAGAGGATTGGTATAGGAACCTATATCGGACCTACACACAGTACGACGCCCTCTTGCAACCTTTTCGTAAATCAAAATTCCGCAATTCATCAGAAAAGCATATTTTGTTAAAATGCCTAGTTGAGTTTTTATGTCCCTTGATTATATTAACAGTATTTCATTGTCTCTTACTTTTGAGGGAAACCTAAATATTGCAAAACACACGTCCTTACAGACTCCCGCAACCTTTTTCCGGAAGCGCGCAGACTTTGCATTTGGCATGTTCCGCACGTAAGCGTTTTCTGCAGTCATACCTTTTCATCCCCTCGATATCAATTATTAAAATTGTATTCCCCGTTAGCCAACTATACCGGATATATGCCGGAAGAAAAAGCCAAACGAACGCCTTACATTTGCCAAATATCCAAAGAGGCTCCTTCTGGTGGCTATGGCAAGTATAGTCGCACAACACTTGTGTGTTGTATACCACGTAGGGATTTGATCCGCAGCTGGTAGCCCGAGCGCCGGCGGCTCTTTGTGATTTACGAGTGGCAAAGGAAAGGACATTTGTCATTGGATTAAGTAAATGTCATTACTTATTCGGGCGATGACACCTGTTTGTTTTTTTTTTAGAAGGCTGCGCCCAGTGCTTGAGGAGGTTTATGGTAGAAGTTCCTGAGGTATTAATGGTGTCTCGTGGTGTATGAATGAAATTAGGTTTTTGTGTTTTTTTTTATATATTTTTGCGTGAAGGTTTATTTATGGTAATTGAGAATTAAATTGTATTTATGAGGGCATTTCGCTTGAACGACGACACACAGATTTGGGGTAGAAATTGTTGACTGACTCTATACTGCCCATACATTCGGGATCTTCCCGATACGACTTTGAGTGCAGTGGACTGGATATTTAAAATGCGGGATTTTACTTTTCCTATAAATGCGGTAGTCAGGGCCTTTTTTTCGTATACACAGATGGATCGTAAATGACGGAAGGTACTGTTACGAGAGTTCCCCCTCAATAATACCCCAACTCGACAAGTAGACCTCAGACTTGTCTTGTACGAGACGGGAAAGCTATTTCTATCTTTTATTTTAAAGGGTTTTCCAATGAGAGATGTTATTGTGAATGACCCGCTATTTCGGTAGCTGTCACTTTTGAAGCTTTTATTCTTTGACATTTGACAAGTAGAAACTACGCCATTACTAAAAATGGAACGATACACGCTTCAACAACGCATTGAAATTATTAAAATTCACTACAAAAATGGTGAAAATCTTGCGGTCACAGTTCGCAAAACTAAAGCATTTTTTGGTCGTCGTGAAGCACCTTGTCGGACCGCCATACAGAAATTGGTGGAAAAATTCGAGCTGTTGGGACAAGTTAGTGATGTGAAGAATAAAACCCGTGCACGTCGCTCAAGAACAACTGAGAATATTGCTGCTGTAGCCCAAAGTGTTGAAGAAAACCCAGGTTTGTCCATTCCTCGTCGTTCTTTGGAATTGGGCATTCCACAAACATTTTTATGGTCGGAGTTGGATGGTATTGATACGAACTAACCAGACAAGAGATCAGCCTTCGTATGACTGATACTAGTGAAGGACGCCAAGCTCCATTGCAACAAATAAATTCTGGAAGGGACCTTAAAAGTCAAATAAGACCGCCATAATATCCAGGCGAAAATCTGGCTAAAATTGAATGCAAAATAACTGTCAAATTTTTTTCTAGTAATAGAAACAAAATCAGCTACATTGGGAGCAACAAGGGGACAAGTTTTAATAGGTCCGCAGAACTTCAACGATTTCTGTGTGAGCTGTAGGGACGAGCAGGAAGAAGGAACCACTGTCCGCCTCTTATTCACCTGTCGAGCTCTTGTCACTTTGCGCAAGTCAAACTTAGGAGATAAATTCTTTAAAGCTTAAGATTAAGCGACTTGTCCCAAACTGACGCGTTTATGTTCACTTGCTGATGTACTAGCAAGTGAACATAAACACGCAGCAGTTTTCCTTCGAGTGTTCGCTGCCTTGAAATGGACTTATTGACTTTGCTGCGGAATATTATGTTGCAAACGGTACCCCACTTAATGTATTCATAAGAAAACATCACTGCCAACCGTTGCGATCGACGTAAAGTGTTCTATACACCCGAACTGCAAACATAGGGCCACTAACCTTCTGAAGCTAAGGTTCAAATGTGGATATCTCAGAGCTTCTGCCACAACAGCGGGAAGAACCCTGGGGAGAATAATTTTCATTGAACGGCCTCAATGGTAACCAACAGATGGAATCTCTGCCGATCGAATGTCTAGAAGTTCTAAAAAGCCCCCCAGTTTTAAGTGCCCAGGACCAATCGTATATATGATTTCAAGAAATCATCAGAACAGCCGCAACTGATGTGCTGGGTTTAACACTCCTAGCAACCCTTTGGTTTTGATGAAGTGTACCGGCGAGCACAAAAACTCGAGAACTCTCCGCTTTGTAAGCGCGTAGAGATAATTATATGAGAGCGGGGCGTGTAGAAGTTATGGAAAAACCACTGCTGGTTTTTTAAACGACGAAGACGACCGATAACTCGCTGTCAGGCAAACCTAAACCGCTCATATTTAAAGCGGAGTAGGACTAATACTTGTTGAAGAGCATACCCCGACTTAGCTCCGTAATTTGTTAGAAGAAAAGTATGTCTGATGAGTTGAACATCCCAAAAAAAAACCCAATTAACTGGGCGAACTACATGAACCAGGCCCTTTAACACCGCAACCAAATATTCACACTACAAAAGGTCCTGGGGAAAACCTATGTCCAAATCTGCATATGACACAGCATCTATTACGAGCTATTCAGAGTCATGTCTATAGTTTTGACATCCCTGCCAAATTCATGATGTTGTGCAGAATGGCGACGTATGGAGAGTCCTTACTGCAATTACGTGCACATGCTGATAAAGTGATAACCTTATCAGACATCAGCGAGCTGTCACTGGCGCATTTGGAAATGTTGTAACAGATGCCTTTAGTTCTGCATTAGGGCAAAACCAACTACACACTGTCCAAAAGAAGGACTACGCGATTCTAAAGATACTACGCATATTACACACAGAAAAATTACTTTTTTTAAAATCAATCAACCGAGGAATACTGTTAATGTAGCCCCTAGTGGATTAAAAGTATAACCGAGTTAACTTGATAACAACTGATAAGTGTGCTTTTTTAACAGTTTGCATTTAACTTTTCTGGCTCGTTTTATTTCATTAGAGACTTAGTTAATCAATAATGTTAGTCATTTGTCTTGTGTGCAATAGAGTAATTGGTCGAACTAGCATTTCAGCATTAAATCGCATAACGACGCATTACAATTTAACTCAACCGAAAACGACGCCCATTAGCAATACCTTTAAATTTGTTCAATTTTGCACACATGCACGTTAGTTTCAAGTGTGACTCGTGGTCTCGTGATAGCTTCGATTTAATAATGCTTACGCTCCATCACTCGCTACACTTATTTGCAATCATAGCCTCGTAACCGGCGTATATAATAACTATTTCGCCTCATCCGTAAAAACAAAAGTTACGACACACGGTCCGCATTTAATCCGCTCGCTGGTGGTATATATGCGAAGATGACCCCATCGAAGATGACATCACCCTTGATGAAAGATTTTCATACATTGATGCATTTCTATTTCAATCGATGTCGAGGACAGTCCTCGCCAGATATTTTCTTTTGTGTGCCACACCGGTGTCTGGATATATAATTTGCAGCATTTTTCTGGCAGTTGTCCCGTTTTTTTTTTATGCAGCTACCTTCGAAAATCGAATAGAGAATAATAGGCACAATCTCGGACCATGGTGCAATTGTTATAGAATTGGGAGCCTCTCCGACACACCCTGCTCAAAATTTGCCAGCTTAGGTTCATTTAAATGTTTTTTTTCTAACCCGAGAACTGTTGACCCAGTTATCTCCGAACGAAGTCTCCCCCGAGCTGTTTAAACTGTGAGAGTGTATATGGGAATCTGCTTTTGTGCGTAATCATACGATCCATATAAATAACTTACTCCACTGGGTGGTGGTGAGATGGTATGCCCATTCGTTTTATGTAAAACCCCTAGAGCAGAATACCCACTCTATGCGCGGGGGTGTCCTTCTATTCAAGGCACTTATAAATAAAACTTTAGAACTGCAAATCAGAACGAATCCCTTTTCTCTGAGTGACTGAAATGTCAGCGGAATTAGGTCATCGCACTGTAATGTCGGATTTACTACATACAGTCGGTGGAGGGTATGGGGTACATGAATAATGCGATGCAGCTCAGATGTTTGACAGCCTCCTTCCTTCGATATCGGAGACATTTATCCGGTTCTGTTTGTCACGCGTTGAATGGAAAAAGAACAAAATCATGCTACACTATGATTGTCAGATTCAGTCGTTTTGCAGACAAGAAAGACAAAAAGCAGAAAAACCCCATGCGAAGTAAAGCAAGACGAAAAAATAATGAAACTCCGTCAAACGGTTCTGCCTTTGTTTGTTCGCCCGTAGTTATTTCGAGAAACTACAAGGGGTGTCAGCGACAACAAAAAAAAATTAAATAAAGAAACGTCTAGCTGCCACTGTGGCGGAACAAAGCTCATGGGGGATGATGAGCAGATTATTCCAACAAACGGTGGAGGGTGGTTGTATGCGCATTGCCGTTTATATGAGGGTTGGGTTTGGGTGCGATATGAGTCACTCTCGCTCTGTGCACTCACAGGAACTTGCAAAGGATACTAATTATATAAAAACAAGAGGAAAATGTTCATCAAGGCGAAGGCAGGCACAGCTTACAAGGTTCCCAGCCATTGTAACTCGGGCTGGTCAATGGCTGCCTCTGTGGGTGCAGAGCTGAATTTTTCTTTTTTTTTAGTGCACAAAAACTTTTATAGAAGTTTCTGACGTTTAATTGCATTTTTCAATTTTAATTGCTTTCTATGTAGTATATAGTTGGGTCTATGTTGTATACCCCTTTTTATATTTCCCTTGTGAATAATATAAAAAATATCAGTTTAGCAACAAAAAATAAAAAGAGCAACATCAAAGGATCTCCTTTATGGCTGAAGACGTGGAAACGGAAACAGAGCAACAGAGAACGATACATTTACTTTTGATGGCTCTACAGACTGCAGCAGATCTGTGTACGAGACTGAAATCTGAAGACAATAAAATGCATTGAACTTTTAACAGATCGGATCACCTATCCATCATCTAGAGGCAGTGTGTTTGTTTTGACAAAATTGTGAGCCAGATATTTTTTTAGAAAAGAATGGTGCACAACTACACAGTGGTTCTCCTTATCTGTGTTCAAAAAAAAAAAAAAAAAGTTGTCTAGCGTATTATAAATCGAAGACACGTGCTAGATAAAGGAATGAAACTGGCCTGACTCAGCCTGTGCTAAAAGGTGTTATCCGCAGAAGGGAAATACCTGGAAGTGATCCTCGGATGAGAAACTTCTTTCGACAAAGCATGTTAAGTCGAAGACATACAAAGCGCTTTAAGTTTTCTGGAAGTTAAAGGGTGCTGATGATTGCATTCCCCATGGGCGGTACTATCAAAGCAATCTACCGTCTAAGCAATATACTATCCTACAACCCTGTTCGTGAATTTTCCGTCCGATGCAACGACTCCGGAACTTCAACTGTTGTGATCTGTATGGATCATGAGGATTAAATAAAAAACGCCTTATAGTTAGGAATAAATAGCGGTGTAGAAATATTTGAGTCTATAGCTACCGTCAGGCTGCGTTTTAGGCCTTGCTTAACCCCGTAACCCATTCCAGAAAAGTTCTCTAACTTCATTCGCAAAGCTTAACTCTTTATTCTGACTGTATGGGTTCCAGGTCGCACTGGGGATTGCAAGTGATGAAATCTCCGATGAGATTGCTCAGGAGATATTTTCTCAAGACCATTGATGATTGGGTGTCATCGCAATTGTTTTTGAATAGGTGCCAGAAGGGCGTGTTATTATTCACTTTTAAATACTTACACACATGGATGGATGAATATTTTTGCGAATTTTTTACCTTTATTTTCTTAAATTCTCTGAAGCAAAAAGTCAATTTCTTTTCTCAAAATACTTTTTGTTTCAGCTTCAGATTTAAATTAATTAAATATTTAGAGCCTTGAACATACTGCTTCATCTTGTAGCTTGCTGATTTGAAATCTTAAAATAAATACTAAAGGCCTGATTAGACACAGACAACAAACAGGCTGCCAACTTCGACAAAAATAAATCTCTCTGTTTTTGTTCTGATGTACTCCTCGGTTCTTCCTTAAAAAAGTTATTTTATACCCACTCCCTAACGAAATTATGAAACGGCAGCCATGTCCCCAGGTGTCCCCAGGATGCGGGCAGACTAAACGTATGTCTGTAATAAATTTTTTTCTATCCTTCAGCAGAAAAGTCTCCGGACAACTACTTGGCACTTTCCTTTTGCCTAGTATCTTAATGTGCTAGGTTTAAGTGAGATCTTCGGTGTTGATGTGGAAAGTGCTGATACTTAAACTCCTCATCGTTGAAGTTCGTTCTAGTAAAAAGAGTGATACTGGATTTGCCTCCTGATGACATTACAATGGGCCAGTACCGTTTGCGGGCTCCAGTGGAGTGCTTCCTAATCCGAAAAAAGTCATGAAAGAAGATGAGGAGTGACCCTAACTGTGCTGAGAGCACTCCGCCTTATGGACAAGATTAAGCTGATGTTTTGCCGAAAGTAGTGAACATCACTTTGACAGTATAGCAACAAAATGCTGCAATATCACATCCCATACAAAACGCATTCCTTTCTTCTAAAATTCCACCATAATAATTGCAGGAACGATTTTGAGAGTTTATGGTAGAATTTTAAGAACGAGAAATGCATTTCAGCAAGAAATGACACAATTTTCAAATTTTCCGGTAAGCTTTTTTCAGCCTTCCATATACCGTGCTGTTACCATTTAGTTTAGATAATCAAATCTGTAGCTCTATTTCCAAAATTATACAAAATCGACAATCCACTGCAAATCCTTTCAAAATGATTTTCCTTTGGTTTCATATTCTTATCATACAACTTCGCTGGCCTTTTTTTCAATGTGGAAACCTTCATCAAATGGAAACGAGTGCTCCAAATGACCCAATAAAAACAGGCTGGAATTTCAACCTCGCACCATATACCCATACCCAAGACGGGTGCGGTTCCTATGGAACTCGAAAAACACCCTCTCGACCATCTCTGTTCAACTTCTCAGCGCACTTGAGACAAATATCAACTTTTGGAAACTCCATCGGCCGTGGGGTGTTTTTTATGTGCGTCTACAGCTTGTGAAGTTGTAATGAAGAGAGCTCTAACATACCAAAATATAGGGACATTTATCCGGAAGCTATTTAACGATTTCGACATAGTTCTCGTTGTGTGTGTGTGTGTGTGTCAGCTAACGTTTTATGAACCTTAAAAACAATTGTTATGATTCTTACAACGCTGCAGTTATACGAACAATATTCGACAATTCCAATAAGATGGTAACACACTCGAATTCGGTCATGAAATTTTTTGAACAATTCCTCCAAAAAAGGGATGGAGTGTTTGCCAAGGAACAGACAATATTGACGTTAAACACATATTATACTAGCGGACCCCCGCCTGCGTTTAATTGATCGAAAACATAATTTTGTTAAATGAAAAATGCTGCTTAAAAAAAATAGCCTAACTTCTGCACATATTTATTTCATACAGTTAAAAAAAAAATTTTAAATCGGTGCAACAATTTTTGCATATAATTCTGCCGTCATATATATACTAACTGACCCGGCGAACGTCTTACCGCCTAAAATTGTTTAAACTATTAATATCCCTTTTGAAAAATTAACCTCACTATTGAACGAATGAAACTCCTTTGGAATTAAATTGAGTTCAATGCATAGCTACGACTTGATATATTTCCGGGTCGGCTTCTTGAACGTTTTTCCCGCGCTAATGATTGAATCGAGTTGGTCCGGTCAGATTTTCTCAATCAACCAAAGCAGAATATGGGCACAAGGCGATCTTTGCTTCTGCAATTAGACCGAGAAACTCGATTATCAAAAAGAAAATGTGCTTAACTATGAAGCCCATGATCGTTTTGAGCTTCTGTTTGAAAAATCGTACGGTGATGTCATGGCTTGACTGGACTTAACTTTAGACACTCGTATAAGCGCAATAGAACATTAAATATCAGTAGCTGCGACTTGTGCACACTGTGGCTCAGTGGAGAGTATGCGATAATACTTGAGCGTGTATGGTCAATTTGTAAAAATTATAGTATAAGTAATGATTAAAGGAAACACTCAGTCTTTATAAAAAGTTTTATTTCATTTGAATTTTATTTTTAGATTTATATGCAATTTTTTCTCTGTGAGAAACTTATGTGCACACTTTTGCACTTACAAGAGATCCTCTTCACTAACCAAAAAATACGGACTAATCAAAAACTTAGGCATATAGGGGAAATCTTATCGACAACATGGGAGCTTTCTTCAGTTTGTGCTGCTATCAAAAAAGGCGACTGGAGCGTTGTCTCCTGTAGTTATTGTTGCGAATGCTTCTATTGCTAATCCCATTACATTGTAACAGCTTAGGTTTTGTTGTTATATGTTTGTTATATGTTGACTGTCGACGCTATATCGCTTACGCTTACGCTTATACGAAGAACGAACACAATTTATCTCTCCTTCTTTCTACCAAGCAATGTGCGCCGTACGGTCTATGCACACAGAGGCCACCCACATATTATTTAATGCTTGCTACTTGCCAAAGCAGAGCAAGAACGAAATTATCGGGTCAACCATACCCATCCACAAAATTTCATTGAAATCGGTTGAGGGGTTTCAGAGATCGACAACAGCGCCACCTATCGGGTCCAAAGCTATATTATACAAATCTAAAAAAATATATTTAATAGGAAAAATCATTTGATGCCAAATCAAGGCCCATTTTCCGGAATTTTCTTTCTGGCTAAACCTAAAATACAGCAATACAAACAAACCCAAAAAATCGTCCCAGGGGTTATCGAGTTTTAACATATATTAGAAGATATATAGGTGAATATAGATAAAAGTCGAAAGGTTGCTAAAAGGCAGCATCGACCGTTAGTCAATATACAAAACGATGTTAACAGAGAATTATGCGATTACAAATCGGCGAAGCTGTTTAATCTTAAATAAGTTCGGCAAGAGTACCTATAATTGCGAATAGGAAAATGTGGTTAATGCAACTAAACCACAGGGTGTCACAAAAGTGTATTACTTACTTTGAAAAATGTTAAACTCTTTTAGAACGATAAGCATAATTGCTTATCAATTACAACGCAATTTTAGAATGTTTTTAAGGTTATGCCTGGTTTTAAAATTCGGCGATAGCCACCAAGATTTAAAGATTTGACCGCACTAATTACTATCTCTGGGTTAACTTAAAAGAAAAAGTGTAAAGAAAAGCCACTGACTTAATAACACACAAAAACCATTTAAAATAAATTAAAATAAAGCGACAAGTCCAAAAGATTTAACTACAGAAATGTAGAAATGAGCAAAGGAACATTTTAGTACAGTCACTGTCGTTGTTGACAATATGGAAAAACTATATCCGCAGACTGTTAAGCGACGAAGGCGATATGCTTTCAAATAGAACAAAGGACGACAAAAGAAAAGATTTGCGTTGACTCGAAACAATTAAGAAAGAAAGTATTCCTGATGAATGGAACATAAACAAGGTTTGCCCGATTCCGATCTGTCTTCTTAACATCGCATAGAAAATCCTGTATAACAAACTGTGTGAAAGACTTGAACCGTTCGTCAATTGATTGGGCTTTATGAGTGTGGTATAAGGCAAAGTAAGTCCACAACTGTACAACCGAGGTCCAGATCGAAACTCACCATATTTTTATTGATTTTAAGGCCGTATAAGAGAACTTTTACAGAGACGAGCTATACAGAGCCATGTCTAATTTTGGCGTTTGTCAGATTGTGCAGAATTATGGATTTAGGACGCTTGCTGCTTCATAAAGTTCGGAAACAAGCTCAACGAGACCTTTGATGTAATAAAAGGATTGAGGCAAGTTGGTATGCACTGCCATGTACCTTTTCGGCACCATACCTAAAGATTTACTTGCATTTACATTGTTGTCAAAACTCAGCGATCCAAGACTGGTAAGTTGGCAAAAATATTTATTGGGATTGATGTAGGAAAAATGAGTTTAGGAATCAATTAGACCAAAACCAAGCTTATACTTGCAAGAATAAGGGACACACAACATTGACGAATTGCACAGAACGTCATAAAATAGTCAGTTTGGACCTTGAGGTAGTAAGGGACTTTGTCTACCCTGGCTTCGACATAACGTTGGAAATTTAGCGAAGAATTATGTTTGCCAAACACCTTTCTCTGTCTTAAGGAGGCAATCGAGTAGAAAGGCTTTTTTAAGAGAAACTAAGAGGACTCTTTATAAGGTTGTCATCATTTCAGACAGATGAAGATATCCTCTTGGTCGTTTGAAATCCAAAATTCTTCGACAGATTTTCGATCACGTTAATACCGACAGGCTTTAGAAAAGGAGATTTAATAGGGTACTCTACAAGCTTACAGAAACATTGCCTTGATCTTAAAACGTCATCAAAGAATGGGTCGTTTAAAATCACAAAAGCTGAAAGACACCATTGCTCAAACCGATGAGTCTTCGTCTGCAATCCAAAGGTACTAGCGGTATAGTTTGAAAGAAATCAACTGGGAGTGCGCTATGGAGGCAGAAGAGGGGCATTAATTAGGGCTAGGTCCGTTTGTAACATCTCCTAAGTAAGGCTTTAAGTACCCAATCGGAACAAAATCTTAAAAATCTGTTTCTTTTTTAAGTACAAAATACAAAACTGGACTTTCTGACAAGGATCCTGAAATGGGTCAATATCTTCGTAACAACTATTTCAAAAGCTTAACTTTTGCATATCCTAAAGATGTAGGTTAAACAATTGGGTTCAAAACTCCTAACTCGAAGGACAAAATGTATGCTTTACAGAACCCTTATCCTGCCAGTTCTGCTTTATGGCGCCGAGTGCTGGTGATACGCAGGAAGGGAGAGCTGATACTGGGCTCCTTCGAAAGAAAAATTCTTTTTGGTCTTGTGTGCGAGGAGGACGAATATAGGAAGATGTGGATGTAGTCCAAAAGCCCAAAATACGTCGACTACATTGGATCGGCCACATCGAGCGAATGGACAATAATGCTTCAGCTAAGAGGATCTTCGAATCCCAGCCGCCAGGTTCGAGACGACAAGGAAGTCCGAACCTCCGTTTCAAAGACCAAGCCATCACGGATGCCAGAGCGCTTGGTCTGGATAACTGGAAGCAGCGTGCCCGGGATCGCAGAGGATGGAGGGCTACAGTGTCTCAGGCAGACTCTCCACGGGTCGGGAGCCCGTTAAGTAAGTAAGAAAAGATGTAGGTTACTTTATACTAGAAGTAGGCATCACTTCTTACAAACCTTATGATAGTTCTGAGTAGCTAATTCCTGAACTATATTAAATTATTGTATTATTGATAATAAATACAATATTTCTGCTTTCAATGTTTTTTTGGAAAATCATGACGTGAATGACTATTGCAACGCCATGTTCATAAAAAGTTATAAAAGCTCTGAAAATTGTCTTGTCAGATATCTATTGACTTATATATGGATTTTCACCACTCCCCTTATTTTAGAAGTATACAAACCACTCTTAAGTTCTTACTGTGCTTTTAACAATTTCAAAAATAGTAACATTACGAATCACGTCGATATAAACGAATTGATTTTTTCAATCGATAAGCAATGTTTGTTTATGAAGCACAGCCCTTATCTTTAACTAAAAATCAACTGTGGGGCTACCTCCAACAAAAGTATTCATTCAAACTCTAGCCCTCCTTGACCGTAACGATAACACTCGCACTGATAATAATTGAAAGACGCTTTCATTACGATTTGACTTTGGAATCTATTCTCAATCATTAAATTGAAAGTACGTAGCATATGACGTGCTTAATAAATCACAACCACAGTTGTTGCTTCACTTCGTATACGAGTACCTATATATGGTTGGTAAATCAGTGAGACACATACATATGACATTATCGACTTTGAAGGACAATCTGGCTTATTGAATTTTTATATGTGTCGGCCGGTAGCTATGTGACGACAGGATACTCGTGAAAGTTATATTTCTAGAAAAATAAAACGTAGGAAATAAGGTCAAGGCCTAGTTAAGGTGGTTCTTTTTCTGTATAGGTGGGTATATACTTCGATTTACTTTGAGCAACAGACATTTTATGAAGCTTGGTTAGAGAATTCAAATAGGTAGTATGCGGAGGACTATTGTAGGGACAGCGATTTTCTCATGAACTTCGACACCCATAACTTTATGAAGGGAGCAGAGAAACCATTAGGTTGCGGGGTCGAAGGTAGGCAATAGATAGCAGCTGGTGTTGTTTCTTTGTGCGAAGAAACTTCCTGTGTGTCCACGTCTGTTTTTGTAATTTAAAGAACACCGAAATTATAAAGTATACGTGCTACTATCATCATTAAAGTGTTTTGAGGACAAACCAGTGATTGGCTCTTAAACAGGAAAACAATATTTCTGCCACTGCGTGCTTATGAAAAACAGGGGGCGAATCGCCACATCTGTAAACGAGTTATACGCTCATGCCGGTTTTACACAGGAAACAAAAACAATCTTCGTCACGAATTGCTCGTTCACGGAAGAGACGATTCTACCCCAGATTTTTATTTGCTTAAAAACTAATATTGATTTATTTATTTATTTCAAGTTTTCTGTTTTAGTTTTGAGCATATTTTAGGCACTCTTTTAACGATTGAGAGATTCAAGATGAAGAGTAACAACTTAAAAAGCAATCTTCTGTTATTGGGTGTTGAGGCAGTTTTTTGTGGACCCTTTTCACAGCATAGCAATGCCATTCAACAGACTTAACCAAGTATTCCGTACTAAATTTACCGCAGAAAATCTGTCAAATTTATACCGAAATTAACTTTTTCCACACTTATCAGAGCACATTTTATAAGAAGAGATCTTAAAGCAGACCACAAAGAAGATAGAAATATAACGTCAGAATGAATCATAAGGAAGTTGGATATTCCAGTGGTCCATTAGATAATGTCAGGTTAGGATAGGTGGCTGTCTTGAGAGAAACGCTGCCATGCGCACAAGCTTTCTTTGCAAAGGTGTGACTAATGCCTCTTTGCAAGGCCCGAAAAGTGTCATAGACAGTCGAACCTAATTACGTCAAATTGTAGATAAATTAATATGCTGAGATGGAGATGACTGATGCAGTGCGCTTAGCAGGGTAATGGTTCGTCTTAGGAAGTGACTGAAGCAGTCTACCCTTGCCTAAAGCCTCTGATAGCCCGTCAGTACTTGTAAGAAAGTTGGTCAATTTAAGGATGACAGGATGACGATTTGTGTTCCGCATCTGACATCCACTCGGAAGTAGTCCACTGAATAAACTGAAACTGTGTCTGTGGTATGGACGGGCTGTGAGTTTTAAGATGTTATCATTTGTTGTCCGAGTCCAATATATTATTTAATGACTTGGGTTTGAGTACAGGCCAGACAAGTTAGAAGAAGCTTTAACTCAGTAGTTTATCATCTGCACAGTTCTTTAGAACGGCTAGAAAGTCCATCGTCCGGGAATTATGCGGAAAACTGTTGCCAATACTGTACCTATGCGATGAGTTTGTTGTATTGTGTTTTTGCTTTTAAGACTCCAAAATATTATCTGTTACAGGTAGTACTTCAAATTATTAGGAACCTCATCAAAAACAGGATATTTATCATGCAAATCGTTGTAAGCTGCGCGCACCTCATCGACGGTTGATTTGCTTTCATTCGATAAAAATAATTTTTGCCGCACCTGTTTCTATATACTTACCGCATTATATGTAGTAAGGTAAAAAATTAAAACATTTTTTCTCTAAAAGAATTTAAATCAACGCTTGTAAGAAGCTAAGTCTCGGGTCCGTCTAGCCCCTCAGAGGTCCTACCTCCATCTGCCTCCTGAAACACTGCAAGTTTATTTGTCCGGCTTTCGTTATGTATTCTGAACAAAGCTTCAGAGATATTGCTTGAGTCAGTTTTTGGCGTTAACCTACAAAATTAAATTAAAGCCACAATCTTAATCTTCATGACAGCACTTTTAGAACTGATCATCAAATTGCAACCGTCCGTCTGTTCTCTTAAACCAATTTTAAACAAGGATCAGGATACTTAATGATATTTAGTGTCCAGGCAAGATTTACGAACTCACAATAGCAAATTTTCAATATAAAATAACACATTGTGACCTACGAAATACTAAGTGTGAAAGTTAAAAATGATTATTGGTAAGGCCCAGAAGTGTAGCAAAGAAAAGTCGGCGAAATATAGCCGTCGGTGACGGAAGCTTACTCAATTTGTCCGAAAAGCTAAAGCAGGGAAGTCACCTATCAGAACTGAAACTAACACTTGACCCCCGAACTGAAAGCAAGTAAAATACGTCTTAAAATTATTGTCTCTATTCAAAGGACCCCACACATTAGGTATACGTAATTAAGGACTGGCGTAAACTGACCATGGTGACAACCCGTAAATAAATTCACATATCTTTTACAAGATCGACTTCATATTAACTTCCCAAAATGTTGACCACCTACATAACCACATTTTGGGTTAATTAATTAACAACCATATCCACTCATAGACACTTGATAGCTGATAGCATCATCATTTTGCCTATAAAACCAAAAGATGTGAATATTATATGCTTTTGGCAAGCCTGAACTAATTTTCAATAACAATTACTACATCACGAAAGCGAATAAGCAAAGAATATTATCATCATCATCATCATAACGACCATTAGCTACAACTATTGCAGGCAACAACAACAGCACAAATCATAAACAAAAGCGAAACTAACCAAATAAAACCCATACTCTTGCCCACGTTAACCAAACAAAAAGGGTTGGCATTTTTGTTAATATTCTACGTTCTCCCTCGACTGTGTCTGATATTGTCAATGCCACTCTGTATATAACACGGTTGGTTAGCTACCATCAAGGACTCCAGCTTAATCGATTTAACGAATGAAAAAAATGAAGAAACGACACAACAAGTCCTTCTCAATAACGAAACGATGGCGATAACGTGCAGGAAAATCCTAAACATAGATATGTATAGACACGTTTTCCATTACCACGTCTGGTAACTAGGGTAACTATAGAATATTTCTTACACATTCAAGCGGGTGCTTGTGTATTTGTTTATGAATTTCCATTCGAAGGAAGGATCGTCGTTGGGATGGGATGGTGTGTCGTGTGTCTGTTTTCAGTAGGAGGAGAACTCGAACCATAAGCGGTGTATGTAATCGATTTTATTGTCGACTATATCACACCCTGTTAAGTTGCTTCATGAAAGCAGGAATTAATTACTGAAAATGAATATAATCGATGATCTAGTCGGTAGGGTATAGGCTGGGTGTGAGTGGGAGCAGTTTACAAAGTTTTTTTTTTGTGTTTTTGTGTCTTTAAATTAAAAACGATGGCGCCTCGAAATTACATCTGGTAGTTTGAAACTACATAATAGCAAATATGTATGTGTTGGGATTACAGAGGAATTCGTCGCGTAATTACACTAAAAATTTATAACTGATAATTGAATTTGTAACAAAAATAGGAATATTTTTACTGACATTTGATCTGCTTAAGCTGGATTACTATGTTTGATCATCAGGTGCAGGGAAATAACTTCATATGGGAAATAACTTCACGACCAGTGGGAAATAATTTCACTTATTTTATGTGAAGTTATTTCCTTATGAAAATTAACAATAACTTCACTTTTTTGTGAGAAATAATTTCTATAACATGCCACGACATATGTAATCCCACAATTCATAAACAGTGGGAAATGTTTGGGGGGCATGCTGCCCCTCTGCAACCCCCTGCTTGGGGTCACTGCTTAGGGGTGGGGGTAGTTCCAAGGTTGGGTATATGTAAAGTTCTTATTCATAATGTTAATAAAATTTTACTAAAATCCTTATAAATAATTCGATACCGTTTTCCAGTTAGAATCAAAAAATACTCAAATTGTAGGTGGGAAACGGTTTCACAAAATTAGTGGTGATGTAATTGCCCACAAATAAAATACTCAAAATTTAATGTCTCAAAAAAGATCGTATCAATTGATTTCACATTTTCAAAGTGTGTTTTTTTATGTATGCTATATCCGTGGGGCGGAATCAAGTACCTTTCTCAGGACAGATTACTTTTGGATGTTTGTCAGATGTTTGTAGGAGGGGACGCAGAGGAAAATATGTTATGTGGGTTATTTTTTTTTGTCGCGGTTGAAAATGAGACCGATCGCCATTCCGATCTGTGATCTAGTGAGTAACATCGGTAAAAATTACGATGCCAACTTAATAAGCAATCAAATTAAGCTGAAATCTTTAAATTGGCAAAGCTGCCAGACTCTCGCACATTATCTACATAATTTAGAAATAGGATTTCCCATAATTATATTATGAGTACTTGGATACACGTCGGCTTTGTTATGGAGCTGGCCTTGCAATAAAAAAATGGCTTTCAAGTACATACCATTAAAGAGACCAATTCCAAGCGAATGCAGTTTTTATGCGCTTACGTTAAGGCGAGAAATCAGTTTTATTATTATTTTTAATATTAATTTGTATTACAAGTAGGTATATGAAATATACAAAATGATAAATTACAGCGCTAGCTACCATGGGCTTTCAATACTCGTAAGCATAACAAGTTCTTTCATTAATTTGCTGCAAATGTATGCCCATCTGCATTGGGCATATTAATATTTGTAAGCGATGCCGCGGAGCAACAGCTAGTACCTACCTAACAAATAAGTCACAGGAAAGCTTGTTATGTGAGTTAAATGCAGTGCTAAGTGAGTCAAAGGGATACAAAATAAATTTCTTCTCGTTAGCAACCGCTCACTGTTGTCAGTTAGAGTTTACATAACCCGAGATCAGATCAGTAAGGGCTCTTTTAAGGTGACCAAAATATACACTATATTTATTTTCGCTTAATTTCAATTTAACAGTCTCTTCTTCTTGATGTTTTATTAAAAATTGATTTCATTATTAGAATTTTATGTTTTTTGGCAGTCAAATCGCCCGATCCGATTTTATTTAGGTTACAGAAAATTAATGTAAGTCTAATGTTTTACTCTACACACAATATTGGAAAGTTGCTTTTACATCAAATGAATAAACAATTTTAAACTAAACGTAATGCAAAACCATTACAAAACGATAACAACAAAATCAGACAAAGTATTCCTTAATAGTTTATGTTATCTTAAGTAGTGGAGAGCGGGGCTAGATGTAACAATTTCGACTAAATTTTATGCTGCTCCTACGATTTTGCAAATTAGGGCCAAACCTATTTTAAAACAAACAGCAATATTTAAGCTACAAAAGTCTGCTCAGAAGATGTGAAAATAACACCTTTTTTAAAAACAAGAGTTGTAACACAGACGGTGGCAAGTTGTAAAAAAAGGCTCAAAAAAGAACAAAATCACAATTCCATTGTTGAAAAAAATTAAGGAAATAACATCTTTTCCCTTATGTGGCTTTTGATTTGGTCTTGACGACCTTTCTGGCTATGCTTTTATTTTGTTCCTCAAGAATAAAATAGCTGATTTTCTTACTCTCAGTGAAACCGTTCTCTTTATCGTACCTGCCTTTGACCTTTGAATAAGGCCCTGCATCCTCTGGGACAAATTATGCATTCTGCATTCCACGTTGCAACTAGACCCGCCATGAAATTTTAAATAACACTGAGCCGGAATCCGCACAAACGTCATTTATACACACCAAATTCAACGAAATATAATCGCAGATGCTACAAAAAACAACCGATACTGTATCTCTTGCATGTGAAAACCAATACCAATACATACCAAAAGAAAAAGTTACAAATCATCCAATTTTCCGGACCCCACACAGTAAGACTCCAACTGACGATAAATACAACACTTAAGTAGAGACATCGTTTACTTTGGACAAGGCCAACATTTCGCTCTTTCTCGCGACTCTTAAATTAGAGTTAGCCCGTGTTTCTTTTAACCCCCTCTTCCCCTATGTAAGGCAATGGTCGCAATGATTTTTAAAGTTGTAACATCAATATTTCTCCAAGTATCGATAGGTTTTCATGTGAACCAGGGGAATTATAATTTAGGATAATTTAGGGAAAAGTTCCTATCAAGTTAGGAATCGTTTGTACCGTTTTCCAGAAAAATTCAATTCTCAAAAGTACCGCGAAATTTGCTTTAAATTGTAATAGTCGTTTTGTTGTTTATAATTATTATAACCGATATAAGGCAATTACTAACATGCAATAAAAAAGTACCCCAAACTGTAAACCCACATATACGAACTTTAAAAAAAATGTCCGTATTGCTGGAGGCTTCATGAGCCGACGGACGAGTTGCAAGACCCACTTTTTCGAGCTAACCTTTTATCATAATGTCAGAATTGATTGATATCTCGACAGCGTATCCGACAAAGTTAAAAGTATGTAGGTACTTAAGAAGGCTGTATATAAAGGGTGTCCCACAATTCACACCAAATTTTAATTTTGCGCCATTTAATAGTACAGTGATGTCAACGAAAAAAAGTCAATATGACTGCTGACAGTTCGGGGTTAGTATAAAATGGAGCACTATACGAACGAACAACACATTTTCATTGTTTAGCAATATTTTAAACTTAATGAAGGTTTGTCAGCTACAGTTAATCGTCAAAATTGTCGCATTTGGGATTCAGAGTAATTGCTGAAAAACAAATGCATCCAACAAATGCCATTCTTCTTCGAAAATGCGACTGGTCAGGTAGTAACAATTAATGCTGTTCGTTATAGTGCCTAAATTACAAGATATGGATGTGACCAACATGTGGTTTCAACAAGACGGTGCCAAATAATATACAACCAGAGAAACAATTCATTTACTGCATGAGTCATTTCCTAATCTAATTTTTCCTAATCTATTTTTTTTAAGTCAAAGGTCTATGGAAACAAACCCACAACCACCTATTCCTTGAAAGAGGAAATTAATGGGTGTGTTACTGAAATTTAGCCACATTTACGCGAAACGGTCATAGAAAATTTCAATAAATGAGTACGTACTTGCCAGCAAAGCCGTGGCGGCCATTTATCCGATGTGCTATTCCACACATAACCCCAATCATAGAGTATGAATAAATAAAAAATTTAAGCTTCTAATTACAAATCTGTATTTTCTATCAATATTACATTTTGCGTGAATTATGGGACACCCTTTATAATCAAAAGCGACAAAGTTTTTGATTTTTGCCCTTAGTGAGTGTGTCCTATTAGAAAATGAATGTCCCCAAGAAGAAAAACATTTTTTTATGTACCACCAAAGTTTTTCATTTTAAAAGAAAAGAGTTTAGTCAGTAACTTCTGTATACAGGTAGCCCACCTATAAGCTTAATTTTACGCAGCGAAGGAAGGTGTGGACGCAGCTACTTCACAATATATGTTCGAGAGAAATTGGAGCATTATTTCAGAACATTTCATTGCAGTTTCTGAAAGAGATTTAGAGCACCTGAAGGGATTCATTTTACAAAGTATTTATCCAATTACAGACATAGGAGCTAAGCTCTACGTTTTCTTGATATGATCTTATCATATCTCATCGACCGCAGAAATACTTTCGTCTGATAATTCAAATATTTTTGTCGAACTTCCCCATTGGAATGAGGTTACGCAATGTGGACATATCTCCATAATTTCACATTTCTTTATCCAATAAAATGTTAATAAAGTTACAAGACATCCATAACTATTGCGTGAGGAGCTTACATTATTTATTTATCAATTTTCCCTGCTGAAATATTACCACAATCGGATACCTATTAACTGGGGGCTCACTCCCCTCTATAAACCAAACAGAATAATCTATGCATTGTCGCAATAACGACATTCTAATACATATTTAACTACTTATCCACATTGGCGTTTGACCCACATTTGCATACGATGTGTTCCGTTTTTTATTGCCATCAAGCACATAATTACGTCATAGAGGCGATACTCATTCGGCGTATAGGTCACTTTACATGTCAATGCAAATTTTTAGGCGTAAACGCATACGGCACCTGCGCGACTGCGTCTCATTTCAGAAGATGCAGCTTGGCACCAGTCGACGCAGACACACGATTGTCCCAGACATGTCGGTCGGCCGGTGTCTCGATTCTCATGCTATGCAGCGCACATAATGATGTGATTTGACTTTTAATTTGGTTTATGTTCGATAAAAGATATCCGCACGTACGAGTATGTGTGCCGTGGTGGTTTATGTGAGTGTGCTCTTCTATGGATATTATACACATTTTTGATCGAATCCAAATGGTACTTCCTGGTTTTGTCTTTAGAGAGCAGTCGTCAGTTTATAAATATACATATGGAGACGCGGCTAGAACAGCATTTTGTTTTGGTTATGTAGGTGGGCTACCTCGTTCCATCGCGTATAATTACAAGCTCTCTATGCAAGGCGTTCCTATAACCGCGCAGTGAAAAAGGTGATTGAGTATTTTATTCTCAAATAAACAAAATAAGCGCTGAAATATGCGCTTCGTCGCGACTGAAGATACAGAGAACACACCGAGTACGCAGAGGCAGACACTGCACAGGTGTATTTGACAATAAATTTCCATGTCATCTATTGGACATGACATATACACTCAACGGGTGGAGAATGTATTTTTCTTAATTAGTTTGTTGTACAATTTGCGGTTAGGGGAGAGTGATTTGAACTTGAGTGAACCCTCTATAGTTGAAAATAATAGATGATATCTTGTCTTATGCAAGAGGCAAGCTGGGAAGTGGGAATTTGTTTGGGTAGTGCAATTTTTAATTGGTGTTGGTGTAGGCATACCAATACCCACGGCCAGGGCAGTGAACTTTGTTGTGTTGCCATCGGACAGAAATACATGTCTTGAATAAAAGCGTTTCTACAAAAGGATGGTTGTAATTTTAAGCTATTTTTCAGAAGAAGTTATATAAGTTCTTTTTGTTTTCTTTTTATTCCGGTTGAGCCCCCAAATATGTAGGAAACGCAGCAAAGTTCAAATAATAATAGAAGTTGTTAGAGAAAGAGATGAGTAAATAAATGTGAACGCAGTTACATGGACTTATTTTTTCGGAAAGGTATAGCTCAACTTTTTGTGCCTCATGTGTTCTGGAATTTATCTCACGATATCGGCAATACATCAAAGAAATTGGGATTCACTTCTTTTGGTCAATGCCAAAATCTCATGATCATAAGCTCGATTTGGAACAAGCACCGAATAAAAAGACTCTTAATTTAGCTTTGCCACCAAGCTTGGGCCTCCTTATAAGAGATTGACCTAGCTGTCTCTTGATTCAGTCTGACCAATCCTACAGCTAAATGGAGCATAGCTTTTATAGCTACAGAATAAGAACCCGAAGATCTCCATTTGGTTACATTAGGTGACTGTCTTTTTCTTTACAATTACTATAAATTAAATCAATCCAAAAATTAAGTTGGGCAAAAAAAACCATTAAAGGTTTTCAATAGATCATTTTTTCCCTCGAAGGATGCAACTTGTTATGTTGTTACAATAATTTTAATTTTAATAATATTATTACTTAAAATCGAAGAGAGATGTCTATAAATTTCTGTTTGCTGCTTGATAACAGCAACTTACGAATTTGTTTATGCAAGTGCCATGAACTTACTTGAAAGTAAAAAGAAATTTCAAATCAAATTTATATTTTAAATTTTTTTGGTATAAGAGTATAAATTAGTGGATAATATTAAAATAATGCAACAAAGTTTAAAAATCGTATTCATATCACAATCTAGGAGATGGGACTGGCACTGATAGCATCAACTTAGCGGAACGCAATGCAATAAGTTCTGGTCTGTTCCATTTTTTATGCTAAATCTAGCATATTTAAACTTTAAATTGCATATACAATTTTCTAATTTTGAAATAAAAACTTTATTCGCACCATAAGAACATATTCGTGGTATATTTTCAATAATTAAATGTAATTCTCATTGCTAAAGACTGAATTAGTTTTTGTCATTCTGTGTTTATATTTATTAGATACTTATTGTTTGTTGTTTTTTTTACCGTTTTTTAATAAAGTCGTTGTTTTTGAACTTTAGCATATTTTGTTTTAGCAGGAGAGCATACAAACTAAATTGTTCGTGAATTGAATCTCTTTTAATACGATGCGTTTGTTTTCTAAACCAATCACAAAGAGGCTAACTTTGCAATCTTATTAAACAGGCATTTAAAACTTTTTTCGGGAATCGAACCTGGGACTCCTCGCGTAGTTTGCCGACATACTTAACACTACGCCTACAAAATTGATTTAGATAGATAGATACAATTCTAATGTATGACTTTCGTGATATGAACCCGAAGACGTTGGTTTACTGTCAAGTGCAAATGAAATGGCAATTAAATTGAAATATATTTATTATATAATTCCATCAGTTTCAGTTGCAATTAAAACACTTGAACTTTTGCATTTAGACATCAGTTTAACTGACAGCTCAACTGAAAGTGAAACTGAAAAAATCTTCTAAATGGGGATTTAAAAAGACATTAAAAAATAAGCCCTACACCTCCCAGTTGTTGAAATTTGCCCCAAACCTACATAAAAAAAAAACTTAACAAATATTTTAACTGAAAAATCTAATTTTCCAATACACCAAAATCTCGGGTTGCAACGTTTCGAAGTTGCGTCTTTTAAAAATTATCGTGGTTTCGCTAGTTGCGTCGCTATTATTTCAGTTTGCGTTTTTGTTATTCCTTTTTTATACCCTCCACATGAAGGTATATTCACTTTGTCATTACATTTGTAACGCCAGGAAGGAGTCACCGGAGACCTCATAAAGTAGATATTCTGAATCAGGATCACATTCTGAATCGATTTAGCCATGTCCGTTTGTCTGTCTGTTTGTCAAGGTTTGTTGAAAGCATGATAGCGCCCAAAGGAATCAACCTAGGCAAATGAAGTTTGGTGAAAGGACTTCTTTTTTTTCGTCGTCAGGTTGGTATTGAAAATGGGCGATGTCGGTCGAGTAGTTCTGGTACCTCCCATACAAAACCAATTTTGCATGACTTGTTTGCAGTGGAGCGTATCAAAGCTTGTTTTAATTTTTTTTTTGTAAAGAGGGGATTCCCCAAGATAAAGACTTATTACACTTTGGTTTGGAGAATTACATATATATATAATTAAGGTTAAGAAACGTTATTTCGATTTGCGTCGTGTTTTTCTGTTCCCAATTAACGTCGCAAATCGGGGTTTTGGTGTACATAACGTTTTTGATCTACTTGGCGTACCAGTGGCGAAAATTTTCACATGGCGAAACGCTTTGATTTATTGAAAACTATTTCAAAGTTGACATTCAGTTGACATTATTTCACACTTCAAACTGTCTTTATATAGGAATGTAATGCATTATCTAAGTGTTTATCAATTGTCAGATAGGAAATCACGTATCTCAAGTTATAGCAGTCTCTCTGATAGATAACCCCATTGCAACATAGTCCCAATCACCCTTGAAGAGGTGATCGTTATTCTTCTTGGTTCTTCTACAATTTCCAGGAACAGGGTATCAATTTGGCGCTTCAATGTAAGTACAGATTTTTTTAGTAAGCTCGGCAATGATTTAACCAATCTAAAAATCATTTATTTGTCGCATTCAGCAGGAGCTACAGTTAATCTACGGCCAAGGAGCATTTAAGGCCTATATCGTATTCTATAGGGTCATGAAAAGTTTCGAACGAACCCATTAATCTGTCATGAGGGCTTTAAGGGAAAATATCGAACGAAGATTTTTGCTGGAAAGCGGATGAGTGAGCTAATCAGCCTTATCATAGAATCCATTCGTAGAAAATCCCCGAATGAAAGCTACGCAATGAACTACGAACAATTTGCTTCACAAAATCCGAATGGAATCTACGGAAGCATTGCCTTATTGACCGCTCTCATTCTGATTTTCGAAACTGTTTTCTGTCAAACATCGGTCATTGTGTGAAAATTATTGAAATAAATTGTGGGTAAACATTAAAATAATTAAAATATTCCTTCTTTTTATCAATAAAATAAAATAAATTATATCAAAATGGATTCAATTGCCTTCGCAATAATTGCTGATCTGAAAATTCAGAGAAAAATACTTTGAGACGCTTGTGATCCCTTTGACCTAGATGAACCAACGTATGAGTATAGCAAATTCAATTCTTTTGTTGTTCTTTTAAACAGATAAATGAACTTACAGGTTTCAACGTTACTTTCGACTCAATAAGCCCGCATTCAAATATGTATTAGAGGAGCTGGAACATGAGTTTGACCCGGGTGTGTTTTCGTGTTCAATAACTCCGATGTGTCGCCTCACTGCTGTTCTATAAGCTTTGAGAATGTATGTTGCCGGCTCGCTCCGCCACCAGTTGAATTAAGCTCTTTTTTATTTTCTACTAGTTTCCTTTTAATGTATACCTTCCAATCTAACCAAACCTAAGAGTACAAAGCACGACTTGAAAATAAATTCGTTTACCCAATTTCATTTACCTCTCTCCAAACTGCACTTTCTTTTGAAGGTAGCCCCAGAGCGTTTAGATCAATTTTAACTTGATCCCAAAACATGGTCACATCGTCTTTTGATACTTTTGTGTACCCTTGGCTTTTCTTAACGTCCCCTACGCAAATTACTTGTCGTAGAAGAAGAAGTTTATTTTCCGTTTCATTCGGATTCAGTGATACCAAATTTCACGAATTTCGAAATTCGTAGCAGGTATTCCACTACGAATGGATTCCATGATGTATTTTTCGGGATTCGTAGCGATTTTTCGATTACGACGGAATTCATGATAGGGGTGAATGGCTATTCTACAATGAAAATGATGTGAAGATTTGAACATTTTACACATTTTTTTACAATGCAATAAATGTCCCTATTCCGAAGACAGTTTTCGGAATCAGAAGGATCCTGAGCACCCCTACCTAGTAGTGCAGCACGATAACCACTGAGACACTGCGCCCACATTAAACCAAAATTAATGCCATATGACAAACTTAGTCAATTTTTATTTTTTAAGAAAATTCAAACCTAGCTTTAACTATATAGTTAGTAATCTAAATAGGTTTACATAGCATAATTGTATGATATGATTATTCTAATCAGCTGCAATTTGACAGTCAAAGTATGACAGCGGATCCCACACAACCCACACAGTGAATTAGTCAAGTGTGACTCGGTTAACGCATCACGCACAGCGCGTTGTCTAGGCATGCTTTAAGTATGTTTAAGTCTCCTACCAACGAGCGTCGAACTTGCCAAGTTGTAGGGGCTGAGTAGGGTCAATGATTCTCGAGATCTTCTCCAGATGAGTCCTGAAACTAAAGGACGCTACACTCCGCCTGGTTGCATAAGTGTAACTTGCCGGTCCCAAGCCCGGGAAAAGGAGCAGGGAAGAGGAGTAAACCTCTCAAATAAATCCCTAATCCAAGGCTGAACAGCATACGCCGAGGGATGCATGGCTAAGAGGGTGCTTAGTCGCAAGTTTGCGAACTTCGGATACCAGGCGACCTCCGATTTCAAGATAGCCTTCCTGTGGTTAGACGGGTAGACTACGGGCGACCGATTATATCCCGCTTACTCGTGGGTTCAACATAGATACCAAAACAAAACAAAAAATAGAGAATGATGCCTCTACAAATGCATCATCAAATAGGGATGTTAACTGCGAACACCCTGTCAGCAATGACGTGACATCTGCCAATCGGGAAGAGTCACCAAAAATAGATTCTGAGATAAGAAGCCTAGACGTGAACTCGTCTCTTCTAAGCGACTCAATCTCTGAGACGAGCACCTTGTGCAACGTAAGTATGTTGTCGGATGAATTTCCTGACGACATAGACAAAGCCAAAACCACTGACAAAACAGGTCAAGGTGAATCGGTATTTGTCAAATTTACACCCTCTGAAAATCGTCGGTTCAGACAGGCGCTAAAAAAAGGGTGTAATAAAATACAAGCGAGAGAATTCGCGAAATCAACAGTTGGTTTCAAGGGTCCCGAGGTGAAGCGTACGCGATCCGAGGATAATACCCCTCCTCAATCCGTAGCGAAGCGAGCTCGAGCTGGTAATACAACCATAGACAGAGCCTCATATAGCAATATAATGAGCTTTGTCAGACTGGGTGTCGTGCCAGCGGACCTCGATCGTAATCCTCTCAGTAATGAGCATATGGTTCAAATACAGGAGAGCATTATGGACATCACGATTGAACTACGTGACGAGGACACAAAACCATCCTTCCGCGGCTCAACATTTAAAGCCGGATGGCTCTTGCTAACATGTGCAGATGCCACCACCGCAAATTGGCTAAAAGCAAACTTCGGTAAGCTAAAGGAGAAATGTGGACTGGAGGTGATGCTCGTGGAGGAGGAACATTTTCCGAAACCACATGTCATCAGGGGTTTCTTTCCACAAAGCTCCGGAGTAGCAAACGAAAGAGTCCTTGCTATGCTAGACGGCCAAAATAGAGGGCTAAACACAAGAACGTGGAGAGTCCTGCAAAGATCAAATGAACGAGATATCGCTCACATGGTCTTTGCCGTAAACGACAGCACCATGAAACAGCTGGTCGAACTCAAAGGAATGGTCTCCTACCGTTTCGGGCAGACGCGACTTATTCTTAAGAGTTCTGACAAAACGTCAAATCAGGGCAAGAAAAACGTTCACCCTGATACTGCAAGGCCGAGCGCGTGCGGGGAAAATGAACACCCAGTACCCAGCACCAGCGCCGCCGCAATGAAAGCCGCAAGTGCCGAAAAAAGCGCAGTGGTATCAGCACCAAAAAATCCAGCTGAAAGAAAGGATACAAACGACTGCAAAAACATCAGCAGAAATCGTTTCAGGCCTAAACTGTCTCATGAGGACAGGGAAGGCAATAGACGAAAGACACCGACGAAGTATCCGAGAAGTAGGCAAGACGGCCACTCTCAACAGGGTCTCGTAAGACGAAGAGGCGATAATAAGCCAAACAGAATACGGGACCCTGAGCGCACCAAAAGACGATGACTGCTCTCCTAAGTGTGCTGCAGGCAAACCTGCACCGAGCTATGGGTGCCTCGGACACCTATAACCAACGATGTGCCGAAGGGAACATCGCTCTCGGATTAATCCAGGAGCCATGGGCAACAGATGGTAAGATATTTGGCTTAAATAACAGAACCAGAAAACTTATCTTCGCCCGAGGAAATTTTAGACCAAGGGCCGCTCTTTTTGTCGCAAAAGATATAAAATTTTCTCCCATTCCAGGCTTTAATACCAGGGACCTGGTGGCGATCCTTATAGAACGTCACAACGGCCGAGAGCTGCAAAAAATCGTGTGCGCATCGGCGTATTTTGCTGGAGATGACGAGAGTATACCTCCAACGCCAGTACAGGAACTCGTTCTGTACTGCCAATCCCAGCAACTTCACCTTATCATCGGCTGCGACGCAAATGCTCATCATCCAGTTTGGGGTAGCCGAGATACAAATAAAAGAGGTGAGTCTTTATTAGAATACCTATGTAGTAAAAATTTAGTTATTCTAAATAAGGGAAATAAGCCAACTTTTAGAAACTCAATGAGAGAGGAAGTCTTAGACCTGACTCTTTCAACTCCTTATGTACAAAACATCGTTGAAGACTGGCGCGTGTCCGATGAAGCATCTCTGTCAGATCACATGCACATAAAATTCAGACTTAGATGCAACACCGAACAGCCGCCGGTTCGATATGATAACAAACTTACAAATTGGAGAACCTATCGCGAAAACCTAGCGATCAAATCTGACATGCTTCCAGCACCGCCACTACAAACAAATGATGCTGACGATGCACTTAGCCAGTTAAATGATACTATTCTCTCATCTTTTTCAAATAGCTGCAAGGTAAAACGCACTGTGGTAAAGAGGTGCGTACCATGGTGGAATTCAAACCTTGAAAATATTCGAAAGAGAGTGAGGAAGCTTTTTAACAAAGCCAAACGCACCGGGGAGTGGGATCAGTATCGAGCCCTCCTTACCCAATACAACCTAGAGTTGAGAAGATCCAAAAGAGTTTCTTGGCGGAGCTACTGTGAAAAGCTTGAAGAGCTTCCTGCAGTGGCTCGCCTACAAAAAGCACTCTCGAAAGATCAATCAAACTGCATGGGATTGCTAGTCAAATCTGACGGAACAATCACACGCGACCGGGAGGAAACTTTGATTACCCTACTTCAAGTTCACTTCCCTGAGTCTAAATCATAGATGAAGCCTACGAGCAAAATATCGAGGATTCACCCCCAAGAAGCCTTGGAAGAAATAACAGCTTATCCGGAAAGCTTTTCACTCCGGATAGGGTCAAATGGGCTGTCAACTCATTTAAGCCATACAAGGCACCAGGTATAGACGGTATTTTTCCAGCACTTATCCAGAAAGGGCTGGACTTCATTTTACCTACCATGACTGCCTTATTTAGGTTTAGTTTTAACTGGGGTTACATACCACGAGCTTGGAGGGAGGTAAACGTGGTATTTATCCCCAAACCAGGAAAGCCTAGCGAACTACCTAAATCATATCGTCCTATAAGCTTAACCTCGTTTTTCCTGAAAACGATGGAAAGAATAATTGAAGTACATATCAGAGAATGCCTAACAAACGGCACACCTCTACACCCCTATCAATATGCCTACCAAAAAGGCAAATCCACTGAAGGTGCTTTGTTAAACTTAACATCACAAATAAAAACTGCATACCGAAACAAAGAGGTTGCACTTTGCGCCTTCCTTGACATAGAGGGTGCTTTTGACAACACCGGATATGAATCAATATCAAACGCTCTACTCCAAAGAAATGTAGATCATCCATCTATCAAATGGATCAAAGCGATGCTTGAAAGTCGGAAAATAACCGCTTCATCAGGGAAGACCTCAGCATCAGTAACAGCTGTAAAGGGCTGCCCGCAGGGAGGGGTACTTTCGCCCCTACTGTGGTCTTTGGTAATCGACAATCTGCTACAAACTTTAAGCAATTCAGGCTTCAATGTAGTCGGATATGCGGATGACTTGGTCATCATTATTAGGGGAAAAGTGGCAAATGAAGTGACAACACAAATGCAAAACGCCCTTAAGATAGTCTTAGATTGGTGTTCTAAGGAACATCTTTCCATAAATCCTAGTAAGGCTATCATAGTTCCCTTTACTAAGAGAAGAAATTTGAATTTACGTCAAATCTCCATCAATGATAAAACCATTGAGTACTCCGACGAAGTCAAATATCTCGGAGTGATCCTAGATAAAAGACTAAATTGGAACTCCCATATAAACAACAAAATCAAAAAAGCAACCAGTACGTTCTGGGCTTGTCGTTGCATGTATGGTAAAACATGGGGAATCTCCCCAAAGATCACGAATTGGATCTATACAATGATGGTTAGACCCATCATTACTTACGCTTCCATAGTATGGTGGAACAAAGTCACACAGAAAACCGCCATTGTAAAGCTCAACAAGGTACAACGTCTAGCATGTCTAGGCATCTCCGGGGCTATGCGGACCTGTCCCACGGCTGCCATAGAAGCCCTAACGGGACTAACACCACTCCACATTTATATCAAAAAAGTGGCAATACGTAGCTCAACAAATCTGCTACAATTGAAGGAGATGGACATCGGTGATCACTCGGACCTGATGAACCTTCTCTCGGAGATTAAAGAACTTGACGTGATCTGCGCGATCACAGACCGCCTTCCAAAAACACTATGTTTTAACAGGGGATTCTCCACGGAGATCACTAATAGAGAGGCGTGGGCTAGCGGTAGCCCACCAAACTGCCAAAAAGGCATAAAGTGGTATACGGATGGTTCCAAAATGGAATCAGGGGTCGGAGCCGGCATATTTGGACCAAACCAAAATATTGCAATACCAATGGGAAAAAGCCCAAGCGTATTTCAAGCAGAGCTCCATGCCATTAAAGAATGCGCAAGCCTCATTTACAAATCAGGTATAAAAAGCGCAAACATCCACATATTCACGGATAGTCAAGCAGCTATAAATGCCCTTAGCTCACCAATCATTGACTCCAAATCAGTCTTACACTGCTTCAATACCCTCCAAACAATCTGCACCAGAAACAATACCAAAATATGGTGGGTTCCTGGCCACGAAGGAATTGAAGGAAATGAAAGGGCCGACGAACTGGCCAGAAAAGGTTCGGAAACACCTTTTACAGGACCTGAACCTTACTGTGCAATCCCTAAATCAGCGGCGAACCTCGCCATAAAAAGCTGGGAACACAACAAGTGTGTCTCACATTGGGAAGGCCTCCCAGGCCTGAGACAGGCCTTCAAAAAAAATGCCAGAAAGATTCTAAATCTACGTAGGCATGATGTCAAAAACCTAGTTGGCTACCTAACAGGGCACCATGGTTTGCGATATCACCTAAATAAAATACATGTAGCCGACTCTTCGGAGTGCCGCCTATGTCTTGAAGAAGACGAAACAACTGAGCATATTCTATGTGAATGCCCAGCCCTCTGTGGTATCAGAAGGAACTTCTTTCTCAGGGAAATTATAAGCCCAGAAGAAGTAAAGACATCCTCTGCTGAAATCATCATCAGCTACATTAGGAAAGTAGAAACTCTATTAACCTAAACTAACCTTTTTCTGATCCTATGGCACAATAGATCTACTCAGGTCGAGGTGCCTCTTTATCGCGTTGGCGAGTCAGAAAATTTATAAAAAAAAAAAAAAAAAAATGTTTAAGTACATTGACTTGCTGCACTTCGTTTAAGTCGAGAATCTTTATGATGGTGAGCGCGCAATGAAAAGAAATAGAGTAGGATGGAAATTTTTACTAACACCATAGTTCGCCCGGTGGTAGACATTTTACCATTTTAGTAACCTGGTTTATAGAAAAAATGTTGGAAAACATATCACATTTGGCATTGCATCTTTGCACAATCTTAACAAAAAAAAATCAAGCGAATATGTTGTGTTTAAGGGAGTAAAAGTGGTTCTAATTATTTGCCTTCGCCTTTTTATTTATAAGACGATAAGGCCAAATTTTTCGAGTTATTGTTAACCCTAGGTTAGGACATGTTGAGTGGGGTTGTGAGATCGTCACAAAAGACCAAGCACCATAGCGGCCCCAGCGCTCAAAGTCGCTTGTGAATTAAGCAAGCTAAGGGACACAGACTAATGCCGCCCATAGTCATAGTGTTGTGTGCTTTTAAACTGAATAATATTTTAGTAGTAGGCTGATGAATTTTTCTACAGAAGATTCATTTGCTAATGGGACTCAAAGCGATTGATATGCTTATGAGCTATTACGAGCAATTGCCCTCATTCCTTGGATTTATTCCAAAAATTATTTTATGGGAATGCAAACTATTTCAAGTAAATGGGGAATGCAGAAATAATAAAACAAGTACACACGTAATTTATAAAAATAGTTTCCTCTATTTATCCGTCTATTTTCGTCTTCAGTTACAAAAGCACGATTTCTCTCTCTCATGAAGCTGACGTCCTCGTGATGGTGTGGAGGGCGGGCAGCCTGGGTAGCTTCACCTGACAACCAAGATGATAAAACAAACAAAGTGAATGTCGAATAAGGACACCTTTTGGATGGTCGGCTTGACAAGCTCGGCAGACAACCGAGTTTTTACCCAAAACAAGGTACAAAAGCTTCTTTTCAATGCTTCCGCAAAACAATTGCATGGTGGTCAGAAAGTGGGTGCGCTATGAATAGGTAGGGACATAAATAGACTTGTTTTCTGAGCAAGGGTTTGTAGTTATGGTACAATCGTGGAGCATATCTTCACTCACTGGAGCTCTATACGTACAGAGCTTGTTGGAAAGGCCGTTAATAATTACCTATAGTAAGGAAAACAGATAGATCTTTTATTTAACATCACCTCTACACGATCGAGATAAGTGCAAGTCTCCCATTTGGGAACAGTAACCAGTAAAATTAAAATAATTAAGTACTGTACAAAGCAAATAAACCTTTTATTTAAAATCACCTCTACACAAGCTAAAAAAGTGCAAGTCTTCCATTTGGGAATCGTAACAGCTAGTGGAGCGGCTAAAGTGATTTAAACGCCAGGAGAGATCTATTTGACGTGGCCGGCTAATAGCCAAGCAGTAAAGAAAGTCACTTTTCTGATCAAATCGATTGAAGTTGGGAATTCTGCTGATGGAGTGGATAAAGTCCGCCCAGAAATACACAAGGCTCTAGGTGACTAGGAGAGACATTGAACGGCTTAATGCACCCGTGCTTGGGGTCGCTGTTTGGAGGTTTTGTTATACGCAAAGTTTATTTGCATGGGATATATAAATATAAACAACTTTGCGTACACCTAACCTAGCATCTACTCCAATCTCCAAATATTGACCCCAAGCAAGGGGCTTGCAGGGGGCACCACGTTGGCCCATACATAATTTTGAATTTGGCCTTACTTCATTTGATATACGTCATGAAAAAAGTAAATTGGTTGGTAATTTGGAAGAAAAACTGAGATATTGGTAATATATCCAACCGAGTTTCCTTAAAACAAGTTGACTCGGTTATTTTTAACGCAATAACATTGTAGGAGCTATGTTAAGGTAGTTTTTAACCGAAAGTTGGTTCATCTATATATATAAAAGAAAGTGATGTTAGTTACTACGCTTATAACTCGAGAACCCCTGGACCGATTTCGATGATTCGCACCAATTCGGACTGGTTTCCGGCCAAACAAGAAGAATATCCAAGAAAATTCCCGAAAAATTATCGGAAAAAAATGTATGGATAAAATTAATTTTCCCATACATTTATGACTTTTACTTTTACTTTACTTTCTGACATTTTTTTTCCCCATTTTTTTACGACAATTATTTGTTCACAAAATATGTGAGACAATTGTTTTTGTATCAATCAAACAATTTCGGATTGTGCAATTAATTGATGATTTATCCCTTTTTCATTGAATTCTATTTTCAAACGGTAAGTTACCAACGAAGATATTTATTTTGTGAAGTTAGAACATATTATAATTCTCAGTGTTATTCACAATGCCGCGAGCCAGAAGATCTAACCTTTCGCATCGAACCCATAATGCAAGTAGAGCTCGGAATATCGCCAGTTAATTAAATACGGAAATCGCATTTTATAACTCAAGGACTCATGGGCCAATTTTGATGACTCGCACCAATTCGGACTGGTCTCCGGCCAAACAAGAAGAAACAAATTCCCGAAAAATCCCCAAAAAAAAAATTATGAAGAAAATTCATTTTCCCATACGTTTTGTATTGAGCGATTTCACGACGCCACTTTCATGATAGATGACGTTTGTGTTTACGTTACATAATTTTTTTTATAGCGACAATTGTTTTTGCACCAAATTTGTGTGACAAATATTGTTTTTGTAGCAATGTTTTTTGTCACACATTAAAAACGAACATGATTTCAAATGCTGGTTCCGGTATTGCCAGTATATGGCGTTGTGTGCTGATTCATTTGCACAGTCTTTCAATTGCATACTATTGTGCTCTGCAGACGTGCGTTACGATTTATCAACATTTTTTCCAAGTTTTATCAAATGTTTATCAGCTTTCGACAGTTATTGTAATTCAATTTGATTAAATACATTGTTTTGAAATGATTTTTTGTGAAAATTACCAGCGAAAAGTGATTTCATGGGGGTGAGTTCAGTTTGATGAAGTGCACACTGCGAATAGTTATGTTCGTGTGCATCGACAATCCATCCAAACGTTAATTTCGGATTGTACAATTAATTTTTAGGTGATTAACTTTTAAAATCCAGTCTCTATATTATTTCTGTAGTTTATATATTTACCTCTTGCGGTTCACAAGCTCAACCAATCTTAACAAATGACGTGTCAAAAAAAAGAGATTTTCTTATTTTTACTTTTTGAAAATATTAACATTTAAAAAAGTTGAGTTTTACTACATTAAATTTCATCTACGCAAACTCTGTGTACAAACTAAGATTCAGGGTAATACTTTTATTTCATACATCCTGCCCGTACAAACGACGCAATGAAAGAGAGTTGACGGCAAAATGGATTACAGATACAAGAGTATTATAGTGAAAACATGATACTCTTATGACTTTTCACACGTATTCACAAATCACAATTTCAGATTTCACTGTTCACAGCAAAATTTGCGGGGAAATTGGGTAGGAGCTCTGGAGCTTAGTTTATGAACAACATTTTGTGTAAGGTAGGTGATAGATAATACATACTTTTGTAATAGTCAAATACCTTAGGTGATCACAAAATAACTGTACGAATTTGGCATCACTTTGTTATTTCAAAACATAGTCAGTTGTCATTTGCACCGAAAATTCAAAGTCTTGATATAATCTTAATATTATAAATGCGAAAGTCAGATTGTTTCCTTTTCACGGCCGCAAAACCAACTTTTATTAATTTTGGTACCTATAGGGATAGATCATAGATGGGACCTCTGAGAATAATGACATAGGATATGAATATTTTAATTGAGTTACTTGAAGTACTAATTCTACGCAGACGAAGTCGCGGGTACCAGCTAGTTTTAAATAAGTGATTTTAAAACGTTTGGTGTCATTAGAAGGGGCTAGGAATAATTCCGAAAATATGGCCAGAGACAAAGTTGACTGTGTCGGATACTAAGACCAGCAATAGAGTCCATGCTATCAGACAGTCGCCCTTTAGGTAGGCCAAAGATAAAATGACTAGATAGTCTGGAATTTTCCCCTCTACCTGTATGAAGAGTCCGCTTGAGTGTTCTACTGTTCTACACCTGCGACCATCGTAAAGGATGGAAGCGACTTCAAAAATGAATAAACAGTTCTAAAAATTTATCAACAAACAGAAGGTATTTTTCGAGTGACTTTCAGTACCGTTCACATTGAGGGGTTTTGGGAGAGCAGATTTAACAGCGACCTCTACGAGCTGTACAGCGAAATCGATCTGGTCAAAAAATTACGCATCAGTCGTCTAAAATGACTGGGACATGTAGAGCGAATGAACACTAACGCTGCGGCCGGAAATTTGTTCGATTGCAACCCCGAGGGACAACACAGTAGAGGAAGACCTCGCCTTAGGTGGTACACGCAAATGAAAAGGAACCTCTATCAACTTGGAGTGCGCAACTGGAAGTAATAGTTGGCCAAATATAGTCCAACCCGGACTGCTGCGCCACCTAAGTAAGTACATGCGTAAAAAGTATGTCATTTGCTGGTAGATAGAACATTTTACTTCAAAAATCCACCAGTTCTGTGCTTTCTTGAATCCCCGCTATTGTTTCGAGCTCAAGTGTATCTTAAATTTTGCCTAAACTTCCAGTCCAGCTGTACACAGTTTCGTATTTAATGTTTTCAATAAAAATACATATTGAGACCGCTTCGGTGTTTACGATTTTAATTGGCTTGCGCTTCTCCATTAGTAGTGATAACCTTCGCAAACAATAATTCTCGTTTCAACTATATTCAATTGCGTTGACATTTGGGTCGAAATGAGTCGATCGAATACTGCAGTGAACAACACTCGCATGGCCAAAACAAGAGATAGTACGCAGTTCGATTCTCCCAAAAACTCCAATTAGCAATTAAAATTTGTCGTAAACAAAAACAGTAAAAAAATAAAAAACAAACCTAATTGTGCGACCGAAAACTGTCACCAGTGTGTTGTGGTGTCTGGTGTGTGGTGGCTGGCGCTGTCATGCCGACCAAAGTGACATATGGGAGAAGGTGCATTGTAGACTCGTTTCCTGATGTAATTGGAAAAGTTTTAAAAAGTTTTCTTCGTAGTTTTTCCAGTGCCTACACATATTGCGTAAAACGTTTGCATGGGGAAAATGTCGCTCACACGATATTGGATTCATGAAATTCGAATCATCGAGCATGTTGTGGTACTTCATCAACCAATTTTTACATAACCGCCGAGAGATGTTTGTTGACGTTGCCGGCAGTAGAACATGGTTTTCTATTTTTTTGTATTACAATTCAGAATTGCAATTTCTCCGGATTTAGTTCAATCAAAAGGGGAGAACAAAAATCGATGAAACTGTGCGGAGTGAGGGGACTTGCTACAACTGTAAACATATCGGGTTGCTCAAAAGCGAAGAACAGTATAAACGACGACGACTGCGTCAGCATAGCATCGCATCGAGTGCAAAAACAAATCTGTTTGTACGCGCAGTAATAGAGAAACGAAAACCGATGTTGGGATATCTGATTGTGTAGATACTTTTGTGGTTTAATTTACCGAAACCCCTTCCACGCTACGCGCAGCATAGCCACTGATGTTATGATTCATTCTGCTGTATTCCCCTCGTTTGTTTACTCAGACGAGGCTTATGTTTGATAAGCTGCAAGATAAATGCAAACATATGGGGGAATTCTGATTGAGTGATGCTTGCGAGCGGCATCCCGATTTCGATTTGCTTCATATCTATGCTGCGACTTGCCTGTTGGTGAGGCATTTGTTTCGCAATTGTTATGATGGTTGGAAATGCATTTCCAACTGCAAGAGACTTCGAGTGACTATGTGCATATAGTATGTACTCGTTTTGAGGAGTTGACAGGCAGCGCTTCAAATCCAACAAGCGCAACCCCAATGTCTATTGATTGATTGTTTGGTTTTGGGGGAGAAGTTTGTCGCTATGCGTGCAAAGTACAAAGGCTGCCGTTGTGCCCGTTCGGTCTGTTCGCGCTATCTTTTTGTTAGATCTTGTGTTATGGTTATAAACGATAGAAGTGCGGTGCGGGCGTGATCGAGGTAAACGCAACTTATTTCGATTGTACACAGATGTTAACATACTTTCAATGTAACCAGTTCCATTTGTTTGCGGTGATTTATGAACTCGCTTCACGGAGTTGATGTTTAGCTTTGGGTCTTGGAAGATTGTAGAGGTGTCTTTTGGTTTTTCGATTGCAGGGATATGACGTTTTGCCTCATCGTTATAATTTAAAAGCAATGTGCATCACTACAATTGCACCTGGAAGCATGACTTTTGTTTGCCAAATAGATTTGTGGGTTTTTTCAGGGTAGACCCTGAGAAAGGCGCTGGTAGGAAGAGTTTTAATCGCGAAGGAATTTTAATATGAAAAATAAGAGTGATTGAGATTTCGATTTTCTTTATTTTCGGAGCTCAATGTCTTGACTTGTGGATGGTGAAACATAAAAGAGCGAATTTTGCTTAGTACAGAAAAGGAAATCCATATAGGTTGACGTTTAAGACAAAATCCGTAACGACATCTTACATTAAATGTTAAAACTACCTGGAAGTTATCGAATCAGTAACGAGTAAGGATAATGAACTTTTCATATGAACAAGCTTCTTGATGTTGTATTTTTCTTTAGGTGGCGGGAATTGTATCCTATCAGCCGATAAGCTAGAAAAGAACTAAAAATTATCTACTATATCTATATCTGATCTACTATACCTTAGAAATGGTTCTGTCAACATTTTCATCTGAAAAGGATTATTAGAAAAATAGTTTCCTAACTTAACTATTTATAAATGCTAAGGATGTTTTAAATATTAAAAATGTTCATACAAAATATTTAGCAAAATGTCTGAGTCAGCTTAATAGCAGACTTGGATTTTCGTAGCAATTGGTACGTTTTATTCATACCGATATGAGTAAAAGGAGAGTACCGCCGCTTTTGGAACATGTCAAAAGTTAGTGTTAACTCTAATCAGTTTTTATTTATACGAAACGTTGCAAATGCTTCGATTTTTACATTTCTTTTGAGTAAAAGCAATTGCTACGTTTTACTCATACTACCCATTGAGTCAAAAATTAGCTTAATCGATAAACATTAATTTTTCGACAAATCAGCTTATTTTGGGCTCATTTACCGAAATTCCGACGAAAACGTCTAAGTTTCTTGTCTGTTGTTTTATTGTTTAATGTAATTATTATTTATTTATATTTTCCTTGTCATATTTATTTATTGTTCAAATTGGTATGTTCTTTTTTAAAGTAAGCAACATAAACTGATGTAAAATTCCTAATAAAGAATATAACATATTTCTTGAGAAAGTTGAAAAAAAAACCTAACGAAACGTAGGGAGAGAAATCAAATAATGTTATTATTTTAATTTTGATCAGTAAGCTTATGAAAAATAATTAAGAAACGAAAGCAATAATAGTTTGGCTTCAAGTCTTATACGAGCTGGATCTTGTAAGCCACTACATGTTCATAAAGTGGCCGAAGAAAGACCAAGTTAAATCGATTAATTGGGATCTTCTTCAACACTCTCCTGAACGGATGCAATAATATTTTTAGTTTATATGCACTCTTCTGGTTCTGATGCGTCTCGCATCACTGCATCTTGCAAACAATAAGATGTAGGAAAACGGTCAATAAGGCGAATAGCGGTCTCAAATAATCGAATATATCGGGGTTAATATAGTGCAAGAGTTCTATAAGCTTGGTGGACCGAACTATCATTTTGTAAACAAATTTGTAGAGATCCTCCTTATCCGGTATAGACTCGAAGTAATTGTAGAGTTCGCGAGCCGCACCTGGAATGTTCCTATGAGTCGGCTCCCAAACAAGGTAAATTTTAAATTGTTCCGTCACAGCGGGTATTACATTATACCGCAGTCACGACAGGGCCTCCTAGATCTCAATGATTTCCTCTTGGAAAACGCAGTGACTAGGAAGGCAAAACGAGATCTCGCAGTTCAGATCACTTCAATTTCTGATTTGGACCCGCCCGTAAAGAACCAGAGGGATGATGTGCGTAACACTACATCATCCGTCCTGGAGTGGGTTTCCAAGTTTTTGTTGAATCCAAGGACCCAGAACTTCTCTTGGAGAAAACTTACCCCTCAATTGGCAAAAGAAATGAAAGAAATCCAAAATGAATGCATTTTCTCTAACACTACACAATAATCGTACTCAAACGAGGTCCTTGAGTGACGGAAAGCATACGTATATCGAACCTAGAATGGAAAGCACATTGAAAACTGTCCATTATATAAAACAAAGCAAGTCTCCAAACCAAGGTCTGCAACTTTTAACAGAAGCACTTAGTCCCGTTTCTCTAAGACCATTTCATGCGTATACAGAAAGCCTCAAGTGAACAACATTGGATGCAAAATGCATCAAAAGTGGTTTGTTTTCCTTTATAGCGAACAAATGCAAATGGATTGCAGTAAAAGCTTTCTGTGCCCGAACACCATACTGTACTAGCCGCAATTTATTGACCTCGCTAATCATACTTGTACAAGAACATTCTGTTACAAAGTTTGATCTAAATGGACAGTCCCAGTTGTCACGCATAACCACACTAACTATCATTGATGGTGTGATTTATATTTAAACAAGCTTTGCTTGGGTGTGTGTGTTTAAATTGAATGATGCTATCACATTGGCCATCTCATCCGAGACACCTTACAACGCCAAGAGGAAATTGGCTGCACGACAAAGTCATGGACATATCAAACGATCACAATTTCGATTTCGTTTCGCTTAATGTTGATCGTTCAGAAGGCCGAAAGCGATTTTAAGTGGAAGATGAATAGAGGCACATGGGGGTCGATAATATGCCCTTCATTGGGATCGGCTGCCGCGCACCATCATTTCTGTTTATTTAAGACGATTCGGCTCAAGTGGCCGAACTGAATGAACACTAATAGACAGAAATTATATCAAAGGGTAGGCATAGTTATACTGATAGATATGATTTTAATTTATAATTATGATTTTCATCTACTGTGCGTGCGTATGTTTTTGCAATAGGAAATTCCTGCAGACCGCCGAAATGAACCGAAACTCTGACACACGAGTAGTTCGAGTTAATTATAGAAAGCAGGGAAAGAGTATTTAGGCGCCGAACACTAAAGAAGGAAACCTTATGGAGTGCGAACAACTGTTAATACTGCGTAATATTTAGGATAATAAACTAAAAAGATCTGCATATGAAAAAGATTTGGAAATGTGCATTTTCACACACGTTGGGCAAGTGTGAAACCACATTTTGGATAAGCAATGGACAATGGCTGACTATATGCAACTGATTCAGATAGAAAAATCACCCAAATTAAACAAGCGATGAAAAATAAATGACCAAATCGGGCTGGTGCAATTCGAACATAAAATCGCTGATGTCGAATATCGTCTGTATAGACCTGTACAATATAAGCCTATAGCTCCTCACAGCCATTCGTTTTGCGGGAGTTTTTATTTTTGGGACAAACGGAAAGGACCTACAATTTTATGTCGATGTTTACTCGGATGTTTGTCTGACGTTTGGGAGCAGTGGGAGCGATTTTAAGAATTAATTTGTGTATCCGGAAATCGAACCTGAGAGCCCTCGCTTAGTAGTCCTAAACTACACTTCAGTGTCTACTGAAGCACTTTAAGTTGGCAACACTATTTTAACTGGCGGCCATTTTGTCAGCTGTCAAGTGATTTATTTTAAGTTTGGTTTGGCATTTCAACATGAATAGACTGACGCCTGAACAACGCTTCCAAATTGTGCAAATTTATTTTGAAAATGATGGTTCTGTCCGAAATACGTATCGCGCACTACATCCATATACGGTCAACATAATCGTCCATCAGAGCAATTAATTCGATTAACTACGAAAAGTTTTCACACCACGTTTACTGTAAATAATAATACGCATCCACAGAGACGTCGTAAAGTGCGTACAGAAGAAGTAATTGCTGCTGTAGAGCGTAGCGTAGAGGAAGACCGGAATCAGTCCTTCAGTCAGTGGTGAACGCTTTAGAGCCACGATTACTGACTTCTTCGTTCATTAATTAAACAACCATTATGTGCAGGAGCTGTTGATTTGATTGATTTTTTGAAGGAAACGTTTGGTAACCGCATAATTTCACATTGCGGATCCGTGAATTGACATCCAAGATCGTGCGATTTAACGCCGCTTAACTATTTATTTTAGTCTACGCCGATAGACTTCTTTCATTGGGGCTACTTAAAGTCGCGGGTTTATGCCAACAAGCCTCAGACAATCGCGGCTCTTAAAGAGACAGTTATCACCGGATAAAACTGGCAGAAATGTGTATCAACTCTGGCGGCAGCCACTTGACGGATATCATCTTTACTGCTTAACAAAAAAAATTGTAAGGGTCAAAATAAAGATTTCCATACCTAACTCAGTCATTTTTGTTTTAATTTAGTGGAGAAGTAATTCAAAAACAAACTTGGATGAATAATTTTGCGCCACCCTATACTTCAATATAGTAACAGATAGGTTAGCGTGGATTGGAAGGTTTCAGCGAGTGAAAAAAAAAGAAGACCAGAATAGGCCGATTGCTTATAGAAAACCGCGACCATTACCCGTTGATTCAGCCGAAACCGATGAGGTCGCCGAGATTGTCGAAAATGTATTCTTCTTGGCAGGTACATAGGAGGTAAAGAACATTATAGGGCATGATTATACCAATGGTACAATTGGCGTTTTTTTATTTTACCTATACACCCAAGTAACAATTTGACTTCGGTGTGGAAAGCTTGTGGTTCGAAGCTTTTTCTAGATGTTTCTTTAGAGCTTCTGACCGAAGGCATTGGCCGCATTCAAGAATCTAGTTATCTTAAGTCGACTAGATTGGTCTGGATGAGATGCAACCTGAACGCAAAAACTAGATTGGTCGGGAACGTCACGTTTTCTACGTCAGCCACATATGAGAACTGTCAACTTAGTACTCAGTCACGAATTTCTCGACTAGATTCGTCGGCTACCCCTCCATAAACGTCAATTGAAACAGCTGCTCTCTCGACCGATTTCGACCAATCAAAACCGAGATTCACTTAGTGAGAGAGCTGTCAGACTTACTAAACTAGATACTTGAACGTCCCCATTATAAAAGCAATGACCTGTCATGCAGTCAACCGCTTGCGATTGGAGGCTGTACAGAAGCACTTACTCGTACTTCATCCTAACTTACATAATGGAGGCTTTATAGAGGTAAAAATTAATAAAAATAAAAACAAAAATATAAGAAAATGGAAAATTGAAAAAAAAAAATATAAATATTTTTTTCTTTTTAATTTTTTGAGCTTCTATAAAGTTTTGGTGATGCCCTACCGAAGTAATAACCTATTGCTGATAACTGTGAGATGCTTCTTATGCGATGCAGTTGTGTTTTCAGTAAGGTTGTTCATTAAGTCTTAAACAAGAAAATACCTGCATAAAAGTGCAGTTAATGCAGTGAATATTGTGGAAGGTGAAATAGCTTCGATAGCACCTTACCGAAGTCAAATTTTTACTTGGGCATGGTGCAAAGATCATTGATTTCCATGATTGGCAACAATAGTGCCAGATCCAACTTCTGCTTGAAACCATGTAAATCAATGGTCTATGTATATTATATAGATCATGTGGGTTAAATTAAAAAAAAGCGTAATGTCCCAAATTAACTCCTACTATTTTCTTGGTGAAATATTCTGTAGTCTCGCTAGGTTTTCGGAGCGTTTCAGATTGAGCTTGGTCTAAATAATTTTCTTGAGCACTTGGTTCAGTGTCATGCCTAGCAAGTTCGTCGGTCGTAGAACTACCAAGAACATATGGCCCATTGCTTAGCTAATCGATAAAGATCAAATATTACTTTATACCTTAGCCACAAGATCGCCCCTTTATCGCAATGACTTCCGCCTGGACAATGCTACAGTGATTATGAAGTCGGAAGGAGATCTAACAGTCCATGCTTGGATAGTACAAAAATTCATTGCTGCAGAACGGTCAAAACAAAGGAACAATTTGGGCAAGTCGTTCTGATATGCATACAAATTTAGAAGCAGGCTGTGCTTGAGGAGCTCCTCAAAAGCATATTGAATCCATATTGAATTGCGTGGCAATTACGAAACTTCAGTACTAGGCTTAAGGCTTAAGGTCATTAAAAAGTTGGCATCAATAGTGACTGATCACGATAACACGGTGGATAAGAAGAAAGTGAACAGTTATGGCTATTGAGATTTATCGCTGAATTAGAGTGAAAAAGAAACCTCAGTTAGCATCGCTGCCACAAGTGATTATGACCATCGCACTAAACCGAGAGTGATAAGTTGAGAGGAGGAAACCCAGATCCAACTAGGTATATGAAATCGTAACAGCCTGTTTCGGAGAAGGTAATGAAAAAGATAAAGGATACGAAAAAGTCGATCCCATTAATCTCATTATGATATGAGGGATATTCTACCTAAAATAACATTAAAGGTTTATAGAAGGTGGTCGACAAAAAATGGACAATCCGCAAAGAATAGCTGAAAGCGCTAGAAAAACTTGTCACATAGTATCCAAGGCTGAAGAACAGAAACTGTATGGTAAATTCCATCTTTTGAAATCGAGCTTCGATGCGTTTCTTGTTCGCTCCAATTTCGAAATCGCATACTGGAGATGCTGGCACAATAGATCTAATAGGCCGTCGTGCCTCGACTTGGCAAGTCAGAAGTTTAAAAAAAAAAAATTGTCGCATAAATTTGCTCTTGTTTGAACTACGAACGCCAAGAGAAAAATCACTCAACATTTTTACAACCATAAACAAGACGTTTTTAAACAAATTGTGAAAGTTTAAGATTCAAATCGAACTTCAGCGAAGATCAGATAAAATTACCCTACGTTGGTAGAGTCCTCGACATTGTCTATTGGCGCAAGCATTTCAGTGCAACAAGAGTTCATAAAGAGTTTCTTTTTGGGGACCCGGGACCAAATGTTCTCACTGAGGCAAATCCTCGCAAAAGATTTCCAAATCGAGGTTCAATACCTTTTCATCAACTTCTAAGCAGAAAATGTTTCAGTAGCTCAATATGGCTATGCCCGAATTCGGCAAAAACTGATCCAGGTGTGTAGCATGACATTGGAAAATACGCGCAGAAACGTACAGTTTAAGAGTAGCTCCACCGAACTACTTCATATACACGCAGCGGATTTTGGCAAGGTGATGCGCTATTTTTGTGTAACTTCTTCAAGCTGTTATGGTGCAGGGCATGACTCAACATGTCAGGCACTTTTCTTCAACGGATTTTATTCCGCGGGCGACTAGAGTGAATGTTCCATTCAAGATACAAGAAGATTCAACCGCGAACTGTATGAGCTGTACAAAAAGTCAAAAATCATTTGCTCGGCCCCATCGAGTAAATATAGGCATTAATGCTTCAGCTAAAAGAATCTTCGAAATCCAGCATTCAGGTACGCCTCAAAGACCAAGCCAGATATGCCAGAGTGCTTGGTTTGGATAAATTTAGGTAGTGTGTTCATTATCGCGGAGAATGGAGGGCTGCAGGCAAGACTCTTATTCAAGGGTCGAGAAAATCTGTAAAAGACAACTGCTTATCAATATAGGGTCAGCCTTTTGCTGGCTTCCCGGTCGATGTGATATCCCTGGGTACTGTGCAGGGGACTAACTTGATATAGGACCAGTTCTTATAGTGTTAAGTGCAATTACGTCGATTTCACATGCAAACAAAAACAGATTTCCTCATCTATTGCTCGTTCACAGATGACACGATTCGAAGATTCCATAAACTACTCATACACTGATGATGAAAGTAAAGTTCACTGAAGAGGAACACATTTATATCTTTGATATGAACCCAAACTTCTACAACTTTCAACAAAGTCAAATCGCCTCCAAGATCATGAATGACATTAGTGGGCACTGTATCTTGCAATCATGCGCTTCCGAAAAAACCAACTGAAAAAACCAATCTGCCAAAAGGTCTTATTTGAGAAATTGCTTCCCCAACGATCTCATTAGACTCGCGGTAACATCTGTATACCGATTACATTCAGAGCTTTATTGGTAGGAGTAAGTAGTTAGCAGAGTCTATAGCAAACCACCTGCGCCGATTACCGGTTTAAGTGTCCTCATCGAAAGTCACTTTAAAAAAAAGGAAGATTTGAACGTAAATAAGAAAGTGGAAAAAATAAAAAAAAAACGGAACGAAAGAAATTTGTCGAAGTTTTTGAATACGGTAAGGTTTACAGAAAGTAATCGATAACATTCAAATTTGTATAGATGTGCGCCTTTGGATAACTTCTTTCAGTGTACGCCTACACATAAGTCATACCGCAAAAGAAAGTTTCAAGTAAGATTCACGTTCTGTCGTTAAACTGCTAACGATGTTTTTGTTGACTGGATAAAAGAAGTCACATAAATTTAATACGTCATTAAAAAAGTTACGTATACCAATCCTCTTTGAACCCGCAAAAATAATAGTAAGCAACAACCACTTCCAGCTCCATCATCATCAGTCATCATCAGCCTGTCATAGTTCTATTTAGTTATATTGACAACCAAATAACCAATCGGACTCTTACAACAAACAATATGAGTAGGTATATAATACTGCCTCCCAATATTTTACGTGACAATGAAAGTCGGACTCTATGTCTGGGACTTAAATACAAATCTCCATTTGGGATAATTTATTGCTGCGACCGTGTGACTGCGTGGGAGTATAAAATACGAGTCTTTTACATGTGTTTTACACGCTCGACCCACGGCTACCAGATGCGACAACTGAAGTTCAATGTCAACTCTGTCATCTGCTTTGCATTATCATTGGACAAAAAAAACAAAAAATCTCCGATTGAGGTAATAGTTAATCTGTATCCACATGGTCTCAGATGAGCGATTTCTCTCTTTTAATGCAATTTCCATAATTAAATGAAAATCATTCCACCCTGCATACGTAAAATTCTTACAACTCGTTGATTTTCTTTTATCAAAAAAAACGGGGAACGGCTGTTATCACAGAGCAGTCTTGAAAGTACATAAATTTCCTTGACAGAAACATTTTTCGTTTTCTTTCGAGGCGATAACAAACCGAAACATATACAACATAGCGGGCATTCCCGCTTTTAAGTAGAACAAAAATAAACTATAAACAATATTGCGCCTGCAAAGTCGTGATAAGTGTCAACAAGAGATTACAATTTCCTACACCATGCGTATACGTAGTTATCAGCGCATGCGATAAATGAATGTGTGAACAAAAAGTGTAACACCAATGGTGGTTAGTACCTCTATTTTCAACAATAATTAACAAGATACAATTAGAACTGTTTTATGCGCTAAAACAATATATAAACAAAAGTGCAACTGAAATGTATCCTATATGATAAAAAAAAAACATTCATCGGCTGGAATGAGTTATGAATATCGTGAGCTGCCCTCCACATATAGCTATATACGTATAGGAAGCCGTAGTAATTCGCGACGATAAATACAATTTGCATTGAAGTGCATTTATAAGCGCCTTGAGCGACTGAGAAAAGTTAATGGTAATAGAAGTGGATTGTGTGTGCGGTCCCGCGACAGCCAGAAGGTGAAAAGTTGACTGGCTATTTATGGAGCAATCTTCTGTTGTATGGATGTGTTTTTTTTTTTTTTTTTAATTAGGAATCTAATGCCTGTTATCTCAGTAATGAGTATTCGTCTCAACTTGATTCCTATGCGCCTCACTAGCATTTCAGTGAAGTCTAATTTTTTATGCAAAAGTACGAATCGATGGTCATGCCCGTAAATAAAATGATTACGATGACCCCCTCCTGGGTGTATATTTACTGCGCATTTTTTTTATTGATTGGAAATGTCGGAAGATGCGTCGAAAAAGGCGCAGTTATTTCAATAAAACGCAGCAACGATCGCGGGGGCTCTCTGTTTTCTATGTGTATTTTTCTTGTATGGTATTTATCGCTCTATGAGAAGGAAGAAGTAAAAATTTAACTCTTTTCTGGACCCGAGCTTTAAATCTGCTTATGGAATGGAGCAAGACCCTTGACACCTCCGCTAAGTGCAGTCACCTTGACGTGGTGCGGAGGCTTAAGTCGCAATGATTCAACAGGCTATGCTGTCGGAGGCGGTAGTCGTCTGAAGGGTCACCCATGACAGACAGGCTGTTTTGAAGAGTGACGAACTAAGAACTGCCAACCTAACTCCAGTGGTGGCGTGAGCGCACACAAACCGTGCCGAAGGATGAAAGGTTGGGGGTCAAACCAACCGATTACGAGCTCCCTCAGGTGCCCAGGCGAAGACCTGATGGTAATCCAACGCCCTACCCCGGTATGGCGGCGCTGCCGGGGCGGACCATACTTTCCGGCCCTACTCGTGGGATCAATATTGAAAACTCAAAGGAAAAAACTAAGGATGTGAGAGGTGAGGGTACGATAAGTACCGAGAGTGTGACGGTGGCCGACACATTAATCGTGGAGCCATACGATCTCACCAAAATCCAAGAGGCTCTAGAACTAGACGCCGGATCTACCGAAGGAGAGATCTCGAAAGAGGAGGAGGAGAAGCTTCTGGCCGAACCCTCTGATGAGAGACCCGACGGAGGAAAGACGAGGAAGAAGAAGGTGCCCCCAGGCCTGTTAAGGAAACGGGAATACCTAAAGGCCAAACACTTATATGGCATCCTCGTCGCCAAAGAAAAAGGCTCCCTTACGGAAAAGGAGAGGGCCTCCTTGGAATGGGCCAAGGACACAATTGCGAAAGACGCTCTTACGAGGCCTGAGCCTAAAAGACCATCTGACGCAATTGTGCCGAACAGCAGATCAGTCCCATGTAATACACCGCATGGCGCAAAAAGGCCGAGGGACGATGTCGCTAAGGCAGACCCCAAAGCCCACCGCAGCTCCTCAGCGAAAAGGGTACCAAAGAAGGAACACCGGGAGACCGACAATAAGCCGGGCCCGAGTGGACTCCAGAGGAAACCCATCACTGAGAGGCTCGGTAACAAAGAGCTAGCCTCGAAGAGGTTGAGGTCGCCAGAGGACGCCCCCAACATTCCAAAGAAGGTGAAGCGGAGCGAGACGAGCGTGGGTAGCCCCAAAATGACTCCCATGTGTATCGGCAAAAGCGGGAAATACAACGAGGTGACCAGGAATCCACTGCAGCTAGCTGTGGTGGACTCTAGGAAACCAAGTGGCCAATACCCGGTGGAATGTGGCAGGATAATCGAGAGCACACTGGGTGCTGCGATTATCTCCCACATCCGTGCGAAGACTGGCGCAACGGCCCCCGCTTACCGCAAAATGAGATGGTCCAAAGGCATCACATACATCGACTGCAAGGACCAGGCATCAAACGACTTTGCCAAGACCGTGTTAAACGGAGCAAAACTATGGGAGGGAGCTATATTGAAAGCTGTACCCATAGAAGAAGTCCCTGTAAAGGCAAAGGGTAGGATATCCATCCCGGAGATAGGGGTAGGACGCGAAGAGATCCTTAGCGTCCTACAAGCACAAAACCCCCAGATCCCGATGAGGGATTGGGAAATTGTGTCCGAGGAAGAGCCGAAGAATGGTGCAAGAGGGTACATCATCATATTTGATGAGCCCCCTGCAGCATTGAAAAAGGATTTGCAGATGCCGCTATCGTTTGCAGCAAGCGAGGTTACTCTCAAGCTCCTAAAGCGGACTGCAAACAACGCAAAGGCACCTGAGACTGTGGAGGAGGCGGCTACACCCAAGAATGAGGGTAGTCCAAATAAACCTGCATCACAGTAAGGTAGCCTCAGGCAACCTGAGGCTGTTCCTTGAAGAGGAGCAGCTGGATCTGGCCCTAATCCAGGAACCATGGGTCAATAAGGATCGGGTGATGGGATTAGGGTCGCCGAAATACGACATATTTTATGTCAAAAACAAGGGTAAGATAAGATCGTGCATATTGGCAAAAAAAGAACTTCACGCACTAATACTGCTTCATTTCAGCACAGGTGACGTTACGGTGGCGGAGATCAGAGGCAAGGGCGAGAGCTGTACAGTGGCATCGATTTACATGTCAAACGATGACGATACATCAATCCCCCCCGAACCGGTAAAGGCGCTAGTAGAAGCGTCAGTAAAAGGTAAGAAAAACTTAGTCTTAGGCTGTGATGCTAACGCCCATCATACTATTTGGGGTAGCTCAGACATTAATGTTAGAGGCGAGGCTTTGTTTGATTATCTTCTTTGCTCCAATCTGCTTATTTGTAATCGGGGAAATGATCCCACTTTCATTACGGCGAGTAGAAGGGAAGTTCTAGACGTAACCCTTGCATCCCAAAACAATTCGATCCAAGTTACTAATTGGAGAGTGTCCGGCAAGGCATCACTATCTGATCACTGCTGGATACTCTACGAACTGAAAATGGTCCCTCAAGGGAGAAATCATGTCAGGAATCCCAAAAGGGCGAACTGGGTAAAATTCAAAGAGGAAGTGCAGAGTTACAAGAACCTTTGTCCATCAAAGGAACTCACATCTGCTGAAGAGGTGGACGCTGCAGTCGAATCTTTAACGGATGCGCTCTCCAGATCCTTTGAAAAATCCTGTCCAAAAAGTGGAACTAGTGGGAAAAAACGCCCTCCCTGGTGGAGTCCCAAGATCGCTGAACTAATAAGAAGTTCAAGATCGAGGTGGAATCTCGCAAAAGAGGGCCTTATCGAGTGGTCAACCTACAGGGAGTGCGTCAGAACCCTGAAAAAGGAGATTAGATTCGCAAAGAAAAGCTCTTGGAGAATCTTCTGCGAATCAATTGAATCCACAACTGAAGCATCTAGACTGAGGAAAGTTCTTTCAAAGGCACCGACGCCGATATCTTCGCTAAGAAGGAGTGACGGTAGTTGGACTGAATCGCATAAAGAGACGCTGGAAATACTAACGGAAACTCACTTCCCAGGATGCACCGTGTCTGACGGCTACGATGTGGTAGCACCAGGTACGAGGGAGGGAATGGAGGAAAAAACAATCGCTGAAATTATAGACGAGAGGAAAATAGCCTGGGCGATCAATACATTTGCCCCTTTTAAAGCACCTGGAACAGACAATATCCGACCAATAATGCTACAAAAGTCAGAGGAAGATATTATTCCGTGGCTAAAATGCATTTACACGTGCTGTTTAAGGCTATGCTACGTTCCTAGAGCATGGCGAGAGGTACGAGTGATTTTCATCCCAAAAGCAGGGAAGGCTAATCACACCACTGCCAAGGACTATAGACCAATCAGTCTGTCGTCATTTATGCTAAAGACAATGGAACGATTAATTGATCTGTACGTACGGCATGTGATCGGCGATAACTACTTATCAAAATCACAACATGCGTACATGAAAAGCAGATCTGTTGACACGGCGCTACACAGGGTAGTATCTGTAGTGGAAGAATCACTACAGCACAAAGAATACACACTGAGTGCGTTCCTAGACATCGAGGGGGCTTTCAACAACATCGAAGCCGACGCAATTATGCGTAGCTTGCGCGGAGCCCAACTAAATAACAGCCTATGCGACTGGATTGGACTCATGCTAGGCACACGTAGGATCAAGTCGCAGCTAGGAGACGAGAGCACTGAACGCAAGGTCAGTAGGGGAACACCGCAAGGTGGAGTCCTCTCACCGCTCATATGGATCCTAGTAGTTGACGAACTGCTAAAAATACTGGAAAGAGAAGGTTTCATTGTGAGCGCATACGCAGACGATGTTGTCATTCTGGTCCCAGGCAAATTCACTCCAGTCCTCAGCGAAAGACTTAGTTACGCACTCCTGCTAGTCAATAACTGGGTTACGGGCCGTGGACTTGGAGTGAACCCATCGAAGACGGAAATTCTACTATTCACGAGAAGAAGGGCGATCCCCGCCTTCAATCCCCCAAGGATGGGCGGAGTGGACCTGGAAATCTCGAGGACAGCTAGGTATCTGGGCGTAATCCTAGATTCCAAACTCAGCTGGAAGGAAAACATAGAGGACCGCATCAAAAAGGCATATGTGGCACTATATGCCTGCAGAAGGGCATTCGGTAACACATGGGGATTCAGGCCGCACGTGGTGCACTGGCTATACACAGCTGTAGTGCGGCCCATCCTTACCTATGGTACAACAGTGTGGTGGAAGGCCATTGAGAAGAAATACCATCTTGCAAGCCTAACCAAAGTACAAAGGGCAGCATGCATCGGGATGACGGGCTCCTTACGGACCACTCCCACCGCAGCTTTGGAGGTGATGCTAAACCTCACCCCTCTGGACATCTACTGCAGCAGTAAGGCGGTTAAAACCGCAATCAGATTGAGGGAATCAGGACTGTGGTCATCCAAACCATATGGTCACGCCTCCATTGAAAGTCAATGGGAAGCGGCGAAGGAGAAGGTGACTACAGACTACATACCCACCACCCTCGTTTTTGAAAGGAGATTCGCTACTAGAATTCCCAACAGAAGCGAATGGGAGAACGAATCAGTCACAGACGCAGAGGAGATAGCCCTCTATACCGACGGCTCCAAGATGGATATCGGTACGGGCGCGGGCATCTTCAGCGAAACACTGGGCCTGCAAGAATCGTTCCGAATTAGCGATAATTGCAGTGTCTTTCAAGCAGAAATAGCTGCTATTACCCAAGCGGCGAAATACCTTAAGAGAAGAAACATTGTCAATAAACAAATCACCATTTACTCCGACAGCCAAGCGGCCATAAAAGCCATGGAGTCGGTTGTGGTGAAGTCAAGGGCAGTAAGTCATGGTAAGAAATATCTGGACAAAATATCACAAGACAACACGGTGACTCTATGCTGGGTACCAGGACATAGGGATATTCCAGGAAACGAAAAGGCGGATGAGCTTGCAAGAAACGGGTCGAACTTACATACGTCCATGGCCCTAAAATCAGTAAGAACTCCGCTATGCACGCTTGCAAGGAAGATTGACATTGAATCCGGGAGTAGGATTAACCTACGCTGGACAAATCTCAATACCTGCAGGCACACTAAAGAATTATGGCCAGAGGTGAGCCAAAAGAGATCTAACTATATGATCGGACTTAGCCGCAAGGATATTCGCATACTCACGGGAGTCATTACTGGACACTGTGCGATAGGCGTACATGCGGAAAGGCTAGGAATACTGCATAATGACTTCTGTAGAAGCTGCAGGGACGTTGAAGAAATAGAATCTGTTCGCCACCTGCTTTGCGAATGCCCAGCCCTTAAGGACAGCAGACAAACGATCCTCAAGAGTTACTTCTTCGACGACTTAGAGGATCTGAAGAATATCGACCTTAAAGAACTCCTGAGATTCATACTTAAATCTGGGTGGTTCTAGTAGATGGATAGACTTCATATCATCAGGTACTCGTAGGACGAACCAGAGGATATGGTACAAAAGAGCTTAAGAACCCATGAGATTCTACTAAATCTATGTGGCTCTGATTATAAGCGGTCTATCTCTTGTTTTAACAGGTATGGATGGTCCCCAGTAACTGGACACAATGGACCCAACTGATGGTCTGTGTGAAGCTGTGGCGGAGGCCACAAGAGCACCCTTTTACCTACCTACCTAAGACCCTTGACAGATCACGTGTATCACATGACAAACTCGTTGACTAAGTAGTCAAGACAAACTAGTAGCTAACGTTGACTTGCATTACGTAAGTAAGTACATTTAATTTGAATTTGTCACTAGGACTGAGCTGAGATATGATGAAATATGTGCTATAAAGAACTTACTTCACTTAAAGGGCTCCCGACCCGTGAATAGTCTCTGCCTAAGACACTGCGATCCCTGGAAAGCTGCTCTGCAGTTATTGTCTTTGAAACGGAGGTTCGGTCTTCCTCAGAGGACCTTCAATTCCCAGCCCTCAGGTTCTTGACGTATCGAACATCTTACATGGAGCAATAATTCGCTGGATGTGGCCGAGCCAATGTAGTCGACGTACTTTCGAGACTACATCCACACCTTTAAACAGCTCGTAGAGCTCTCCTCCATATCCTCCATATTCGCCCTTCTCACACACAGGACCAAAAATTCGTCTTAGAAATTGTCCCTCAAAGGAGACGAGTATTAGATTTTCATAAGTAGAAAGGTAGATATATAGGTTGCGGTTCAGCATAAGCCCAAGTAATATGATGATAGATCTTTTTATAACCACGACTGGTGTGACCTTCTTCCTTACTATTTATCGTGCGGTAGGGACTCGGCGCCATAAAGCAGAACTCGCAGGAAAAGTTTTATGTGAAGCATACCTTTCGTCCTTCGAGTTAGGAGTTTTTAGCCCAATTGTTTTGCAAAACTATAGTATAGCAACGGTTACCTAGGGCAATTCTTGGCCGGATCTCCACTACGGTGTCATTCATCTACAGTGAAGTTTTATCCTAGGCGGTGTCCAGATGCCAGATGACTTTAAATTTACGAAAGCTCAGAGTTGCTAAATTTGTTTAGTTCAGATTTCGCCTGTTCTTCAAGTTTTTATAAAAAGAGGTAATTAACTTAAACGAATGGTTGTGGGAGCATTGGCCCAGTGTCGTATAGGGAGTGTTTTTGGCTTGAAAGACACGACACTCCTTTAAAAGGTAAGGGAATAGTCCAAGATTAAGACGGAGGAACAATCCCATATGCCAACTACAGCTTTGTGGGTTTTCGAGTCGCAAGTGAAGAGTGAAGTTAAAATGTGGTGAATCCGTAGTTCGTATATGGGTTCATGCTGCTACCGAGTTCTAAGTAAAGTCTACTTCAAAGTTGATTTTTGTTGCCAGTGCCAACCTGCGCTTTTGAGTGTGAAAAAAAAACTAACCTGCAGTCTATTGGAGTTTTTAGTGTTAGGTTGAATGTGACACATTCTTGTGAAACAAAGTCCAGGAAGAGAAGTTGAAATTTTAGATATTTGGTGCTGCCAAAAAGCTAGGGTTTGAGTTTGGGAGAAATTAAAGTTGTTGGTTAAACTATACTAACTATTTTTTGACAGGTTGACGCTAGCAGATGCGGGAGACTAGTTTGCGTGGAGGGAATCGTAAAATATTGAAAAGTTTCACAAAATGTATATACATATTGGATGGGACATTACCCGTGATAAAAATTTTTCTTGTAAATCTTGGAAATCATTCTATATTTATGAAACAAAGCTGAATCTGAAAATATAGGGCCTCTCCAATAAACATTTTTAGTTCCGACTTTCAATTTTAGTAATTCAAAGAAGATTAAATATTTCCTAAATAAATTTCGCAATTGTGAGTTTCCAAACTTAAAGTCGAGACTTACAGCCCGATTCTGGCAAACCTCACTGACACCTCACAAGTCACAAAACAATCACAACGTGAGGTGAAATAGATTTTGTGAGGTTTTCGTATTCTGGCAGCACACTCACAACTTGTGAGGCTCACAAAAACAATCGAAATTGTGATCTCCTATGGAGCAAGTCACAAAATAGAAAACCAGTTAAAAGCGCTCACAAATGACAATATTCGTATATAATGGCATTGTTTTCCTCTTTCCAATCATTTCAAGACCCAAAACCTGACCTTTTACGCTATATTTATTAACTTTTCGGGAAAAATTGATATTTGTATAAAAAAACTGAGGAATGTGGAAATTTTGATTTGTGGCAAATGTCGTTAATGTTTTATTTTATTTGTTTCTAAAGCATTTCAGTGTCAATACATATTTCGCATATTTTCTTAATAAATATGTTTTTCTTTATTCAATTAATGGTGTCAATTAGTATTTCGTGTTTAGTTCCCACAAAATTTAAGTGAAAGTAATCTAACCATTGTGAGGTGACTTTGTTGTGAGCATTATCGGAGAATACGAAAAATGTTATCGAATCACAACAAACCTCACAAGGAGTTGTGACTTGTGACGCCTCACAACGGCAGAATCGGGCTGTAAAATTATTTATTGTTGCAATTCTAATATTCCAAACCACGAAATTGCAGCCCGCAACCGAAAGAAGATGCTAAAAAATCCTTCAACCATAGACAAACCATACTGAGACCCCCAACTCACAATCCTCTTGCCGCTGGCACCCTCAGTTTTTTTTTCAAATTCGCCATTTTGTATTCCTATCGGTGTTATATCAATTCGGAATCCGAATGACACGGAAAAACATACAAAAATAAATGCTGCCAACCTCGGCAGCCGTGGGGAAATGTGAAAGAGTTCGGGAATACCACATTTTAGCATAACTGAATGCCATTGGTTAGTTATTATAAACTTTTTAAAGGTAAATAATTTTATTTGTGTGGTTAATAAAGCTATCTAAAGGAGATGTTTTATATACTAGAAATATATTGGGACAAATATGGTTGTGTATTTGCCGCTTTTGGATATAATTAACTTCGGTTTCGTGTGTAATTTTTTCTTAAATAATAAAGAAAATTTGCTCAAAATGTTTTTTTTTCCCTCAACCAACATACATTCATAATTTTTCGTAAATATTTTAAGCAAATGTACACTTTTTCCTAAAAAAAATTATTATTCACACGTAACGAACAATTTCAAATTTAACTGATAAAATTCTATGAACGCTGCAAGTCACTTTGCCCAAAGCGGAAGTGGCTCATATTTTTTGGGAGTGTATTGGTGACTCAGAATTTTTGAAGTTACGTGACATTTGTCAATACGAATTTCCATGTATCAATACTAGCGCAGTAAATCGTGACCACTCCGAAAAAATATAGCTTGTAGGCTAAGTAACGGGAAATCGGCCGAAGTTGGTGGTCTCAGTATTGTCTCTGCCTTCAACGGTTTCGTGTAATAAAACATGGTGTAGGTTTGGTAGAAAATATACCTAGGTCCTGTTTAGAGGAGTACACTTGGGATATATTTTCAAGTTATAATTCCAATTAATAAATAACAAAAGAAAGCAAACTCTTACCGCCATGTTAATAATCCTTAAGCCTCCACTATTCGTAACATTGTATCATATTCCTAAACTTGGTTCTACTTATCTAAGACGTGGTTTACTTTCGATTGTTGACAAATAATCCCTTGGTATTGTGCGTTTTGTTAAATATAATAGAGTCTGGCACAGTTATCGCAATAACATATTTCAAGGCCAACATTAATAATGTCTAAAGTCTAGACAATCCCATGCTCAAACATGTATACATATAATTGTTGTAATTTAGTATTCATAATATGAAACGGCCTTGGAGATGGCAATAAAAATGCTTAGCTTCTGGTGGATCTTTGTGGGATCAAGAACCTTGCCATTAGGGAGTGAGATTAGTGCTAATTTCCCCTAAGGAAACATGTTGTCGCTAAATTATTGGATCAAGATCAGTTGGACGACTCGACATAACTCATAATAGGTTTAGAGTAATCGCAGCGAGGTGTGCTAAACCTGGATTATATTCCTCGACAGTACTTCCTTGCGCAGAAATTCTGGACGCAGCACAGAATGCAGTGCTGCAAGTAAAACAGATATGCAGAAAATTGTTTGACATGCATTGCATCGGCTATTATATCTACTGTCATTCGCCGACTAAGCAGCTGATGTGTTTACAATCAAAACAAAAATACGATCAGCAAATGTCAAAAGCCGATGATGCCAAATACTTGAAATTGCCTTTTATTTTATTTTGTATTGTGGTACGCTTGAATTTGGCAGGGAATTTAGAAATAGAGACATGTTCCAGTGGCTGCGGTGGTGCGAGATTACCTGTGCCTATATCGTTATAAACATGCGTAGGTATTCTAATATTGCTGCGCAGTGAATTCTGCACATGTGTTGGCATTAGTGTTGTCCAAGAGTGCTGTATTCCAAGATTAATGAAAATAAGATATCGACTACGCTTTTAGAACTGCATACAATTTACCAATGCAAGCATTAGAACTGTCACGTCGCCAATGAAGACAGCCTCAGATTTTCTGTCGCCCCAGCAACGTTGTCATAGTTACTCCTTATAAAGAGTGGGTAGTAATGCCTATAAACTTAAGTCAGCTATTAGGGAACGACACTGTCATCTGACAAAGTAAAAATATTAGAGTTATGCGAGATAAGAGATTAAAATAGAGAACTCCCATGTAAGCAAAAAAAATCACAAAAGTCTGTAATTTGTTTTCCAATATGTTGTGTATAAGCCAGCCTACTATAATGGTGAAATTTCTACCACTGTTATAAAAGTACCAACACGCAGCTCAGCAAGATGGTCACAAACTTCGGAGATGTTATAGACCGCTTTCCAAATTTATCTTTCAACCAAATGTAGGTAATCCGTAAATAGCCTGAGGTGGTAAATCTGGTTTTTAAGTGGACTCGGACGTGGGACCAATGAGGAAAAGCCTTTGCGTATTTAATGTACAAATGAACAACTTTGGTATTAAAATCGCAAGCCTACCTATTTTCACGGGCAATCAGGGACTTCAAATACTAAAATGTCATTCCTTACTGACACAGTCTTGCAACGCTTCAACACCCTGCACACTGTCAAGAACAAAAGCAAAAAATCGTAGGTTCCCGCTCCTGATCGTTACAGAAATGGGAAAACGAAAATTATGATGAACTGCACAAATAAGATTATAAACTCCCTTTACAGGACCTGAACTCTTCTTCGTTTTACTACATTGACCGTCAATTTGGCTATAAATAGCTGCAAATACATGTAGTTCACGTTGGAAGAATATCTTATAAGCAGCCCAAACCAGACATTCAATCCTTCAACAACAACGCAAAGAGGAGCCTTACCTACGTAGACTATCTTGCCACCTTAATAAAACGCATCTAGTCGACTCTTCAGCGGGCCGAATATTTCTTCAAGCTTTCGTAAAGGGTTAACATTTCATGGATGCTGAGTGCTTTCTTATGTGAGACGCTTCTTCAATTTGTACTCCTCAAAAGCCTACATCAATGCTTCCGTTTTCATTTAAAATGTACGTGAAACCGAGATACCTTAATTTAGTTGGTCAAGCGCATGGTTCCCTATTCTGATACGTCTACGTATCTACTATCAGACTCAGTCAGTAATATTTACGTAACGCAATATAGGGTGGACCCTGAACCTAACTGAATACAAGCATTCGATCGCCCTGATTTGTTTCGGGAGAATTTAAGAAACCTATTCGCAACCACTTTACATCACAAGTCCAATGAAGTTGAAAAGCAACAATAAAAAAAAACCTTGAGCCCATCACAGTAGTGGGTACATGACCTTCCCAGAAAATTGCGACACTAACAAAGCCATACGAGGACACAAAGGACATACCTACCTACCAACAATGCATTCAATCAATCAAGTGCAAGGAGACTACAGAAGAACATCAGAGAAAGGAAGGAAAAAAACTCCTCGCAGACATTTATAAAAGAGAATGGAAATAACAAGAACTCGGAAAACCAAGCAATTCTTTTCAGACACTCCTTGTTGTCTCCTTGCAGACGTTTTATCTACAGCCACAAAAGGAGAAACCTGCTCCCATTCCGGCAACAAAAGACGAAAAACACATAATTTGCATCCACTCGACAGCAGGCGGACCACCTTAAGAGCTAAAAATAAGCAAACGCAAATAGGAGCAGAATCCTTGCACCCAGTCTCATACGGCAGCTGCTGCACCTGATCAAAGTGGAAAGGAAAGCGCAGCAAATTTGCAAATGTAATAAATCAACTTACCACTTAGCGGTGGTCTCCACTCTCAACTCATGATAGGATGAAGTAAACTGGAACTTAGCCGCACGTTTGTTCACACGTTGCAAGCGCTTCCAAACACTCCCCATGACTATAATGGGTGGCTGGCCTGGGAGATGTGCCTTAGGTCAGTAGCGTTCTCCGACGATAACCCAATTGATTAGTTGAATGCGGCGCTTCTGGTACAAACGATGTCACCGACACAGGTGGCGATGGCACTTATTTCTGAACTCTTTGTTTCAAAACACACACAAGCACACGCGTAATTTTATTTAGACTATTTTCACTTTTTCGTGTGATCCTTTCTTTTATGCGGGGCGACACAATATTCAATAGAATATACAAATATTTAGAAGCGCTCGGCGATTTTTAATGGGAACCGCGCTGACAAAGCAGAGACAACCCCAAAAATCAAAACAAAAGCAAATTTCGCGAAGTTATTTTAGTTTCTTTTTCTGTAGGTATTTTTATTTAATTTTTCTTTTACTTAATTTCGAGCAAAATAGACGAGGAGTACGGGGCGAGTGTTCGCTGTACGATACGAAGGCGAAGACTTCTCGTTCTCTGCGTTAACCTTGAGAACGACTACGGCGAACGACGGCTGCGGATACGACGATAAATGTAGCGAAATTTTCTCGGCCCGACGAAATTTGCGTTTTTCCGTCGACTATTTATGTTGTTTTCGACAATTCAACGCAATTTGTTGAAGTTTCTGCACACACGCACACCCACCGACGACTGCAATAATGACAAACAAATTCTCAAACCCGATTGAAAAACATTTTTCTAACACAATGACGTCACTTTTCTTGGCTGCGATTCCAGTGTGTTAACAAATGAAAGAAGATGTATGTATTCTCGTCTCTTGTTCACTTTAAGTACCGAGTTTGTCCGATTTATTGCAAAATTCCACAGAATTTACCAATTAAAACAATTTGTCGATAAAAGTGATGTTCTGTGAAAATTTGTTTCCATCACTTTGACACAATGAATTGAAACTCATTTCGTTTTTTGTTCTTTTGTTGCCCTCGCTGGGTTATTCTGTTTGTGGGGTTCTTTTCTTTTATTCCTTTTCCCAATTGAAATATATTTTTTAGCTGTCGCAGAGCGCAACTACTTCTCGAGACAGTCGACCGATTCGCGTATGTTTTTACTTTTTGGACTAGTGTTTTTCGAAGTTCGTCGCGTAACACAATCGTAAAGGCGGATGAATCATTGTGGGAATGATGTGGGAAATGGAACTAGGTAATTTTGACAATTAATCGTCGTATGACAACGTATTGCTTCGTGTCGAGCGTTGGAAATGAGGTACTTGCATTCGGATTTTCGAATAGATATATAAATAATATTGATTTTGTGTTTGCAGAATATGTGTAGTATTACTGAATAAACATGTATAAACATGGTAAATGCCTATTCAATGAAATTGCTATTTAGCTTAATAAACCTCACTAAACTGGTGACCGGTGGAATTATATTTATTTAAGATAATAAGAGAGTTATTTTTTTGAACAAAGTAAAGTAGGATTTTCAGGAAGCAATTATAACAACTACTGTGAGTCCTCGAAGTGTCAAGGAGAGCGTAGTTGTTGTAAATGCGTGCTGAAAATCCTACTTTACTTTGTTTTGCTGAGATTGCAACTCAAAAAACAGACCTAATGGTGAAAATTAAACAAGTATTTGTTTCATGGTTATTCTGAAACCACCTGATTTATAAGGATCAAATTTCAACCGAAGAAGTTGGACAATTGGAAAAACAAAACCTGAAATTGTATGTGATGCCTGAAATTTCCATTGTGTATGGGAAGGAGAAAATATATGTATATTGTCAGGAAACACAAACAATACGGAATTGACAAGAACTGGCTTATTTTATCCCTTACGAAAATGGGACCGCTAAGAGGTGGCGTTATTAGCATATTCGATCAATCCACATTGATATGAAGCGGTTGTGTCTCAATATAGTGCCTACCGCTGTTGACGGTTATGATATTTTTCATTCAGGTCTTTTCTGTGTTCGTGTAATAATCCATGCATCCATTGAAAGCAAAACAATACTTATACTTAATGTGGTATTCGATTGGGCGCTCTCAGAGAACTTTTTATGTTCGTTTGGTACAAGAAAAAAGCAATCTTTTTTAGATTTGCTTCAGATTTACCAATACATGTACGTTTGAGTTTCAAAACTAGTGGAGTTTTCTTACGTTTTCGTGAATTTTTTCAACTGAAAAGAAACGAATTGCATCGGGTTGATCTTTTTTTTTGTTAATTATTTATATACAAATGTTTAGAAATCTTTATTTAGTATAAAATTTAAGCAGTGAATGCAAAACGCTTAAAAAAGTGCCGAAGGCTACACATATTCCAATCGTACAAATATCAACACAAAAAAGAGCAAGTGACGTTTTTATGTTCGATTAGACACACGAAATCTGAAATCTGAGAGCGAATCTCAAGAAGCCCAATCGAAAACCAGATTACTTAGGTGGCGCTACAGTTCGGGGTGAACCTGGGCCGCAATCAACATGCCTCTACAACTAGCCCGGTCCTTAGCTGATGATGCCGTTTTCTACTTGTGCGCGCAACCTAAGACGAGGTCTTCCTTGACTGTGTCGAGGGATGGAGTCGAAGAAAAACAATACATACCGTTTTTATAAATAAAATGTTTAATTTAAAAAGCAATGCGGCTTTATAGTGGATTTATAACATCACACAATCCTAGCACGGGAGATTAAGGGGATGTCCAATACTAAAGAGTCTGACTGAAACGGACGTAACTAACCTAACACGGAATAATACGTGACACGTATTTTAGCGGGCCATCTTTTTTATGTGCTAGGAATTATGGGAAAGCTCTGCGGACAACTATTTATTTATTTCGTATAATTTATTGATAACTTGTTGGTTAAATTTACTGACACAATTTACTACTCTAATTTCACATGTTTTAAATCAGAAATAGAAATATTTTCAAGTGATTGCAGAAATGTTGGTCGCCGAAACTTTTGTTTTACATGTTATGTTTTTTATTGCAATGGCTTAAGTTAAGTTAAATTTAGATTTCCTATAAAACAAAATGGTTTCCGAAAGTAATGAAGGGATTTTTTTTACTTATTTGTATATGTATATCTATAATCTATAAATTATAAATAGATCATCCGATTTGTGATATCATTCTTACGCCTGTATTAGCATGGACTGCGGACAAACGGATCTCTCTTTCCCATCTCGTGTAAAAATACGCGTGCGTAATGTTTTAAATCCAGTATCGTCCACCCTAAACCTTGCTTCTCACAGCTGCTCGTTTTACATGAACTTTTATTTTTGAAATGAATGGAAGGGCCCAATAACTTTATGCACTTTCCGAACAGCTAGTTGAGAAGCGCTTTTATAAGTCATCATGACTCATGACTCATGGCAGTTATACCTATTCTATGATGTTTGCGAAAGGTGGCGTACCTAGTGGAAAAAAACGTTAAGTTATGCAATTTTTAATAATGTTTTTTTCGGGAATCAAACCTGCTGAGACCACGCACGCAAAAACTTGATTGTGTCGGTAACGACCAGTTTTCCTACATTAGGCACATATCCGACCTTTGAACTTATGAGATTTCAGATTTCGTGTGTCTAATCGAACATAAAAACGTCACTTGCTCTCGAATACGTAGTAAGGGAAAGATGTTGCACGATACTAATAAGTAATAACCACATTTAGTGTGCAGGCTTAATTTTACGACATCACAATGGAGAAATTTTTTTATGTAAAATTACCGATTGTGATTTGCAAAATATTTCGTGTGAAGATTTAAAATAATTAATATTAAGACCCATTGTATTCGTACAAAATTTCGTTTTCGAGATGTTAACCGATGCTGACATTGAGATGACAGGGGGTAGGGGGGCACAAAAAAGTGTGTCGCGCAAATCTGCCCGTAATGCTACTGAGTCCTACAGCCTGAACGGTTGCTCGGAATTGGGTCAAACTTTGGATATGGAGCTTGTGGGTCTACAGTTCCGGGCTGTTTTTTTTTTTTAATGCACGGTAACCTAAATGCTAATGGTACCTACTTCCTAAACAAAATGTTCATACCAGTTTGATTTGTTCGAAAACAGCATACCTACTCATTTTCTTGCTAAGAAATCGAATAACTGTATAGGTACTTTTGAAATTTGGACACATCTCGAAAATGGTCCATACGATTGCAACAAAAATTAATTTCTATGGTAATATGGTCATTAATTTTTTTGGTTTGATTTTGTTTACCTGAAAACGGCGATTATAACTTTCTAACCAGAAATTGCGACAATTGCATGTTACTGAGAGCTGCAACTTATAAGAACTCACTTTGATATTTGGTATGTAGGTACTGCCATATTATATGAACGCAAAATGATTTTTAACACTATTCCTATTTTTTAAGCATTCCTTTTATGTTGCATCGCTTCGCAGATTTTTATTTACTTAGGTACCTATCTAATGAAATAAGAAAACAACCAACCAAACGATAAAGTTTCGTTCGACCCATTTTGTTGATATTAGTTCGATTGGAATATGTGTAGACACTTTTCTACGCGTTTCCCACTCACTGGTTAAACATTTAATTAAATCACTCGAAATTGGAGCGAATTTGAAATCGATAATGACCTGAGAGTGCCCAATCGAATACCTACCACATTAGTGTTCCTGCTCAGTCATGGCATTAGGGCCGTTCGGTTCGGATACCCAGTTCATGTAAAACGTCTACTAGATTTATCTTGACTAGGTACACGTACATGTTGAATAGTAAACTTAGGACCTTGCATCAAAAGGGGGGCAAGTCCAAATTCACCTTTTTGTGGGAAATCAAAAAAACTATTTTGACCTGTCGCCTTTATGCACCAAACGCACTAGAGTGGCGGATACATATTCGGCTATAACGCCCTTATTTTTAGTCGCAACTGCCTCGGTTATACACCAAAAGATTGCTCTTTTTTTTATTGAAACTATCAGTGACAAAAGCCGTCAGGCTAAAAATATGGACTTGCCCCCCTTTTGATGAAAGGTCCTATTGTATTCTCGCGGTTTATTTTGAATTTTTACACTTCGAAAAGTCAACTGAGTATACATATACAGGCGACTGCCAGACAGCTGTCAGACCTACTAAACTAAATTCTTGGACGTCCCAATAAGCTCATCTGTAATATCCGTACGGCCGTGGCATCGATGCAGTCTAATCTTCTAATCTTACCTCCACCCTCCTTTCTTTACAATTACTCAAAATGAAACCAAGTGCATTTCTTAGATAAATTTTATTTATTTTCAATCCTATTTATTCTGGATTCCTATACGAAACAAAGTCCATCATCTTGTCATTCATCTTTTAAATATTATTTTTCGTACCGCATCAATATTTGTTTTCAATTTTCAAAAACCAAAAGAGCTCTATACCATTCCAAAACGTTTCTATATATGGCGGTGTTTTAAGTGTGCGTTACACTTAGTTCTAGTATAATTAATTTCTTAATTTTCGAAACTTAAATTAAATGCTTATGGCTATAGTATAATTTTGCTTTTGTTTTCAAAACTTATATACACTTAAACGAGAAACTCAAAAGTAAAATGTTTACACAAAAACAACCATTTCAATTTTATTATAGTTTTAAATAATAGCTTCTTCTTAAAATTAATGCATGCATTTTCAATTTTTTAAACTATTGGCTGTAATAATACTTTGCCCTAAAAGTTATTTATCGAGAATTTCGTTTCGTATGAATAAATTATAACAATAACTGCTTTTAGGTGCATACTCTATACTAAATGATTGAATTTCGATGAGGTGATAGAAAGGTGAGTCGACACGGATGAATTGTTTATAGTTCAGGTGGAATCATAAGTACCTAGAATGGATCCCAGTAAATTATTAAATATTATCGCATGGTTACTTTTTAAGTAAGTTTATTTTTGTGTTAAATTTTCGATATCGTAACTCTATAATGAATTGCACATAATTAGATTCCCCTACGATAATTGTAGTTGTGTTTTATCTACTTTTGCTACAAATATAAATGTAAGATGTACTGTAGTTGATCATTGTTTTTGTATTCAGTTCAGTGCAAATAAGAAACTGTTTAAAATGGAGAGGTTTACAAAATTAAGCAACAGGTTAAACGAAATCAAATGCGTTCTGGCGTGTGGACGCATCTTTTATAGAATACCTGGGAAAATCAGGCTAAAAAAGTGAAATATTTTCTGTGACGCTTTTACACTGAGGGACAAATTATGATCTAAACAGTTATTGTAAACATATAACAATTTAGCCCATTTGCAAACGTATTGTTCAGATATTCGTGTAGGAGGCGAATTGAATTGTGTTGAATTGCTGAACGAAAGGTAAGAGGATTAGTTCATAGAAATAAACTGCGATCATTCAAGAATGGCATTTCCGCCTCCGGTACAGTGCACTCATGAACGATGGTCGTGAATTGGACGAGTGACAGTGCGCTATATGTGCAAAAATATTCAAACACTTTAATGAACTCGAACCGCCGAAAATATCTTTCTTAAGTGGCTTTGGATGCAAATATGGATATCGTTATTTTCAAAAGCTTGCTGCAGATGTACGCAATTTGTTCTTCTGCGTGTGTTTTAGCGATCACAGTCATTCATTCCGTGACACTCTTCGCTACTTTAACCAATTCCCCCACACACTTCACCAGGGAATCTCAGATGAACTCGTCGGCAAACAAAATCGTCGTCCCATGAACTCGAAGAGAACGAAATGCCTACCTACATGCTTTTTGTATAGTATGTTTGTTGCAAGCAATTGTAATACAAATCTAGAGCATACGATGTCAAAAAATGTCAATTTTGAGGAAAAACTAATTTAACATTTACAAAGTATAAATAACGACTCTGTAAAAAAAAGCCTTTCAACAGAAGGAATTTCGCTTAAGTCGTACTAATTTTTTTGATTATATTAACCAAATGCGTGTCTTAATGAACTATGGCTCAAGAAAGCAAAGTAGAATGTTCACGCAATTACAGCAACTTCTTGTCACTAATGAAATTGATGTCATACTAACGGGTGCGCCATTTTTAATGCCAGTATGTGAACAACTTAAAAAAAAACAACCGATTTCGATACAGGTATGAGGTATTTTTATTTAATTTGGTCCTTTACAATTTATTTGGACTGGTTTTTAAATAAAGGGTGATTTTTTAGCTGGTTTGGTTTTGGCAACACTGGTTTTGACAGCTGACGTGTGTTTAGTACCTTGTGTCACTGTCAAACAGCTTCAGTTTGGTTTGCAATTTAACCATGGATCGTCTTACAAATGAACAACGCTTGCAAATTATTGAATTTTACTATCAAAATTCGTGCTCGGTTCGAAATGTTCATCGCGCGCTGCTTCCATTTTATGATCGGCATTCTCGACCTTCTGAGCAGTCTATTCGGAAGAATATTCGGGCCGGTCAATTGGCCGCCTAGATCGTGCGATTTGACACCATTAGATTATTTTTTGTGGGGGTATGCCAAGGCTAATGTGTATAGGGACAAGCCCGCTTCGATTGACGCACTGGAAGCCAACATCCATGCATTCATTCGTGAGATACCGGCCGATATGTGTGAAAGAGTATGCCAAAATTGGACTCAGCGGATGGGCTACCTGAGACGCAGCCGCGGTCAACATTTGCATGAAATTATCTTTAAACATTAAATTGCAAGGTTCAAACTATCGATTCAAATAAATATTTCATTCATTTTTTCGAATTTTTTGTGTTTTTTTTTTTTTAAAAGTTCTAAACCTCTTAAAAAATCACCCTTTACAACATAAATCAAGTGGCCGTTTCTATTGAAGCAAATTGTGCCATTTTTGCTGCGTTTTCCTTCAATTTTCGATCATCTCGGGCAATATAGCGATGATTTAAGCACGAATGTTTGCCTTGAGCTCGTCAATGGTCTGTGGCTTTTTTGCGTAAACTTTGCTTTTTAAATGACCCACCAAGAAGAAGTCCGCGGAGAGTACAAAACTGGAGATCTAGATCAATACAGAATTCATTGCAATGCCCTTGGGATTTATGGCCCCCGCACTATCGGAAACAATGAAAGCCTACGGATTGGCTAGCCATGCCGAGGTCATTTATAACTATGTCGGTAAGGTCTTCTAACCCCTTTGGAAATTATTTTTTTTCAATAATAATATTATTGCTGTGGCAGATTGCTGAGCAGTGGCAAAGTAGGAAAGAGCAGAGTGTTCTCATGCAGCACCGCATCCTCTACACATGATTCTCATTCCCTTGGTATGTTATCGGATGGTGTTTGATATCAGCATATATTATTTTCGGGTATACATAATATTACCGTCGTTTGTCATCTTTACTTTGCTGTGATTTAATGTATTAATTGAAACTCGACCAATTTAATTATGTTTACTTTTACTTATTGTTACATTCGTATGTATTTTCACTCCCACTTATTTGATTACAAATGATTATACTTCGAACTTCACTTATGACTGCATTAAAATCAGGTGATCCTGCTTCCACAACTCATTTAAAATTATATTGGTTATCTACTTATAAACCTTCTTGTACATTAAATGACTAAATAAGCTGGTTATTTCTGCCGTAGTTATTTAGAACAATCAATCAATTCAATGTTAGGAACCTACTGGATACTTTCATTCCCAAATAGCATCTAGTCAAGTAGCAAGGCTATATTTAATCCAAATTGCAATATTTTGTTGCATACAACTTGCTAAGCTCTAAGGTGGGGCTTTTCAAAATGAAAATGATCTATAATTTTCGATTGCACGAACGTTTGGCTTCACACAATAAAAAAAATATATAAAACGAAAGACGGAAAGGTAAAAACAGAATTTTCTCCAACTATAGAAATTATCATAAAACTATGCAACTTCAACTACACTGCTTAATGTTTGCACAGATGAAAAGAAAAACGAAAGGAGCTACAAGAATCAAGTTCTTGCTTTCGAATGATTTCTAATGTAAAGGGTTTTCCAATAAGGGGTGTTATTTTGGTATTCAAAGAAAAATGTCATTTTTTGAGATAAATGATCGGATGTTTATTTCATAATAAAGAGGAAGGTATGCCGTTAATAATGAAAAACAACATCAGCCAAATGGCCACCACGAGCACGCATACAGGACCATATTCTTTTCATGAAATTTTCCATAACCAAATCGCAAAGTGGCTGCCCTATGTCCTACATAGATAGCCTCACGAATTTTATCTTTAAGGTCTTGAAACGACGCTGGATTGTTGGCGTAGACCTTATCTTTCACGTGGCCCCAAAGGAAGAAGTCGCAAGGTGTTAAATCACAAGATATCGGTGGCCAATTGTGATCACCAATTCGAGAGATAAAACGGTCCGGAAACTTTTCCCGTAAAAGATCAATGGTGTCGTTGCTTGTGTGGTACGTAGCGCCGTCTTGTTGTGTTAACTGAACTTTATAAGCCTTAAGACAAAAGTCATTATGCAAAATACGGTGTAATGACGTTTGTGGAATGCCCAATTCCAAAGAACGACGAGGAATGGACAAACCTGGGTTTTCTTCAACACTTTGGGCTACAGCACCAATATTCTCAGTTTTTCTTGAGCGAAGTGCACGGGTTTTATTCTTCACATCACCAACAGCTCGAATTTTTCCGCCAATTCCTGTATTGCGGTCTGAGCTCAATCATTTTGCCAAAGGAATGGGACAAGCACTTCTCCAAATCGCCAACAAAAGAAGATACAAAATCGACGCAAAATAATAATAGTATGTAATTAAAAAAAAAACAGAATCGTATTTCTTTGTTAATTGAATTTCAAGTTTGTATTATGATGTTCACTTTATGTTGGAAGAAAAAGTGTTTACAAATGTATCTACGAATTAATTATAATATTTAAATAAAACTTACAGCGAGTAGACGAATTTGATTTACATTCATTCCTAACAGTATATCGTCAAATTTGAATTTCTCTCGTAGTTTTCCTGCTAAATACTAATTTCAACACTATGCATAGTACTTTTTTGTACATAATTTATTTTAAATAGTACATAGTTTCATTTGTTTACTCTGTACATTATGTATACATGTAGTTTATTGTTTTATTATTATAAAATTATAATGCATCTTAATTTGTTCGTTCTAATATTAAAAATATACTTTGCCTTTGTTAATATTATTCTTTACTCTTTGAAATATATCCTTTTAAATATTAATTACAGTTTCTTCTTATTTAATAAAAGTTATTAATGTGTATTGTTGTTGTTTTTTTTTTTTGGAAAGTTACTTAGTTGCTTGGATTTATTTTATTAATTGTGTTGTGAGCTTAGTTTCTATTAATAAAAAAAGGTTTTCACGCGATTGAATTACTAGTTTCACTTTTATTTACTTAACTTTTAAATAAATTATACATATTTATATGAATAAATATTTGCTTGTTTTTGTTTTTAATTTACGATTTCATATTAGTTGCCTATGAAAGAGGTTTATGCATTGCAAAAGCAAAGAAGAGTACAAAACACAACAAAATATTGAAGAAAATTTAAAACAAAACAATTTTGTATAATTTATAATGTATTGCCGAATAAAATTTGTTTATGATTCTTTTCCGTGGGTTATTTGTTTTTTTTTTTAACGTTATTAGTAACTGGCTTCGTGCCCTGCTAATATATAGAGGTCGTGTCCTTCGTCGCTTCCAAGCGAACCGGTTCTATATAGTTGACTTTCCAGGGCAACGACTCTGTAAAATATATAATATAAATTATTAACAAGAATTGGTAATGTAAACAGCAAATCAATATTTGTCAATGCGACACGTAAGCCTTAGGGGTTCTAAGGGCTTTTCAACTTGGGCGGGTCGATTTTGGCAGCTATGTTGTTTTGATGCCGTCTGTTTAATCTGGACCCAGTGTTTATTATTCTGTCACTGATGCCAAATCGTAAGGCAAGTTACACGAATAAGCAGCACATCCAAGTAATTAAAATTAGTGCTCGTCAATTCAAAGGTTCTAAGCGGTGGTCCTTTAAAGCGACTCTCCAACGTTTGGTGGAAAACGGTCCGTTAAAAGCCGCACTTGTACTTCAAAGGAACACCAGATCGGCCGAAAACATTGCCGCGTTCCGTGTGAACGTACATGAGAACCCCAGGCAATGAGCACAAGAAATCGACCTTCCGCAGACTTCAACTTGGCGGATTTTGCGTCAGGTCTTCGGCCTACACTCTTACAAGATCCAACTGACCCAGAAGTATAAGGTTAGCGACCATAGACAACGCCGTTTGTTCGGTTTAGAAGCGTTTGGATGAGGCCCAAATTTTGGTCGAAATCATCTTTAGTCACATTTTTGGTTGTTTGGTGATAAAACAAAATTGCCGTATATGGGACGACGCCAATCCACACGAGGTGCCAATAAACCCAAAAATTACTCTTTGACGCGGATTTTGAGCCGGCCGGCGGCGTTATTGGTCCGTACTTTTTCGAAAAATGTTTGCCACACAGCAGATGCCATGACTGATATTCTGCGGCTGACATTTAAAGGATGATATATAACATACTTACATAGCCTCAGACACAGCTTCTTTTATTCTATTTCAACCCGTCATTATTGAGAACCTTTATAAACGAGGCCACCTTTTTAACAAGATTTACAGATGCATTAAAATAATAACGTAAAACCTATTAATATTGTATTATATCACAAATTGTTCGTTTTTGCGGACATTATGCCACTGTGTTCTGACAGGAGTACCTGTTGATGATTGGAGACGGCTTGACTTAACGCAAGGCGTTGGGCGCTGCCCAAGGTGATTTCGAGGTCTGAACATGTTCGGTTATGATTTTTTATCGAAATAAGTCTCTGATAACGTTCGATTAAAGTATTCAAAGAAAAGTTCTGAAAAGAGTAACCGACCAAAAGGATTTAGGTGTTATATTTGACCCGGAACTAAATTTTGCCCCTCATATTCAATATATCATTCACAAGGGTTGGGTTTTCTATGTCGCCATTGAGGATCCCTACTCGCTTAAGTCCCTTTATAATTTAGTTCGTTCTATATTAGAATATGGTTCCGTTGAGTTCTTGCTGCCGCAATGGTGAAGTTAGGATTTGAAAAAAAATCAAAAACAAAATACGCTCTCAGAAAAATAAAGTGGAACAATAATTTTCCTCCTTATAAAGCAAGATGTGGGCTTATGAATTTGAAACCACTTGATAAAAGAAGAACATATTACTCAGTACTTTTTCATTATCAATGTTTAGTATTATACTCCCTTACGCATTCTTCGGCCTAGAGAACAGTAAAAGACTTTAATTTTTGTCGTAAATTTTTTTTTCTAATTATTATTTAAGGAACCCACCTGTTTTTCCATCATCGGAACACTTAGACCCAACTACCACTAATGACATACTTGAACCGAACTTGCATTTTCGTAGATAATTATCCAAAGAGTGATGCGGCCGGCTGTTCTATAACAACAGGTTCCTACAACCTGCACAACATATTCAACAAATGTGGTGTAATCCAAAGAAATAAAATCAACACGAGGTACAAATCTACCGAAAGAAATGTGTACCCATCTTTATGGCATAGATACAGAAGTGGCTGCGGCTGTGCTGAGATTTGCTTATCAAATGGAAAACAAACACTCAGAATCATTTTGTTTTGGGGATTACGTTGGTTTTATAGTTATACAAATCCAATAAGGATTTAAAATAAATTTTGTACCTGAGGGTTTATAAAGAACCCACACTGGTTTAATCGGCTAATTTTAGTCTGCACTTTTGTCTGCTCGAGGAAATGGAATTACAATTATTTTTATTATGTGAAAAGGGCTGCTGTACTTCGACCTTTTGGTCTATATGTATATCCCTCATACGAATTTCCCTCACATTATAATTCCTTTCGAAATCATTTTAGAGGTTCTTGTTCTCTCGTTTCTCCTTGGCGAAAGAAGTCCGTCCTATAGCACTCTCTCAAGTCCAGTTTCCTTTAAGCATTTCAGGATGAGAGCTGGCTCCAGTGACAGTATTTCCTCATCGGATAATTGGTACTTGCCCAAGTATTTCAGTCTTTTGTGGGTCAGTGCCCCACAGGATTCCAGCCCGTGTTCTGGGATTTCACTGGACTCCTCGCAGAATCTGCAGAGACCTTCTTCAGATATACCCAGTTTCCTGAGGTGTGCCTTGAGTCTACAATGCCCCGTTAGAATACGGAGGTTATTTTTACACATGCCGATGCAAGCTTGGAATCTTTTCTGGTTGTATAGCCCCAGAAGTTTCTTGGCCTGCCTCATACCCTGAGTGTTATGCCAGGTTCTTGCCCTGTTTTCTTTCTCTAGCTTCCGAAATTCTTCCTTGAGGGTGTGATCCCCTATTCCGCAGAATGGTTTAGGACCTAAGCTGCTGATGCTCCCTTTCTTGCTAAGAAGTCGGCCATTTCATCACCCTCTATTCCCAGATGGCCAGGCACCCAGAAGATGGTTATTTTGTTTCTCCTACCCAATTCATTTACCTAGTTTAAGTAGACATTCCCACACAAGTTTGGACTTAATGATATAGGAGCATAATAGCAGAATGGCTGTGTGACATTATGGCTATATCACAGTTGGTCAGTTCCAATAGCACTTCCATAGCTGCAGTTGGGCAAGCTCTCATGGCCCCTGTTATACATAGGCATGCCAGTCTTTGCACTTCATTGAGTGCCTTCCTTGTAGTGGATAGACTGGTTCTTTTTGCCCATGCAATCGCTCCATACGTGATCATTGGTCTCACAACGGCACAAAAAATTTGCCCTGAAATACGCGTAGGTGCTTTAATGGATTCAATACTTAAATCCAATTTACAGTCGAGGCAGAGAGCTGCCAGCCTAAAGCATTATTTGAAGACATAACACATTCCGAAAGTCTCTCATTCAACGGGCACCAAGAAGAGACAGCAGTTTATATTTTAGTTCAAAGCAGGAAAAGCACATTATCATGAATAATGCATCTAACCACCATTACCACCAATTTTAAGAACACTATTTCCAGTAGTCGCAAGGACGTCAACCTTGAGTACACATCTAAAAGAACCCTGACATTACTTTTCCCACAGCTGGCTTAAAAACCCCGGCATAAACGAAGAAATGTTATCTTCATTTAAAATAATGCTAATCATACTTTTTTATGCAATGAAAAATGCTAAGTGACACAGCTTAACCAGTTGCACCTTCGAATATTATCCCACCATCAACGAGTAAGTCCTGAAATATGTTGCATGAAACTCAATAACAATGTACTCACTTATCACATCCCAATAGCCGATATGTTCGACACATATCTTTGATTTCCTGCGTTATCTCGCCATTCCTCAGCGACTTGCCCTGCATGCCATGCTTGTGAAATGCTAAAATACTATCCGGTAGACAGACTGTAAAAACAATAAACATCAACTCTGCACTAAGAAAACACTTCCGCTCCAATTACCTATACTCTCGACTGTGAAATCGAAACTCAGTTGAGAGACCATCTTCTTGTGCTGTTTCGGATTGCCCTGTAGCGTCACAATTTGTATAACATTGCCGTAACACACCAAAATCGCATCCTTCTCCACCTGATGCACTTTCACAACTTTTATGAATTCCCGTCGCGGTACCATGGTCGCTGTTCCATCGAATTCCAAATCATCTGAATGGAACCATCCCGCACCTGAAACGAGAAACAAACGTACGGCAACCTTAGCTTAATTGTCCTTTGATGAGTCAAAGTCAATACCACTGTTCATGTTGATCAGTTCGAGCCTCAGACAACCATTGATGCCTTTGCGCACACCCGTGCACACAATCGGATATTCCAACTCTGGTGTGATGATCATCTCGAAGACTGGCGTTTGGCCGCCATTCTGGACGATATGTCCACCAATCACTCCCGCATTCGATGGCCATTCGCATTGCTTGAGCAACATAAACTTGTTCAGGGGATCATACCATTGCATTAGAAAGATACCAGACGGAGTGGCACCACACAGGTATTTGTACCCATTGTAGGGGTTGCGCGTGACACAGCACTGAGTGCAACCTTTGGTGTCGGGAACTTTCGTTGTGAGGGCAAATTTACGCGGTACCAGTCTTTCGGGAATCTTATTCATGTGCAGGGAGAACCGATGCGTCTGCTTGGAGTGTAGAGCAATTAAGTCGTGTCGATAGAGTTGGCAGGATTTTCCTATAAAAAAAAATTCACTTCTAGAAGGATCTTGTGTGAAACTCCAAATACTTACCGGATAAACTCATTAAAACATCCTTGATCACGTACAGCCAAGTTGTTCGTCGCGGATACAATTGATCGATGGCAGCGTCATGCAGTTCATTCATGTTCAAGTTGAATATACCCTCTTCAGCGCCAATCAACAAATGCTGATCACGAGTCTCGGGATGGATCCATGAGGCTGTGCAATGGACACGCAGGGGACAGCCATTGAAAATCTTCGAAAAGCATGCACCCATATGAACCTTTGGAGTCGGCGGTAGACCATTCGAAATGGGACGTGGCGGGGTATGTCTTCTTCGATGGGATCTTTTCGGAGGCACAGGAGGTGTATTGTTGAGTAGGTCGGGTTGGGTTTCTCTTTCTTTTTCTAAAGCGAACATAAAATCACATTCTGTTGAGATGATTTTGTTGGATTGCTTACCTTCTTCTTGTGTTCCGCTATCACTAAGGCTTCTCGTCCTCGATGATTTACCCATATCGTTGAGTAAGCCCATTAATTGGTCCATCGAGCTATGTCTACGTGGGGAATCTTCGACTCCGTTCTGAAATCAGTAAAGGAATGTTTAATTTTGTTGGATATCCTACTGAAAAAGTTTGAGGTTACAAACAAATCGGAAGAAAACAAATTTCACTTTCAGGCCTGCAGTTCAACCGTAGTCATCGTCTTGAGGTTTATACGGTAGAGGACCAAATTCGCGATGTTGTGTGACTGCATTTTAAAACAGGCTTTGTCTACGTGTGTTTTACATTTAGCTGGCAATATGACATCAGAGATAAAGAAAATCCTTCGTGCCAATCACCTTGGTAAAACAATATGTAACGACTCGATAACATGCCTTATTACAGATTCGGAATCCCCACAAATTTAGTAAGTCACGGTGTCCAATTAACCAGCCAATAATTTCAAAATTTACAAACGGAGTGGTACATACAAATGGACAAGCCGAGAGGTACGTCCTCTGGCTCGACCTAATGATTCCTGCGGATAACAAGACTGACGTGATCGTGTCATTGCTTTGTAGTACCTACTTAAACCAAACACACAAGTGATTGTTTGGCACGATAATATCGAAATGTGATATGCTACATAGGATATTAAGCTTGAAGAAATGACCACGACGATGAAATCTTTTCAAATAAAAACAACTACCCGACATGGAAATAAAACCCAACACCATATTACTGAACCATCTGCGGAAACTGGGGATACACAATCCGGCCAACCGATGTTGGTATTAAAGAAGCAAAGACTAACTAAAGACGTCCCAAAAGAACAATAAAATCTCGAAATAAACTTAACCTGTAAATCTATTTAGAGGGAAAGAAATGTAATGACTCGTTTAGGCACCCACGTAACTCTTAATCTTAATTCAGCAGTAAGCTAATGGTATCTTAGGTGGCGAACAATTGGACAGCGACCTTAACCAACTTGGTGTTTTCAAGTGAATGTAGCTAGCTACGACTGAAGCTGACTGTAGGGACTTGTTGATTGCGCTTACAGGCATATAAAGGGCGACCAGATATGAGAGCGGTGTGAGACATTAAATTTATTCTGGCTTTATTTTGAAGCTGTGTGGAATAGCACATCATTTAAACGCCCTCCTCGGCTTCGCTGGTAGTGCTTCAAGCGGTCGGGTCGATTTTTGATGACGCGGTAGGTCCGATGGAGCCGCCATGACATACACCGCACCAAACACTCAATCTTTGTACATGCGTTGATACTTGGTCGAACCCTTGTAAATTGTCTTTGCTCTAATTAGGGCAATTTTGCCTGTTGACATAGCCGCTGATCCAAAAATGGGCCTTGTCGGAGGAGTTTACTTTTTTGGCCACAACCGAATCTCCGGCCAACTTTTCCAGAGCTATATTAGAGAACTTACGGCGTTGTCTATGCCCGTCTAGCTTCAATTCATCCATCAGCACAATGTTATATGGATGTCAGCCGGTTAGACTCTCTGGCGATACATACTGGCCGCTATGGCGGCTATGTTTTCTTCATTTCGCACCAATCTCTGTCTGGTTGGTGTCTCAAGGGCCAAAAGAGTGTATTCACGCTCAAAATTTTCCACAGTGCGACGAATTGCCATGATGATGAACGACCTCATCGCTAATATTTTTTTTTAATAATTACTGCACGTACGGCAAGCTTGAAACGATGCATGACAAAATATCAAACCTTACTGAATATTTTGACAGCTGAATGTCATTGGTAACTTTGGCAGCTGCTGACATGTAACAAAAGAAAAAGTATCATTGCTTTCTGGTCACCCCTTATCATTACGCGTTTGTAAAATTGCATCAAATACATTCCAAAGACTGGCACAACAAATGAGGGAGGATACGTGAGAAAAGTTTCAACGCCGCACTTTGCAAATCTCACAGTGAAGTCTAGTGGAACTATTCACAGGAACATCAAGGAGGAGTTCAAAAACCAGGTGTCTTCGTAAAGATGGTTGTAAGTGATTCAGTTCTGGGTGCGAAATTTGCCAAGATTTCTGGACGAGTTGCATGAGGAAAACAGAGAAAGCCACCAAAAACGATTATTGGCAAATCGGACATATAAATCGAGGATGGATGTCACTGTCGGAATTCATGAAGTCATTTCATGTAAAGGACTAGGGACGGAATGATAGGATTAGTATTAGTATGAGGTTACGAGATCCAGATCCTATCAACCATTAAAACAAACAAACATTTTAGTTGTAAGGTCACGCCATAAATGTTTCAGAAATATATTTTCAACTTACCTGATTACTTTCATTCCTAAAATCACAGTTATGGCTGCTATTCGCATCGCTACTACTATTCATATAGTTATTGCTATTTACGTTCGACGCATTATTGATCGCCGCCCTCGATGCAGCTGCCGCTGACGATGAAGACGCTGACACTGTTGCATACATGCTTTCCAAATTGGCATAAATTGCCTGGGCAGCGCTTGCATTCGGTCCGTGACCATGAGCATGTCCATGTCCACTACTGCTGGTGCTATTTTCTCTTAGCAACATTTGGCCATTTGTCGTACTATTACTATTGCTACTACTACTATTGTTGCTGCCGCCGATGATGACCTTTGTCGATGGCAACATCACATCCACTGCTGTTGTTCGTAAATTACTAACCATACTTGTGGATGGTGGCCCACCACCACCGCCACCACCAATATCAGCTGAACCGATACCATTCAGGGCCGAATGCGGACACATGCAGTCGGGGTTGAGCATATCTTTGGTATTGTCGGTGAGTGGTAACGTTGCTCTGAAAGAATTTCAATACAAAAGAGAATTGTTAAACTATTTACGGCCCACGCTGCGAGGGGATGTATTTACAAAACAAAATTCAACTAAAAGAAAAAACTAATATAAACAAAACAATGTAAAATAAGATAATGTGCTAAAAAACAAAAATCAAATTGAGGTAGTAATAGAAACCGTCGTCGCGTTTCTTCGGTCCCGCTAAATTCTCTGAAACTATAATTCAGGTTGTTGTTTTTGTTGCGCCTAAAAATAACATTCTACATGCAAAGTGTATCCTTAAGTTTAAAAATAACAAACAAAAATGCAAGCACAACCAAGCTGCGGGTTTATGTAACATGGAAAAAGGATTAAGTTTCAAGGAGTGTACTCGTATATATACAAATTTAAAATAAAAACTCTATACACCATTATACCAACGCACACATTAAAAATAGGGATTTGATGAGGGATTAGGAATCGTTTTTCAAATGGAGACACTGCGAAGTGATGTGGAATTCAAGCTAAACGCAAAAGGGTAACTTCTGCATTTAAGCAGACGTTGAGCCGTTTGTGGGACTAAAACGATTGTGGGACCACTAAAACTGTTTTCCATATTTGATAGATAGACAGCTTGGTTTGAGAAGAATAAGCGGATAATCAAGTATTATCCGGCTTCAGCGTCGGCAAAATTCTGAATTATATAGTAGACAGTTGAACAGCAAAGGAATAATTCTTAAAAAGGAAAGGATATGGATAACAAATGGTTTCCGAAGAAGCATTTGCAAATTTTTCTGATCGGCTGTCATTCAACTAACACCCACAACTCTCCTCGGTGTCTCCATTTTTAAATCCTAACACAGACTAGTGTGAATAGAAATGAATAGAAAACCACAACTCAAAACAGAAACTCGAGCTCCCAAAAAAAAAATTTGCCACAGAAAATTATAAAAGCCAATCAAAACCAAAACCGAATGAGTGTCCTGTGTTGTGAATGTATAAACGGTTCTGTATGAACACAAAAAATTCAAATAGCTTTTATTTTTCATTAATTACAAATATCTCTACCTAATAAATATTTAATGTATATGGACATGGATGTAGTGTATGATTGTTGTTTTAGTGAATGATGGAAATGAGTTTTTTTTTTCTTTTACTGAATTATGAGAGAGAGAAAGGGTGATAAGTAGTTTTTTTTAAACAAACTATAATTACCTGAGCTTGAGCTCCTCATCAATATATTGTAAAAGGCTCCTACAATTAAAATATTAATCGTAAAAAATAATAAGAATAAGTGTGTGTAGGAATAACATATACGAAGCATGTAGATGGGGGGTTGTAAATTAAAAAAAAAAAAACTAAAAAACAGGAACAACAAATTTCAAAATAAATCATTTATGATTCAGAAAATCAGAAAATCCACTTTGAGAACGTAAGTAGTTGTTCCAAATATTGAAGGATTAGGCGGATAATATTAGGGGAACAAATTCAAGCTGGACTGGAACAGCTCTATTAGTAGAATCAATCAACACGGGGTTACATTTATAAATAAGTTATAAAAAAAACAGTCGAAAACAACATCGAAAAGTTGGAAAAAAGAGGATTTCTAAACATTCAGTAAACATTAAAGGAAAGAGTATTATCTAAGGTCTAGTTCAATGCGATAAGATATATGAAAAGGTTGCTGAACATAATTTTAAAGCTTTGGAGTGAACAGAAATGCTCAAAACACTGCTCAGAGATAAACCAAAATACAACTTAAACCCTATGGCGAAAGGAAGACGCCGAAGAATCGTAGGAATGGAAAAATAATTTTCAACGAAAGATTAGGTAATGTTTTACATGTGACGAAAAATTTGTACATATGTATATATTTATTAAAACCATTTGTCACAAATGGAAAAATAAATTTGTAATTTCTGGTGGTGGCGGGCGTAGCAGGGGCATTTTTTTGAATCATTTTCTTAAAGGGCTGGCTGGCTTTAGCTTTATCACATTGCGACCGACGGAAGGTGTGCCTCCAATATTTAGGACGTCAGCACATTCAGAGCTGCCAATTTTGACTTTGGCCATTACCTAGTAACTGCAAAGGTACGCTTTAAGATAGTTCGTACAGTCTAGCAACGAAACAGTACCTACTGTGAAGAAGATCCACGTCGAAGGGTAGTAATGGAAAGAGACTGTTAGAGCCATTGCCATTCGAGTTCCATTAACCATCAGAAGTTCTGTCTCTGATGGGCTTAGCGGCTAAGCAAAAGGCATATTTTGTAAAGCTGCACGCAAATACCTTCAACCTGAAGCTTATGTCTTTGGTCTGAGTATAACAGGACAGCACAAGAATCAGAGAAGAATGGCGCGGTTGAGGTTAAAATGTTTTGCCAAAACGAGTCTAAAGCACGAACCGAAACGTGCAAAGACGAACAAGGGAACATTGTAATAGAATTACAGGGTGCTGAGAATTTGAAAGAACGACTTCTGCGGAGTGTTAAACTGTGATGGTGACCACCGAGATATTTATATCTGTCAGGAGGTATGAGCCATTCCAGATTGATAATGATAGACAAGAAACCCATCAACTTGACCAAAACCAAGAAACGGAAGCCATACCTTAGTTTAAATCCAATAAAGCTGCGAGCCCGACATCTTGACCGTTGACTTTTTTAAAGCTAGAGGAGATAATTTGATACGCAGTATATACCAACTCATTTGTAAATGGAAGATTGAAAGTACGCCAATTGATTGAAATCGCAGCAGCATTAGGGCAGTACTGGAAAGAGGTGAAACCCTAAACTCTTTATAAGATATGGCCAGCAAAACCCCTAAAGCTGATGGCTAAGAACCTGATAGATCCTCATTAATGCGGTTTAAGATTTAAGATGTGCGGACATATGCGTTCATATACGAATAAAGTGGAGTAGTTCACAATTATCAAATGCAGCAGAAAGTCTCTTTAATATCGCAACTCTTTAAGCCTAGTACGCTATTTCAGGAAAGCTAAAAAAACCTAAAAGATCTTTATCAATGCGATTAAAGGCCGGAAAAATCTACCATCACGAGGAAAAAACTCAGGAATCTTAAATCGACACTCACCATCTTGACTTCAGGGTTGCCTTTTATGTCATGTATAAAGATGAGCTCATGTATGTGCAGACAGACGCCAGAGAACTCTCGCTGCTCCATAAGGGTCAGAGAAAACACCACTGAACCGTTCGATGTCAGAAACGGTCAACGGATGGAAGCTAGCTGAAGAGGCATGTTAATTGAGGCCTGTGTCTGCCTAGAAATGCGGTGTTCGGAAATTCATTTCAAAAACTAATTAATAGGTATGACGGTGGGGACACCAAACATTTTGCTTGATCTGTTAAAATAAAGCTCTCGAAAAAGTGTTTTGCAAAAATTCGCCACCTTAAAACTTGTGGAGACGTTTTGGATATTGGGGATCAAATTTAGCTTAAACTTCTCGGCTTAACTGCTTCGCCTAACTTTGCTAAAATTTAACTAAACAGCGCACCAGGCTTTAAATTTCAAAAAAATATTATTTTTATACCGTCCCTTCCAGTACTCTTTTTCGTACGTTATCATTCCCCGCTGTCACCAACCTCCAAGGCTCTCGGCATATGTACATAAAAACCAGAAAGAGCTAAATAGTTCCTATTGTTTAAGCTATGTTTAACAAGTGAAACGAATTTATTTAATTTATGTTTCAAAATGAAAACTAAATTCCTTATAGTAAAATCAGAAAAAAAATTGCATAGGAAATAAATGGTTCATGCACTCACTAAAAAAAGCCCTGAAAGGTTGACTATTCTGCCAAAAACTGATTTTATCAAGGTTTTTCTTAAAGGTATAAAACTTAAAAACTGAAATATAACCCATACAAGTCTTGGTAATGGCCATGACTTTATTTGAGAGATAATAATTTTATAAAGGCTTTTCCAATAAAAGGTGTTATTTTGGTATTAAAAAAAAAATGCCATTTTTTTAGATAAATGATCGGATGTTTACTTCATAATAAAGAGGAAGGTACGCCGTTAATAATGAAAAATAACATCAGCCAAATGGCCACCAAGAGCACGCATACAGGACCATATACTTTTCATGAAATTTTCCATAACCAAATCGCAAAGTGGCAACCCTATGTCCTCGATAGCCTCATGAATTTTATCTTTGAGGTCTTGAATCGACGCTGGGCTGTTGGCGTAGAACTTATCTTTCACGTGGCCCCAAAGGAAGAAGTCGCAAGGTGTTAAATCACAAGATCTCGGTGGCCAATTGTGATCTCTTCGAGAGATAACACGGTCCGGAAACTTTTCCCGTAAAAGATCAATGGTTTCGTTGCTTGTGTGGCACGTAGCGCCGTCTTGTTGAAAGTAAACGTTGTCCAGATCAATACCATCCAATTCCGACCATAAAAAAACATTAATCATCTCTCGATAGCGCAATCCATTCACCGTAACTGTTGCTCCAACCTCATTTTCGAAAAAGTAAGGTCCAATGACGCCGCCGGACCATACCGCACCAAACAGTCAGTCGTTGAGGATGGAGAGGCTTCTCAACAATAACTCTTGGGTTTTCCGAGCCCCAGATGCGACAATTTTGCTTGTTGACGTAGCCACCGAGGTGGAAATGGGCCTCATCAGTCAAGATGATTTTTCGATGGTATTCCGGATCATTTTCATGCATTTCAAGGACCCAATCAGCAAAGACACGACGTTTTTTCACCATTTCTGTAGTTAATTTTAATAATTTCAATGCGTTGTTGAAGCGTGTATCGTTCTATTTTTAGTAATGGGTTAGATTCTACTTGTCAAATGTCAAAGAATAAAAAATTCAAAAGTGACAGCTACCGAAATATCATTCACAATAACACCTCTCATTGAAAAACCCTTTACCATCACTTTCTAAGTAAGATTGCGGTTATATAGCACCACTGTTGCGGCGAATACAGCGCCATCTGCAATTTTAATTTTCAGCTAGATCCTCCCATTATATTGCAAGATGTGAAAACTGGCCTTAACAGATTTTTTTCAGTCACATGCATTTTCGAGCGGTTGGGTTAGTGTACTCATTGTGAAATGCCAGTCTAAAATCAGCTGAACCACCGTCAAAGTGGTTGTCGCCAAATCAGAAGGCAGACGTCTTAAGAAACAGCATTAAAAATGAGTGATTACTAGTTTCAACAGTTTTATAGCCCTACTAGGCCTATTTAAGTAAGCGTCCTAATTGCAATTTAAAATGTGACACAGTTTATACGACTAAATCACACGGATTTGGATCTCATTAAGCCAAAAACAATATTCTTCCCTAAGCACTATCAAAGGCAAACGACCTCTTTCCCAAGTCCATGTATACACGCTGCATTCCCAACATTTCAGTAACCTTACCATTGTAAGTTCATTTCCTTTTTATTTCATGTCTATGGCTGAACCCAGCCTATGTATTGTCTGCTGGAGATAGATTTATTTTTCATTTAATCTAACTCGAGGTTGGTTTGAGTTCAAATCCCGCCGCCTACGGTGTAGGATTGATCAAAGGGTGACTGGAAAAAGTGAGGACTCCTTCGTCGCCATTGAACGTGAATATACTTTTTAAATGAAACTGTTTTTCCTTTTTTTTTATTATTTACGGGGAAGCCTTGAAGTTGTTAGATTCCCAGCCCATTTGACAGCTGATAAGGTGTAGAATAGGATAGAGATTTGTCCGGAAATTACATCGTTTTGTTTTTCCTTTGGTTATCCGCCGTCAAGGGAAAGGGAATCCTTAATTAAAAATACATTTCTCACACAACCACACAAAAAATAAAACAAAATATTTACTTTGGAAATTACTTTGGCAAGTTAAACAAAATTTCTCTTTTCTTTACTGGTTAATTGGCTATATGCTTTGCACACAATTTTAGGTCGTTTAAAAACACTTCTCTAACCTTAAGGTCATATTGAAAAGGATTGTGCCACTAACTCTTGACTCGCGGACCTGTACCTTATTGCTAAAAGAAAATAAAACAAATTCAATATTCATATATGTATATGCATATCCTTTCCATGTTAGGAGTTGAACACACAGCATAAAGGAGAAAGAGACTGAAGCAAAATTAAAAAAAATAAATAAAATAAAAATTAAATGGCATGAGGAAAAGTGATTTCAAAGAGAAAAACTAAAATAAAATGCAATTTTCGACATGAAAAGGATTAATATATGAATGCATTGCTGTTTGCTCGAGCGTGGCAAGCCAATTTTCGTTCATATGTTGTAAGCCCATTATTTATTTTATTTTCGTTCTTATTGTTGAGTGTGAATAGAGAAAAACGAGTATAAAATGAATGAAACAAAATCGCATAGAAAAAAATTTAAATAAAATGGAGAATTTGAATAAAATGTGAGAAAAAAAATAAGTAATCGAGCGCGCGCAGCCAAAATGCGATATATTTTTGTTTGCTGGGGATTTTGTACATAAATCATGTTGCAGTGTACTTACATGTCGCTCGGTAGAGTTTCTGGACTAGAAGATCGTTCGTTCCATTGGGATGTTTGCATTGCTGAAAATAGAAAATAGAACGCAAATGAAAGTGGTCAATTGTGGTGGACAAAGTAGGAAGGGTGTTCACTTTTAGAACACTATTTTGAGAGTGCAGTTCCCAAGCGATTTTGTTCATTTTATTTGAAAAGATTTTGAGCTATATTGAGAGACGAGGGTATAATATGTTGCAAATTGGGTTTCAAACTTGCGAGTGCATAAAACATTTAATGATATGTTTAAGATTTATTTATAAACTAGCTGACCCGCACTCGCCTCAATTCACAAGGGTGTCACTTAAATTTAAAACTAAATATGGAACATTGGATTCACAGTCGGTGCAGTCTGCAGACTTTTAAATGGAGGGGGTGTTCAACAAACCGATGTCAGGCAGGCCATTCAGTCTGGACGATGATGTGTATGTATGTTTGTTTGATATGGCCAATATCTTTAAATTGTTATTAAGTAGTAACGCTGCGCTGAGTTGGCAACAAACCGACGGGAGAATGCAAAGCATGGCTTAAAAGTGTCCCCTAATAAAATTGATTTATTAACAGCGACGCTTAGTTCGCACCTACCCTACCTCTGATATATTTAATTCTCAAGGATGAAAACAAGATTTTATGGTAGATTTTAGAGGACCAATCCCCGAGGTGTTGCTCTTTGTGCTTGTTTTTTAATTAACCTACATCCAAATAAAAGTGGACTGTGAGTATGGGCTTCATAATTAAACAGACGAATTCGCATATTTCAATTCCATGAAGGACATTTTTAGGTGGAGCTACAGTTAGGGGCAAACTTAATTATAGATTTTTTCAACACTGTTGTATGCACAGTTGCCATAAGTGCAGATTTGTCCGCATTTTGCAGATTTTCAACCTAGCTGCATACTTTAACAACCTGCAATCTGCGCTTCAGATATTGTCTGCATTCGCAGTAATCGGGAACTAGAAGAAGTATCAATGTCAGGTAGCCTTCAGAATACAGGAGAAGTTCCATCTTAAGATATTGAATGCCATTTGAAGTTGACAGTAAGAAAGCTACATTTATTTCTGAGGATTTGAATGGGTCAATACTGTCAACAGTCTACTTAAGTTTCTTAAAAGTCTTTTAAAGCTTCTGAGTCGCCTAGAACGATGAAGAGGCACGTTAACCTACATATCAGATCTATTCCCCATAATGTAAGACAATAATTTTGCAAGATAATATTTTAAATGCTCACAGTTTTTGGTCAATCCAAAGGCCTTTTCGTTTACCTCAAAACCACCATGACAGAGAATCCAAAATTATTAGTTATTTAAGCAATCAGAATTTCGGAAAATAATAGTTAAAAATTTGTGCCATAACTGGTTCCAGTTATTCACCCAATCGTGGAATACGGCGTATTTGAGATTGCATACTCGATTCACTTTCACTTTCCATATACATCGTGGAATCCGCCGGGGAGACTCCCTTGTCGACAGGTATTTTCAATTCAAAGATGGTCGGCAAATCAGCAGTAATAGAGCAAAGAAATTTCAAGCATTTTACGAAAATCAAAATTATTTTGTTATTTTACGATAATCAAATCACAGGAACTTTCAGATTCGACGTGAGTTGTCTGAAATACAATTGGTATTCATATTTTTAATAAGGTTTTTTCTCAGATTTATCAAAGCTCTCATTTAAATAAATCAGCATTTTCGTATGTTGCTGAAATATGCAAGAAAATGTAATATTTGTTTTGGTGGTCTTAAAACACTAAGCTGTGTTATGTGCTTTTACACAAAAAAATATCTGTTTGGCCTATGGCGTCATTTACTATTCTGAGTACATTTAATCCGGCGATTTTTCCTGCATCTTTTGCTGCTTGACGTTGAGAGTCGTTGAAGTATGCATATTATATGAATAAAAATTTACAGCCAGTTCCACTGCCCTACAAACCTCCACTGATGTAAAATTAGCAACTCCTGTTATAGGACAAAACTCAAATATATAAATGAGACAAGTCTTACAACATTTTGAGAAAATCGCAACGAAACCGCACGACAAAGGCCAGGATACGCAATGAATTAGCTGCGTATTAGAAATGTCGAAGTTTGTATGGGGAGTTTCACTTTGATCGTTTTCTACGATGGTGTTAAACGCATTCACTTTACCGACTGGTGAATTTTTTCACTTCGAATGTATTCTACGATACCAAGTATTGGATTTGAGTGAAACGTTCCCCATACGGCGTATTCCACGATAGGGGTGATTAAGTAGGGGATAATTTAATTTTCTCTTAAGTGGATTCAATAAGTGCTCAATTCTATGACTCAAAAATTATTGTGCTGTCCCTAGCAGGAAGGATAAAAGCAAAATGACAGTAATTTCGGTTGTAGTTTGACTTGCATAGGCAAAATATATCGATCTAATGCAACTAGCTGGTACCCGCGACTTCGTCTGCGTAGAATTAGTACTTCGAGTAACTCAATTAAGATATTCATATCAACAACAGCGCCACTTATCGAGTCCAAAACTATCCTATCTTTCAAGCCATCCAATGGAACCTGCACATTTAAATGCATTGGTAAAATACGCAGCAAATGTATTCATTTCTTACCAAATTATGCTCGTAGATGCCTATAATGAATTTTATTATCCCTTACTTGAGAAATAATTGGTTCGTCATTTAAACTTAGATCCCCTACATCACCCCCTTCAGTATTACTATAGAAACTACAGAAAAAATTTAGAGTGGATATTGATTTAGCATTTTCTTAATCGTAGCTACTTTTGTGTAGAAACAAAATAAGAGGTGCATGTTTCATGTACGATTGCAAGCACAGAGATTTAATAGTGGCATTCATAAATGATATGTAAGTTTTGTCACAAATTGTCTTGTTAGAAAAAAGGTACTGATTTTATTACAACGTTCGCAATTGCAAAGTAAGAGGAGACGATGTATTTAAAAGTCTTTAAAAAATTATGTCATATAATTCGAAATGGTTTGTTAAATATTTACTTTATCATACTTCGGCGCATACGCAAATACGAAGTTAGATAGATAAAAGATAACATTTACCGAGCAAACCACGCTCCGTTCATTTGCCAAACAATAAACACACACACACACATATATAACTTTATTCTTCAAATGTATTTACCTGTCTTTAATGTATGATTCTGTGGTGAGATACCATTCGGCCTTGCCGTCATTTTACTAGCTATCCGTTGGGGTACACCAGCAACAGCCTGCAAAAAGAAATGAAACCAAAAATCAATTTTAATTAACTGAGAGAATAAATAATGTTGCAAATTGAAATCGCCAAACTAAAATCAACGACCAAGTTTTCGAAGATAGCAAATATTGAGTTGGTTTTCTATCAAACCGAAGTAATCGATTTGTGTTGCTGATGAATGCCCATCAGCAGTTTTAATTATTTTATGATGATACGATAAGCAATGTACTCTGGCGTATGAGTAATATTTCCTCCATGTACATGGTTTTTGCTACTACGACTTTAGGCATGATGTCAACTTCATTTCGCTGCATTTTGTTCGGGCCCCGAATACGGTTAAGTGATGAAAGTTCAGCATTGATTGAATAAACAAGTCGGTTAGGTAGCGCGGCTGTCTACGAACCGCAGACACACTTAGATCATAGGTAGGCATTTTGTAATAACCAATGGATATACAACCAATGGGTGGAAACGCTTGTACTTAAATTATCTGGTGCAATGATTTAAAGCTTCAAATAGAATTTAGACTTGCGGTTGTCAATTCGCCAAGAGCGAAAATAGTTTAATCATCCTCATCATTCCTGCAGCTACAGCTAAAGGTTTAACCTTCTGGAGTGCTGATCTATAATGCAGGGTCAAGTCAATAAAAAATTCGAAAGGCTATTTGGGACCTTAAATTTTACACCAATTTCGAATGGGTAAAATGAGAAGTTTTTTCAGGACAGTTTCACTTTCGACTGTTTGTCAGACGTTCGCGATAGGCTGCGTAATGGAACAAAATTTAGGACACAATTTTGTTGTTTAAGGAGTAGTCCAGCTTACTAAATCCGTCGATCAGTGTGCAGTCATGACAGCAATAACCGTGGTATTCTGTGATTGATTGATCATATACCTATACCCTATTCAGTGAGCGTGGTGGGAGTTGTAACGAAATGCCAATATTATTTACAGCGACGTTTTTTTTTTGTTATGGGACTGCCACTAGTAGCCAAATGTGCGTGTCAGTCGTTGGAGATCTTATTCAAGTAGAATAGAACAAAGCTATCGCACCGATAAGACTGCTCATACCGTAGTTCGATAAATTTTGATGGAAGAATTTCCTATTGGGAGATTGAGCTTAAACCGACAGTGTCAATATCGAGTTGCTCTTACTTTTAGAGTTCCCCCATTCTTGTTTGGGCCGTTGGTCCGCTTTCCATCCATGTTCGTCGTTGGCCAATTCCTGCCAACCTGGAATCGATTAAACAGTGTTAAGCTTAATCCTAGACCAACTCTCAATTATTTGTCTCCGTATAAGAGACAAGATTAACCTTACATAAAAGGGTAAAAGTCAGTCTCTTCTAACCAGTCTTTACACTTTAGGACGCTAACAAAAGTTTTCTTATTACATTAGAGCGTAACTAGGTATGGCACAATGATAATAAACTTCAAAGTCGCAGATGCACCGTAGGGTACGATTTAAACTTTTACACGGCGTAAAAACTATTTGAACTTCAGTTCATAGTTTTGTAATGTTGGGATTATGTCGAAAAACTTGCATGTAAACTGATTTTACACCATCGTGGTCTTGGGACTTAAAAAGTTTAGAACAAGTCTTAGTGAATATTGCTTGGATTGATTTGATTTAACGTTGCTACAAGTTGGGATTGGTGCACCTGGATTGTTAGTTGCAGCCGAGGCTACCTAGAAAGTGAGAACACATCTCAGAGAAGGTCAAGACTCTCTTTAGTCTCACAAGGTGGATATGGAAGGTTACCAAAAAGGTCTTCATTGCGGACGTTGTTTATAACACTCAGGGTATCACTTAGTTCCTGGGTTAGTTAAGTGTGAGGTTTATCACCTTGAAAACACAAACTGTACCTTCGGTTTTTCTTGTACTACTGCTCCAAATTTCAAGAACCTCTGACAAACATTCGAGGGCATTACTCTTCTGAGAGTTTCTCAATTTATTTTTTTAAGGTCGAGTCCTGCGTAAACGACGATCTCCTCGGGGGCTACATCAATTATTATAATGATAGGTTTATTAAGAATTTGTACTGAATTTTTAATACTGCCAAATAAATAAAATTAAATGAAAAATCCAATCGATCTAGGAATTTAATTCCACGTAATTCACATTGAAACTTCGAAAGAAAACTATAAACCCCAATCAACTTGTCTTATCGCTTTTCATTCCCCATGGCAATTTAAAGAGATGTGCGTTTTCATCGAATCCACATCCCCAGTAGCAATATTATACAGCCCAAAACCCGAAAAGGATACAGTCTCTCAGTGATGTGTATATCCCACGATTATATAAACACATACCATCCATGTAGTCATCCCAATAATGACATTGGCGCCACTATACACCAATTTCGAAGAAGACCTAATAAAATATTGTTATTCCACTTATGATGATTACGATAAGAATCCTCAAACTCCCACAACCCGCATTCATCACTGACAGGGTGTAGGCGGCTACCCACACATTCCAAACTTAGATATACAGAATATGTAGCACTCACCTCATCGTCCCCATCCAAATAGAAGTAAAATTGATTCGGGCTAAGATATTTTTGCAGTAATTCCTTGGCGACACGAACGGACATTTCGCTCTGCACGAACGGATGCTGCAATAGACGTTCCGCAGTCGGACGCTTCTTTGGATTCTTTGTTAGCGCTGTCTTTACGAAATTGTGAAATGTTGGACTCCATTTGTCTTTGTCTTTCAGTGCTGGTGGCTTGAAACCACTTTTCGACATTAGGAACAATGCGCGCATTGGATGGAGATCAAACATTGGCGGTTGAAGTTCAGCAAGTTCTGTAAGTATAAGAGAGAGACACACAAATACAATGAGAGCCAGTTTACATCAAGGAACCTGCTGGTGGGAAATTATAATGCGTGTGTGTGTTAATAGTAGTTCATGTCTTTGTACCTATTTGTCGTGTGAACAAAGCTATTAGGAACTCATTATTTGTGTTGGAATTACCTAAACCAAAGTCATGGGAATTGTTTAACTTGGGGTTTTGCGTACACGCCCATAAGTCAAGAACGAGTTCTAATATTTATAACGTTTGTAATGGTAGAGGAATATACTTATGGCACAGAAAACCCCATAGAAAAGTTGGAGCAGTGTCATTTAGGTGTTCTTATTCTTTGAATAGTTGATCCAAGTCCCTTATTTAATTGGTAGGAGATATTGCGCCGTACTAATAACAAATTTCAGTCTCGACTTTAAATTTAAATTTGTATAGAAAATATAGCCACTGCGAACTACTAAAATTAAGAGTCGAAACTAAAAATGGTTATTGGAAAGGCCCATTGATATTGCTTAATACAAGTGTTAAAAAAAAAAACTAAACAATCTAGTAAACTTAAGACTAAATACAAATATTGTTGGTTAATTTGCATAACATAGGTTAGGTTAGAGTGGCAGGCTGCCTTAAGTGCAGCCACACTTAGGCCAAAGTAGGCCCATTGTGATGATACCTACTAAAGTGCTTACCATGGGTCTTTTCAGTGCAGTAAGATTTTTCGAGCTTGAGATTCAGCTGAGGCCTCATCTGTTTCGAGGTGTGACACGTTGTACAATTAGACCACCTGCGATTAGTACCCTTTAATGCGTTTTGTTTGATTAGGAGCTTGCGAGTTTCTACTTTTCCGGTAGAATTGACATAGTAGTCCCTTGTCTGGCGAGTAAGTCGGCCATACAATCACCTGGAATGTACTCGTATCTATGACCCGGCACCCATATAAGGTGAATTTTGAATTGTTCGCCATCTCGTGAAGATATAATCGGCAATTGAGGGCAGTTGTTGAATTGAAGATGACAGAATCCAGGGATTTAATCGCGGCTTGACTGCCGGTAAAGATGGTGATATCCTTAACAGATATTACATTATACCGAAGCCACGGCAAGGCCTCTTTGATCGCCATGATTTCCGCTTGGAATACACTACAGTGATTAGGAAGGCTGAATGAGATTTTGCAATTTAGATCATAAGATCATAAACACCCCCACCCCCCAACTCCTGTTTCGGTTTTGGACCCGTCTGTATAGAAACAGACGGACTCCATACGAGGCACTATCATATGTGAGTATAGGTCTGATGACGGATACATATAGGTATAACCTGCTTCGAATGGCTTTTTTACAGCAGTACAGAGCCGTGGTGGCTTTCTCAACTCTCCGCAGGATATTGGGTTTCCAGCTCAGTTTGCTGTCTAGAACGAGGCCCAAGTAACTAGCCGTGTTAGTGAGCGCCAAAAGGGTGCCGTTATCGCATAACATAACATATAACACAAGTTTTAAATAAACTTTTCATTAGTTAGAAGGAAATGGGATATTCAAGTTTGAGGTAAATTGTGAAGCTTAATTTTAAGAACTGATTTGGTGCAATTTATGTCAAATAAGTTGGGAAACATGTTTGCTTTGCAAAGCATTCTTGTTAAAGGCTCGTGCTGGCCATAGTCAGTACGGTGATGGGGAAGGCGGAAAAAGGGAGCTGAACGTAATGAGATCGTATGCAGCAAATGTGGACAATCTATGTTTCCGGATAGTAACTGATGAATAAAAATTATATCCGCGATATCACGTCGAGTCTTAAGAGCTTGTAAATCGAGCAGCTTTAAGCGATTCTCGTAGGGAGGTAAATTGTGAGGGTCATCCCAATCAAGCCCACGTAAGGCAAAACGAGGGAATCTACGCTGGACAGCTTCGATTCTCAGAATATGTACCTCACGAACGTCGAATAAAGGGATTTAGTGACTGGGGCTAGAGAACTCATTTGACCAACGTTTAATAAAGCCGAGTGCAGAGTTTGCTCTGCTAATAATGTTGTCAATGTGAGGGCGAAAGTTAACTTGAAAATCGCATATAACGCCCAGAACACGAATAGATGAAACAGTGGAGACAGACTCGTTGTTAACGAAATAAGATCTTTTGGCAGGGGGTGACGTTTGCGAGAGAATGTAATAGCTTGACATTTTTTCACGTTAAGCTCTAAACGATTCTGTTGACACCAAGTGTAGACAAGTGTACACCCCTTTTCGTGAATGGGAATGATAAATCAGTACGAGTATTTCCAAAATTTAGGGAAAATTCCCTGTGTAATTGAGAACTGGAAAAGCGAAGAAAGGTCATTGCTATTTGTTTAACACATTTCTTTAAAACAATCGCAGGGAGACCATCTGCACCGGAGGAATAGTCGTTTTTTTAACTACTGAAAATGAGGTGATTATTTTTTACTTTCAGTTCGAAATACAAGTTTTATGTATGAACAAAATCTTAACAACTGCGTCGCATTTTAAAAGTATTTCTGGAGATCCCTCTTACTTTCGTTTGCGATAAGTCAATTTAATAAAAATGTTTAGATAGCCTCCACGTATCGATGAAATTTTAGAAAATAACAAGCCAATGGTCATCAACCAGAAAAGCGATTCGGTTAAAAAAAAAAACCTTCCAATAGTTTTCACGAGAATTTTTCAAAATGTTAAAATGGTCAACATTTATAAATGTTTGACGACTTGAGGTCCTATAGGTTTGGCAGCGTTGCCGCTGAAAAATGTCAAAAAGGATAATAAAAAGGGGCCTGAGCCAAACAAAAGGGGCCTCCACGTAAAATACTTGTATTATAGTAAACAAGATAAGTAGAAAGAACATTTATTTGTAAAAAAAAAAAGCAAAAATAAACAAACTCATTACGAAGAGTTTCATATTTCTGCATTCTTTTTAGTTGATCAAAGAATAACATCTTAATTAAACTGAAAATGGGGCCATTTTGATCGTTTTTAAAAAAGTGTGTGCCACGGGTCTTGAGGCTCAAAAAGGGGTTAACGGCAACGCTGGGTTTGGGGGTTGTAAGTCGGAGTTACTACCCTACCAGACAACTCTGCAAAATAATGACAACGGCCTTCGGATTTGTACACGAACGTGGTCTACATGAAGCTCAACCATTGAAAGACTTAAATTGCTGGAAGCGCCATGGGATGGGCTTGGTAAACAGCACGTTCAGCGCTTATTTGGATGTGAGATACATTAATCACTTTGAAGGATAATTTGTTCGCAAGATATTTGCCTCTTTTGCATTGAGGGTACTAACTATAAGAGTTGAACAAACAAAACAAAACCTATGAATAGACAGTTTGTGTTGACTAGCAAAGTGTTACCCAGACCGTTAAGGCGTTAGCATAGCAGAAGGAGACCTCGTCTAAGGTGATGCGCAGACGTAAAGGTTGACCAGATAGCAGTGATACTTTTTCCATTTGTTATATTTCAGCAGCTGTTAAAGTAACGACTGACATCCAGCTGTGAAACTAAGGTTTGAAATTTTGTCATGTATCTATCATTTCACGCTTGCCGAAAATTCGGAGATTATTAAAAAAAATATTATCGACATTCCGGCTCAGTTGTAAATACGCAACATGAATTTCGTCGTGAGGTCTGTCACCATGACTTAAGTGTACAGGCAATTCGTCCTACCGTGGAATAGTTTGAGCTGGAGTACACTCTTCAGGACCTTAAGCCATCAACCAGATAGAGTTTGGTGGGAAATGAAGGAAGCATAGCCGCCGTAATGGCTAGAATCAAAGAAGACCCAGAAATGTTTATTCGGCGCCAATCAACTGATTTGGGCATAGCCAGAGTCTCAACCCGGCTCATTTTGCGGTTCGATTTGTGCCTAATCCATATATGATTGTTCTGATGCAAGAATGGAAGCTGGACGACCATAGACGACGCGGTGAGTTCGCTAATTGGGCGTTGGAAATAGCTGGGGAACCCGATTTTGGCCAAAAATCAACTCCTGGGACGGGGCCCATTTTTGGCTCAGCGGCTATGTTAACAGGGCAACTTCGCCTTGACAGCTCCATCAGACCTTCTTTCTTTCGAAATGGGGAAGGAGTCATTGTTAACTTCAATGGGCTGCGGTGTAAAGCGATGTTAACCGACCTTCTGTGGCCAGAGCCCGACAACATCGATATATTATCCGAACTGTAGTTCCAACAAGACGGCGCTACATATGCCATAAAGACCCCTTACTAGTAAACTGTCTTATCCCATACACTTATTATAAGAAACCATGACAAGATTCTCACAAAGTTTAAAGTCTGTATACTCGTACCTGGAAAAGAAAGGTTTAGAAGAGTTTTTTCAATGTAATAAGTTTGAACCTGTCAAACATCCCTTTGTTGTTTTAGTGCTTTTGCTACAGATGTTGATCCTGCTTCTGTTTTTCTCATGTTTCAAAAGGATTATGCATGCCAACATTCAGAAAAAAAAACATACATTCTATATTTACAGAATCAAAAACCGAGCCCATCCTAAAATTGTTCAAAATTACAGAAATCACGTTTGGTTATGCGATTGTTGAATTGAATTCGAAAATTTGCTGACGAATTGATGCAGTGGATTCCGTTATGCTAGTTAGATGATTCCGCCAACTATCTAACTCGCCGAAATTGCCCCGATTTCCGCTTTGCAATTTTTTTGCAATAGCCCGGGTGCCATCTTTGCTGTGCAGAAACAATTGTTAAAGAAAGTTACAACGAAAATGACATTTTGACAACACGCATCAGAAAGATTCCGACCAATATACCATTTGACTTTAAACGCTTGCAGTTTTTCCTTGCCTATTGAAATAAACAAATCACAAGGGCATTCATTGAATGTTTGCGGTATTGGTCATGGTCTTGAAAAACCATACTTCACGCACGGGCAATAATTGTATTGTATGTTTGGTTCTTTAGATTCTTATTTGGATTAAAAAAATAAATTAAAATAAAACAGAAAAACATGTTTTTTCGCCTAGGACGACCAACTTTCTCAGGTGGACAAACATGAAGGGAGCTCCATATTTAGACTTACATTGTTTAGGGGAGGTGGAAGCAAGTTACTATGTCATTGGGGCTGTTGTGATTTCCTTTTGGTGAGGATTCCTATAGTAGATATTTGAGTTGGCTGTTAGATATGTCCTCTGCCTCAAGGTAGAGTTTACCTATATGGTTTTGACAATGACAGTGACACAGATCAGAATGTGTTCTGCTGATTCTGTTATCTTGAGTTATTCCCATAATCATAAGGTGTTTTTTTTTGACTTGACAATGTCCAGTGAGGAACCCTGTGACTATACGAATCTGCCTCCTAGTTAGGTTTAGGAGTTGTTTTGTTCTTGTCTCCCATTTGGCATGTCTGTTACCTTTAGTATCAGGCCAGTAATGATTGACCTTAGTTCGGTTTTACTACAGAACTTAGCAGTGCTGATGGGCCATCATCTACAGAATAGTCTTGGCATCATGAAGGTAGATACCGATCCTTTTCTGGCTAGTAAGCTGCTATTTCTTTGCCTACGTGTCCACTGTGACCTGGCACCCATATGAATTTCGGCGTTATTGCGCAGCTTTTGATGACTACTCCAATTTCAATTTTTTAACGATCGACGTAAAATTATATGCAACGAAGTTAGGAACGCTGTTGTAATTTATTTAAGTGATCGACTGGCCTTTACTTTTCGGCTTGCATCATGTTGTTCACATGTTTTCAGAATGTGTTCCGTGTTATTAATGCCATCTAATGATGCATCCCCTCTGCCGATGCTATTAAATACGGAGTCCCTATTCAGACTATTCTACTTCTGACCCACATATTTATTAATCGCGTAAAATGACACTCAGCGTGTCCCCTCCATTCGAGAGTACCATACACTTTAGTATTGTGTTCCTCTTTGTGCAAAAGCTATTTGTCATCAATTCACTAGAATCAATTAAATTATGAAAGAAGATACTCGTTCTGTTTGTTGTTTGTATGATTGTCAGCTTTGCATTTGTTGTAGGTCAGTAAATAAAAGTTAGAGAAGAGAAAAACAAGGATTCAAAAATATTCAGTGGGTAAAGTATAAATCATACCAATCGCTGTAATTCCGCACGCCCATATATCACATAATTGATTGTAACCACCCTTTCGTTCGACAGCTGCTACCTCTGGCGCCATCCAATAAGGCGTTCCTGTAAATAAATGTAAAAAAAATTTAACTTTAGCATGGCTTTGTTCGGAGAAAGATTCGCTGTAAGGATTTATTATCTTTTCTTCTTTTATGGAAATTCTTGAGAGGACCACACCAACATAGATAGCTCCTCGAGAATTCACTGAACTTGTTAGGTGTAGGGTCCCTTTTCCCGCAAAAGCTATTCTGTGGACTAAATTTTTATTTTTGCTATGCTGCGCTTGGGAGCACACACTACATTTTACTCAGACTACTTGTGCGCCTCATTTAGGTACAACCTGCGTCTTGATGGAGATTCTAACGCAGACACCGAGGTTCAGAATAAGGACAAGGAAGTATTGGTTGACGTGAACAAAATAGAGATGCTCACAACCATTTTGCATCAACACAATGTGAATGACAAGCCCCACCCTGTGCCAGCTCAACGCCAAAACTTGTTCACAATTTATGAATAGTGGCGCGGCGCAGTGTAATTTCATTTTTGTTTGCCGGCACGACACACAAAAATAAATTATGTTCTCTTTTCTAGAATAAGGACTTTTCATCATTCTCAAGTGCGGCTATAAAATGTGGTATAACTACTTGTGCAAATGGCGAAGGGATACAGCGACTAGAATATTAATTTAGACAATCTTATGCGAGATTTGTTGGGGTAGAAATTATTAATTTATTCGGCAGGAAGGACGCGATAAACAATGAAGCGAATCAAATATTCTGAAAGAGGATAAAACGTCGAGTGAATTATATTCTTCTTCTTCTTTTTTTTTTGTTGCAAGAAACGTGAATATAAATAACAAAATCTTGCAGCTTTAATTAAATAGGAGAAACCACACACAACAAGCAGATAGTGCTACTTGAGTAGGCCCATTGAGAAAAGGATGCGAAGGCAGAAAACTGTGCCAAAGTGGAATTGTATACACACACATATATCTGTTACATGGCCTACTCTGTAAAGTGGATATACTTAGGAAGAGATAAACTTATCAAAGGATGAACAAACGTATACCTACCATACACGTTATGGATTATAGAACACTGCAGAAACATTTTCGTCATTCCAAGGGAGATGTAGGTCACAAAAAGTGATAAGGAAATTGCTGACTCGAAGAAGATAACTCACACCGTGATGGTTGTGGTGTTTTACCAAATTTATCCCTTGCCAAAAATAAGTGGGTCTTCTCATAACGAATAGTATAGATTTTTTTTTAAGTTAATAGCTTCTGTCACATTTCTAAACATGCCTCAAATTTGAATTCCAAAGAAAGACGATAAATCACCCCAACTGTTCCATTTGCTATTCACAATTGAAAATGTATATTTGCCTTCTGCAATTGAAGGAGGAACGTCTCTACTATCTACCACAACTTTCATTAATCGATGTACATTAACATTTCGGAAAGCGTACTTAGGCATTTTTTTGGCAACTAAACACTTGACAGTTTACCCTGGCAACAGAAAACGTCAGAAATTAAAGCGGGTCAAGGTAAGGTAAATTTTTCCATGGGCATATTCATAGGACAAAAAACAGTGATGAGGTAGATTCAATGCCTGACATGCAATTATTTGGAACCGGATTTGGATGACATTTTCCATGGTCCTGTAGCGTGGTATGAATTTACATGTGCCAAGTGACGGTACCAACTGAATTAATGAAAGAATTAAGGGGTAGATATAAATCTAAAGCGGCGGGTTTGCTCATCGGCTTTTTTCAACGTTAGAGGGGAATTTCGGTTGTTTATTGGAGGGTTGAAGACGTTTTTGTTATGTGTGGCAACGAGTGGAATGATAGTATTCGTACCCAACGTGAGGCACTGATCGCGAATTCAGGTCGTTTTTGCTACAGTGGTGGTTTGAAAGATATACTTTTTGAGTTGCTACTTTTTTGCACATAGAGTGTATTGGGAATGATGATGGCGCTTAAGACCATTTTGCTTCTAGCCCCCTCAATTATAAAACCATGTGTGGATTCAGAATTATAGTAACACGGTTGAAAATGGAATTGAATATGTAAGAACTCTGAGAGAACTGTTTATGAACGTCACGGTCCCATTAATTTGTAACCCAGATACCAAGTTTCCCATAATTTGTAACCATCCACCTATACAGTGTGCCCCTTAGGTTTCTTGTTAGACTTGATAGTATTATTTTTTTTATTAAAATTTAAGGATGTGTCAAAATTGTAGGAGGAATTTAACTGCACATGCACACACAACATTTCGCCGAAGACGATTATTCGTAGGTTGAAATGGCTTGCGAGAAAAAAACTAAAAAAAAAACCGGCCAAGTGCGAGTGTCACTTGCGCACCGAAGGTTACGTACTTAGAGTAGAGAACACGCTCTAATGAATAAAATGACCGAGAGCTAGATCATGTTTGTGCACAACAATATGTGTGCATAAGAATAAGTATCCACTGGAAATGTTCCAATTAAAAACGGATAAGAGACCACGGTCTAATGAAAGGAGAGTTGGAGAGTGAAGATGACCGAGAGTGGTGTCTGTATGTGGTATGAGTAGAGTTGTGTATGCATTGAAAGTTCCAATAGGAATCGATTAAGAGAACACACTATTAACGAATGAAAATGGTTAAAAGGAGCGTATTTTATAAAGTGATGGACAGTTTTTTTTTGTAAATAGCTTGTCAGATATTAACTTTTCGGAAAAACAGTCTTCAGCACGAGCATGATCTACAAAAAATGTATCTATTTTTGTAAATCAAGAAATAAACATTTTTATGTGCAAATGAAAATATGTATTTGTTTTTACCAAAGTACTAATTACTCTAAAGTCGATGTATCGCTACCATTAGTATTTGCCGTTTAACTTGAGGTTATATGTTGTTTGCAAATTGCAGCCGTCTACGTCAATTAGTTTCTGATATAGACCAAGGAAAAAAAATTGGCCTAGTCGGTTCGAACAGACGGATAGACATCGTAGCGAAACTTATAAGGTTCCGTTTTTTTCCCTTTGGCTACGGAACCATAAAAAGCCTCAATAGACTGACAAGATGTTGTTAGCAGCAACAAGAAATGTATTGAGTCTGTCAACTTTTCTGTTGTATTCAAATAATTTGTAGGTCAGTGGTTAGAATGCTGCACTACTATAAGATTGTTAATTTTTTTGACTGAAGGTCTGATAAACAGCCGATAGTAAAATTGTCCAAAAAGAGCTTCTCAATTACGCCGTTCGGACACAAAATGAAAATGAAGTTCCCTTCGATTTCGTACCGAAAAATAAAAACTCACACAGACGACTAGTTGTCAGAAGATATCCGTAGGACCTAGTGTACGAGTACTTACACGGATCTTTTGTGACAACTTTTTATTTATTTAGCATCCATCCCTCAGTTAATGTAAGTGGTGGTAACTTGGTCTGTTGACAGCGAATAAAACTGCAGGTTCACTCCATGAAAGGGAAAATAACTATGTACTAGTATAATGCCAAGAGGAAATGTCGGACTCCACCTGTTCACGATTTGATGAGTCACTTAATTGGATTGACAGTGTGATATAACAATATCAAATTTTTCGTTGCTTTCTCTGTGGTTTACAACGGTTTATAGCACGGTTTTCAGTGCTGTGGTAAGAGTGGAGTTAACCGATGGCGTTGTCTGTTGCGGAGGCTATAGCTTTTCAGCTGCTGCTCTAAAAGGTCAGAAGTATAGTTATCTAGTCCACTATAAGCATCCGCTGTGTTAAGAGTACTCCACCTTGCAGAGTTCGTAGCACTGACCTTCTCAGCTTGCAACGGCCAGGTTTTAAATTAATAATCCTGTTTAACAACATTTGATTGGTTCAGCTTGGTTAGCTTAACGTCAATCTTTAGGTTTTCGAGTGCGGTAGTTATAGCTCCCAGATTTTTACGGTTGAAAGTCCCTTCGATGTCTACGAAGGCCAACATTGTAAGTTCTTTGGTGGCTAGTGATTTTTTCCACAGTGCCGACAATGGAGTACAGAACTTCATCTACTTACTTGCCCTTGCAGTAGGCATGTGCGGATCTTCTAAGAATTTCTTTGTCTCACTGCGAATATACAGGTCTATCAGTCTTTCCAAAGTGTTCTGTGAAAAAGGATATGGTGTGCTGTTAAAGCCTTTCTACCGAGCCAGAGGAACAGACTGATCAGATGTGGAGGAACCTTTTAAGATAAGACAACGTATTTATTAGTAGACACAAATGGTGTAATAAGTCGAATAATTTAGAACCCCTCACTCGTGGCATAAGAAACACTTTATGAGTCGATTGCTATCTGTGGCCTTAAAGGGCGTATTGAATTAAAATACCTATAACTGGTGATAATATCATTGATTTCTTGAACATTCATTTTGACGCTTTTTCTCTATAATCCGTGCGGCATTTTTAAGTGTATGTTTGCCATCCAATTGACGAAAAGTATTCTCTGACCAAATCTATTTATTGGTTAAAAAAATACGGTAGGAGGTGGACACCTTGCGTTGTTCACTCCTTTTGGGGTACATTACTACGTCATACTCTACACTTGGCCTCATTCTTAATCTACGATTACACATGATACTTTCCATGTCTTATTTTGACCTGCAGACGTCATTATGACGTAAACATTTTTGCTAAATTTTTCACTGAGTGTGATCGCCTGTCAAGTGTCTGGTCACGCGGCTGTCACAGCGCACTCTCACAAAGACACACGAATGACCAACGAATGGCCGAATGTTTTTAACGTCAGCATGTCAAAATTTGCCACGAAAACTGAAAAGTGTAATCGTAGCTTTAGTACAAGTGTAGGCAGATTTGTAAATCTCCCCCCGAAACAAACCTACTTGAATTTTCTCCGAAGCGAAGCCACGGCAAAGATTTAGAGAACAGACTAATTGAACTATTAATTCCGCCGTCAAATAGAAATCAAACGTCACATCCACTGACTTTCAATTAACTCTTGAAAAAGCATGGCCAAATCTTTTTATTTTTTTTCATTTTGCTTCTTTTTTGTCCCCAACACCGACGACGCCCGGAATTTCGCGAGGTATGACTATAAAAGTTGTTGTGTGCGCTATATCCTTGACACGAATTTATTATCTTAAATGTCTTCAAGTTATTCTATTGTATCAAGTTTGTTGCTTTTCTCACAAGCAAATGAATGAGAAAGAAGAAGAAAAATAGAGAAACGCCTAAACAAAGAGAAGCAAATTAATGAAGGAAAATGGAAAATTTCAACCAGAAGTAAAATTAAATAGGAGAGCATGTCCCGTCCGTTTCTTTTTCTAATTTAATTTAAATGAGACCCTTTTGCAGGCAATTTGAAGGCGCTTCCATGTATTTGTGTTTGTATTTGACTTCGGGTAAAAGGCACATTAACTTATCAGTTTTCAGCAACATCTTTTGTCTTGGGTCAATAATAAATAGTTGTCCCTTTTTCATAGTCGTCCTTTTTTGACACCTATTTTTCTCTTGTCAGTTGAGTAAACATTGCTGGTGGAATACAATTTAAATAATAATAGACAGCTATAAAGTTGGTTGAAGGAAAGATTTATAATAAGCCCTGCGAGGGAGTGAGAGTAAAACTGGTTGGACGAAGATATTTGTGCTGTGGCCCTTGAAAACATAACTTGCTGTCGGCAGGAATTTTTTTTTATTTAATTTAAGGTTTTCATTGCTTTAGGAGCTGGACATTTCTTTTATTTGATTCAGAAGGAACGAAAGGTCTAAGGTTGAAGGTTCGTACAGTTGTTAGAAAATTGTTCCAATTATGAGTTTTCTTGAAAAATGTTTCGGTTTTGTCTTCTGGTAGATTTACTTGCTATTCCGTTTGATATAATCATTTACACTTAGAGGATACATAAATTGTTTTCGGTTGGTTTGTTAGTAAGCTTTAAAAATTTGGATAAGGATGGGTAAGGGTTCGTTATATTCCCAACAGACATTGGTCAGGGGATGCTCTCCAAATTAAGAAGCAAATATTGTCACTCGTTTCTTTCATCAACTAAACAATTTATTTTTATTTGGCAAAATATTATTTGGTGAGCGTTAAACCATTTAATATTATCTGCTGCACTGGAAATTACTGTCCTTGATATTTTTCCAAGACAAATTGCTGCTAGTGTAGCCGTTTTTATCAAAGCAATATGACAGTGGTCTAGTGAAACAATTAACTACGGCTCCATTTTAAATTACAACGAAATCGCTTCGGAAAACATGCTTATCCTCTGAACAGGACAGAAACACAAATGAAAGATCAAAACAGCAAAGTTTAAATCCTCTTAGAAATCAAATTAAAAACGCTGCTTATTAAGCGTCTAGAGTTCATTCGCCATTTTCCTTAGGTTCAATGTAACATAATTCTCCCTTAAAAAGTTTGGGTTTGTATGAGGTTTAAGTGGACACACTTTAGACACTCGATTTCCGACTATCGACCCTAAATCATCAAGCATAATCCCATATATGGGAAGAGGACACATTTAAGACGTTATCTAACCATCACATTTGGGTCTTCCTAGTGACGTCCTTAAAGTTTAGCTTAAAGGTCTGTTTTTTTAAAAATTTCAAAAAACCTTCGAACCTTCTTTCTAGCTTTGAATCCTCCTTTCACCCTCCAACTATCTGTCTTTCCTATCAAAACTATAAAACTATTCGTTCATGTCAATCATTTCGTGTGCTGAACTCACTCTTGGTCTCGCTGTGTTGTTTTTTGATTGCAAAAATGGCGAAAAATAAGTGTAGGTACATTCAGTTCGAAACTTATGAAACTATATCCGTTCCTTAGAACAGTAAAAACTGAAAGTGATATGTACTGCGTGAAATGCAAAGGTACATTTTCAAACAGTTGAAGTTGAGGAAATGGACTTAGAATGAGGTACAGATAACGTATATTTTGTATTCAGTTCCTTAATAAAAATTTTATTGAAAAATGCTTCTCATCGTTAGATAATTATGTTGATCACCCTCCTTTGGGAGGAAAACCCTCCTTTTTGACAAAATTGAGATGGAATGGTTAATCATACCTCAACTTAATTAAATGCATAGCTTTATGACTTTTCGAAACTTATATTACGATTTTTAATGTCAAGTGCGCGAGCAAACATTTTGCAAAACGAAATCCTACTTTGAAGTGGATGGCCGTTGAGAGAGTAGAGTTTGAGAGAATAAAAGTTTGGTTCGGTAGATAGTAGATTTCAAATTTCAAGTGTACCTACTGCTTTTTGGCTTGAAGCTTCAATTTTCATGCACGAATTGAAACAGGATTCTCAAAAATACAAGAAAATTATATTTAACAATATATATCAAAGCTAAAAACAACTGTAATACGGATGCAAGACCCTTGATTATATGTATTTTTTCTCCAAAAAATCGAAAGAAATTTTTAGATGCTCCACTAAAAAAAAAGGTTTTCATCATTTCGACACACTGAATTAATGAATTTGCATTGAAAAAACATCATATAGCTCTTTAAAAGTTGTGTGTGATAAACAATAACGGCTGTGCTACTTCAACTTTGAACGGCACACTCTATGACCTCAAATCGTTCAATTCAAATGCTTGTGATAGTTCAGGCGTTGAACGCGTTGTTTCAACACAATCTGTCAACGCACGCGCTCGTCAACGCGACATTGTGAATTGGACATAACGCTGGAACAAAGTTGGAAAATATTGCCAGCTTTTTTTCAAAAGTGAGTAGGTAGGTACTTTATTCCTCTCATCCATCCATTTATTGAAAGGAAAGTTTTTGGCAGAAAGGGAGCACCCACAACGCCTGCAAAAGTTCGTGAGACTGATCTATAGGATAGGTTGAAAACGGGTATAAGGGAGTATGCGCTCTTTCGGCACGAGGCAACAAAAAAGCGCCCATCAAAATTCAAGTTCCACAGAGCCAAGATTACCGAATTCTTGTGGGCTGATGTTACAGACATTGCGTCTTACCAATAAACAATAATGTTAGTTTCGACTAAAAATGAACTCAATAAATCCTGTAATCTTTGATCTTCAATTTTTTGACATTCTTTCATTATATTTAATATTTTCATTTCTCCTTCACTATTAAGTTCACAATTGCTTTATTTTCCCTACAAATTTCGCAGTTGTAAGCTTTAAGTCAAGGCTTAGATTTATTATTACTACGGCGCTTTTAGTAGGTAGATTTTTGTTTCAAGCAAGCTGCCGCGCCATACTACACAGCTCAAGAGATGCCTCCGCCTTGGCGATGTCAACTGGTCACCTCTGAGCTGCGAGTTGACTTAGACGGTGATTTGAATGGATGTTATGCGGAGAATCCAGGAACGAATCGAGCCCCTAAAGTGAATATCGGCAGAGCTTTTCATAGGTGAGAAAGAGTCGGGAACAGTCTGACAGGTTCCACTCCCGTGAAGCCAGTCGAAATGAAATATAAATAGATAAATATTGGGAATTCATCGGAAAATAATTGAATTTCGTTAATATTATTTTATTTTTAAAAAGATCTTCCACCTCTGAAGCTTAGTCTAAACTGACAGGTATGTCAGCACTTTGGCAGTTATGGCAGCTGTTTTGATGCAGCACCTTTTAACTGCATCGCACCTTCTAACTGAGTCGATCCTTATTAGTCGCAATGTTTTGCGAAAGTCGCTCAACTGTTGACTTACTGAGTGTATCCTAGATCCAGCTTCGCAAAACTATTCGTTTAAGTGAGTTTTTTTCTTATTTTTTTCGGAATGGACCTACAACTTTATCCCTAGTTTGAACTGTGAAGCTTTTCTAGGACCGGTATGGGGGGTTACTCCAAAGATATGAGTAAATTATCGCGTGTTTTCAGTAATTCCGTTACTCAAGTGTTTTACTGTAAGATTTCAGTTTTCTGCGATTGTCAATTTGCTTTCTATCTAGAGTCAAAAAAAAAAAAATGAAATGGCTGGAGTGACGATGATCACGAAAATTGAACACCGCGCTGTGATTAAATTTTTAACCAAACAAGGAAAAAGTCAAAAAAATATTCACGGAAATATGGTGGCTGTTTATAGAGACTCTGCTCCTTCGTTGTCAACCATTCAAAAGTGGTCAAGTGAATTTCAAAGGGGCAGGGAGAGCATTGAAGACGACCCTCGCTCAGGCTGCCCACAAACTGCCTGCACCGCAGAAAACATTAAACAAGTCGAGAAACTTGTACTTGAGGATGCCCGAATAAAGATGAAGATGATAGCTGGGAACACAAACCTTTCCATTGGTACCATACACACCATTCTTCATGACTGTCTTCACCTTTCCAAGGTCAGTGCAAGATGAGTTCCACGAATGCTCACAGCGCCTCAGAAAAAAGTCCGAATTGAGTGTTGTAAGGAATTCTTGGAGCTGTGTAGTGAAGACCCGGTAAGAATTTTGAATAGAATTGTTACTGGGGATGAAACATGGGCTCATCCCATCATCCCATCATGCATTAATGTAAGAGGAGATTACATTGAAAAATAAAAATAATTCTAATTTAATTCGCATTTTCGTTCATGTCGATACCGAAAATATTTTGAACTCCCCTCGTACTTGTGGAAATTTGTCAGACGTTCGCGAAGGTTGTGGTGTGGAAAAAACCTTAAGATAATTTGTGTTTTGCTCTTTATCAAACCTTAAGACCCTCGCTCAGTTGTGTAGCATGCTAACCACTGAGCCACTGACTTGACTAAGGGATCTTTCGAAGTGTTTTACTTGTAAGTCCGTTGGCAGTATGAGTTCTTCGTATACAGTCTTCGTCTCAAGTTCGCGATGCTATTTATAAAAACGGGGGGCTGACGCAGAATAGGTGAATTCAAGTGGGGGACACTCGCAATTAATTCAATACCCAACTGACTGTGTGGCAAGTCCTATATATTTACCCAACAATTCTGGTTTCAGTTCCCTAGTCAATATTTGGGGAGAATTTATCGTCGCTTTCTACCTTCGCGTTTAAGGCCCTCATCTGCATGACAATATACAACATTTGACATCGATTCAGAAACAAAACAAACACAATTATTGCAAAAGTTTTCTTGCTCTTCATCAGTCGAGGTCTCTCCAGGGTCATAGTATACAGTCCTATAGTGGCGCGGCATATCCTTATCCAGAATTCAGCTGTCAGGAATATATTACCTCGTTTGGTTTTTCTACATAGCCGCCGTTTAAGTCAAACTGCTTACTTGTATAATTGCACACATAGTAGTGCCTTTTCACATTGCTAGAACGCGTTCTTGACGATCGTTGAGTTAACAACGCACGACTAAAAAAAGATACCGTGAAACTTAGCTCCCCAGGACGTTATCTCGCACAGACTACACCCGAGTGTGTTTGCCAAAACTATTTCCCCCCTTCGTGTGCAGTCTCCTTCAAGGTTCAATCAACCCACGAAGTAAGTAACACAGCACATCCTTCATCTTGTTGTGCTGGTGCCTTTTCCTTTGTATGCATCTCCTCTATACAGAAAGCTGCTTGTCGTGTTAGAATACTCCTGTTTACAAAATATATACAACAGACAATAACAATAACAACAACACTCACCTATAAAGCTCTTTCGCTTATTTATCGTGGCTGTTATTTGTGCTGACACACCGAAATCGGCCAATTTCACATCACCGTTTTCCGTGAGCAGGATGTTGGCTCCCTTGATATCACGATGCATTTTACCCATTTGGTGCAGGTACTCGAGTCCTTTCAGCGTCTCCCTACACATGTAGGCAATTTGCTGTTCAGTTAGCGGCCCAGTCACTTGGTAGATATCCTGAAGGCTCCCACCACCGCAGTACTCCATGCATATCCACAGCTTGTCACGCCTCAAGTACGACCCGTAGTAGGCTATGATGTTTGGATGACGACAATCGCGCATCATTATTATCTCCTGCTGGATGATTTGTATGTCGTCGGTGGGTTCTAGTTTAATGACTTTTATAGCAGCTAATTCGTTGCTCTGGAGACGCTTCGCCTGCAAGTAAACATAGAGAGAAACGAGAGGGTGTTGTAGTAAAAGCAATTTCGGTTAATAGTGGGGGGCAATTTGAAGGCATTAATATTTTAATGTGCGGTTTTCGGTATGATTTAATACCCTGAGTATTATGGATTACATTTTGAGAGCAGCTATAATATACATGTGTGTGCAATATGCAAATGCGTGTGTGGCAAATTTAAATTTTATAATGGCCGTCGAGTGGGAACACTTTGAAATAAATTTGATAGCAACCACCCCCTATCTATCTGGTGTCCCAACCCAATGTAAGGGTATCGAGCTTTTATGTCTTTAATTTGATTCGAAGGCAAATTTCCTTCAAGTACACGTAGTCATGCTGGGTTTTTCATTAATGATGCTGAATGATTTATCTCGGATAGCACAAGAGCTCCTTTCAGCGCAAATTCCTTTTCAAATATATATGTAGGTATTATATGGGAGCACTTAAGAGAAAAGAAAACAAACCCCTTTTTGTCTGAATGATTTTTTTAGCCATCAATGGGGAGGTGTGGCAGAAAAAACCGCTTTCAATTCAAAAACATCGGCAGCAGTGTTTTTCGTCTGAAATTGCACACATCCATCTCGGATCTCTTTTGTGTCCATTCATGCGAATGTGTGATTCTATTATTTTTTTTGTGCAATCCATCAGGACTCAGGATGCAAGAACATCAACTCGAAATGTGAGCACTGTGGACGAAGTTGTTTATAGTTGATGGTCGTTTTTTTTTTTGGCAAATAATCGATTGCAGATTTTATGTGCTTAATGTTTGGCGTGGTTTATGGCAGCATCGTAAAATGTGTGCAGCTGTGGTTTGAAGGTGACAGTTTGACAGTATCAACAGTGTTCGATTACGAAAATCGTTTGAAACTGTTCATGTCTAATAAAAAAAAAGATTCGTCTTGTCTTTTTTAGAGTTGGCTCGCAAGACAAAAGACGAGATGAAAGGAAAAGCTTGTAATTATTTTAAATTGGGAAAGATCTGGTGAATATGGCGACCAAATTAGAAAACTATCTTTTATCATCTCAACTTACACTTTGGAGGTAATTCGGTACCTCTTCCAAGAGCGTTATTATGGAACTGGTCATTTAGGTTGGGGTTTGGCGTTGGGTCAACTTTATTACCAGGGAAACAAATGAATACTATCCTCGGAAAAGGACGGATAACAGTAAGTTCACAAAGAAATAAGAAAAATTATCTTCGGATCCGCATATGCTTCGGAGTAACTCGAAAGAGACCACGTTCATTCTGATAATTAGCAGTGCACAAGACTGCTATAGAAAGCAGACATAACTACCAGCCAAAAAGTCAGATGGGATAGAACCGACAAAAAGCAGACGAAGAACTGCGACATATACTACGGCGATCGCTATAGAGAGCAGGGGCAGCGCAAATTTAGATGAAAGTACACGGCAGACTTAAGCAAAAAGTGAATGTTTGATCTTCTCTTTATACTAAATGTCCCTGCCTCCACAGAAGAAAAGAGTGACGCTACAGAAGGCAGTTTCTAAGCGCTCATCGTACAGTCTTTGAGGAATTGACGAAGCACGGCGTTAATAGATGAAAAAGACGAAAGGAACATCGGATACTCAGGAAGAAGTGTTCATTCTATGCACGAGAAGAATGCATTTCAAATTAGATTTAATCGTTTTTGTTATAGTTAGAGAAAGAATTATTAATAAAAATGAATTTAAAATAGAAATTAAATGAAAGCTTGCGACCCACGAGACTGAGAGGTGGTACTCCCAGAAACAATGTTCGAAAGTTTTCCAAAAATCGAAGAGATATTCTCGAATTATTCTGTGAAGGCAGCAATGAAAGCTTGTGGTGCATCACAATCGGATTTGAAAATATTGAAAAGAATCTGTAACGGCAACGAAGACCAGTCTTCCATTGAGTTACAACTTAGAAAAATTTGTCAAACTCGATCATAACGAGGGAAGAATAATATTTTACAAGATAAAGAACAACAGAGTTGCTGGGACTTACTATCTACCTGCCAATAATCTTAGAGCAGCTGAAATTGATTGCCAGGAACCATGCATCAAAACATTTCCAAGATTTGGTGAGGTGTGTGCTTGCCTAATGAATGGAATTTTAGCATCGTTTTCCCGTTTCACCTTTAACTGCATGAACTACAGAAATACTAGTCAGAAGCAGTTTAAGTCCGTGAACGTTTAAAACCCTTCGTGGATAACCTGATTGGACCCTATCAATGCGGTTGAAGGTCAGGAAACTCATTTGGCCGATCGAATTTTCACACTGAGACACATTCTTGATAACAGAGACTCCTTCGTTTAAAAAATAACTGTGTCACTTCCTTGGGACCCTCAAGCACTTGACAAGGACAAAGTAAGCTTTCTTGGTTCTCCTTGATTTCTGCAAGCATTTGAGAGAGGGGTAAATTTCGAACATGAAGATAAAATTCGTCGGTTTTACAACTTCTTCGACTATACCCCATCAGACTTTTTTCCAACCAGTAGAGGTGTCCCACAAGGTTCCGAACTCTGACTTTTCCTGTTGTCCTTATATGTATTTATGAATTTCCATAAAAAAACAAGAACTTTTCGTCTTTGCTGCAACGATGAACAGATACGTACTTCAGCTGCGATCTTGGCCTCATGCTAGGTTCCATGAATGACTATAATAAGAAAATTACTACTGGGATAAAATCAACGGCTCAAAACCAAGTGCTTGGTAATAATCCAAAAAAAAATTACACTTATTTAATTTCCTTGTATTATATTAAATAGTACATTTATTGAATCTGTCGCACTGTCTAAGAACGCCTGAGTTATTTTGAACTGCAACGTCACATGAAAGTAGCATGTTACCGTCACTCTATATGGAATTTATATATGGAGCGCTGCGTATCCGCCCTCTGGATCAGCCGTGAACAGTATACAGCTTTAAAAATGATTAAAACCGATCTTTGTCTATGTAAGTGAAGTGTAATTTTGTGTACAAAATAAATATTTTTTAAAAGCACTAATCGTTATATTCTTGGGCTCTACGAAGGTCTTCTATGGTCTATGAATGTCGACTCGACTTTTCTACTTTCCGCTCGGGTATACTATACTTTCAGCTTTGCACCTTAGCATTATTTTCTGTTATTCTGACTTACACTTGCCTGCGAGCAGTGTTGCCAGCTTTTGACTTTTTTTAAATTCTTTATGACGAAATTAAAAATTAAGGAAAATAAATAATGTTTTTTTCATTCTAATTATAAACAAACTTTTAACTTTCCATATTCTTGGACAAAAGTGTGGTTTCATATTGATGCATGTTTTGTGGGCTGATTTAACTGCTAAAAAGTGAGAACCTTACGACTGCTGGCAATACTGCCTGCAAGTCTTATTTAAAGAAACACAAACCCAATAAGACTTTAACTTTAATTGAGTTCCCGTAGATTTTGAATTTTCGGTCCGCTCAATTTGCTTTACAGTTTCATGTCCCAAAACACTAGCAGTTTGGTATCTGCATTGTCAGTCACTCACGGAACAGTTTTATATAGAAGGTATGCCAAAAGAAGTCATCCGACGTTGTTAGGCTCTCATTTTTTTGTAATTTTATTGGTCAAGTCGAGAGGATGATATCGGCCAAATGGGCGCCGTCACAATTGATTTTACAAAAATATGTAATAGTTTGTACTTCTCTATCAATGTGCAAAGTTTGAAATTATGAGAAGTTATGGTTCGTGCGAATTTTAAGTGAGCGTCTAGCCTTTGATTAGAAATACTTAGCATCGCATAATGAACAACACAAAATCATAGATTCACAACACATGAAACGAATCAAAAAAGTCACGCAGAACTAGCGAAAAAATCTCCAATGACATCATTTTAGTCGTTTACGCAATTGCAGTTTTCATTTGATCCATTTTCGCAAAAATCCGTTTGGAAATAACGCCGTAATCGGTACGACCGGTATATCGATTGGTATAATGATCGTTACCGCAAACGATATTTTAAAGAAATTATCATTGTCCTCTGAGCAATTTTAATTCTACAAGTACCTCGAAATAGTTGCTCTTTTTTTTGTATTACAACAGCTTGAACAAAGTTGCATGTACTTATAATATAAACCGAATTGAAATACGATAGAAAACGCCACCATATAATCCTGAAGCTGTGTGCACCTGCTTAGGCACTTTAAATTGAAGTTTCAGTGAGAAACTCGACTGAGAGTTTAACTAAGCTCTTCGAGTAAAGTTTCCCCTTTATAGAGTAAGTTCAAGGGGCTTTATATGATCGCCCTCCTTTCAGAGTCAGTGAGCAGAAGTTATGCACGTACGCCAACAAGCAAAAAATAAATGCAATCTTGAAAAGGGGTTGTTGGCATTTTTGTATGCAATTTCTTTTGAATTCAGAAAATTTCATCTGATAATGATGGCGGTTTCGAATGTGGCTGCAAATTATTCCGGTATCCCTTTTGAAAAGCATATTATAAGAAAATTTGTTCACGGTACTTTGTCAGCTTTATTCGAAGGACTTTGCCAGTTTTTTTTTTGCTTTAAATGTGAGACTGATGGAAGTCCAATGATGCAGATGACGAAAGGTTATGTGTAAGGTGTTTTCGGGATACACATAAAATTATAAGTTTTTCACACATAAAGGGACTGTTTCTTTGTATGCAATTATTTTTTAATGCAGCAAATGCAATTATGTACGTTATTTATCGATCCTCTGCAGTGAATACTCAAATTCTTGTAGTACAATCTATTTTCATGTGTAATGATGCAAAAGGATATACATATATTCCATATTCAAAGGAATAGATCGAAGTACCACATAATCCTTCCCAGATATTTCTTCAATTTTGTGAGCCTTCCAAGTCATAAATTTCCTTTTCCACATCAACGAAGACGTCGACAACGATAACGATTACGATGATAAGGATGATTTTAGTTCCGAATTGTTGTTCTTTGTGCTTCCTCGAATGCATTGGCATTAAATATGAATGTAATTTCCACAGGTGTACGTCGTATGCGTGTGTGCTTAAATATTTATGCTGGTCTATGGAAAACTTAATTTCGATGATGGAAAATTATTTGTTGTGGTAATTTCTTTGGGGTGTTTGTTTTCGGGGGAAACACCCAGAACGAATTGTGATAGCAGTCCTACGGGCATTTAAGGTGGATGGAAAACAAGGTCGCGTATGGTGAATTCTGACTAGGGTTTTTTTTTCATTTCTCTGCACATATTCGTATATATATGCGACTTAAGTAGAGTAAATTTATCACACACGAATCTACGGAAAGAATGCAAGTTGTATTTTCAACAGACAGCATTTTAGGAAATACCAAATGTCGAAAGAGACATGACAGCGAGTTGCAATCCAACGACAAAATATTTTGAGTAGGTATGTATATTACTTAGACTTGACTTATGTACCATTGACTTCTACTTTTTTTCTTGTATGTGTGTGTTTGTTTAAGTCAAACTCACCGAACAACCAAATGTCATTACACTTAATAGATGTTCGCATAACGTTAGGAGATTTCGTGCAACCTTAATGATTGTCATTTTCTCATACAAAACATTTAAGCACTTCACCTTCTTCCATTTGTTAATACGAAGGAGCTTTTCCAGTGACAAAGGACCTTTACGCAAGTATGTATACCTACAAGGGAATCTAATAGAATCTAGCAAAAAACACAAGAGTTTGAATCAACTTGAAAACATGTGGTCTACATTGGATACAAGTGTCGCAAGGATCAACTGTATAAAAGAAAATTTATTTTTTGTGTGTATTAATGTAATTATGCAAATTGAGATTCAAAACGATCTAAAGTAGTTTTGTTGGCGGATGGTACTTTGTTTATACTTGAAAGGAAAGCACTCTAACGAAATTAAATTTAAATTGAAAAGGGCATGTATACGACAAATTGCAGATATCCATATTTAAAATTGGTATAGGGAATGTGTTCAAAAATATAAATGGGTGGCGACGGGGTTATAATTTGTCCAACAAATCCAAGTGAATCGTGAACGAGAATTATGCAAGTACTAGCTAGAATATGTCAGTACTAGCCACATATACACATTTAAATTCATTGGTAAAATACGCAGCAAATGTATTTATTTCTTACCAAATATACTCGTAGATGCCTATGATGAATTTTATTATCCCTAACTTGAGAAATAATTGGTTCGTCATTAAAACTTGGATCCCCTACTTTATCCCCTTCATGTTTTCTTTTCTCGACAAAAAGTAGCCTATGTCATTTTCAGAGGTCCCAATCTACCCCTATACCAAAATTCATAAAAATTGGTTTTGCGGTCGTTAAAAGGTCATAATATTAGGATTACATCAAGGCTACGTTGAATTTTCCGTACAAAAATGACAACTGACAGCAAAACTATGATTTGAAATAACATAACAGCGCAAATTTTGAAAATTCCCTCTTAGATTTCCTATGACTGTAGCTCTCTTCGGCCGTCGACTCTCTTTTGTGGCGTCATTTGTACGAGCATGATGAATGAAAGAAAAGTTTTTCCCTGAATCATAGTTGTACACAACTGCGTAGTTGAAATTTATTGTAGTAAATTATACTACTGCAATATCTATAGAAATAATATAGAGTGGATATGAGTGTGGAAAACTGTGGAATTTGAAATTAAAATGTGATGCACACAAGTAATTTTATAAACTTAATAAGGAATAATGAATTTGGGTCCACCAAAGGAGCGTATCAGGAACTGCATGATTAAAATTTTTAGAGTACCCAGTTTAGGCCCAGATATCCCACGCGTGTTTGTTTAAGTTAAAAACCACTTAGTGCATTCAAATGAAGTTAGTTCTAGTTATAAGGAGACCTCTGGGGTTATAACATAGAATATAATTTAGCTTGATAAAAAATTAGTTATTTTGAAATAAATAGGTAAAGTTTGAAATATTTCTGAAAAATTCAGGTGCACTTAATTTTTGAACCAAATATACAATGCATTGGAATTATTTTTACCTTTTTTCCTACCATTTCGTGACGGAGAGAAGAGACAGAAACAGCAGCATTTTAAGATGTATGAGACGGAAGACGTGATGTTTGTTTTGTTTTCGAAACGAAAAAAGGGAAAAAGCAAGCATCGCTCGGAAATTAATTCGTTGTGTTTATTTAGAAAAAGAATTCAATACAAAATTTCACTAATCCGTTCCAAAATATTAGTGACATCATTGCAAAAAGTGTTATTAGTTATTAGTTCGCTCGAACTAAATGCGATTGTATGCGAAATAATAGCAGACTTTTTGGTTTTAGTCAAACGTTACCAGTTGTCACGAGAGGTATTGATAAAATCAATCCATGTTTCAAACGATCGATGGTTTAAATTGTACTTGACTGGCAATACGAGATCACTTTGTTCAGTATTTTGTAAACGTTTTATGGATATCGGAGGAACGTCAAGAAATTATTTGATGGGTTGTAACTGACTTGCAAAATGTAATTAAAACTGTTTAGGAAGCTTTATATATAACCTAAGTACAAAAGAGAACTCTTAGCTGTGCGAAAGTTCTAGGTTAGGTTAGGTTAGGTTGAGTGGGGTTGTGAGATCGTGACAAAAGACAAAGCACCAAGACGGGCCCATCGCCATCCCCAGTGAGCCATTACGGTTAAAAACCTAAACCAAATCGCCCAAACAGTCAATTTTCTTACAGAATTTAATTACTGTCCCAATACTGTTTGAGGAACCAAACTCTTCTAAGTTGTTAAGGAAGTATGTACCTGCCTAGGTGCTTCCTTCTACTCCGAGCAATTGCTTGACACTCGCATAGAAGGTGTTGGATATCTTCCGTGACTTGTAGGTCCTCACACTAGATACCTGCAGCAGCTAAGCCTATAGTCTCATGGCATGCTTTCTTAGAAGGCAGTGTCCAGAGAGTATTCCTATCGTTAATCTTAACTTTGTTCTACTGAGATTTAGTGATTCTTCAGACTTTTTCCCATTTAAGATTAAAGGCCACAATTCTTTTGAGACCCACGGCTAAATCAATTCAGAAAGTGATCTATATATACTTTATGAGGTCTCTGGTGAGTCCTTCTTGGCGCTACAAATTTAATGACAAAGTGAATATATAATTAATATATAGTAATTACCCACTACCAGACGAAAAATTTCTTTTAGGCAGAAATTTTTTCAACAAATTAGTCTGTAACTAAACTTTGCTCAGTCGGATTACGTAGCTTAGCTGTTCAAATTATTATCAATTTCATTTTGATACTCTAAGTTCCCTTCCTCTTCATTGATGGACATTATTTTTTTTTTATTATATTTCGAAGTAGTTTTCTGTGTATCTTAAAGTCAAGATAACGCAACATTTTACGACATTCACTGCTGTTATCGGTTGCAATCGTAAGTGCGTCCGACATGGGAATTTCTCTTTCAAAATTCAAATCAATTATTCGAATATTCTTTAAGTATATTTTGCTCTATTGTACCGATCACTTTCAGTAGTATTTTCTGGAGTGGGATTTTTCTTATAAGGGCCTTCCCCTGACAATTTCTGTTGAGAAATAATTTTGTCTGCGAATTTTTGTTGAGAGAAATACAATAAAAATCCTAGTCACTTTAGTAGGACTTAACCTATATCGAATTACTAATTGCATAATATATTTAATTCTGCCAGTCATTTCTCCGTATACAATCAGCTTTCTGTTTTCCCCTGTCAGGCAATGAACTTTGCGTTTCGATGTGCCAATTGAAGAAAACCCTAAAACTGCCACCAATTGAATGATAAGCACCAAGCCACCAACTGGTGATTAGAACGGAGGAGAAGACCAACCTCAGTGCGTTGTTGTTGCTATACGAGGTTTTCGTTCGAGCAAACATTTTCGTAAACTTGTAATTAGCATGTCAAATAAAATATGACTAAAATTTGCTTAAAGCAAATATTTGTGGTACATACCACGTCACTGTCATGCCGCTGTCAGACTGCAGCCACTTTATTCGAATAGACATAGAGCTTTGGACTTAGCCAAATGTTAAGTAATTCTAAAGACGTAACAATCCCTAACTAAGGAACAGAAAACTTGCTGCTGAATATTTGACAAGTGTTTTCCCCACACTATCCTTCTGCGGATATAATTTCGTAATTACTTCGTCCATCTACTTAGTCACATCTAGCCCATGAATAATACACACAATTCACAAGAAATTACGACACTCCTCGGCACATTTACTCCATTCACTCATTTTCTCGCTTAATCGTTTCCATAAGTGTTGACAGTACACTCGCAGAGGCATATTGACACTTAGAGAGGAGCTGTATCCTTAAAAGGAAATTAATTAAAGCTCAATCGAATATTCACACGATGATTGACAATTTCCGATTGAAGCCATAAGCGGCCACCATCAATCACTAAGAGGCGATTGGCTGAAAACTTAATTAAATCTCTCTAAAGCTGTCTTCTTCTTCCGTCTCAATGTCCTCTCAATAATTTATTGATATTTCTGACGAATTAGGGTTGACAACAAAACACCAACAGATAAACAAAATAGTAATTTCTACAATCCAGAGAACTGCAAAATAATTTATTTATGTATTCGTTTGCAACAATAAAACAAAAAAAAAAAAGTTCGAAAGCTAAAAAAAAATAAAAAAAATAAACTGACAGTCGTATTGGATACAATTTTTCATTTGTCTTGAGTGATATTTATAATAACTTTATTTTCAGATAGCTTATCTAATACCCAGATATAAATGCTTTTTCGCAAGATTAAAACCATTTCCCGAAAAAAATGGGATTTTATAGATAGACGAACACAGAACTAGTATACATATATATTCACTCGTAATTAATGAGGCGGGATAAACGTTTGTGCTGACATTTGGCTACGTGGAGGGGGATATTTATAAGCGAATTATGTAACCTTTTGGGAAGAGCCCTTCAGTCTGCCAACACGAGTTCAAATAAAATTGACAGCGTGAAATAAATGACTGTTGTGATAAAATGGAAGCGTCGTAGTCAGAAAATATTTTTAATTCATTTTGAATTATATAAATATTTAAATAATGGGTGCAAGAGGTCCATGTAGGACCTCTAGGGTTGGGAGAGATTAGCCGCATCTGTGAACGAGCTAAACTTTTACGAAACAATTTTAAATAAGAAACTGAATCAAATTTTTTCACGTTTTGTTCATCCGGTGGGATTCTGTTAGATGAAAACGTTTAATTGATTTCGCTTGCACTACTGTTTTGCTTTACGTAACTTCCAAAACGAAAGATAATTTCGTGTCGTGAAAAAGCAGAACAACGACAGCTCTTCCAATGACTTTTTTCAATTTATTTGACAGTATGCGAGTAAATACCATTTGCGAATAAGAAGACGAAAACCAAAGGAGTTATTTGTAGCAAATTATAACTTTTGCATGATTTCTATCTTTTTTTTTTAAATGCAATTTGTGTTTTGTTTTTGAAAGAATCACAGCTCTGGCTTTTTACAGTGAATTCGACTTGCGAAGCTCGGAAAGTTAGATGTCCTAATGATTGTACAGACGTTCGCGAAAGATTGCTAAGTGCACAAAAATGTAAAAGTCATTTAGGCTTTTCTCTGGAGCTGTAGACCTAAACCACTCGCCTAATAACCACTAAGCCTCATTGCGTGGGTTATTTTATTCTGCACTTTGTTGTATGGGAAGTAACACATCTCGTTCTCCAATCCCGCCCACATTTTACAAAGCGATTTCTTTGGACAATGCAAATTAATTTAACAACATCAGCTCCGTGTGCCGAGAAATATAGTATGTGCAATGTTTCCAATAGGCAATATATGTCCATTTAGCAAATTTGAAGGCTGAGCAAAGAAAAGTGTCCTGCCTTCAACTTTATTTTGTCCTCCTAACCTTAAGCACAACTAGCATTTCGAGGATGGCAGACATCTTGTTAAAGCACCTGAGAGAACCTTTAGTTCACGTGTTATCCGTCGACTTCGAAGGAGATCCAACTCCGTCTGCGGTGAGCCACAGATCTTTTACGAGAATAGAGACTTAAAAAATTGTTTATTTATCTAAACCGCGTAAAAATATAGAAGACTGGAGTGAGTTATTAACAAATGGAGTTTGCGATTGACAGTCCAACGAAATTGATTTGTGTTCAAGGAAAAGCTTTCATAAAATCTCTTGGCCAACGATTTTTTTCTCGAGATCTCTCTATAACATAAAAAAAATAGTCAAGTAAGGGAACTCTACTAAAACATAGAAGCACCGCATTAAAAACGCGACTTCTGATCACCCAAGGTTAAATAATGTATTCAAACAACAACTACAAATATTTTATGGCGGTCTAAACCAAGAAAGTGATAGCATTTGTAGAGCACTGTCACAAGTCAATGTCCCATAAATTTTCATTTTCAACACAGATTTACCCTTACCGCAATAGAAAAACAAAATTTACATAAAACACTTAAACTCTTTAATTGATTTCAATGAGCTCAAAGACCCGACCCCAACGTTGTTTCTACTAAAATTTTTTTTTTTGTTAAAGAAAATCTCAAAACCTACGCGACATCTATAATCTAGTAGTGCTACAGAGATAGCGTATTTTTCTTTTTTGTCTTCCCACTCGTCATTCGCTACGCAGTTTGCCTGTCGTTTAATTTAATTTTAAGCCCCCGATCCGCGATGATGCATTGCATGAAAATGTTCCTCGTTGAGCAATGTCTCAGATGTAAGAAGTCATTGGGGATAGTGATGGAAATAAATAAATAAATAAAAGTTGTACCTTTAATTACTGTATTGCATGTTTGAGCTAATTATTACAAAAAATGTTTAATGACTATAGATAATTTATAGAGAGATGTTATTGAAATGTGGTGTAGAGTGGTGGGGAACAAACCCCGTTCTGACGATTAGATTTCTATTTGACTCCAATTTGGTATATTTGATTTATTTCTTCATTCATTAGGAAGGTCGCCTTTTTTTTAGATTTATAAACAAATTTTCCAATTTTCTCGCGGGATGTACCTTCCTGGGCGTAGGCAATCGCAACAAAGAAAAGATAGCTTAAATCGGGCGATCCGTTCTCTTATTTCTTTCCAAATGCTGCAAAAAAATGTTCCATAAATTTTTTCCCAAGGAACTATACATTTATTAGTAACTACTACATAAATAAAGGGATTATTGAATATATTTACCAAGAGCATGTAAGAGAAATGCAGGTTTTAGTGAAAACGTTTGGAAATTATTTGAAATCACCACCGAAACTCTGAGAAGGTTGTCGCAACTTTAAAAGCGCTTATTTAAATTTTGGGTCGTTATAATAGTCCCATAAGAAAGTCCTTAGATAAACTCGAGTCAACGAATTCATTATTGAATGTTGCTGTGCCCAGTGAGACAACGAACCGGTTAAAGTACGAAAAATGTCGCATCCGTAAGTTCTTTAGTTCAAAATGAGCAAAATCCGTCGATTCCACGCAGAAATTAAGAATCTCTTAGTCGACGTTGTGGTGAATTTTACTTAAAAATCTTGGCCTAGACCCTAGACATGGTCAAAATAACTCAAAAACTAAACCCCGTGGATCATTTGAAGCCGCAATCTTCCCCGATCGGGCTCTGCAGAAGCTTAAAGATAGTCCTGGATTTTATTGACAAATAATCTTCGGCAACGAAGCTAATTTTTGGTTTTATTGCTTTGTCCTTATCATGCTTTATTGGGCTATTTTAAGCCATAGTAGATAGAGTTCTTGACCAATTTAATGTTTATATATAATTTTTGGAAATGGTTTTTCCGTCGGCTATTTTCCAAAAATTATTTTAAGCCATAGTCGGATGTACTTGACATCAATTATATGTGGTTTCTACAAGATGTTGCCTATGACAGACACCTGGTCAAACAATTGAAAGGCAAGTTGGGTATTCGTGAAATTTCGAGATATGTTTAGCGTGAGTAGACACCTCGTTCTTCCGTTGAATTTGTTTTTATGGAGTTATTGTATGTTAAGTCGTTGGCTTTTTTTGAGCAAGCCTGTGTCTGAAAGAGTAATTTCCACAGAATTGATCGCTGCAAACGTGTCCGCGTAATCATACGATCGAAAAGTAATTTTATACTCAATATGAGCACGTGTACTACACCTAGAAATAAATTTTAGACCAATATCTTCATTATGTATTCGGTGTTTTATTTGAATACAAAATTGTCATTTCCTTACCGACAGGGTCTTAAATTTATATCCAAGACGGGTAAGAAAGTCACAATACCAAAAAAGCCTTCAGGGCAATAAGGCTCACCTTCATTATCTTAAAAACATTCGAGGGACGTATATTGCAAACTATATACGTTAAACCTCATTAGACTGAAGGACAATGTGTTATCGGGTCTAAAGAAATAGTACTCTGGTCTAGGACAGGTCAACCCAGGAAAAAAAAATAAAGAGTATACACTCTTGTTGCGGTTTGAGACATTTACTGACCTTCAACAATAAGTTTGACCTTTTTCGACATCTGGTTAACTCAATTCAGAGTAACTTGCTCCAAAACAGCCTGAATGTATGCAAGCATTTGTGATATAAACTGGTTAATCTAGTGAATAGATTAGTGAAAATTGTTGTAAGAGCTTTGAGCTTCCGATGTGTACTGATGATGTCTTTGAAAAGAGGTTCTTCCAGCTCTGTGTAGCAGTACTGCAGCTAACTTGGTGTCATTACACTGCCCAACTGCAAAAAAATAACTTTGCAGGGGCCACGTTGCAGGCGAGCTAATGAGCGTGCATAGCTTAATTATACGTAAATGTCGGGAAGGCTTGCCAAACCACAGGCTTTTTCATAAAAAGGTTTCTATAGCGTGATAGTCATGAATCCCCAGACCGTTTCAATAGATCAACATGGATCCAAGTGTGGCGGGATCCACGTTTCCAACCCACTTTCCTAACCTAACCCAATTTAAATTCATCGAATCCTCAGAATGGTTTGTATGTGGCAGCACAGCAACCTCTTCCCCTAACTTAAAATATGGTACGAAGCCTAACCAAACCATGGTGCCACCTGCCTGTAAGTCAAAAAATCATATTTTTTTTTTACATTTCAAGCAGAATATTTATGTTAATTTAAAATACTGCCTGCCGCGCAAAAACACTTGAAAACACTTTCAACATTATTTCTTTACAGCGCAGCACCTACAGCGCCTAATTGGGCCCGCCAGAACAATCAGTTTTAGATTCTACAAGATAATTATCTACCACAGACACAAAAAGTTCCCTTTCGTCTCTAAAGACGGTTCAATTAAATGTGAGCAGCTCGTTATACTCTCTTCGGCCAAGCACACTTATCCGCAATAAGGTTAATGGGATTATAATTTAAATTTACCATTCTGTCCGTCCGTCTGTCTTCAGCTTCTTTAAGAGCCCTCAATATCCAGAAATGTGCAGATTAATGTTCACAATACGAGTCATTAGAGTTATCCGATTTCACATTTGTGGGCGTGAGGGTGCACCTTGTAAGTCCACCAGGTCCACATAGATCCATTTCATTTCCAAAGTGGCTTAAGTTCGAAAATCTGTTTCAGAAATTAACTTTCACTAACGGAATCGCAGCCACTGTCAATAAAGCAGTTTAAAAAGCATGTCACAGCTGATTGGTTTCTCATCTGTCACACTGTTGGGGAAACACCATTAATATTTGACTACGCTCAACATGACAGGGAATTTGTACACAATTTTACAGAAAACTTTCAATAGCATACCGTGCGACTTAAGTCTCTCATTACTCGCGACTCTTTTCAGGTTTATGTCATTGAACTTGTTGGCTGGAAGGTCGAATTTTCATTACCAACTCGTATAACTTTGGAAATAAACTATGACTACTTGACTTTGGTCCGCTTCCCAAGCCAAATGGAAACAATTTGGTATACGTAACGTATATGTGTATAAATTTCCATTCCGCCCTATAATACCGAAATAAGAGTCGAATAAAACTCGCATTTAATTCCCTGGGGTTGCTGTTTATTTTGTTCTTTTGTTTTTGTGCGGATTTTCAGGTAAATCCAACGAGTTCTTGGGTCTAATTCATATTCATGGAGCGTGTTGGCCCTGTGACTCGTACTGTACGAGTTAACGTAACTTCATTTCGGATGCTCATGGGGGGAAAAGGTTTTTGTTTAACGGTTCTATACCTGTTTCACGTTGGTATGGCACAACAATAGCCTAGTGGCAGATGTACCTATAAGCTTATTTCAATTTGTTACACTGGTGTGACCTCTGTAATTGGGCAGAGTGTGGAAAACTTAGGGACTTTGTAGTGCAACTTACCCAAATTGCTTACGTAGGTGTCCCATTATTGTTCTATGAAAGTATTCCATGCAGAGCGGTGAAGAGGAATACATGTTGCCATGTATAGCATAATCTTGAAGTGGTGGGAATTTTCTATATACCTTTCGGCAGAGGGAGGAAATGAGTTTGAAAAATCACTAAACGAATCGTTAGATGTATGCATCCGAATATGTGACATGTGTGAGAAGTTCAGAAATTCAGGGGGCTTACTAAACAGTACTCACTCAGAGCACTTAAGCTGACTATCAAGTCCGTGAGACGACTATATCTAACAACCAGAAATTACGGCCCGGGGAAGCGTTCTAGCGTTTCCACCTGCATTTAGATATGAAGAACGCCACCACCAGAAAGCATCAAATCGAAAATTCGAGCTTCGACCTATTTGAAAGCAACCACAGAACAGGGTCAGATAGGTGTCCACTTTCAGCTTACAAAACATTTTCAACTGCGCTAAGCCCTTTTAAGGATGTCCTTAAAGAGAAGAAGCTTCGTCGAGCTACAACCTGCCATAGTCATGCAGGAACTAAGGGATGAGAAAATAAAAATCAGCCAAAGTCTGCAAACATGTTGGAAAATTCGCGTTGTAGATCTGTTGCCTCACATTAAAAAAGGTTTTCCGAGTTTGAAGACAAATTGGAGACCCAAAGAGCACCTGGAACTGCATCCCCATATTGGCCTTAAGGTCAGCCATTGCAATCCATGGATAACGCGACAAACAAATATTTTCACAGACGTCGTCTGAAAATTTCCCATACCAAGAGCAACAAAAATAATTCTCGACAAGACCATTAAGCGTGCAGATTCTTTGCGCATGTTGGACTGTATTTTAAAAATCCTCGAGTGCTTAATCAGCATTAGGCTGTAGATTGCGATTAATTAAGCAGCAGAGCTTGCAAGCGGACAATATGGATTTCGGAAAGTACGCTCATTAATCTACTGCATCGATGAAACCATGAGAATCGCAAGAAACCCAGGAAGGAAGGGCTCAAAGAAATAATGCGCCAGCGAACTGGACAAAGATCCTACCGGACACCCGCTGCCAATAGAAAAAAATTCTTGCGGGGTCAAGTCTCGATCTTGTTGGCCAATTCCCGTCACCTCTGCGGGAGATAACCATACCCTCAAATTGATTATGCGCATTACCCATCGTTGCGTCTGCTGCGTGCCACGTAGTCCCGTCCGGCTGGAACCGCATATCGTCTACTTTAACCGATTTCTTTTGGTCCAAATTGAATCGTGATGGCCTCACCAACCTCATTAAAAAAAAAAATAGTACGGACCAATAACGCTGCGCGCCGGCCCGAAATCCGCACCATACATTAACTTTTTGTGGATGCATTTGCACCTGGTGAGCCTCATGTATGGGTTGGCATCGTCCTATATACGGCATTTTTGAGTGTTTATATAACCATTCATCGCTAGAGATGAATAGTAGAATAGAATAGTAGAATAGAGTAGTCTATCATCTCGCTAGAGATGATTTTTCGGCCAAAATTGGGTCCTCTTTTAAACGCTCCGAAGCACCAGTCAGCGAACATATGGTAATGGCGTTGTCTATCGTTATTAGCTTTGGGCTCCTGGATCAGCTGGATCTTGTACGGGGGTAGGCCCAAATCCCGTACCAAAATTCGACAAGTTAATGTCTGCGAAATTCCGACTTCTTTGGCCCGGCGATGAATTAACTGCCTCGGGTTCTCTTAGGTATTGTTGATTGATTGCTTACCGAACCTCTTGTCTCGAATTTGGACACCAAATGTTAGAGAGTCGACTTCGAAGGGCCACGGTGTCTGCCGTAAAATGAACGCATCGCACTGACGAACACTCATTTGAATAATAAGCAAAATCATTTATATTTTCCGGGGATCAAACCGTGGATATTATCAGCGGAAGCAATGCAGTCAAAGACGCAAAAATTATGCCTCTGTTCTTTATAGGTCCAAAAGTAGTCCTTACAAAAAACAAATTTGAGCACAAATAACCGATGCCCTATAGCGAGTGCACGAGAAAACATACCCCGGATTATAAGGAGCAAGAGACCTAACACCTGACATATAAACCAACGCAACGGTTGAACACCATAAGGTTAACAGAAGGTATATTACGGAAAAGACAAGTTGGCAACTCTGACGTGCTAGGTTTCACCAGGCGACAACCAAACCGTAACACAAACAAATTTAAAAAGAAAGTTTAAAAATGCTGGCATCTCGGTTCGGTGCGTCGCGTTAAAGTCTGATCTGCTGGCCATCCCTGAACATGACCGACACGCCTTAAGACCTTAACCACAATTTGTAAAAATTTCCACAGTGAAATGTTTAAGAGCGCCAACTAAACGTCTTTGTTATCATTAGCAGTAAATAAAAAAATAAACACCTTTACGAACAAATTGATTTGGTCGATTCAAATTAGGAGCCTATTAGTTCTATTTTTGGATGTAACTAATTAATATTCAATCCACAGATACGGCAGCGGGTAAACAAAGATACATTCCGGTTAGGCGAGCTTCAATTTTATTTCTAACCTTGGATACACTGCATTATTGCTAATTTCGCTCCTAATTGATTATAATTCCCTCTATATATGCAAAGTAAATCTATTTTTTAAGCAGAAAACGATCTCTTAGTTCTGTTGAAATTTGTAGTTTCGAATGCTAGTTTTGGCCAGCAAGAAAGAGTCCTCCCCTCGGAGATCACAGGTCATCGACACCACAGCAAAGACGAACATTATGTGCGCACCTACTTTTCTCTATCTCTCTGTGTGCAGCGATAAATATGTTGTCTGCCCAGGAATGTGCAAATTCACAAATTAAAAATCATAAAGACAACGATCAACATACAAATGGGCACAGCACCGAACTCCCCAAACAATGCCCGCATTCAGTTCCACATTCCCATGTGCATAAACCATTTCGCATTAAACAAACTGCAGACTCTTAATATAAATACGCGCGCGAGCGTTCTGAAGCACTTTCGCGGCTGCAGCGGCGGCGGCATGCGGAGCAAACTATAAAAATTAAAACGAAAATAATGGCTGCGATGATATGACAAACAGAGCCGGCACCACATGCCGGTCCAACTGCTGTTTACAAAAATCTTCTTTTTTGCCATCTTGTGCTTTGCTCGCTGTATAGTTGCATGCAGTATCTATTTAACTTGTGTCGCCTCTCTTGGGGTGTGTTTTTTTTTTTTTTTTTGTGAAAGTTCAGAAATAGCATCCCTATCGTATGCGAAGTTTTGTTGCAATTGAGAGTGTGTACTGTCTGCCAAGAATACTGCGCCTTCGTCGGTGTTTCCTGCCCGCAAAACCCTTTTGGCTGCGAGAAAACCCAGTCAGACAGACGGCAAATAAACAGTGAATCCCATTAGCAGCGATCCGTAGTTTGACATCGCGACACTCGAGTTCACAAGAAAAAAAATACCACAAAGTGCAAATTTTTTTACTCGTATAAGTGCCCTTTTCACAGGTGTGGGAACGGGAAGGCAGTTATTTTCAATATAAAAGGACACACGGAAAAGCATTTTATTTAGAAAATGATTTGTGTGCTAGCACATCCCGTTCGTGCAGGCTTTACTCCATTTTTGTAATGAAAGGGGCTGTGGAGCAAGCGAATGCACAATGGAGATATTGCTACCTATAGAGAAGATTGGGCAAATGGACGAGGTTGATGGAACTTTTTAAATACGCATGCAACCAATAAATTTACCCAAGGAGCATCCTAGCTTTTTTGTTAGATTCGATCTATTAAAAGATTCACAGCCTTATTTATAAACCCACCGTAGAGTCTGCTTAACTTTACAAACCCTCTAAAATGCCCTTACGCAGGGAAATGCGATTTATAAAGATTTTTCGAACTTAAGCAACGTTGCTTTAAGGCTGCGTAATTTAAACGCGAAAATTTGCGTTTAGAGCCTGCGTAGAGCCTACGTAAATATGTTTTTGCAGCTAATGTCATTTTTGTTAGTGGTCGAATTGGAAACAATTTCAAAAAGTGAAACTAATTTTTGTTTGTGCAATCATTTCGAATGTGGTATAAATTTGCACCAAACGAATTTCGTCTGCAAATGCAATTATAACATAGAATTTCAGATTTGGTGGTGGTTGATAGATTATTGTAGTTTTTCATTGGTTTCACTCGGGGATCCACTCATTCTGAAATCCAATGGAACAAGAAAACTGCTTCTGAAAGAATCTACAAAAGTATTGATGAAACGCCAAAAAAATAATCTATACGGCTGCTGTCAACTGACTTGTATAAAAAACATATATTACACTTGTGTGACTGCTTCTTGAGTGGATTCTGACTTCAAATCGAGAAGCGAAATTCTCTTCTCAGAATCACCAGAAGAGTATTTTTTGTGCCAATGGAATGGTTTCAGAAGTGAGTTTTTCGATTCCGGACGCTTCTTTTTGTCCAATGGAAAACGACATATGATTGCAGGTAGATATTTCAGCAGTCCCTCCAAAGAAATTTCGGAATCATCCCAGATAATTTGGCTTTTTGTTTGTATTATGTATAATTTTCTTACGAAGCTAATCTGTCAACCACAGCTAAGATCAGTTTCAGTTGCAAAAAGTAATAGATTTCAGTGTTTTCTGTAATAGTTTATCTAAATTCTTACCTATTTAGACACAAACCTCGATTAGTAAAGTTACCTCGGAAAAATGTTTATAAATCACAATTTCAGGAAAGCCACGTAGAGGCTGCGTAAATTCTTACGCGATGTTTAACTAAACAACATCATAGAGGCGTCGTAAGAGAAACTAATAAATACGGCTGTCACAGTGCAGACTTTATTTTGATGTTTCAAAGCAATTTCTGGAAGAAAAAAAATGGTTTCAAGCTTCGTGATTAAGATCTAGATTGCTTGCAATTTAGCGGGGCTTAAAAGCAACCCATTTTATACTGCCCAAGCTTTCGTCTGTTCGGCGAAAAACATACAACCGGCTATCCGAAATGATAACATAGACTCGGACCTCTATACTTATCTCGGGAGACAATAGTACGGAAAAAGTTCAAAGTCGGCCCATCCAACCTGCAGAGGCATTGGCAAAAATGTTTCCCAATTTGAATATGCTACGGAGCATAGACGTCATTTGTTCCTTTTTATCGGTTAAAAATGAATAGGTGTAGGTAAAAACGATTCGCGGGCGTTGTTGGTTCTCTGTAAGAAGTAAGTGATTGGTTGAGCAGCCTTTCAGGATTGACAAGACTATGGAAGCGGAACAGTGTTGCCAGATGAAAAATCTAAAAATCTTATTTTCCGAAATTAAAAATCTTTTTTTCAAGATATTTTCAAAATAGAAAAACAACGAAATATAAAATAAAATTTTGAAGTACTTAAAACAAACTGTTATACATATCTTTTTAGACAAAATTGCAGTAATGTAATTTTTTTTTAATTTTGGAAAATATTTGAAATAAAATGACTCAGAACTTCATTGCTTATATTAGAATCATAGCAACTTACTCCATTAAAGAGCAACAAATCCTTTGTAAAGATTAATCTTTCAACTGTTTCAGTACTCAAACGATTACGAATTTTGCTTTTATTTAAATTTTCTGCAGAGCGAAGGAATGTGAAAGCGACTATACATATATTGAAAATAAAATCTTTAAAAATTGGATATGCGAAGTTTCCATTGGCTGTTTCTACTATCATGTTTTTCTAAAAACATATTACATCGGTTATTTTATCAAATTCGTTGAAATTTATGTTTCTTTAGAGTTGATGGAAACGTTAGTAAAACAGAAATTGTACATGGGCTCTGTTGGACTCATATTACTCATAATTATGGAGTTTATAGAAAACTGTTTTCTCCAATAGAAAAGGTTGTTTCAATGTAAAAAAAATCGAAAATTCTTGATATCAAATATCTTGAAATTTGATGAATTTGAGGTAAAAAGTCTTGAACCTATTTTGGAGCTCAAAAATCTTGAAAAAAAAGATATATCTTGTAATCTGGCATCGCTGAGCGGAAAGACTGCATATATTTAGACAACTTTAGGCTGTTTTTTTTTATATTCAAAATTTCGAATTGTTTGTAAATAAAAAAGACCTCGCAAAGTAGGTAAACGACCTCTTGCAAATTGGGAACTATATACCTACTACCCATAAAATCAGTATCTGTACTGGTAAATGTTTAAAGAGGGTAACCATTTCCTCTGTTTTCTAGAAAGCAGGAAATAAAAATGTATCGATAACTCTAAGTATGTAGCTGGTGAACGGTTGTTTGAAAACGGAAATCAATTCTTTCACATTTCACCCGTTCAAGGACGAAAGACCCCAACACCATTGCTCTTCAAACGTGTTTGTGTACACTGGTTACGCCCTCGAGGTGTCGCATTACAACTGCGCACATTTATTTACATGAGGTCAAATTAAATATTTAAAACTATTATTCAGCCAGCATCGAACTATAAAAATAAATATTTACACCACTCAATCGATGCACTCGTAAGATTCCAGCCCCCAAAATTCGTTGCAAATTATTCGTTCTCTTATATACATATAACATGATGATGTAGTGCTGCACTACCACCAATGAGAAACGTAAACAAAAGAACATTTCAAAAATGATTGCACAGTACAGGCGGCAACAGTATAAATAAATAATAAACCTGAATCCATCCGGCCAGAAAGCAAGAACACCAAACAAAATGGGTAACAATGACTCACGATAGAACATATCTTAAATCGCGGTTGGTGATGACTTAAGCGCTTGCAATAGATACGCAAACATGAACTAAGTTTGTTGATCTTTAATAGCAGAAAGGCGTGGTAACGCACAACTACTTCCTTTTTAGTCTGCGTGTGGAATTTAAAAGCTTCCCATCACCCTCCCACGTCAGACGACGTCTCAGACAAAGAAAAATCCTCCAGCAGCTTATGGCGCATTTGATTTCTACCCCCAGACATCGCCATCCAATATGATGGCTGTCATCTCATTGCCGACAGGCAGGAATTTTTTTTCAAAAATAAAACTATCTCGCGTCTGCCGGAAGGATTATTATCATTGGTGGAATTGTGGGATCTCGTGAAAGCCATTCAACGGAATTAACCAACCTTACAGTCGCATGTTTGACTGAATGGTATTCTTTATAGAATGCAGACTGAATGGAAGGAATTCAATGGCAAACAAAAAATAAGAAAAAAAAATCAACGCATAGCACAGTGACGTGCATTTTATGAGCAAAACCACCAGGAGTTAAGGTTTTCTTCTGGATATTAGAGAAGCAAGAAAATGCATTATGAATATGAGTAATGTTCCCTGGATTAAGTGTACGGATATCTGTCCTTTGACAGAGAAGGTGGGAATTTATATACCAGAGATAGCACATACCACTTCCGCAAAGCCTTGAGCGTTAAAACTTTATCAAATCATACCTGAAAAAGGAAAAAAAAAACATTAGTCATGACTCATGAGCTATTTTGAATATTAAATTTTAATTAAATAAATTAAAAAGAAATTTGTTGGGCTTGACAATTTAATTTCGCATTCACAAAAGACCGGAACTACATTAGGCTACCAAGCTAACCGAAGTGGTTATTGTGTTTGGGACTAGCGAGCGAGAAGTGCAAGGTTTAGCCCCCAGAGAAACACATATTTTAGTTTTGAGGTTTTCCTGTTGTTGCACTGCGACATCTCTCGCGAATATAACTGCCATCTCAATTCAACCTTTCGTAATAGATTTAAGAGTCTCCTTTCAATTAAAACCAACTTATACACTTACTTGACTTAAAAGCTATTGACGGGATCGAAGCGAGCCAGTTAAAAAAAAATCATTATATTAATACGTTAACACAAAAGTTTCGGTACACTTTTTAAGTATTTATTATGAAATGAGGAGAATGAAACTTATGTTATTTGAAAGGTACTGTGCCATACAAAAAATCGTGGGTATTTGCCGCCATTAAGGATGGTAAAATTAAGTTATGAATTCCCCATATAAAACAAGTAATTGAAAGGATTTTGGTGACAATCAATTTTTCGCCGCCATATTACCATAGCAACGTATTCAAATATAAGCCACCTTAGATTAGAACCTGTTTCCGATGGAGCAGCTCATTTACGTATTTTTTCGATATCTAGATGTCGCTCTTTTCGTTAGTAAAAAAAAAATACATACAATAATAACGAAAATTATTGTGGAACGTTTTTTAGTATTACGTTCTTATAAAAGGTATGGTCGATTTTCGACCACAAGCAATACTAGTAAGAATAATTGGCGCAACAGGTCCTAGGCCTAGATTCTCAAAGCATTCGTTTTGTTGTTAAGGTTTTTAAATTTTTGGGATGAATAGACGGATTTACAATTTTATGCCGGGTTGAAACGACTAATTGAAAAGCTCTTCCATGACTGTTCTACTCTCGGATGTTTGTCAGACGTTCGCAATAATAGCTTTCTGTAACAAGGTTCGCGAATTCCTGAGTATGTAAGACATTCATATAAAGAGTTTTTTTTAGAGGTACAGAACTTTAAGTTGGCAACACTATTTTAACTGGCGGCCATTTTGTCAGCTGTCAAGTGATTTAATTTTAGTTTGGTTTGGCATTTTGACATTAATCGACTGACGCCTGAACAGCGCTTCCAAATTGTGCAAATTTATTTTGAAAATCATGGTTCCGTCCGAAATACGTATCGCGCACTACGTCAATATACGGTCAATATAATCGTTCATCAGAGCAATTAATTCGATTAACTATGAAACGTTTTCGCACCACGTTTACTCTAAATGATAATAAGCATCCACAGAGACGTCGTACAGTGCGTACATAAGAAGTCATTGCTGCTGCAGAGCGTAGCGTAGAGGAAGACCCGAATCAGTCTATCCGCCATCGTGAACAGGAATTGGATATGTTTCCATCCACTTTATGGAGGATTATACTGACTTTTTCGTTCATCAATTGAACAACCATGATGTGCAGGAGCTGTGGTTTCAACAAATAAATAAATAAATAAACACAGCTCTTGCCACAATTGATTTATTGAAGAACGTTTGGTAACCGCACAGTTTCACGTTGCGGACCCGTGAATTGGCCTCCAAGATCGTGCGATTTAACGCCGCTTGATTATTTTCAGTGGGGATGTGTGAAGTCGCTAGTCTACGCCGATAAGCCCGAAACGATTGACCACTTGGAGGACAACATTCGCCGCGTTATTGCCGATATACGACCACAAATGTTGGAAAAAGTCATCGAAAATTGGACCTCCAGATAAGACTACGTCTGATCCAGCCGTGGCGGTCATATGCCAAAAAATAGGTTCAGCAGTTTGAAGAGACCAGTTCAACAATGGATAAAGTCCAGAAACTACTGTAAACCTGAAAAGTGTAAAACAGTTCGCGTTATATATGGAAAACTTGATACTGCCTAAACTGCACAACTTTCCTGACGGCTATATACAAAAAAAACATGGTTCCCGCACGACGGAGCAACGTCACACACTTACAGCAAATCGTTGTCAAGAGTTCAAGAAATGTTCCCATAAAAATTTATCTCGAGGAAAGGTGTCTTACTTTGCCCTCAACGCAGTCCGGTTTTCATACCTATGGATTTTTTAATAGCCTGTTGGCTCTGAAGACTGAAGTAAACTACTATATAAAAATAGGGAAAGTATGAATTCAACTAAGTCGATAAATGCTCTTGCGGGGTACAACTCCCAAATACACTCTCTTAGCAAATTAGGCCCAAGGATAGATTTTCAAAACAAAGAGCCCTGTACAAGAAATTACCAGGTACATCCCCGGTTTTTAAAAGCATATCGGTCTCGGGTATCGAAGCTGGTCTTCACTGATCAAATTTGAATGTCTTAATACCAATGGAGGGAAAACGCCTTACGTGTTTTAGACAGAGTTTTTAGCAATAATACTGTCAAACCATTTTTACAACCTTACTATTAGAGGCTTTAAATACTCGAAACCATATATTAGCAGACAGTCAAGCGCTGGTATAAATGCTTAAATCTCTTTTTGGATTCATTCAAAATCAGTCTTGCAACGCTTTAATTAACCAGAAACATTAAGTTTCAGAAACATTACAAAAATGAGATTTTAAAGATATAGTGAAAGAGTAGAAGTGTTTTTTTAAACCATATTCACAGAGGTCCTAAACCTTCTTCAGTTTTCAAAAATTGACAATAAATTCAATCTTAAAAAGTGGGAAAATGCACCTCATATTTAGAGAACACTCAGGGTAAGCTAAGCGAGCCACTAAGTCCTTCAACAACAATGCAAAGAAACATTAAATTTAAGCAAGGGTGCTACAAAAAATGAATAAGGAGGATAGCTTAAGAATCACCAGTTTGAAATATAGCCTGAACAAAATGAACTCTGCATCATTGGGACAACTGGTTCCAGAAAAAATGTAAAAGTCATCCCATTAATATCTTTATTTTTATCTGCAATGCCCTCGATTTTTGCAGCATGTCCAAATCTTGTGTAACTTACTGCGTATGGTACTAAATTATTATTTTTAGATTCAGGCTAAACTTTTCAAAGAAATTTTCTGTACAAAATTAGAAAGAAATCAATAAATTATTATAACTTAACTTATTTCGCTCTATAGTTTATGGGGGAACCGAAGCCTCAACTAACAAGCTATCTCCTTCCAGTTGTGCACTCCACTCTAAGTCTGAGGGCTGAGTCTACTTGTGGGCGAGGTCTTCATCTACTGTTGTTCCTCCGGAGTAAACTAGAAGGTTTTGCAGATCAGAAAACTTGTGTTCAATCGCTCTAAATGTCCTAGTCATTTTATACGATTGACAGCTTCTATATAGTTCGTCGTTAAATCTTCACCTTAAAAGCCCGTCAAAGCTTATGGGACCAACTATTTTACGAAGAATCTTTCTCTTTTTTTTTAAGTAGGAGCCGTACGCTGTATCTCGTTCCGAAAGTACAATTTTTCAAAAACGAACGTGCGATTTCACATTCAACGGTTTGTTCTGCCTAACAGATGAGTTGGGGTTCACTTCGCCTTTGAAAGGTCTGCATCAGAAGTGTTTTTTCTCATATTCTTAAATTTGACTACGGGTACTGCATGAAAAGTATGTAAATGTAGCTTAAAATTATGACAACCAGACCATTCTTTTGCAATTCAACATACGGCTTAAAACCAAGACATAAAATATAGCTGAACTAGAGACACTCATTTTGTCATTAATATCACCAACAGGAAACTTTGTCACCATGATATCGCGTTCATATTATTAGCCCCACCCATCCGCCATCCCAAGATGCGCATGACCATTTCCACAAACTGTTAACAGCCCTGCGTATACCTTCGTAAATCACACTCATCACCTTCCTCCTGCCCTGAGCTGTCACTATTTCATACCAAATTAAGTAATTGATTCCTGTTGGATAGCTATCACTAATACAACACAAAAGAACATCCACCAACCAACAAGCCGTCAACACAAATCACAATAACCTGCCTATCCGACAGCACAACAACAAAAAAAAACCTGAAATTACATCACTCCCATTCTTCACATTCTAAAGAGGTACACACGACGAAAGATGAAAGCCTCAACGCCCGACTGAGCACAAACACAAAGTAATTTCGTTTTTAATCGCCAAAAGTGTGCAGTTGTGTATCCAAACAAAAATAAATAACTCGTATACACAATTATGACAAAAGTTCATTATCCTTCGGCTGATGCTCTTGCGGCGACTGCCACTGCTTCCGACCAAGGCAGCTCCAACAGCACATTCATGGAATGTCTGCATCCTGCCGCTATACTGATGGGTGGTTTCGTTATAACGTCGTTATTACAAGTGTGTGAGTAGAGAGAGGGAGGTGGGCCATACATATGGGGCGGCAGCGGCGTAGGCTTACACATGAGTAAATTGTTTGCGAAATTATAACTCAGCTGATTTTTCTTCATCATCGTCGTCATCAACATCGACTTCATTACCATTATCATTAGCATCGTCGTCGACGGCATCGTACCCGTGCGTCGTCGTCGTCGTCTCTAGACGAGATGGATAATAAAATTGCGGTCTCTTACACTCTTTTGTTCTTTGTTATTGTCGTCGTTCGTTTTTGCGAGGCTAATTCGTTCATTCCTCCGTCTTTGACGGTATTAGGCTTGAGGCTTTGTTTCTGCTCTAAGAGTTTGTTCTTAACCGAAACCGAGTTAATTTAGTGGAAGAAATAAAAAAGGAGGAAAACTTGCTCTTCTTTGTGACGATTTGAGTGGAGTCGTTGACTGCTGCCATTCAATCAACTATGTTGGAGCGATTAAACAAGTGTGAAGGCATAGCACATCTATGACTTTTGACAGTGAGTGCTCTAAATTTTTGTCTGGCGCCCAAGTGAATAGCAAGTAATAATGAGTGTGACTTGAGAGATGCGTGTACGCGACGCACATGAGTACATATTTGAACAATTAAGTCAAATAGACGCAAGAGCGCTTCGCTCTATATCTTCGATATATCTTCGTCTGATTATATGGGAGTCTTTTTTTTTGTTAAGCTATGTAAGACCGAGCGTATTGTAAATCAATAAAAATAGAGCAACTGTCCGCCGGATACAGGGCTACAGATTATTCTCTATGAGGGAAGAGGTTCCTAGACCTTTCCTTGGGATAGGTAACATTTCTGCGAATATAATTTAGAAAACTGCAGAAAGAAAAGAGGTATAGAAGTTTTATCAACCTTTAAGTATTGAGACTGGCTTAGAAACAACCTAAAAACGTTCAAAGCTTGTAGGTATACCAGTCTTAACTAGAACAAGCTACGTGTCCTGAACAAGGCACTGCAGATTCAGGGAATCTGACGAAGGTCTCTGTGAAATCCATACAATAAATTCCTTTGGGACACTTACCCACAAGAGGCTCAATTATTTGGGCAAGGACAAAATACTATAGAAGCATGTACCAAACATGGACCCACTGCTTTTGTTCTGTTTTAATAAAATAAATTCAACGAGATGAACTGCTCTAAGTTGGATATTCTTGTCCAGGATAAGTCAAACAATATTCGTAAAAAAATGGTGCTGTGGAAAAAGCAAAATCCAGGCAGAGGGCATACCATCCCTGTTGTTATTGCTACAGGGTGATTGCTCAAATGTCTGTTTTTGGAATAAGCAACACTTTTTCTAGCGACAGCCAATTTGTAAGCTGAATCGGGCTGATTTTCGGTTGCCATTTCACCATAAGTATAACCTTACGATACCCAATCACACCTACTCAAAAAAATTGTTTATATTTCGAACTGGCAGAACTTTCAAGCCAACCAATTTGGCAGCTGGAAAGCTCAATTGTGGTAATTTAAATTTGAAGTGGATCATTATATTAATACTTGAACATCAAAAGTAAGTACACTTTTTAAGTATTTAGTAGAAAAAAAAGCAGAGTGAAACTTATATCATTCGAAAGGTACTGTGCCATAGATGTGCACAAATTGTAGGTATATGTCGCCGTTAAGGCTGTTAAAATAAAGTTAACAATTCCCTATACAAAATGCTTATCCGTTAAATGAAAGCATTTTGCTGACATTCAATTTGTCGCCGCCTTATTGCCATAGTAACGTATTCAAATGTAGGTACCTTAGATTAGAACCAATTTTTGATGGAATGCGAATTGCCTTCCCCTAAAAGTAAGCAACAGTGGGTACGTATAATTTTAATTTAGGGGCATATATCTGCAAGGTGTTGACAACCACTATGTTACTATGGAAAGTATTTTTCGACAAATATTTTGCTCAAAATTTTTGTAACAGTGATGTATTAAATTTAAAAAAAAATTCACGAGTAAAACTTATTTTCGAAGGGACGCACTTTTTCGTTATTTAGATGTTTTTCGTTTATAAAAAAAAAACAGTGCACTCCGGGAGTGCCGACAGAAGTGAAAACTTGAACAACTATACGTGTATTTTTTGAATCGTCAGGCAATATTTTGTTATGCAGGAAATACTTTTAAATGAAGTGTTTTCTAGTTCATTATTATAAACTACTACTACAAAAACTATACTACCTACAATTTTCATTTTCGTTTAATGCGCTATTGTATACATGAAAAATAAAGCTACTAGCTAATATCCGCGACTTCATCTGCGTAGAATTAGTACTTCGAGTAACTCATAAAAATATTTATATCAATCGGGTCTAAAATTTTCAATATTAGGACAACTGTCAACAAAACTATTTTGAAATAACATAACAGCGCTTCTTACTATCCGATTTCCCCACAAAATTTTGAAAATTCCTTCTTAGATTCCTATGACTGTAACTCCCTTCCATAAACTAACTATTAAATTTAAAAGTAATTTTTCGCCAAAAACAACAAACGATGGCAACGCGAACACTGGTATCACACACACACTTGTAGGTAAATTCTCTCTAACGTTTATATACAATGGCCCAACGCGCCTCAAGAGTCTTCACGAACACTGGTGTCGGCAACATTGGTTACACAACATTGGTGTCGCGAGTTCAATGGTTTTATCCCATATCAAAAGTGCCCCAACGCGCCTAAAGAAGTTATCACTTCAAAAATATATCGAAATTGTGGTGCGTTTTTGATGTATTATGTAGGACATGCTTATAAAAGGTAGGGCCGATTTTTGACTAGTTCATTTAATTTGTCATTTCATCATGAGATTAGAGTAACGATACACTGTGCCAGCTGCCCGAAAAACTAGACAGAAAAAACACTTCCAGATTACCTTTCAAAACCAGTAATTCTCGCCCGGTTTACCTTAAGTCTTTCAGCGACCATATAAGGCAGAGTACAATGGGTTACGTACTTTTGATTCAGAATCGTCGTCTGATAATCTGCTGTCAACAATCGCGTCAATCTGGACGATGATAGTCGAAATTGTGTTTGAATCGACTGTCCGTGTCCGTGAAAATATAGATTTTCGCGCCTATGGAGTTATAAGGTCCATGAATACAAGCTCCCACACTTGTATACCACTTTAGGCCGCCTTGGCAGTTAGGTGGGTAAGGCGAGTGCTACAACAAGAAAGGCTCAACGTTTAAAGCCCTAAGGCGACGTATAATTGTTTCAAACATTGGACGGACGATTCCTTTAGGCGGACAAACATTTTGTCACCATGGTTGTCAGCCTTCGGCTGTATTCAAATTTTTGTTTTTTTGTTTAGAGACAAACTAAGGCTTTCGTAATGCAATCCCTCGCCTTATGGTTACAGTCTCATCACAATTGACACAGCCTAGGAAGCATCTTAAGACCTTATCGAGAAAATATTGTGATTGACAAATGCACTAAGGTCCACATCCAGAACGTTTCAAGTAACGCCAAATTCGGAAAGGACTTGGTTTTATGATTGGATAGCACAGCTTACCTATGCAAAAACCCCCGAAACTGACTCAGCGTTATTTACATTTCTGCGCGGGGGAAAAGTTGCTGCCACTTAATACGCACAGGGAAACTTGGGGGTCAACTAAATGTATAACTGCGGATGGAACACAGGCATACGTATACCTAAAGTGCCTTGGATGACCGGACGTTCCGGCCAACATACACTCGGTCAAAGTTAAGCTAGCAATTCGTTATCCGGCAGTATAGTCCGGATGAAAGTCAATATTTTAGTCCACACATCAAACACTTGGAAGTCGCTTTCATACGATCTTAGTCCAACAAGGTTTATCGAACGAATATGATTCACCTTACGGTGGCTGACTTTAAAAGGACAATGCACCAATCCACCTGCAAAATGAAATGGGGCATTATCATCGTGTTCGCAAAAGAACTACGCCATAAAGCCGCGATCTTGTCGGCCATTCTTTGTGAATGCTTAAAGTCTTTAGCTAGGTCACTGTAGGCACCAATATCAGTGCGGTTATAGGACAAATTTTCAGAATATGCAAAATTCTAAGGCACTGGCATTCCACGATAAACAAAAAAAAAACATACCACCGCTTTATGGTCATTAAAGTTGCGCATTAGGATAGTTTAAGTGCAGACGAATTATATAAGCTCATGTCATTTTCCAGCATGCCAAACTCGTTCGTCTGTTCCGGGCCCATGTTCTACAACTCATGCGATACGTATCGAAAATTTAGGAACATGTTTTTCAATATATATCGTTTAAGTAATAAATATAGCTGTGTGCTAATTATACAGACCATGGGCCCAGGATGACGAACAAACTCGGTTTAAATGTCACGATGAACAGATATAACTTCTAATTAACCGAATTATTATTCGACTGAACACTGTTTCTTCGGGCAAAGACAAGGAGTCTAAAAGTATATAAGCCCCCTTTTACAGAACTATTGAAAAAGACCCTAATCAAGCGGATAAAAACTATATTTCGGGTGGTGTTCGGTCGAGTTTGGGTCTATGCGAAATGGGTCAGTTCACGTAACTGCGCACATACAAAAATCTCCAAAATGGAACTCAAACCAGTTGTTAACCCGACAGGTAGACTAGTGCCTTATAGATAAAAAAAAAAACATACCTCCCAATAAAAGACAATTAGTCATCATAACCATCAATGTCTGACATGCTGAGCCATCACATCACATTACAATTTGCCAGCAGATTGAATCTCCAAACCACAACCATACTAAGAAACTATAAATGCCAGTAATGGCTAATGGAAATGGTCCCTTGGAAAAATGTTCTTTTCTCGACCCTGATCTCTTTCTCGCCCATTCGGTAGGGGCGATCATCTGTAGGTAACGTTTATTTTTACCTATTCCACCTCATTAACTTTTAGTTCCGCACCAAATGCCAACCCGTGTAATGTATGCTCTCATCCAATTGGTAAACCTTGTGCCTATACTAGACAGAGAGTTCAAAGTTTTATGATATAATCAATATTATTCTTTGACACAACACACACAGTGTAAACAAACAGCGGATACAAAACAGACATTATTTGTGCTAATCACTACACAAAGACGTGCTAAAACCATCGACCCGCGAACAAACTATTCGCAGTAATTAACATATTATACTCGGCATAACAATTTTATTCACAGTATTTGCATGTGTGCAAGAAGAATTGATGTACTCGTACATAGAGTCAGTGTGATGGGTACCGAGAGATATAAACAAATAACAAACCGATATTCAGATACAAACAATAAGTAATTGCGAGAACGCATCGCCGCCATCAATGGTATCTGACAGGTGTGTTCGGTGGCTCGAAGATATTGCATAAATATTTGCATTCTCATTATGCAACTGTCATTGGTGGCAGCTGTGGTTTATGCGTGCGTGCGGTTTGTTTTGCAAGAGACATGCCCAAATTAAATTCTGTTGCATATACTCTGTGACAGTTGGTGTACATTTCAGAAATAAATTAATAAATGGAACTGCCCTCCACGGGATATTTAGTTGTCAAGTTGCTGACCTATTAAAGCGCACCGTAAAATGAGTTTATGGAATGTCTGTCACTTAGAGGGGGAAACAATAGAATTGTTTTATACCCCCTGGCTATATAGTAGGGCATCGTTAGAGGTGTCCGTTGTTTGGAAACTAGAATCGGGAAAGGTCGTATGAGCGTATAATGTTTTTCCTTAAGTCTTTAGTAAAAAAAAAACACTCAAGCAAAAACCTTATACGCCCATACGACCTTTCTCTCTTCTATCAATAATATATAACATTTTTGATGTCAAAGAACTTTTATACAATTGCGCAGTGTTCTTATTCAAAATCTTATCAGAGTTGCGTTGGTTAAAAGCAAGCATACCCAGCAAAAGAGTTGAACACCCAAAGATGCGTACAGTTTTTTCAAGGCAAACTGTTCAAAGTAGTATTCATGCAAGATCTGGCTTGATTTATTTATCGGATACGAGAAAGCCCCTAGACAGATCGAGGGCAGGAATACATTGTCATAATAAAAGTTAGGCAAGGTACATGCGGACAATGAATACAACTCAAATCAAAGAACCTTATCAACACTGTACAGACTGAGCTCATATCTATTTTCTTTAATGCACACGCCCTTTTAAGAGTAGGTTCTATTTTAAACGCGTCATCCCTTAGTACTGCAGATTTATGCTAGTCCCAAATAGGGTGAAAATGGGGTACTACAAGAAAAGACTGATACATTAAATAGTTCTTGCAAAAAAAAAAATGTAAAAAAGTCTGTAGGACACGTTGTTGACAACTACTTTAAAAAAAAATTTAAAGAGACAATGGGCATCACAAAAACTTCAACATGAAGAAAAAAGTAGTAAAAACTGGCGCAGCAGATGACAGCGCAAGCAAAGTTGCAGTGTCAAGGAAGAAGGAGAAGAGAAAATGGAGTAGAGAGCTACCATAAACAATAACATCAACGAGTTTAAAGAAAGAATTGAACGGGAGACTCCAAACCCAAAGGTTATTAAAAACGCTATTTAAAACGTCACGCATTTTGTTACAAACTTTACAATGCGGGTAGAGAAACAAAAGTTGTCAAACATAATGGCAAGTAGATCTTAACAATGTATCCCGATGGCTCGCGTTTAGACATACCACAGCTATAGCCAATGCAGAAGATCAATGGCAACACTGGCAGAAAGCCACCATTAATGCTGCGACTTACCAATTTGCTGAGACTCACTCGACTATCACCACAAAAAAAACCTCGGGTTTAATGAACACTGTCGAATGGCAAAACAAGAGGTGTATAAAGCGATAGATGACTAGAGCTGTTTGAGAGCTCTACGAGCAAAAGAGACGTGCAAAGCATCGGCTCCTTGGAAAAAACTATTTCTACAGACTCTATAACAGTGACAAAGACCAACACGTAGCATTAAATAAAGTAGATGCTATACAAAACTCCCATCCGCCTGGTCGAAACGAAGGCAGACGATTGCAATGTTTAAGCTTAGATCCAAAAACCTGGTAACGACACTTGACGCAAAGCTGAAATGGAACTCGCACGTGCAAATGAAACATAAAGAACTCGATATCAAATATAGAGACATGTATACTGGTTACTGAGAAAACATTTCCAGCTCTGTACCGAGAACAAACTGCTTTTATACAAGCAAGTGCTAAAGCCGGTGTGGACCTAGGGGATACAACTCTGGGGTTGTACCAAGAAAACAAATGCCAATATTTTACAAACTTTTCAAAATAAAGTACTAAGAGAAATTGTCCAAGCACCGTGATATACTAGAAACGACGATATCCACAGGGATCTCGGAATTCCTACAATCGAAGCTGAAACTAGAAGCTTCGCGCGAAAGCATAGAAACCGACTAATCGGGCATATCAACAATACAGTCCGACAAATTTTGGATAAGAGTAATTTATTGCGCCGACTACAAAGAAGGAAAGCTTTCGACTTGGCAAGATAAGGATTAACCGCGTTTAATTGCGGAACATGCAGGATCTTTCAGTGGAAAGTAACCTGTTAAGTGTTTTTATTTCGTGATAGAAAAATTGCTTGATAAGTTTTATCTTAGTTGCAGTATCTAATAATTAAATAATTAAATTAAAGAGGAATTATTTTATAAAATATTTAATAAATGAATATTATTAAATTTATTTTAATAATTAATTTTTGTTGAACTAATTTTTTTTTTTAATTTTAATGGTGTATGAGGAGAAAATACTAAATTTCTATACGATGACATAGATCTAGTCAGAAAATTTGCGCATCGGTCGTCTAAGAGATGACTATAGGGCATGTAGAGCGGATGGGCAAGTGCTCCGGCCTTAGAATTTTCGACTACAACCAAGAGGGGCAACGCAGGAAACACAGACTTCGCTTAAGGTCGTGTGTACATGTGGAAGCACATCTCAACCACTTTGGAGTGCGCAACTAGAGGCAGTAAGATAAGGACCGTGCCAACTGCAGGGGCTTGTTAATGGACGTTCACCCCGAACTGTAGTGCCAACAAAGAATAGCAATGTAGGTAAATTACCTTGAGATATTGAAGGGTAGTAAATAATACATGAATGAATTTGGAAATATATTTTGCTTAACAAATCAGCCCGTATAAATCAAAAGTGCTGGCTTTGCAAATGGCTAACACATGGAAAGCGTTTCAAAGCTCACACCATAGTGTCAAACCCAGATAATGGCACATCACTTATTAGCAAAATCCATTTAATGCCGCACACTAATGCCAGGTGTCCTTTTTGTCCTTTGTCACAATCCGTTTAAAGTCACAACCCTTAAAGTTACATTATTTTATTGACCTTTAAATGTTAGATTATATGGGTTCGACATATGGTTTTTACATGAAACATAAGTATAGAACAGCATTTCAAAAACACGCTATACACAAGTAGAAAAGGCCAGAACCTGGTAATACAACACAAGGTGGGGAAAAAGTTCTTGATAACAAACACATCGGATATATGTAGTAGTAAGTTGGTGTTTTCGAGGTATGAGACGAATCAGATATAAAGAGTGGGAAAAACTACTAAAGTTTTGCATCACAAAGATATTTGTTTTATCACTCAACTTTGAACAGTAGATCACCTAGCAATAGGTAAATAAATTGGTTGAGCGACTAAGTGCGATTTTTTGCTGACAGACTTAATTCAGTTTTCGGAAGATTAAAATCCCTTACAGTTGCAGAAGGGTTCTTTGAGACTGAACTGAATCCAGCAAACTCACTGCAGATATAGACTTGTGGAATGATTGTCAAGATTGCTCTTGTTAAGAGGCCTAGGGCATGAATGTGGAGTAAGTTTGGATCTGAACTTCGAATGATAGACTCAATAGCAATACAGCAGCAGTGGATTCAAACTAACAGCCCAATTCTGGCAAACCTCACTGATACCTCACAAGTCACAAAACAATCACAACGTGAGGTGAAATAGATTTTGTGAGGTTTTCGTATTCTGGCAGCACACTCACAACTTGTGAGGCTCACAAAAACAATCGAAATTGTGATCTCCTATGGAGCAAGTCACAAAATAGAAAACCAGTCAAAAGCGCTCACAAATGACAATATTTGTATATAATGGCATTGTTTTCCTTTTTCCAATCATTTAAGGACCCAAAACCTGACCTTTCACGTTATATTTATTAACTTTTCGGGAAAAATTGATATTTGTATAAAAAAAACTGAGGAATGTGGAAATTTTGATTTGTGACAAATGTCGTTAATATCTTATTTTCTTCGTTTTAAATCATTTCAGTGTCAATATTTCGAATATTTTCTTAATAAATTATTTTTTTTTTATTGAAATAATGGTGTAGATATAATATTTCGTTCCCAGACCCCACAAAATTGAAGTGATAGTAATCTAACCATTATGAGGTGAATTTGTTGTGAGGTTTGTTGTGAGCATTATCGGAGAATACGACAAATGTTATCGAATCACAACAAACTTCACAAGGAATCAACCTCACAGGGCTTGTGACTTGTGAGGCCTCACAACGGCAGAATCGGGCTGTAAAGGGTGTTTTTTTGAGAGGTGTAGAACTTCGAATTGAAATAAAACACAAGAAAATCTTTTTAATGTCCATCAACTTGGCTTTATTGGAAGGATAATTTTATGCTATTAATGTTTAAATATGATTTCGGGCATGTGGCCCCCGCGGCTGGTTCGAATAAAGCCAAGTCTAGAGGTCCAATTTTCAACCACTTTTTCGAGCATTTGGGGCGAGCGAATTCACATATCTCCAAAGAAAATAATCCAATGGTGTCAAATCACACGACCTTGGTGGCCAATTGACAGGTCCATTCCGCGAAATTTTGCGTTCATCGCATGTTTCCTTCAATAAATCGAATGTGACGTGCACTGTGTGGCATGTAGGGCCGTCTTGTTGGAACCACTGATCATTCACATTCATGCCATCCAATTCGGGAACAAAATAGTCGGTTATCATGGCCAATTGCTGTGCACGGTGGCGAATCGATTCATTCGGGCCCTCTTCAGCGGCAATTGTTTCTTCGCTGCTCACTGTTCGACGTCCGGATGCGTATTATCACATAGAGTAAACGTAGTGCGAAAACGATCCATGGTTAACCGAATTAATTGCTCTGATGGACGATTATGTCGACCATAAAATGAACGGAGCTTGCGGTAAACTTCGCGAACTGAACCATTATTTTCGAAATAAATTTGCACGATTTGCAAGCGTTGTTCATTTGTCAACCTGTTCATGATGAAATGGCAAACCAAACTGAACATAAATGACATTAGAGTTGCCAGATTTGACCACAAAACGTCAGTTTTATTTCTATTCGATAAACCAACCTCTAAAAAAAACACCCTTTACAAGCAGCCATTTAAAAGTGACAAACCCTCTTAATCTTAACCGGTTTAGAGTTAGCTAAATTATAAAAGTGATTATTTCCTTATAAAAACCAATATGTATGAGTTGTGATTCAATTAGAAGCTCAACTTTTTGCACTAGTTTTTCAACCGCATAGAGAAGATGTAGTAGTCTTCTGTATAGGAGGATTCAAATTTCATTTTGTGGAATGGTGTTCTAAGCTGCGGAAGACCAGAAGGCACATTTCTTGCCGTAGATCTAATCCCAAATGAGAAGTCAAACACAGCTTTAATGAAACAACGAAGATATAATTTTAAGGGGGCATTTTACTATAGGTTGCTCGATGATCATACTTTATTAGTTCTTAATAAGAGCGTTTAAACTTTGTTATCAACTAAGAAAATTTTGTTTGGTTCTCATTTTCTGGGGTATACATTTTACGTGAACCTCAACCATTTTTGTTACCTATTTTTTTTGGAAATTTATAGACTCGGTTCGGTAGAAAGTCATTTTTGACTACGTATACGTAGTCATTTCTTTTGCCGCAATTGGATGTTGGAACTTTTTAAAAACTCCACTGAAGTTGAAGTGATGGTGGAATGAACTCTCTAAAAACCCGACTCTCAGACATACAGTGCTTATAACATAAAACGAGCTTAAAAAAAACACTCACACTTTGACCATAGTAAGTTATAAAAGATAGATAACAAGAGGCGGAAGTGTTTATTTTAACAGTCCGTCTCTCCTTCTTCCGAAGGGTTGGCTTTAAAAATTATATAAAAGTATCCCACCGCCGACCTATGACTAATTGCAAAAGCATTTTTGTGTCGCATGCCAACTACACCTACAACATTAAGGCTGATATACTATATGAAATAGAGCGGCTTCTTATCGGTGTTTTATACGTGAAGCAAATTGGAACTCATCACTGCTTATTGGCCTTTTAACTCAAATAAATAGGGTGCAGCTAAATCCATTACCGACTTACTCTAGTCCCCCTTTTACTGTTTTTTTTTTCGTTTTTGTATCTTCCCACTGCAACATGAGCGCACGTGAAACAAATGCGCATTCCTCTGCTATGTGATTTTTCACCCCTGTTGATTTTTAAAGCCGTTGTAGAGCTTCATTTCGTCGAATAATCACTGTCGGCCGACAGCAATTCGAAATGATCATTCTACTGTGGAGGAAAGTATTGAATTTCATTACAAATTATGTATGTGTATGAGGAACTGCCTATGCAGTGGAACTGATTAATTGTTTTTCTATCTTCGCTCAAGAAAATTGCATTACTAATTGTTTGCTTCTTAGCGCTACACACACGTAGACGAAACGTCTGTCCAGATATCCACACATACGTGTATACACTCACGTGCGACCCACTTACGAGATATTTGGATAGCAATTAGCGATTGTTGGTCGCAAAGTTTCCTCGCCAGGAGAAGAGAGTCCACTGAAAGTTTGCTAAATGTTTGGTAAAACCAATTTCTAAGTGGTGTGTCTGCTTGAAATCCATACCCTCATTATCGATTACGCCTGCAGGCGGTAATTGGGGAAGCTTAATCAAAAAAAAGTGTGAGAGAGAGAGAGAGAGACAACAGGAGAACGTAATTTTGGTAGCTCATAGCTCATTCGGAAATTCGCTTATCGGCTGTCGTGCACAGAACAAAGCGCCGCATTAAGTTTGATTTGAATTTAATCGGTTTTTAGGCTTTTGTCATTGCACGCAGAATGAATGAATACCAATTGCCAATGATACCTAGGGGTGGCGGGAACAGAATTTCTTTGTATATTGAAAACTAATTGAGTGGTAATTGAAGTTGTTTGCAGTTTGTATAAGAAAAAAAATAAATCTGCAGCTACCCCTAAGTTGTTTGCGTTTATCACTCGCCTATTCTTTCATGTATTTCGCAGTTATCGTGATTTGGAACCATGTATAGTCACGAGGGTTTGACGCTTGCGATAGAAAAGGTGACAGTCGGTAAGAAAGGGAAGTACAAGTTTTGAGCACCTTTATAATCAAAGTGTCACCAACTCGTCACAAACTATCGTTGAAAGACGACAACATAACAAATTGTAAATGTACGCAGTGGAAAGGAACATCAATACAAAGATAGGTAGCATTGACTATAAAGAGAAACTACCTAAAGAACCACACCACAAGGAGGAGATTTCTTACTTACTTTACTTAACGATATACCAATGTAATTTCGAAGCAAGAGAGTTACAAAAATAAGGTACTTACACAGAAGGAGTAAGCGTCCGCTAGGACACTTAACATGTGGATAAAACATTGTAAAAGTCCTCAGCTATTAAGCGAATTTCGCTTATGGTAGCGGAGTGTTGTTAACTTATTTTCTTACCTTGGGTTCTCTACCTGTATGTCTCTCCATTTAGAGCGGTCTTAAGCCAACTTCTTTCAGTTGTTTGAAGTGCCGATTCTATTTGCGTGCGCTACTTAAGTCCTGTACTGCTTTTGACAGCACAACTAGAACATCAGATATCAATGTGAAGATAATGAAAAATAATAGGTTATAAAAATATAGAACAGTCAGTTGACCCGCTTCTAAACATATTTCTTGTTTCCGTAAGTAAGCTTTCAACAATTCTCCCTACCCACTCGTAACTCATCGAATGCGCATCGGTTTACCACTAAGCGGATATTTGGAATATGGACAACATGCCGCGATTTCCCTTCTCATTACATTTACAGCCCACTAATTTGTTCAACTAATGTGCCTCTACTGAACCCTTTTACCCTTGCTGTGGTTTAATATTAAGAAACACCCCTTGAGCACCAGAAAACCAAGAACGCCTAACAACCTTGTTATGGACAGATACAGGGACAGACAAATTAATCAGTAACTATCAGTGATGGGACTTCTACCACTTAAGTGGTATTTCTACCACTTTTTACACTTTCGGAAATTCTACCAACCTGAACTCGAAATCTACCACCTTTTACTCATCGCTACTAGCTAATAATATTTCTTTTCCATCATTGCATTAAAATGAAAATTGTTCCGATACCTACTAGCCTTAGTTTTACCCATACAGACTCAGCTTTATGCTATCAGTATTTCTCTCTGAGATTTGCATCAGCAAAAACTTCCAGTCCAGTACACCATTTACTGCGCTAAAATTTCTATATTTGACTGTATAATATGTGAGAGGGTGTTTTGCTATGTTTGGATATTTTGTGTTTAATGATGAGTTGAATCTATGATGTTTTTTTAGTAGTTTCAAAAACTTTTAATTTTCAAATAATATTTAGAACTATTGGAAGCGAAAATGCGTAAATTCTTGGTTCCTACAGCAAGTTAGTGTGGTTTCTCTAATGCTTGCATTATTTTAGTGCAAGTGTTACATTTTATTTTCTACCACCTTTTTTTAAGGCTATCTACGACCGTTTCGCTTTTCTCAAGTCCCATCACTGGTAACTATAGGAACAAATATATCTAAACAAGTAAATAGGTTATAGAAAGACTGTCTTCTTCAAAATCTAATCTCTAATGCCCAACATCAACCTTTCCCTTTTGTTTGCCACGAACTCGATTCGAAGCAGCTCTTCGAAAAAACCAATTTGAGTAATGCAAACGTAATTAATTCTCTCAAAGTGGTCCGCCTAATTGCAGTTCAATTGCAGAATAGCAGAGAGGCAGCAAAGGTACAGAGGAAAATGTTTTTCTACAAAATTCTCTTCTGATGATGAAGCGCTTGCAAAACGAAGGGATGCCAATAAAAATACCTTAAAGCGATTTTAATTCTTCATCTTGGTTTGGTTTCGATTAGTTGGGCTATATTAAAAACAAAAAAATCCATCTATAGAACAACGGTAGGAACGATGGAAACCATTTGCAAAGGTGGAACTACCTCCTATGATGTTGCACCGGGCTGCCACAAACGTGATTTACAATGGGGAAATGCAGGAGACACACGCTCTCTGGCCGCACACCGAGGTGGGCGATGACGACGACGCCAACGAGGATAGAAATAAATCGATAAAAGCGAATTCTGAGGGGATTGAGTTGTTTGTAGCTAATGTTCCAGTTTTTTTTTTTTACTTGTTTCTCTTATTATTTTTTTTTCATTTTCCTTTTTGCAAATTGATGATGACTATGAAGGGGAAAGCAATTGAAATTGAAAAATAAACCCTTTTGTTGCATCTGGTTCTTCTTTCGGTATTATGTTGTCGGGTCGAAATGCTCTCGTTACAGCGAGGTTTATTGAAATAGGATTTGTTTTGCTTCCTTTAAAGTTTTATGGTTACATTTATGTGTAGACCTTATCCCCCCATATATGAAATATGTGCCTATACTCGTAATAGATATAAATCGAACTCGGGTAGAGATACACACGCGTATAGATGTGTATACTGACAGTTGAGATAAGATTATCCAAGAAATGAAGACAAATTGAATGATGGTTATGTAATAACCTGATCCAGGGCTGAGGACATGAGGATGCCTGGTTGAAATGTTTGCAATTTATCATCTCCCAACATTTAGGAGGACAAATTGACAAAGTATAGACAATTTCGTTAGAAACAATGGCCTTCCACGTGACCTGTTCGATATACAAGTGGGTGATACGTATATTTATATCTTTAGCGCATAACCGTTACCAGAAACGATATGTAGTACAATATCGGGTAGCCCATGTAATAGAAATTAAATTAGTTGCGCAATAATCCTTCAGAGTTCTGTAGAGAGTTTTACGAAATTCCAATTGGTCATAGAACGTGATCAGGAAAAAAATCCTATTTTCGAACATCGGAGTGATGGAGGAAGCCAAACTTAGGAAAACAACCGCCAACGGTGGATGAACTATAAAAGTGGTATAGCTTATTCTTTTCAAGGCCAACAGCAGCAGTTTTAAGCTTCCATTTCCCAAATTGGGCCTATGTTTTCCGAAAGTAGGTCATTAGTCAGTAGATATAAAGGGTGATTTTTTAAGAGGTTTAGAACTTTAGAACACAAAAAATTCGAAAAAATGAATGAAATATTTATTTGAATCGATAGTTTGAACCTTGCAATTTAATGTTTAAAGATAATTTCATGCAAATGTTGACCGCGGCTGCGTCTCAGGTAGCCCATCCGCTGAGTCCAATTTTGGCATACTCTTTCACACATATCGGCCGGTATCTCACGAATGAATGCATGGATGTTGGCTTCCAGTGCGTCAATCGAAGCGGGCTTGTCCCTATACACATTAGCCTTGGCATACCCCCACAAAAAATAATCTAATGGTGTCAAATCGCACGATCTAGGCGGCCAATTGACCGGCCCGAAACGTGAAATTAACTGTTCACCAAACTCGCCTCGCAATTGCGCCATTGTTTCGCGTGCTGTGTGGCATGTGGCACCGTCTTGTTGAAACCACATATCATGCAAGTCAAGGACTTCCATTTCGGGCAAAAAAAAGTTTGTTATCATCGCTCGGTAGCGTTCACCATTGACAGTAACGCTGCGATTCGCATCATCTTTGAAGAAATATGGCCCAATAATGCCGCCGGCCCATAAACCGCACCAAACAGTGGCTTTTTCGGGATGCATTGGTAGCTGTTGCAATGCTTCTGGCTGATCTTCACTCCAAATGCGGCAATTTTGCTTATTTATGTACCCATTCAACCAAAAATGAGCCTCATCGCTGAACACAATTTTTCGATAAAAAAGCGGATCCTCGGCCAGCTTTCCAAGAGCCCATTCACCAAAAATTCGGCGTTGTGGTAGGTCGGCTGGCTTTAGTTCTTGCACCAGCTGTATCTTAAAAGGCTTTACGCCCAAATCCTTCCGCAAAATTTTCCACGTAGTGCTGTAACAAAGGCCTAACTGCTGGTAACGGCGCCGAATCGACATTTCGCGGTCTTCTGTCACACTAGCTGATACGGCCGCAATATTTTCTTTACTATGCACAGTACGTAAACGTGTTGGTGGTTTAATGTCCAACAAAGTAAATTTGGTGCGAAATTTGGTCACAATCTTCCGAATAGACTGCTCAGAAGGTCGAGAATGCCGATCATAAAATGGAAGCAGCGCGCGATGAACATTTCGAACCGAGCACGAATTTTGATAGTAAAATTCAATAATTTGCAAGCGTTGTTCATTTGTAAGACGATCCATGGTTAAATTACAAACCAAACTGAAGCTGTTTGACAGTGACACAAGGTACTAAACACACGTCAGCTGTCAAAACCAGTGTTGCCAAAACCAAACCAGCTAAAAAATCACCCTTTATAAGTACACCATTCTTGACTAATTTATTTCCACCGTTTTTCCAGTGAACTTTCCCGATAAACATCACCTACTCTGTAAATGAAAATCTCCTGCCAAATAAAAGTTTGCTAGCTCCTGCCATTAATCCGCTTTCAAGGAGTAGAAATCGAAAAAGTTTTAATATATCCATCCTCCCCATCCACTAGTGAGAATAGTTTTCTTTGTTCTAACCGCATTATTTCTCAAATGTAAATACATATGTATATTCATACGCACACATCTAGTTCTAAGTGCAAGTGGAACCAAGTGGAAAGCAAGCGAAAGGTAGAGAATAAAAAGCAAGAAAGTGTTTGTTCAAATGATGGGGGTGGAAGTGTTCTCATAGTGTGGATACGCATTATAAAGATTCATTCGTACGATTTTATATGGCGAAACTCAAGGTCGTTTTGTTAATGATGCCTTAAGAGTAAAATATTCGAAATGGTGTTAAATACACATTAAATAAACCCACACACACTCAAATGGTTTGTTGTTATTTTTGTTTTCTTTTTGCAAAGCAACAACTAATAAATTGGGTAAGAGCAATGTTTTTGGAAAATTTGATAAACAACTGAGGCAGCGCATGCAAAGTTTATTTTTGCACGTCAACGCGGCAATGTCAGTGTTGTTATTTTCCCGTTCATATGAATTGTGCTAAAGTTTATCTCTATAGGAGACACCGGGAAGGTACTGCTATACTTTAAGGCGCGAGGTTTGGACAGGACGAAAATAGGAACTCAAACTCACTAGTATGAGTCCACGTACCTAAGCTCCTCCGACATATTTGGAGATGAGGTCAGTGAGTATGTTTTATTTTTAAATGTGATGGATGATGGTGAACCAAAAACCTCGTCCAAACGGTTTCTCTCATAATCATTGATCGCCTGCCAATGGAAAAGGCAAAATGTCCTGTAATACATCACTTGCAATCCTCATGGACTGCTTTAAAAACCTTAAACCTTAAAGTCGTTGAACTTTTTTCTGCCTTTCATGCGTTGCAGTGGCATCCAAACCAAAATTACAGCTTCTTGTCAAGACGCAGCCTGGCTGTCATCAAGTCCTTACCATCCAGCGAAATAAAATCTTATTTAAGATTCTGCCACACTGCTGTTAGCCGAGCAGTTGAAAAGTGCTGTAAGGTATCGAGCACAGATTAAAATCGACAACCCATTTATTTATCTCAAGAAATGTGGCAAATTTTTCGGTAATGAAAAAACAAGGTTTTCAAAGTTTAGTTACATCTTTAGATCAAAGGGGTACTTCAGTCTGAAGCAGCTCCTCCTTTGCTATAAAGCGCAAGTTACATCGTAAAGTTCCCACAACATTAACTTAACCTCCTTGACTGTCTACATTGAACTAACAGTTCGACGGAGAGTGGGGATTTCTACCAAAAATGGGTCTTCTTATTTTAATACCTACACAGCTTTGAATTGCGATACGTACCTTTTTTACCTATGGATCCCTGGCATTGTGGCCTGTCCTCGTCAACAGCCGGACCCCGATTAAGGCTCTCGATTTGACGAAGTCTAAGACTAAGCTTGTTGAGGACTGAAATGAGACACTGTTCTTAGCCAGTCTTCGGTTAGAAGTTAGAATGTTGCAGTAATAGCTCCGCACTTTGCACATCATCTAAGGAGGAAGTCTGTCTTCTGCTGGAATACGTGAAGAGAGAAATCCTTCTGCATTTAACTTCGAAGACGGGGACTAGGTGGATGAATCATTTTAAGAAAGATTTTGATTCCATTCCAGGTTGGTTTTGAGCTTCACCACCATACCTTTCTCTATTAGCATAATGAGTTGTGGCTCCAAAACGGAGTTTCTCCTGGCCGGAACAGAGCCACATAAATAAAACATTATGTTGCCCAAAATTTAATACCCACATCATTGAGATTATAGACATTCAAGTTCTGCGCAGGATATTTCATTCATAGTTGTCCAACTGTTATGGCAATAAAACATCAAGCTGTACCAAAAGTCCGTAGGCGTTGACATGAGCAGTAAAAATAGCTAGGCTTAGCATTCCATTATACAACGCATGCTATTTGCTCACGGAATTTCCAAAAAATTAGTGCGATATCATGCCCTCCAGTGGAAATAATTGAATCACTATTCCTAACCTAATAGAAAACTCAAGCAATTTACAAGCCCCCATCTTTGTGGCTATAGCAACGCAACTTTGGCCGTCCCTCAACGTCCCCAAGCTCAAAAGTTCTCCATAAATCTTAACAATCCTTTAATGCTAATCTACGGCTCTCTTTGGAGCGAGAAGGGATTTTTAACAACCATCATCCGGCAGCACCTAGCTTCATGCTTATGCATAAAAAAAAACCTTTCACCCTCCCACATGCTGAACACCAACAACTTTTTTCTTTTCCACTTTGTCAAGGACTTCACAGCACAAGTGCTCGTGTACCCAAAGAGCAGGACGACCACCGCCTTGTTTCTCGTTATTCCTCCGTTTCTCTTATTTTTTGGCAGCTGGCAAGAATTATTAGTACCAAAGGACGTGGAATGTGGAAATTAGGTCAAAGGACCCACCCACTCTCGCTCCACCTTACACAACACACTCTTTCTGAGCACATTCGCCGCCCTTCTAAATCATTACACTGAGGGAAAGGATACATACTTCTCTGTTTGTGTTAACAACACTCTCTGTGGAAAAACAACAATCCGGTTCGTTGAAGTACAAACGACACCCGACAGAAAATGTTGTGTATGCGGTGCGGACAAAGAAACCTACCTAATGCAGGTAATAGGCAGACTCATATTGAAAGGTACAATCGAATGACCACTTACCTTGTAAACATCTCCGTATGTTCCTGAACCGATTTTCTGTATTAATTCGTATTCGTCCTGCGGATTGCGCCTGGATATATCCGAGCTAAGAAGATTAGCGTTGTGAAGTGCCATTGTTGTTGTGAATTAATTAATCCTCTTCCTCTGCAGATAAACGGTTATATCGCCACTATCCCAACCGAAGGATACGCGAAGAAATTTTATTGGAATCAAATGAAATTGAAATATGCCACTTGGAGAAAAAATAATCTTCCCACACACGCACAGGGCTGTAAGAATCGAATTTACATACCCGAATTTCTTGTTACTCCACAAAACTTTTATTTAATTCAACGCATTTATCACACAAATCCGATTGATTATTTTTTTATTTTACCGGAAAAGAATAATTTCTTCACATTTTTTTGTTGTTATTCTACATTTCGTCTACGTTGTCACACGAAATATACAAAAACCTTCCGCATGCACGCAGTGTACAACAGAGAGAAAGGGAGCACACTCTATTTTGTAGAAGAGCAGCAGAACGGAACTGATGAAAATGAACACGAACTCACACACTGATACAACACATACACCAATATCCGAACCGAATAGAAGAGAAAAAAATTAAATTGGGCGCTGGCAAAGGCAAGAAAGAATTTTTCCTTCTTCTTTGGTTTTCGTTTTCACGACTCGAATTGGAAATTATTCTTGTTGAATTGTCGGTTGTAAAGTTTACGAAAGTTTTCAATTAGGTTTTCGTAATTAGAACGATCACGTTGGGACTTTTCTGGAAGAAATAATAAATGCGAACGAACGGAATTCTGCAGGCCTCGACGCGACGACACGACTTGGTTTTTTGACACTTCTGGACGTTCTGCGATTCGTTCCGGTGCAGCCGTTCACAAGACTGCGGTGAATTTCGGAGAACGCCATTTTGGCCTTCCAGTTGGAAATATGGGGAACGGGTGGAGTTCAATTTTGACATCTCTATTACAGTTTTAGATGGGCGAGATAGCACAGCTGGAGAAATGTTGTCAGTATGATTCCAGAGATGGCAGCACGCGTAACCAAACTGTGTTCAGAAATTAATTTTTTTTTTACTTAGCTGCTTTAATTTTGCTAAAAAAATTTTGTTATATCAAAGAAATGAAATTGTTCGTCCACAATTGTTTCTACGTTTTTTTACAAGCCACAGCTTTCTTTGATAATTATTTCATGCTCTGCGGTTGTGTGTGTGTATAAACCACTAAATACCTGTTTGCCAATACGGACATAGACATCGATTTGAATCAATTTAGAGGGAAAAGTTTAACACTTTTTCTTTCCTAATTTCGAATTTGTTTTTTTTTTTCGTGATTCGAACACACTGACCACGAAGTCCGGCGCAGTGACTAAACTTTAGCTAAAAATTAAAGGACACATTTCGCAACAAGGAAAAGTTTTACGAGGTGAAATCTAATGGGGCAAGATTTTTAAGCTTTCTAGTATTTTGAGTCTTATTTGGAGAATGATTATTATTATGGAATTGGTAGAACAGAGCTGTCACTCATGCTGAAATGGGCTGACGCCGCTGATGAGGGCAGATCCAAGTATAATTATGTTGTCAACAATAAAGGAGATCTAACACTGGACACTTTCAAGCGGACGTATTCCGCAACTATCTCGTGTAAGTCGAATATTTGGACGTATTTGGACAGGTTTTGGAGGAGAAGATTCAACAACGAATTAGCTACACTATACTTATACCAGATCCAGATGTACACCGATATTGATCTAAGAAAAACATTGCGGATTTGGATATTGGGCTTTTGAAATGTCTAGGTCATGTTGTAGAGCGAACAAACATTACAGCATCCGCAGTATCTTCGATAAAAAGAAGATCTTGATTAAGGTGCTCGCACAAGTATAAAAGGGCCTCAACTAACTTGCAGTATGCAATACTCAACTACTTGGCTAAGAACTGGGCTTACCGAAGTTGCTTGTTAATCAGGTTTGAAATTACCCTAATGGCCTAACCCATAGAAATCATCATGTCCGTTTCGTAGACAGACACTTTAATGTTAACGTATTCCATAGAAAGAACAGTCTCAAGAAAGGCGTCATATATCAGGCTTGTGATTAAAAATATACTTATGTTGCCGGAACATGCGTAATTTCCAAAAGCCGTCGTGTATTCTATCCATCTGCCAGTTTAATACTTTGCCACGACGGATACTATGGATTGGGACGACTTCCGAATCGCTTTAAAAAAGGAGTCAATTATTAAATACCATAATGACACATTTCTTGGTTTGATGGAAAATGATTTATTATTCACTTTAAGAAGAAAACCGTACCCCCTTTGAAAGTTCAAAAATATCATGAAAATGGAGGTCAATGAATCTAAAAGTTGTACACATTTTGGAGCAGTCAGTCCAAGTTGAGGCCACCAAATTGGAGTAAATAAAACCACAGTGATTTCATCTCTTGACCACCATAAATATTTTTATTCGTATTTAAAAGGTTTTTGTTTACAGATTTTTTTTTAAATGTTTTTTTTTTACATATTTTTTAAGATATATGTAGTAAAAAATTAGCATGCCTAAGAAAAATTTCATATCCAGCAACGTGGTGTGAGAAGTTTAGGTTTTTTTTCGAGATTTTTTAACAGTTTGTTATTAACTTTAATTTCAGAACTATTTTTAATAGTTTCATATATGAACTTTTTTATTTAAATGTTTACTTTTTCCTTTTTAATACAAGTAAGTAAAACCTGTTACCTAAATGTTACAATATTGCAAAGTGAAGAGATAGAAACACCACATATAAACATATATTACAACATAAATAATTTAAAAGTAAAATTGTTGTATAGTAAAAAAAGCAATAAAATAATTATATAAAATACATTGTTTGTGTAGAAGACATAATATAATATAAACAGAGGAAATTGTTAAAATTTACACAACAAGTATAGAATAAAAAAAAACTTATTTGATTGCCATGATTCACTGGTTATTGGAGAAAATAAAAAAATTAAATAATAATAACAAGAAATATATTAAACAGTTTCCATTGTAAATGTGCGAGATTTTAAATTTTTTTTTTCTTATTCAACATTAGTTATACCATTTTTTTTGTTCTTATTTGTTGCAAGGCTTTTCGTTTCTTTTTCATAAAAATGTGAAAATGTAAACCTATTTTATTTTTGTTTAATAAAATAAATATATCCTTTTGTAAAACGTATTAGTTTCTTTTTTTGTTTGTTATATATATTATGTATATATTATTTTTATATTTGTCATTTTTTCACAGTTTTCGTATGCTTCCGTCTGCTGTTGCCGAGTTTATTTTCGATCTGAAATTAAAATGTTAAATTGAATTATAAATAAATAATGCATTTGTTTAGGAGGTAATAAAAACACACTGTAAAGCATTTGAGCACACAAGGACATTTGCACGCACGTTCATATGGCAAAGTAACTATAGCTTATGTGAATGCGATTTAAGAGAAATTGCAACGCAAAATTTTGTGAACGAATCTTACGAGCAGCAGACATTAAAGATGGAGTGTGTGATGGGACAGAGTGAAGGAAATTCAACACTAGTGATAATCATAAAATTATCGGGAAGACCTTTCATAAAAATTATAATGTAAACAAATATTGACACAATTCAGAAACGCTATTGTTTTTTTAACTAAAATGGTTTTGATTAAACCCTGCCTTAACGTGGTAAAATTACGCTCGCCAATATTCGTCAAACATCTGACTGTATTGATGCATTTTCATTGAAATTAAGCATGTTCACACATGATTTACTATAGCTTCATCAACGTAATCATGTTTAGTGTCCAGGGTAAATTTTTATAAATTCAAAAATGCCGAGTTTTGTCATATAAAATTACGCATTGTGACCTACAAAATGTGTGAGGATTATAAAATATTTTGGTAAGGCCAAAAGTGAGGCAGTTTATGTCTATGCTTATGAAAGTGCACGAATCGAATTAAATAAAATAGAAGCCAACCAAAAATACTCTTTGTTTTAATTTTAAGCCTGTGTATAATAGACCTGTACTATTTTTCTCATCATACAGTAAAGTAAAGTGGAATATCATCACCACCCTATTATAGCAACACTCTACTTGTTACTTCCGACTTCCCAGATCCATACTTAATATGTACCTATCCCAAGTAGAAGTGACTTAACAGCAGCAGCTCAAAATGGAGACTTTCTGGTGTTATGTTTGTGAGACTGCTGGAAAACTGCAACCAGTGCCACTTACTTTAAGCAAACGATAACTAGGAGAACGTTGAATCAACTGAAACTCGAGACACACAAGTAAATTGCACCAGTCTATATCGTTTTACCACAAACGTGACTGGACTTGAACTGTTATAAAGGGTGTTTTTTTAGAGGTTGGTTTATCGAATAGAAATAAAACTGACATTTTGTGGTCAAATCTGGCAACTCTAATGTCATTTATGTTCAGTTTGGTTTGCCATTTCATCATGAACAGGTTGACAAATGAACAACGCTTGCAAATCGTGCAAATTTATTTCGAAAAGTTTACCGCAAGCTCCGTTCATTTTATGGTCGACATAATAGTCCATCAGAGCAATAATTTCGGTTAACCATGGATCGTTTTCGCACTACGTTTACTCTATGTGATAATACGCATCCGGACGTCGAACAGTGAGCAGCGAAGAAACAATTGCCGCTGAAGAGGACCCGAATGAATCGATTCGCCACCGTGCACAGCAATTGGCCATGATAACCGACTATTTTGTTCCCGAATTGGATGGCATGAATGTGAATGAGAAGTGGTTCCAACAAGACGGCCCTACATGCCACACAGCGCACCTTACAATCGATTTATTGAAGGAAACATTCGATGAGCGCAAAATTTCGCGGAATAGACCTGTCAATTGGCTACAAAGATCGTGTGATTTGACACCATTGGATTATTTTCTTTGGGGATATGTGAAGTCGCTCGCCTACGCCAACAAACCAGAAACGTTAGGGGACTTGGAAGCCAACAATCGTGGCGTTATTGCCGACATACAGCCCCAAATGCTCGAAAAAGTGGTTGATGTTACATGTTCTAGCATTTTTCACATTCGAATAAATTCCGTATTTCGAGATGTTGCTTTTTGTTCTTTAATATACCAAGATAAACGGCAATGCGTTCGACTTCTAAACAACGGTTTATGTGGTTACGATTTGGCGTCCCATATTTTAACCTGTACCGTAACAACCATCAATCTGCTTTCCATAAATATGAGAAACAAATTTTGATATGGTTTTTGTTCTATTTGAAAAATAGTCTTAATTTTGTGTGAATTGGACATCTCTTTTGACAAATAGTCGTATTTTGTCTATATGTGCGTGCAGTCGCAGTGCCAGTGATTGTCGGAGAAAGAAAGCAACGGTGCGGTCGAAATCGAATATGAAACGTCATATCGAAACCATTTTAACCATGGTTAAGAAACCGAACGCACTACGGAAACTAGCAGAACTAGCAGTATGTGTTGCATTGCATATTTGAATATATTATGTAAAATTAAAAAAAAGATTCTGCAGAAAAATATTGACTAGAAAAATTATGCAAATTTAATTCAAAAGGTAAAACCATGATACTGGAAGTAAAATCTCAAATTAAGATAACAATTCCGAAAACAAAAATAAGGCCAAGAAACTGGACGAAGGCAAAAACCAATGGTCCTTAGGCTGACAGCAGGATTCAAGTCGAAATTCAGCACACAGAGAAGAAAACTCCTTGTACTTTGGGCCTTACTTATAATAATTTTTAACCTTCACACTAAATATTTTGTAGATCACAATATGGAATTTTTTTTCGAAAATTTCGCCATTGTAAGTTCGAAAAATTAAGCCTGGTGGCTAAAAATGAATATTAGTATCGCGGTGTATGTTTGCAAATGTCATCATGCGACGTCGTATCTGTTATATCTTGAAAACAACACTAAGCCCGTTTTTTTTAAGCTTCGATCTCAGCAAAGCAAAGTAAAGAAGGATTTTCAGCAATAAAACACGCCTACTTTTCAATGATCCGCGTTGTTTTATTATGATAATAAAATACGACTATTGGGGTATTATTAAAGTAAGAATCTGCTATCGCCTTGGCTGAAAAAAGCCATCCACCATTAATTCATTCGGCCTTCTTAATACCCATACCCATGTTTAACCTTAATACATTTTGTAGGTCACAATATGCAATTTCGTATGGAAAATTTCTTCATTGTGTGTTCGAACAATTTAGCATGGACACTTACAAATGATTAATAGTATTGTCAGGGCCGGACCAACCATATGTGCAAGATGTGCAAATGCACAGGGCGCCAAATTCTGGGGGCGCATTGTTAGGAAAGAAAAATTAATTTAATATTGCTCGAACAAATACTATAACATTTGCATTTTAAACAAAAAGCTTGTTCAAATAAGCCCAAAATAACAACATCCATCACACGTGTGCTGAATTATTTCTTGCACATTAACTCACATCCCTTACAATGCTACAGCTTCAAGGAGAATCTAACTCAAAATATAGCAAAATAAAATATCCCACTAGGCCTATGCAACTAGTTTCTTACCTACCTAATCTGAAAATATTCCACCCTATTCGTGTAGGTATATTTCTTTCACATCCTCTTACATTTTGCAAAAGAGTCTAGCTCAGAAATCTCAAAACAAAAAAGTTTCACCTCGTATGTGCAGGTTATATTTATTTCTTGCGCATTCACTCGCAAAATTTTAATATGAAAAAAATCAAACAAAAAAATAATTCTTACGGAATCGTATGTGTCTGAATGTGCAGGTTTTTTACTATGCACATATGGGATCGATATGGATCGGATGGGATTTCTCATCTACGAAAGAGAAATTTCTCTTACAGCTACAAAGAGAGCAAGCAGCTTTGGATTGTACTTTGTATTTTATAAAAATATAGCATTCTCTTCCACTGAAAAAATTAAAGCTGCGACCTGCGAGGGATGAACGCATAGTGGAATCGTTTTTACACAGGCGATTCTGCCTTCTGCATAAGGAATTTTGGCTCTGACTAATGGAATTTTTGTTTTGTTTTATTTTTTTTTATGCTGTGTGCAAATATGAAAAAGTGCGCTTTCTGTAAATCTTGCACAGGGCGCTAGTTTGGCTGGAGCCGGCGCTGAGTATTGTGGACTGAATCCCTTACTTTATATTAAAAATTGTGGGGTTGGTGTGGAAAAATAAACATTTCCAGTAGATTCGCTTAAGGACAGTGTTTTTTTTTTCGAAGAGGGAACATTTAACGGAAAGCAGTATAAGCTATCACGAAAAATGTGTCAGTAATAAAAACCAGTTGGCTTATGGTTTCCTAACGGAAATCGCCTGCAAGATAATTTTTTTCGTAAGGAAATCCATCAAAAAAATATGTTTGATGGCTGGACGGTGAAAATCGGAAACATTTTAGTGTTGTGGAATTGACTGAGAAGTTGGTCGAAAAAAGTTTATTGTATATTTTTTTATTTTAATTTTTGTTCTGATAGAGTACATTTATTTTTATTTTTAGTTGAAGTAGGTAGTCCAAAACAAAAATGTTTACTTTTGGTATATAGCTGGGGCATAAATAAAGATAACTTTCCGGTTAACTTCACAAACAAACGATGCAAAACCTACTCAACTGTAATAATTCGAACTTTTCTTTTTTGCATTTGAGGTTTAGCAATGTTTATATTTTTAAAAAAAATGTCCGTTTTTGTTTGAGTATGTATTCGTTCTTAGCTGCGTGCATCATGTGTGAACTGTGAACATCACTTAACCGGACAGTTATATAGTGACCCAATTTGATACTGATAGCATTCATTCATATTATCATCTAAAGCAAACGCCACTATGCCATTTTGGTATTAGGTTGAAGCGTCATTTCATTAGGTCTAGGCTAGATTGATTACTTTAGCACTAAAATGAGTTTCCGACTTGGCATCTCGCAAGCAGAACCACACTCAAAAAAATATTCGTTGCTCATATTTCTCGACTTGAAATAATAAGTTGATCGATTTTGGTCTGTAGCTCAACTTCTGGTTGAAGCAGACTCTGTCTGACAGCTTAAAATATTTACGAAAGTATTAGGTCTTGGCTCATAAGTATTCCTATCGTATCGTTCAGGGCGGCGAAGTTGACAAAAAGATATATATTGATAAAAAAAAAACGCTCACAAAAAGTAGACGTGGCAATGAACGACATAGCCTAAAGTTTTAAGTCTAGAAAAAGTTTCATTAAAAAACTGTTTTGAAAAAACAAACAAAATATAAAGCTTGGTCCGAGGGCCCCGCTTAAATTAAGCGGCATACAAATTTTTGTTGTTTTTTGTATTTTTTAAACTGTTAACTGTCAAAATTAAATAAACATGGTGTAACATTACGTTGGAGGGACGCCTAAGTTCAGCTTTCATGGAACAACTTGATAATAGTATACAGTACAACCATCACACCGACTAAATTTAAGAGTGATTCAAAGGTAGTGACTAGTGAAGTGACAGACGGACAGTGAAACAGACAACATTAGGTTCAATGCATGAATGAATAGTAACAAATATAAATATATGAACCAAAACAATACGAATGTGGCATCTTACGGTTGCAGAAAGTCTATTCTTACCAAAAGTACATAAGTGATATAAAACGCATAGCGAAAGCAGTCATAAAAGCCTAACAAAATTAATATGTTAATGCAACACCAAACGAGAAATTTAGTACATGAATTTTGAATGTGATTTTTGTCATATTCTACCGGCCAAATTGATAAAGACTTAAAAACTGAAGCAAACATTTTGCAAAAGCAGAGCAACTTCTTCTATCATAGAGGGCATAAGCAATTTTTAAATTTGAATTTGAGATCTATTTTTTAAACACAAAAAGAGTAGAACATATATTGGCAAAATATTAGCTGATTTTGAATTTTATTTTATGGGAACAAAAAAAAAAAAAGAGGAAAGTGAAAGTTCCTTCAAACGAAAACAGAACAAAACGTATCACACAACTGGACGAAGACTTAGGCGCTTACCCGTTTTATTCTACATAATTTATTGCATTCGTAGTCGAAATTACTTAACAACAAGTAATAGTAGGTAGTAGTAGAAGGTTTACCTAGTTTAACATATTATATATATTTGCGAAGTAAACCGGTTAGCGGTGGCTTTAACATTTCAATCACTACTTATTTAATTTTTTGCTAGAGCACTGAGAACAAGGACGCGTTTCGTTTTACCGCTGTTATTGTTTTAATTATTTACAAAATTGTTGCGTGTTTTTTTTTTTTTTTGCATTTTAACTTTTAAAATGGACGAAAGTATGTAGATGACCTCTATATGGACTTATGCATCCTTTTTGAAATGTTTTCATGGAAGAGAGAAATGTTATATAGATATTTTGGTAGGGTATATGAATAGTTCACATTAACAGACAGGAAGCGTTGGCAAAGTAAAATACAGAAATGTGAATAACAAAATATGTATGCATAACGTGGTCGAATCGTGATAAACAATTGTAACAATTTTGTAAAAATTATATAGCAAATTATACGGATTTCTATTTCTGTTTTTCTTCTTAAGTAACTGTCTTGATTGTCGATATATTTAAAGCATAAATAAATAAATAAATAAATAAATAAATAAATGTTTGTGTATGTATATAAATATTAGCACAGCACAGGTTTGCTACTTATATTATATCATTTTCTGAGAGTACCGGTAATGTGGACCTAATGTGGGAGTAGTTTGTTATTTGTTTTTGAATGGAAATGTTTGTTTGTATTTAGGGGGAAAAAAGAAAGAATAAGAAAATTTTGTATTACTCTCAATTCAAATAAAATGTTGTTAAATATTTTCAAGATCAGTCTGAGTATAGATACTACAAGTAGTGGCATGCTTTCGGAAGAAGGTACTTACAATTCCATTGAAAGAACTGTTGGATTCGTACAGGCTTGTGGCGCGCGCACATGACACTGTTTGTGACAGATCATTTGGCAGTCACGACATTCATAGCCCTGTTTGCCGGGCCGTCGTGGGATTGATTTTGAACAGATAGCACATACAAGGCGACTCCTAAAATATAAATTGATACGCGTGAATAAAAGGTAGAGGACATTTTTCTAATGATTGTACTTACCCGCTTAAGTGTTTGGCAACAAATGTGTGATCATTGTATATGTGAAGCTTTGTGCCCTTACGACGCCATTTAGGCCGTTGAGCTATTGCGAGGGGAACTATGAAATGCCTGGAAATGAATAAGGAGGTTTGTCTTAGAACATGATTTATATATTCTGTAGTAACTGACATTTTATAAGAAATTAGTAATGGATAAATATTTATAACATTATTTCTTTGAACTTGTTAGATACGATCCCAATATTTATTTTTAAATAAAAAATGATAGGTTAAGAAAACAAGTAAAAGTGTTATCATCGGCCTGGCCGATGCTTTGATACCCTCCATTGCAAACAAGTCATTTAAAATTGGTTTTGTATGGGAGGTACCAGAACTACTTGACCGACATAGCCCATTTTTAATACCAACCTAACGACAATAAAAATAAGTTCTATCACAAAACTTAATTTGCTTAGATTGTTCCATTTGGACGCATCGTATCTTCAATAGACGGAGAGACACATGGGTCCAATATTGATTTTGTATGGGAGGTACCAGAACTGCTTGATCAACACAGCCCATTTTAAATACTCACCTAACGAAGATAGAAAGAAGTCCTTTCACCAAATTTCATTCGCCTATGTCAATTTCATTGACGTGCTTTCAACAGACAGACAGACAGACAGACTGACATGGCTAAATCGATTCAGAATGTGATCCTGATTCAGAATAAATATACTTTATGAGGTCTCCGGTGACTCCTTCTTGGCGTTACAAATGTAGTGACAAAGTGAATATACCTTCATGTGGAGGTATACAAATTTAATCATTTTTATTTTGTGAGTAAGGAAAGGTGTTGAACGACAGTTCAAATGGGCTAACACAATAATAAATGCAGCATTAAAATGAGTGAAAGAAATATCTAATGGAGTATGAATTTACAAGAATTAGAAAGAATAAATTTCCATAAGAGAAATGGAATACTTGAGCTAAATTTTAATTCTTTTGCAAATGCGAAAATGCAATAATAAGATAAATGCTTATAAATTGAGTTTTCATTAAAATTTAAATGTCTAAGGGAATGGATTCTTAATTGAAAAAGTAAAAATTAAAAGATCACAAGGTTCATAAACATTTCAGGCCTTCTCAGTCAGGTTATAAAAAAAGGATTTTACAAAATAGAATAAATGTTGTATATCAAGCATATATTGTAAAACTGTGACCATAGATTGTTTCTTGAAACTATCCGATATCTAATAATGATTCGCGAAAAAAAAAAAACACTTTAAAAAATAGTACAAATGGACAGTTTGTTTTATATACAGAGGAATGGAAAACTAGATTCTTTTGACAGATTTCAGTCATAATTTGTGTACAATTGTTTTGCTGGAGAGTAAACGTCTCCAACAGTAATTCCTTGTATCAAATGGATATTGGGTGTTATGAATAAAACGTACCTAGCAATTGCTTTCACTCAAAAGAAATGTCGTAATCGAAGCATTTACTACATTTCGTGTGAATGAAAACTGATTTGCGTATACCCAACTTTTCAAGTGTTCGAAATTCAGATCGTTCTTAATAAAATGTAGCAATTGCTACCAAAATTCAAGTCTGCTACTTAGCTGACTCAGGCCTTTTGCTAAATATTTTGTACGCACTTTGTGAAATTTCGATGTTTTCTTTATAAATACATAGTTAAGTTAAATTGTGTTTGTATAGGAAAAAAGAAATTGTTTTGTGTCACGCCTAGTATGTGGACTGTGGCTAATATTTCTTTATTTAAACAGAATCATATCTAAGGTAAGCCCGGGCTTTAAGGTAAACATTTTAAAAACCTCTCGGTAATTCAAAGTTATTTTTTAACAAATTGTTTAGGATGCCAACAAATATTTCCAACAAGCCTTTGATTGGATACAATTTTCGGCACCTGAATAAGAAATGAAACATAAACATGTCCGATGATGACACAAAACACCTTGTACCATTTTGCTTTGGAATGGAATGGGAATCAATGGGGACGTTCAAGTATCTAGTTTAGTAAGTCCGGTCAAAGGAGCAGCTGTTTCAGTTGACGTTTATGGAGGGGCAGCCGACAAATCTAGTCAAGAAATTCGTGACTGAGTACTAAGTTGACAGTTTTTGAATGTGGCTAAAGCAGAAAAAGTGACGTTCCCGACCAATCTAGTTTTTGCATTTATGTTATATCTCATTCAGACCAATCTAATCGACTTTAGATAACTAGATTCTTGTATGCGGCCAATATTAAACATCCGAGTTGTCATTCACAACATTAACTCATTTGTTTCAATATGATGGTCGCATTCAGGCAGCCGTAGTTAACGGTCATAAATGTATTCATAAATATTTGTTGCATTATTTGTTATATTATTTACTGTTGTTTTTATACCCTCCAGAGGAAGGTATATTCACTTTGCCAATACATTTGTAACGCCAAGAAGGAGTCACCGGAGACCTCATAAAGTATATATATTCTGAATCAGGATCACATTCTGAATCGATTTAGCCATGTCCGTCTGTCTGTCTGTCTGTCTGTCTGTCTGTCTGTCTGTCTGTCTGTCTGTCTGTTGAAAGCACGATAGCGCCCAAAGTAATTGACGTAGGTGAACGAAATTTGGTGAAAGGACTTCTTTTTATCGGCGTCAGATTGGTATTGAAAATGGGCTATGTCAGTCAAGTAGTTCTGGTACCTCCCATACAAAACCAATATTAGACCCATGTGTCCCTCTTTCCGTTGAAATCACGATAGCGTCCAAAGGAATCAACCTAGGTGAATGAAGTTTTGTAAAAGGACTTCTTTTATCGTCGTTAGGTTGGTATTAAAAATGGGCTATGTCGGTCAAGTATTTCTGGTATTTTGCATGACTTGTATGCAGTGGAGGGTATCAAAGCATCGGCCAGGCCGATGATAACACTTTTACTTGTTTTATTTTTAATTTTTCAATTTCATTACTTTTGTCCAATTTTAAACAAGCCTTTAGTGTCTTCAAAAAAAATTAAAAAATTCAAATTTACTGCCCAGGTTTGACAGGAACTGCAAGTACGTGTACTTGTATTTACATGGAAGTAAATGCTATGCTTTTACTCAAAGCTATTGCTAGTTTTAATTCATACCAATTCAAAGCAATTGTTAAGGGGTTTTATTTTGGTAAGCCTTTTACTTGATGCTAATGCTATTTTTTTTATACAAAAAAGTAAAATAAAAGTTTATGTAAACTCACCTTTTAACACCATTTTCGATGGTCTCCAATACCAGTGTGGATGCTTCATGCACAAAAGTCTTATTGCTAGCCGATGAAAAACCTGAGATAGCAGAAGATTCTGAAATTGAGGATCGTCTTGAGTGGTCAAGTGTTGGCACATTTACTTTTCGACCTATATTGCATTTGTTTGTTTTGCCATTAAATATAAACAAATTACATAAAAAACGCCGCGCAACATTACGGCGATATTTTGTTTAAACATTTTATAGTTACGTGCAACATTTAACCCATTTATATATTGTTTGCATTTAGTTATTTTATGTGTGTGTGTGTTGAAGCCAAATAGTAAGATTTGTATTTCCAAATACATATAAGTAAAATATACGAACGATCACCAAAAATAAAAAGAAAAGCATAAAATAGAATTTAAATTAATAAAATTAAATCAATAAAAATAAAGTTGTTATTATTTTTTTTATTTATGATAAAGGGGTTAAGATTATGTGTCAGTAGTGGTGTTATTTCGTTTGTGTGTATTACAGGAACAGTAATTCGACATATTTTCATAAACACATTGATCGACATGGAAAGAGGGATAGAAAAAGAAAAAAAAAAATAGAGAGAAGAATACATAAATTTACGGGTAAAATTATATCTCCTTCTATTTAGCATTAGTTACAAGTGAAATGGACAAAGATAATTATGTGATGGAGTTGTTAAAATTAACGAAAAGTGAATAAAGAAATGAAATTATTGAATAACAAATGAATGGATTTGTAAATTTTCTACTGAATTGCTGTTTCGTGAAGGATGTCACGAGTAAACGAATCCAGTCAAAGTCAATGCAAACCTGTTTTGGATTCGTTTACACGCTGTAACGATTGATGGTGAGAACAAAAATGTACGATACGAAGTAGTAACAATAATGACTAATGTGCATTTACCAAGCGAGTTGCTTTTCGACAGTACACCACGATCAACAGACAATGATCTAGAATCACCATTTAGATTGTTCGCATCGAATGGTATCATGCCAGCACGATCGGCGGATCGTGTACGAGTTTTCGATCGTCCCAAGCGCTTCTTCAACGTGCCAAAGAAATTGCGTTTTTTACTTCGACCACGGTCATCCAGATCGTCTGCAATTTGTGAAGCCTGGTGTGGATGACTCCTTGGCAGGCTATTGCTGTTGTAACTATTGTTTGTGTTGTAGTTGCCATTGCCATTTATCTGACGATTCATATGACTGGGCGATGAGGTAGCAATTGGGCGACCGAACTGAAAAAAGTACATATTTTTTTATTTCATATTTCTGTAGTAATTAAAAAAAAATGTTTTCTGTGGAAATTGTATAGGTAACACTTAAAAGAGGCACTTTGTACCCGTAATTTGCAGTCTGTCCTAATTTATTTTAATTTTGAGGGGTTCAATAAACTTGGGAAAGCAAAGCTTCAAACCTACGAGTCATCGAAATAGTTTGGGATAAATAAATGTGCACAGATAATGAATGTTTGGTTTAATGTAAACTGTATAATTCTGTACCCGAATTTCAGCGGATTCCTCGAATTGAATAGAGAGTTCTTGCCGCACTATGTAGGTGTATAAGGCTCAACAAATCCGTCGTTTAGACTTCGGCTAGCTAGGGAAAAATCGAGTATATGTTGACAGAACGTCTTCTATAAGTGAATTTGTTTATCTCGGATATCCTGCGACACATTTAAAAAGTACATTGGACGTTTGAATGAGTTAAAACATGTAGAGTGAATGAACATCAACGGTCCGGCTCGCAGAGTCTTCGATACTAACCCATAGGGTCAACGCAACAGAGGAAGATAATGCTTAAGGTGGTGAGCAGAAGTAGAAAACTACCTCGAATAACTTAAAGTGTGCAACTTGAGGCAGTTGCCTAAGGAGCGGCTGAACTTTAAAGCCGCTTTAGTAAATAAGATGGACCACTGCACGGTGAACTATTTGAGCAAAAATTAGAACCCAGCAAGGGTTCTTAACGTAGCTCAAAGCTTGCACTTTGAACCAAACAAATGGGTAACAGCCAAGCGCATATAGGTATTACCTTAAGCAAATGGGATTTAGGTACTAGCAGAGAATGAACCATATAACAGATGATGGAACTAACGCTGGTAGACAGAAGTTTGAGAGGATAACTCTTAGGTCGTAGTTATAGGAAATCGGATTTTCCACCTTCGAAGAAATTTGTGCAGAAGTGGAAGCTTTTGCCAACCAACGGAATTGAGCTTTCAGTCACTGAACCAGTCGACACTACTTCTTCAGAAGTGTGGACAAAGAAGGCTCAGTTTAAAAATACCAAAAGCTGAGGATATGTGAAGCTAAATGAAAGGCGCCAAACTCCTCACAATCTCTCAATTTTTGTGTAATGAAGGGGATCTATACAATTATCCGTTACAATTTTGCGAAAGCAACCGTAGTGGAGAAAACTTGAAGGTGTAATCTTGAGACTCTGGGTTTTATATGTGCAGCAAGTACCTATATGAAAACACCCTTTATACCCTTTTTAATCCACAAACAGCTACTTGGTGAATCGGACTAGCTACGGTGAATAAATACATCAATCGACTTATATTCGGCATCAGTAGAAACTTCTTACTTCTTTTGTCAAGGCTCCCTTCAAACAAAATTACGCTTATTACGTAGAAAATAAACTAAAAATCGTTCAAACGCAAGCTTTGCTTAGCTAAAGCCGCTTCAGCATTGTTAAGCTTGTTGTTTAAATACAGTATTATCTACTTTTACGAAGAGCTTAAGCCGCAATCACAAATTGAATGAAAAATTTAAAAAAAAAACACTATAAAACCAAAAATCTTCAAAACTACTCACCTCATCCAACGATCCGTTCAACTCCCGGTCATTACCTGTATCATCGGGATAGAATGCAGGTTCGTTTGGCGGATAACTATCAGTGGGACTTGCCGTAATATCAGTCGTCACTGAGATATCCTGATTCGTGTGTGGATCCTCTTGCAATCCAGTGGGCGTCAATTGTGTCTGTTCAGAATTATCATCATTTTGTATTTGATTTTCAACAGTTTCTGGGGTTTCTTTAACTTCGATTTGGCCCTCTTTATTAAGCTCAACCTTTTTGTTTGAAGTACGTAAGGTTTCGTTTTGATTTTTGGAGCGGATTTAGTTAAAGCGATGGAATTAGTTAGTTTGGCAGCGTAAAAATAAAAACAAAATACATTGAAATGATTATAAAAACAATTAAATTGTTAGACAAAAAGTATTTGTTTAAATTTTCCATATGAACCATGGATAAGCAAATCAAAAAAAAAAAGTTCAACAAAATCAATATAAAATGTAAAAACATAAATGGAAAAGTAAAAATAAAATAAACAAAATGATCACTCATGACTAATTACCTTGAATGCGTTTTGATTGTTATTATTCTAAACAAAATGAAACGTTTGGATATGGGGGAACAGGAACATGAAAAGAAAACAACATAAAAATTAACAGAAACCATAAGGAATGTATTGTGCGAGCATGTAACATGACTCTTTATTGAAGTGATTGGAATCTTAGTGGTTTTCTTTTACATGAATTAAAAAGTTCGACAGGCGGGATAGGCTCTAAAAATAAATGCGTGGGTTTATAAATGCGGTAAAAGTGACATCACTTTTAGTTGTGGGCCCAAAGGCGAGTAGATTTAAATTCAAAATTCTACTAGGGGGAGAGTAACAAAATTTATTTTATTGGGTTTGTTCTAAAATACCGCGCTCTGCTTTCAAAAATATCTAGCTATAGCTATTGATGAGAAACTGAAACTATTCCGAAATCCCAATGCGTTCCCTATCATTGGAACAGCGGAGTAGTACAGATAATTTTTAATTTCAACTACTGTGGTGGAGTGGAATCCCATTAGGTAGTCTCGTGCACGCTCATAGTTGTAGCATTCGTTTTGTGCGAGTGTATTCTTTTTGACAACCCGTTACGAGGACAGAACGAAGAGACTCCATTTTATTAGAATTTTTTTCACTACAGGCAAATACCAAGTGCTTTGGCCTAACGAAATAAGGCGAGCTCATGTTTTATTTTCACAACAGACTCAGCCAATGAAAAGCTTTTGATAGCCGAATGGACACAGGTATCCTGGACAGAGGTCCGCAATTAAATTATTGGTCTAAGATCGATGCGGACACCATCGGAATTCAAGTGCAGATTTTTTCTTGGTTTGCCGATGATGGTACAAAAAGCCAACAAATTTAAGATAATGATAACTGGGCAAAATACAGCTGAAAAGTCAAATAGTAGGTCAGTGTTTGGCTTGGACTTAGACCTAATGGCAGCAATATGTGTGTTAATGAAGTAACTTTTGAACCAAAATTAAATCAAAAATGATTTCAAATACTGAATCTGAAGAAAAACTATTCAAATTCAACAAAAAGGGATCACGGTTTTTGTTTTTTTATTTGTTTGTTTAATTTTTGTACTTTTACCTTTAATATAATTATTTATGTAGATATGTGTATTGTGGTGGGGCTTTTGTTTACCAAACAAAAATCTTTCCAAGTACAAACCAATTCTTTTAACATCGAACCTTGTTAACTAAGAACTTGGTTTACATTTAAATCGAAGTCGGTTAGACAGTAAAATGTGTAGCTTATTCAAAAAACGATAATGTATGCGATTCGACATTTTATTAAAACGATTTGTTTTTACAATGGTTTTTTATTAAGAAATGATAATGCAATGTATAGAAAAACAAGCCTCCGCGGTTGACGAATTAGAGAATTGGTAATTCATCAGAAGCAATGTTTGGAAGTCTTATCAAACTGCAAAACGAACGTGACGAAAAGTCCAAAACAAAGACTTAAACAATTTAGTTGTTATTGAATTTTGGAAATATCGAAAAACAGAAAGTTCGATTCAACCCAACCAAGACTGCTATCCACACGGTGGTGGTTATTTAAACAATCGCTGTTTGAACAAACGGTGGGCAAGCCAGCCTTTTTAAGGTAGTGGAAGTACATATTTCATAGATTAAGTCGGTCAAATGGAAACACTAAAGACTTTTAACTCTGCCAACAACAGAGCCATCCTCAACAAATTACAAACTACTCTCTGAAGAATTTTAGAATTTTGCGAACGAAACCATTTGCCAATAAAAATTTGTTGCCCTTATCAGTTATGCTTTACTTACGGTAAGTCCATTAAACACGAAATATGCACTGTGCGTGATGCCTTACCTTAATATTCTAAAAGATCTCACTACAATTGGAATCTATTTAATCGCCTTGTATATAAGAACTATCCTAGACCCAAGGTGTGATATAGAAAATGTACCGTTAAAAAAGATGCCTTTTCCAAAAGAAAAACGGAGTTAGAGAAATTTCTTTCTACTCCTATTACGTAGTAAAGTTAATACGAAAGACGGCATATATGATCATTACGCGTGCTTTACGTTTTCAAAAGATATGCTGAAGCTCGCGACAGAGTCCGTTACCAAAAAACACCAAAGGCACCTGGACGTACGTCATAAAATTTCAATAGGACCACCACACCACATTTCTGGTCAACCTATACAGAGATTATGTACACAATACTCCAACTCCTATGGACCCACAATTTTTCACTGATTTTCTCGCATTTACAAACCCAAAACGAAATTTAAAATAATAATAAAAGTAAAAAATTAAAAAACAAAAAAACTCACCCTCTGCACACTGTGAATAATAAGGGTACTCTTGCTGGGGTTGCCATTAGTCAATGCGCCATCCTGCAACGCTCTGACAGCAGCGTCTGCCAAGTCCGCTCCATTCCTTATGTGTTCGTTAATCATTGGCGTACTAATTTTCAGAGCCTCTTTCAATTTGTACGGTCTTGGTCCGATTGGTATTTCAGCACCCTCAATGAACACAAAGTCGACCATAATTGCGCCGGCGACCTTCTGAGTCTCATACGGACGAGGCTGTAGGGCGAGTGTTTGTGATGAAGCTGGCCCGACGGCCAACTCATCAATGCCAACCAAACCAAGACCAAGGAATTTCGGCGGATCATTAGCATGCACTGGACGGTCATAGACTTCGAAGAGAATCTCCGCCGATTGTGGTGACAGTTCGCTGTGAATGAAAATCGAAGCGTTAGTGCGTTATACAACTACTGATGAAATATATATTTTACAATAGGAAATGTTCATCCCAATAGGGATTGGTTCCTTGTCGTGCTCCGGTTTGATTCTTTTGTGCGGGCTCGTCCATTTCCACGACTACGTAGGGATCCTGCGCGCCAACGAGACCGTCGCCTTTGACAATCTTTACAAGAAGACGCCTGCCAGATGCCATGGCTTGCATAGAGTTGCCCATTTGATTTTGAAATGTGGGATTAAGGTTTTCCATGTTATGCTTATGGAGGAGAAATTAAGGCGGTTAGGCAATGAATTTCTGTTGTAGACACCAAGTGCCAGTATTGTAAGTAGACGAAAGGAAATTGATGAGAAAATAGTCTTTTTTGCTGTTCTGCAAAACAACTTTTCAGCTGAAATATAAAACTGTTGTTCGCGAGGTCCTTTAGTTGAAGGTTAACAGGGTCTTGTGTCTGGAAGTTGGTTTAAAAACGATGAATGAATGCAGGTACTGGTTTCGGTGTCATACACCTAGAAAAATTTCCTTTTAATTTTTTAAGTCTGAAGCAAGTTCTCTCAAACTTTTAGAGTTATTATATTTGGAATATTTGGTGTCAGTTTTTGGTGCCAGCTTATTAGACAAAGCTAAGATAGCAATTTAAAAAACTTTGCAAAATATGACGACGCGATGCACTCAACACAATACGCACAACTTTGAATATGTTACTTTGGACGCTACCATAACGAAATGTTGCAATCGCATTAAGAGTTAGCTGACTCAATCGAATCTTTACCACAGAACGAGGTGAAAAACAATAAGCACAACTACCCAATTACCGATCATATATATTCCGAAAATGCTATAGTTCGAAATACGGAGCAGAAAACTTAGGAAAAGTTGCATGAATTCTTCACGTCCGTTGCGTCGACGAATAATCTGTGCCTAAAAGGTAAAACATCTTAGGTCGACTTAAGTTGGTTGTAAAATAGCTGTAATTGTGATACCTTGCATAAGGTAAAAAGAAGAAGTAGCTTAAGTATCAATATTTTCCTTCTTTCGAAAAATAGTGTGGAGAAAATTGTAGTACAACTTCTTGTGCCTGCATTAATTCCCTGATTGACGTTGCAGGAAAAAAAGCTTATGTGTACCTAAGAATTTTTACCACGAGAAAAGTGACAACTTCGTTGTTTTTAAGTCGACTTTTCGAATCAATCAGTTATTGAATTTTTAAAAAATATCTTAAGTGACTTAAGATACAAAATATATCTATATTTGATTGGGTAAAACGACTTTAGTAAAAAAAAAACAAAAATTTGTTGACCTTAGCCGTCAATCTATTAAAAATCACAGTTTTGAGTATATTCTCAAATAAAGTAAAGCAGAATTTTCTGTGACCGACTCATATTTTTTTTCAGAACACCGCTTAGAGTTTAAAATTGCTCTCATAAAAAGTTTACAAAATTGTCTTAAGATGTTTTAATTTAATGGCACAATTTACCGCGACCCAAAACTATTTTGAATTGAAATGTGTTCTAGAAAGCAGCGAACAAAAATAAATTCGAGCTTAGCTTTTAAATGGAAATGTCGTTTACAACTTTTTTGTTCATAATTTTATTTTGTTTTTTTTTTTGCCACAAAGCTGTTTATTTTTTAAAAGAATTGCGTAAAGGTCACGATTGTAATTAAAAAGATAGAAAAAAACAAATGTTGGTCACACTCATTGGCTTCGCGAGTGAACAAAAATTTATCATGCGAATTGACTATCAGAACTTGAAAATTCGTTCTTTCGCAAGCATATGTATTATTTATTATTTTCTATTACAAAAGAGTCCTCAATATCTAGGTACCTACTTAATACTTAAAAAAAAGTTAAAATGTGGTAGCGAATATTAACTTCCATCGCCTCCCAAGAAAGGTTTAAAAATAGAAAGTTAAAATTTGTGGCTTGTTCTATTTTTTTTATTTTTCATAAAATTTTTTTGTTGTTAGATATTGGGCACGTTCAAATATCTAGTTATCTTATGTCGACTTGATTGGTTTGGACTAGATTTAAACTGAACGCAAAAACTAGATTGGTGAATAACGTCACTTTTTCTACGTCAGACACTAATTATACGAATTGTAGATCTTGTGCTCAGTCATGAAATTCTTGATATGAATCGTTCCATAAATATCAACGTTCCATAAACGTCAACTAAATAAACCTGTTCACGTGACTGATTTGTCAATAAAAATTTAAATACATCATGTCAGCCAGCTGTCAGACTTATTAAACTAAAACTAGATTCTTGAACGCCTCCATTGATGTTTTGATGACTTATTAAAAAATAAGTTACATGAAAACTATATTCCTTTTAAATATTAGGCGAAGAAGAAAATATACAGCCTTATTGTGAGTTTCGCCCGAACAATATTCCACCCTAAAAAAACAGATTTCTATTCTGAAATGTCATTTTTTTCGGGTGGAATATTGTTCGGGCGAAAGTCACAATAAGGCTGATAAAGAAAGTCATTCAGTTACCGTCGAGAATTGGATAAAAATGTTACTTGTCGAGAGATGATGTTTTCACTATCGATAAATGCGTTGGCTGATCAATTCAAAAAAGGAATAATTCAATCACGTTCTTTAATCAATTAATATCACTAGCAAGGAAATTTTTTTTAACGATTTACAGGTCAATACGTCAAAAAAAACATCACAATCAGCTGTAAAGTGATTTTGTGGTTTCATATAATCAGGACGATGAAGGTAATTTTAAAACGAACAAAACATGAGGACACATCACTTCACTTATAATAAGCATATCTTCGCATTCTCTGAAATGAAAAATAAAAGAAAACGATACCAGCACATGTTATTTTTATATGTGTTCGCATGGACGAAGTATAATGGTGTGCTTGCACCGTGAATGGAAATTTATGACACGAAATACCAAACAAATGATGGTGATATTTATCAATTTCCAAAAGCATAAATCGTGTCCTTGGCGATCTTTGTCATTATTTTTTTCAAACATTTCCTTTCGTCTACTTTCACAAAAAAAAAAATAAAACAATAAGAATACAATTATACATCTAAAGCTCCAAATAAAGTGGCGAGAGAGAAATGAGAGTTATGAAAGAGATATAGAAACGCATCTTTTAGCATTATGCAAAATGTGTAGACAAATTTTGGAAAGCTCAACTTAAAGAAATTAAGCACGACCATGCATAACACAGGCTACGCAAATGGATTTCTGTTTGGGACTTTTTTTTGTTCTCATGTTCTCATCTCATCTCACCGCTAAGGAGTCATAGTGGATGGGTAATATTACAGGATAGTCTGGTGTATCGATCTCGGCCCGGGGGCATGTTGAATAGAGTGAAAAATCGCACGGATAGATTGTTTCGCGGAAAGCCGTTGTGAGGATTTCACTGCAAGTAAAAATGGAAATCATCATCCTCCAAAAGTGATTTCAAATTGATGATGATTTACCTTATAACATCTTGGAGTTGCTGCTCATCCTGATCGACCGCCTTGATGGCACCTACGCTGTTCATTGTAATTCGTATCTGGAAGGGGAATAAGTTGGTAAGACCTTTTAATATCACAGTTCGATCTTAATGTCAAAGCATTTGTATTTGTTGCTTACGTCGGGATATCCTTCGACACGCATTTCACCTTTCAGGTTGTTATAATTCATTGCGGTTGACATACGTGCACGAAAACGTGACGTTGTCACCTTGTAATGCGAGGTGTCTACTTTGCCGGCCTTCTGGCGGAAGGATTTAACCTGCAGCACTGGCATTGCATCCACATCGAAGGTGGTCACCTAATGAATAAATAAGAAATTAATTCAATTAATTTTCATATGGATAAGAAGGGGAAAGTGGATTTACCATATCCGCCGGATTATTTTCATCGCAGTTGCAGAATATGTTGGACAGTCCCGGTGGAGGACTGTCTGGAAGAACACGGACTATTTCAACGGCGACTCCATGCTGCAAATAAACGGAAACAATTACAACTCACATTGAAAAGAAAATATAATTTTATTAAGATTGTCTTAGTGCCGTTTGCCCATACGACTCTTAACGATTTAAGTTCTACTTAAATACTTATGTATGGGCTACTTTTTTTAGGGCATAAACTGTCACATAAGAGTTTTTGTGGCACTTAAATTCGCTATGAGTCGTATCAGCAAACGGCCCTTAGAGTTTAGTAAAAACCCTGACACTGGCACTTAAATTTGGAAAATTTAAAAACTGCTTACAGAATTAGTTCGATCACAAATTTATTATTCACATAGTCATTTTCACATTTCCCGTCTAACCCTTATAAAGCCCACATAGGTCGGAGTCAATAATCAACAAGTAAAAGTGTTATCATCGGCCTGGCCGATGCTTTGATACCCTTCACTGCATACAAGTCATGCAAAATTGGTTTTGTGAGGGAGGTACCAGAACTACTTGACCGACATAGCAGGTTTTCAATACCAACCTAACGACGATAAAAAGAAGTTCTCTCACCAAATTTCATTCACCTACGTCAATTACTTTGGGCGCTATCGTGCTTTCAATAGACAGAGAGGCATGGGTCCAATATTGGTTTTGTATGGGAGGTACCAGAACTACTTGACCGACATAGCCCATTTTCAATATCAACCTGACGCCGATAAAAAGAAGTCCTTTCACCAAATTTCATTCACCTACGTCAATTACTTTGGGCGCTATCGTGCTTTCAACAGACAGAGAGACACATGGGTCCAATATTGGTTTTGTATGGGAGGTACCAGAACTACTTGACCGACATAGCAAATTTTCAATACCAACCTGACGCCGATAAAAAGAAGTGATTTCACCAAATTTCATTCACCTACGTCGATTACTTTGGGCGCCATCGTGCTTTCAACAGACAGAGAGACACATGGGTCCAATATTGGTTTTGTATGGGAGGTACCAGAACTACTTGACCGACATAGCCCATTTTCAATACCAACCTGACGCCGATAAAAAGAAGTCCTTTCACCAAATTTCATTCACCTACGTCAATTACTTTGGGCGCTATCGTGCTTTCAACAGACAGACAGACAGACAGACAGACAGACAGACAGACAGACAGACGGACATGGCTAAATCGATTCAGAATGTGATCCTGATTCATAATATATATACTTTATGAGGTCTCCGGTGACTCCTTCTTGGCGTTATAAATGTATGGGCAAATTGAATATACCTTCCTGTGGAGGGTATAATGAATCAACCACACTAGTGTGCCCTTTTTATGACTGATCGATAGAACTTATTTTTTTGAAAAAATTCCCAATTAGGCTATATGCTAAGTCGTTATTTGCCATACCTACTTGTTAGGGGCGTTTGAATGACTTTCCATAACTCAAATTATTCTTAATCAACACAAAAGGGACCCTTAAATACTTGAAGCTATCAGCAACATCGAAAACACTATGAGCCATTTTTATTGACCACAACGAAGCATTGTGCGAAAATGGAAAAACGACTAAACTAAGGGTATTGTCAATTTAGACGGTTGTTTCCGAATTCGCGAAACATCCGATGGAGTGCCGGTCGTATGCTTTTTACTTTTAAAACAAAAAGCCTACCTCCGTATTAATAAACAAATATGCACAAGTTAGTTAGCTAGTAGACATCAGATAGCATGCAAAATTTTGACGTAACTTCTGAATAACGAGTTGATAACTTTTACGCAGCGTTTATTAATAAGGTCGCTAGTGTGTTGAAGTGAAATAAAATGTTCGCTCGTCTCCAAAGAGTATTGTGAAATCGAAAGTGAAATATGTTTGCGCAGGTTTTCGTAAAGATAATTATAAAAAAAAAACTCTTTGGCCTACCGAAAAATCCGTTTTTTATCTCGAGTTGCGTACAGCCTAGTGAAAAGTTCACTTTGACATTTCGCGGTGAAATTTTTTTATAAACATTTTGATTTCACGTGAACTGCTCCAAGAGTTTGAAACTTGGTTTCATATTTATGTTTGCATTGGATCTACGGCATTTGACTGAAAAATATAACAAATTCAGAGTATTCCTAGGGGTGTAGCAACTCCCATAGAAATGACGCACGTAAGACGCTAAGCTCGGTACAGAAAAAATACACTTAAAACGATATCTCATGTATAGTGACAGTCCAAGCAAATTGAATGTGGAAAGCACTCGATGACCGGTGGAGCCACCTCCCAGAAACCATTCCAGGCGAAATTTTTCGAAACTCGTAGCCTATCATCAGCTTTTAGAAGGGCAACAACTTTGGACACAGACCTTAAACTTCATTCAAAGCTTCAGTCTGCAGTAGTGGTTAGGGTTCTGGTAATGGCACAGCTATTGAAACGTGGAAAATAATAGTTGCTTATGATTTACTGATAGCCAGAACTCCTTTTGTAACCGAGTGATAAACTCCTTATGTTACGGAGTCTTATAGTTCTTAGGCGTATATACGATTTTTCCAACATGTGCTATCAACTGGGTGAGCTCTGTACAGGAGGACTTTGTTGACTCAAGTATTATCAACAACTTTTAGAACTTTATGCCTTTTCGCGATTCGCTCTCTTATGGACAATCCTAGTAGGTACTAGATACTATCCAAAGCATTCCCATGAGTTCTTACCGGTATGCGGTTGCAAGTGGGTGTAGTTTACATAATAACCATAAGATAATAATAAACACAAGCAAATTTAAGCTACGGTGATAATAAGTTCATACTTTAATCATGTTGTTGCCCGTCTACTTTTACAGTAATTAATTCTCAATTAAGTTGATTGGTTTCATCTTAAGAGGAATCGGAACATTTTGTGAAATTGTTATTTAATGCTCTGTCAGGAAGTAAATCCGTTCTTAGATTAACTGTCAATTGATACAGCACCGCTTGCGCCGATTAACCCAAGAGCACTAGGCCACCTGGGCTCTATGAAATGCAACATATAGTCCTAGTCCTTGTCCTAGTTCTAGTGAACTTGCAGTTGTTTTTAAGGATATGCCGATTTTAGAGTACCTATTTCCTTTTTTCTCTCATTTGGTGATTGTTGTAGTATTTCACTGTTGTAGATGAGAAGGGGAATAGACAGTATTTTTTGCTACTGTAAATAGGTCAGCAACAAAGTTCGTGATCAGTTGTACCTCAGAAGTGCATCTAGATTTTAGCCTTCAAGTTATCCTTTAATATATAACATTTGCTGAACTAGAGAACGTGTATTTTCGTTCATTACATTATGATGACTTAAGGGGACTGTACCACAAAAACCACAACTTACTGTGCACTTGTTGGGAATGACAATGTAGCTAGTACTCGTACAGTAATTAAGTACAATAAAAAAAGGCGCTTCACTAGTTTTAAATTCGAACTTCCCTTACAAGCTATTTTGACGGAATTCAGGAGTATAAAGCTGTCATAAAAGAGCTGCTCAATTCGCCGGTCGGACTCGGCATCGAATTGAATGTCAAAATTCGTTCCAAAGAATAAAAAAAAAAAAACTCAAAATTAATGGTTGTGATAACTGAGCCCAGTGTACGGCCAACTATTTTTTTCCAAATTTTAAAATTTTTACTTAGGGGCTATTTTTAATTTTGTTTGGTGTTTTTAAATTGGGACCATTTTTATCATGAATTTTGGGCCAGAATTTCCAATCGCATCGCAATGCAAGCGACTAAAACTCCTGTTAGAATTCTTTCAATTTTATAACAATCTGTTTTCTCTAGCTTGCTTTGTGATATATATGAAAAGAAATCGAACAAAAGTAATGAAATTGAAAAAATAAATTCCAGCAATATGAGTTCAATCTTTAGCTCCAATTGCATCTGGAAACATGATTTTTGTTTGCCAAATACTCGTAGTTTGTTGATGTTTCATTTATTCTTGAAAAGCCGGGAATTATATCCGATCATCGGATATACCGAGAACTACCGAGAGCTTTTTGAAATGTAACCTAAAATCCCGGTTCTCCTGTATATCTTAGGAATGATTGTGTCTAAACAATACTCTTTAAAATATATTTGAGCCAAGAAGCCCACACTTTGCGTGACACGTAGCTGCTTTATCACGAACGTTGTGGGTATTTTGGTGGCTTTTCTGTATAAACAAAACATCGAAAATTCACAATGCTTAGATTGTTTATGTAAAAAGATGTGCGTACAAAATAAATATTAAGCAAAAGGTCCTGAGTCAGCAAAATAGCAAACCCGAATTTTTGTAGCATTTGCTACGTTTTACTCATGAAGATCTGAGTAATAGGTAAGTGGCGCCGCTTTTAATGTAAAGAGGTAGAGGTAACTCAAGTCAATTTTGATTCATACGACCCGTAGCAAATGCTTCGATTTCGACATTTCTTTGATGTAAAAGCAATTGCTGCGTTTTACTCATACCATCCAATATATTTCTTGTGAACCTACGATTGCAACCAATTATTTGCATAGTCAAGAAGAAGGTTCACATCCTGTGAGAAGAGGTATTATGATCGTAGCCTTGCTCTATTTCTGTTTTATCTGCTGTATGGATCACTACTCCTAAGTGTTCTGCTGGCTTTGTTTAATAGGTACTGATCACCAAAAAAAGGTCATGATTATGTACATGCAAACGATCCGAAATCAGTTTCCATTCCATAATGCGGTTAAATCTATTTAAATTACACAGATACGCCAAACAAACATTGTAATCATTCTACAATCACCTTGAATGTCTATGCTCAATTTCAATATCAATCCTATACTCGTATGTTTACGCACTCATTGATTGTTACAGCGAGTGACATTTAAAAGTCGACGATTGCACGACTCATTTAACAGATCGCCATGCAAACAGACCGACCCAATACCATGTAAGATTCAAAAACACTCTATTTGGTAGCGAAATGAAATTTCAACTGGGCTCAGGGGCCAAGGTTAGGATTTTTTTTCTTTTGTTTTTTTTTTCGGTTTCATTTGAATGAATTACGTAACCGTTCCGAAAAAAGAAATAAAAACATGGTTTCCAGCCACAAAACATACATTTACATATATTATTGCGCCGATGAGATAATTTCCATAATTTGCCGTAGGTATAGAGCAGTTGTTTTAGCGCGATTTACAATTCGTTAGTCTTAAATGAATTGGCTCACATTATACGTATAGCTTCTCACAGTAGAACGATATCCAAGCCAATCGGTAGACAAAGTTGCCTCAGTTCGACACTTTATTGCCGAAATTAACCCCATAACTATTTATTGGTGAAACTGTGGACTGTGTATTTGCCACCCGAAAATAAAAGACGTGCCGCGTGGCGGTTTATAATTCTTTTCGAAATAAAAACTTAACAACTCCTCATGGCGGCACGAAGAGTGATATATTTTCGGGTGGAGGTCATCTGTCGGTGCGTGAGAACATGTTGCTGAAAGTATTGATGAAAGCGATAAGTTTTCCAGAAATAGACTTTGAAAGCTCCATGGCAGTGATGGAACTTCTACCACTTAAGTGGTATTTCTACCACTTTTTACACTTTCTGAAATTCTACCAACCTGAACTCCAAATCTACCACCTTTTACTCATCGCTACTAGCTAATAATATTTCTTTTCCATCATTGCATTAATTTGAAAATTATTCCTATACCTACTCGCCTTAGTTTTACCCATACAGACTCAGCTTTATGCTATCAGTATTTCTCTCTGAGATTTGCATCAGCAAAAACTTCCAGTCCAGTACACCATTTACTGCGCTAAAATTTCTATATTTGACTGTATTTGTGAGAGGGTGTTTTGCTATGTTTGGATATTTTGTGTTTAATGATGAGTTGAATCTATGACGTTTTTTTAGTAGTTTCAAAAACTTTTAATTTTCAAATAATATTTAGAACTATTGGAAGTGAAAATGCGTAAATTCTTGGTTCCTACAGCAAGTTAGTGTGCTTTCTCTAATGCTTGCATTATTTTAGTGCAAGTGGAACATTTTATTTTCTACCACTTTTCTACCACCTTTTTTTAAGGCTATCTACCACCATTTCGCTTTTCTCAAGTCCCATCACTGCTCCATGGCGAATGTAAATAAATTGAATTGCAGTTTTTGCCTAGGTCAATTGTGGCTGGGAGATAATCAGTTTAATTACTCAGAAACCTATTTACGGAAAGTAGATATTACCCGCTTTGTCAAATTATCTTTGCTGGATCTTGATAAAAAGCATGAAACCAAAGTACATAGGTCCGCGACATATGATTACGTAAATTGTAATAGCATGACCGGTTTCCCGCATAGAAACTGGTGTGAGCCAATTATTTAAAACGTATATGTAGCTTTGAAGTGAGCGTCATTCTTTATGGATTGTGTTCTTACGAAGGGAGAAGTAGTATTGGGAGATGGGAAACAATCGATTTTTTGACGATCGTAGACTTAAAGGTGTCAGCTATAACATTTTGACATTTCCAAAGTTGTTTCACTAGGTTTTGATGATGTTGGGAATTATGCGATGCTGTTTTATGCTTATGGTGTTTTTTGTGAAGAATTTAAAAGCTGTAACTCAACACGTTGGCATTGGTAGAATAGGTATTTAAATCTCTTTAATTGTTTTTTTTTTCCAAAGTGATAGAGCACGTAGGGTGGCAAATAACTTATAAATGTGTCCTTAAATAGAATTAAAAGCGCTGCAAAAAATTACATAGACCAAAGCGATCAACGTTTTAAAGGTAAGAAACAGCTTTTGCCGGTAACACTGCCTTATCATACTCAGAAAAAAACATTTTAATTTGTTTATCGCTGTCAATTATGACTTGCAAATTCATTGCAAACTGTTTTTTTTTCAAGCTTATTATAAGTGAAAGAAAACTAAATTTATTATGTAGGGACATGGTTTTGACTTATCATTCTAGTCCCAAATAAAATTTTGGAAACACATGTAGGCATAGGCATCATATTTAAAAGCCTTCCTATAAATTGAAAATAAACTGTCTTCTAATATTTATCGTGTTGAATCATTTAAATATTTAGGAATAATACTGGATAGTTGGTTAAGTTGGAAAGATCATACTTTGCATTTAAACAGTATCTGAACAACATTTTAAGAGAAGAAGAAGATATCGGCCGAGTCGATGATATCGGCCAAATGGGCACCGTCACAATTGATTGCCATACGGGCTCGTTTTATGACATTTTTCATCACTTCGGCGAGAACTTCGGGCGACAGATTCTCGCACTCGTATCGAATGTTGTTCTTGAGGGCTTCTAGGGTCTCGGGCTTGTTCACGTAAACACGGGACTTCAAAAAATCCCACAAAAAAAAAGTCTGGAACGGTTAAATCGGGCGATCTTGCGGGCCAGTGCAAATCGCCAAAACAAGAGATGAGGCGACCCGGGAACGCCGCCTTTAGAATATCGGTTGTGGCTAGCGCAGTGTGTGCCGTAGCACCGTTCTGTTGGAACCACATGTCCTCCAATCCTAATTCGTCCAATTGCGGCAGAAAAAACTCGGTTAACATGACCCTATAGCGCCCACCGCCACTGTTGTCGTTTGACCAGCGGCGTGGCCCGATGACTCCTCCAGCGCGAACAGCGCACCATGCAGTAATTTTGAGCGGGTGTAATGGCTCCTCGTGCATTACTCATGGATTTTCGGTGCCCCAGAAGCGATAGTTTTGCTTGTTCACGTACCCGCTGAGGTGGAAATGAGCCTCATCGCTCATTATGATTTTGGTCGAAAAATCGTCCACTTCGTCCTCGAGATTGAGGATGGCTTGAGCGTAGGTTACACGCGTTTGGTGGTCGACAGGTAGTAGCTGATGCACGGACTGGACTTTGTACGGGAACATGCGCAAGTCTTTGACCAAAATTCGCCTTAGGGACGACCGGCTAATAGCTAATTGCGAGGCACGGCGTCTGGTCGATGTTTTCGGCGACAGCTCGACATCCTCGTCAATAGCGGCAATATTCTCGGCCCAACGGGCGCTCCGGGGTCGGCCACTCTTGGCAACGTCTCATGTGGTCCCATACTCTTCAAGGTTGATGGCCAAACGGCGCAGTGTTTGTGCAGTCGGTGTCGGACGGCCGTGGAATCGGCGACGGAATTCGCCCTGCGCAAACACCACAGCTTGTTCACTTGTTCACTTGTACATCTGTCTAGTCCATAAATGTCATAACAGATTTGACATTGGCGGCCATTTGCAAAAATAAGAGCATCTTCCAATAGGGTGATCTCTTTTGGCCCAACTTGTATTACTGATTTTGTTTGTTTTCAGAATTTTGCTTAAAATCAGCAAAGCATAGTAAAGTAGGATTTTCAGAACTCAATTACAACAACTACGCTCTACATAACACTTCGAGGACTCACAGTAGTAGTTGTAATAGCTTGCTGCAAATCCTACTTTACTTTGCTGAGATCGAAGCTCAAAAAAACACGCCTAATCTCAAGCTCAATGCACCCAAAAAGTGGCATTGCGATAGTAGGATTATATTTTGAATGGTTCAATGGCCTCTCGAAATATAATGTACAAACAGAAAAAACTTCCTGTTTTTGAGCTTGGATTTAGTCCAGTATTTAGTAGAAGGGCCCAGGACCGGTGAACAGGACGGAAACGCATTTTTTTGTCAGACAAAACGCTAGTTTGTGACCCTCAAAGACATCAAAGAAACGGTGAGTATAATATTTTTAACCAGTGGTCGAATCGGCTCAAAGCTCATAAGTTCACGGAATTAAGTCTTAGACCTAATTTCACCAAATCAAATATGGCCTCAAGAGGTATTTGTCCTTTTAAAAGAATGAAGCTGAGGGGACGGTTGTTTAGGCCTCTTTGTAAACATTCTTGTAAGAACTCATACATCTCTTTAGCATTGAACTAGGCTTGACAGACCTTGGATTATTTTATACCGACATAAGTCAGCTTGATCGGTTTCACATATAATTTTCTAATGCGTGGCAGTTTTTTATGGCGTTATAGAAAATCCTTTTTATTGATAGCCTTTGAATTAGTTTCTTCTAATCTGACTAAGCTTCAAAACGCATTCGATAGATTTGTGGCCGTATGTATTGAAGTTCGGATAAAGGATGGACTTGAAGTAATGACAGTTTCCATATCTAGCCTAATCAATGTACTCTGCATGGAGTCCATTAAAATAGATAGATAAGTTTATGTGTCTCGAGGTGTTAGTAGCAAAGCTGGCTTTCTTATATAGGTCACACTGTTAAATTTTGAGGGAGCTATTATCTGTAATAATCAATTTACTATCAGACAGACCAAACTTATTGTATCGAAGCTAAGTTGTTGGTCTTTATCTCGGTGTTTGTTCCAACTGAACCTTGGAATTGGGATAATGACTGAAAGAATAAGGTCCCGAAATGAGATTCCTATATAAAAGCATCCTCTATCTTTCGCTAAAGGTACGCAGAAAATAAATTAAAATTTATATACCGTCTGGCTACTCTGACGTATACGTAACAAAATTACCACATTTGCCCCATTTATTCGTATTGCTCCAAGCATTTCCCTTTTATGGACGCAAAATTGATTAGAAATATTCCAAATAAGTGCATCACATTTAAATTTACAAAGCATGTAGTCTATCGTTAAGAATTACACACAATGCCCATGTGTCTATCAACTATAATTAATCAATCATTTCAAGGAGATCGCGCTCCATTTGTCTGATCTCATTAATTAATCTGTCAATATGGGTGATGTCAGAGAACAAGTTCCCTTCAAACTAAAACCGAATGACGTACTCGCAGCCCCCCAAAAAATAGACGAGTGTAAAAATAACTTAAATGTAAACAAAACTTACATCTTCAACAGATTTCTTCAAGGTATCGTTCAGAGCAATCACCCATGAATTTAAAAGTTCATTGACAATCACTAAATCACTGTACAGCCAGCGGAAAACTTGACTTGTCCACGTTACGGAAGTCTGTAAAAAAAAAAACAAATGAATAAATTTACCACAATTTTTAATTATTTATGTTGGCGTGTTTAAACTCACCGTTTCTGGTCCAACAACATTCGCCGGTGGTGGAACGATTTTCTTTTTTCTAGTTTCGGGTCCGGTCGAACTTTGTCGTACGACACGTTTTCGTAGCGGAGCGTTTGGTCCACCGATTACACCGGATCGGCCACGGCCACCTCCGGCACCAGCACTTAATGGTTTCGAGTCCTTTAAACAGAAGAAGAATAAGTACAATCCTTATGTTGAGCGATTATAATCAGCGCCTACCTTAACATCTTTACTAGATAAAATATCTTTGGGTTCAGACAGTCGTAATTTATCACCATTCACTTTAGCACCAGTTGTTATAAGACTATTGTTTCGACTGTTACTAGCTGATGGTGTTTCCTTATTCATATATTTCTTATATAAAAATTTACACAGCCATACTAAGAATAGGGCCAATACGGCCCAAATAAATATGAACATTGCTAATGAGTCCATTGATAAGTCACCGATTCCTTCAAATGAACAAATATAATCATCGATTTGATCAGCTAAGTCCATAATGGAGACCAGTGGGCATCATTTCTGGAAGAAAAATTTTTGTTACATTATTTGTATTTAGATAAGAAAATATAAGTATATGAAAACTGCTTTGAAATGTGCTCTCTTGTGACAGTTCGCGGCACTAATTTATGTCTAAGTAATTCAATTTGTTTGGGACTAGAAATTAGACAGGTTTCTAATGATATTTAAATTTATTTAAGTGTATGTGGTTATCTAAAAGAATGGTGGAACTACAAGTCATTGAATATATAAAAAAGGGTTGAAATCTTGATAAAAAATTAGAGATAGTTGCCATATATCATATACATATTTTTTTTTTTTCAGAAAATTTAGAATACAAATAATATATTTTTTGATAAAATATTTTCCAAGGGTGTCCGAGGAATTAGAAAAAATGTATAACGCTGAACCTGTTTTATCTTATTATTTCATAAATATGTATATATATAAGGAAATTGTAAAGCTTGAAAACTTTTATTACGAAACAAAAAAATGGGTCTTGGATGGTGTCTACAACTAGCTAAGCTAGGGGTACTGAAAGAAGCATCTTTGCGATCATTAATCATTACAAATAAATCTGAACGAGAGAAACGAAATGGTTCCAGCCCAGAGCAAATTGTATATGGCTTTAGGAGAGCGAGGGTTGCAAATTTTCCCCTGTCTTGTTATAATTACTGAAAGGTACAAAAATTAAACCGACATCTCGCTTTATAGAGAAGTGTAGAATTTTCTGGTCACCTTCCTCATGATATAAATGCGATTGCTATGCCGCCTGGTCTTGTGTGACGTGAGACCGTCTCCAAAGCTACCAAACTCTACCTAACCTAACCCAACAATACATTATTATGCATATATATTTCAAGTCTGTGCACTCATAGCTCGAGAACGCATCGTCCGAAAACAAAACTTTAGGGTAATAAGATAGAGGATAGAGGTTTGTATGGGGAACCGCACTTTGAAAAAAAAAAAAATAGACTGGATAGAAAATCGAAGAGTGTCACTTCCAATACAATAAAAATTAATTAAAATTTTTCAACTTATATTATTGAACGAATTTGGACGGAACGATGTTTCTCCGGGTCAGCTATTTATTTATAAAAGAAGTAGTTTTATCGTTATAAAAAGAGAAGGATAAGAAAGAGCAATGGAAGGAGTTTAAAAAAAAATCAGAGTATGAACAATTAAAGTTTTGGCGTAGTTGTTAATCAAGACAGCCATCTAACCTAATCTGACCTAACCGCTATAAATGAGAACATATTCAAAGTCACATTTTGCCAATACAACTTCAACTTCGTAACGAACAATTGAAAATATTTTTTTTGTGTTTTCCGAGCGCAGAAGAAGTACCAAAATGCAGCAGCAATGTTGATGCCACTGACACGAATAATAGAAAAGTTTCTCCCCCCTTTAGTTAGTACAGTAAACTCTTGGTATTCAGGTCTGAGTGCTCCGGAATTTGCCGGTTTTCTTTTTTTTAATAAAAAATAAGGTAACAGAAATATGCAGACCTTCAAAGTCGATACCAAATTTATGGTCGCGTACCAAGTCTGGAATAGGTTTTCAAATAATTTTAAATCTACTTTCATTCTAGCATTTATTAAACTTCAAATATTTAAAGAGATGAATTTAACTGAATATTTAATGCAGTAAGAAACAACGGCACACAGTTTGTTTTAGGAAAGACAGATATTGGACGAAACAGCGTACCTCACGTCCTTACCTCTGACAGCCCGCCTGTAGAAAAAAATTTCCAAATATCGTTCTCCTTGAGTTAGTTCGCTATTTTTACAGTCAATTGGTAAAGTTCATTTCGAATCTAATTTTAAATACAACGCGCACTATCGAATGGAAATCTGTTTTCTGATTTTTGAGGGCCCTACGTATCTAGTCGAAGAAAGTATTTTTTTGGGAAGCCATGTTCTATAACTTGCTACTTTTCATATCGAAAAGGAAAATGAGTTCCTTTGTACATGAGGACGAAGATCCGGAAAAAAAAATTTCGTATTTCAGTGCAAAAATCGTTTTAAGTCATTGGACATATTTTCATTGTAAAAACGAAATGCTGGCATCTTTTCAAACAGTTTTATTTGATGTGTTTTACAGATACACCAACACAACGCTTCTTATAGTTGGAAATCCTGGGGACATATGAACAAACAAACTAGGTAGGAAGAAATTTGTATGCCAAAGATCTGAAGCATGCATAAGAGAATCCGGGTGCAGTGGTTCAGTTGTAAGTGGGCTTTACTATTGAACGAAGAGTTTTAGGTGCGATCCCCAGAAAAACACCTGCCGATTTTGGACTGCTGAATTGAGAAGCCTTTTCAGCGGCTGTGCTCTCGAATGTTTGATAGAAGTTTATCAGACCACATAGCCGCTGAAAAGGCTCCTCAATTCAGCAGTTCAAATTCGGCATAAAATTGTTGGTCCCTTGTAATCGTACCAAACAACTTTATACTAACGAATAGTATTGGGAAGCTAGGACACTATGTGAACCCACTGCAAAAATCGATTTATTTTTTTAATGACATACCATAGGTATAGAGGTCCAAAGACTAACTACAAGCATGGCACATGATGGGGATTTTTCCTACATCAGTTGTACTTATTCATGAGAATAAAATGTAAGCAAAACTCTATGAAGCTCCATTAGCGGGCGGATCGTTTAAAACACTGTCGAGCATGGATTGCAATCGTGTCTTTTACAACAACTCCATATTGACCCGAGTAGGCCATTTAAAGCTCTCTAAGATGAGGCGGTAACCGACTCAATGATAAAGGAGGTTTTTTTTAATGTTTGCCTGTGAACTGAGCGACAAACATGAAAAACATAATCAAATTCGCGGCAAAATGTGATTCTGATTGGTATTTCCAATGAAAGTAGGTTCTCCAAAAAATGTTCATAACCTCAATATGTATTTATATTTGATATGCTATGTTTCTTTAGCAGTTGGCTCATAGGTTAAGGGGAGATGTCTTTTCATGCGACGGGACTTTTTGTCTTTAAAAGAGTTTCAATTTAAAAAAAAAACTGCGCAAAACGCTTACGTTTTCTTGAAGTGCCACGATTGAACTCTTTTTTCACTGTGTAGTAGTAGAGACTACCCAACAATTAATTAACAAAAAAAAAACTAAAACTAAGAACTACGCAATTATCTTCTGCGGCAATTTCGGGTTGGATTTCTTTTCAATCTAACGAATTCAGCTAGCACATTCTCATAGTCGATTAATTAAGAAAAAAAAAGTCTGGCAGCACCGTCACTTGGAATATTATTCGAAATCATTCGAGCAGCAGTGGTCCATAAATTCAGCCCAAAAGAACTATACCTTGTTTGTTAGTAAGGTGAACAGATCCTCGTACAAAACTTTTCAATACACAAATGCTACAAAAGTGCTGCCATTTTTACGAGTTTATAATGTTAACTTTTTTCCAGTTGCAAATAAATATTTAGCGCACTTCCTCAATTAACAGGCATGCGCAAAACATATTTATATCAGTTCTTCAAATTTCTGCCATTACTTGGGTTGGATAATTTTGGAAGACCGATTTAGCCACTACCCTGCGAGACTTCCTCCAAGTTTATTTACGTAGTAAAAAAAACAAAAGCAATTACCGTAAAAACGCTGCACTATCCTTTTTATCCATCCGCAATATTCTCAAACTCCGAATTCCATGCACATAAATATTTTTAAAATTTAATTTTGCACTTAATTAAACTAGTATTCTATTTGTTCGTTATTCTTATCGCTCTTCCTTTATTTGATTGGCATAAAACATCTGGGATCACACTCTCACTTTGTTCACTAAATTTAGAAAGTTCTCTTCGATTTATTTTTGATGTATTTTTTACAACAGGTTTCTAATTTATTTATAACACATGTTGAAGTACTACTCACTACTAACTACATTAAATATAACGTTTAATATATTTTTTTTAAATAAAGAAAAAAATTGTATTAAAAACCCGAAACAAAAACCCGACGATCCCGAACTAAAGAAAAAAGTTCTCAGCTCGAGTGAAGATGAAAAAATTCGTTCAAAACGAAGGAAGAATAGAAAAATAGGAATAAAATTGCGCTACACCTACATATCGTGGAGCTGTTTGAGTTTGAATTTATTTTTGGACGGTTTTCTGTGAGAAATTCGCTCGGAAAATAGTTTTTTTTTTCGTTCCCTCTTCTACTAACAATTATACTGAACACCCAGCGGGTATAAAAATAGAAAACATAGGTGAGCGTACGCGAAGATACACGAAAAGCAAAGAAACAGATGAACGACGTCAGAAGTAATCGCTTTGGTAAGACTATGACATCATTGATGCCGTATTTCTGCTGCTGACTGTGGTAAGTGATGTTGCATTATGTTATACAAATGACGTAATTGAAGTAAAATGAAAATACATTTACGTAAGTGGGAAAAATTCCATTTCTACTGCGACTCACTGTGTCAACACAATATAGCTCTCACTGATGATAGGGAATGGAATTTTCACGCCGTCCCATGTCAGACAAGTGCGATTTTTCTAAAGAGGAAAACGCGACATTCGCATACTCTGCCGGGAAATGAAAAAAAGAAAATCTGTTGGTCTCGTGGCAGGGCATGGTTGCAATATGTGTAGCAAAGGGAATTGTTTCAATTTTGAGAGGCTGCCAAATAGACAACACATTAAGACTTTGTCTTCATTATCTTGGTTGGATTTTTATTTTTATTTTTATTTTTGTTGTAGAAAATAAAACGATTTAAAATAATTCTATGCAAATTGCTCTTTTGTTTTAAGCTTTGGTGTTTTTCTCTGTCTACGGGATCATGGGTTATCGGCTAGGAATCTTGTAATTGAAACAATTTTACAGAGATGTTTGTGATTTGGGAATGTCTTTAGAACGAGCTGTAAGCTTAAGCTTAACAGTGGGACCAGATGAAATAATGACTTCACTTATGTGTCGTTAAATAACGAATACATTCGGGCGAGTTCACTTCTGTCATCAAAATCTTGAATAAAATCACGTGGAGACTTACTGAGACTGCGTAAAAGTTATCAACTGGTTCAACTCCAGTGAGTTCGAATTTTTGTATGCTAGCTAACGGCTTCTAACTATATGGGCTAATATAAGCAGCACTTACTTTGCAGCTAGAGCCCATATTGACATTTTCGTAATGGTTTTAGAGTAGCGGACGACGCTTCCGGTAAGAGTCCCGTCAAAGTGGCTGGGAATTTTTACACTTGGGCATCGGAATGAGGCACTTCAAATGCAAAACCTAGAGGCGCAGATATTATTTTAGCTACATAACAGGAATATTTAAGCACTTTTATATAGGTAGTTCATTTTAATTGGAGTCCATCAATGATATTACCCTTACGAGCAGCAATCTGCTACGTGATGCTAACTAGCGCGTAAACGACCATTACACGCATTGTGACTACAATTGAATTTTGTTTAAAGCCAGCATCTGACCAGCAAACCGAACTAAACGTAGGGCTCTGGCGCAATCCAAATGGAAGAACATACGCTAGATAATAATCTTGTATAAACTTTGTCGTCAGTGAGGCCATAAACGAGACTTTTTTCCCGACAAGAAAGTAAGTACACATCAGAGTAGGTCTACTGCATTATTTTTCGAAATTTAAAGCTACTGAAAAAAAAAAAAAATCTACTGTATTTTTTGTAGTGGGTACGCTTGTATGCACATCTGGACCGAGAGAATGTATCTCTTTTAGCATAAAACTTAACAAAAAATAAATTAATTAATAAATTCTTTCCGTTTTGTTAAAATACTCGGTTTTACTTGTTTTGTATTGTTTATGTTATTATTTGTTATTTACCTTGGTTTTCTGTGAAAAACAGTGGCAACACAGGTTGTGCCCTGAACTAAAACAGAAAAACGCCTAAAGCTAGCCTGAGCAGAAAAACCAATACCTGATGTACTTCTAAGCCAGCATATGGATCATATCAATGCATCTTTTCATCCAGACCTTACAAAAGAAATCCGTTGCGATAAATCACCACAAACAACTACCTACATATATAAGAATGAAATAATCGGCTACAATTTCGACCGACTGATCCAAGAATGAACCATTGTTTAAAAACCAAATACCGAGCAAAATCTATAAACAGATTTAATAGACGAACAAGCATATACATATTTTATTCATTTTGCATTACAAGGTTTATGGGAAAAATATTAGGTACAATACCCACAGTGCAGAGTCGCTATTTCTTAACGTTTTTTTTTAAGTAATAATACAAGTAAAACAGGTGGTGTTATGCAAAAAATAAAACACGTCTTGTGCATCCGCTTGTTTGATATTAAAAATGTTGATACCATCGTAACCTTACACACCAACAGAATACCTACCCACCAAGCATGTGGGTCATTCCCATAAGTGTAAATAGCAACAACGCGTGTAACTTTTGCCATAGGCACACGTTTAGCTGGTAAATTGTTATTCTCCCTTATATGCTAAAGTCTATCGAATTTCACAGCAGACGCTATAAACAATTTTTGCCGGCCTACTTGGGAAGCACATAGCCATCGACCGTTGTGACCGTTCATAGACACACAGTTCATTCCCCCTTTCAGCGGCGGATATAAACAAAACCGCCATGACATTACTTTAATTGACACGTGAGACCTGCTTACGAATTTATTTACAATGTGTGTAGATATTCACGTACCTATACACAAGGCGGTAAATCTGAATTGGAAATTGCAGTACTAAATGCACACCTAGGCAGATTTCAGCGAGGGCATTTGTGTCGAGTGTGTGTTTGTAACGTCGATGGAGCTCGATTCGGCAAGCTTTCCAATAGAATATTACCCACTGATGATGGTCGTGAGTAGGTAGTACAATGCACATGTTAGTCATGTACAGCTAATGCAGCCATGTAACTAGCACGCATGACTATTGTATAACGGAGGGGGCTATCGGCGGCTATATATCAATGCATATCAATGCTGTTAAGTGAACTTGCTTTGCAAAATCTATTATTCTTTGAAAATATTATTCCGTGTCGTTAGGCGACAACCACCATCACTAAACACCAACCGCCATGATTACTTCTCGCCAGGTGTTGCGTAAAAATTAGGACTGCGAAAGCGTTGCAGATAGGTGCGAATTTAAGTGGCAAGTGCTGATGGAACAATATTCTTCCTTAGATTGAACTAGTTTTGAATTTTACGGCGGCACAAGGTTAGGCACTGTGAATTTTGAAATCACCAACAAATTAGTAGGAGAGAGGTGGGCAAGAAGGACCGAAAAAGCATTCGTAACTTCTTATTCACAAGATTCGAACAATTTTTTTGAAAATAAAAACATAATCCTTGAACTTTGTCATATAGTTGAAGAAGGATGTCCTTAGCTACAACCGAAAAAACAACACAACCTCCAATATCCATTTTGCCCCAATAGCGGGACAATAGCCCGTGTTCCGTTTTGCCCCCTCTCCCCTACTTACCTATAACGTAGGTAAATATATTTCAACATTTTGGACAACACCCCAAAAAATTATTACATAAATGTAAAAAATTTTAAATTATAAAAAAAAAATTTCTGTGACATTCTTATAATGGTCCTTCTATCGGAACTCCCGGAACTTGACAAGATTTACACGGTAACAGACCGACTTCTAAAGACACTATGCTTCAATAGGAAATTCTCCCAGAGATCACTGACAGAGAAGCATGGGCTAGCAATAACACACCAAACTGCCAAAACGGTCTTAAGTGGTATACGGATGGTTCCAAAATGGACTCGGGGGTAGGAGCTGGCATAAATGGACCAAACCGCAACGTCTCAACACCTATGGGGAAAGGCCCCAGTGTATTTCAGGCAGAGCTCCATGCGCGAACCTTATCTAATTTTCAGGGATCAAAGTCGGAAATATCCATATTTTCACAGACAGTCAAGCAGCTATAAACGCCCTTAGCTCAATAATTGTCTTAAAATCAGTCATGCACTGCTTTAATGCTCTCCAAACTCTTTACTCCAGAAACAAAACCAAATTATGGTGGGTTCCCGGGCACGAGGGTATTGAAGGAAACAAAAAAGCTGACGAACTGGTCAGGTAAGGACCAGAACCTTTCTGCGCCGGCCGTGACCAAATCAGCAATCACTTCCACTATCAATAGTTGGGAACACAACATGTGTATCAGACTTTTGGCAAGAAATCCCAGGTCTCAGACAGGCCAAAAGAGCATTCTAGCATTCAAGAAAAATGCAAATACAAAAAATCTTAAACCTACGAAGGCACGATATCAAAAACTTACCACCGTCTACTTAGTACCGTAGTACAGTTTCCAACATCCAAGAATGTAGGTTGGTTGAGGGAAAATAAAAACATTTTGACAAAAATTTTCTTTATTATTTAACAAAAAATTACACACGAAACCGAAGTTAATTATGTATATCCAAAAGCGGGAAATACACAACCATATTTGTCCTAATATATTTTTAGTATGTAAAACATTTCCTTTAGATAGTTTTATTAACCAAACATATCAAATTATTCGCCTTTTAACAATTTATAATAACTAACCAATGGCATTGAGTTATGCTAAAATGTGGTATTCCCGAACTCTTTCACATTTCCCCACAGTGGCCGAGGTTGGCAGCATTTATTTTTGTATTTTTTGTATGTTTTTGCATGTCACACGGATTCCCAATTGACAGAACACCGATAGGAATACAAAATGGCGAATTTGAAAAAAAAACTGAGGGGGCCAGTAGCACAGGAATTGGTTCTCTGCATAAGCTAACTTACGTGTAGTTACAGATATATTCTCCTGGACCTGTCCCATCAAATGCAACAAGTTAAAAAAAAAAACTAATTAACGGCGGTTACATTTTAAAGTAAAGGTACTTGAATGCGTCTTGTTATTTTTTTTTCCTTTTTACAGTCATTCGTTTTTGGTTTTTTAAATTAACTGTTTTATTTTTATCTTTTTAGAAGAATACGAATCTAATGACACTCTTCAAAATCGGCCGAGCCGTTTAGACTACAATTCGTCATGTAGAAACGGACATGAATACGTGCGAAAAATATTTCCCTTCCTGTGTCCAGTCGGGTAAAAAGTGCGTGAAACTCCAGGTTGGCTTTTGGAGTTAACTAAAGAGAAGCAGTATATTTTGTACAAATCAAGTCTTTTCTGTCGATCTACGCACATATGTCCTCAAAATTTTAAGTTTGAAATGAAAATACGTGCCGCCTTACGCAATCCAAAAGATAACTGCGTCTGTTGCCTCCGTAAACTACTAATTTGATATATATCTACGTATTTTAAATCTTAAGGGGAAAAATTCTCGCAAAAGCAGTACTTGTCCCTTATGGAACAACTTCATATACGCAGTGTGCTTAGAAATGAGTTGCGAATGCGATAGCATTGTTACCGTTTCGGGTGTAAGACAGCATATTATTTCTTAATTTTTTATTCTACCCAAAAATTCCTAACTCAATACTCACACTAGTTGTCGGGTGTCAGTTGTGTTGTGACTTGTGAGATTATATGCTAAAAATTGTGTGTGTTGAGAAAATTCACTCAGTAGGTCTTGTATATGCTAAATAAGCATTGGGGTGCTTGCTGCTTGCCTGCGTCCAAACTTTCGGACTGGCTACCACATAATGAACACAAAAAAAATAATTTATAGTGCTGGTTATAACTCCGTACATAGGTCTCTGCATGATGCACGTACGGCGTGTATCCGAATCTAGGCAAACCTACTCTTTATGGCGGCGCACAAAGTTTAGCAAATCGTGAGGTCATTACACTTTCGTGTTAGATAGTAGTTTTTCATACTTCTTGATCGTGTGTATTCCCAGTTTTTCCTTTATTCCATGGAAAGACACAACATGGCAAGGCAATCATTGCGCGGCTTTTCAAAATAGAATGGCAAAAAGATAACCCCAGCGAGAGGATACCTACTTCTTGTCTATACGTATAACGAATAGTCGTGAGTTTTCCGATTTTCATTCCTTCCCTTGCACTAGACTTTCGAATGGAAATTATTTTTGGAAAAGAGATGAAAGAATGGCACACATACGGGTACATGGAAATGTTTAAAATAGTTTGCTATTTTTTGGTTGGATATACATAGTTTCTTTTCTTTCTTTTTTCTCTGATTCAGACACGGAGATATATTGAACAACAACCATCTGTTATTGTTGGGGTGGTGTTATGGGGAGCATGTGGGAGATGTTATTTAAATGTAAAATGCTGAACAAATTCGTGTTTTCGTTTAATGAAAACAGACTAACAGAGCCGGACAAATTGAGTATCATAAAGTATATTGCGTCATTGTCAATGGTTTGAAAAAACGTTCTTAGGCAATTGAAGCACGTTCCTATTACAATGATTTTTTTCTTGGTAAACAAATAAAAGATGCACTGTTGAGCTACCAAAGGTGGGGTCACGATGGAGCGGTCGAAGCTGGTATTATTTGGGAACCTTTGTTATTGATGGAGCTCTTGACGAAAAGCATACTTTGGGTAGAAACTATATATCATCTAATTTAATTGTTTGACCACCACATGAATTTCTTTACGAAACAACTTAAGTGCAGTTCACCCGTCTGATGGAATTTTTTTCAGAATATTTTTCTTGCATGAAACTTTGACTTATATCCACTATACTTCACTCGTTCTCCCAGAAATTCATCATCGGTGTTGTCTTAGAAACTCATATGGCGTTCGCAAACTTTTTTCGTTCATATATGGACATCTAACAGATAAGACGTCTGAAGGGCGACTAACCTATCTATAGCTACTAAAGATAATATCCAACGTAAGTAGGTGCAGCCTTTTAGGAATCTTTTGCTCTCTACCGATGCAATTCTTGGCAATAAAATACTGGAGTTTTTAAGCTTGGTTGCGGCCTCGAGCTACTTCTTCAATTATGGTACTGCCACTTTTCGAAAATAATCATATTTCCGTAGTACTACTCTTCCAGATTAACAATGCTACAACTGACTTTAAAACTATGGACCTAAAGATGAGCCAACTTCAACTACATTATTTAAAATAGCAAATTTTGGTCATTCAGGAACTACGTAGGTACATACGAATTATGCAGGCTTTTGCCTGTCTTTAACATAAATGATTCTATACCTGGAAAGTTATTTTCCTATTTCGTGAACGTGGTGGGTATAATCTCCAGCCTTTAAAGAAACAAATGTTTTGTCTACCTAGCTCCGCGACCACTTGTCAAATCTGACAAAAATCCGAGACACGAAACTATTTCTCTCTTGAGGTAAGCTTATAAAATCATGAGTGCTTATTTATGCCTCTACTCCTACTGCATGTGCTTTACATTATCTGTTCAACTGGGTACTCAACTTATTGAATTTTAGGTTGGCCTGGGTTGTGTTGGGTGCGACGAAACTTGTGTGCCTTTTTCTAATTTCTTTAAGATCTCAGCTGCAGTGTGTGTTCAACGGGTTGACCTACCAATGGTGCTAATTTAAGTATAGGTACGATTTTATATACGCGACCATCAAAACCACAATACCCCACTATTTACTTATTTTTTTTTATAAAACTGTTAGAAGTTAAGAGTTTTAGGTACGCCGCCTTCAGAATATCGGTTGTGGCTCAAGCAGTGTGTGCCGTAGCTCCGTCCTGTTGGAACCACGTAGTGGACGACCAGCATAAGAAGTAGTGTTCTAAATCAATTTCTATTTATTTTTAAAAATCCACTATATTAATCGCCGACCCAATTTCTTTCAGAACATATTTACCCTATTTAATGAAGTAAAATTGAATTTTTTTTTTTACCAAATTGAAGCGTACAGCTTATAGATCGGTCGAAAAGAATTATAATTTCAAAAAAGTTATTGCAAAATAGGTAAAATAATGTTTTTAAATTACCTTGGTTACAACAACAACATTGTAAACATACAAAGAAAGATAGCTTTATAGCTTCGCTATCTGTGCGGCGAATGTCACGTTTGAATGATGGGAGTTAAGCAAAGAAAGAGAGAAAAGTATATGCGCAGGGGTGGGTATGGGTAATTGGATAAGTCACATTTTTCTTTCGCTCAGTCGAAGTCCTGTGACTGTCTCCTTCTATTGTATGAATCAGAAATTAAAAAAAGAGAATCATACACAGAGAACGTTTCTATATGCGTATGCGTTGCTATGCTATTATTATTGACCTTATTTGTATAGTGTAGCACTATACATAGAGCAGCCACTGAGCCACCTCACCGAAACGAAAGTGTTTGGCGTGTGGGGGCGTGGCGTATGAATGCGTGTCGTGTTCGTTTGTGTTAAGCGAATGAGGGAGAGAAGTTATGCGCAGGAGTGGTTGCATTAGTCTGATTTGGCTTTCGGTCCAGTGATGGGACTTGAGAAAAGCGAAATGGTGGTAGATAGCCTTAAAAAAAGGTGGTAGAAAAGTGGTAGAAAATAAAATGTTCCACTTGCACTAAAATAATGCAAGCATTAGAGAAAGCACACTAACTTGCTGTAGGAACCAAGAATTTACGCATTTTCACTTCCAATAGTTCTAAATATTATTTGAAAATTAAAAGTTTTTGAAACTACTAAAAAAACGTCATAGATTCAACTCATCATTAAACACAAAATATCCAAACATAGCAAAACACCCTCTCACAAATACAGTCAAATACAGAAATTTTAGCGCAGTAAATGGTGTACTGGACTGGAAGTTTTTGCTGATGCAAATTTCAGAGAGAAATACTGATAGCATAAATGGTTTGATGAATGTACGATGTGTTCTTTGTAATGCGATACATTTTAGTTCAGAGACGACTGGTAAGGATCGAAATATTTTTACTTCTTGCTGTCATAAAGGAAAAGTGTTCATACCGCCTTTAAGTCAGAACGCTTTCATAAATAAGCTATATTATGACCTTCGATCAAACTGATAAAAACCGTGCGAATAATTATTTTGCTAATATTCGCAGTTACAATTCTGCCTTTGCAATGATTTCCTCAGAAGCAAAAGTCTCACAAAATGTCACGCAAGGTGTTTATCACTTTAAAATTCATGATACGTTTTATCATAGAATGGGGCCTTTGACTGTTTCTTTGTACGGTAATCAACCTTCCTATGCACAGTTATATTTCTATGACGTTGATACTGCCAACCAATACCGATTAAATCTTAAAACAGTCTAATCGTGACTGTGATCGTGATTTGATGCATTCTATATCTAATGAATTGAATCGTGTGAATCCATTTGTGCACTCTTTATCTATATAGTAACGATATAAAAAAAATGTGTGGTCGATTTTCGAGCACTGGGCGAACCTAGTTTATATTATTTGACAAGAGTGACTCAAGTGAGAAAGACTTTACAAAATTCGGATCTTTCTTCTTTTAATAATTTACAGACATTTGAAAATAGTTGGCATCTCTTGCGTTATCTTTTTTGTCTTTGTAGCTTTCTTGTTGTCAACATGTACATATTTGGTAATAGAAAAGTCTCTTTGGACTGCCCTTTTGCTTTGTTTGATAGCCATCAATACATTCTTCAATTATGCTGACTAAATTTACCATTGCCGAAAGACATATTGCTTACAAATATTGTGTACCATTTAATGTTTACCATTTCTTTGTCGCCAAGAAAACCACAAAATATAACAAATCGTATAAGCAAGTGATCCAAACACCAAAATATAAGTACTCCTAATCCAATATTTATTGCTATAAAAATGACATCATACCGCAATGACCCACAATCTGGAATTACATTCGATACAGCCAGACACATGCAACATGCCTACTTCATATTTTGGTAAACAACGGAGTCTATAACGATGACACAATTTCACTCTAAAAGTCTGAACTCATGTACTTTATGAACTCCTTGATTGCCGAATGGTATTGGTCAATAATAAAGCGAAAGCAAATTGAGAAATTACCGCCCGTACAGACTACAGAGTCAAATGCTCGTTTAGCTGTCATAAAGAAAGAGAGAGCAAAAAAAAAAAACGAATATTATGAGCTCAGACATTTAATCACGTTCTAAAATTTCACAAGACTTTGCGATAATTGATTTCCGGTCTTTCATGTGATCGCTATGTAAATGTGCACCTCTGGATTGAATTTGAATCGATAAACAATTAATTATTTTCCAACCACTAATCGGTTTCAGCGAATGTTTACATGCCTTAATTAGAAGTCTGCTTGAACTTGATCAATTTGCAGGGAAATGGGACATGGTAGTTCCACTACCGACAATCGAACTTCTTGTCATTATCTAATTGATAATGTAATCTTCTTTTTGTTAACTTATACATAATCGGCGAGTTAATATCAAAATTCGATTAATTTAAATCAATAAAACTAGAAGTCAATTAAACTTTAATGTTATCAAGGCTGTCAATCGGGTGGCGTCAATTAGTCAGCTTCTCCTCGAATTAGGGGTGAATTCAATTGGTGTGACTTCGATTTGAACGAACAGATGAACAGTGAACACATCGATGCGAGTGCGGCGACCCACTGTTGAGCTTCCACCATGATTTGTCGCTTAATTAAAATGCGGGATTTAGTCAATGTAAATGATATCATTTGTTTGGTTAAGGCTGAGCGCGAACGAGCAGGTTTTTGGTCAACAACTTTTGCTGTAGATATTGTATTCCACAACAATGAGAACAGAACCACAGGAGAAAGTCAGGGTACGAAAAAGAGACTTGATTTGATTGAATGAGTGGAAAGTAAAAAGTTGAACGTTTGAGCTAAGGGTGTCTATTTTGAACGACAAAGGTAGGTGAACTTACCCTACTACGTATTATGAGCTCAGGCGATAATAAAGACATGCAAACATTGAGTTGGCCTAGGTCTACCCCGGACGTAGCGCCACCTGATAAATTAAGTACGCACTTTTTAAGTACGATGGTCGTTCGCTTCACAGTCCAGTTGGTGCAACCAGTTCCTTTGACCAGTTAGGTACATAAAATTCTCGTAGTCCATAAAAACATTCAAACAAAATGAATTGGGTCTAAAAACTTACTCCACGAGCACGTATTTTCCTGAGGGGAGCTTTAGTTGTCACAATGAATCCGAGAAGCAACTAGTCACGGCGACATAGTACTTCACCCATGTTATCTAATAATTGTAAATATACAAATTCACAGCAAAAGATTTTTTTCTCGGCAATATGCACCATCAGGAACTACAAAATCAATTCAAATGAGCTTAGTCATTGCAGTTCTATTTATGACGATTGTGACTTCATCTTCTGTTTAAAAATTAGAACACGTCACGTCAAGGAGTGAATCACGTTTTGATATACTCGAAGAGGCATAGCTACTTCAAACAAAGTAGCAACAAAAATATAAAAAGCGTTTCTTATCCATTTAACATGGTATTGAGAGATTTCCTTTGCTCTTGGCAAAAGTTGTGTTTTTAGAGCGTCCATATCATATCTAGTTGACCTTGATCTCGTGCCTGTCACAAGCTCACGTTTATGAGATATTCAACGAAAAGCAACGTCCGATTCTTGGTGCTGTTAATTAACCGCCTGTTGACTTTCCAGGTGCACCTCAGCCTTGGTCAACTATAGGGTGGAGCTACACTACGCGCTACTTGCCGACATATATCACTTCCCGTTGGCCCAATTTAAATTACGCCTCCCACTAATTAGGCAAACTAGGGCTGTAACAATAACCTCCGTCAAAGCGTAGCGTCAATTTGTTCATGTTCACTACAGTTTCTCCCTCGCATATATCAGCTCTACCAGCGCATCCATTAGCCAAATTAAAAATAAATAGCTCACCCGTTTTGTATACATCAGCACGGACATGTTCACGCATTTGACCTACATCCATACAGACAAATATAGCCAGCATTCCACCAAACCACCATGGATCGCGAGCAGAATGCAGAACTAAAAAGTAGCCGAATGCAGATAGATACTGTCACCAGTAATCCGGTTTTGGGTTGCAGAGAACTGCAGCACAGCACTTCCCATTGCATGCCAATTGGAAATTTATTTCACATTACAAGTTAAGTGTTTGCATTAATTATTCGGCGTCTCTTTTCTGGAGCAGAATTCAGTTGTAGAGTCGCAAAACGAAATCACTTTGTAACTAGGGGAAAGCGATGGAACTGATCGTTTTTGTCGCTTCGCATAGCGGTATTCCAGAGCGTGGATATAAATAAGTGCATGCCATTTGAAGAGTTCCAGTTTAAGTACAGCAAGTGGGATTGTTATGGTGGTAGATGGATGAATAGATACCCAGAACTGTCGAAAGATGTCACTCAACTTGGAGTCGTATATTTCAAAGGACGCACGGCAGACAGTCTGGGCCTAAGTAGTTGTTCAAGTCAGTTACATTTTTTCATAAATATTTTGTGGATAAATAAGGTCTGCTGAAAGTGAAGGTAAAGTTTAAGTAGAAAATATTTCTGCATTATCAGCTGAAAATAGCAAAATGACAAAATATTTAAATTTAACTCGGACCTTCTGTTGGAAAGCGAGGCTATAATAAACGAAAAACGAAGTTTATTTACCTAATCCTCACTTGAGCATAAACGCGGTAGTAAGAATCATTTTTAGCATTTAGTAAGAATTTTTTTTGTGTTCGTAATTTTGAAAATGTATGTCCAAAATTATCAATTGTGATAATTTAAGAATAGAGGTGTCGGTTGGAAATGATCATTAGTAAGTCCCAAAGTGTGAGACTGGTATATATGTCCGTTTTTATACCTTCAATTCTGTAGGCGTTGTGGACTATTGGTTAGCTTGCTGGAGTACTAAGCGATGAATCCCCGGTTCAATCACACGAAAGAGACAAGTAACAATTTAAAGTTTTTTTCCACTGCGGCACTTTTTGCCAACGCCTGACAGCCTGTGGTCCCAGACCCAAGATTACCGCTTTTCCCCTCATCCATCCAGTTGATGATTTAATCTTCTCATTGATGAATAAAATCATCATATCGACTACCGTGTACGTAGATAAACACAGACAAAGAAACAAAGCGTCTATTCCATATTCGATTCAGTTCGCATTTCAAAGTTCAATAAGTGAGACGTAAAAGTGTAGTGATCGCGAAAAGTTTAAATTTCAAAAGAAAAAAAAATTAAATAAAAGTGATTTCGTTATAAGTGCTACTAAATACTAAAACAATTGGAGAAGTTAATTTTATTATTATTAAACAAATTATATTGTTAAATTATATCAATTAAATCCCGTTCATCTTGTCTGCATTGTCACAAAATTATTTTGTAAGGAACATCAAATATCACAGGTAGGTAATGTTATAATAATTTTTAAGTCGATGTAATTTTTCTTATACATATTTGTTAAAAGAACGTTACCTTACGTGTGTTGCAATTTCTCTATATGTGTTTCCATTTTTTTTTTTGGTAATTATTTTGCGAAATAAATTTGGCCATTTTTTTTACTAATCAACTCAAGATTTTATCATATCGATGATTGCGTTTTTCATATTGACGAATACGATTATATTTTCATCATATTGATGAACGATGAATTCAAGGTTTCATAATATTGATGATTGCATTCATCACATTAACGAATGCGTTTATCTTTTCATCCTATTGACGAATGCGTTAATATTTTCATCATATTGATGATGGCTTTCGAAATATTTATGATTTCATTTTTATAGTTTTTTTTATATAAATATGATGTATGCCTTTTAAATATGATTAATGTGATTTATTATTAAGTACTTTGTTATTAGATTGCGGAACTTTTCAAACGAATGAGTTTAACTAATTCCTTTAAAATTTAGCTAAACATTCCACGCAGCAGTACCTATGTGAAATTTGAAGACTGCGAAGCCCATAAAGGTAATAAATATCATTTATACTACATACAACAATTTACAAAGTTATTGTATTAATATTACAATTCCTCTTTTCATTTATAGAAAATGCGGTTCTTTGTCTTCTTAAAAGTCTGCACACTTACCTGCTTTGAAGCCGAAGGCGTTCAGCAAATAGAAGAACATTTGGATTTTTTAATAAAGTCGTATTTGTACTCAATAGCACCATTAAAAGAAATTTTTCTACTATGCTAAGCACAATTATTGAAACACTTAAGGACCAATAAAATTTAATACTTTAAGTCCATTTTGTTTTGATCTTGTAGTTTGGAATATTTTAAGAAAAAGAATAATTTTGAGTTGATGATCTTAGGTCTTTGGCTAAAGGTACAAAATCATCTATCTAAAAAGTACGATTTCTGTATTTATATAGTGTGATGGAGTAAGTATTTTAATAATGACTTTTTAATGGCACCTTTTCTATTTCTAGGTGAATATTTACGTCAATCTACTATATAATAAAGCATTTCTATTCATCGTGCTGATGATCGAATCTACGAAAATTATTAATAAATAATACACTTATTGATATAGAGAGTCATAGTTTCTCGGATATTACATACATATGGAACATCATGGTGCACTGGTATACCAGGGCACTTTAAGAAAATATTCGTAAAAATAATACTACTTACAATTTACTTATATTAACTTGAGTTGTCTTTATATACCAGTGATTTGAAACAAAATTCATATGCAATCTTAATGGTTTATATGACATCCTTGAAATTATGAAGTCTCTACATAAATAAGATGATTATTTATTCTTAATTTTGATGAATTGAACCATTAGTATGAGGAATAGAAATGCTTTATAATGAAGTTTAGTATAATTGGATTAATGAATACAATTAATCATATTGATGTTAATATTCACTAGATTGATGAAAATAAAACATCGTATATATAAATATATTCCTAAAAGTGATGAAAACGATTCTTCATATAAATGAATGCGACCATCAATAGGAAGAAAGTGTACATCATATTGATAAATAAATTCGTTAAGGTGATGAAAAGGATTCTTCATTTAGATGTACGCAATCATCAATATGATGAAAATGTGCATCATATTAACGAATAAATTCACCAATTTAATGAAAATCATTCATGAATATGAAGAAAGTGTGCATCATATTGATAAACAAATTTGTCAATGTGATGAATACATTCATCTCATTGATGAAATTGGAGGGGAATTTCGGTTCATCATATTGACGAATTTTTTATAACATTGATGAACAAAGTTGATGAATGACGAACGAATTTTATAATTTTCAAAATTGATGATTTTTTCATCATATTGACGAACTTTTTCATTACTATGATGTACCTTTTTGGTTCAGTGTAGTTGTGTGTAAAACCCAGGGGCGATTCCTCTCAGTTAGCTAGTTTAGCGGCGCTAAACCAAGAAAATAAATTGAAATACATATAGGCAAAATACAGCAAATAACGAGGTTAAAGTAATTATGAAGATTAATAATTGCAATAATCAACGACATACTAAATAAAAAAACTATCATTTACAAATAATATTTGCCTACAAAAACACACAACACAATACTCCCATGCAATAAGTTTCACTTGAAATACTCTTTAGCGTTACAACTTGCGATACCGCAAATTCCCTGCCTGCACGCACACACACAATCTAAAACTCCCATAGAAAAGTCTCCTGCTTGTAGCATTTTAGCGTAAAAAAGTTGCGCTACCGAATTTCCTCCACTCTGTATAAGTGTGGAATTTGACTATACCTCTACCAGTCGTAAGCAAAGCACAGGAAAATATACGGAAGGGTAAGCGCAAAACAAATGCGATAAAAGTTGGAAGTAGAGTGTAAGTGTAAGCAAGCAGGTATATTTTGCGAGTTATCTTTTTTTGTACTTCTGTATGTTTCTCTTTCTAGGCAAATTGCAGTAAGAAAGTTTCGTTGTGTTCTTATTTGACTGAATTAATAGTCTTATTGAATTCCATACCAAAAGTAAAGTGCGATTTATAATTTTATATTTGCGTGGATTATAAATGTGAGTAAATACATAATAATTATTTTTGTCGTGCTTTTGGAATATGAGAGTGCGCTTTTGTTTTTTTTTTTTTTTTTTTTGTGAGTAGTGAGCACGTAGCTAACCCAATGCTTAAGACCAGGAATCGCCACTGGTAAAACCAGGTCTAGGCTACCTCTACGGACCTGTTGCGCCAGTTTTTTTTTATTTATGTGCCTTGCAGTGGTGTGCCTCGAGTTTTTTTGTGAGGTGACAACCTTTACACTTTTCGTGTGCACGAATGATTTGCCCTATGTTACCGAAGCAAATCGGTCCTGCACATGAAATGTTTTCACCTTACAGAATACCGGCCCTGGTACGTATTATTTTTATAAGAACACTGCCAATTTAAATTTCTTACACGAGCTGCAAGCGTTGACCAAAGAGTATGCTCTTGAAAAAAAGTAAGGTCAACGCATCTTCTTGCCATTATTTCAACCCAAGCGCACGCCGTAAAATGGCACAAGCTCACTTCTTAACCTGACTTTACTATTGTGTTCTTCATTCATTCAGGTGCATGAAAGAGATACATCAGAAGAAACAAACAGAGCATATCTACATCTCCATAACTGCAGATACCCGTCGTATTCAGTTGAATGCACCTGCATTCAGCAAACCGTGGAGCGTAGATGATCCACTTTGTACTGTGTTCTAGCTAAGACTTACGTTGAACATGACGACTGTCATGGATAACTGGCCTTACCAATAATCATTTTTAGCCTTAACCTTAAATTAATTATAAGTCACGAAAGCTGATTCTGTGCGGAATATATCGCCAATGTGAAATGCATCAGAGTTACTGCGTTGTGTCGATTTGCGGTCAGAAGAAAGTTACAGTACTCACTGCCTTGAACTTGAACGTGTTCATTGGAAAGAGAATCGAAGAAAAAATACATAAAATCAGGTTTTGTATCGTCGAATGATGTAATATGTTGCTCGCACGCATACGTACATTGTACAATGAACATTGTACATAAGCTATACCTCGCTACGGAAAGGTATCATTAGTTGTAAAGTGTGCATGCCACACAACGCGAAACTTAGTGGTACCCTTCGCACATAGTAAGCAAAACGAGTTTGGGAGCTTAGGCACTTACAAGTATAAAAGCAATTTGCTAAATCACATGTTATATGAGTATTAAGCGCCTTGATTACAAAGGTAAATAAGTACTATTATACAATTAGCCTTTCATGCGTACCAAAAATAGAGAAGCAAATTACAAACAAACGAATTGTTGTCAGAAGATGGGCCAAGGGTCTTAGCTGCTGTAATCTACTTATAAACAAGTTATTTCGTAAAGGGTGTTTTTAAGGACACTGCTTTTTAAATAAAAAAGAAATTCATTTGAGTTTCAGTGATTTAATTGTCTTGAGCTAGTGAGTTACTTATATGCGATTGTAAATAATTTTACCAACGCCTGGTTGGACGTGTTTTAATAATATTAATCAAGCTCTTGTTCTTAACAAATAAAGCTAGTTTGTGTAGATCGCACAAGCTTCTGGCTCTTACGATAAAACTAAAAATAATTTTGCACTTTACAAACGTATGTAACCAGATGTGGGACTCTAAGATAAAAACGTCAACAAATTTTTGCTTTAACGAATATTTTGCCTTTTTATAATTTTCTTTGCCGAGTCCCTAGTTAGCTGCCCGCAGTTACGCACAGTGACTTGATTGATAAAATAAATAAATAGTTGGCGCAACAGGTCCGTAGGTACCCTAGGCCTAGCTTCTCACAACCATTTCTTTTGTGTGAGTTTTTCATTTTCGGGACCGCTAATTAATAATCCTTTTCATGAGAGTTATACTCTCGAACGTTTGTCAGCCGATCGCTAGAGGTGGCGCAGTGAAAAAAACCTTAAGTTGGAATTTTGGATTTTTCCGGGATTCGAACCTGAGACCCCTCGCTTAGCAGTCAAACACACTAACTACTAAGTCACTGCGCCTACATTTGATTGATGTCGCTCTGTAATTGTGCGCGCCACCTAAAGCCTCGCTGGGCTGGTAAAGGGTTTTCCAATAAGAGGTGTTATTTTGGTATTCAAAGAAAAATTAAATTTTTTGAGATAAATGATCGGATGTTTATTTCATAATAAAGAGGAAGGTATGCCGTTAATAATGAAAAACAACATCAGCCAAATGGCCACCACGAGCACGCATACAGGACCATAGCCTTTTCATGAAATTTTCCATAACCAAATCGCAAAGTGGCTGCCCTATGTCCTCGATAGCCTCACGAATTTTATCTTTGAGGTCTTGAATCGACGCTGGGCTGTTGGCGTAGACCTTATCTTTCACGTGGCCCCAAAGAAAAAAGTCGCAAGGTGTTAAATCACAAGATCACGGTGGCTAATTGTGATCTCGTAAAAGATCAATGGTTTCGTTGCTTGTGTGGCACGTATCGCCGTCTTGTTGAAAGTAAACGTTGTCCAGATCAATGCCATCTAACCCCGACCATAAAAAAAACATTAATCATCTCGCAATTCCAAAGAACGACGAGGAATGGACAAACCTGGGTTTTCTTCAATACTTTGGGCTACAACAGCAATATTCTCAGTTGTTCTTGAGCGACGTGCACAGGTTTTATTCTTCACATCACTTCCAATAGCCCGAATTTTTCCACCAATTTCTGTATTGCGGTCCGACAAGGTGCTTCACGACGACCAAAAAATGCTTTAGTTTTGTGAACTGTCACTGCAAGATTTTCACCATTTTTGTGGTGAATTTTAATAATTTCAATGCCTTGTTGAAGCGTGTATCGTTCCATTTTTAGCCTCAAATATGGCAGCTACCGAAATAGCGGGTCATTCACAATAACACCTCTCATTGGAAAACCCCATTGCCATACGCCCCATGTGACCCATAGCCACCTCAGCAGTTGTATTCTAAGATTTTGACTAGCCTGCAAAGTTCGACGTTGCCTCCATTGAAACAGACTATACCAAATATCAGAACGAGTTCAGTGAGGCACTGTAATTCCGAGCTATTCTGGAACGGGTAACAGAGTTCAATAAGACCTTATAAGCGCAGCTTGAATGTTATATTCCCTACAATATAGTCCCGCAGCTATTAGGCTAGCACATAGATCTCAAACAGAGGCACTCTTGCCTTATACGAGTAGTGAACTTAATACACTCTTGACTAGCTTCGGAGCCATCAGTAAAGATTCGATTATACACGCCAATCGAGGTTCAGAATCTGTCTGAAGTCAGTTCTGCAGGTTGCTCGTAGATGATCAATTTTTATGGCAAAGTGGAAGAGAACGTTTTTTCTTAAATGCGAATAATGCTGCATTTAGAATATCATGCACACGCACTTTTGCACGAGATGGGACAGAGAGATACGTTTGTCCACAGTCAATGCGTGTAAGGCTTAAGAATGAGATCACAAATCAGACGAGTAAAGTGTCATGGCTGATTTATCCATAAATTTACCCATAATAACAGATATTTAATACGGAAATGAAAAAAAGTTCCGCCAACCAGCATTTCTGCAATCATTTGAATTTTGAAACCGTTCCCATTTCTGATTTAAGACATGTCAAATTTGATTGGTAATTAGTTTTAGTAAATTCAACCAACAGTTCATCAATCAATTATACGAAATAATTAAATAATTGTCCGGTTATCACTTCCGGGAGCCATTTTGTTTTATATGCACAAAAAAACTCCGATGGCCATCGCTACAAAAATATCAACATGCATAGCTTTCCCACAATTCCTACCACATAAACAAGATGGCCGACCGAAATATATGTCACCTATTTTTGCGTGTAGGGTAGTGCTATTCCTTTCAGTCAGGCGGCTATTTAATATTGGGCGTCCCTTTAATCTTCCGTATACGGAATGTGTGATGTTGTAAAGACAGCACATAGCAGTAGATTTTGAGTGCAAACGCAACATCATGAGAAAAATATTTTTGAAAGTGAACTTTCAGCGCTTTTTCGATTCATACACATCTCTGTTCTGCTGTCTAAAAATCTGCCTGTCTCACTGGCTTTGACGTTGATGGGAATGATTGTGCAGCTACGCTTTACTCTATTAATTGTTTTCACTCTGTTAAATAGGTGTAAAGGTCAAGCTGTCTCACTCTCGGTTAAAGTCATGCCGATAGGGAAACTCGCTAATTAAAGGCAAACATTTAAGCACAGACCTATGTGGATGAATTCCTTTTGGATAAAAACTTTTCAAAGCACGCCATTCATGCCAAAAAAAAAGAAACAAATAAATCAAAGAAACCAGTAGCTGCGCCAATATTCAGACGATCGATAAATAAAAAAAATCAGACGAATTCCATTTACGGAAATTAAGCCAGGGTTAAGGTCACACAAGTTAGCATAGGTGTCGACGTCAAGTGTGTCAACATTTTCTACTCGTCGTCGTCACCACTTCACCAACCGGTCTTAACTAATTCACACACACACTCTCTTGAAACTTGAGATGACGTAATCTTATTTCTTCAGGCGGCTTTCGATGATCCGACGATGCCGTCATCACTTTTTCAGCGCCATCTGCCACCGCATTTCTGTGTCCGTCTTATGTTCATGCGAGTAGGTATCTTTTTTTTGCAAATTGACTTCATTATTATTTTAGTCGCGTTGCGTGATGAGACAGCTGACACAAGGTGAAATTCGATTCAATACCAGTTTGTGATGGAATCTCTAATGGAGTGCCAAATGAGTGAAGAGGGAACTATTAGCTTAGCTATCTATGGCGATGAGTGTTCTGTTCATGTATTGTTTGCAGAGATGCGGATAAATACGTATACAAACATCTTAAAAAATCGCCGAACGTGCAGAGGCAGTCTCGAGAATGCGCAAAGTCGCACAAAGTCCATATATGCCTGTAAGAGCCCATTTTGCTAAATTAATTGCAAATGTTTTGTATGCTTAACGCGAATAATGAGTATCTATCTATTTTGTCTCTTATCTGGCGTTGTTTATCATTGCCGCGTGGGGAAAATGGGAAAAACAAACCAGATATTAAATCGATTCATTTGCTGATGAATACGGCTGATGTGTAACTTGAAGGTCCAACTGCTGACGCTTTTCAACTAATGACGACGGTGCAGAAAGTGCGCTTTGCTTTTAAAAGTTGTCAAGTTCGAGCAGAGGAGTGTCTGAAAGAGCTGCGCAGATTATATATATATACTTAACTGTTGGTGAATTTTATATCTTTTAGGGTAGGTACGAACCTTTCAAGTGCTTGAAGTATGACTGAAGAACACGAAATATGTAGGTTAGGTATTTACGAATATGGAAAGGGGGAGACTTGTAAAAGATTAGATGTCATGACTATGGAATGTTAAACGCTGAGGTGTTTATTACTGCAAACGTCACGCAACACTTTTCTGAGTGGTTTTGCTTTTTTAAATTAAGGAAACTAGAAAAAGTACCCAAAAATACGAAAATATAAATGGGCAATAATACAAAGTTGGAAATTGGACCTAATAGAATTGATATGTGTCATTATTTCTTCAACATGCCCGAATCTATACGATTGTCATTGCTGAATCAGAGTATGTAAATTTTATAAATTATTAAATTTATAACAATTTAATGTTTATTTTAAGGACAAGGAAAAAACAAAAATCTGAAGTCAATTAGAAGTCAATTTATTTTCTCAATCAACTTTTTTTTTTAGCTTCGCTCGAATTTTTAAATTCTATTTTCTCAAGTTTCCTGAAGCTAAGTCAATTTATTTTTTCAAACAACTATACCTACATAGCTTCGTCGCTTCAGGCGATGGAACAGGCCCGGGCATAGTTACCGTTTCAGAAACTTCCTGCGGTTAACGTTCAGGATGATGCATTGCTGGAAGGAGGGAGAAAAGTTGAAAAGGTGTACCTAGTGTATTTATGTAAGCTAATATCACAGACTCATGGGACCGGTGTTTGGCAACACTGCTTTATTTTCTTCTCTTGACAGAAGATGTCGATTCTTATGAGATACGTTCTATGAAGTGCGTAGTAATAAAATATGCCTAAGCATTTTGAGAAGAGTGTTTTATTTAGTAACGAAGATATACCACAACAGGTTGTGGATATCAATTCCCGTATTGCTAGGCTTCACTTAACAATACACAGCTATACATTCTTGAGCGACTTAAGCTTAAGCGACTCTATAAATTCTAAAAACGACATCACATGAAAATCAGGCGAAGAAAAACTCTGGCCAATCGCTGGTTCTTGTGCCTTAGAAGATATTTAAGTAGCATATGGCCTTGTCAAGAAATACTATGAAAGCTCACATAAATGACCCTTTTTGTCCAAGTTTTTATGAGACAGAATAGAAATACTTTGTCTAAGGCGGATGAAGATGACCTTGATTGATTTGAACGGAAAATGTGATCTTCAGTCCGAATTGTAAAAAACAGTTTTAACAGCAAACTACGTGCTAGCTGTACAGGGATATTGAACCGCCATAATAAGTAAGCGTTACCAAGAAGTAGAAGTAGAACAAAAACAAATAATCAGCGTTATCCGATAAACTCAAAAAAAATGCAAAATAAAATGTTCCAACCCTGTTCATAGACAGCCCTTCTGGTTTTTTTTCTAACCCACCTAAAGGGCTTTCCAATGAGAGGTGTTATTGTGAATGACCCGCTATTTCGGTAACTGTCACTTTTGAAGCTATTATTCATTGACATTTGACAAGTAGAAACTACACCATTACTAAAAATGGAATGATACACGCTTCAACAACGCATTGAAATTATTAAAATTCACTACAGAAATGGTGAAAATCTTGCAGTCACAGTTCGCAAAACTAAAGCATGTTTTGGTCGTCGTGAAGCACCTTGTCGGACCGCAATACAGTAATTGGTGGAAAAATTCGAGCTGTTGGGACAAGTTGTGATGTGAAGAATAAAACCCGTGCACATCGCTCAAGAACAACTGAGAATATTGCTGCTGTAGCCCAAAGTGTTGAAGAAAACCCTGGTTTGTCCATTCCTCGTCGTTCTTTGGAATTGGGCATTCCACAAACGTCATTACACCGTATTTTGCATAAATACTTGGGTCTTAAGGCTTATAAAGTTTACTTTCAACATGACGCCGCTACGTGCCACACAAGCAACGAAACCATTGATCTTTTACGAGAAAAGTTTCCGGACCGTGTTATCTCTCGAAGAGGTAATCACAATTGCCCACCGAGATCTTATGATTTAACACCTTGCGACTTCTTCCTTTGGAGCCACGTGAAAGATAGGGTCTACGCCAACAGCCCAGCGTCCAATTAAAGGTCTTAAAAAAGATAAAATTGGTGAGGCTATCGAGGACATAGGGCAGCCACTTTGCGATTTGGTTATGGAAAATTTCATGAAAAGAATATGGTCCTGTATGCGTGCTAGTGGTGGACATTTGGCTGTTGTTGTTTTTCATTATTAACGACATACCTTCCTCTTTATTATGAAATAAACATCCGATTATTTATCTCAAAAATGTCATTTTTCTTTGAATACCAAAATAACACCTCTTATTGGAAAACCCTTTATATAGAGTAATGGCCTCACCATTTTTGTCATCCGGAACTTCAGCGTAATCCAAGAAAAGAAAGTCAAGCGCGAACTACTGCCGTCATCACCCTATGTACCTACCCCCATTCTTGAAAATAAATTGTAAATTCACTGTAGTCCTTCGCCATATCGATAGTCTCACATTCCACCCACTCCCCGTGTGCATAGTAAACAAAAAATATCGATTCACCCCAAGAAAAGTTAGAAAATCTAGTTTGACCTATATTTCACCTATGTACCCAACCTCAAGCATAATCAACTTAAAATTTCGTACATAGACAGCGTGTCGTGGTTCCCAGTCCCAAGCTATCATGAACCAACCCTCTCCCGTAGCAAAATGTCACGCTCTCCCTTGCCTACCGCATGAATATGTGAGTAGCTATGTAATGCTTATGTAAAAAGCGCCTCAAAGGATGACGCCACTGTCGAGAGGTTACCTCATAGTTACAACTTTCTCCGTCTGTCTCTTTTTTTTTTTTTTTTTTTTCTTCTTCTGGGAATTCCGTCGCAATTTTTCTTAGAATCCAAGAGAAACAAAAATTAGTTTGGATTGGATGACGTAATCTTTTCTCATAACACTGTGAAAAATGAACGCACCAAGAAGTGGAACTAAAAATATCGTTGGATATCTTTATGACTGACTGGCAAGTCCAAGTACATATACGAGTGGGGCATTCTTAGCCTTTTTGAAATTCTCTCACACACTTTTTTGGTTACTTAAAATTCTCAGCGAGTGGTTAATGTTGTGTTTGTTTGTTTGAATAAAAGTTGAGGCAATCCGATTGAAGAAACAATTAGCGGTATAAGCCTTGGAGGTATTGCGAGGGACAGTTTGACATAGTGTACCATAGTGGTAGTCATTTACGAGTTGTTGTATTACATTGGAAACCTAAGTACTAGGTCCCACTCATGTAAATTCAATTACAAGAAAAAAAAAACAAAAGATAGCTTTGTGGAAACAATGAACAACCATGACTTTGTATTGACGCCATTATGGCTGGGGAAGCTCAATTATTGTTGTCTGGTAGCGATTAAGATAACATTTTGTTATTTACACATGGCTTTCGGTTTCGATTTTTCAAATGAGATTGAAGTACCTACTTCTGCTGATGATGAGTTTAGGCTTTCTGCTTACAACTCCAAGAGTGTAGATTAAGAATTGGATTGTGTTATGTGTGCTTTTATACGATTTATGACAGGCAGTGACGGATTAGCCACGTAGAAAGAGTAGCAAATGCTACGGGCCCCGCGAATTTGAGGGGCCCGTACAAACTTATTTATTAAGCCAATAATGAATATTGATTACGATTTACTTAGAGAAGTCAATATGAATAGTATTGTTTTAAAATGAGCACAAATTTAGTCCAGAAAAAATTTGTTTGTAACAGTTTTGTTTAATTTAATACCATTAACTTGATAACCTTTAGCAATCCAAGGGCCATTTGATAGAATTTTCTACAGGACCCGCGCTGGCTTAATCTGGCACTGATGACAGCGGATAACGATAAGTCTATGACTCATTTATGTCATGTTGAAGATTTTTTAGCAGTGCGCGCCGTTTAGTTTGCTGCGTGAAATTTAGTCATGCTTAATTTATTTAATAACTAAACTGTTGAGCTTCAGGTAAAAGGTGTAATATCAAGTAATTCAAGTAGAAATTCGCTGATTTCCTAGTAAGATAAAAAAATGTGGAGATATATTTATGTAGGTATTTTATATTTTATACAAGCCACAGGCATAGATTATTCTTTCCATTTTATAAATATATCATGAGTTATGAACTTATGACGATAAGTCCACCAGAAGCCAACGGACTTTCTCAACTCCAGTTTAGTACCTGATTCTGACAGTGACTTGATGTGTTCCAGTTTTAATTGGTTCGGTTTTTTTTTTTCACTCGACAGTTTTAGTCAGTTTACACATTTACAACGTCAGCCACATATGAAATATCAATCATATGTGGCTGACGTTGTAAAAGTCACTTGCCGACCAAATAAATCCAGAAACATCTTGGTCGACTTAAGACATCTACATTTTTGACACATAAGAGGAAACACTAAAATGGAGAACACTTGTACCTAACAGATGTTCGTTAAACTTGACCAAAGCAATTTCTAATCTAAAATATAAATAGGCGAAAGAAAGTAGCTAAGAACCACTTTCGCTGCCATAATTAAAACTTATTTGCTTGATTTTTTTTAATTTTTTTTTTGTTGGGAAGTGAGATGTGAGATCCTGTGTGTAATTTGCTTTCCGTGAAAGCCAGGTTACTATATAATGGTAGGGTTTCTACCACTGGCCGAACTCTAGTCACACTTAAACTAGATTGAGTCTTTTTTCATGGAATACTCCTGCTCTTAATTTGTATTCAAATCACCAAACGCGTCCAGCTGTCTCATCAACAATCTGCGCGTTTCCCCAGATAAACAGTGTCGCTGTTGATGACATTTATGTGCACATAGCATAATTATTCTCTTTCGTATCGTATACAAAAATTCAAATCCGCCATAGTCAAAATAGCTGACTCTGTGTCCGAACTAATTTTAAGTAGGATATCAATTAAAGGCAGTAACAACAAAATTCTGCTAAGTATTTTTGCCGGCATTCAAAAGAACGTTTCACACTGTACATCGATCTAAAGTTTGGTAATGCTTAAGGCCAACCCTGAACATGGCAACGCTAGATGAGCTTAAGCTGTGCGCTATTATTTATATATTAGAAATCATCAGGTCAACACAAGATGACAAGAAGCCGTAGCTAACACAGCTAATCCCCATAGAGCTAAGATTGAATTGTAACAAATTTTTCCGAGAAACCCCTTTTTTCATTCATAAAAAGGAGTATGACACCTATCCGCCTACTCGTAAATCGATGGAATTTTGTATTGAAAACTATTTTGCGAGATCTTATAAAGGAGTAAAGGCAATGTGAACATATAGCACTTTCCTTTAACAGCTGCAGTCTAAGACCATGAGCACATACAACAGAATCGCAAACAGAAAAAATATATTGGCGTATTTTCCGCACTTACTTCCGCCAATTTACCATTTCTGATATTTGCTATCCAAAAGAATCATTCCATTAATTCTGAAAACATCTCTGGTCACGTCATGGTGGTGTGGTGAAATTTGAAGCACGAAATGCCCTCGCATACACCTACCTAACAGAAAACAGTAAACAAACCTAAATGCTATTCAACTGAAAGAGAAATTGCATGGCGCACGCTCGTGCCATTTCTGATAAGAGAATCTGATAAAAGGTTAATAAAACTTTGACAGGTTCAAAATTGACTGCTGAGATAAAAGTTCTTAGAAAACTGAATGGCTGCTACACATGTAATCACAAACTTAGAGGCAAATGATGTGGATATAAGTATAGGCACGAATCTCGCTGAGAAGGAAAGTCATCATGCAAAATAAATCGAAGCAAAGAGTGGTAGACTGGGATGTTAGGTGGGGTGAAGCTTATTTGAGGGACATAAAACACAAATTTTTAAAGTTATATACGGTACTTGCTTGCGTTCTGTGATTTGGTGAAGAAAGGTAAATCTAACAACCTGGATTTCAAAGCAAAAGTTTTATAAATCCTTGCTGAAGAACCAATTTTCTATAATGATAATGCCTTTTTTTTAAATATTTCCTCCCAAAAGTGGTCGAACTTTTATACTAATGTAACATACCTTGACTCATAACTACACATTTTTGTACCCTAAATTAATAAGATCCACATGGCCAATTTTGACCCATTCCTTTAAAGTTAAGGGAAGTATACATTTTTATAATTAAATTTTAACTTTTACAAGGACTACAGAGGGCACTACGGACCCTAAAGATTACTTCACCATGATGATGATGACATAGTCCGCTGACGCTAAAGAGAACTTTGTTGTGGTGAAGAAAAATGACTTTCAATTATCCTGCGCAGTAGAGATGTTTTTCTTGACATTTTTCACGGGAAAAAAATGGATGCCAACTGAAAGGTGGCAGTAGGTTAGGAAAATCAACCCTCGAGTTGTGATTAACAAAGGAGAACCCAACCCCTTGAGGACTTTTTTTTCCAAAACCATAAGCTGTTGTGGCTGTTTTTAAAGCAGAAGCTGTACGAATACGTACCACGTTTATGTGACGAATTATGGATGAAAGCAGGGTAAGAACATGTAGGTGTAGTATATCTTTCTAGTTCAGTGGTGGTTTTGTATTTTTTGTCTTTGTCAGACATTCTTCTCGAGATCCTTTCAATGCGACGTTCATAAATGTTTCCATTCATACCAAGAGAAGAGAAACGTTTCACGTTTGCGTTGCAGATAATATATGAAATGTGTTAGAAGCTGCAACACCTGCGAGTTGGTTTACGTTTCGAGTTAATAGGGTTTTTCAACTATCTTAAACAATTACGTTCAGCAAGGAATCATGGAGACAACTACAGTGTTGTCGATTAAGTATTAGGAAATTCGTTAATCTTTATCAACAACTGAAATAAAGACAGATTTTTTATTAACTGTGATAATATGAATATCGTAGCGTTGGTACAACAGGTAGATTGAAATCGCTGATTGAACTTTGGAGTTCTGGTTGCTGCTAGTCGATTTGAAGATCTGAGCAGAAATCATTTGAATCCAAATGAATTCGCTTTTAGTGACTGGCCCGAAGACCATAGGAAACGGCGCAGGGTCATAAGTCCACAGGCCAAAAGTCCACAATGGACTTTTGACCCACCTAGGTGGGTTATAAGTCCACAAATCCATTGTGGACTTATAACCCACCGAGGTGAGCCAAAAGTTCACATTAATTTGGGCCATAGGTTCACAATTTTAAAATAAAAGTAAGCCATAAGTCCACAATTATCAATATGACGAAAAATTAATTAAAACAAGTTACACGTGTTACATAAAATTCTGCAAGGCCAGCTTGATTTACGGCACAGAGTTCAAAAAAATATCCAAAATATGTGATGCCCTTCATCCACATCCTGACCAATCGGATATGTTGAAAAGGATGCAACTAATTAATTCTTTTTGACGGCACCTTTAATTTTCTTCCATTAGGTGAATGGAAGCAATTATTAGTTGTCTGTGTAGCACATTCAGAGCATGTATGTATACGGAGCATTACTTACTTATTCTTAAAATTAATTAAAAAGTTCGTGTTCATTGTTCAAAATAATTTTATAATAATTACAGTATTTTATTTAAACACGAAAAGTTTTTCAAAAACAATTTATAATTTATAATTTATTTGTGAATTGTTCCAAATATTTATAAAGTTATTTTGAAAAATTCGCGCGAATTTTTAAAAATAACTTTATAAATTTTTGGAACAATTCACAAACTTTTTAATATAAATTGTTTTTGAAAAACTTTTAGTGTTTAAATAAAATACTGTAAAAATCTATAAAGCGAATTTATTATTATATTTTTTACCTACAATAACTTTTTTTTCGGGTAAACAAAAACGCGCTTCAACAACTTCCTTTGATAGACTCTTATCAGCAAGTGAAGGCTTACCGATATACTCTGAGATTAAAATATTAAACAAACATCAACACCAAACTGAAAATAAGATCTGCCTGAAAAGTACTAACAACAAATTTCTCAACTCCTTGTATGCTTGTGTATTTGTTTATATTTTGTGTCAATCCGCTCCTGAAATATTGTTCAAGAGACACATTATAGTCTAAGAGAGAATCAAAGAAAACCTCGTAATTTTGTTGTACTTTAAATTATGAGAGTTGTGGACAATGACCCACCACAGTGAGCCATAAGACCACAGTCAGTGAGTCAAAAGTCCACAAGAATTTTGTGTGGACTTTTGGCTCACATAGGTTGGTTATAAGTCCACAATGGATTTGTGGACTCATAACCCACCTAGGTGGGTCATAAGTTCATTGTGGACTTTTGGCCTGTGGACTTATGACCCTGCGCCTAGGAAACATTTTTTCACAGCGACTGTGCCTTTTTTTAATCCGCCCTTGACATGGTCTATTTTTTTGAAGCATACAGCAAAACGGGTAAGGCAGTAGTAGAAGGGTAGTAGACTCCAAATTTTGGTACCAGCAAGATTACCGAAATCTTTAAGGCAAACATATATCATTGCCAACTTAAAAGCCAAACCTTTTAAATGGAAGCGAAGCGTGATTTGATTTAAAGAAACTACACGAACTTCAATAGTTATACAACTGCTCTTCTCGAAAGTAATATACATATATGATTCTGTACATTTGAGATAGGGGTTGTCATTTTTGAACACTGGTGCGTTTTAAGCGTTTGGTATACCTACTAAATGTTATAATTTAAAAAAAAAGTATAATTCGATGAACTATTGATAAGAAACAGGTGGAGAGAGCTATCTCGAATAGAAAAAAACTGAACAAGTTGAATTTAAGGTAACAGTGATGATGGGAGTGTGGTTCTTGTTATATTTTCCTAAATATCCAAAAAACCTTTTTTCAAGTGTTTTAAAAGTGCACTGCGATTCTACTTATCATCTTAATTATCTATCACCATTGTGCTGGGTTTTTATTATTTCAGTTGTAGAAGATATTTTGGCTAGAGAAATTGAGTTCAACTGCCGGCTCCCCCAGAATTCCGGCCACAACTTCGCACTGTTGTAGCTTGCAGGCACAAAGTATTCTTCGTTTGACATCGACGGCTTGGATCACAATACAATATACAAGTCATCTATGCGACAACTGATCTTCGGGCCAACTCAGACGTTAAAACTCATCTACAGTATACCAACATCGTTTATCGAATATTTGTTCATGGGTTCTTTGCGTTAAAATAAAATATTGTCAAAATAATTTTCAATTAGACTGTTAGTTATATGTTTTAAAATTAAGTCAGTCAGTTAATTAATATTAAGTTTTTTAGACTTAAATAAATTGTTATTTTTTTATGTAACAGATACGTTTTGACAAACTTTTTTGAATTAAAAGTACATATAGTACATTATATAGAAATAGCAATTTATATGAACCTTACGAAATTTATTATTCATTAATAATTTTCACAAATACTTTATTAACTTTAAAAATGTTTTGTCAGCACAATGCACCTAAATTTATCTAACCTCAAATAAAAAAAACATTAAAGAGTCTTATTTTCCCAGGTCATCGAAAAAACTAAAAAAAAAAAATAGCTAGCTTGTGAGAACCATTCGTTTGTGTGTGACTGCCTCTTTCGTAACTCATTCACGGCCATAAGCCATTGGTGGGCAATTCATACCTATACAACAGTATTTCTGGACAACTCAACCATCACCCATGGCAGCTCATCTAAATTTTATTAGGGCATAGGTTTGAGCAAGGAAAATTTGTGTTCTTATTGTACAGTAGTTAATCCGTAAAGAATTTTCCGCGAGCAATGCAAACCACTCATGAAAAAATATTAGATTAGATGAGTTCTAAATTCTGACTTCTGAGTTGGCATGAAGATCAGTTTTCTCATATATGATTGATCTGTAGATGAATTGTATTGTAATATGTAAAAAATCTCCTCAAAAAAAAAAACGAAACACCTCTCCAACCTTACCTACAAGTGTTTACTTATTTCTTAATTTCAGAGACAGCAGTCAATATCAATATGTATTGTAAAGGGTTTTTTTTTAGAGGTATAGAACTTTAAATTGGCAACACTATTTTAACTGGCGATCATTTTGTCAGCTGTCAAGTGATTTAGTTTTAGTTTGGTTTTACATTTCAACATGAACCGACTGACGCCTAAACAACGCTCCCAAATTGTGCAAAATTTATTTTCAAATTCATGGTTTTCACACCACGTTTGCTCTAATAATAATACGCATCCACAGAGTCATTGCTGCTGTAGAGCGTAGCGTAGAGGAAGACCCGAATCAGTCTATCCTCCACAGTGCACAGGAATTGGATATGTTTCCATCAACTTTATGGAAGATTTTGCGGAAAGATCTTGGTTTTTGTGCTTACAAAATCCAAGTCGTGCGAGAATTGAAGCCACAGGATCACCTAGGAACTCGTAGATTCGGTGAATGGGATCAACACAAGGTTGCAACGGTTGGTAACCGCATAGTTTCACGTGGCGGACCCGTGAATTGGTCTTCAAGATCGTGCGATTTAACGCCGCTTGACTAATTCCTGTGGGGATATGTGAAGTCGCTAGTCTACGCCGATGAGACCGAAACGATTGACCGCTTGGAAGACAACATTCGCCGCGTTATTGTACGGCCACAAATGTTGGACAAAGTTTTCGAAAATTGGACCTCCAGAATAGACGTCCGAGCCTGCCATGGCGGTCATAATGCCAGAAATCATATTTAAATTATAATGCCAGAAGATTATCTTTCGAATAAAGTAAATTTCATGTCAGTTTAATAAAATCATCTTTTATTCCATTTCAAAGTTCTATACCTCTAAAAAAAAAAAAAACACCCTTTATATGGATAAGAGTTGAGTTCTGTGAATGTCGAATGACTTGGAAATTGAAACCCATTATCTATTTTCCGGAACAAACACATTTCCAACAGTTCCCCACAACTTGCTTTTAAATTCACTTAAGAAAATAAACAAAATGTTAGGTATTCACATATAAAATGCGCTGAAAATTACAATTTTCAGATTCTGTGTATAGCATAAACGTCAACGACTTTCAATGGCACATTTTGTGTGGTGGGCACTCCAAGGTCAGTTAATGCGGCCAACGAAATCAACGAAATGAATAAATCTGTCTTCGAATTACCCTGCATCGCTGTCTTAAAGTTATCAACAGAACCTGTAGTATTAAAGCTCTCAACTGATTGAAGCAAAGACGACGAAAATTCCACAAGGCAAAGCGCTGTTTACAAGCCTCTTTGTTCACTGCATCGCAGGTTAAGATTACTCGAGAAGTCGAGAGTGATGCTAGTTCCGGAAGCAGATATGGGAAACCCAGCATAATATTATATTGTACCTCAAAATTTTTTTTACAAACCCATCGATTTGTAAACATTAATCATTCACCATTCATTTCAATTCCGCTCTTAATGGTAAAAATAACAAAAATCAACAAACAATTCAAAATGCAGGTATACAGTTACGGAAATAAACTTAAAAATATTTACATACATTATCCAAGCGCAGGCAGTCGATATCCGTTGGTTGTTGATGAAATCCAAAGAGCGTCGTTTTATTTAGAATTAAATTGCACAATTTGTTTTTGTATTTTTTTAATAGAATGAATTTTCGTTTTCAGAAAAATAAAGAAGAAAAAGAAAAAGAAAACAGATTTGAAATTATTTTTTAAACTTTAACAATTTCACGCACAATTACTTTGGGTATTATTTTTTCTTGTAAATCGTTTGAAACGATTTTCTTTTAACTGAAATTACAAAGCAAGTAAGCACCACGAATAAATAATAAACAGAGTATATTCAACTCTTATCTTGGAAAAGAAGCGACACATATAATTTCGAAAAATATTGTAGTCGGTGTGAAAATAAAAATCAAGCAAATAAAAGTAAAAAAAAGACAACAAACGTTTCAGACGAGCGAACTGAAAATTAAATTAGAAATAAAACGTTTGTGCGGGAATTTATTAGATGTATATTTTTCTCATCGGAAAATTTCACAAAACTCACTCGAAAATCTGAAAATTTCCTCTTTTAAAAATAAATTGCTCTGACTTTTCAATTTCCCCTGAGCAAAATTTCAGAAGAAAACAACTTTTGTTGTTGTCGACAAATTTTTTCGAAGGCCAACGACAAGGGATGCGAGTACAATGAGTTGAATCTAAATATTTACTTTCGTGTCAACGTAAAAATCTTTGAAAAAAAGAAGATTAGAAATTAACAAGAGAATACATTGCATACCACTGTATACGCACTTGATCAAAACAGAGATGTCCTCGAGAAGGGAAGCGAAATTATTTAAAACAAGGGCATGTAGTTCGCAGCGTAAAATAAACAAGAATTTTAATATCGAAATCAATAAGTTACACACAATCCAGCACACTTTTGAGTTACACACTACGGTACACCAAATACAACAACAACAATAACAAACGAGCGACTATATGAATCAAGCTCCTTTTCTTTGGTTTGGGATTTGGTCACCCTCCTTTCGAATGCAGAGGAGTGGTGGTGTTACAGTGAGGCGGGGAACTTATGTAAATATATCTGAATATTGGTCCGTTGTGTTTATGGCCAACGAATTTTAAAACTAGCTATTTCAATTTGCAACCCATTTGGGCAGAATAGTCAAGGCAGAGGTGGACTATTTAGCCAAAGGGAACCGTGAGCTCTTTTATTCGCTTGATTTTCTCGTACTCAATGAATATTCATTTATTTGGTTTACGTTTATTGGTTTAATTAATTCGTTTAGATATTTAGGGAAATATCCAGTTTAACCGTCGATATAGAAAATTTAATTCGCAAACTATGCGTCGTTGTTGCGTATCCGCCACGTACCTCACTCGAATGAAAATAAAAGCAAGACTGAGAGTAAAATTGGAACTTTTGTGCGATAAAGCTGTGCTGGTGCTGCTGCTGTTGCTGGCTGTTGGATGTGTGTCTGTGACTGTGAATGTTTCTATACTTTTTGGAAGCACGGTTTTGTGTAATTAGAATAGCGTTTGAAGAGAACTGGTGTGGTGCGTTGAAATGGAGATTTTCTCTTTATCACTTTGGATTGGATTTGGATGGTATATTACATTGTTATATTAAGAACTGGGCATAAAACTACCATCGTTCTGGTGTGATATAAATGTAAGCAGCTGAAATAAAACTCAGAAAACGAAACACTTGTCTGACAAGACAAGCAGTCTTCTTGCTGGATTATGTAGCTGCTGCTTGTTGGGATGTTGTGTGTTGGTTGTGTCTTGTGTGGTTTTGGAACGAGTATTATTATGTCTTTTGGCGAGATATTAGAAAGCTTTTAGAGTTCTCTCTTTAATGCGCTCTTTTGTGTCACAAACAGTAAAACCAGTAAAAAAATGTATTCACCCAGTTTAAAACAAAATTGATTTTAATGTATCATGAATTATAAATCTAACTATTACCTACATTGTTAAAGTAAAAAATTATTAAAATTAATGAGACATAAATGCACAGCGGTAACTCTTAATCGGGGAGTGAAGAAACTTTGAGATTTTATGGCACCAGTTTTGTAGACGCACATTAAGAAGAGTCTTGACTTTTACATGGCCATAGAGAGTTAAAATATAATTCGGTAATAACTGTTTAAGGAAATTTGAACCTTAATTCAATAAACTTTTATTTAAACATTATGTTCGAGAGCGAAAATATTCCTTAAAAATAACTTTCCCTTTTCAAAGCTCAATAAACATATTTTATGAATCAGAATTTTTATAGTTGGTTAGGTATTTATAATGTTTGTTTATATATCTGAAGTTATGCTTTATGAATTTTTTAACATTATGTCAGCCAGGTGACGCTCCCATTGCCTATACACTGAATAAGACGATCCCTGGCGTTTGTCATGCTCATGACACTTATCAGTATAGCAGCGGGTATATTTGGAATTTCTGCCCGGACGTTGGCTTTCCTAATTGAGATGAAACGCTCCATGAGGTGTTCCCTCGATGCATAGCTACCCATGCTCCGTCTTGTTGGAACCAAGTGTACGCTCAGTTCAATTCATCAAGTAATGTTAAAAGTAGATTCGTCCAGAACGCTCTCACTGGTTCAATGCCCAAGGGGGCTATACTAAAGCGACTTCGGAAGACGGGCTGGGTTGCGATCACAGAACATCAGTTCGAAAAGTAGGCTTGGATGAAAAGCCCACTCTCGTCACTGTTCAAATGCATGATGGCGATGTAGCTAAAAGGAAACAAAACCTCAAAACCACACCTGTCGATTGAGACCAATTTCAAAAATAACTGATAAGCGTTTTGTATGGGAAATTCTTAACTTAATGTTACCATTCTTAATGGTACCATATTTGTGTGTGCACATCTATGGCACAGTACCTTTGGAATGCTCTAAGTTTAATTTTCCTTATTTAATAACAAATACTAAAAAAGTGGACGGAAACTTTGGATGACTAGACCATGACCACGTATTAATGTAATGACGATGATAAAAAAATTGCTTCATGCTTTTTAGACTTTTTTAAAAGCACCACCTTACAACTTTTAGAGGATTTCAAAAGTTATAATGCGAGCTAAGCCACAAACGTTGCATTCGATGTTGGCTATCCAATTGGAATCGTTATTTGCTTGGTCAAAGACTGTTAATAAAATACAGAAAATAATACATCGGTCATCGGTTTCAAATGAGAAGAGTACCTTTTTGTCCCAATGGAAAACCACATACCTAACATAAAATCTGCATGTGTTCTTGCCTTACTAGTCCTTTCAAACTTGACAACTCATAAAAAGCGGTCTTGTTATTGTTTACTTCCTTTGACAGTTTGACAAATTATGTGCAAACGATTTTCGGGAAAAAAATATTTAGAATTCTGAGGCAAATTTAAAAGAAGGGAACAAAGTAAAAATAAAGTAGGTTCCTACTCCAAATAAAAAAAAAAAGTATAAATAAGGGGACAATATGCATAAGTTGTTGATAATCCCATTTAGTGTCCTGGTTAGATTTTACGAACTCACGAACTGGCGAAATTTATATGTTAAAAATATTTGTTCGTAAGGCCAAGTGCGTGCTCTATCTGTTCTGTTCGTTTGAATTCCTTCTCTTGTTCTGAGATGAATATGAAATCTATATTGACAAATGGCATATATGCATATTGTTTAGATTTGCCAATGCATAGCTACTCGTATTTGAACATTTTTGAGCGACAAATATATGATCATCGACCCCTATTGCGATTGTCAGGGACGGACCAACCATATGTGCAAGATGTGCAAATGCACAGGGCGCCAAGTTGTGGGGGCGCATTGCTAGGAAAGAAATAATAAAATAAGTAAAAGTGTTATCATCGGCCTGGCCGATGCTTTGATACCCTCCACTGCATACTAGTCATGCAAAATACCAGAACTACTTGACCGACATAGCCCATTTTGAATACCAACCTGACGCCGATAAAAAGAAGTCCTTTCACCGAATTTCATTCACCTACGTCAATTACTTTGGGCGCTATCGTGCTTTCAACAGACAGACAGACAGACAGACAGACGGACATGGCTAAATCGATTCAGAATGTGATCCTGATTCAGAATATATATACTTTATGAGGTCTCCGGTGACTCCTTCTTGGCGTTACAAATGTATTGGCAAAGTGAATATACCTTCCTCTGGAGGGTATAAAAAAAATGGGGCTATCTGAAAATCTTGCATAGGGCGCTAGTTTGGCTGGAGCCGGCACTGGCGATTGTAGATTATTTATCGGCTCGTTAATATTCTCAATTCTGTCGATTGATTGGTTGGTTACTGGGCGGTCGAAAATCTAGCACTTCAAAGGTTGACCTCATCCCTTAATTGACCCGTAGTGGTGAATATTGAAAGAGCATACCGTTATGTTTTTTTATAACTAAATCGAGTCGATAGAAATGGCAGGAGAATGGGTTCGATTTTATTTTGAATCTACACTCAGCTTTAGCTGACAATTTTGTGTTTATTAAAAAAAAGTGGATCCCCAAAATTTAAGCGACAACGAACGACTGCTAATCGACAAATGTCAATCTTAATTGAACTCGTAATACGTTAACTGAAAATCGTTGATCGAATATCAATAAAAACAGTTTTTCGGCTGGTAATCGACAAGCAAAATACGGGCGATGATGTGCAACTCCATTGCATAACAATAAACACTTCATCCTCTGTACGATTAACAATAACTCGGAGTCTATTGGGCTTAGATAGTGGATCTAAAACATAGGTGGGTCTTACAGAAAAACGATGCATGAAGACTTTCAGTTTTGAATTTTCTAATAAGTTCTGCTAAAGGTACCTACAAAAATTGTTCCCAAATATTTGAGAGCATCGCAGGAGGCATTAAGTTCGGTGATATTAATCTTTTGCGGATGATCTTGTAATTCTTTTTAACAATCCCTATACTCTTGAGTTGCAAATAAATAAACAAGCTAAAACATTATTGTGATACCTACTTGGGATCTAAAAATCAACACAGGAAAATCTAAAATTCTAGTTTTTAAGGCGCTAAACCGCGGGGGTAGAAAACATGTTTGGTCTTTGGATGGTAAACGAATTGAGGTTGTTAAGAGGTTTAAATACTTGGGTTTTATACTTCTATACTTCTATCACAGCATAGAAAGAACTCTTACAGCTAAAACAACAATTAACAGCTTGTGGTCTGTTTTTTTTTTTTTAATAAATCCAAATTTGGAGTGTTCAATGCAACCATTAATAGTTGTTTTTGCTATGGCAACGGGATTTACGGCATCAGTATAGCAATGAGATTGAAAACATACAAAAATAATTTTTTTAAAGCCCGCATGACACTACATTTTTTCCTCATTTTTATCAAATTGAAATGTCAGCGGTGTGTAAAAGAGACTGAAAGAGTATAACGAAAGGGGTTGCAATTGTTTGCAAAGCAACCACAGATTTTCAAACGAATTTGTTAACAAATAATCTTAAAATGAAAAAACAAAACTGCCAACAGCTGAAAAATGTAATTTGAATACATTAATAAAGTTGGTTTATAAGCACTCACTCCTGTCGGGAACTTTGGTTTTATTCATGCTGCTCTAGTTTAATTTTAAAAGCAGGAAAAATTTAGTGTTATGCGGGCTTAAGCGGATCTTTAGGCTTCCCTAATCTACACCCAGCTACGCAATTCAGTTAGAATCAGTCTTATATTTTTGCAAGAAATCTTAAGACAAGACAGACTAAATTAACAAAGTTATGCTAAGACCTAGGAATAACTTAAAAAAAAAAATTCTTATAGCTATCAGACTTAACTACTCTCCAATCAAAGATTGGTGCAAATTAGCTGATACCAACCAGACTTCTATTGAGATAAATGAAAGTAATGCTTGGGAGTGGAGTAATATTCTCCACGATTGCATTTCTGTTGTTGTTAACAATTTCAAGTAGATCAGTATATATATAAGAAGCTAAATTTTTTTGGGAACAAACAACTCTTGAAAATAATCTAAATGTCCTGGGGGGTTATTCCCAAATGAGCGGCGGATCGCTTTTGATGGCGGATTTGAATTTTTGTATTTCCATTCGACAACATTTTTTTTAGGTTCGCAAACAATCCGCCAGCAATCCGTCACCTAAACACATATCGCTTTCAATGCAATCATAAAATGACTTTGGAGAGTGTTTTCGCTTATACGAAAATTCAAATCCGCCATCAAAAGCGATCCGCCGCGCATTTGGGAATAACCCCCCTGGAGATGAATTTGATTTTTAAAGATGACACTGTAACTTTTCCGAAATTTTTCTGTGCATGCGTCTTCTTCTTTAAGGCGACAAAACAGTTTAAAATCAAAAGTCACTAATGTTTACATCTGTGGAAACAATGAAGTTCTAGCATTCCTGTGCCTTCAATTTTCCTATAAATTTAAGATATCAGGGCCTTAGTTTGCGAGTAGAGCTCTGTCACAAAAGTGAAGCTATTGGAACTTATTCAGATCCGATCCATCTGCGGCGAGACTTTTCTCAATAAGGGTCCTGGAACATCTTGCTCAAAAGTCCGGCACATGTCTCTATCTATTTGATGTACTAGCAAAAAATTCGATTGAAAAAAGTTACTTACCTGAAGTCTGTTGTGGAAATATTGTTAACTTGAGGTTCCTACATTCTTAACTGCGATCATACTTACTACATGAAAGTAACGTGTCAACACAGTTTTCAAAGCTGCTAGAAAAACGAGTCGTTAATTTAATTAATACTAGTATCGCTTGTGGTCGAAAATCGACCATACCTTTTATAAGTATGTAAGAATAAAAAAACGTACCACAATTATTTTCGTTATTATATTTATATTTTTTTTTTTTAAAACGAAAACAGCGACATATAGATATCGAAAAAATACGTAAATGAGCTGCTCCATCGGAAACAGGTTCTAATCTAAGATGATTTTTATTTGAATACGTTGCTATGGTAATATGGCGTCGAAAAATTATATATGACCAAAATCCTTTCAATTACCTGCTTTGTATGGAGAATTCATAACTTAATTTTACCAGTCTTAATGGCGACATATACCCAGCGAATAACATAAGCTTCATTCACCTCATTTCATAATAAATACTTAAAAAGTGTACCGAAACTTTTGATGTTCACGTATTAATATAATGATTAAATTTCGTCATAGTTGTAAGGTTTTAGGATCAGCTTTAATAGGATTAAGTGCCTTGGGCAAGTGGATAAAAATCGGCTAAAGTTCAATCATGAGTTCGCAATTGCCATAAGTTGGATTACTACCCTGCAACCCCATCACAGTTCTTCCAGTATTCAACTTTTTGCAGGTCATTTGGTGTATCTGAAATTTAAATCCAATTAAATAAGCCATATTTATCTCCGTTTTCGTTTTTGCGTTTAAACTATATTTTAGTTTTATTTACAATACAATCACGTTGCAGAATTAGTTCATATATTCGAAGAGGTTTTAGTGTCTAAGTAATTTACAATGGACCTTACCAATAGGCGTGTTTTTTGGGCTTCGATTACAGCAAAGCAAAGTAAAGTAAGATTTTCAGCATGCGATTACAAATCCTCGATCGAAGCTTAAAAAACAGGCCTATTAAACATTTCCAGTCTCAGTTTTAAATTTAAGTAGTTCACAGTGGCTACATTTCAATACAAATTTTACAATTGTGAGGTCCCGTAAATTTAAAGTCGAGATTATAATTTGTTATTAGTATGCCGCAATACATAAGTAAATAAAAGACTAAAATTAAACATAATCTTTTGTCGCTTAGTATTTACTATAGTTGCAAGGAATGTGAGAACACAAACTTTTCCACCTAGCAATATTGCAGGCAGCTTGTAGACACTCCGCGATGATACCAATAATCAGTTTTATTTATTTATTTATTTGTTTGTCAACAAAGTACTTGGCCTTTCTTAGACATATTACAAAAAAGTGAACTAAAAATTGAGGAACAAATTATGTAAAAAAAAGAAAATACAGAAAAAAAAGAAAAAGAAAATGCAAGTACAAAACTAATTCAAATTTGAGCAATACAATTACAACTGGAAATAATTGAACAAAATGGATTTTATTAATGGTATTGTCATATTAAAGTCAATTAAAGACGCACACTCATTATACAGTAACATTAAACCATTTAAAGAGCAGGATCTACCGTAATTAGTACGAGAAAGAGGAACATAAAAGAATCTGTTATTACGCAAATTAAGTGATGGAACATTAAGACCCAAAAGACTTAAAATATCAGAACAGTCAATCTCCCCAACAAGTATTCTGTGGAGAAAAATAACTCTTGACACCTTTCTCCTAACCTCAAGGGACTCAAGTCCAATAAGTTGTAATCGGGCTGAATAAGGGGGTAAGTTATTAAAATCTGACCAAGGAAGACATCTGAGGGCAAACCTAAGAAATCTCTTTTGAATTGCTTCGATTCTAACAACATGAGTATTGTAGTATGGACACCAAACAATGGACGCATTATTCCAACAGTGATCGAACAAACGACAAATATTTATAAACTTTTTAGCGCATAGGGGTCAGAGAACGCCCTAGCATAACGTTTAAGCATTCCCCGTGCTCTATTGGCTTTATTTGAGATATATTCATAGTGGTAAATGTAGGATAGTTTACTATCTAACATAACCCCTAAATCTTTTATCAAAGAAACACGCGGAATAGCATTACTGTCGAAGGAATAAGCATGAGTAAAAGGTGAGGTACGACGGGAAAATGTAATAACCGAACATTTAATAACATTAAGGGACAAGTAGTTTTTAGTGCACCACAAAACGAAATTTTGGAGATGTGCATTTAATCTATGAAAACTATTCGGATCATTGCATGAAGAGTATATTTTTAAATCATCGGCAAACATCAGGATTTTGCAATGTGGAACAAATGTGACTTCCTTGAGGGACACCGGATGTTACCCTGATTTCTTTGGATAAGTGTCCACGGAACTTAACAAATTGGTATCTGTTTCCTAAATAGGATGATAGCCATTTAAGAAACAATGTAGGAAACCCTAAATGTTCAAGTTTGTAAAGAAGAAGCCTGTGGTCAACTCGGTCAAACGCTTTACTGAAATCAGTGTAAATGGCATCGACCTGATTACCCTTAGATATCTCACTAATAACAAAATTTGTAAAAAGGAGAAGATTGGTAACAGTGGATCTGTTTTTTACAAAACCATGTTGGTTATTGCAAATTAAATTTTTACAAAAAAAATTCAACTTATCAGTCACCACCTCATCAAACAGCTTAGGGATGGACGATTGTTTACAGATTCCTCTATAGTTTTCAATATTATTTTTCCTACCAGATTTAAATATTGGTACAATAAAAGAATTTTTCCATAGGGAAGGAAAGATACCCGTCTTTAGCGATACATTGAATATGTGGCAAAGTATGGAATGTAAAGGCAGGGCACACATTTTTAAAAAGCCAGCTGGAATACCATCGGGTCCAGGATTGAAATTTAGAGCCAAACTTCTAAGTTTACTCAGTATCATATCTTCGGGAAAGGCAATATGACTAAAAATAGAGGAATGTGGAGCACCTAAATAAGTTCATCTATAACTGAACCGGGATTTGAATACACTGATTGAAAAAATGCTGCAAAACTATTGCAGATAATGCGGGGATCATCTATTGACTGATCTTGAAAGAAGAAAGAGCCCGGAAAACCATCACTATTTTTTTGTAAATTAACAAAATTCCAAAATAATTTAGGCGATGATTTGATTTTTGATTCGACATCATTGATATAAGCTGAGTAGGCTTGGTGAATAGAAGTTTTAAACTCGGTTCTGAGCTGACGATATAAAGTATAGTCGTTATTCGACATACTCGAGCGCCACTTCTTATAGGCTCTATTTTTAAGAATTTTAAGTCTACGTGTATCATCATTATCCCAAGGACAAATACCATTTATAAAATTTTTAATTTCAACAACTGGGACAAAATCAAAAATTATGTTCTTTAAGACGCGATAAAATATCGAGCAAAGTTCATCTACTCCAAGAGTTAAAAATGGACTCCAGTTAAAATTGTAAAGCTCATTACAGATGTTATAATAGTTAGCGTTTTTAAAATCAAATTTGTAAGAAGAAGAAACATTTAAAATATTAAACTCAATATGACAAAACAAATATAATGACGGATGATAGGTGTCTTCAGGAACCAGCGGAGTTAGACTTCTAGTTACATAACTATCATCGTTATAATTGGAGAATATTAAGTCCAACGAGCGATTCTGATGGTTTTTAATTGGATTCATTTGAAAAAGTCCAATCGATTGAAAGCAGTCGATGATTTCGGCCTCAATGGTTGATAAGGTATTAGCATGGGTTAGATACGTGCAATCAATATCTCCGGCAGTCCAATCAATTTTGGGTTGGTTAAAGTCACCAAAGACATAAAGCCTGTCAGAAGCGGATGTAAGATTTTCAACATAGCGAATGGCATCCAAGTATCTAATCACTACGGAAAGCTGTGTTCTAGGAGGTATATAGACACACACGATGAAGATTTTCGATGAGGCGAGATCAAATTTACTGCCACAGATTTCGATATCCGAGAAATCGTCAAGTTTTAGTTCCTTAGGATTTAAATCTTTTCTGATTGCTATAAGAATACCACCAAATCGTTCGAATGAACTATTTTCAGGTGATCGATCACAGCGATTTACAGAATAATAGTTTGGGAAAATAACAGCATCGGAAAAGCTGTCATCCAATCCAGTTTCTGTGATGACTATGACATCAGATGAGGAGCTGAATACATTTAATAGGAACTTCGTACATTTTGTCCTTAGCCCTCTCACATTTTGATAGAAGAGGGCAAGCTCGGTAAGTTTTTTGGCTTCCTGTTAGGTCGATTTGTAAACTCCTTCACAATCATAGTGTCCAGACTAAATTTTTCGAACTCACAATAGCGAAATTTCCCATACTAAATTGCACATTGTGACCTACAATATATTTAGTGTGGAGGTTAAAAATTATTATTAGTAAGGCCCACTGCCTCATGTTCGCTGTCAGCTGGCTGTCTATTATAATGTAGTCAGTTACAATAGATCTGTCATCATCAAAATCTTTTCGCGATAGCTCATCGACTCGTGCTCGTTTCATGTTTGCAAGATCGAATAGAAGTGCACTATCCTTGATCAGATTGGATCAAATTCTTCTTAGTGCGCTGACCGGCGGATAAACTAACTGAACACGCTGGGCCTTACCAATAAACATTTTTAGTTTGGACTCTAAATTTTAGTAGTTCACAGTGGTTATTTTCCATACAAATTTCGCAATTGTGGGCTTCCTTAAATTTAAAGTAGAGACTAAAATTTGTTATTAGTACGGCGCTCTATTTTGTAATTTTAGGTGTTCATATAAAAGGAGATGGCTGCCAGAAGTTTTAAATGAAAAAGACGATCATTTGTTTATTAGTGTACCTATGGCTGGCAAAATACACCCAAACTAGTTATTACTCGTATAAATGCTTTTGCGCTGCGCTACATTAGTTATGCATTTGTTACTGTAAACCAAAGTAAGATTTGCAAATTATTACAAAATATATTATTTTATCTGCGACTCAGGCCATCAATCCATTTTATTTGGCTGTTCAAACTGAAATGTCAATTGTTATTTGCATCATAATCATTACCGATGCTGGCTGATTTCCAAAACGCAGTACTTCTGCATTACTGCTTAATTAAGAGTTCCAAAACGCAAACGGATAACTATGATGCAATGCATACTTTTCTAAAACGCATTGTGAACGCATCAACCGCGCAAACAAAAGCAAATTTTATTCCCGGTAGTTGTGAATGAATAATCTAAATGTGGATAATCTAATACTGTATTATTAAAAACTAGGCAAATGTTTACTCACAGTAATGAGTAAGAAGAATTTAGTGAAAGCCGTTCCCCCCAAATAACAATTTAATCAGCTACATTTTACGCAATATTTATTTTTGACCCCACACATCAAATCAAACTTCTTCTCTTCGAAAAATATGATCTTCCGAGGCAAACGGAAGTTGAGAGGAAGATAGGTACGTTGGTAATTTTTGCACAAAATTGGTGAAGCCACAATCCAAAAAAAATAAAAATAAAAAATTGTTAAAAACAAACACATCGATGTAAAAATTACTCAAATCGAATGCAAAAACACCCATAAATGCAAGGCACCCAGAAAAAGCAGCAGATAGGTACTCTCTGAAATTTAAACCATCAAAATAAATTTACTTAGACACCTACGAGCATGTTCACTTTTATTCATTGCATGGTTATAGGAGTGATGATCTAGCAGTGGATGCCACGTGAATACATTTACCTTGCAATTTGCTCAGCAATTTTACTTGTGCGAATTTCTGCGTATACACCACCTTTATATACCTACTGCTTTTGCTGGATGACTAGTATTTTACAAACAATTTTCCATTGAATTTTAGCCAATTTCTGACCGTTTCGTGTGGTTGAAGACTCCTTAATAAAGTCTAACATCTTGAGCAGTGTTTAAACTCGTGGGAAATTTACCTTTTCGTGCGAATTTTGATGATTAGAAACCGTCTCGTGGGAAAATAAGAAAAAGGAACATTTTGTGGGAAATTCGGTTAACTCACAAAATAGAAAATTGTACTTTAATTTAAACCTAAGATCGTATATCTACTTTTTTTCCCCTTCTTCATAACAAACGCCGGTATTTTCATTGTTTTGGTTTTCATTCAACTGTATTGCTATATAAAAGTTCCTGAAAATAAAACAGCACGCATTGTGGAACCCAATTCGAGCATTTGAACTGCTTTTGTATCTGAGTTTCAGTTCGTAAAAAAGAGCAGCCAATCGAACACGAGTTCATGTAAACAACCATATGATCGAGATTCTACTCATATTGATTTTGTATTGATACTTTTCTGCATTTTTTTTAGTGTGTATTGCTTTAATTTAATTTCCCTTAAATACTTGTAAATATTTAGTAACATTTAGAAAGCATTTGTTTTTTCTTTTATTTTTGTTTATAATATTTTATAATTATTATTTATAAAAAAGTTGGGTTTCCATTTTATTATTATTTACTTTATATATATATTTAATTTTCATTTCGTAGTCATTTTTGTTTATTTAGTAAAAATGTATGTGTTTGTGTGTTTTTCTCTTTAAATTTATTTTGCCAGCACAAATGGATTTTTCATAATTAGCAACATAGTGGCAAAAAATGTGTGTCTTCCAGAAGAACAAATTTCCAACACAAACAAATATATATATTATATTAATTCACAATGTATAAAGTTAATAAAAAAAAATATAATAAGAAAACATAAAATATAAAATTATACACAAATTAAACAAAGAAACATTTATATATATAAATACATACGATATTTTTTTCTACACTAATTTTAATTTTATATATATATTATATTAATGGATATAAATTACTAATTTTTGACACTACCGATGTCTTTTGAATCTAAAAATGTAATAATAATCGTTTCCTTACTGGTTTTTCTTCTTCCATTTATTATTCAACTTAAGTATGTAATAGTTAATATTTTTGTTCATCGATATTTTATTAATTTTCTTTATGATTTTTAGCAGTTGATTTTTGCTTTAATTAATAACATACATATTTTCTTAATTTTTTTTTTGTTTTTTTGCTGATTTTGTTTTCTTTTTCATTCATATTTCTGTTTTTGTTTATATTTTTATAGCGAATTAATATAATTTCAGTTCATTGTTTTCGTGTTTTACTTTGTTTTTGTTAAATTTTTTTTATAATATGTATAACTTAAGATTTATATTTATATAAAAAACTTGTAATTTTTAGGTTTCTTTAGTGTATGTGTTTTGTGTGTGTGTTTTTGTTTTATTATTGATCGTGGGGTACTCTTCTTACCTCCGATTAAATTCCGATTTTATAGCTGAAAAGAAAAGTTATCATAGAAATTAGTTCAATGCTGCCTGGGAATGTAAAGTGTAGTGGACTTACCATCTATTATTTCTTGTTTTGCTTTTTGGATCTCTAATCGCATTTCACGAACTAGTTCAGCCTTTAAACTGTCTAAATCAGCTGACAACGCTAAAGAGAGCCCCTCGCCATTCACTTGCTAAAATATATAAAAATGTATGAAAACTACTACTAAATACTGTTGGACGATATTTGAATAAAATAAAAAAGTAGATAGCAATCCTAGCTAAACCAATTACACAGTAAAGTCCATTCTAAGGTGCGCAGGTGCTCTCGGTACAACAAGCATTTTCTTGACTCTGACACTGCTGCGTTTGATACCTTCAAACAACATGTTGGTTTGGTACCAAGCTTATGCATAATCTGGCCGCTGTACTCCTCTACAGCACACGTTCTAAGTTGAGATAATTCTACCCGTTTTCGGAACAAACGGCAATCGAATCGCACTAAGACAACGCAAAAAAGGACGCATCAACAAAATTCTACTGAGCACATAATTCAAAATTTAACAAAAACCCTATTGATATCCTTAGAATCGTATTCTCCGGAAAAACAGGACCGAAACTCAACACAAAACAGAGGCTGCATGGTATAAGTGATTGATAAATGCCACCTAACTTTAAAAATTCCGGTTCACCAACACACTCGCACCTTGCATATGCCACTTTCGCTTTGGGCAAAGTTGCTGGCATCGTTCATAGAATTTTATCCGTTTAATTTGAAATTGTTCGTTACGAGTGAATAATATGGTTTTTTAGGAATAAGTGTACATTTGCTTAAAATATTTACGAAAAATTAAGAATGTAAAAAGTGTGTTTTTTATAGAGGTTGGTTTTTCGAATAGAGATAAAACCGACATTTTGTGGTCAAATCTGGCAACTCTAATGTCATTTATGTTTTGCCATTTCATCATGAACAGGTTGACAAATGAACAACGCTTGCAAATCGTGCAAATTTATTTCGAAAATAATGGTTCAGTTCGCGAAGTTTACCACAAGCCCCGTTCATTTTATGGTCGACATAATCGTCCATCAGAGCAATTAATTCGGTTGACCATGGATCGTTTTCGCACTATGTTTACTCTATGCGATAATACGCATCCGGACGTCGAACAGTGAGCAGCGAAGAAACAATTGCCGCTGAAGAGGACCCGAATGAATCGATTGGCCGCCATGCACAGCAATTGGCCATGATAACCGACTATTTTGTTCCCGAATTGGATGGCATGAATGTGAATGAGATGTGGTTCCAACAAGACGGCCACACAGCGCACGTCACAATCGATTTATTGAAGGAAACATGCGATGAACGCAAAATTTCGCGGAATGGACCTGTCAATTGGCCACCAAGGTCGTGTGATTTGACACCATTGGATTATTTTCTTTGGAGATATGTGAAGTCGCTCGCCTGCGCCAACAAACCAGAAACGTTAGGGGACTCGGAAGCCAACATTCGTGGCGTTATTGCCGACACGAAAAAAGTGGTTGAAAATTGGACCTCTAGACTTGGCTTTATTCGAACCAGCCGCGGCGGCCACATGCCCGAAATCATATTTAAACATTAAAAGCATAAAATTATCCTTTCAATAAAGCCCAATTGATCGACATTAAAACGATTTTCTTGTGTTTTATTTCAATTTGAAGTTCTAAACCTCTAAAAAAAACACTCTTTAGATTGGTTGAGGGAAAATGAAAACATTTTGAGCAAATTTTCTTCATTATTTAAGAAAAATTTACACACGAAATCGAACTTAATTATATCCAAAAGCGTAAAATACACAACCATGTTTGTCCTAATATGTTTCTAGTATATAAGACATCTCCTTTAGGTAGTTTTATTAACCAAAACAAATCAAATTATTCGCATTTCAACAATTTATAATAACTAACCAATGGCATTCAGTAATGTTAAAATGTGGGATTCCCGAACTTTAACCACATTTCCCGATGCGATTGGCAGCATTTTTATTTTTTGCATGTCACACGGATTCTAAATTAACATAACAACGATAGGAAAACAAAATGGCGAATTTGAGAAAAAATTGAGGGGGCCAGCGGCAAGAAGACTGCGAGCAGTGACGTGCCGTGGTGCTTTTAGTAGGGTGTTCACTTTATTTTTTACCGTAGTGAGATAGTGAATTTTTTTTCTATTCCAGGACCCTGCAAGGACAATGAATACTTTGCTTATAGAATGGCAACCACGCCAACCAAAGATTGAATTCATATTTTCTTTCATTCAAGTCCCTAATAAAATATTTATTAAAATTTGGAGAAGGTAGTATTGGCCTAACATAATAAATAACGTATTTCCAATTTATCAGCTGCACACAGCTGTGAAAATGATTTCGCAAGTAGCTTTTCAGTTAAAGCAGTTGCTATTTCAAATATTCGAGCAACCGACCTCTATTCCATATTTACCCACCCGAGGACCGATTGGGAATGAAAAATTATACAAAATTCCAGCTTGCGCTTTCAGGTTCTGCAAATTATAGCGCACCACACTACAAGAGAATAAAGCACTAGGGTCGAAATGGGACTTTGGCTCTAGCTGTTCGCTGTTGTATGTTGCATCTTGTATGATCTTGCGTTGTGCTTGTTTTTCTTCCTGCACACAGTACCAGTAGGCACAAAAGCACAAAAGAACTTCCAAGTTCCAACAATATGTTTGTCAGGGTGGAACGAAAATAAAAATGAAATTACAAGTGCGAACTGCAACGAGGTGCGCTCGATGTAGGAGAACACAAAGCCAGGTATATTTCTGTGGAAAAAGGGTTTTTGTTTTTTTTTTTTTTGTCTTTTTTTTGTATGCAATTTTGCCTGTCCACGGTGCTCTCAAGCGGGATGAACACCCCGATGTGTGACTTTCATTACCACCAAGTTGCGTTGAATGTGAATTGGAATTATCGATACAGGGAGTTTTGGATTTTGGTTCGATACAATTTTTTCAATATCTTATGTTGAGATCAATTATTCATTTACAAATACTGATTTGTTAAAATACAAATTATTGCAAAGAGAAAAGCAGAAATGTGTTTCATAATGAACTTAAGTTCAGTACATTATAATAATGGATTTCGATAGGGTGTGCAGAGAACACCTGCGCACCTTTGAATAAACGTCGCTGATTGCGAGTTAGGGGTCTCAGTATGGTTTGTCTCTGGCGGTTAGTTTTGCAATAACTACATGGTGGCGCAAAATCAATCAAATTAAAAAAAAAATCGAATAACTCGAAGAAAAGCGTGTTATTTTGTTCATATCATAACCAAGCGGGAGTCAAAATCATACCAAAAACCCAACCCAGTACTCAGGGAAGAAAAAAAGGGATAGATACAAATGTTCACTCAGCGTCTGCGTCAGCACAGCACTCAAAATTGACTTAGTGAGAACTGAGAAAGAGAATAACTCAAAGAAAATCGAGTTATTTTCTACATAACCAAGTGGGTGTTGAACAAAGACACAAAGAGGTGTCAGACACAGTGCTCAGGGAAGAAAAAAAGAGATAACGAGCAAATATTCTCTCAAAATCAACTATCAAGTGAGAGCTTTAATAACCAGTGCTGCCACAAGGGAAAAAATTTGCGTAGCAAAACTTAATTTGTGTAGCAAAACTCAAAAGTCCAAAATATAAATTTTTTTTCGAAAATAAACAAAAAACACTTAATTCTTTATTCAAAGTAAATATTTTTTTAAGGACTAGTACAAGTATAGTTGGTAAACTACATATTTTACAAAACTATAATCAAACAAAAAAAAAAAAAAAACATTAAAAACTTCACTTAAAAGGCGCTTTGCATGTAAGCATTGCCTTAATTACAAGATTTTTGTTCTCATTTCGTGCTTAAAAAAAAAGTAGCAAAATAGGCGTTTTTAGGGAGAGTGCGTAGCAAACGGGCAATTGCGTAGCAGTTTTGCTACTATCGTAGCAAAGTGGCAGCGCTGTTAATAACCCGACATATTTTGGGTTCTTTTCGCTTTGTCGTGACGAGACGATGGCGATGTTGTATGAAAATGGATACACACACAATATTTATTTGATGGCTTATGGGTGTGTACCATTTTGTGAGTATTAAAATTCATTTGTGTTTTATGTACAGGGTGCGGCAAGAAAACTTGCTGATTTTCAAAGACAATAAAACCAAAAGTAGTGGACAAACCGTTACAAAACTTGTTTATTCTTGTTACACACGATCTGAATTTTTCATTACACTGAGATACCCGATTTTCGAAGCTCCTCTGAACTCTTTGAAGCATATCGATGGGTATGTTCGCTATTGCTTCACGAATGTTGTCCTTCAGATAATTTGACGTTGGAGGCCGATCAGTGTAAACAATAGATTTAAGGTAACCCCATTAAAAAAATCGCAGGGAGCCAAATCAGGCGAGCGCACCGGCCACGTAAGGTCGCCCCTCAAGGAGATTAGACGATAGGGGAAATGTTCCCTCAAAAGATCCATCGATGCTCGTGCTGTGTGGCCGTGTTTCCATCTTGTTGAAGCCACACATCACCAAGGTCCAGTTCATCGAGTTTTGGGATGAAAAATTCTTCAATCATCTCTCTGTAGCGAGCTGCATTCACCGTAACAGTGCGTTCGTTTCCTTCGAAAAAGTAAGAACCAATTTTACCTACTCTCGAAACAGCACACCATAAGGTGACACGTTCACAATGCAGTGGCGTCTGATGAATTTCACGTGGATTGTGATCACTCCAATATCGCCTACGGGATGGATGTTAAAGGGAGCGTACTCCCAAGCAAAGCACGTTAAGTAGAAATCATGGAACGACCGTTGGAAAAGTAAGCCTCGCAGGCAAATGCGCGTTGCTCTTTCGTCCAATGCATGATGTCGACTGACTGCGGCGTAGATGAAAGTTCAGGAAGTCCCCCAAAAAATTAGACACTCTCCACCCACATCCGACTACTCCCCCCCTCTTGCCGCCAAAAACAAATCAGCAAGTTTTCTTGCCGCACCCTGTAGGTATATTTGGTTTTTGGTAGATAGATAGTGTTTGCTGATGGAGATTTAAAAAGGGAAGTCGGTAGGAATCGGGTTATATGGACGCCACGCGACTGAACCACATACAGAGCACGAGCCACAATGGATATTGTGATGATTGGCATGGAAAGCAAGATCGCCCGATATAACCATCCCATCTAAAGACGTCAATCTTTTTGGAGACTGGTTTGGACAGATTTGATTGGGGAGACAGAGTGTGCGGTCCTTATTTTGCTGATCCCATCTATTAAGCATTAATCTTAGTTTGCAGTTAGCTATTAATTGACTGAACCAGGGAGTAAAAGTTAAGCTGGAAGCCTAACATGCAAGAGAGAGTTGAAATGGTTACTCTTTCATTTTTCTCATGCAATAAAGTCATATGGATTAAATGAGCCAACAACCTGGTATCCACTCACAAGCTCTTAGGGAAATTGCGTAACAGAGCAATATTCACCTTTGCTAGGTGATGATGCATATAGACATCTCAGCCTGTTAATCTCGAAAAAATGGCTGAATCTGAAACGTTCTAAAAGTTTAATCTCTCCAGATAGAATTCACATTAGAGCTACAATAGGTGACATCAGTCGACACTGTCTTTTAGACAAGCATGTAATAAGTTTTCGAAGCCTGCAAGGACGAACAAGGGAACATCGTAGTAGAATCGCAGTCGATGCTGAGGATATGGAAGAACTACTTCTGCAGACTGTTTAACGGCGATGACGAACAAAATCCCGCTGTCAGGCAGAATGAACCATTCGACCTGGAAGATGAAGACCAACAATTCCGTCCACCCGACCTGGACGAAGTGAAGATAGCCATATCTAAGCTTAAGCCCAACAGGCGATGACTTGGTTAGGAGCATGCACCAACTCATCTGTAAAATATGGTCGGAGGAAAGTATGCCCGATGAATGGAACCTCAGCATTGTTTGCCCGATCCTCAAGAAAGGAGACCCTCTGAACTGCGCCAATTACAGAGGTATCAGTCTTCTAAACATTGCCTACAAGATCTTATCTGCCGTTTTGTGTGAACGCCTGAAGCCTTTCGTAAACAACCTGATTGGTCCATATCAGTGTGGCTTCAGGCCAGGAAAGTCCACCATAGACCAAATATTCACACTGCGGCAGATCTTGGAGAAAACCCAGGAACTTCAAATCGATACCCACCACCTTTTCATCGACTTTAAGGCCGCCTATGACAGCATTTATAGGGACGAACTATACAGAGCAATGTCTAGTTTTGGCATCCCTGCCAAACTCCTCCGTTTGTGCAGGATGACGATGGAGAATGCACGCTGCTCCATCAAGGTCAGAAAGAACTTACCGAGACCTTCGATGTCAAAAAAGGATTTAGACAAGGCGATGCGCTGTCATGTGACTTCTTCAACATCGTTCTTGAACGAATAGTGCAAAACTCAAACGCCAACACCAGAGGCACTATCTTTCAAAAGCCCGTCCAATTACTCGCATACGCCGATGACATTGACATAATTGGCAGAACGCAGCGTGATGTTAATGGCGCGTTTGTGAGTATTGAGACTGAGGCGGCGAAGATGGGTTTGGCGGTTAATGAAGGCAAGACGAAGTATATGCTGTCAACTAAAAAGGACACCCAACACCGACGGCTCGGACAGAACGTCGCAATAGACAGATATAACTTTGAGGTGGTTAAGGACTTTGTCTACCTAGGCTCCGCTATGAACTCAGACAACGACACCAGCGCTGAGGTTAAACGTAGAATTACTCTTGCCAATCGCTGTTTCTTTGGGCTAAGAAGGCAATTGAGTAGCAAAGCCCTCTCCCGAACAACTAGAGTGACCCTTTATAAGACCCTTATCATCCCAGTTCTGCTATATGGCGCAGAGGCATGGACGCTATCAAAAGCGGATGAGGTAACTCTCGGTTGTTTCGAGAGAAAAATTCTTCGTGTTATTTTTGGTCCCGTCTGCATTGACGGTGAATGGAGAAGGAGATTTAACGACGAACTGTACGGGCTGTACAGCGACATCGACCTAGTCAGAAGAGTGAAGGTCCAACGACTGAGGTGGCTGGGTCATGTAGAGCGAATGGACACGAATGCTCCGGCCCGGAAGATCTTCGAATCCATACCCGAGGGAAGGCGCAGTAGAGGAAGACCGCGACTCAGGTGGCGCACGCAAGTGGAAGGGGACCTAAACCAACTTAGCGTGCGAAACTGGAGACAGCTAGCTAAAGATCGCGCTAGCTGGAGACGCTTGTTGGTTGAGGCCCAGGTCCACCCCGGACTGTAGCGCCACCTTAAGTAAGTAAGTAATGTAATAAGTTTTCGCGCATTTTTAAACAATTTTTAGAGAAGTTGTGCGAACTATCACATCCAAATCTCACCCTTTCACTACAACGATTTAAACGATCTACACATAATAGTAACTGACATTCAAATTTAGAAACGCATTCAGTGCGGCAATTTCGAAATGCTACCACCGGGCTTTGCCAATAGAAGTTCGATCAGTTTTGTTGAATCTTGCAACTCACCTTAAGTATCGTCTCCTCGCTGGCACTGCCAAATCGTTTCCTCATTGGTCGCGGTGATTCACTGCCACTATTCGAGGAGTTATTGTTACCCGAATTGGAGTTGCCATTCGAATTCGAGCCTCCAAGTTTATGTGGTAAAGTGTTTGATTTCTCCCACGGTCGTTGCTTCGAATTCTGGGCTTCCTCCATTGGATCGGGCTAGAAGAGAAAAAATACAACCCCTCAGCAACTAGTAGTCTTCAATGGAGACGTGTTATTTTCACTTACATCTGGCTTGCGTTCAGCTTGAGCTCTTCGACGTGCCAATGTCTTGGCCATTTCGTCCATCATGGAAGCCATACCCTTTGAACTACGACCAATTGTTCCATAGTTTCCGCTTCCACCGCTCGAAGTACTGCTACCGCTATTTTCAGCCGGTGGGGGTGCAGTCTGTAAAAGATTGTCGAGATTACATCATTTTTTTTTCAAAACGATCACTGACCGTTTCACTTACCGTATTCTTTTTAAGTCGTGCCTGCTGTAATTGCGCTGCCAATGATCCCATCAAATCACTTGCTGGATCGTCTTTCTTCTGCATCAGTCCACCCATTGGAGGGGGTGGCGGTGGTGGAGGTGCTGACGGTCCACCGCCACCCATCATTGGTGGTGCGGGCGGAGCAGCTGGGGGTTGTGGTGGTGGTGGTATGCCACCTGCAGTCGGTCCTCCAGCGCCGCCATTAAATACTGGTGGGCCACCGCCAAACGCCGGTGGTGGTGGTGGAGCAGCCGGTGCTCCTCCGCCTGGTGCAACAGCTCGATTCATCATCGGTGGTGGCATAGGAATACCGTTGCTTGGACCTGCCATGGATGGCATCATGGGTGGTGCCGTTGGAATTTGACTGTACAGATTCTCTGTCACTGCGATACTTAGGCCATTCGTCTGGCCGTACTGTCCGCCGCTAGACGCCTGTAATTGCGGCATTTGTGGTGGCTGCGGTGGTTGCGGTGGCTGTGGTGGCGGCTGCTGCAGTTGCTGCTGTTGTTGTGGTGGCGGTTGCTGTGGCTGCTGTTGACTAACATAGACTACACTATTGGAACTCGCTGACGATGGAATGCCTTGACTTTGTGACGAAACGTATATGGGGCCGTTTTGTATTGATTGCTGTGACTGTTGCTGTTGTGGGGGTAGTGGCGGTAAAGGTCCTCCGCTGCCGCCACCCAAGCTCTGCTGTGAGTATTGATGATGATTTAGATTGGGATTAGAACTAGATGACACATAGATGGGTTGCTGATACTATGTACACAAATGAGAGCGGAAAGATGGCGATGCGAAGCCGAGAATAAATGGAAAATAGTAAAAAGAAATAAGGAAAATGCATTGAAAAGCGCTGCAGGACACAAATATTATGAGGACGTCTAGCAAGGAGAGGCTTCCCTCCCTGTACAATGAACAGTGAAAAAAACCTGAAACAAAATTATTATTTTGCTTACCTGATTCTGTTGCTGGTATGAGTTGTTGATCATTTGTTGTGAAGAGTACACGGGATGCTGATGCTGTTGCTGTGCGAGCTGTTGTGGGGCATGATACTGGTTTTGTTGTTGTGGCGGTTGTTGTTGTTGCTGCTGCTGTTGTTGTTGTTGTTGCTGCGGTGGAATACCTCCTTGTGGAATTGGTGGCGCTTGTGGCGGTTGCATCATGCCAACACCAACACCACCAACACCACCACCGCCACCACCGATAACACCATTCTGCTGAAGAATACCATTGCCAGTTACTTGATTTTGACCATAGATCTGTTGTGGCATCGACATCGGGGGTGGCTGTGGAGCCGGTGGTGCACTAAGGGAATTTCTTTAATTCATTATGTTTCGTTTCATAATTTTGCAGGGCGGTTGGAAGGAGAAGGAGTATTAAAAGGATCGACACAAGGCAATGTGCAAGAACGAGAAAAAGAGAACAAGAACAACGAAAAAAATCATTTAAATTAAAAATCAAAAATCAAAATTGCATGTACGAGTACTGTTTGTTTAATTGTGTGTTTCATATTCTTAAAAAATTAAAATGACTTCTATACACAAATTTGCTAATTCATTCTAAGATGTGACACGTGGTTGTGAGTGGATGATGGTGTGTGGTGGTTATATTAATAAATAAATAAATGCTTGCAATATAATATCACTCGGAAATATTTGATGCAAAAATTACGAATGTCTGATTGACGCGTGACCATAATTCTGTCCTTATGATGTTAATACGCCGAATAGAAGAAACGACGAATATAAAAACACAATCTCCCACAGAATAGCGAAAGAGCACCCAGATGCCAATACACTTGTATATCGTTTAAACAGATCGCTTCTAGCAGCGATTTTGTCCATCGTTGTGCAGCACATTCGGAAGATACTTCACAATTTAAATCAGTTTGATGTTAACAGAATAACACTTCACTTCCGCAATACGTCAATGCCTTTGGAAGCTGTTGTAGTTCTTAGCAGAGAATTTTCCACACTGAGTCAAATATTACGGGTCACGTATTATAATCGTAGGAGCAGGTCTTCAGTGAACTAACATTGCTGTACATGGCACCGTGGGAAGTCAACTTCAATTGTTTCGATCCACTCCAAACGAATCTGATCGTCAGAAAAAGCAATCTTCGACTTCGGAAAAAATCATTCAAAACCATATTAAATGTTGGCATCCCTGTTAAACTCCTTCGTCTGTGCCGGATGAAGATGGAAAAACAGTGAAAACACCGTCGACTGATTTGATCAAAAGGGATTGGAGTATAAATGATGTTCTGATGGGCTATCATGTTACTTCTTGGAAAAACGCTTTCAGTGAAGCGTTTGCAAGTTTTGAATGGATTCGGCTTTTAATGAGCCATCGAGAAAAAAGTGTAAACTTCGGCGACTCAGGCAAACTTAATGGCATTGTCTACTTGGAGCAAACTATTACCTAGCAAATCACATCGGCACGTAGATCAGGCGAGGAATCACTTTTGTCAGTCGCTGTTTTTCCAAGTTAAGAAGGGAGAACTTAATAAGGTATCATGGCAAGACCCAATCATCTCGATTCTACTGTATGATGCAGAAGCATGCAGTTCATCGAAAGGTAATGATAACTAGATGCTAGCTAGGGGCTGATCTTTATCAAAGTAAAGTTGCATAAAACTTGTGCGTAGTCACAGCATTAATTTTTTGCATGTAGCATCAAATAGTAAGCATCTTCGGCAAAGCAAGCAAAATAAAATAACTGACGTACTATGTCTCCCTCGAGTCAAACTTACCGGGAATAAGTAAGCGAAGGAACTTGTTAGAAAAAGGCCTGCAATGGAACGAAATCAAGAGCTTCAATGGATCAGGCCTCCTCGCCTAACCTTTTTGAGAGAATCAAAAGACTCCAATGACAGCCAACAATATGTGGAGATCACTTCTACTTCTTGGATGGATCCAAGATGGATGCAGGATTTGGCGCGGGATTCTACTTTGAAAGTCTTTAACCATTTAGTTCAATCAGACTTCCTGACTACAGCAGCGTGTTCCAAGCTGATGTAGTGGCAGTAACAACAACTGCCAAACAAGCTGTAATGACGGCAATACCTCCAAGCAGCAAGAAAAGCGATCTCTGACGTAGAGATAAAATCGAAGCTTGTAAGCTGCTGTTGCGAAGAGCTACGGGTTCTTGGAGCGCAGTACAATGTAAGACTCTGCTGGGTCCCCAGCAGATTCACTCGCAAGAAAAGGGATATTCACTTGAACTAAACCAACTAACGAAAATGAGAATCATCACAGATGAACTATACAAAGGATGCGATGATAAAGAGGTACATGAGGACACCCACACTTCCTAGGAAATTGCCCAGCACTCTGACATATCGGAAAGAAACCCCTTGGAAATTAAAATTACCTGCTAAAATTTTTAAATGCCTTGGGCTGGCTGGCCAATCCACAGTTTTCTCATAGCTTCCCATAGTGTGGGGGTTGCAAACCCCAAGGGCATCACAGCGGATCTACATCGATTTGAGTGGCGTATGTTATCTCCCCAAACCACTTACATGATCTAACCTAACGCAGTGAAGTAAGTGTCCATCTTTTCTCCGATTTTAAAGCTCCATATAGCAAGATCTTTAGAGATAAGAAGTCATGCGTAGTTTTGGTAAAGGCCAGTACGTCTTCACAACAAGGTATGTTTGTCTCTGGTCTCACATTTTACAACGACATCACCATAAACCGAGTAAAGAATAACCCAAACCCAATTCCCTATCCCAAACTTCTATTTATGTCTGTGTTAATCTATAGCGCTGATGCAGTCCCATTGACATTTCGTGAACATAATATACGGGTATATTATAAGCAACGACATCGACCACACGGATAGGTAAAGCAGAGCAAAAATGCATCAAAGCGCGGCGCGGAGTCTTTTGAATTTATTCGTACTAGAGAAAGACTTGCTCAAGAAATTATCCAGTCAGAGCCAAGTGATACTGTATTTGTTACTAGAACCCTGTAGCGGTTCGAACAAGCTCATGAGCTGTCAAAAATAGGAAAGGAAACTAAATATTAGTGTGACTTTGGACATCAAAAGACCCCAGTTCGTAGTTAAGGGTATTAGGAAGGATAATGTTATAAAGCCCAGTGTCCGATGATGGTTAAACCCCTGGGATGGGATATTCTCCACCGAATCCAATCGGGTACTGTATGGCGAGGAGACTTGTCAAGAGACTCAGACTAATAGCACGGATCATGCAGATTACGACATACGCGCTGAAGACGACGATACTGTTATACTTGCACTCTGGGGATGCATTTAAACCCAAACCGTTGAAAACTTCTTGGAATATATTACACTATGACCTATAAGTGACTATTTAAGTTCTAAAAGGAAATTATTTGCTTTTCAAAAGAATGTGTTTGGGTTCTTCGCTTTTACTTCTTAGTTTCAATCGGTTCGCAAAGTATCGCGATGGGTCCATTATGGTGCGGAGTCTTGTATAAGAGTGGGCAGTCAGTGAACTAAACTCTATGGACTAGAAAAGACTGGTACAGACTAAGGTTCGTCAAAACTGTTCGGTTCAAACCCCCAATTGTAAGTGTGGACCTATCACACAAAATTAGAAGTCGGTATGCGTTGCATATGACAAGCGGTGATCGGCATTGGAATTATACCCTGGTAACAGAAGTATGTATTACTTGTACTACGCACGCATTAGTAATTTCATTGTACATTACATATTGAATATCCCCAAACTTCAAACAATATCAAAATGCACAAAACTAGTTAAAACTAGTTGCATGTCGAAATAGGAGAACGAAAATGGGACACCATTCTCAGCAGACCTTTAAACAAGTCCACCCACCATTTAGCCAACTGCAGGAACGAGCTGAATACATACGAGTACTAGGACAACAATAAACTAAAAAGCTTAGCACAAAACTAAACACAATACCAATTACACATCTAATCAAGTCCCTAATTGAATTACGTAACAGCCAGACCCCAACTAACCTGCTTGTGCGATGATGGCCCTGTGGCGTCGGTGGGCTCTGTGGTATGTTATTTTGATTCGTTTGTGAGGTTGGCGTTTGTGCCGAGGGTGTAACATTGCCCGATAATTGCTGTTGCTGTTGTAATATTGCTGCATCCTCGCGTGTCATCGTTCGATAACCCATATCCTCTTCATAGCCATTCCCGTTTATGGGCTGTCCTTGCGTATTCGCTTGCGCACGTCCACTGAGCACCTTAAAATCAATACTAATTAAATTCCGTTCGCTTCTTGATAATTAAATAATAACTTACCTCCAGCGAGTGCATCATGGCGCGTGCAAACGCTTCCGCATCCTGTTGACTGGAAAAATTTAGCCCATATACAAATTTTGAATCTCTCCATTGATGAAATGTCGCTGTGGCTTGATTGTATTTCAATCCCTTTAGTATGGAACAATTGATGACAACTTCGTGGTCCTGCAGCTTCCGGCCGACCACACGAAATGTATTATTCTGTTGATGATGATAGATTTGAACTTTGCTGAGACCAGACGATGAGCCCGATGGTACCCATTTCTTTTGGGTATCATCGTACACCATGACCGAGGCGCGAGCCCCAATAATACTTTGTTCACTGCAAAGAGAGAGAGAGAGAGAGAGAGAGATAGACAAATTAATATAAATGGAGCTACTTTAATGAGGTCATTATTCTAAATTCACAGGATGAACAACAACCGAAAGCAAGAGCGCCTTGGGAAATTAGAATAAAAACCACAATGCCCGGTAGAATATTCTAATTAGTGGGATAAAGTGGAACAAACTTCGCAGACTATTTATGCTTGAAGCAAGCCCATTAGTGAGAACGCATGAAGCTGTGTGCGGTTGGGTTCATATAACGCTGCAGGTAAAAGTGACATTCAGGCTAACTGGTTGTGCATGCCCACTCGACAAAAAAGAAAGTAAAACCTAAGTACAGCATGAGTCACAAGTGGTGATAGTAGTTAACAGTAACTGGTGGCTTGGAGCTCATTATGAAACAATGGGAAGTGTCCTCGTAATTGTGTTTGCTCATTGTAGACTTTACATAACTTGATTACCTCTAAGCTGTGGTACAACGGGAAAGGAAACACTGCGTAGCTAATGCAACAAATTAGCAATTTAAAATCACTTTTAACGCTTTAATTGAGAGAAGCGTGTTAACAGACATTACATATATGTAACGTTCACGTGAACACACCGATGTCTGGCAGTAATGACAGCGTGGGTCACAAAACAAGTATTGCAAGTTGGCTGACAACTCAAACGAACCGCAAGCGCGAGGAAACTCACCATACTGAGTGTGAATGTAGTTAGGTGTAGAATTAGCGCCATAGGTCACTTTCATTGCTCGATGCTTTGGATAAGCCGCAGATGGAAGCACAGTATGACGATGATGAACAGCTCGTGGTAATACCATCTTTTGGCAATTAGTAAGCTCTGCTCAAGCTATTCAGAGGTATATTCGAAATTAATTTCATTCATGGAGATACGAAATGGACCACAAAAAAGGGTAGGTGTCGTTCCTCACTCATAATTCAATACTAAAACCTTCCAATTGAAACCCCCGAAAGGTCTTGTGTATTGGATCATCTATTATATTCATGTTACACTTGCAGCAGCATTGAAGCCGCACGCAAATTCAAATTCGTAATTCATCAAGCAGGAAGATTTGTTAATTTGACCAGTATAGGAGACCGGTTTTTCCCTTAACGGTGCATGACACATTTACCTCTTCAAAGGTACCTTGATCGCTACTTGCAAACTCTTGTTTAACCTTTATGTTATCAAGAGAACAAACTTTGCGTGGACATGTGGGACAGCTTGTCTTGCCATAAAGCAGATTTGTCCAAGGCTGGGCCTAAAAGCTCTAAGAGTCAAACTGGTTCAACGAGTACTTGTTTCTATTTCCTAGACTTTTATGATATTACAAGACATCTTGCAACTTGTTTTATAACAGTGACGGTTCTTAGTTTCTAGTGCATTCTTATATACTCACAACTTTCTATAACCTAACTAAACCTAACCTTTAAGAAAGTAAACCGCTGGACTTAAAGTTCACCGCTCACCAAGCAACTCGCCATCATTTAGTGGAAACACTGCCAATGTGCCATAGCCTATAAGGAGTGCTGTCTCCGATGTGCTAGTTTTCAATAGACAAACACAATGAAACCCGTGGTTCGTTGAGGAGTGCCAGCTGGCAAATATACCCAAGAACGAAGTCTTTCAATCAATGCTGAAGGGCAGACACAAACCAGAGCTGTTGACAGAGCTGACTGTGAGCTCTATGGGCTAAAAAAAACAATACTTTTTAAAACGAAAAAGAAAGAGCACAAGAAGCGAGCTGTCGAATCTTTACAGAGATAATGGTCGGAAGTTCTACTAGAAGGTAAAAAGAACCTTTAAAAGGATGCAAGGCCTGAGTAGAAGCCTCCAGAGATTTACATGGGAATGAAGTAGACGATTTAGGAAGAACATTTCTGTACTGCGTTAAACGTCGGAGACAGCCATCAATCCGCTGTCAGGCAGTGAAACCACCCGACCGGAAGTGAGGACACGATATGCAAACAGATGAAGATTGCCTATTACACGAGCTTTGTATAGCAGCGGGAATTATCTTGTTAAGACACATACACCAACATTTTGTGCGTTTGTAGTCCAGGGAACTGAAGCACCTACCAAATACTGACACTCCTTAGAAAAAAAAAAGCACGAGTTCCAGATCAAAGACCAATCGTATTCTGACAAGTAAAACCCTCCTTAATAGAACCAAAGAGACATTATAAAGGATTTTAATCATCTCGGCCCTGATGTATAGTGCAGAAGCATAGAAGTGGATGAAAAAGATTCTAACGGGCTGGTTTAAATCTTAATATATAACGACGAGGCGACAACGCATCAGTCAAAAAGTCTTTGAATCCACCTACCTACCTCAGGGGGCTCGCACAATTGGAGATCTACCTCAACTAAAAAAGCTTCTCAATTCAGTCCTAAGGACTATATACGCATGAAATTGTTTCCTTTCCAAAAAATTACAACTCACACCATCAAAATGTTGTGAGAATAAGCTAGGCTTTGGATTAGAAACCTTATTTGTTTATTTTTATTTGAGCGCAAAATCAATTCAAAAAAGGCCCAGTTCAGGACTTAACTCAGCAAACAGCCTCTATTCATTAAAACCTTTACCAACTCGGTCAATTGTATAGAGCGAAAGTCCTTCAAAAGATATATTTCGTCAACTCAAAGCAAATTAAAATTGTCCAGAGAGAAATAATTAAAAAAAAAAGATCGCCCGCAAAAAGCATAAGTTGGCGATAACGAAAACCCCATAAAATCAGTTTTTTTTAGAAGTAATATGCAGGCGTAGATATAGTTTACCAACTATACAAATTTGCTAAAAGCTGGTTACAAAATGTCAGTTTCGATAGCCAGCTTGTGTTGCAAGATTTCTTTGCGTCCGGTTGTCAGTGTTGATTAGAATTTTCTACGCGCCAACTATACAGTTACATTTTTTGCATCATCGCGCTATGAATCAAATTCTACTGATGTATTGATATCACGATCTAAACATCGAGCCCACCGCAATTCACAGTAAATAACTTTCGATAACGTGACCCAATTCACATAAAAAGAAAACACTAAATTCATGCGAAATACCACTTAAAAGTCACTCCATCTCCACTCAGCCACTCGAGTTCCTTCTTTGGTCGTGCACTCCCAAAAAATGACTGCGGCCTAAAAGCACCCGATGACGAAACTCCTCCTCCTCCTCCTCCTCTGTCCAAATTTGATGCTCCACATCGATAAATACTGTCTTCCTGCTGCCTCATCATGACCCCGCCAGCGCTAGACTTTCGTAAAATCGCTGAATTATTTCGAATAGATATTTTGACTGGCACCGAGTACAAAGCGGCGACTTCTTCTGCTGTCATCTTCATCGGCGGCTCATCGACACCACCACTGCTGACGGTCGTTGACCAAACATTACTTGTCGTCTTTGGGGCTAATGACTCAATTGGAGGAGTTGCAATCGCCAGGCTGGCTTCCAACTCTGTAATGGAATAGTAAAGATGTTCTTCCATGGAACCGCAGTCATCATCAGCAGCATCACCGTCTTCATTGCTGGCTATTGAATCGATTATTTTATCTGGGCTCGTATTGCAATTAGTTGCTGTTTCAGTTGCATTGTTCATCGACGACAAATAGGATGATGTTGATGACGACAACGATGGCGATGGAGATATATCCTTGGGTTCGTTCGCTGCATCTTTTTGCGCTGAGGATAGTTTTCCTTTGTTTCTCGATTCTTTGCACTTCTTTTTACTGCCCAACTTTTTCAACATTTCTCCCTGGTGGTTGTCCGGCTTTGTTTAAGGATTGGATTCACTATTTTATTTTTATTTTTTATGGAATAACTTAAAGAAGCAACGACCGTTCTACGACAGACCGATGAAACATTGTAATGCAATCCGAACTTGTTATCACAAATGGAAAAGTAATGAGTACGAACTAGGACCCCAATTGAGAACTCTGTCAATTGCAGAGATCGACGAATGAAACCGAACTGAGACGAGGAATTTCTTTAGATTCAAGCTTTTGCTCAGTCATGCTGGTCATGATCTTTTTCATTAATACGAGAATGAGCGTGTGTACGATTTGTATAGTTCTTTTGTTTGTTTTGTTATCAAATTGGGCGGAAGGGTCTATGTACCGAATAAAGAAAACTGCGCGATCAAGAGAGAGAAAGACAGAAATTGCATTCTCGTTCGCCGCATGAATAGGCTATGCATATCATTGACATTGGGTGCTGGAATGTATGGCAGTCTAGGGATTTAATCATGAACGCTTGAGGAATTCAACAACAAAAACTCACAGAAATCTAAATAATAGTGCGCACTGACCTAACCTCGGCAGTTTTACTTTGATTTTGACTGCGATTTAATTTGGGAAAACTTTAGTTCAGTCCCCACACCCCGAAAACTTGTCATTGTGATCCAATTTAATTAGCATACATATAATAGACGCAAATTGGATATCAATAGCTTGGAGGGTTCTCAGCCATTATCGATGGTATTCATTGAAATTACACTCCGCTCGACTTACTGTGTGTGCGGTGCGCATATATCTGTGCTATTAACTATTAATAGCCAGATATCCCGATGGATAGAACTAGTCGAACCTCTTCAATAGAAATTCGAAGTTAAGCGCTTTCAATTGGATTGAATGGAAAATGCTCGAAAAAAAAAGGTACACCAATTGAGCTTCGTCATAAGTGTGTGGCTCTGCATATTGAATACTCTGCCAGCAATTATAATTTCACGCCACAATGATTGCTTTCAGTATATACACAGGCAGAGGAGTTGTGAAGACCATTTGTGGAAGATATTCCATATTGTAAAGGATAGCATTCCTGATGGCAATTTATCGCTTATCATTTTTAGTATAGGCGAGTTGTCAGGAGTTTGAATTGGTAGCGGAATGGGGTGACCTACTTTTATACATCAAAAGGGAGTGCATAGTTGGAATGGCGTAAACTACACAATAGCACTTGAGTTTTAAGCACGGGGTATTTGTGCAGCCTCATCCCTGACAGCTTATCGACTTTTTGCACAAGGATGTGCATTTACTGAGACTAGGCAAACAGCACCCTACGTTCTCAAGTTGCAGGACATTCTACCTTATTTTATTATTTCATGCTCAATGTTGTCTTCTTCTGAAGGACTAGGGGACTTGGCATATGCTTTCCAAATATAAACGCTAAAGCTGAAATATATCAAGTAATAGCGGCACAAATTTTAGTCGGGCCTTTAAATTTACATAAGCCCACAGTTGCGAGATTCGTATGAAAAATATTGTAACTGTGAGCTACTTAAGTTTAATGTCGGAACTAAAAATGGTAGGGACCGTAGTATCTTAAATAACTTTGTTGCATTAGAGGTGCCACGCACCGACTTAAGATCCTGATCATATTTTAAGTGTTTGATTCTGGCAATGCACATTAATGTTCAAAAATTTACCACTTACGCTCCAATGAGTGTTGAGAAATAGTTTTTTTTTTATTTTTTTTTCGTGTGTCAAAAACGTGGGCGTATTCGATATTATCGGGTCCAAAACTATCCTATCTTTCTAGCCAACCAAAATTAAATTCATTGGTAAAATATGCACCAAACTTATTTATTTCTTATGAAAAGAAGAAATACCCCCAACTTCATCCACTTCAAGTATTGTTTTCGTGGCAAAAAGTAGCCTATGCCATTCTCAGAGGTCCCAACTATACCTATACCTACCAAAACTCAAAAAATTGGTTTTGCGGTCGTTAAAAGGTAACAATCTTACTTCCGCATTTATAATTTTAGGGCGATATCAAGGCTACCTTGAATTTTCCGTGCAAAAATGACAACTGAAAACAAAATTATGTTTTCAAATAACATAGTGATGCCAAATTTATATATAGACTAGCGGACCAATTTAAAGCATTCAGATAAACTCCAGAGTGATAATAAAACACAGATAGTTCAAATTTCAATGTGAGAGCGATATCGAATTATTTTCCGGCGGACAAGCAACGTACAGCTGACCGTGCGAAAAACAGGGAAATTCGAGATTAATCCCACAGACTTCCAACGATTGGCCTTGCGATTTATTGATTCTCATCGCAAAAGCCAATCAAACAGGGAACTGAATCCGCTTGAATAGGTATGAAAGATCAGTTGGAATAATCGGTATTCGTGGGATAAGGACTTCCTCTTCTTTTGAAATTGCAATTGATGATCGTCTCTTGAATCACATTGTCCATCAGTGAGTCAAAATTCACATTGCCACCAGCGCAGCATAAGCCGGCGGAAGCGCTGCAACGTGTATTTGCCGTGTGTATGACATCAGCACACAGTAAACAAACAGCACACGCTCATAGGCGCCTACGTTTTTTTTTTATACGGACAAAATCAGATGTTGACATAACTCACGAATGCGTTGACCAATTTCGTTCAAACTTTAGATAAACCAACTACACCACCATACAAACAAACCCTATTTATCGAATTCAGTTTGACCGTTCGTGAGATACAAAGTCACAACGCTTTTGCAACTCTCTTTTAAATATATAGAGATTTTGCGATCACCTTACGTAGAAGGAGAATGATTTGACTATCGCATTTGACTATCACAAAAGTGCCTATCACCTATCACGGGATTCCACCCCTGGTCTGATAGGTAATACATACACAGAAAATAAAGTTAAGTGGATCCCAAATGTTTTGTTCATAAACTAAGTATTAATAGACCGTTAGCTCCAGCTCGCAAATTTTGAAAATAAGATTCACTCTTATGTTTCCTTTCTGTGCAGGGCATGATGAATAAAACAAAAGTATTTCCCTGAATCATAGTTTGTAGGTACACGACTGCGTAGTTGAAATTCAATGTATGTAGTAAAATTCAACTTTTTCAATTGTTAATAATTGATAAAAAACTAAAAAATGCAAAAATAAGCAGCAAGAAAATCTCTCTTTTAGACCCTTTATTTGTTAAGATTGGTTGAGCGTGTGAACCGCAAGTTCGGTATTTTTAGACGATGTTCATTATGAGTTATTTTGTATTTGTTTTCTATTTCATTTAAATTTTGAAAAAGCGTAACGAAAGTATTAAGAAAACAGAATTCAATTAACAAAATCATCATGCTAACGTGCCCCAACTTCTTGAAGAACGAGCAAAAAACTAATTTAGTACTAAGAAATGTGTAACACTCAATTTTTTTTGTATAAAGTACCTACCTATTTATCAACTAAAATTAAGAATTCAATAATTGAAAATTTCGTTCTAATTTATTTCATTTTCTATAGTTCATTATTTGGAATTTAATATGTAACTGTCCTAAGAAAGTTTCTAAATTCAGCATGCTTTACAAAAATACACTAGGGACAATACCAATGATAGTCAGAAAATTTCCGGACGAGATAAAATATATATATTTATATAAAATTCGCCAAATTTTAACCAAACTATGCCTGTCCATCTTCAGGTTCCAGACTAAGACTGTGTCAAACCACACTACGAATGGTTCAGAGGTTAAATCGTTATAAACAACAACACATAAGAAGTTCAAATACAAATAAGCATCCATGTTTAAATTTTTAAGTATATTTACTGTTAAAAATTACTAATGCTGCTGTTTTCTATTTCCTCCAGCAAATTAACTGATGAAATATTCCTGGAGGAGACTTATTAAATTCCAATCTTAATTGTCGGAATTTCTTTCCCCGTTCGAAGTTTATAGCCGAACCTATTATTCAAATTTCGAAACTGGAAGATGTTTTGGGGTAGGTTTTTCTTAAAATATAAATTGAAGAAATAAAATATCTAGTCCAAAAAAAAAACGTCTGAAAAAACCGAAAGTCCAACGACAAAAATAAGCAAAAGTCAATGAGATCCGGAAATTTAACTTCAATTTTCGAGGTACTGTGTGTCTCATTTTGTCGTTTCTATTATTATTATTAAAGATTTTACAATATGCCACTAAACAAACATCAGTAAGTGTTAAAAATATTCTGTCTTAGTCACTTTCAAAACTCTGACAACTATTATTAGGTAAATGAGTATAATAAGGCGCCCATACAACCTGTTGTTAAATTTTACCATTTAAAAATTAACGAATTGATTTTTTTAAATCAATTAACCCAGTTATTCAATTTTACACATCCGACGGCAAAACACACGTACACGAGTGCGGCAATGGTGGCTCTGTAGCAGTAATTACATTTCGCTAGTAATTGACTTGTAAATTGAATACTCGGTGGTCCCTGTTCAATTCGAACTTTTTAGGGCACAAACAAATCACTTCAATTTGTGTAAGAAGGGCCTTGATATTCATGTCACACCTCCAACGCGCCGTAATTGTTTTTCCTTGTAATTGCTTAAAGCGTATAGTATTGGGTAAAAGCAATCTACTGCAGATGTTGATAAGAACGCGTTTTCCTGTTTGTAGAAATTCCTTTTACTCTCTTATCGGTAATTTGAAGAACAAAAATCGGAGAAATACTTTTTCTTGTTGACATTATAAGAGGTGGTGACGAAATTTCGGGGTGGAAGTTACTCAAGCGCTTTTGAAACGCGTGTTTTTTGTTTTTATTCTCTTTATTGGGGCGAATTTATAGTGATCAGATGTTGTAGTGGACAAAGGGAAAGGCTATATGGCAATATAGGACCCACCTGTTATTTAGTAGATGGAACCATTAGTATTTCTGTTCTATTTTCAAATCGATATCCAAATTTAAAGCTGCGTGGAGAGAGGAACTCATAATTTTGTACTCATATCTCACGTCATAAACTCAACTTAACAGAGACACCTACACATTTATTTCACCTATAGGCTATCTTATTCTTAAGTTTAAGTAACTCAGCGTTTCTTACGTTCACAGAATGTCTATAAATTTAATTTTTATGCGGAAGAACGCTCGTATATAAATAAGGTTACCAAAAAGGATATTATAACGAAATACAAATAAAACCGAATGTAAAAGAAAAACAGAAACCCTTCAATCTGTGAGAAAAACCCCCAAACTAGTAACCATGTACTTCAACATCTCCTCAACATGAAAAGGCTTCCCCGTAGACGAGAACAACTTTCATGTAGCCCAACAATTCCCCGAGTGGAAGAGTTTAGTGAAAATTAAGCTTAATCAATCCAGAGGCAGTTAGGCAAACACCACATTAAGTGGAGAGGTGGTTGAGTGAGCCCCATATGTTCACTAGTATAACAACCGCAGAAACACGTAAGTTAGTTAATCCCATGAGTCAAAAAGTGCTGTTCACAAAAAAAAAGGATGAACAATTGAAGCACTTATTGTAGCCACATATATCGAAACCGAAACCACGGATTTGTCATAAGCGGCAGAATATGAAACATATTGAACTTCTAACGTGTAAAAATTCGGGAGAAGTGCGTAGAGAGAAGCCTTCTTGAGGCTTACATTAACATCACTAACATAGTAAAAGGTAAAAATAGCATGTCAGAGAAACAAGATCCAAACAGAAACTTACATGGATGTATTTTTTCTTTCTACAGACGAAGACGACGTTTTCAGGCAGACCTAAACACTTTACCTGGACGATAAAAGCAAATATTTTTGTCAAACTGACCGAAATGAAGTGAGGATATCAATATCTAAACTGTTGGACCAGACGACTTACCGGAGGACCTTTTATGGACTTGGTGAAGAGAATACACCAAATACACAAATCTGCAATATTTTGTTTGGAGAAAGTACCGACATAAAGATGGCGCACCCGTTTTATACCTGATGAATGGAATATCAGCATCGTTGGTGTGGTCTATACAAAAAGGTAGGCTCTTTAAACTGCCCCAACTGTAGAGCCATGAGCTTCCAGAGCATTGCAAACAAAATCCTGCCACTGCTCTGTGTGAACGATTGAAACCTTAGGTCCGGTAAGTCCCCAACTGACCAAAATTTGCACAACAAATAGATCCTCGAGAAAACCCACAAAAGTCCAAGTAGATACCCACCATCTGTTTATCGATTTTAGAACTGCATATAAAAACATTTATAGAGACGAACAATACATCAGAGCCATCCTGCCAAACTGCTTAGGTTTAGTAGAATGCCAATGAAAAACACTCGTGCTTAACAATCTTACCGACATTTCTGATGTCTAAAACATCGGAAGGCCGATGATTATAGGAAATGGCTCTCGAATCTTTGGTCAGTCTAATAAGAATGACGCCTCTGTACTTTCTGTTGGATCAGCCTACCAGCTGCTTGTTCGAAAGTGCCGAGGACCTTATAAACGTGATCGACTTTTAGAAACCGAGGCCAATTCATTTAAAGGAGGTAAAAAGTGTTCAGATAGTAACTCTCAAGGAATTTTAGAATCATTTTTAATAGTAAGCTTCTCTGAACAAAGAATGTCAAGGCGCTGTTGATTTGCGGCAGTGAACATGCATTTTCAGTCGAAACACTAAGGTACAAAATGTTACGCCAAATAATCCCAAAACCCGTCGGTTAGATGGTGCTTTAAACTCTCGGGGAAATAAGTTATTTCGGCTTTTGTTAGACTCCAAAAAAAAACGGTATAAGCGGCTGTGTAAGCTAATGGCCGTGCCTTTCCGGGACATTAGGTACGCTTTTGGTTATTCGGTTTATGATGACATCACTATTTGCGAAGCTTGTGGGTAGAGCAACGACACTGGGGAGTGAAAAGCAGTATTCTGCCAACAAAATTTCGGATTATCGTCTCTTTGTAAGACCGCGATCAATTTTTCCTAGCATCGCTACAATCAGAACGCACTAGTTTTCCGTTTTGATACCTAGTACGAACCAATGCAAAACTGCAGCATGGGAAATATTCACAGGTGTTTCAAGGTTCACCGAAATAAAAACACCCAACCCATACTGCAGAAATAAAAACTTAAACCCGAAGCCGACATTTCGAAGCACATCCCAGATGCGGTTTTCTTCTGCGAATCACTGGAGCATGTGAAGCCATGCGTCTCAAAGATGCCAGAATCGCTTTCAATTATACGTGCTCTCCCCTCTCTTAATGATGATGATGTGAGGGAGTTCAGCCTTAGGGTTTCGAAAACTATTAAACAAAACGACTTTCCAACCCAACACCCCGAGATAACTTTTTCTAAACGCGAAAACTTTGACACAACCACACAAAGGATGAGAATTTCAAATGAATTAAGCTGTTCTGCCTCGCCTGATGGTCACCCAACACAGGGAGGGGTCTGACACCACCGACATAATAACAACAAACAGGTTGATCCTCCAAAGGAAGGTGTTTTTGTATATTTTAGTTTTTAGAATGTAATCTCATCCCCAAGGGCGTTATTATTATTTCCGTTTTTTTTTTATTATTTTTGTATGGGCGTCGACTTCATTTGTGTACATAAATATTTAGGTTCCATTTCATTTTAAGGTGCGGTTTTAGTTGGACTTTTTTAGTTTTAGTGAAATTAAAAGCTGTTTCCTGTGAATGTTAGGAGTGCTTCACGTGAAGTGGGGTGGTTTTTCATAATATGTAATTGAAAGGATGACGAATTTGGGTCAAAGGAAGTGCGCTTTGAAGTGGATGTGCTTCATTTTTTTGAACTGAGTGATGTCAACAATTGCAATTTATCATAAAAAATTATAGCAGAGGTTTAGTAAGTTTTCAATATATGAATTGAAAGTAGATTAGATGTCCCCCATACGTATAATGATAATCGGTCTCGAACTTCCTTCCCATAAATGACAGCAAAGTGTCAACGTTTATTAAGCAATTTTCTCCATTCTGTTCGCAGAAAAACGAACAGAAAAAAATTCAACAGAGCTCACCCAACATGTCCATCGTCGGCGGTGTGGTTGGTGAAGCGTCTCGGATTTATATTCTCTGTGAAATCTAACCGGGTAATGTGCATAATTTGCATTTTTATATGACCCATCCAGCGATGATTGTGTTTTATTTCAATCGCTCGTGTTTGTATATGCGGTATGATTAATATGCTAATTTGCCGGCCTTAATTGAGTGAACGCAGAAAATGCCATACCCATTGCATTGCACTTCTGCAATTCACACTAAAATGCGGCGATGAGAAACGATAAACGACGACGGCAGCAACCGGCAGCCACTGCGCTAGGCAAACAACTATAGAGCTAGACACAAACAGAAAACAATAGCATTGGCTAGCACAATAGAACAGCTCAGTGATGGGACTTGAGAAAAGCGAAACGGTGGTAGATAGCCTTAAAAAAAGGTGGTAGAAAAGTGGTAGAAAATAAAATTTTGCACTTGCACTAAAATAATGCAAGCATTAGTGAAAGCACAATTACTTGTTGTAGGAACCAAGAATTTACGCATTTTCACTTTCAATAGTTCTTGATATTATTTAAAAATTAAAGATTTTGAGGTAAACGCTTCAATATAAAAAGGAACTACAGAAAAAACGCCATAGATACAACTCATCATTAAACACAAAATGTCAGAACATAGCAAAACACCCTCTCACCAATACAGTCAAATAATGAAATTTCAGCGCAGTAAATGGTGTACTGGACTGGAAGTTTTTGCTGATGCAATTCTCAGATAAAAATACTGATAGCTGAGTATTAATGGGTAAAACTAATGTGGTTTTCCATTGGGCAAAAAAATCAATCTTTTTTTTCGATTCGGATCACTTTTTGAAGATCTCGATAATTTTTCAGATTTACACATACTGCCACAAATACCCACAGCCGTTTTACGTCATTTTAAGAAGTTTGCTTTCAAAACAAATGCGCAAAGTTTCGTGAAAACCAAAATAAAGAAATACATAAAAAGCAATATAAAGTTGGAGGAATTATTATCTTCATTGCCTTCCTCATCATCTGGAAACTACGAATCACCGAAACTACTTCATTTGTATCCACAACATTGTAAACATTTTTTAAGTCGATATCCATAACTGATTTTTCCAAAAGCGAATGCAATCTGAACAGCTGATATTGTTGTCAAAAACCGCACTGATCCATTTAAAAAAGCAGATACATTTCGTTTCATGTTCCATGAGCCGCGTTAAATCTGAGAAAGATTTTTGGTGCCCCCAATGGAAAACGACATAAGGCGAAAAGGTATAGGAACAATTTTTTTCAATTTATTGCAATGATGGAAAAGAAGTATTATTAGCGAGTAGCGATGAGTAAAAGGTGGTAGATTTCGAGTTCAGGTTGGTAGAATTTCCGAAAGTGTAAAAAGTGGTAGAATTACCACTTAAGTGGTAGAAGTCCCATCACTGGAACAGCTAGATACATGGTTTCAGAGAGAGAGAGAGAGAGAGAGATAAACTATGATCACGCTCAGGATGGAATGTGTTAAACTTGTACCCTATTGCAAGTTCGGGTTTTGTACGGAAATTTGCTACTAGCGTGTGTATGTATGTAGATACAAGTATTTTCTTATGTTTATTCTTGTTTTGGAAGGAGCTTAAAAGCCGTCTGATTTGTAGAACGTCATATCTTTACAGTCATACTGCATATGACTCGTTAAAGTAGCAGCCTTCCTAATGGTTTATTTTTATATGTTGGCGATTACTTGATACTAGGAGCTGTACGTGCCCTACTTTGCCCGTGCGTAAGAAACAAACTTAAATAGACAAGGACACTCTATTACTATCTAAGAAAAACCTGGGGTCGAATCACCACTTCCGTGAACGAGCTTTCACGGAATTGAATTGATTTTACGGACGACGCGATTAGACCCCTGACTATAGTCTGGTATTTAGTCCCGCCCACATTTCGCAAAGTGCTTTGTTCCGACAATGAAGATCAATGTTTAAAATTTTCCTTTTAAGTGTCGAGAAATTGCGCGTCCAATGTTTTGTTGTATAGGTGCCATGCCCCTCCATTTACTTCCACCCACCTCACATGTTCAATGCTTCTAGAAGGCGATATACGTCACAATTTTCCAATAGTCAAGGTCAAACCTGTCATTAAAGTCAAGGAGGTGTTTTTAAAAAGATTTGATGTATAACAAATGTCACGCCCTCTTTTTCTTTTGATTTTGTTTTGCATTCCCCGCTTTAGATTTTTTGTTAGAGCCATCAGTAGAGATGGGTTCGGTAAGAACTTTAAAGAACTAGCTACTGATATATTTCACATTTTAAAATGCACATTTAATTACTTAAGGAGACTGTTAAAAATAAATAAGATCTAAGAAAAATATGTAGCGTAATGATTTCATTATGATAGTCGGCTTTAATTTTAAATGGACATTTTGAGTAAGAAAATAAAGGTTCCTAAGAAAAGAACGACAACAAATAAAATACAAATTGTGTAACAGGTTTTAAACTGATTTCACCATATTCGGCGTGTTTTATTTTACCCACATATTCTATATCTACAAAGCATTGATTTCCATGGTTTACAACATAATACGAGATACAACTGTTGTTGCAAATCAATTGTCTATATATATAGGTAGATCATGTGGGTAAAATAAAAACCACCTATTATAGAACTGCCCCAAATAGCAAAGCGCTGAGTTCAAGACAATTTTGCAGGTGGAAGAAAATATTTAAAGAGAGTATGCACCAACTTCTTATACTTATGTTACTTATTTTTAAAACTTCTTCAAAATAAATTTATAGAGTGGTTAAAACAAAAGTCTGCAGCCGTTTTTTATTTTTATTTTAATTCTATGCGCCTTGGAAGAGCCTTCAGCTGGAATGTAAAAATGATGTGCTTAGAGTGTTACCTACTTTAATAAAATTGTTAACATCTGAGAGGAGTTTTGTTTCCCTTTTGTTAAACAAAAAGTACCTATATTAGGTAAATAAATTTATGTGTTTTATATACTAGTATGTTTCAAATTTAAGAATATACTTACGTCATTGTATAAAAAACAATATCAAAATGCTAAATGATATTCGTTGAATGTTTTTGAAGAAATGCGTTAAGTAGTAAAAAAGCTTATTTCGAAAATCCTTTACATTCGATTGGCTGTAGGTGTATAGTATTCCGCGGAAGCAAAAATGTGTTTTGTTGTTTTCTGGAAAAAAAAGAAGAAAAAATATATTTATCAAGAAAAACAGAAGTATGAATAAAATAGATAGTAGTTGGTTGAACTTTCAGCCCGATTAGTTGAAAACTTAATTTAAAGAGAAATAAAACAAAAATATCCAATAATACAAGGTGGATCGATGGAGCTTAGAAAAGATGATTTAAAGATTTTTAAATGGACTATAAAGCGACAATGTTGAGCTGGTCCAAACTGCGATATCTAGTTCACTTTAAGCATATGGACAACAACAATTCGAACTGGTTGTAACTGCGAACTGTGCTCGAAAATGACTTTGTTTGACTTTAGAACGAAGACATATCGCTAAATTTTTTTCTTAACAAATTTCCAAGGCAATACAAATTGTTAATTCTAACAAGTAAAAGTGTTATCATCGGCCTGGCCGATGCTTTGATACCCTCCACTGCATACAAGTCATGCAAAATACCAGAACTACTTGACCGATATAGCCCATTTTTAATACCAACCTAACAACGATAAAAGAAGTCCTTTCACAAAACTTCATTCACCTAGGTTGATTCCTTTGGACGATATCGTGTTTTCAACGGAAAGAGGGACACATGGGTCTAATATTGGTTTTGTATGGGAGCGGGAGGTACCAGAACTACTTGACCGACATAGCCATTTTGAACACCAACCTGAAGCCGATAAAAAGAAGTTCTTTCACCAAATTTCATTCAGCTTTCAACAGACAGACAGACAGACGGACAGACGGGCATGGCTAAATCGATTCAGAATGTGATCCTGATTCAGAATATATATACTTTATGAGGTCTTCGGTGACTCCTTCTTGGCGTTACAAATGTATTGGCAAAGTGAATGTACCTTCCTCTGGAGGGTATAAAAAAATTAATTTAAGCATGTTTCAGAATCCTTGAAAAAAGTTAGATTTTATCATTAAATGGAGGTAAGAGAAGGTACTAGGTACTATTTTAAAAACAGTCGCAAATATTGCGAAAAAATTAAGATTTTCGTATAAAGAGGTTTTTTTTTTTTAAATGCAGACGCGTCATCAACGTTATTGACATTCAATACCTATGGCTTAAGTTCAGAAATGCATAAAATACACTCTTAAAATAAATAGATTATCAAATACTAAAGCAAAATTGAAAAAAAACAAATGCTAATTACATAGCCTAAGGCTGAAAATACACCGGATCAAACAAAACGTTTAGTTTTTGTGGGCAAATTTGTAGAAATGTGGACGAAGATGGAGAATTTTTTTTATTTTTTAATTAAGAAGCACTACAATTATAAGGGTAGGAATATGCCAATGAATTTCCATTTTGTTTTTTTATTTCAACGCACACCAGACAAATCAAAAAAACAAAACGTTTTGTTTGATCCGGTGTGTTTTCAGCCTTAGGCTATGTAATTAGCATTTTTTTTTTTAAATTTTGCTAAAGTATTTGATAAAAGATTAATATTTGTACGTTCATTTGTGTTCATAAATGTACTATAACAAGTATGTCTCCCATAGTTTGCTATTAAAAACTCGGTCATACATGTGTTCAATATAAACAAGCTGGTCTGGTGACATAGCTAGCGCATTTTAAACAAATCTTCAATCTTCTTCAATTTAGTACTCGTATTAATATCAATTTTAGTGCTTTTCTGAATGTTCGCTTTTGCCAAAATTTGACGCTAACGAAGTTTTCTATCATGGTCTGGTTGGTGTAAGAAGTTTATAACAAAGTGCTTTTAGTTCCTCGTCGAGTTTATACACATTTAGGAGTTCTTTACATGACAACGGCACAGTGCATTTCAAATTAGAAATGACGTAAATTGTGGGTTTCAAAATCACCAAAAGCCTGATTACAAATTTAAGGTTATGTTAGCACCGGAAACACAATTAAGAGTGTAATAATTTGCAGCTACGACTTTTTAAAGATGTACATAAAAAAACTATTTAGTTACAAGCTTTTTACAATCGAGTCTTTTAGGACTTTAAGGTGTTTTCGCATAATCTTCGACTTAGTGCTAATAAATGCGAAAACTATAATTTGTCAAATTCAAATATATTACCAGATAGCAAAAATTTACTACACTTTATGCAATGAATATCTAAATGACATATTTCCCATTACCTACTGGCTACTCACCTAACAACATCACTTGGCGAATGCCACATAACCAAAGAAATAGCAAGCTTGTTAAACTAACCTTAAGAAGTCAAGAAGCCCACTAACATGTCCTTGTCCGTTTTTTTTTGTTCTTCTTTCTTTTCATTTTTATCTGTTTCTCATTTGCGGTTTGGTGATTTGCAAAAACATTCCTTCTCTCCCGTGAGACATTCTTGAAATGTTTTTTTTCCTTTTGTGATACAACACCCAAGCAACAACTGTGCGAAACAGCGCAAAGCCAACCGAACAAAGTGAATGAGGTTAATGTCTTATGATAATAGACTGACTTTACCACTCTCTTACAAGAGAGTTCACATCCGAATGTGCTTCAACGCCATCACCACCATTCGAATGACAAACAAATTATATAATAAAATATATCCCGAGGGATGGATGAAATAGTTAGCTCTGTAAGAGACAGAAATCAGGTTATTGCCCCAAAGGACACTCCTACAACAAAAAAAAAATAAATAGAAAGAAACAAGAACACGAGTGGGTTGCAGTGGAAGCTCACCCCAATCTCGGCAAGGATCTAGTGTTAAGCCAACACATGTACGATGCCGTTTATTCTCTGATTTTTATCGATTTTTCATCAAGACTATGGGCGAGCGTTTTGCTGGACTAGGATAGTAGCGTGGATATACACATGGGTCAGGCATCGCTCTCCTGATGTTGGCATTTTGGAACGATTCCAACTCGATATTGGATTTCACGAAGCTCGTTTTTCAATTTGTTATTGTTTACCTACGTTCACTTTCAATAAAAACCTAATTAGGGAAATCGATAGTTGGGAGAGGTGTGAGCGCTGATATTTCGTATAGGAAGCGAGTTGCTTGTGTGTGAAAAGTTTTGCATGAGCTAATACAATTTAATAAATATGTAATTTCCATTAGCGAAATGGTTTATTAATTAGTTTAAAAATATATATGAGTAGAAGGAATTCAATGACTAAAACTGAAACAAACAGCCTTATCCTTGTGCGAACGTAAATGTCAAGGGCGTGGCCAGGAATGGGAACTAAGATTGATCTGAATGTGAATACCCCAAAAGTGCGTGTGATCCTTACATCCATCAAAGTCACCTGTCTGAATTTCGTATTACGATATTAGACATCCCTAAATGCCGTCAGAAACACCTGCGATCATCCGTATGATATTTTTAATTTTTAATGATGATTGGATGTGAGCTTTGAAATCAATTTGAAAGAACGTCAGCATTTCTGAATGCTCTCCTCTGGCACACGACTTTCAAGGGCAATAGCCATTTGACTTTGCTCTTAGCTTCGAGAATCATATATCGATTATAGGGTATTCACACAGGATGGGGCATCACATATGAATATGAAATGAAAACGCTGGACTCGGGTAGCCGGTTTGAACCCACCGTCTGTAAAGAGATATCGATACAAAATAATAAAACTGCTGCGATTTATGCATGAAAACTACTGGAAAGATTTCAATGATACATACTTATTTTTGAAAAAAAAATGTTAAGACTCCAAGAAGATATGATAGACCTTCAGTTGCTACGCCTACTTTCTGGTCGCTTTTTTGACCGAAATGCTTTTTTTTTTAATAATTCTTAATCAATACAAAAAGTAAATCAATTCTTAAGCGAGCCAACACTTCCTTACATATTTCAACATAACAATTGGCATTTTGTTTCATCCGCAAACTGGGCTACAGAACAAAACCTAAGTAATATAAAGAAATCAAAAAATATTAGCCGGCACTGTGTCTTGTATTATCTGACTCCCCTCTTTTACCTAAAATAAACTAGATATGATAAAGTAAGTTAACCATGCGTTACCAAAATTTCAAGCCTCTAACACTTACCGCTAATGGTAACAAAAGGTATGGCCCTCAAACTAACAGCACATACAAACATATGGGCAGATGATCTGTAATAAATTCAATTGGAATAATTTGATTGACAAAGTAAAGAAGATGGAATCTGAAGGCACGGATTCCATAGGAAGTCTCTCGGAGCCCGAGTAAGAGACATGGGGATAACGTGACCAAACCAAACTCTACGAGCTGTATAGCAAAGACTTGATTAGAAATGTACACATCAGTCGTCTAAGATGGCTTGGACAAGTGTAGAAAATGGTCACCAACGCCCAAGCCCGAAGAGGATTCGATTCCAACCTGAAGAGAAAACAAAGTATTGAAAGACAAGGCCTTAGGTGGCGCGCACAATTAAAAGGGGATCTCAACCAACTTGGAGTTTGCAAATGGAGGCAATTAGCCAAAGACCATGCTAACTGCAGAGGCGTATAGGTTTTGGTCCAGGTCCACCCCGGACTGCAAGTAAGTTAATAGGCTACTGTTCGCGATCTATTTTTTTGGTCACTATCCTGATAACAAATTGAGTTAGGAGTTTCAAAGTTAGCCCAGCTAGACCAGTCGTATAGAAAAACTCAGCATTGCTCCTTCCAACGTTCTTGAATAAGACGCCAAGATACTTGACTTATCTTACGTGCTCCCAAACCTTCTTTATTAGCACAAAAGATCCATTTAATACTCTTTCATCTAGTTTTAGCGCCTTAAGCCTTCTGGTAGATTTGACACCCATTTGATCACAATAGTTACTTCCATTACAGTGAAACATAGACATAGAGTTAATCTTATCGATGCAAAGTTTATATTAAGTAGCTTATTTTATTTTTTATTAAACAATGTTTACCTGTTTAAACGTTCATTTCATTTTTTTACCTTTAGACTTCCGTTGAAGGTTGATTCATCAAATTGTTTTAGTCAAGTCCGTCGGTTTAAATAAAAATTCCCAAGTAACATCTTTTAAATTACTTTTGCTATTTTGTGCATCATATTAAACAAAAAAGACAATCCCAGAAGTTTTCCAACTTTCGTAGACACATTTCAAACAAACCAAACGAGTAAAGCACACAGCCAACCAAATAGCCAACCTCAGAGGTTAATTCTTCTTAAAAATGTAAAATGTTTACTGAACTGGTTTGTAAAGTTAAGTGCTAACTACCCATTGGCCACGCCCATTTAACGTATCGTTGAAACTTTTCATTTATTCAATGACAAACCTTGCATAAAGTTAAAATCGTATGCAAACAACAAGTAGACCACTGCACGACAGTCACCCTTGTGTAATTCTCAAACAAAGATTTTTAAGTAGAACTTTGCACACCGATGGGGTAGACAAGAAAAAACAAACAACTTTAACCACTGCGATGCAAAAGGAGTTGCAAGTTGCAAATAAATATAAAACTAAGCTTTTGCGCCTTTTGTATATTTGGTTTCTGCTTGACATTCATGTAGGGAGGTAGGCACACCGTACGTAGTTGAAGCACTTAATGTCTTTGCATATTCCAACTGCACTATTATTTGTTTGGTTTCCTGAATATCAGTCATAAATAAAAAAGAGCTTAACATTGGGATGTATGTTTTGTCCTTCGTTGAGCTTTAAATAGACTTTTGACGAATCTTTTTTCTTTGACAAGTTAGTTCAGTTGTGCCTTCCCAACGTACGTATGGTAACCCTGGTCATATTCCAAAGCAGATTTAGCTGCTTTTATAAAATAAAATCTGCTAGCGCCACTATTGGTACACTTTTTATATATATTATAGAGTCTTTCAACCACGGGTGGGGCATAGGGCGACGACAAACTTCCTCCATCCTTCTCGATCAGCGGCCAGGTATTTCAGCTGTGACCACGTTTTACATTGTGTTGATGCTTCAGCCATAACTGTAGATTTCCAAGTTGTTTTTGGTCTACCAATTCGCCGTGTACCTTAAAGAAAGACTGCTTCGCGATGTTGTCGTTTGGTTTCCTCAGCTCCACTTCCGCTGCCTAATTTCAGCATTCAACAGTTTTTGATGCGTTATATGCCACAATTCTTGGTTTGATGTAGTTTGCGGCCAACGAATCTTAAGAATGTATCGCAGAGACTTTCCAGGTTTCACAGGCATACAGCAGTACGGACTTGACGTTGGATTCGAAGAGCCTTTACTTGGTGCGTACAGAAATTCGACTGGAGTTCCATACTAAAGACAGCATTCCAAAGGCTGCGGACTTTACTTATTCTGCTATTAACATCTAGATCCGTTCCTCCATCGGCCGAAGCTTTTTAGACGCTGAAAATACTATAGTAAACGCTGTTACTATTTTTGTATGAAAATTATATTTGACTGGCAGCGCAATGGATTCAACGGATGTTTCAGCGCCATAGTTACAACAAAGTGCATAGTATAAAAATATTCGGTGTCAAAGTCCATTAATCTCAAACAAACAACATTCCATTTATAAATATAAAGTTGTGACTAATGAATTTCTAAACCTTTCCGAAGACAAAACGTGCTTCGCTTTTTCGCCTCAGAGGTTGACAAAAAGGGTCTGTTGCTGCCTCAATGGGAAAACAACCATTAATAGGGTTTATACGGGAGGCTTACAAAAGTCAGTTAAAGCCAAAATCGACTGTCGTCCAGGGACAGGGCAACTATATCCTCTACTTTGGACAAAATAAACTTCTACCCCCGTATTTATAAGAAACAAATTTGCACAAATTAGTAACTTAACATTCGTCAGTTTGCATACATATTTTGACGTAACTGCCAGTACCCAATTAATAACCTCAATACAGCCTTTATAAATACGAGGGTTTTAGTCTAGACACAAGCACCGCACATACGAATATTACAATAATAAGCGTATGATGTGATAGAGGACGAGCAGGACTCCACTTGCAGAAAGGCCATAAGCTAAACTTGAAAATGATGTCAAAACAAAGCAATGCCTAAAAATCCATCAAAGCTGATTAACACGCAGTTATCCACTAAGTGGTGAATCTGAAATAAGACCCACTTCACTGCCGTATGATGTACTGTATATATGTGAAGGCTTGTAACGCCGCCTTTGACAGATTAACGTTCTATACCTATAGGGACTAGATGTCTAATTTTGACATATCCCTATCAATCACATCAGATTGTGCAGAATGACATGGAGAGCACTGTTTGTGCCATTATGCCTGTCGTCCACTTGGTGCCCAATGCATCTATTTCAAATTTCAACACGTGTACGTGTAGTATACCGATGTGTAGAGCTAGACAGCGCAGGAATAAAATTATGAACAGTTATTAAAAGTTATTACGGGTGACCAGATGTGGTGAAAACCAGGCGAAGGACGGAACAATAATAGCTTCGTCCGCAACATCTACATTTGGGTAAGTTGCTCAACTAGGTGTACGCGTTTCAGAAATAAATGTTTATTTTTACGTTGCTTACATGAAAAATGTAACAAATGAGTTTAAAAAATTCTTACTGGAAATAAAGAGTTGAAGAAACTTCTGGACAGAGTTGGGCACTAGTGAACGAGGGGCATTAAGATCTGAAACAATTTCACCGAAAGCAAGCCTTATGTCAAAAATTGATTCAGAAAAGGTGGACATCAGTCTTGAGGAAGTTTTGCTAGTCTATGCAAACGCGGATGACATTGAAATTTGTAGAACTGACAATTGAGCGGCAAAAATGGGTATAGTCGTAGGGACAACACCATGAAATGCTGTCAACAAAAAGAGACGAATCGCATGGAAAGTCATAATAAACATCTTGTAGCTTTGAGGAAAGGGCTTGAGAGAAGGTTATTCACGAGCTGTACTATGTTTAAAAAACGTAAATCAGACACCGAAGTTGAAAAGAACAAATGGATCTACGATCTCCACCCGAAGGAACAACGCAATAGAGATTAGAGATGACCTCGCCTTAGGTGTCGGGCATAAGTAAAAGGCGCCTCAACTAAACTAAAATAAGCCATAGAACACCATTGGCTGAGGTCCAAGTCCACCCCGGACAAGCAAGTATTTCAGATTTTTTGACAGCTTTTCAGTTTTTCGAAAACAACTTTTATGTGTGTAGGTATCACTGTCAACAACATTGAAAAACTTCTTCTCTACTTATGCGACAGAAGGAAACCTTACATTTATACAGCCACCCCCTCACACATTCCTTCGCACTGTACTACAATGCCCTGCACATTTTCCATAGCATTTTCATTCGAGAAAGTGGTATAAAGCGGACTACCATAATCTGTCCAGTTGTGCCAGGAAAGAGCAATGTTTTTCGTTAACTATATCATCATCAGCAACGTTTCATGTAATGAATGTTACTGCTGTCATTATGTAAATCCAGACCTTATCTCCCTACTAACAAACGTTTTGCCGAAAAGAAAAAAGCCGCCCCTCAACTGACCAAAGAATCCAACAAACTCAGCACAACACACTTCCTTCGTCACTTTAACAAAATCAAATATTAACTTGTGTGCCAGCAGTCGGGTTAATTATCCCTGTGTCGACATATTCACTTAAACATTAATACGGCTTCCCATTCATACGGCAAGCACCGGCAACCTTTTTCTAAGCAGCAGCAGACCAACCTAAGTACCCTCCACCTGATGTCTGTGAAGAGTGAGTTTTGAGCACAACACTTACCACTCATTAAAATACGTATATCCTGAAAGTGTACACACCAAACAATGAAAAAAGGTATACAGGGTATAGAAATAAAAATACCAATTTAAATGTGTTCCCTCGGAATGAGTGGGCGCAGCAGGAACGGCCAAATCCTGTGAGCTGCCAAACAAAACAAATCTCATTAAGCCGATGAAATATTTTCAATGCGGATTGCACGCCACTGCCTCCCGCCGCCTCCAGGCGTGTTAAAATATTTTGCAAACATCCACGGAGGCAAGTAGGACACGGCCCTTCCGCGCATAAACATATTCATGTGGGGGTGAATTGGCAAATTCTGGAAACATCGACGAGTTCTGCTTCTGAGAATGGAAAATGAAACGCGATTCAGATCAGACTTCGTCAGAGCGCAGCGCGTAGGTGACTAATGCAGAATGGTGTGAGAACGTGTGTGTCCTTTTCATGTTGTACTTCTGGGGGTGATTCACCGAGGACAAACGGCACAAACAAACATGGAAATTCCAATTTGAGCTGAGTGCTGCCATACGTGGATATTCAATGTCTTCAGCAAAGCAAATCGCCTCCTTTATACATATTAAATGTTTTTTTTTTATTTTTTTTCTCTTCCATTGGGTGAGTCCTCTTCCATAGCTAGAACGTACTATTCGAATATATGAAATTGGAGCATGGAAGCTCGTAGATGGTATATGGTGCAATGCTGAAAATGTCTTAAATTTCCGCCCTTCTGACGCGAAATTCAGAGTATGCGTATAGATAGAATGTCATTCTACTGGAACTTATAATCTCTATGGTTTTTCTGTTGAGTATGGAATGGGAAAAAACACATCACTGGAAATAGGTCAGTGAGTGTGGGGAGGCAGCAGCATATCTGCGTAGTTAGACAGAGTATAGTGTGCATGTATATCCACCGCCCATTTATGTACGGTTCTGTGCCCATGAAATGATAAGAGTTGAACGAGATAAACACGAAAAGTTGATTTTTTTTTGCCGGAACTCGTGCAATACGCTTTTCTCGAGGTAACACATTGCGAAACTTCAAGTTTAGAGGTTGTTGGATGCAAAAGCAAGTGCGACTTGGAGATAATTCGGATGTGGGCGTTGCAAATGTCATCGGATTATGCCGTTCAAATTGAGATACAGTTTTGGACGCGTTATACAAGTTTGTAGTCGAGCGGTTAGTTTATATCCTTGGAGCTCGGAGTCGAAGTGTTATCTGGGCAATGGGAAGTGCAAACTTTTACTGGACTATGGCTGGTAAAATTAAATTGCATACCAAGTAACTAATAGGAGGAGATTAGGTCCGTCACCGTCACTGGCTTCTGAGAGGTAGTTTGTCGCAGGCATTTTCTACAGAGCTAACTCTGGCACTCGGCTTGTTAAAAAGTTGGTCGAAGGAGTTTTTTCAGCCCTACGTCACTAAATCCGTTTATACGAAGGTTGTAAGACCACTTCTCGAATATGCCAGCCAGGTCAGGTCGCCTTACCCTCAGGTTAATATTCTAAGAATTGAAGCTGTTCAGCGTAGATTCATTCTTGTTGCCTAACGTAGGCTTGATTGCGATGATTGCTCTAAGTCCTTCTCGACTTGACCAATAAAATTCTAAAGGTTCAAATAAACATAATCAAAAAAGAGAATCAAAGTTTTTCATTTAGAAAAAAAGAGCCAAACAACATCGGATGACTTCTTTTGGCCCACCCTGTATATCTGGAAACTTATATTGCACACATTGCCCACATCTGCTGATCTCATTGAGCACTAATCCTCGTCGTCGTAAGATCAATTCCCTTTTTCACCCTTCAAATCACAGTACAGACTATGGCCTGCACGAGCCTGTAACAAGAATGCTTCCAATGATATTTGACCTAAATTGCACCCAAGCAACTCTTAATAATGCGCTTTACAAATCACCTTAATCTTGAATATCCCATTTCCTTCTAACTAAAGAATACTTACATTTAAAAAATCATTTGCGTTATGCGATTTGACCGTACATTTTATGTATTTCGTCATAAGTTTACTAGATTATTTTGTGTTTTTTTTATACGCTTGTAAATATAAAGCAATTAAATAAATAGGTCTTATTTATAATGTACAGCATTAAAGAACCAAAAAAAGGGACGCCCTTAAATCGGAATGCTGAAAACCTTTGGATTGCCATATCGAGCCCCTAGCTGTAAACTAAAACTATAAATAAGACGAAATGAGTTGACAACTTTTTTAAAAACGTCTGCAAGTCCTAGATTCTTCGATTAATTGATCTTAGCTGCTTACAACTTGCATTTTCTAGTCGAAAAGATACCCAGGGGTACTATTTTTATGATGATTGTTACAGACGTCACTAAAAACGACCACAGATAATACAGCTAACGGAGGAAGAAGAAAATCTTCAACAATCTACTCTGTCGATAGTTTAACACGTTTCAGATTTTCGAACTTGTCCAGTGGGGGTTAAATCTCCAACAGCAATATTACAGAAAATTCAGTAAATTTAAATAAACTATACAATTATCCTACAAATATAGTTACTATTTTAATAATTTGTAAGCCGGTGGTTTCTATCTTCAATACATTTTTTTGAACTAAGAGTTGAGACGAATTCAGCGACGCAGAACAAAGAGGCACTAATGGAGAATAAGCACCTTGCTTGGTACATTGAGCGAGGCTGTCTTGGAAATAAAACTTCGAACCGACCGTCTTAGGAAATGGCTGTTCTCATCAACCTGTCCGGATAAGGATGACACCATCCTTGTTGCACCAGGCAACAAGCTCGTACGGGACCGACGGGGAAAGAGATGGTCTCAGGAAATGTGAGGACGCCATTGAACGATGATAAGATTGTCCAAAAACAATCGGGTAAACCAAAAACGGTGTCCTCGAATCTATGATGACAAATCGATCAACAACCAAGAAGACTTTAAGAGATGAGAGAAGAAAGCTATAAAAAAGGCGGGAAAAGGAGGTAAGCACAGAAAACCATTTAGGGCCATAGCTCCAAATGCAATCAGAAGGCAAGCATCCCTCTTCAACCGGGTGACAGTGACAGTTTTTAATGCAGAACCAATGATTTGCTCTTGCCTGTTCACAAATTTTATATTATGATTGTATGAGTGTGTTAAGAAGAATGGGCGGCATTATTTTTGAAATATAAAATCCGCATTGTTAAACTTCGTTTTGTACAAATAAAATATAAGCACATCACTGCAGTTTTTTTATTATTAAATTAAAAATTGCCAATCGCCACCTTTTACTAAAGCTTTGGCTGCGCTTTTCTTTCTTTTCTCGACAGTCATAACTGATAGGAGCTAATGTCGTAAAACCTATAACATTGATGTGCATTGTCCGAAGAAAGTAGTTTGTGGAAATATAGGTGGTGTAAAAAATAGAGGGTGTAGGACATTCCACATTCACATCAGGTGCTCAAATTTAGCAGTAGCGAAGAATTGCAATTACGTCAGAGAGACGAAAAACCCAAACACAAGTTCGGGCTTAAAATAAAACATTCGACGATCGATCAAGTACATTAGATCACTGACGCAATTGAAAAGGCTTAGGAAGGACTTAAAATTTGCTCTACCATATTCTTGGACGATACGCTCTTTTAGTGCAAGCTAAGACAAGTTTGTTATAAATTTATATATGGTCCTAGAGATGTAGGTAGGCTAAAGGTACCTGTACCGATCGGTTGCGCTAACTATTTAAATGCTTTGATTACAACGAACCAAACCCTCCGACTTAACCCGATTATTATCAACCGCGATAAAATTGCAGAACTAGCAGGAACTATCGCCGTAAAATTGAATGCCAAACGTTTATAACTTCGTGATGAAAAATTATTTGATAAGTCTTAAATTAGTTTGTACCAATGGGAGGTGGTTTCTGTCTCACACTACTAAGGTCCTCAAAGTGTATTTTAGAAGATGTTCCCCCCTAAAAAAAAAAGATGAAGCACGCAAGTAGTAAACAAAATCAATAAACCTTGATTGCACAATTTGAGGTAGGTTTGTATTGAACAAGCTCACTTGTAATTTAGCAGTTATTTACTCCAAACTTCTTAAGCAGTTTGAAATCTTTAAGTAAAAAAAAAAACAAGTAAATGTGTTACCATCGGCCTGGGCGATGCTTTGATACCCTATGTAAATTCCTTTGGGCGCTATCGTGCTTTCAACAGACAGACGGATATGGCTAAATCGATTCAGAATATATATACTTTATGAGGTCTCTGGTGACTTCTTCTTGGCGTTACAAATGTAATGACAAAGTGAATATACCTTCCTGTGGAGGGTATAAAAAAAACGATCGGAAACCAGAATTTGCCTCAGTTGTCCGATCATTTGATAGGACGTACCAAGACGCACAGAAAACTTTCGAAATATGTGAGAAGAATGTGCATCACTCGACCGGATATTGATATAAAGTAGTATTATGCACTATAAATTTTATTTGAGGGCATTTTGGAAATGAGGCAGCCGGATAAGAAAAAAAACAATAACTCATTCACCCATCGTTCAAGAATTCAAATATAAATACAAGCTCTAACCACACCTATACCTAACTCCTTCCTATGCTATACTGGCTAGTGTATATATCTTAATGGGATATTTTCTGGTTCATTTATATTTTGCAAAGAGGATGATTGATTTCAGGCACTTCGTATACGATTTATGTCGGGCTACTCCTCTGGGAATATATAAATTATTTCACTACTTGGTTTGATGGTCGATTTGGGATAGGTATTTCGGATATATCCTTGTGGAATATACAGCCCTTCCAGTTGCTGATGCGTAACGACAAACGATTGCGTTTTTATGTGGAAGCATCAATAATGGCTGTATTCGTATCTGTGTGATCGTATTTCCGGTTATGTAAGGCACCCACTAAAAGCCGCCCTTCCCAAGCATAATGGCACACGTTTAAATAATTTCATCCTTGCCTTTCATAATTTTCTCTCCGAAGGACAACGATAATTTCGTACAAGCTTCTTGTACGTGCACCTATTGGCGTAGTCGGCATTGGCACACATTTGTAATTAAATCCACAAAATGTCCTTCACCGGCCTCTGGCATGCCAAAGGAACACCATGCCAAACGAAATCAAAAAAGGAGTTCTTTCGTTTCCACCAGACCTGGTACTGGTAAATAATTTTGATTTGGTTCGATGTTAGCAAGTTTTCCAATTTAATTTTATTAATCAGCGCTTACGACCACTTACCGTGGCAGAATTAATTACCGTCGAACGTTTCACCTAAAATAAACTCCCCAGTCACCGCAGGCAATTTAAACAAAAGATGGAAATTACTATTGCATGCCATAAAACAAATCGAAAACAAGACAAATGATTCACACCGTTGGCATACGGATGACACAATGGAAATAAAACCGGGGTAACCGGCACAACTTCACTTCAGTTCAGTTTAGTTCGCTACTTGCTTCGAAGCACGAAAATTGAAATGAAAATGTCAACTTGTGTGACCTCATTTCCATGAAGGAACGAGCAAAATTGCTTTCAAAATGTGCAACTAATTAGGTACTCGGCGGGATTTTGTTTTGCCTGGGCTCACCAAGCGCTCAAATTATATAATTAATCTTCAACACACCTGAAGATGTGGTAGTAGTGTCACGGTTGGTCTGTATTCATCACCTTCGCTAAAATAGTACAAACAGAAAAATGCAAAATTTATCCAGGTGTAACGATAATTACTGGTTCTTTGGGGAGAAGCCATGCCACAAAATGAGCAAGAGTATCCACAGACAGAAGAAATTCTAGATTAGCGAAGCATATTTAACCAGCTGCTACTGCTTCTTTTATTGTTGGTTGTAGTAGACTGTACCTACTCCGAAGACTATATACGGGTAGTTCTCCCTGGTTATCTCCGTACTATATTACGCTGTGTTTATCTTGCACACTGACTTTGAAGAGTAAATTCAAATACAAGCAGCTACCATCCCGTATTTATACAGTATGTGTTACATGTGTTCTCTGTTATGTTGCCATGTGTTCGGACTATTGATTTTAAACAAAATGCAGGTAGCTGAGCTGATAAATGCACTCGACAAACTGTTCTATTACAGTAAAGGTAGCTTTTGACACGAGGGGAAGAGTACAAATATTATAAACAAAGTAATGTAAATTTCAGTTTCGCTGTTTGCCTATAAAAGGCACTTTTACTTGGGAAGCAATATAGGAACAAATTTCAGGATTTTAGTAAAAATCCTATCCGGCCTGTAACAATAGAAGTGTTTCAACATGTAAAAACTGCTTTACAGATGCACGTATTTTAAGACTCAGCTAGTCTCACAGTAAAGCTAAAGTCCGAAAAGGGTAGGTATCAATTGACACGCCCACATTTCGATGATCTACTTTAATCCTAAAAAAAAAAGATAAAAAAAATATTGGCGCAGCAGGTCCATGTAGGACTCTACCCTACGCCTTCATCCTCACAACTGTTCTTTTGAGATTTTGTTGAGATTTTCTACTTTAATTGATTTTTTTTTTTTAATGTGAAATTTTATGTCATGTGTGAACGTCTAATTTTTTTAATGAAAGTCCCTTAAGACATTCACCCATATTGCGAGGGTCAAAAACTAAACGATATACGATGGTTATCAACAAAATTTTGTGGATGGTATTGCGATTCTCAATTGTCAATGAATGATTGACTATCATCAATCAAAGTGGTATTGCGATTGTCAATTGAGATTAATTTTTTTGATAACTGTCAATTGCTTTGTCAGTTGCATTTTGCGGACGATAAGTATATTTTAGCGTACAAAATGCAAAATAAAGAAAAAAAAATAGAACTGGAATTACTGCAACAGCCGAACCGTTTGCATCATTTAAGTAATATGGAGGAAGCTGTTATTCAGTTAATGGAAATTAACACCAGCATAAGTCCCTCTGGACGAGAGTTCGACTGTGAATACGTTGATCATAATGTCAATACAAATCCCGTGGATGGTGGGTGATAGGGCGACAACCAATTTTGGGAATCAGAGGAAGAACAACATCCAAACAAATTAAAAGCTGAACACAGAAATCCAAATACATAATATAATGGAAGAACGGAAAAATCTGTTGCCGTACCAAACACTGCAAAAAAACACAAAAGTAAATAAATGCAAATTCCTGCTCTTGACAAACTGTCAAATATCAGCCGCATTCACAACAATCCTTTTATTCACAATAACCATAAATTTTTTCAAATGAGTTACCTACACAATACCAAAAATTGTTTTGACTGACAAATTTGTCAATCGTCAATAAATTGATATTTGACATTCGCAAAAGGGTGATTATTTCTGAATTTTTGAACTTCGCCCTAGAGTTAAGACACAAAACAAAAATAATCTTGTCTCATACGAAGGCATTTCAATATTCCCGCGTATATACGCACGGCCAGTATAGTTAAACATTCTTGGATGTTCTCAATTCTAATGGATCAAATTCATAAGAAGCATTCCATACTTTACTACACTAGGAGCACGCTTATCGTGAAAGTCTTTATAATTCCGAAATAGAAAACCCGATATTAATTTACCCCTAGCAACCAAGAAGATTTAACGAGCTCGCGAAGTTTTTCATATTAAACGTATTGTGACTAAAAAAAAAAAGCGCAAAATTAATCATCCAATTCTGTTTTTGAATTACTTTTTTACTAAATTAAAAGAAATGATTTTGAGTGATGGAAATCTCTATTTGGATCTTTAAATTTTTTTTGATAAGTGGAAAAGATGATAACTGTCAAGTGGCTGCTGCCAGTGTTGATACACATTTGTCTCCGTTTTATCGCATTTTCCATGACTTTACGCAAGATTTCAGGTGAAAACTTTTCGCATTCCTGTCGAATATACTCCTTAAGGGCTGTGATTGTCTGAGGCTAAAAAAATACGGCCCAATCACTCCTCCCGCTTGAAAGCCGTACTACACAGTGACTTTGACTGGATGTAATGGCACTTCGTTCAGAAATTTTGTCGATATTAAATAATATCGTGGTTTTCTTGTGTGATCTTGCGGTCATTTTGCCGATGATTGATGTATGGTACTTGTTAAAAAGTAACTGTGTCTTTCAATACCTCTACCTTCTTCTACCAATGCTAGTAAATGCAATCACTTTTTGTATAATTAAATCAAAGGTCCACGAGTTTCTTTTATCGCTCAAACATTTTTTTAGTTACGTTTTCTTTTAGCCTGGAAATTTCATAAAATAAATATAACTCGATAAACCTCGATCCAGATGCATAAATAGGTGTTTAATCGAGTTCTTCCAAACCTTCACAGAAATTGTAGTCTTCAGAGACAGATTAACCAGAGAGCCACAGAAACCGCATAAGAAAAATGTTCAAGTAAGATGCATGCTTGAAATCCTTCCCATGTTGGCCTAGAAGTTTCTTGTCTTGCCTTATGCCCTGAAATTGTTACAAGTTGTACCCCAAATTCTTTTTCTGCTGTGTCTTTTCTTTGAGGGTTTGATCCAATATTACGCCTATTCCGCAGAATGCTTCAAGACCTTTGTATAAAAGTTTCTAAAACTAGTTTTCTCGATAGAAAGTCGGCCATTTTATTACCCTCTATACTCAACTGAGGGTGAGTTCATTAGTTTTCGCACGCTTTTCACATCAGTTTATAATGGATGATGAAGGAACCAAGTGTCATTATAGCTATATAAATGACAGTTGGCTTTATTAACGTCGAGGTTGATGTGGACACATCTATTTATGTCGTAGGATTTAGCGTCTAAGACTTTGCCTGAAAGAACATTGTTGGTTCTAGGTCCAAATGCTCAAACTCAATTTTTCTTTCAATAGGTTTTGACACATCTGTATTGTGTGATTGCTCAGATTGTAGACAGTGGTTTCAATGCTCCAACTCTCTTGTTGTTTAGCTTGGTAACAAAGTTCTCTTGAAAATGAATTTACATATTTGATGTAATTTTTTTTTTTTTGAGACATGACCCTGTAGCGTGAATCGAATTTTGAGTGGTGCATCGAATTTGCAAATCCCTCTTTAACCTATAAGGCTGGTTGCACGTTCATCAACCAAAAATTGGAGATAGAGAAAGTTATTCGAATAAGACCGACATGAATTTCTTCCCGTCTCTTCATCACTTTTTTATCCTATCAGAGATACTCTCTGGGTTTCTCTACAGTTCACTTTTGTGTTGGCCTCCTAGTGTCACCTGTCTGTTTCATTATGAGTCTCAATTAAATGATGTCTCAAGATCTATATTCTTCTGATAGCTGGTGGTGGACACTGACACAGTACATGTGCCGCTATCTCAGCTTCATTCGTCCATAGTTAACAGATATCATGCTCTTTACAGCCCATCTTCCCTAAAGCCGAAAATCTTGCTTACTGAAGTGAAGTGCAGGAACAAAGCTTTTCTCAGGACATCGGTCTTCAAAAGAGCGATGCAATATGAACGCTGTCCTTAATTAATATTTAAAAGCAATTGAAGTCGGTATCGTAAGTACTATTCAGAACAATAGGAACTCCGATCTAGGGAATCCTATCGAGGTCTCTTAAGTCTAACTAAATTACAAATGCCAGTTCCTATTCCCATACCAATCCATTTACTTAAAAAACAATTTACAAACACGTATCTGTTTCCTGAAACAAGCAATCGTTGCGACAAAGGATTGCAAGTACTCCCACCGCCAAAGGCGTTAGCTACTCCTATATGGCATTACTGGCTTTGAGAACTACGTGCCTTGTCGTCATCATCATTCTCGTCATTATCTAAAGAGTTTTCCTCTTTCATATCTCACAGGCACAGTCTCCTTACATACACGCACTGCACTCTTGTCTTATCTAAATCCCTGGTTTGTGTCCTTCTTCATCGCCTTATGTGACTGAGGTACTTCATATTCCGCGATAAGCTGCAGAAAATAAAAAAAAACATATTTTACAAAATGTCATCCAGGACGGAACTCCATCCAACCGCATCCATATATCTACGATCTAGAAAACGTTCCTCGTGTCGCGCTTCACTCAAGGACGAACAAGACAGACGTTCGGTTAGATCCCCAGTAATAGTTGTTGCGGCAGCTCTCCGCTAGCGATATACAACAGCGAAACCAACAACATTTCGTCATATCGCACAGCGTCTTTGCTGTTGTCGTCGGTCGTCATGTTTCCTCTGTGTGTTAAGTTTAATGAGATTTTGCTGATGGGTTTTGTTTACTCGAAACTTTTTCTTGAGCATAGTTTGGCCTAGTTTTATGGCCGACAATTTCACAGAGATTCGAAACAAGGAAAACAAACTACAAGCTATTCAGCACATCTGGTTCCAGAAAATGTGTTTATTTGGCAATAAGGGGGACGATTGTATGTGTGCGTATACATATTATCCGCATGTAGAAAATAGAATGAAAGGGAATTGTCGGCATGGTGGATCTGATACGTGTATTTGATAGTTCATTTATTTGGGAGCAGCTTTGGGAACTATTTTGACGGATTTTCAATTGAACTTTTCCTTTGCTCTTGCAGAGGCTTTCGTATGCTGTGCTCAAATGAGGTTGCAGCAAAGTAGATCAGTTTAAAAATCGGCGCACTCTACTTGCATAGAGTGGAACTCATGGGAGTAATTTCTCCTGTTGTTCTTGTATACAGAGCTTGAAAATTAGAAGAACGCCATATTGCCATCGGTTCCTACAGTTTCAAAGTGTGTTTGTATTGGTATCCAAGTAAAGGAGACTTGTCAGGTCCGGAAGCTTCTAAAGTTTTATCCAAATCGAAAATGGGGTTTTTAATATAGGCGTCTTCGGTAATTCGAATTGAAAATTAAGGATGCCATCATTTTGAAAACATTAAGTTTTCTCTAAGTGCTTAAACTAAAGAAAACCATTTTTTTTAAATTACTCTTTTCAAAAATCCATTGTAAAATATAAAAAAAAGGTAGCCTTTTACGCTGTAAGCCTCAGTAGTATACGGACCGAGTGACGGGCTCCGAATTAGCCTTCAGGGAAGCAAGAATTTGTGATAAAGTATGTTAACTGGTTATTTTCATTTTTGTTTCGAGTTTTGATTTCTTAGTATCCGCTTAGTGAAAGCGAATAGCCCTCTTCCAGCTTATTAGCAGTATCATGAAGAAATCCGACCAAAACGTGTCAAATTGAACTTGACATTTTCGCTAGCGCTGCGAATTTAGGTGCTCCCGAGAAACTCTTACTCCGGGTAAAACCAAGAACAGATCTTTACTTTCGGAAATTTTAGATTCAGCACATTTTGGCATTATTTATTCCTGCTTTCAGTCAGTTATCGGACCAACTTTCAGGATGGCTTTAAAGTTATTTCTTTAATATAACTTCGATGAAAATTGTTCTTCTTTAATTTATTGCGGAGCGAGCAGTTTGTACATTCGCTTCATTATACATACTTAATACTTCTTTCAGTATCACCCATCATAGGGTTACAACTTTCAAATATTGCGGTTATAGGATTACCAACATTGGCTTCCAAACAGAATTTCTCAGTATTATCCCTTGAAAAAAGGGAGTGTAATTGCCATTGACGGATCAATCTGGGGTTCTCATTACCGAATTACGGTTAGTAATTAATTATTATATTTATTAAGTAAAAGTGAGCTTCATCAATTGTTATTAGATGACGAATAAAATCATTTTCCTGTCTTGACATTTTTTTGAAAACTTACTGCGGAATTTTGCAAAAAAAAACGAAAAGAAAACGACGTTTTCAATTCAAAAAGCGAAAGAAATTATGCGAAAGCGAAAAATTGTTTATATTTTCGTTTTCCCCTTCGCAAAGGTTTGAATTGCATATTTTTTGCTTAAAAAATATAGAAAAGGCTCTAGTTCTTTATTAACATTAAAAATAGTTTGTTCTATATATTTTACTTACATAAAAATATCGGCTCAATTCTCGTTCGTTGCTTACGAAACATTTGAACGTTTTCGCTTGACAAAATCCCAGTTAGGCACTAGAGACGAAGTATTCATCTACTACAGTGTCTCTTTGGGTTGGAATTGAAGCCCTTTCCATTAGCTCTAAATACGAAAGCTACCTTAAACGATCGATGTCACTGCTCTTAGCCGATAAATCTGCTTCTTCAAAACACCGTCAACGCGAGCGGGATCAAATATTATTCGAAGAAATTCGCATTCAAAACGACTAAAGATCCACCAGCTTCGAAAACATGTCAATGCCTCTGCTCTAAATAGAAGGACTGGAACTGAGTCTGCTTAGCATAGCTCAATATAACTTCGTTTAGAATGGTCATGCAATTCCGAAACAATTAAAACATTAGGTAAGACAGGTAGACACTTAAGCGGGCTCATTGGCATCTCTAGGGTTGTGAAATATTACCGTTTGTCGTGCGCCTTGGTGCCCATACAACATCACGTTCCAACTCACCTCACTTACATGTTACATGCTATTAATCTCAATTTTTTTTCGAGCGATCACTTTTAACTTAACTCGAGGCACAGGCTCAATTTTAAAATAAAAAGTTGTAAAACTGGCTCTTAAAAACAAATCAACACAATTTAATTTGCTTTACACCAGTTGTTAGTCCAACATAAAATTTGTTGTAAAACGGACCCGATTCGTACAAATTGCGCACGATTCCGGGTGAATTTTCATTTATTCATCCTCAGTTATACCTCCCTATTTGCGTATAAAGCGCATGTTAAGTCCAAAATGCAGACAACTTCACATCTAATTGCATTTTTTTTTGCCATAAAACAACAACCCGCACGTATACATTTCATATACCTTGGGTTTCATTGCTTACTTTCTCATTATTTTTCCTGACAAGTTAATTGGATGTGCAGCCAACACCCTATTTCGCAATCGTTGGACTTTCAATGTCAGCCATCCACCAAACTTTGTATATGTGTGCGTCAAACTAGTAGTATACGAGTACTTCAGTCGAATGCCTGCGACTGCCTTTGCTATAATCGTAAATACACATTTTCTGCTGTTGACAATATTTAACGACAAAAACTGGCATTTCCTCCAACTAGTATTTAACACTGCTCTGTCTTGTTAAATTAACCTGCACAAAACCTCTTTCCCTGATCGACCTTGCCAGGATACAAAACACGCCATTGATTGGTTTCCATTATTTTTGAAAATGGCATGTTGGAAGTTACCCTGCACCCAGGACATACATGTCCTTCTGAAAACGCAGTACAAAAATAATCCATACATCGATTTTTTTTTGAAAGCGCCCACACCCACATCTACCTCCGGCATGTACTCGTATGATATTTGAAATAATTTTTGAATGGCTTAGGGAACAATGGAAAAGGGGACATAGCAAAACATACAAAAAGGAAGCGGAAAGTGGACGAAGAACAAGACCATTAAGCATTAGAGTCCCTTCCCTTGTTGGGATGGCTTCAATTTAGTTTCGATGTGACCGGCGAAGGAGAAGCAGGGGTTTCCCCCTTGATTATTCTCATCCGCAGTAAATTCTCATCCCATGTTTCCCTTTAGAGATCGCGGATACTAGTATATAATAGCTGTGTTGACTTGTTATTCGATGCAGGGAACAGCGATATTGACCCACATATTTTGCGGAGGTGGCTGTTGAATGGGGTTGGGGTGATATGTATCTAGGTTTGGTAAGGAATATTCAACAGAAGTTGTTTAATTTTTTTGTTACAATTTCCGTTTAATACGTAATAGAACCACTGCTGCGACTGCGAGTGACATTTTCAAAATTTCAAATACCTTACCATTTACGCAATAGTCTGTGAACATTCTGCAGTTGGCAATTAATACGAATGTCACTTACGACGCAGGTCACAAGATCACATGAGAAGGTATCATTACGATTACCAAGCATCTGTTAACAAGGAGAAGTTCTATCTCCCTTATAATGTGGAAGACTTACAATGGATAAGATTTAAATTCGCAAACCATGACATCAACTCTTAAGCATATCCCAAAGTCCGAATCCGAAAAAGAGCGCACTTCACAAAAAAAAGGGAGACAGGGAGACTAGAACGGGTTATGGTACAAAACTGAAGGATTTAAATATCTGGAACTTTCGAGGGCTTATTTTCCGACTGTAGTCCGAGTGTTACCGACGGGCGCATTAGTCGCCATTTGGGCACTTTTTACATCATAGGGCCCTCGACGACAGCTTTTCAAACATTTTTTGTTTTCGCCACTTTTTACAACATTGGCGACTTTCGGGACACTAATTCAATAAAAAGTACTCAAAGCTGTCAAAAAAAACTCACATTGCCCACAAAAAGTAAACGGGTTTAAGGATATATTCGCTTTGTCCATAAAAATGGGTTTTATTACATTCCATTGCGGAGTATTCAGCTTCCTTCGTTATTACATTGCCTTTCTGTCTTTGACTATGCATTTGGATATTCTTTTTATTTATGATCTGTGTTTTGCTTTGTTATTTTTTTTCATTTGTATTAGGCCCCTTTTTTAAATTCTCGGCCACTTTATTTGGCGACTTTATCATTTTGGTCATCGGTATAACGGTGAATCCGACCATCCTCAGATGGATATGACTAACTATTGTGAGATCAATGACCTCATAAGGGGCAATTGCATGGGTAAAACTTACCACCAGGAAGACACCCGACAAAGACAACAATAAGGCGGAATTCCTTGCAAATATAGGGTCAACTCAAGAGGTGTTGGGTTGCGACCCAGAGAATGAAACAGATCTACAAATAGACACTAGGAGTCGACAGGGCAGGTAACAACTGTGGAAAAAAGCCCAGATTCGTTATGGGTAAGATAGAAAATGATGAAGAGAGGAAAAGGGACCCGATATATGGTAGTCTGATTCGAATATCTCTCAAATCTCTGTATATGTAGCAAGAGCAACCAGACTGGGCTCATCTGGCAGAAAATTTAATAAAGTTTGTCTCTGTTGACTTCTTTTACGAGCTTTCACTTGTGAGGCATTGTTCTTCGAATAGATTTTATTTAAATTTGTTTTTACCAATTTTTTTTGTTGAAAATCTTATTTATGTCAGGAAAGTGTGATCATATTTTAATTTTTGTATTATTACGCCGTGCCATAATGTTACCTAATTTCCCATACAATTTTTTAACCTTTTCCTCACAGTTTTCCAGTAAATGCCCTGTTAATGATTTTGTTTATTAAATATTCCAAACCGAATCACCCTGTATATTGGTATTGCAAAATCAAGGCTACATAATGGGATTACGACTTACACCTCCCACATTTTAACAAAACTGAAGCATTGCCTATATAAGAGAATAGCATGCAATTAAAATTGTAATTCACGTGAATTTGTCTAATAATTATTGCAAAAAAAAAAAAACCTAAAAATGTTCTTCTCAAATTCCAAATTTAACAATAACCTCCCATCACAGATAAAAATCCGCTCCTCAGCGACGACTATAAACTAGAAGCGGCAACATTGCACTTTCATCATTAATTTTCAGGCGCTTAAAACCGCCACTGAAATGAATGATGTTCTTCAGCAAAGTGCTTTAAGTTTGCCCCCTTCCTCGTTGGCTTATTAAAATAATAAAAAAAAAACAAGCGTCGTATAAAGTTTTTAATATTAAAAGTAATGCTTACCAAAAGCAGGTGGGATTTAAGAGATTCATTATAACGTACCTGAAAGTAAATGAAAAGACAAGAATTACAAATTTGAAAAGCTCATTAAACCACACATTCAAGTGCCGACAAAGAAAGTGTAGACCAAGGAAGGCAACACAAAGCAAAACCGTTGCGTAAGTCAAAATTCGAAAAATGTATCCCCTACGATGATGCCTTTGCAAAGTAGACTACAAACAGCGCCTTAATTACATAATTACAGCGAACTTAAACGATTCAATTGTAACTACAGCCCAACGACAATTATCATCAATTTCTTGTTCACGGTTTCAGTTTGTTATTCTTCCTTGTCATACTTTGATTCATCTTTTCCTTTTCTGTGTATGGCATCTCTCTTGTCATGCATTTTGCTTAATTAGATTAATGCATAAGATGGTGGGCAGAAAGCAAGCAGGGCAGGCACTCGACGTAATCAATCATCGCAGGGTAGGTCAGAAGTCACATATCAGCAGTCGCAGTGCACTCTCAGATTGATAAGAGCCCTTTGATTTAATGCAATTGAATAAAATGTATTCACTTGAATATTTTGTCTTCACTGGAGAATGCATGCATTCGAATTCAATGGGACGACCCTGAAGAAATATACATATGGGAGGTCAAGAATGCAAGGCGAATGAAGGTCACCCGTTAAAAATGCAACGGATTTCCTGTGTCCCGAAAAAGAGAAAATTTATTCAATTGCTGTACTGGCAGTGGACGCTATGTGTGTGGGAAGCAACCTTAATGTTAAGAAACTTGTGTAGACGCCAACGGCTACCACGTTACGCACTATATTTCCGGATGCGCCTACGGGTGCGCAAAGACATTAATTCGTCAGTTGTTGAACGTGATTTGAATGCTGAAGAAGACAGCTGGCGGGCTTTCGAATTTTGAAAAAAACTGCAACTGCAATTAACTACTGGCATTTTATTTTATCTGAAAAGTGACCAACTTTTTAAACTGCACTTTAGTTTGATATTTGAATGTATTGGTTTTTTTTTTTAACAAAATCACGGTTATATTTAGAACTACCAGAATGTTTGTGACAAACTGCATATCTAATTCAATTTAGTTTTTGTTTCTTTGATGTTTCATTTCTCTGAAGAAAGCCAGCTTAACCTATGTAGAAAGTAGAAAGAGTCGAACCTCAATAGTAAATGGAAATAAAACCGCGCTAAAAACAAAGAAGGATAGTCTGACCTAGTAAGAGCGATTCCTGCTATAGGTACATGAATAGTTACCTGATCTAAAGTAAATTTCTGTTCCTCTTCGACCTGCAACTTGACTGCATTGCATATGATTAGAAACCAAAGAATTCATTGCACAATGTCTGAGCTATATTTCCATTGAATTTTATTTTTGGCATAAGCTTCTTTTGTCTTTCTCACGTGTCTATGTTTTGAACAAGATTTTGTACTGCAACCAAACAACCAAAACAACACACCTAATATCGAAAACAATTTTTTTTAATAGATTTTTTTAGAACTGATAAAATTAGTTTTGTTTTAAAATTGTTTAAGATGATTGAGAGCTCTGAGCACGAGTTTTGTATGCACGAAAACATTATTTTGTTAAATGAAAAATGTTGTATTGCTATGGCAACAGCGTTCATCACAGACCATTGGCCTACAGATGACCATGCAGTCAGACGCGGTCGTCATATCTCCGTCTGTCCGGCAAAATCATTTTAATAATATTGAGTGACAGGGTGTTATAAGTTCTCTCTTTTCTATGATACCACTTTATAACTTCTTAGATAAAGTCTCTAAAAAAAGTATCAAAGAAGTAAGAACCTTTTTGAATTCCACAGGTTGGATAAAGACTCTCTTCTTCAACAAACAGGAGCAAAGCAACTTGTGATACAAAACTTTCAAGTGAAGGCTCTTAAAACCGCCGCATGTAGTACCTAGGTCTCGAGGTTTAGACTAGACTTTGATTATTGGATTAGTTTACATTTTTGTTGATATAAATTTATGAAGAAAAAGCTTTCCAACACATTTTTGAACGCTTAAAGGACCCTTTTTACTGTGCGCCTTGACCATGGAACGAAGAACCATGTTTAATTTGAATTTGACTTAGTCTAATGGTGTAGGTTTGATTTCAATATTTTTCAACTTGATTTTATATAGTTAAAGTAGCAGTCACCCGTTGCTTCGAAGAGTTCAAAGAGAAGATCCATTGAGACCAACTACTTTCTGTACGATTTCAATACAACAAATATGCAAGCCATACAGGAAGACAGGCGTCAAAAAAGCGCTTTAAATATGTCATCGAAAGCGGTCGCTCAAATCACAAGACATAGGTCTAATCCTGATGAAATTGCAAATTAAAATGAACGAAATCAGCTGTGAACTGTCTTTGGCAAAAGAGTTAGGTACCCTTTATACGACAAACTATTATCTGTGGCAAAGGAGCAACGAGCTACATGTCAGAAGATTGGTAGGTTAAGAAAGTAATGTTCTTGTTCAGTCATGTTCTATCGTCGATTTCGTAAAGGCGATAGACAGCAGCTAAACAATATCAAAGAAAAGGTGGTACGTGCGGGTGGCAAGAACTGCTGCGCAAAATAAACGCTCGGTATTAAAAACGCAATAAACTTGGTAAAATGGTCAAGCCAAACGCCACCTCATAACTTTGTTTTTTTAGTTAACTTTACTTCAGAGAGGTGCCAGACCGACCCAGTCACACAAGACACAGTCCTTGGACCCTTTTTGTAGAATATATTGGGTGGTATGGATAAAACGTAACCTTTGTTTTTTTTGTCAAAATCCAAGCATTTGCAATATTTCATTTAAATGAAAACTGATTTCAGTTAACACCAACGCTTGACATGGCCGAAAAGCGCCACTAACCTTTTACTCAGATCGGTTGAATTGAAAAAATCCAATTCTGCTATTTAGCTGACTCGGACAATTTGTTAATTATTTTGTACCCCAGTTTTTCACATAAAACAATGCAAGCAACTTGAATTCTGTTTTTTTTTTTTATTAATAGTTAGGATTAATTTTGCTTGAACAGGAAAACCGACAAAAAGTTTTTGGAATCTTAAAAAAAATTCAGAAATTCAATTTTACTGGTCAGGTTTGACAGTAACTGCAAGGTAAGTAGATGTACAACGAAGTAAATGCTATGTTAGAAATTTCTTAAGTGAAGTAGGGGTTTATGGTATTTTTTTATTGAATACGGCTTTGCTAGCGATACAGGTTGTTACTGTGACTAAACAGATCTAGGTGAGACTCTGACATGAACAGACACAAAAACGCAGCGCCCGTTGTGCCGAGAATATCGCCGCTTTTGACGAGGATGTCGAGCTTTCGCCGGAAACATCGACCAGGTGCCGTGCCTCGCAATTAGCCATCAGCCGGTCGTCCCTAAGGCCAATTTTGGTCAAAGACTTGCGCATGTTCCCGTACAAAGTCCAGTCCGTGCATCAGCTGCTGCATGTCGACCGCCAAACGCGTGTAACCTACGGCACACACTGCGCGAGCCACAACTCATATTCTGAAGGTGGCGTTCCCGGGTCGCCTCATCTCTCGTTTTGGCGATTTGCACTGGCCCGCAAGATCGCCCGATTTAACCGTTCTAGACTTTTTTTTGTGAGGTTTTTTGAAGTCCCGTGTTTACGTGAACAAGCCCGAGACCCTAGAAGCCCTCAAGGACAACATTCGACGCGAGTGCGAGGATCTGTCGCCCGAAGTTCTCGCCGAAGTGATGAAAAATGCCATAAAACGAGCCCGTATGGCAATCAATTGTGACGGCGCCCATTTGGCCGATATCATCTTCTCGACTTGACGAATAAAATCTAAAGGTTTAAATAAACATAATCAAAAAACAGAATCGAAGTTTTTCATTTAGAAAAAAAAATGAGAGCCAAACAACATCGGATGACGGCCCACCTTGTATTTTAAATCTGCGGATCCTGTTCTTCAAAGAAGGATTGAGACCATGTATGCATGTGGAAAACAAAACGACAAAACAAGAGGTCTAAGTGGAACTAGTCATTAACTGTGTGTATCTAAGTATTCGCCATAGATTACAATACGATTGGCAGAGTTGGCGCAACAGGTCCTTAGGGGCCCTAGGCCTAGCTTCTCACAACCATTGTGTAAGTTTTTTTTATTTTTGGCACGAATGGAATGTTATGCCCAGTTAAAACGACTAATTGAGAAACTCTTTTATGACAGTTATACTCTCGGATGTTTGTCAGGCGTTGGCCAGAGATGTCGCAGTGGAAAAAACCTTAAGATGGAATTTGTGAATTTGTTTTTTTTTTTGCGAAGATAACCTGGTTGCACTGATTAAAAATAGTTCTACTGAAAGCGGCGGGGGAGTCAATCAGCGACACAGTTCATTGGGGATTGAAGACCAATAACTAAGCTTTCACAAAAAGTTCGGTTCTCCTGAAAGCAAATTGACCTAGCAAATCTACAAGACAAGTGTGGCAATACCACCACTTACCAAGTGTTAATACAGTTCTATCTTCAAATCAAGATGAATGTCCTTCACAAGATAATTCCCATGGAAATGTACCCCATTAAAATGGAAAGAAAAAACATTTCCTCAACTAAATTGCGGATTATCCACAACAAATTCAAATCCACCTACTATCGCCGGCCGTCCGGCACATTTCTTTATTCAGCTGACATCCGCAAACACTACATACTTCCTTATCGCGTGTTTACCGCCTGTTTAAGCAGTAACAGCGGATGCTGTGGGCGGCCAAGAGAACCAATCATTTTTGCAGCCCAAAAACGTTATCTTATTCAACCATGCACAGCCTATATTTGGAGCAAGGTTGTACCAACCAATACTCCATCCAGCTAAAGCCCCATTTGTCCCAATTTCATCCTTTGTTTCATTTCTAAGCACATTACGACAAACCACATCGAAGTTGACCCACTTGAAGCGCAAATTGTATGTGTCTCCGAAATAAACAATGGAGCCCTGCAAATGTAGGTCACCCGCAAGAGAAACAACAGCACGAACAAAAAATCGCATTTGCATGCATTAATCTGGAACCACAAGAACACCATCAGGGTGTGGTGCAATCATGTGGAAATATTCACAATCTTTTAACCGAAAACGTTTCCTTAAAATTATTGTAATTTCCGTTTCTTGACCTTTCCGGAGGCACAAACACGTCTTGATGACTTGATTTTCAGAATCTTTTTTCGCAGCATGAATTCACGAATTTTAGGTCGTAGAACTCACTCGAGTGGAACTCCGATAAAGAACCCCTGATTGGACCAAACTTTTGCGTGCATTTGTGTTTCATTTGATTGACTCTCAAAACGGGACAGACATGCGACAGTTTATAGGGGAGAAATCTGTCTTTATACCGAATCAGTGTCGGTTGTTGCTGTGCATCTGTTGGGCCCTCGACTTGAGTTTGTTTGTACTGACTTGAAGTGTTTCCGGTCTCCGAAAAACCATACTTGGTCGGATATTTTCCTTTATCAGAAACATCGTCAAATGGATGAGGTAAGAGACGGAACAGTGAAGTGCGCGTGCAGTTCCAACATCACAGATAAAACCCCATCGATATATTTATATATGGCAGGCATGTTGGATATGATTTCATAATTGTGCACGCATTGCTTGAATGCGGGAAGACCAAAGTTGATGTGTGTGGGTTATGGTAATCGTCATCATACATACGGAGACTTCAAGTCGTGGTGATTGATCGAATAATTGAATTTTAAGCACGTTCGAGACGTTTACGTTTATCAATGAATGCGTGCAAGAGGTCTACTAAAGAAAAAATACAAAAGCGAAGACTTCTTCGGACCATATTAATTGAGCAGGAACTTATTTCGATTTATAAACTACTGCGATCTTTTGTTTTCACATTTTATGTCTTTTGTTTATTGTTTTTTTTTGTCTTTTGTCTTCGGCGGCAGTTAGTGAATATCGGTCATTGAGTGTGCGAGGGGGTCTTTGAAAAATTAAATGTAATTTGTCAACGGTTTTGATTAATAGTCAGCTGAATAAGCTTTTGTGGAGATTGATGCCGGTATTCGGTTTATCAAGCTACTTAAGTGGTTCAGCCTACTTACATATACATATACTTATCGATGTATGCACTTGCTGACAGAAACATGAGTAGATTAACATTGTGTATTCACGAAAACATTTTTAACTGTAAACCTGAATTTCATTTAATTTATTAATTTTCAGTTCTGAACTGAATATTTAACATCATGTACTGTTTGAAAGAAATAAATTTTCTGCTATGTAAAGGGTTTTCCAATTGGGACTATCGCTGTGTCGGCCATGTTGTTTTGGTGGCGTCTGTCTAATCTGGGGTTTATGATAAGTTGCACGATTGAGCGGCACGTCCAACTGATAAAACTTTATCATTAAAATGCCCATTTAACGGCAGACGCGGTGGCCCTTCAAAGTCTACCCTCCTACGTTTGGTGGCCAAATTCAATACAACCGGTTCGGTAAACAATCAGCCAACACCCGTGAACGCCACATCGGCTGAGAACATTGCCGCTTTCTTTGAAAGTGCACAGAAACACCCGAGGCAGTTTATTCCTCGCCGTGCACAAGAAGTCGGCCTTTCGCAGACCTAAACTTGGCGAATTTTGCGTCGGGATTTGGCCCTTCATCCTTACAAGATGCGACTGACCTAGGAGTTCAAATAACCATAGACAACGCCGTTTCTTTGCTGAATTAGCTTCGGAGCTTTTGGAAGAGGACCCCGATTTGGACCGAAAAGTCTTCTTTAGCGACGGGTCTTCCATAGTCGCAGGTCTAGGTCAATGAGCCACAGTCGACCGATGCCCTTAAAGGCAACACAAGCAACGCCATCCCTCAAATTAAGACGGATCTATGCTGCCAGAGGTATTAAAAATCGGTCCACTCGGATCCATGCCGCGGTTGACATTTGAACGATCTTATATTCCACACATAATGGCATACATGGGCCACACAGCTTGTTTTGTTCCATTTCGTCATCGACCCGTTCTTATTAAAACCCCAGGTCTTAGTACATTGGATATTTAACGCAGAACACAGAATTCTATTTAATATCAATGAATCAATAAATAAAAACAAAAGCAAATATGGCTAAACAGGAACATTACCTTAGGTTGACCCACTTTATTCGCATCATTTCAATTTCACTAAAATAATCGACAGCAAATTGCCTTTTAAATCTATTTCGATCGAATCAATATCAATTGACCATGATAGGTATGTTTGCAACACAACTCTCGTTCGCTCTATATATCTTCAATTGAATTATGCATGCAAAAAATAAAAAAATAAAAAAAGAAGAAAACATTTCAAGGTCTTCCCGGCTGATAGAAACCTGTTTACGATCCAATGATTTATTTTCCCGCGAGCTTTTGCAATGAACATACTCTTGTTGTACTTGCAGCACTAGTATGAATCGCTTTTGTTGTTGGCTTACCTAGAGGTTCATCGGACTCTGAAGAATATTTTTTTTTTCGTTCCGGCAGAACCTTTGTTCCTCTCATTATGATCATTTGTTAAATTGATTATCTATAGGTGGATCAGTTTACAAGCAGTTGTCTGGAGCTCGTTACGTTCCCCTTTCGTCTGTAGTATAGTTTTTCCAGTTCGACATGCTTGTCATAGGATGGGCTTATGCCGTACAAGGCCGTTGACTTCTCCAAGATGGGCTCAACACTCAATTAAGTGTTTGCCGAAATCCCATTATAATCTCGAAAGAAGATAATTTCGCAACGTGTTGGTATATTCAGTAGGTCAGTGACTTGACGAATTTGTTTTCTTTACGTTGGTAGTTATGTGAATATTTAACTGGCTGAAGATGATTGTTTTTAAGAGACAGCCGCAGCTAAAGAGACAGGCCCAGTAGTTTTACCAAAAAGCTGCGAATGTCACAGATAAATGTATATACTGTTGTGTCACTCCCTATCGAGTGAGTGTGAAAGTCATAAATAAAAGGAGAGAGAGACCAACATGTTCTTTTCTACATCAGTTACTCCATGAATTCTATTTGAACCAAGGTCACCCAAAGACGACAAACCCTTCGATCTAATCGTCTCTCCGACAGTTGTTATCGACTGCTATTAGAGCCTAGATCACGGAATGTCCCAGTAGACTGGGCAAAGCCATGATGACAATAGCAAGCAAGATCTCCAACAACACATCTTCATGAGCAAAATGATCATCAAAGCACTTATTAGTCAGTCCGAGCGAAACTTTTATCAAATAGGTTTCTATTCTGGAATGCCAGCCAGCTTTTCGGTGACAAGATGACCGTGAACAGATGCTTGTTTGTTTGTTAATTGGCACACTCAAAAAATTGTTAGAAAGAAAATACAAATCAAGCTTTTGTAGGAATACGAAACAAAAGCCGTTCGTTAAATGTACAAAGGTTTCGTACTTTCTATGAACGCAGTTCATTATTTCGTAACACTGCTTCAAAATTTGTACGTTCATAAACAGAAGTAACCTGATATATACAAAAGTTTCGGACCCGATAGGTGGCGCTGTTGTCGATCTCCTAAACAGCTCAACCGATTTCTATGATTTCTACTTTGTGGGTGTGTAGATATGGTTGGTTGCAACTTGAGAGATACATTTTTTCAATTCTTTCAACTTAAGTCGTAAAGTGAATATTTATATATCAACACGCTGGATCGGGGAGTGAACTGATAAAGCTAGGTCTTACACAGACAATAGACTACAGAATAAATTTTAGATATGAAAACATTGCACTCTAAAAATAGAAAACGTTGGATTGAATTGCGTAATGAAAACGTTTTAAAAGATTGAATACACTTATCTATTGGGCTGTATTAAGATTATAATAATGTATGAAAAGATTTGGTTTTAAATTCAATTTCTTAATATAATTCAACTACAACACAATTCAATTTAAAATCCACATTTAGCGAGAGAATTTTAACATCTGGTGCCGGTCACAAGCACACTTTCTGTTTTATTTAATTTTTTTTAACGGCTTGTGTCAGAAAAACTTTGTTTTTATTCACAAATTACGTTCGTATAGTAACAAAGTGGTGGAAAAATACGTGTTTATTGGTTTGGAGCATTGCAATATATTTTGCTCGCGTTGTAGGCGATCATTTCAGGTTTGTACAGGAGAGAAATTTATTCAGCTTGTTGGTTTCGTTGATTCAGTACTTATAAATTGGCGCCGGCACAAGAGGACTAACAACGTTTTACGTTAATAGGATATGTAGTTCCCCTGCTAAATAACATTATACGGTTATCCGAGGCGAGGTTATCTGACGAAGGATAATACAATGAATTATTTTTCAGTCCATATAATCCATCGACTGGAAACAACCATAGCGAAACTGTTGCATTTCTATTTTAATAAAGAAATGAACAAATTCGGCAGCGATATGTTTAAAGTAAACTGTACATATATTTTACAAAAACTCCAAGCCAAGGCTCAGTTGGGATAGCTTATTTCTCCCGCAAATCTCTCCTCTGTGAAGCATATTGTAGCAGTCGTGACGTCTAAAGAACTTAACTAAAGGGAAAGACTTGCAATAAGTCCTCTGCTACCTACAAGTGAAGTTGGTCATAGGTTATTACTGCCACTGAGCATTTGGAAACAAACTTTCGAAAAATTTCTTCATATCGTCAATCGATACCCAAATTATTCACTCATAGCTCACAAACCCCGTCAAAAGTTGTCTAATAAACAGATTTCGTGACGCTATTTCTCCTTCTGGGCTAATGCCATCCAACTCCAGTGTTTTGGAAGCAACCGTTGTAGACCATTTTATTTATCCGATCTGGTTTAATGGCTGCTTGTCAGGTATAATCTTGCAGCAGCAGTCACAAAAATAACAACTAATCCACTGTAATTCAGTTTGATCGAACACTAAAGAGCTTTAAAGTCGATATTGATATCCCATGGAAAAGCTCTAAGCATTCCCAATTGGCTAATGATGGATTATATATATCCTAGAAGTTATACATAATCCATCTTACAAATTAAGTATCTTGTATCTCGTAACAGGTCGTAGATCTGCACTAATCTGTATATGAAAACCCAAATTCTGTCGACCATTGAAAAAAGGTTCACAATTTATAAGCCCACATCAACTACCACTGGGGATGTGCGCTGTCTACTGACCCAGAAAACTCATGAATTTTGGCAAACACATATACATTCGGCGCCTCATTTATTCAAAACAAAAAAAATATGTTACAGTTATAGTTCTAATAAAAAGCTGATCTAATTTTCAATTTGGCGAATTAAGTCAAAAGGGCAGAGCCATCAAATGGCCATAAACAAATCTCTATGGCAAGAAACCGCAATATTTAGGCCGTAAAACAAAAGTTACATTTTAAACGAATTAAGTTCCGGAAATTATTATTCGCACCGCAGCATTTGTACCACTGCGTTATTAGTTCAGTTTTGTTCTTGTTGGGGCTTGGATTGGGGTCACTGGACAACTGGAAACGATGGACACGGAATTAAATATAAACATAAACACACAGGCAATGCGACGCGAACTGGCATTTGTCAATTTATTTTAATTAAACGAATAGAGTGTGTAATTTGTTTCTTGAATTGACAATTCAGATTGTCTTACTAAGTTTGTTTGCTGTGCTGGAGCGAAACGAGAAGACTTTGAAGGCAAATGTCACATGGACGTTTATTTGTATATTTGAAGAAATACAATTAAAACGATATCCGGCTATTAGTATTAATAAAGTTTTAGAAGCGAGCGAAACATTTCCCCCAAAGATGGTATTTTTGTGTACGTAGATTTGGAGGTGGTCATCAAGTCTCAGGATTGCCGGCGGCAGATATCCGCTATGGCAACATAAAACGTTCTCATTAGATGTAGGTACTTGGGGGAAATTGATTGACGTCGTTGTACTGCCAAGTTAACTTTAGCCAGTTTTGCAGGGCGAATGCTACAAACTACAATGAAAAGTGAGTTCTACGGCACATATCACATACTCAATTATTACCATTTAGGTTAATGCCAACTACATATTTGTTTAATCAACGCAAGTGGACTTGTCATATGCGGCAGATGGTCTTCAGCTGTCGACACTTTTGCGAAAGCCTTATGGCAATCCGCATCAAGGCGGAAATACCAGATTAGCGCTCATGCCACGTCCAGACTTGCGAGTGATGTTGTAAACATAACCACAAAAGACTTTTAGGCGGTTGTAAGACCAATTTTGAAAAGGAGAAAGGAGTGGTATATTTGGCAAGCGACTCCATGGAGGCAAAACGGGCTTAGGCAAATTCGCTCAATGGCTCTATGTGTGTATACATCAAGCAAGAGGTAGCGAAAACTCAATATTCATAGACATGGCTGTCTGCGGATCAACCATCCGTCAACTAAATGGACCACATTGCGATTGTCGCAAGGCACGTCTCCTATAAATTATGAACTAGCGGACCCCGCCTGTTTGGTTAGACGTTAAAATTTGAATTTACAAATACACATTTTGCTTGGGCAAGTTTTTAATCAATTGATTCAGTGTCTGTGTAAGAGCTTATAAATTTCACAGTCTCAGATTGAAACTGAAGTTTTTTGATTTTCTGAATTCACATCCGTTGCCTCGCCAGATTGCAATTTTCGTACCACATTTACAAGTTCACTCCCCAGGTCCTGCGTGCCCATAGAAGTATTCACTTCAAAAATTAAGTCGAAAGAAAAAAAATGTTGGTATCTCAAAAACAGCGACACCATTCCAAAACTATTCTACTCCACAAAATTTCATTGACTATATCTGCCAAACCAATTGTCATTGAGGACACTGACGTTTCAAAAATTAAGTCCAAAGAAAAAAAATGTTGGTATCTCAAAAACAGCGCCACCATTCCAAAACTATCCTACTCCACAAAATTTCATTGACTATATCTGCCAAACCAATTGTCATTGAGGACACTGACGTTTCAACAACTTTACCAAATTTTAGAAACTTTCTGCCAAAATAACCGGTCTGTTCACCAAGCTTATTTATACAGCTATTCGCTGACCGTTTTTGTACAACATTTTCTCTGCAAGATGCAGTGGCACCGAGACTCATGTGTCAAAATTTATTGATTTGAACTCGTTTACAATAGCTTTATCTTTGCCTTCGCTTTATGGATCATTCTACGCAAAGATCCTCGTTTGAAAGCACACAAGATTTAGCTCATGCAAGTGTCGAAGACGAATTTAATTTTAATTTTTGGTGGGGGCAAAATGCCCCCATTTATTAGGCTTAATACAAGCTAGAAAAACAAACTAACAATAAAGACTTATAACTAGGAGTCGATGATTAAAGAGAATGTCTGCAGCATCCCTGCGATCCTCAAGGTTATTTCAGTTTAATTAGCTTGAGGTGGTCTTGATAGGGATGGAGAATTAGGGGATGTTCCAAGAAAGACCGCGGAGGGCAAGTCGAAGAAAACGTCTTTGTTTTCGATTCTGCTTACATGAACGAGGCTCGTCTTTGACTGAGGGGCAAGTTAATAAGAAAAATTTTCGCATTTCGAGCCAAGATATTCGTTGGTTTGGTCAGTGAGCTGGTGTAGTCAACGGAACACATTTTTTTTTCAAAGGAAAGTCAACGGTATTCGCTATGGAGCCATGATTGATGAATCTTTTATTCCTCGATTGAATGGCATGAACGTGGAAGAGATCTGGTTCCAGCACTATGACGCTACCCCCCTTATACCTCACGAAATAATCAGCTTATTGCTAGAACCATTCGAAGAACGAATTGTTTTGCGTAAATGGACCTGTAAGTTGGCCTCCAAGATCTTGTCATTTGACTTCTCTTGATTACTTTCTTTGGGGAGAAAAAAATTCGGTGAAAAACAAATAACAATCGACGCACTGGAAATAAATATTTTGTATGTTATCAAGGACGTACGGCTACTTGAATCTTGGGCTGGAAAACGTTGTCTCCTTGAATAAAGCTATATTTAATTTCTTTTGCAGAATACATTCTCCTTATTGAACACACAAATTTATGCCTTTTGATGAAATTTGAAGAGTTTTGCTTAAAAGCAAAGTTGGGTCAGAAAAAACCCTCTATGTCAACTGTTGGTCATGCCCGTGAGAAGGGTGTGTATATTTTAGCCCAACAGATGAAACTTCATAACAATTTGACTGCGATTCAAAACGAAGCTGGAGTTGTTAGCCGTCAAGCAATAGAGGGCACTCGTCAACGTGCTGTTAGGGTAGTAACCACCAACGTAACGTAAAATTAATAAAATCACAAACAAAAAAGCTTGGTTAGAAAATAAGATGACTTCTCTATACATACATCCTCATCGTTAGCTTAAAAGTTAATATATCAGTACCTATGTTATGTAACATTTTTTTTTAACTCTTTCAAGGTATCGAGTTAATCCAGCTATGCAACTGTTCAGTTTTAAGTGTTTATTCATCCGCTCGTTCAATTTTAATATCCCGCTCATCTGTTACAACCCCCGCGGGTGTAAAATACTTAAGTGGACAATCCGACACTCTCAATATTCCACCACCGACCGATTCTAAATCATCAAGCTCAATCCCCTTGTTGGTTTTGTATTTTAAAAGTGACACCTGGAGCGATTTACCTGACATCATCCACTTATCGGTCGTCGCGTTCGTAGAGGCCAACAATCGCAAAATTGCACTTGACATCAGAATTAAAAATACCACCTCAAAGCAAAAAGTTTTCGACCGTTTTTTGTGCTAAAAACCAGAGAGTGGTTTGAAATACTAAACTTTACAGTTCTTTGCTTGGAATATGTAATTCTATAGTTGGTCTAAGGTTGACGCCCACCAAAAGGATTCGATTCGCGTCTCCTTTGACGCGAGTCCCGCACATATTCACAAACAAAAAACCAGGTTGCAAGTTCATCACTGAAGAATGAGTCATCATCACCATCTCTCGAAAACGCCCGAGGGTTGCGCTAACAAAAATACACAAAGAACCACCATGAGTCCACCACAACACCGTCGAGACTCTCTGATTTAGGCTAACAGCGAGAGATGCAAATATAAAAATATAGTGTAGGCAAGCGCCACATTCACATAGGGGAATGTTCAACTCTGGGAAACTGACTCATTTCCTTGGGTAAATTATTCGCGGATGAGGTGAGACCAAAAAGAATCAAATACTTTTCCATGTCTTTTTTTAAGAAATCCATCCGCTGGAATACAACTTTGAAAAGAAAGGAAAGCACATGCGAGTTACCTATTTTAATCCATCAACATGTTGTATACACACACCACATGCAGATTCCTTTGTTTATACGGGTCGTTGGTCGGTTTGGCTAAATCCATTTTGATCTGCGTTCCGACAACCACCAGCAGCGCCGCTCAACGTTAAAAGATTTTTATGCAAATTACTTTTGATCTCTTACGTTCGTTATTCCATTTGTTTTCTCCTTCTCGCTTGTGCCACTTTTATTATCCTCACTTGCACCATTATCCGTTTTCAGAGTGGACACTTATTTTCCTTCTCATTTTTCTCACCTTTATGGCGCTTAATATTTACATAATACAAATGAACGCAGATTTTTTTTTTGTTTCGTTTTGCTCAAAGACACGAGTACACACAAATTTAGATGCTATGGGGTCGTGCACGGATGGAAACATTCGTCTTTTCGTTGTGCAGACAAAAGGATGTTGAATGGACTGTTATTTTTATAGCTCGACATGGTGTTGGAAATTTATTGTTGTATTGGGCGAGCTATGCAATAAAATGTAGGACATACTTCTGGTTGACAAGAAAAGGTGAAACGTTTCAACTACTTCGACATAATCGTTGGATGTTCCCCACAGTTCTTTTGAAATTTAAGCACGCAACATTCATTGACAAAAAAAAGAAAATATAAATTCGGGTCGTTTACGATCGCTGCGATGGTTAGGAATAGGGACATGGTTCTTGCAGACTTTGTATGCAAGTCTATTTAAATTGTTGATTTGTTATGAACTACCCATACCCAAATATGACCTCAACACAGTCAAGTGCGTTATAGGGTAACTGGGAATTTCAAGTCGATCGGTCAATAGATACTAACGCTTTCAACATTAATTTTTGTATGCAGTTGCTTTGTGGCATATGTTGTGGTTACTTTTGAGACTCAGTTGATGTTCTACAATAAATATACTAAGAAAAGTGCTCTAACTAAGGCTTAGGTAGTCGGAAAGCGCAACGTTCCCAACACCAAGTCGTAAGATGGGCATTGCCTATTTACCTTTGCTGCGGGCCGTTACTATTACTGTAGCACAAGGTTTCTCCACCTCATTATTAATTAGGAATATATGTCTGTTACCAAATGATCAAACCGTTAGCTGACCTATAATATTTAGATGTCCAAACACTGCCACTTGCAAACAAAGAGCGCTGCTATTGGTTGTACAAAACCACCCGACCGTAAGCGGATTGAGAGCTGTCACCACCAAAAGAAGCCTAGGTCTTCCCAAGAAATTCTAGGGCAGAAGGGAAAGACTAACAATTTTGCATTTCAATACAAACGCACCCTTAAACTTTTTTTTGGGATCTGTCAATGTCTAAACGTTAGCCAAGGTTAACACCTTTATCAAGGTTCACGAACAAGAAAGATTAATTAAGAAAATACTGAAAATGACTAACGAAATTCTGAAAAGTGCTGTGGGTGCTAAAATACAAGTCAACTTCACTTTTAAATGGACCAATGGTACCGGTGAAGCGGCGCACTAGTCAAAGTATCAAAAATCTCGCAATCGTCAACACTTTTTTTTCAAAAGGAGCCAAATCTGTAAACTCAATGCCGACCACAGGAATTGGGAATCTTGCAGGTCATTTATGGTGACGAAATTTGTGTAAGCATCTTGGCCTACACCCTTCCTTCAAATAAACTCGTCCAAACTTCTACGATAGGCCTATAGAAAATTTTGAAGAAAATCTTGATTTTCATTGAAAAATCATCTTCCGTGATATGAAGCTTATTGTTGGCTCGTGGCCAGTTCAATAACCAAAATACGCATTATGCAACAGATACAAACATAAGAGACTCCATTGCAATCACCTTGTAGTCGGTAATCATGCCAGACGTGTGTTTGGATCGTTTTTTCGTCGATGAAAATGATCGCCATGTAAAGGACACTGGAGTCCGCTGTCGTGCCATAGTGGAAGACTATTTTTGGTCAGAACTGGAACTAGAGTTGACATCACCAATATGTGGTTCCAACAAAATGGTGGCACTTGCCACAAAGCTGCTCAAACAATCATTGATATATTGCAGGGGAAGTCCGGTAATGGCTCGACAGAATGGTCCACTCGCTCATGCGTATTAACGCCGTTGGATTTCTTTTCCTGGGGTTGTGTTAAATCGTTGGCTAAGGCAAAGAAGCCAGCAAAGTTAGAGGAGCTCAGTAGCAATATCGAAAGCGAAGTCGTCAACCTTCCGGCCGATATCTGGAATGGTGGAAAATTGGCTCCAATGAATCGATCGCTGCAAATTTCCTTGCGGTAGTTAAATGAACGAGATCATATTCCTTTGAGCTCTCAGAGATTCTGATGGTACCCATGGTTCCATTAGAACTTGTGTCTAACTGTGCAGCAACTTAATTTCATTTGTGATTCTAATCAGTTCGGTTTTCTAGTAAAAAAATGTGTTGAGGGTTCCGTCAATTTGATCGCTTAGTGTTACGTGCAATTTACTTCGTTGCTAGAACTTTACTATCATCGGCATAGGGTGTATGTGTTTCTAGCAAAGTACTTCATTTAAAACAATAACCCAAACCACATCCATCTGACGAGTTTTTCAAGATTTGAAGTCCTATAAAGGGAGGGCCATAGTGGTTTCTTTTCATAGGTTATTTTGACAGCTGTTTCCGGCTCTAAATCTTGACAGGAAGTCAATATCATTCCTCCGCGGATCGAAGTCGCTTTACGCTTGAACAACGTTTGGAAATATTAAAAACTTATTTCCAAAGGGAATGCTGTGTAGCCCACCGCGCCTGATGCTGTACGCAAGTTTGTGCAAAAAGTTCGTAAGACTGGTATACTAGTGGACAACACTCATGGTACGTCGTCATACGGTGTGCACAGACGAGAATGTGGGTGCTGTATCCGAGAGCCATTCCACACGCAGCCCATTCGATATTTTGGGCACCAAATTCCCAAATCGTCTTATCAGCCGCCTTGGCGATGTCAATTGACCCCTTGGAGCTGCGATTTGACCCCATTGGTCTTTTTTTTTTGTGAACTTTGTATGCCAACAATCAGGAAATGATTCAAGCACTTTAGGCCAATATCATCCAAGCAATCCGTGAGCTACAGCCCGAAACCATCAACAAGATTTTGGAAAATTAAAGTGACAGAATGCGCTACTCCGAAGCTAGCCGACGTTATCAGCTAGGTTCCAGAATCCGAGCGAAATGAAATCGAAATCGAAATTTCAAATCGAGTGAGTTCGATTTTAGTGTTCCACATTTCCACCGATTTACTAATATCAAACATTTTTCGAAATCACTTTCTGTGAAATTAAAAACGGCTGATATCTGTCATTTGAAACGTTCCAAAAATATAATTTTGATAAAAATGGTTTGCTTGTTTTAAATTTCGACTCGTGTTCGCGATTTATTTAATAATGAGTGTTGTGTTAATTGCCGTGTTGTTGCAAACCCAAAAAGAAAAGTATGCAGAAGAAAATATTAAAAGGCGTATGCTGAGAGACCATTGAAATCCATTGAAAATTGCAGATCCTGCGTACATAACTACAATTATTGCAAACGAACGTTCAAATCTCTTATTTCTTATTCCATATAGATTTATATCATACTATCGACTAAATAAATGTTCTTTCTTAATATTGCTGCAAACTGTTAGGCCGCATCTTAAACAATCTTCGATTTCTTGTACGTTGCAGTTAGCTGTAGCTCTTCGTTTTCTTGCCGAGGGAAACTTTCAACTTCCAGATGTTGTTTTGGGCCGAAGCACAGTTTCAAAGATTTTGACACAAGTTCTTAGAAAACATTCCTCTGCTCGGAACGTAATTGAGAGGACAATTGGCGTTTTAAAAAACCGTTTTAGGCGCTTGGCGCGTTCTCTTAAATAACGGCCAAAAAAAGGTGGTACAAATAACTAATGATTGTTGCGCGTTGCACAACATTGGAAGGCACTTTAAGCTAGGAAATGAAGAAAGTTTTGAGGTGGGGAACGACACAAGTGAAATTGAAGAAGCAACGAATTTACAGAAAAAATCTTAATGAAGCCATTCAAATAAGAAAACATATTGCGAATGGTATACTCTTTATTTGAAAAGGTTATAAAAGTGCAGTATTCTTAGGCTTGTCCCTTAAATTATACATATATTTTAATAAATTTATGGAGATGTAATTATTATTATACATTTTCAATGCACCTGTCGTCTGCTTTTCACTATTTCACACTGATGGATATGATCGATTTGAAATCACTTTCAAATCGATAAAATCGAATTGTGGAACCTCTCAATTTCACTTTGTTTGAATTTCGAAAAATTTGAAATCGATATCGATAAAAGTGAAATGTAGAACACCAAATTTCACTTTTGGATCGATTTCGACTTTGTTTCGAGTGAAAGTGAAATGTGGAACCTAGCTGTATGTTTCATAATTAATGGGAATGTTTGCTCTTACTAATAAAGCCCTAATACATGGAAAAAATTTAATTTTGTTCATTTCATTGCATTTTTAAAAAGAAACTTGTATTTGGCCCACCCTGTGTAATGCTACATTTGCCGGCTGAAATACAGCCCCTGAAGAAACTCATATGCTATATTAACGAGTGAAACGCTGTGATTGTCGAGCCACATGTAAGCTACTCCATCTTTGTAACAGCGACATCAACAAGGGTAAACGTATAGGCGCAGGTGGGCTCCCTCTGGCTGTCAACCAAACTAAGAGATGGCAAATAAAAGAGTTTGCAACAACTCAGTACAACCCTTGCTGATCTATCTCAAAATAAAGCAACTTCTACCAGCAACTACTGCAACTTCAACTTACTGTCTAAGGCACAAAATTCACATTTCAGCTGCCCGCTTGATATAGCCGTTGCAAAGAGGGAAAAAGAAAGCCATGCACAAGTACAAGGTCTTTATCAAATGTTTTATTTTGTTCATGCACTCTTAATGCACAAATTACGTCAAGTATAACAATAATCCGTCTGCGAAAGCTGCCCCTCCCCCCTTTACAAACTAAACCAACCCGCAGGCACATTCACTTAAAAAGAAAGTCAGCCTCTGTGCATCCTCTAAAATTTCAATTCGCACTCTGTGAAAAAAATAAAAAAACAAAATCGCTGACGTTCTCAGTTGATGTTCACCAAGCCTCTATAAAGATTATACTATAACCTGAAGTCTCCATCTCTCCCGCAACGCTTATGAATCCATGGTTCCGATCTGAAATCCACACCACCGCATGGATGCGCAGCACTCATTTATAGATAAGTGCAACACAAAACCGATGCACAGAGTTACAAACATAAAAAAAAAACTAGGTGCATCTTTACGGACTCAAAACTTTTACAATAAAATATTACACCGGACACGATCATGCAACAGACAAAGATAATCAAAGTGATGCACAAACATCTCAAATATAGCCGTTTTTTTTATGATTGATGAAGCTGTGTACCTTCGGACTGTATGGGTACAAAAACGCTAACAACTTGTGGTAAATATCTGTAGCGGCTAATTCCGTCTAATTTGATGCCGAAAATACCAATCTAAACTGGAAGTCTCTGACGTACTTTCCTGCGAAAGCTCCAAAGGCCTTTGGAAAATATTTAGATTTGCAATAAACAAATCGCTGAGCGGATGAAATGCTGATTGAAACTTCAAATGTGGACCGATCAGCTTTATAGTTGTGTTAATTGGTAAACGATTTGATGTTATTTTGCTGTTGTTTTTTTTTTCATTTTAATTATTTGTTAAATGCAATTGCCTTGAAGGTGGGTACGAGTATTATGCAAGAGAGAAAATATGCGCGGTGCTTTGGCTATGATGAACTAAGTGAAGCGTTTAACGTTTTCGATAATTTTTCAAGGTGAATCATTCAAAGTTAAATAAAAGCTAAGCAGACTCACCCTATTCCTTTGTTGAGTGAATGAAGAATGATTCAGAGAGGCAGTCGTTTGTGTAGGCTTGGTAAGAAACAGATGTATGCCTTTACATTAGGCGACAGGTTTTTCTAAAAGGGCAAGTTTATGTATAACAAGGCATGGGTTTTCTTATAGACTGGAAAGAACAGAAACCCAGGGAGAAAGTAACAGAAAATTGACAAAACTTCCGTCTACCTGATCTAAACGAAGTAAGTATAGAAATATTCAAGCTAAAGACCATAAATCTGCTGGCTTGGGTGGTTTACACGGCAAGTTCTTTTAAAGCAGCAGGATTCACCAACTCATTTCCAAGATTTGGTCCGGGTGAATGTATGACTTTTGAATGGAAGCTCAGCATCGTACGTGGTCTACTTTGTCACTTTCGACAGTTACAGAAGTATCTCCTTACCACCGCATATACAAAATTCCAACTGCCATATTATGTGGGCGTGCAGAACCCTTCGGCGAATAGCCTGATCAGTGCGGTTTTTATCCGGGAAAGTCCAGCGTGGCCCAATTGTTCACACTCGGTACGCCCCTTTTTTCATAGATTTTAAAGCCGCTTTTGACCGTATTTATAGATATGCCAGGAGGACAAGAACTATAGAGGCCTATCCCTGCTTAATGCAGTATAATGGATCCTATCCAAGGTACTGTGCGAACGACTTAAACCGTTCTCACTAATCGGCACGTACCAGTGCAAAGTTGCCACTATTTATCGAAATAATTTTCCCTAAATATCCCCGACCAATTTTTAAGTTTTGCCAGCCTTTTTTTACATTTTTTACAAATACCTACACATTAAATAATGTAAATACATATGTATTTTAATCACACTGGAGACTGGATCTACAGAGTAATGATCAGGCCCAACATAATGTAGCTGTATGGTTTTGTAATATGGTGGAATATAGCAAACCAAAAGGTAGCAATCATAAGGCTTACAAGGGTACAACATCTCGCATGCTTTGGTTTCTTTATAGGCACTGAGTGTGGCTTGCTTCCGGCTTGACAGATCGAGTCTATAGTCGAATTTCAAGTTGAATCTCACCACCTTTTTATTGATTTGAAAGCCACATACCTATGATAGCATTTATCGTTATGAGCTCTATATGGCGAGGCCGAAGTTCGTATCCTGGAAAAACTGATCCATCCTTGTCGCATGATACTGGAAAAAATGTAGTTTGGGATCAGCTTCTCCGAACTATTTCAAACCGGATTTGTGACTTCTTCAAACTCATTCTGGAGATCGTTCTCCTGACGCAGGACAGGCGTCAACACTATATTCAACGGTTCCGTTCAGGTACTGGGATAAATGGCTTTTCACGGCGAAGCACAAACGAAATCTGTTGGCCTTGAAGTAAACGAGGACAAGACTCAGTACATATGCTATCAACAAGCAAACAAGCATCTGTTCACCGCCTTGGACGGAACTCCACTATTAATGCCAACAATTTCGAGTTAGTTAAAAAGTTCATTTACCTTTGGAGTAAACATGAACTAAACGAATGACACCCTAGTGGAGATCCGGCAAGGAATTTTCCTATAGGAAACAGTTGCTGCTTCGGTTTGGCAATACAATTGGGTTCAAAACTCCCAATTTAGGAAACCCCTTTCCTGCCAGTTCTGCTTTTGATAAGCAAACGAACAAATAAGTCGTACTTACATGGTGTGGATGTAAATGGACAATAATGCTCCGGCTAAGACGAACTTCGAATTACAGCCCTTAGCTCAGTTATAATTAAATATAATGACGATAGAAGTTCTTCATCTTGATACTGACACTTTCAGCACAATGGACATATTTGGGCCTAAGTGGATCTAATCGAGGACCAAATTCTGCTTGGACATCAATGGCGTTCTCTTTAAAAAGAAGTCTAGCACAGAATAAATACATGCTGTCAACCAAGAAATACAATATCGGGGTCTTTCTCAAAACGTCATCTATACCCAGCATTGTTTTGTTGATTCTTATTCCAACACTCACCATAATCGCTTTTGCTTTCGCATTAAAGTAAGACCCTCAGACTGTACAGTACACCTCTTTTTTGTAATGGGCAAGAGTTCCAGATTTTTCAAATAAAATTCAAACGTCACAATGATTTCATTCATAAATAAATGTGAGTTATACTTTTCCTCACAATGTACGCCTGGGTAAATCTATTGATAAGATAACGTGTTCATTTCAGAAGATCTATAGTCAAATCGAAAATGCTTAGCGGAATGATGTGTTTGCATTGACCAAAGGTAAATTTGGAGTTTAGGTTAAAAATTTGTCATTCAATACGCGTCGTTGTTGGGCTCTAATCGAATGCGTTGTTGACAAAATGATATCATTCCGAAGGCTTCTACGTAAAACGGGGAGTCACTAGCATTTTCTAAGCAACGCTGCACAATGAGCTGACTTCCGTTTTTCATGGAATCAAAAATGTGTTTTGAGGAAATTGTGACAAACTCTGAGTTTGATTGATTCGTTGGAGCGGATAGTATGGGTAAACAAGAGATGTAAGTAAAGTCTTAAGATAAGGAATTCGATTCAACTTAGATATGAGTCAAATGAGCTAGCTAAAACTTCTCTTCAACCAGATGTCAATGAAACTATGCATTTCTTAATGGCGTAAGAAATACGTGTGCTTATTTTTTACAAAGTGGTGTTTGAACGCTCCAACTTTTTGACCATCGACTGCATTGCATAAAATGCATAATGAGTGTTACTAATGCATAACAGCATGAACACACGAGCTTCATATGACCGCATATCATTTAAAATTTATATTTATAAACTGCATGAATACAAAAAATTATTCGGTTCTTTCCATTTGAAAATATTTGCAACGCAATAATAAAAATAAAACCTTTTTTGAGCTGCATTAATTTTAAACAACCGCAGCCTAAACTGAAAGCGCATTGTGCAGTAGACTGTTCAAATTTAAGTATCCCTTAAAGTGCTGTTCAGCGGGACAATGTGATTTATAAATAATTTACAAACTTAAGCAACCCTCCTTTTAAGCTGCTCAACTTAGACGAACCACAAGTTTGAATGTTGAAGGTTTGTTGAGCTTGCTAAAATAATTCACGCTTATATGTATAGACTTACGCGTGCAAGTGTTCTTTTCGTGGTCGGAACCAAAATGTTATAAATAATAATGGTGTAAGAAACTACTATCAATCGTCATTACAGTAGCAACTGTAGTTGAGCTAAAAACTGTCAACTTTGTCAGATTGAGGAAGACAACGATAAAAATGTACGTGCGATATAACAAATAATACATTTTTTAATAAAAGGTATTTGATTTCAATGTGTGTGCATGTGCATATGTAGTATGAAAACGTTTCATATTACCTACGTACACGTACGTGTACAAATTTCAGGTTCAAGGCGAAAAACAAACGCATTGCCGCATTGAATGCACAAAAAGAAGCTGCCGTATGCAACATTTAAAATACTTAAAAATGAATACAACGAAAACGTCTTTCAATAGCTGCAACTGCAATATAAATTACATATATTTTATTTCAGTTAAAAGTTTGATTGCACTTAATAAAAGCTATGCTGGTCCCGCTTTAAAAAGATAGAGTTTGTTATTTGTATATACTTTTAGCTCCACTGCTGGTTCCAAGTGAAATTTTCATTCGTAATGTTTGTTTCGATTTATTTTCCATTCCATTTAAATATTTATTTACAAAATACAAGCACAGTTGATGTTAATTTTAGCGGAAAAATACAAAAGACTTCAGCTTTTTTGTAATACTTTCGAACTTATTTAGATATACCAACTTTATTAAGTATAAACACTCGGTGGGAAAATGTTTAAATACATAACTAACAATTTCTGCAATATAACGTAGAAGTAGAAGCATTAAGGTATGCTTAACAACTCTAAAGGTAAGATTACGCATGCCACTTTTTATGACACAAAGATTTGTCCCAAAGATGTCACCATGTGTGATCGCCTGTCAAGCGTCTGGTCACACGAGCTGTCGCAGCGCACATTCACGAAAGATACACGAGTGGCTACCGAATGTCCGAATTTTTGTGACATCAGCATGTCAAAATTTGCGACAAAAAATGACACGTGCTATCACAGTTTAATAAATACGGCTGCCAGTACACATAGCAACAAACATGGACACAGTAAAATATTTTGTGTGACAATAAGGAAGTTTAAACCAAGACGCGCAGAAAATTCTGCGCGCGTGACATTGACATTGCCCTGTAACTAATGAGCTTTAGAGCAATGGCACGTTCAGCGAAATTTTTTGAAAAAAAATTAATAAAAATATGGAAGCAACTGAGTTCCACCAAAACGTGCGTAATGACAATTAACCACTGTATTCATAAAGAACCGCGTAACTGGTTACTTCAAATTTCTTTATGCTTATTGACGTCTGCTAGCTAACTAACTTGGGGACATTTGTTTATTGATACTGTGGTAAGCTTATTATTTCGAAACACACAAAGGATATACCTACATGTCTTTTAAATGAACCGGCATACATTGAGAAGATGATATCGGTCAATGGCATATGAATAATTTGTACCCCACTTTCAATCGTATTGGCAAGAACTTCGGGCTTTTAGTTCTTGCACTCCTGTCGGATATTTATTTTATTTTTTCAGTGTCTTTAAAAATTAAATTTGGGGGAGCTGAATCGGGTGATCCTGCAGGGTATTCCGCGTTCATGAGGAGTATATCGTTCCAGGCTGGTCGACGTGTATTCTGCATCGGTGCAGTATGATGCCGCCATTTGCGAAAGTAATAACATCTTCCGATAGGATCATACATTTTGGGAAGGCTCTATGCCGGAGCATTGTTAATAAGAAGTTATAAACGAGGTAATAAGGTCATTGATGCAAGATGATGCAACCCGGTGTTGGGGTCAATGGGCCTAGGTTCCAAAGAGCTACAGAACTGGGAAAATCAACAGACATCTTTCAAGCGGAGGTACATGCCATAGAGATATGTGTCCGAGAATGCTTATACGAAGGCGCACTAAAGGTGCCCGCATCTATACATCCTCTCAGACAGCCAGGGAGCTCTTAAGACCCTAAGATCATATTCGATCAGATCTAAGCTGGTTTGTTAATGCTTCAATCTTCTCGAGGATCAGGCCAAGGACAGCACAGTCACCGTTGCTTGAATACCAGGTCATGAGGGATTTGAGGGAAATGAACGAGCGGATTGTCTGGCGAGAAGAGGCGCATCACGCCTGCTCACTGGTCCTGAGCCCTACTTCCGGTTACCTTTGAGTTATGTACACTCAAAAAATTCAGGAAATGGAAAGATGATCAACTTGCCGAATACTGGACGGAATTCAAAGGACAGAGGTAGGCAAAAAGATTCATAAACCCAGCTCGTAGTAAAACAAAAAAGTTACTTGAGCTATGCAATGAAGATCTAAGAATCCTAACGGGTTATCTTACTGGTCACTGGCCACTACATCTCAAAAAAATGGGACTTTCCGACGATGACTCCTGTCGACTCTGCGGGAAGAGGAGGAGACAACGGAACACATACTCTGTGAATTCCCAGCTGTGGCAAGGGGCAGAGCGATCCATATGAAAGGGACGTTCTTAAGTCCTGCAGATATAGGAAACATGGAACCAAGAGGGGTACTGAGGTTTAAAAAAAAGGAATCAACAGCTCTCTGGGTTGAATAACAGAGGCCAACACAATAGATCTCTTCTGGTCGCAGTGTACTGGGCCTATTACTTACAATACAAATAAACGAGGTCATATGTTCGGAGCCCAGAGTAACTTTTACGAGAATAATTATTTAAATAAGTTTGTATATAAAAAATTGAGAATTTCCAAGAGAAGAATGTTTTGATATGAGGTTTTCTTGGGTTAGCCCTAACGCATTGGAATAAGCACAAAGCTCGCGTTGACAGTAAAAACCTCTGATCGGGGTGAGCTCGATTTTAAAGCCAGTCGTATCTGAACTCTTATTTTTGTGAACTATTGACTTGGGATGCACGTGCAATTGTTACCAGAAGTTGTAAATTGTTATCGCAAGTGTTGAAACGCGATTCTCTATAAATTACCTATATACAATTTGTTTAACACGTACAACAACTTTAAGTTTATTTGTAGCACATGTATTCAGTCATTTGCCACATCATTTATTACTATCTATGAACTGTTCTACAAAAGACAAAGCGCGAAATAAATTTAGTATTCCAACCATGCGTGGGCAGTACCGATATGTGTTTAAGTATTAACTTAAGAATATAAAATCAGAAGTCTGGTTTGCATAGACGTCTTTGTAATTCTATTCCAAATAATACGTCAACAGTTCTACCGCCCCCACGCCATCAGATTACCAACAAATCAAGGTCGTTTTAGGTACTAAAATCACCTGCCAAAGAAGTTTCAATTAAAAAAAAAACTGTCTTAAGATGTTTACGAGCAATTTAACGACATAACACACTAACCACGCCGAGCACTTAGGAATAAAAGAAAGAACCACTGACACGGGGGCACAGTCAAGCGCGTATTCATTATCGTGTCTTAAAACCGTTGACGATTTTCCAGATGTTTATATAGCAGCCTTACTTTCATTTAATTGCATCCATGTCAGGCTGCATTTTACAATTAAGCGAAATTCAAATAATTAAATCATTGTCAGCTGGGTTTAGTTGTGGAGAACGGAGAACAAACACAGTTGCGTCGCAATTAACATGCTAACACGAAACCGTAGGTTGTTCTCTTCCTCCTTCATGTGTTCGGAGACCGGTTGACACAAAGAACTTTATAGTTGGTCCGTAAGTTGCAGCAAATATTTGAAATATGAATCATTCGGCTTTTTAGCTCTTCCTTTACAAACGCATAAATATAAGTTTATTGCTCCGACATACGTTATACCTACATATGGAATACGAACATAATGAACTAAAAAAAATGTTTTCAGGAATGCGGGAAGTGAAATTTATCTTTATGGAGCTTTGAAGATAAAACAGGAAGTTTTATGAGTCACTAAACTAAACCCACTGCAACAACGTATGACAGGAGATGGTTTCATAAATTCACAAATTTAAGGCCCAACTACAATTTAGCGTAAACGTAAAAAAAAACGAACATTTTTGAAAACGTTTCAATGGGGACGCGGCTGACTGACTTGATGTATTTAAATTTTTATTGACCTACATTGGTCACGTTTTTTTTCAATTGAAGTTTATGGAGGGGTAGCCACTCACTTGACATTTCAAAGTGTCAAAATTAAAAATGCAAAAGCAATTCAAGTTGACTAGGCAACGCGTTCGTATACCTAGTCTAGACAAATCTAATTTATTTTGCATGAACTAGCTATCCGAATGTCCCCCATTAAACCATTAAACCACCTGAGACTGTATTATGTGTTTATTGAGACTTCATAGATTATAGATTAATATTTGGTTTTATATAAATTATTTTTTTTTTTGTCACAGCAATATTTACTTATTTCTAATTAAATTAACAAGAAAATTAAATTATAAACTTCGCAGTTACATCAATAGAGTGTTTCGCGAAGCCCATCCTTTCACAGATGGGCTACCTTTTTTGCTCAAACGTCAAAAAAAACTTGTAGGATAACAAAGCTGGTTTATAATGGCCAGAGTAGTGTTTTGTTCAAATATTGCTGAAAAGCGCACAAATGCCATTAATTTAACTTCTCAGTTGTTATCAAATACGTTTGATAAACATAATTTTTTAATTCAACAATGCTTTTATCTGGTTTTTTGCACTTTTTTATGCACTTTTCAGTAATTTTTTAATATAATTGGACTACATCCATACAAAATCCGTTTTGTTTTCCTACAAGTTTTTTAGCTGTCACTTGGATTTTTCTTCTTCTCATTTGACACTGACGTTGTCGCGAACTACCCTATCGAAACATGACAGAACCACCTGAGACTCAGTTATGCGACTATGACAGCTAGACTATGTTCTTTTGTTTACTTCTGAATTTGGGAATTTGCGTGAACCAGTTTATATTATAAAGAACGTACTACCGGACAATAGTTCGTTTTTAGGCGTTTTTGATTTACCATTCAGATTAGTATTCTGTCCTATTTAAGACTTGACACCATAAAGTCGCGACCTCGTGAGAATGAAGTGTCAAAATGCTAGTAAGACCCTGTTAATAAGAGCTTGTACCGTAGAAAAGCTACAAAAAGACAGAGAGCAGTGTGTTTGACACTAAAGGGCACTGTCAATTGCAGTTCCAGCACTACTAGACAGAAATAAGAGCAGTTCGAAAAACAACGATCGAAGAAGCATTTCGATGTTCGCGAAAGTGGTCAAATAGCAAGAAGTATGACTTGAAAGTATATGTACCTATGGAAAGTTTTGAAAAAGGAAAATAAAGATTTACATCCGCAATTAAAAGGTTTTTTAGTTGCGGATGTTATTTTCCAATTAGGTAATACGTTTATTGGCTATTATGTGAATTTAGCTGCGGTTTGTAAGAAGAATTTTGTTCGTATAAAGTTTAAACTTAGTTTTTACTCTTGTTTTTTAATCCTAGAAAAGTACTCTACATGATTCAAAGGTGTCCGACAAAATATGGAATTCTTTTACGAAATTTTTGGCAAATCCAATAGGGATTTTCATAGAAATGTGTTTCTAAAGGATTGGTCGTGTTCAATGCGTTATTCCCTTTTCAGATTCTCTGAGACTGCCATCAATTTTACTAGGTTTGCCGTTCAATGAGAAACTGTCTGAAACAGTTGACTTAACATACTGAACGCAGCCATAAAAGCAATTCTGCCTCAAAGATCACTAAGTATATTGGTTTCTTTGATAAATTAAATTGTCGCAATTGGACATGTCAGCAACATAAACCGATTGTTTTATGTGAGTTTCACGTATACCTATTAAAGCCAAAGTTTTTCTTGTGATTTGACAAATATTGACTTTTTTATATCTACCTATCCCAAAAAGCAAGGGTGCAGACTACCGCAGTTTCCTTTAGTCAAGTCGACCTCAGGGACAGCACTAAATGCCAACTTCCCCGATTTAAACAAACAGTTTGTGCAAATTGGTTTTGAATAGTCTTCTACCTAGTACCTACCTAGTTATCCAGTTTGATAACCCTCCACCATTATCTTGGACAGATGGAAGAGTTTGGAAGGGATGACTAAACTACACGAGCCCCTGTCTCTGTGCTTGAAGCTGTCAGAGAAGTTGTTAAAATCGATGAAAACGTACGGTCAAAACTACTTTTAACAGAGGTCTCGTCGAGGTTGTAATGTGAATGTCATTGTGACATCCGGGGAAATAAAAAGTCTTTGGAAAGCCACATCGCTTAACAAATACTCACAGACTTTGCAAAAGGATGAACTAAAGTGCAACTATAAAATTGCAATGGAACAAGAAATCGAAAGTGTTGGCAGACTGAAGAAAATCCGACACAAATTTGCTGCCAGACAGTGCAAAAATGGAGCGCCCTCTTAGTAACAAGAAAAAGGGAACAGCACTCTACCTGGTGGCTCCTCTCGGGCAAAGGGGGGAAGTTGAAAGCGGATTGTTGTTTGGTTGCCTTTGTATTTTGCAGGAATTGTCTCACCACACCGCCATCAGCAGCAGCAACAACACCAGATGGGCGAAACGCCGACCAACAGAGAGAACACAGTAATTAAAGGCAGGAGAATTAAAACAAACACACCAACCGTAGATATATGTACATATATAAAAATGGCATAGCCTAGGCACTGGAAAAGGAGGAAACCCATAAAATGCCAAAACAATCCGAGTGAAGGAAAAAAAAACAACATCGTAGCGCAAATAAAACTTGAAATAATAGGTAAGAGACCAGAGTCCTGCACTTTTCTGTTCCCAGTCTGTTCTTTTTTTTCTGCATTCAATCCCAATCCAAAAATGGGATCGATGGATAGATGGGCTGCGGCTGCGACCGGGTTGGGGGTGTGTGCAGGCGCTAGTTCGTGCGAAATTCAAGGAAGAGAGTGCGACGCGGCGGCAGTGAGTACACACATCACTGAGCTAGGGAAAAAAAATTGGTATGGTAGCATGTAGCATCAGCCGCGCAGCAGGAACAAACTCACAGAGAGCAAGAGACACAAACAGACGATTTGATGGTACACAGAGAGCACATAGCACAACCCCACCCGTCTTTATAGGATTTGTGATGATGATGATGATGGGTTTTTTCTTGCTTCCTCCCAGAGCCTGCTCCTGTTTTTATTAGTATTTCTTTTGTTCTTCATGGACATTCTTAGAAAATTTTATTTTCAGGAGAATAGCAAGCTTCCTTTTTTACATCCTTTCTGAATATTCTACTTCCGATACATTTTTTTCTAATGTGACAGCTGTTTTTTTACTGCCTCCCTAGGCGGATACGCACCACACCGATACAGTTTGTTAAATGTTTAAAAAAAAACTCACCTTATTTTTCTAAGGATTCCTTCAAAAATCGGCACAATGTCCCCGTCTTCTTTATGGGCAGTAATCCACAGGAAAAATATCGCTGCAAAATTTCGACTCACTGACAATTTCCGATATTGCTATTCAATATCCATTCAAAATTAACACTAACTATAGAATATTTCAATTTATTTTCTTTCGATGAGAATGCAATTTTTATTTCATAAATACACTTTTTTGGGATTTTTTCTTTATTTTTATTCTTCGTTGCACAAAGCAGCAGTATAGCAGCGCACAGCACACCCTTCTTATGGATATCTTCAAAGGAAGAGAGTATAAAAAAACACGAACAAGAACTAAAGGGAATCACAGAATTAAAGTAGGGAAGTGAGAAGTGAGAAGGAAAGGGAGAGACTGACTTGTTTCCTTTTTTTTTGAATTTTACTTTTTATCTGCACAGAAAACTTTTGTTAGGAACTTTGCTTCGAATACAATTTCGTTCACAGGAATGTAAAATTTATGTTTAATTGCTAATTTGTAACACACGGTAGAAAACAGGGAGAAGATGAGAAATGAGATCCGAATTTTACGACAGCACTAGTATCCACATACACCGACGTCAGCCATGTTTGATTCGTAGTTTTTTTTCCACTAGTTTTCACAGTCAAAAATGGGAGGCTGAGGATTTTTCTTTGGATTCGAGTCGACTGCAGCTCCGCGTAGTTTCTTCTTTACAACGCGTTATGAAGAGTGAACAACGAATGATGGAGTGACTTGGTTTGCTGCCAGCGTTGCCACTAAAGTCTTTAGCAAATGTAGTACGTTAGCTAATAAAATGTAGCATTTTCTAACAAAATGTAGTACCTGTTATTTTTTTTTTTTTGACATTTAAATTAAGTAACAAACAAATAAATAGTAATGACATAACAAAAAAATAATTTTAATTCACAAAAAAATAATAGTCCGAATCTGAAACTAATTTTAAAAACCGATCCATATTTGTTATTTGCAGTTGTTGTGGGTGCAGCACAATAAACAAACAAATTTAAATTGGCTGTAATTCCTACGTAAATGACAGCATTCAGCTGAAGATTTGCACATACTTTGGAGTGATGTCAAGTTTTTAAATCGATTTATTTAGTTATAAAAGCACATGGGGGAAATTTGAAATGTTGTTCGTAAAGTAATATGGTTAGACGGATTTTAAGAAATGTAGTACTTTGGGGTAACGATGTAGTATGTAGTACAGCGTTAATAAATCCCCCAAATATGTAGCATAGTACTACATATGTAGTACAAGTGGCAACGCTGTTTGCTGCTCTGCTGCTGCTTTGCCTGGGGAAGCGACAAGCGAGGGCGATTTTGGTAAAATTCACTCCTCGGATGGGTTTTCTTGATGAATTCGTCTATTGTGCGCATGAATGGAGATGAACTCTTGTTCGAATTTCGAAGAGAACAGAGAAGGACGGATAGAGAGCTAGGCCGACAACCAGATACCAGACCGGGGATATTTTTGACGGTGTTTTTTTTTTTAATTAGTGTGTGTGTGGGTTTGTTGGCCGGTGCAGAATTGTTTGTTTATTTCACTGACAGAGGGAGAAGGACAGACAATTACTTCTCCTTGTGTACAAATGAGAAAAGAAGTTGCAGAGTGAATAACAAAATGTGAAAGGGTGCGCTGAGAAAATTTTTTTTTTTGAAATGTCAAATTGGAACAGAAGGGTACAGTTCGATGCAAAATTTTAGATGCAGGGGGTAACACAAGGCAAAATTAAAAATACGCAGATTAGGGAATTTGTTCAAACAAACAAGCTACAAAAAAAAAACTTGTTGCTAATGGCCGGCCACCAATCATCTTGCTTTTATATGCATCTTGCTGTTCAATTGATTTTTGTTTCGTATTAAATTTTGTTTAGTTGTTGTTGAGGCTTTTACTAAATTGAAAAAAAAAAATTGTCAATACCTACCCATATTCATGAACTCACAGAAAAAAAATAAGCAGTTGTGCGAGGCAGCCACCTTTTCTTAAGCATCAACATCCGTGGCCGCCCACTTTAAAGAAAAAACAAAATGGTCCTTTTTCAGCTTAAGATGAACGAAAAAGAATGAAAAAATATAAAAGAAGGTGTTTGAAAACGAATATCAACATTTGTTGTTTTTTTTTTGTTACAAATAAAAGTTTTTGTTGCATAAGTACTTTATGTGGAGGCTCCCTTTTTTCCATAGGGGACCTTTTTGAAATTTTTCACCGGCAACGCTGATGCTGAAAAGTTATGTAACTCTATAATTCCATTATGTGTGCTAATGGGTCTTCTAGCGACCCGCGATTTATCGTCATTAGAATTTCTGTTCTAGGTTGGTCCTTTGGACCCATTGAAGGATTTGGTGAGCCTATGCGAGCTAGTCTTTCAGATTTCTTATTGCCTTTGAATCCCTCAAGACGTGTAGCAGATAGTGCATTTCTTATGTGCACTATTAGGACGAAAGGATCAAGTCCAATTCAATTTTGTAGTTTTCTGCTGTCTGACTCATAATGTTAAAATTAGTCGAACTGAATAGAAGAGCACTTGCGATTTGGCTGGATGAAAGGTCCTTTCATCAAAACCAAATTTAGTTTTGGAGTTCAGTTCAAACAACCTGAAACAGAATCGAGTTATTGTTAGTGTGTGATAACATTTTAGGAAGCAAGCATATTTCACCCGCAGACCTTTGCCATCTTCACTTCCGAAGATGTCGTCCTACCTCCGCCAGTAATCAGAATCCTAAGCCAATTTAGGTTAGAAAGTTTTTACATATCAATAAATCGCTCATGCAGTTCAGAGTTCATTAAACACAACCGTTGAGTGACACAGAACATGGCATGAGATACCAAGTCAGTACCAATTGTAGCCAACGACGATAAAAGTCAGTTAGTAGCTAATGCTGATGCAATGGGTAACAAGAACCTATTGTCATTAAAAGTGGTATAAAGGAGTGAGTTTCAGGCACTATCACCACATAAAGAGTAGATGATCTGGCAGATCAAATGGAGCAGTATGTGACAATCAATCAGCTCCATCTCTTCCAAAAAAAATTAACGTCTTTACGAACATTGTCCTAGCAATCATGTGCAAGTATGAACCAAAGCCAGCAACCAAAACAACTTAATCCTTAATTATATAATCGAGCACGAGCCGCTGCACTAGTTTGCTGTGATCGGCAGGGACACACATTTTACTAGTGTCCATCACACAATAGCCAGTGACTTTGTTTTCTCCGTGGAGAATAAGATGTTACTAGTCCGAAGAGCACCAGGGAAATCAGGACGTGTTATTAAAAATTACTTCACTTTTTGATTGCCTGAAAAGAAAAGGATTTTTAGTTGTTGTCTGCACCCTGGAAGCCTTTAAAAAGTTGAAGTAAAGAATTAACTTGTCCCAGCCGGACTTTAAAAAGGGTTTTAACATCCAGTGTGAAGCTTCATCTGAGGGAATGGGTGAGTTCTTTTCCAACTTCATGCGGGTGTCAACGAAAACGTATGTGTCGAAGAAATTAAAAGGCACAGAAAAACTACACCGTGGCAGAATTTGAGTGCATCGCTGCTGTCTTGATCTTGTGTGAGAAAAATCCGTGCTTACATCTAGGGTTGCAAGTTCCGTATTGTTTTGTGACCGACTACGACAGTGGTTTATATGTTGCTGAAGGATTTGAATGATTGAATCGCAAGATGGAACCGCATCATTGATTGTCGTGCCGCATACCCTCTCACGAGGTGACATGGAAGAGATTGCCAAACAAGATTGTTCGTCCTCCAGTAGTAAGGCACATCGTCTTAGAGCAGCCAATGTAGCGATTCTACGCCGACTTGCACCTAAGGTCTACATCTTTAAAGCTGTGGACTATTCACAAGCAGGATACAAAAATGATTATGACACCTCGCGAAATCAGTGTGGCTTTTGCACGAACACAGTTTTTTGAGGAATTTCTAAAAGCTCATGAAAGATTGGTGAGTATTTATAGTATGATTTCAAGGCCAACATTTTTAAAAGTACAGCAAGAAGTTTTCCACTGAAATTTTTGCACAAATTAACTTCGTCCTCGGCCGGAACGCCAAGTTACTCCTGAATTCTCGTGCTCTTGATTCTGTCGGCAATTGTATGTACGAACTTGGAAATTTGTCCGTTAAACCAATTGAAATATAATATGCCAAAGATATTAACCGATACTTGCAATTTATCTGCAAAGAGAAATAAACAACACAAAGAATCATTTAAACAAATTTGGTGTCATATTTCACTTACCTGATGTTGTTACCCGGGTTTTCCACGTTATCGAAATCAGTGTATTTTGGTTGTTTTCATAATCTACGATTAGTTTTATTTACTTATAATTATCTTCTTTAATGCACTATAAAAGCGTGCGCTCAATTTGCAATTGTGTTTTGACAGAATGTAAGCAAATTGCAAAAACCTTTGCTAACAGAACAGAACTAATCGTTAGGTAGTTTCGTTTGTTCGAGACTCGAATGGTTTGTTTTGTGAAAGGTCTGCTTCACCAGTCTGGTGTAGAGTTGCCATTCGTTAAATTACAGAACGGTAAATATACCGGAGTAAAGTTGAGAATTCATAACACTTTGTTTTTATTTTTTATATTACACATTTTTAAAATATAATAAACAGTTTTTTTTTTAAATATTCAATTGGGTACGGCGTAAGGTCTAATCTCCCAAATTGAAAAAACTCCCAAAACATTGGTAGGCAATTTATTGTTGTAAAATTCACGTAAATTTGGGTGATGTGACCTTGATTTTGGGCGCAATGACTATTTTTGCTTCAAATAGTGTTGGGTCTTATCGACCAAGGTTCAAAATTCGAAGTAAATAAATTTCATAACGCCCAAAATCTGTTACATCGCTCAAAATAGTGAGAGAGAAAACGTCACAAAGCCCAAATGTATTGACAAATTGCCCAAAAAATTCGCTGAAACTGGATAATAGGAATAGCCTCTTCAGGCTTCGTCGCATTTTTGAGCACGCCAAACTTCTTGAAGCATTCTGACTGCTTACTTACTTTACTTAACGGGCTCCCGACCCGTGGAGAGACTCTGCCTGAGACACTGTAGCCTTCCATCCTCTGCGATCCCGGGCACGCTGCTTCCAGTTATCCAGACCAAGCGCTCTGGCATCCGCGATGGCTTGGTCTTTGAAACGGAAGTTCGGTCTTCCTTGTCCGAAGAACTGGCAGGATAAGGGTTCTCTAAAGCATACATTTTGTCCTTCGAGTTAGGAGTTTTGAACCCAATTGTTTTGCCAAACCGAAGTAGCAGCGGTTTCCTAGGGTAATTCTTCGCCGGATCTCCACTAGGATGTCATTTGTGGAGTTCATGTTTACTCCGAGGAGGAATTTATCCTTACCTACCTCGAAATTGTTGCTATCAATAGTGACGTTCTGTCCTTGGCGGTGGACAGATGCTTGTTTGTTTGTTGATAGCATGTAGGGTAGACTGGGTACGGTTGAAACACAGGACGGTTGAAACAACGCAAATATCTCGCGAGCCATACGCGCAGCGGTTATGAGTATTAGGGGTGAAAGAAGCACAAACAAGTCCGTATACGAATGCCAGTCCTGCGTTGTTCGTTCGGCGGTTCAATTGTAAGTGAGAGCTTATGTTGTATTTAGACCATCAAAAGTAAGTATTTTTGTTTGGCTATTTTTCTTTTGACTGGGGTTTCTGTCCATGTAAGATTGTTCTGTGTATTTTTTTTGTATGCAGTAAAGAGTGTAGAGTACAGTAAGGTGACTAGTTTAAACGTGTCAGTGTCGTTTTCGTTACTTGAGAGATTTTATACTTAAAGGGGGGTACTGGGGACGGTTGAAACAATTTTTCGGGGGACGGTTGAAACAATGTTTTTACTTATTTTTTGTGTTTTATGGATGCCCTGAGAACGTGTGAGGAAGACTTTAAGAGGAAATGTGGACTTGTCAACATATAATGATGCTTGCGACGAGGTAAAGGCAGGCTATTCATTGCGCAACGCGGCGGAGAAGCATGGAATAAACCATTGCTCGCTTTTAAGATTCATTCGGAAGCGAGATGCATTTGTTGCATAAGTACGTTATGTGGAGGCTCCCTTTTTTACATAGGGGACCTTTTTGAAATTTTTCACCGGCAACGCTGATGCTGGAAAGTTATATAACTCTATAATTCCATTATGTGTGCTAATGGGTCTTCTAGCGACCCGCGATTTATCGCCAATAGAATTTCTGTTCTAGGTTGGTCCTTTGGATCCATTGAAGGATTTGGTGAGCCTATGCCTTTGAATCCCTCAAGACGTGTAGCAGATAGTGCATTTCTTATGTGCACTATTAGGACGAAAGGATCAAGTCCAAATCAATTTTGTAGTTTTCTGCTGTCTGACTCATAATGTTAAAATTAGTCGAACTGAATAGAAGAGCACTTGCGATTTGGCTGGATGAAAGGTCCTTTCATCAAAACCAAATTTAGTTTTGGAGTTCAGTTCAAACAACCTGAAACAGAATCGAGTTATTGTTAGTGTGTGATAACATTTTAGGAAGCAAGCATATTTCACCCGCAGACCTTTGCCATCTTCACTTCCGAAGATGTCGTCCTACCTCCGCCAGTAATCAGAATCCTAAGCCAATTTAGGTTAGAAAGTTTTTACATATCAATAAATCGCTCATGCAGTTCAGAGTTCATTAAACACAACCGTTGAGTGACACAGAACATGGCATGAGATACCAAGTCAGTACCAATTGTAGCCAACGACGATAAAAGTCAGTTAGTAGCTAATGCTGATGCAATGGGTAACAAGAACCTATTGTCATTAAAAGTGGTATAAAGGAGTGAGTTTCAGGCACTATCACCACATAAAGAGTAGATGATCTGGCAGATCAAATGGAGCAGTATGTGACAATCAATCAGCTCCATCTCTTCCAAAAAAAATTAACGTCTTTACGAACATTGTCCTAGCAATCATGTGCAAGTATGAACCAAAGCCAGCAACCAAAACAACTTAATCCTTAATTATATAATCGAGCACGAGCCGCTGCACTAGTTTGCTGTGATCGGCAGGGACACACATTTTACTAGTGTCCATCACACAATAGCCAGTGACTTTGTTTTCTCCGTGGAGAATAAGATGTTACTAGTCCGAAGAGCACCAGGGAAATCAGGACGTGTTATTAAAAATTACTTCACTTTTTGATTGCCTGAAAAGAAAAGGATTTTTAGTTGTTGTCTGCACCCTGGAAGCCTTTAAAAAGTTGAAGTAAAGAATTAACTTGTCCCAGCCGGACTTTAAAAAGGGTTTTAACATCCAGTGTGAAGCTTCATCTGAGGGAATGGGTGAGTTCTTTTCCAACTTCATGCGGGTGTCAACGAAAACGTATGTGTCGAAGAAATTAAAAGGCACAGAAAAACTACACCGTGGCAGAATTTGAGTGCATCGCTGCTGTCTTGATCTTGTGTGAGAAAAATCCGTGCTTACATCTAGGGTTGCAAGTTCCGTATTGTTTTGTGACCGACTACGACAGTGGTTTATATGTTGCTGAAGGATTTGAATGATTGAATCGCAAGATGGAACCGCATCATTGATTGTCGTGCCGCATACCCTCTCACGAGGTGACATGGAAGAGATTGCCAAACAAGATTGTTCGTCCTCCAGTAGTAAGGCACATCGTCTTAGAGCAGCCAATGTAGCGATTCTACGCCGACTTGCACCTAAGGTCTACATCTTTAAAGCTGTGGACTATTCACAAGCAGGATACAAAAATGATTATGACACCTCGCGAAATCAGTGTGGCTTTTGCACGAACACAGTTTTTTGAGGAATTTCTAAAAGCTCATGAAAGATTGGTGAGTATTTATAGTATGATTTCAAGGCCAACATTTTTAAAAGTACAGCAAGAAGTTTTCCACTGAAATTTTTGCACAAATTAACTTCGTCCTCGGCCGGAACGCCAAGTTACTCCTGAATTCTCGTGCTCTTGATTCTGTCGGCAATTGTATGTACGAACTTGGAAATTTGTCCGTTAAACCAATTGAAATATAATATGCCAAAGATATTAACCGATACTTGCAATTTATCTGCAAAGAGAAATAAACAACACAAAGAATCATTTAAACAAATTTGGTGTCATATTTCACTTACCTGATGTTGTTACCCGGGTTTTCCACGTTATCGAAATCAGTGTATTTTGGTTGTTTTCATAATCTACGATTAGTTTTATTTAGTTATATTTATCTTCTTTAATGCACTATAAAAGCGTGCGCTCAATTTGCAATTGTGTTTGTGACAGAATGTAGGTAAGCAAATTGCAAAAACCTTTGCTAACAGAACAGAACTAATCGTTAGGTAGTTTCGTTTGTTCGAGACTCGAATGGTTTGTTTTGTGAAAGGTCTGCTTCACCAGTCTGGTGTAGAGTTGCCATTCGTTAAATTACAGAACGGTAAATATACCGGAGTAAAGTTGAGAATTCATAACACTTTGTTTTTATTTTTTATATTACACATTTTTAAAATATAATAAACAGTTTTTTTTTTAAATATTCAATTGGGTACGGCGTAAGGTCTAATCTCCCAAATTGAAAAAACTCCCAAAACATTGGTAGGCAATTTATTGTTGTAAAATTCACGTAAATTTGGGTGATGTGACCTTGATTTTGGGCGCAATGACTATTTTTGCTTCAAATAGTGTTGGGTCTTATCGACCAAGGTTCAAAATTCGAAGTAAATAAATTTCATAACGCCCAAAATCTGTTACATCGCTCAAAATAGTGAGAGAGAAAACGTCACAAAGCCCAAATGTATTGACAAATTGCCCAAAAAATTCGCTGAAACTGGATAATAGGAATAGCCTCTTCAGGCTTCGTCGCATTTTTGAGCACGCCAAACTTCTTGAAGCATTCTGACTGCTTACTTACTTTACTTAACGGGCTCCCGACCCGTGGAGAGACTCTGCCTGAGACACTGTAGCCTTCCATCCTCTGCGATCCCGGGCACGCTGCTTCCAGTTATCCAGACCAAGCGCTCTGGCATCCGCGATGGCTTGGTCTTTGAAACGGAAGTTCGGTCTTCCTTGTCCGAAGAACTGGCAGGATAAGGGTTCTCTAAAGCATACATTTTGTCCTTCGAGTTAGGAGTTTTGAACCCAATTGTTTTGCCAAACCGAAGTAGCAGCGGTTTCCTAGGGTAATTCTTCGCCGGATCTCCACTAGGATGTCATTTGTGGAGTTCATGTTTACTCCGAGGAGGAATTTATCCTTACCTACCTCGAAATTGTTGCTATCAATAGTGACGTTCTGTCCTTGGCGGTGGACAGATGCTTGTTTGTTTGTTGATAGCATGTAGGGTAGACTGGGTACGGTTGAAACACAGGACGGTTGAAACAACGCAAATATCTCGCGAGCCATACGCGCAGCGGTTATGAGTATTAGGGGTGAAAGAAGCACAAACAAGTCCGTATACGAATGCCAGTCCTGCGTTGTTCGTTCGGCGGTTCAATTGTAAGTGAGAGCTTATGTTGTATTTAGACCATCAAAAGTAAGTATTTTTGTTTGGCTATTTTTCTTTTGACTGGGGTTTCTGTCCATGTAAGATTGTTCTGTGTATTTTTTTTGTATGCAGTAAAGAGTGTAGAGTACAGTAAGGTGACTAGTTTAAACGTGTCAGTGTCGTTTTCGTTACTTGAGAGATTTTATACTTAAAGGGGGGTACTGGGGACGGTTGAAACAATTTTTCGGGGGACGGTTGAAACAATGTTTTTACTTATTTTTTGTGTTTTATGGATGCCCTGAGAACGTGTGAGGAAGACTTTAAGAGGAAATGTGGACTTGTCAACATATAATGATGCTTGCGACGAGGTAAAGGCAGGCTATTCATTGCGCAACGCGGCGGAGAAGCATGGAATAAACCATTGCTCGCTTTTAAGATTCATTCGGAAGCGAGATGCATTTGTTGCATAAGTACGTTATGTGGAGGCTCCCTTTTTTACATAGGGGACCTTTTTGAAATTTTTCACCGGCAACGCTGATGCTGGAAAGTTATATAACTCTATAATTCCATTATGTGTGCTAATGGGTCTTCTAGCGACCCGCGATTTATCGCCAATAGAATTTCTGTTCTAGGTTGGTCCTTTGGATCCATTGAAGGATTTGGTGAGCCTATGCCTTTGAATCCCTCAAGACGTGTAGCAGATAGTGCATTTCTTATGTGCACTATTAGGACGAAAGGATCAAGTCCAAATCAATTTTGTAGTTTTCTGCTGTCTGACTCATAATGTTAAAATTAGTCGAACTGAATAGAAGAGCACTTGCGATTTGGCTGGATGAAAGGTCCTTTCATCAAAACCAAATTTAGTTTTGGAGTTCAGTTCAAACAACCTGAAACAGAATCGAGTTATTGTTAGTGTGTGATAACATTTTAGGAAGCAAGCATATTTCACCCGCAGACCTTTGCCATCTTCACTTCCGAAGATGTCGTCCTACCTCCGCCAGTAATCAGAATCCTAAGCCAATTTAGGTTAGAAAGTTTTTACATATCAATAAATCGCTCATGCAGTTCAGAGTTCATTAAACACAACCGTTGAGTGACACAGAACATGGCATGAGATACCAAGTCAGTACCAATTGTAGCCAACGACGATAAAAGTCAGTTAGTAGCTAATGCTGATGCAATGGGTAACAAGAACCTATTGTCATTAAAAGTGGTATAAAGGAGTGAGTTTCAGGCACTATCACCACATAAAGAGTAGATGATCTGGCAGATCAAATGGAGCAGTATGTGACAATCAATCAGCTCCATCTCTTCCAAAAAAAATTAACGTCTTTACGAACATTGTCCTAGCAATCATGTGCAAGTATGAACCAAAGCCAGCAACCAAAACAACTTAATCCTTAATTATATAATCGAGCACGAGCCGCTGCACTAGTTTGCTGTGATCGGCAGGGACACACATTTTACTAGTGTCCATCACACAATAGCCAGTGACTTTGTTTTCTCCGTGGAGAATAAGATGTTACTAGTCCGAAGAGCACCAGGGAAATCAGGACGTGTTATTAAAAATTACTTCACTTTTTGATTGCCTGAAAAGAAAAGGATTTTTAGTTGTTGTCTGCACCCTGGAAGCCTTTAAAAAGTTGAAGTAAAGAATTAACTTGTCCCAGCCGGACTTTAAAAAGGGTTTTAACATCCAGTGTGAAGCTTCATCTGAGGGAATGGGTGAGTTCTTTTCCAACTTCATGCGGGTGTCAACGAAAACGTATGTGTCGAAGAAATTAAAAGGCACAGAAAAACTACACCGTGGCAGAATTTGAGTGCATCGCTGCTGTCTTGATCTTGTGTGAGAAAAATCCGTGCTTACATCTAGGGTTGCAAGTTCCGTATTGTTTTGTGACCGACTACGACAGTGGTTTATATGTTGCTGAAGGATTTGAATGATTGAATCGCAAGATGGAACCGCATCATTGATTGTCGTGCCGCATACCCTCTCACGAGGTGACATGGAAGAGATTGCCAAACAAGATTGTTCGTCCTCCAGTAGTAAGGCACATCGTCTTAGAGCAGCCAATGTAGCGATTCTACGCCGACTTGCACCTAAGGTCTACATCTTTAAAGCTGTGGACTATTCACAAGCAGGATACAAAAATGATTATGACACCTCGCGAAATCAGTGTGGCTTTTGCACGAACACAGTTTTTTGAGGAATTTCTAAAAGCTCATGAAAGATTGGTGAGTATTTATAGTATGATTTCAAGGCCAACATTTTTAAAAGTACAGCAAGAAGTTTTCCACTGAAATTTTTGCACAAATTAACTTCGTCCTCGGCCGGAACGCCAAGTTACTCCTGAATTCTCGTGCTCTTGATTCTGTCGGCAATTGTATGTACGAACTTGGAAATTTGTCCGTTAAACCAATTGAAATATAATATGCCAAAGATATTAACCGATACTTGCAATTTATCTGCAAAGAGAAATAAACAACACAAAGAATCATTTAAACAAATTTGGTGTCATATTTCACTTACCTGATGTTGTTACCCGGGTTTTCCACGTTATCGAAATCAGTGTATTTTGGTTGTTTTCATAATCTACGATTAGTTTTATTTAGTTATTTTTATCTTCTTTAATGCACTATAAAAGCGTGCGCTCAATTTGCAATTGTGTTTGTGACAGAATGTAGGTAAGCAAATTGCAAAAACCTTTGCTAACAGAACAGAACTAATCGTTAGGTAGTTTCGTTTGTTCGAGACTCGAATGGTTTGTTTTGTGAAAGGTCTGCTTCACCAGTCTGGTGTAGAGTTGCCATTCGTTAAATTACAGAACGGTAAATATACCGGAGTAAAGTGGAGAATTCATAACATTTTGTTTTTATTTTTTATATTACACATTTTTAAAATATAATAAACAGATTTTTTTTTAAATATTCAATTGGGTACGGCGTAAGGTCTAATCTCCCAAATTGAAAAAACTCCCAAAACATTGGTAGGCAATTTATTGTTGTAAAATTCACGTAAATTTGGGTGATGTGACCTTGATTTTGGGCGCAATAACTATTTTTGCTTCAAATAGTGTTGGGTCTTATCGACCAAGGTTCAAAATTCGAAGTAAATAAATTTCATAACGCCCAAAATCTGTTACATCGCTCAAAATAGTGAGAGAGAAAACGTCACAAAGCCCAAATGTATTGACAAATTGCCCAAAAAATTCGCTGAAACTGGATAATAGGAATAGCCTCTTCAGGCTTCGTCGCATTTTTGAGCACGCCAAACTTCTTGAAGCATTCTGACTGCTTACTTACTTTACTTAACGGGCTCCCGACCCGTGGAGAGTCTCTGCCTGAGACACTGTAGCCTTCCATCCTCTGCGATCCCGGGCACGCTGCTTCCAGTTATCCAGACCAAGCGCTCTGGCATCCGCGATGGCTTGGTCTTTGAAACGGAAGTTCGGTCTTCCTTGTCGTCTCGAACCTGGCGGCTGGGATTCGAAGATCCTCTTAGCTGGAGCATTATATTGTCCATTCGCTCGATGTGGCCGAGCCAATGAAGTCGCCGTATTTTGTCCTTTTGGACTGCATCCACAGCTCATAGAGTTCGCGGTTATATCTTCTCCTCCATTCGCCCTCCTCGAATTTTTCTTTCGTAGGAGCCCAGTATCAGCTCTCCCTTCCTGCTTATCGTCCAGCACTCGGCGCCATAAAGCAGAACTGGCAGGATAAGGGTTCTCTAAAGCATACATTTTGTCCTTCGAGTTAGGAGTTTTGAACCCAATTGTTTTGCCAAACCGAAGTAGCAGCGGTTTCCTAGGGTAATTCTTCGCCGGATCTCCACTAGGATGTCATTTGTGGAGTTCATGTTTACTCCGAGGAGGAATTTATCCTTACCTACCTCGAAATTGTTGCTATCAATAGTGACGTTCTGTCCTTGGCGGTGGACAGATGCTTGTTTGTTTGTTGATAGCATGTAGGTACTTAGTCTTGTCCTCATTTACTACAAGACCAACGAGGTTAGCCTGTTCTTCAATCGCCGTAAAAGCCTCTATCACGGCACGCTGGGAGCGACCGATGATGTCAATGTCGTCTGCATACCCCAGCAGCTGGACGGATCTGTTGAAGATAGTGCCTTCCGTGTTGACACCTGCCCTGCGCACTATCTGCTCTAGCACGAGATTGAAGAAGTCACAGGATAGTGCTTCTCCTTGCCGAAATCCGGTGCATGTTTCGAATAGCTCGGAGGAACTACTTCCAAATTGCACGTTGCAGCGTGTGTTCTCCAGCGTCACGCTACATAGCTGGATCAGTTTTGCCGGGATCCCGAATTCGGCCATCGCCACATAAAGCTCCTGACGATGAATGCTATCATATGCGGCTTTGAAGTCGATGAATAGGTGGTGAGTCTCGACTTGAAATTCATTGGTCTTTTCCAGGATTTGCCTCAGTGTGAAAATTTGGTCTATAGTCGATCTGCCGGGCCGGAAGCCACACTGGTACGTGCCGATTAGTGTGTTGCAGAACGGTTTGAGACGTTCACACAGTACGTTGGATAGGATCTTGTATGCGACATTAAGCAGGGATATGCCTCGATAGTTCTTGCAAGACATAGGATCGCCTTTTTTGTAGATGGGGCATATGGAGCTGATAGTCCAGTCCAGTGATGCCAGATTACAAGATATATCTTTTTTTTCAAGATTTTTGAGCTCTAAAATAGGTGCAAGACTTTTTACCTCAAATTCATCAAATTTCAAGATATGTGATATCAAGAATTTTCGAATTTTTTTACATTAAACAACCTTTTCTATTGGAGAAAACCGTTTTCTATAAACTCCATAATTATGAGTAATGTGAGTCGAACACAATTTCTGTTTTACTAACGTTTCCATCAACTCTAAAGAAACATAAACTTCAACGAATTTGATAAAATTGTAATATGTTTTTGGAAAAAATTGTTAGTAAAAACAGCCAATGGAAACTTCGCATATGAAATTTTGAAAGATTTTATTTTCAATATATTGTCGCTTCCACATTCCTTCGCTCTGCAACTGTTTAAAGAATATTTTTTCTGCTGTAAATTTAAATAAAACAAAAATTCGTAATCGTTTGAGTACTGAAACAGTTGAAAGTTTAATCTTTACAAAGGATTTGTTTCTCTTTAATGGAGTAAGTTGCTATGATTCTAATATAAGCAATGAAGTTCTGAGTCATTTTAATTCAAATATTTTCCAAAACTAAAAAAAAAAATTACATTATAGGGTATACCTACATATATACGATATACCTATATAGCTAGGTACCTACTGAAATTTTGTCGAAAAAAAATGTATAACAATTTATTTTAAGTATGTACTTGAAAATTGTATTTTATATTTCGCTCTTTTTCTATTTTGAAAAAATCTTGAAAAAAAGATTTTTTATTTCGGAAAACAAGATTTTTAGATTTTTCATCTGGCAACACTGGTCCAGTCATCGGGCATACTTTCCTCCACCCATACTTGGTTGATGATTTGGTGCATGCGCCCTACCAAAACATCACCACCGTATTTGAAGAGCTCCGCTGGTAAACCATCAGAGCCGGCGGCCTTGTTGTTCTTTAGCTTTTTTATTGCTAAGCCAACTTCTTCTATACTGGGCGGTGGAACTGGATCTTCATTGACTGGACGTGGGTTCTCTTCTTGCCCTATTACTCTCTCTACATGATGCCCATTTAGCAGCTGCTGGAAGTGCTGCTTAAACACATCTACTATTCCCTGCGCTTCGGTGACTAGGTTTCCATCACTGTTTCGAAGAGCCTGCGTTCCGGTCTTGAAGCCAGCAGCCCTCTTCTTTCTACGCAGGATTTTCTTCTCCTCCCTCCTCCTGGCTCGATACTCTTCCCTCGCTGCCCTTGTTTTGCGCTGCAGCGCCTTCATATGTGCATCTTCTGTCACCTTTTTCCTGCGTACGCATTCATCATCATACCACGGGCTCTTTCTTTGGGGTGGCTGGTACCCTAAGGTGGTTTCGGTTACCTCTTTGATGATGTCGCGATACTGGGACCACTGGGTGTTGGCATTTGTGGTAGGTGAATGCACTGTGGAGAGTTTCTCACTCAGGCGCTCCTTGTAGACTCTGGCTACTCCAGGTGTGCTAAGGTGTCCAACGTCGAATTTCTTCTTCTGGGCGGAACGCAGCTTCTTCTCGTTGGATAGTCGAGCTCTGAACTTAGCCGCAACAAGAGGCTGTTGGATGTTGGATGCGTGCCTCGCTTCGATTAGCACATGGTCGATTTGGTTGGCGGTTCGTCCGTCTGAAGAGCGCCAGGTTGCTGTGTGGATCCTTAGTCTTGGAAACCTAGTGCTACTTATCACCGTATTACGAGCTGCCGCGAAGTCAGTTAGTCGGTAACCGTTGTCTGTGGTCGTTTCGTGGATTCTGTGCTTACCAACTAACCCGCCAAAGATGTTTTCCTTTCCGATTTTAGCATTGAAGTCCCCGAGCACAACTTTGACATCGTACTCCGGACAGGCTCCGTAGGCTCCATCCAGGAGGTCATAAAACTCCTCCTTGATAGGGTCTTCAGCCTCGTCGGTAGGGGAGTGTGCACATATTAGGCTTATGTTTTGGAAAGTAGCTTTGATGCGGATCACAGCTAGGCGATCACTTATCGACTTAAAGTCAATAACTTTTGTCCTATGCCGATTTCCCACGACGAATCCGCATCCTAATACATTCTGACTGCTATAAAGGAAAAAACAGAATAACATATTCAGGGTTATCGCGAATAAATTCCGATGGAAATGTTTCCCTTGTCAGCAATGTAAATCAGATTGCTGAATAGGAAACATTCCCGGGGAAATTTTACTCCCGATATAGGGGTGATTAGAAAAATATTCTTGCCCGCAGCGAGACGCTGCGTTGCGTGGCGCAAACAAATTTCCAAACGAATAAACTTTATGGCTTATACTTAACATTTAAAACATCCTATATCATTTTGATATCGAACTAATGATACAATACTAGTAGTCTAAGAGCTAGTGACCATTTTTGCGAGTCATTTTCTACAGCAAATTTGTGAGATTAAATCGAGAAATATAAGCAAAGGTTTTGCATGTGCCTTGGTTTCGTCCATGTTTTTACCAATCAAAAGGTATATAAAAGGTATATAAATGAAAAAAAATTTAGAGGAAAAATCACCATGAATGTTGTAATTATGTATATAAATTAACCTTTAGTCTTACATGCTTTTATTTAAGCGGAATATCATCTATTGCAGCGATGGCGAACGCATGGCTCGCGACGATATATTATATACACGTCACTAATTGAGAAATCCGATTGTTTCTCTATTTTTTGTTAATCTGAAATTTGTTTCTTTTTGGTATTTAAAATTAATCAAAAACTGTTAATTTCGAAAAGAATTTATTTGTTTATTATTTATTTTTGTTCTTTGTAGTCACTAGGAAACTAGACCTATAGACTGTATGATGGCATGCCAAAGGCACTTCAAATTATTTATTTTTTTTAAAATGGCACGAGGCTCTAAAAAGTTTCGCCATCCCTAATCTATTGCGACAGCAAGAGGTAGTCACCTTAGGTATCTAGGTTAAAGTACGTAAGCCCCTTAGGCAATTTAGCCTTTTTCCTCATTACCTATGCCGTATATAAATTGTGCCAGTTCTTTGCAATGCTATGCCTGTCCAAAAATTCCATTCAAAAATATTTGTTTAAGGGAATTTCACACATTATTTTTGTTTGGGTGTAGTAAGGATCCTTTTATTAGTTCTGAAAAACAGGTAAATGAATTTGAAGTCCTATGGTATCATCCGCAGATTGTCGTTGAACCCAAGTATTTTAATGGCATTTTTATTGAGATTATTTCCCTTTCATTTTCCAAAATTGCTTATAACCATTTGTGGAGTTACTGGAAAGATGTAAGCAGGTTCTGGCTTGTGGCCCAAGATGTACCTACTGAATTACCTGTAGTATTTTGCAATTTATTAAAACCAACATTATCGATATAAATCCACATTGATTGAGCTTTTAATATCTTAATTACATTGTCTTTAATACACAAATCAATTGTAATTTATAATTTATATTAGAAAAAGAATATTTTACATTTTGTAAATAATCTTTAGCGATAAGCCCACAAGGCTTTGTAAATGTTAATGTTAAAACAGTACACATATAGAGGTATTACATACTAAAAAAAAAACTAATGAATATTTTATAAGATAATTCATGTAGATTAGCGCATTTTACATAAATATATTAGGCCCATGTTTTTTTTTTTAATATGTGAAACCTCCTCGTGCTTTGCCACCTGGTCCCTGAGCGTACGACGGTTCGCCTTCGTAGCTTACATCCGCATGAAAGCCCGTCTTCCAATCGGCTGTGTATTTCACGATTTGCCGACGGCCGTCAGGTAAGGCTACGCGATATTCCCCATTGACGACATCGCCATTACTGCTGGCTTTATGCGAGTAGTCATTTGCTGTACCCACATCGTTTACGGCATACTCAAAGTCATATGGCATTCCCGGAACGTGTACATGATCCTAAAAGTTAAAAGGAACATACATTATTTCTCTGTTTATACATTACATTTATATAGTAGTTTTAATCACAAATGTCTTTATGTCAGTTTAGTTCTCTCAGATTTATTTAGCCATTTTAATTACGTTGATGTCATAAATCTAACCTACTACGCCTTCCATTGACATTCGAAATATCTTCTCATATAAAAACGGCTCTAACGATTTAAACCAAAATTGTTGTATAAGCCTAAGTAGGTCAGGTTAACATGACTGCTCACTCACTTTTCAGCTGAAAAATCGACTAACGGTATTTTGGAACATATCTCGAAAACGGTCCAAACGATCGCAACAAAAATGTATTTCTAAGGTAATATTGTAAAGCAAACTCGGTTTTTAGCTATAGGTATATTATCGTACAAAAAATTTTTGAAAAAATTAAAAAAAAAAACTTAGAACTTAAGAACTGCTCATATCTCAAAGACCTCATTTTCGATTTCGACAAAACTTTAAAAACCAAGTTATGCTTACAACAATATCTTGTATACTCGGTTTTCAGCTAAAAAGCTAAGTACAGTAAAAGCCCTTTAATTCGGAATTCTTTAATTCGGAAAACTCGTTTATTCGGAAAAGAAAAAAATTTCCGAATAAAAGAGATTTTTCCTAATAAATGAGAGTCGGTTTTAAATTTTTATTATGCAAAAAATAAATTAAATTTATTATTAAATTATAAATAATAAATGATTGAACACATATAGGTATCAAATAGATCTCTAATATGTAAAAGTCTGAACAAATCATACAATTTTTTTGGGGGGGATTCCCGGCAATTCACATTTAGAAGTTGGGGGGAAAACATAAAAAAAAATTGTATTGGGGGAATCCCGACAATCCACATTTAGATGTTGTTCGGGAAAACACCAGCACAGTTTAAGTTGGCAATAAATGTAAATCATGGTCCTTTAGCACAATAATTTAGCATTTTTTCATCAATGGGAACGCGTTTTAGTGCATACAAAAATTCTCTCATTAATTCGGAAAATTCGTTTATTCGGACTGACCTTCCCCCCAACCATTCCGAATTAACGAGCTTTTACTGTAATAGTATTTTTTAAACTAAACTTTCCACTATTTGGTATTGTTTTGTCTGCCAAATTTTACAAAAACCGCTCTAACGATTTTCATCAAAATACATTTTAAAGATAATATAAGTATTCTTAATAAGATCCCGTACGTTTTTCTTAAAAAGTTCTAAAAGTGACGTGTTATAAATATTTTTCAAAAATGAGTACCCAAATCTCCACTTCCAATGAAAGTAAATAACAGCTACGCAAAACCTCTTTTCAGCTAATATTACGCACTTCGTTTTTTTTCAATCATATTGAATATGCACCCTAAAAATACATCCCACAACATGAAATAAATTTACATATTAAATTCATTAAAATTCAATACGAACACTTTGTAGCTATTTTAAGTTTTACAATCAATTTTGGTGTTTCTTTTTATTAACTTGTCACATTTAACGATAAAAGCTGGACTTTCGCGTCTGTCTCTTAGATCCCTGACGAGGTGGTGAAATGAAATTTCCAATAAACTCGACGATATCCAAAGCTTTTTGCAGATATTGACAACTTGAAGCTTTATCAGAACCTACTGCCACAACTACCATTCTAAATTTTTTCCAAGCATTGACACACAAAAATCCAACAGATGCCTTTTTACGAAGTATTATACGACTGAAGAATGAACAGCTGGGTTTATTCACAAAATTTTGCAATTCTTGCAGGTCTTGTCGCGAACTCGGACAATTTTGCTGTCAGATGGTTGGTCACACAAAGGTCGGCATATTTGGACGAAGGATTGGATGGCCTGCCGACAGAAGGAGCGACTTTACGCAAAACATAAAAGACATAATTGCGAGTTCCCACGGTTGCAGGTAGGACATTTGGTAGAAATTTTGCACTGACGGTTCTAACAAAATACTGTCAAATCTGAAAATCATTTGAGCATAGCTTAAGAGAAATTCACTGCTTAAATCAATATATGTATCTCTGGTAGAAAAAAGCGTTAACAAAACATTTGCTTACTCGATTTTGAAGTTCAATTTATGAGCTGATTATTTTGTAGTGAAATAAAAAAATGTTATAAATTATTGTTAAACCGGAGCTGGAGAGCACATTCGAGTTACTTGGGAACCTTTCTAAAGAAATAAAGAAACGTTTGGTAAAACAAGGCATCCTATGGTGCCTCGGTACAATAAATCTTGGCAACATACCTATATGCCGTGTTCAAGAGTCTTTTTTTTTGTTGTAAATTGTACTAAATTCTGATATATCTCAGTTTGCTTACATTTTATCAATTTTTCTGAAAAAGTTTTTCACTTAGATAATTACGCAATAATAATACTTTTTTTTGTAGTAACCGATGCTTCCCCGAAAATGTTCGTATTTAACTACAGTCAAACTTCTCTATTGCGAATGTGAAGGGGACCCAAAAAAACTTCGTTATAAAGAAAATTCGTAGGTAATAGAGAATAATATAAAAAATGTAGATTTTTTTAATAGTTTTTAAATGAAATAATCAGTAATTTTAGTTTGAGCTTGATTTTCCCACTTTTCTTTCTCAATAAAAACTTGTAGCACATTGAGAGATACAAATGCATTATCAGACACTTTATTTCTCATCTCTAGAAAGGTGCGAAGTACTTCAACCGATAAAGAAGTTTCTTCGAATGTAGGCGACCCATATATTTTTATTCTTTTTTTTTTGTTTGAAACTAGAAATGTATGAGCATGCACTCTAGAGTTGTTAAAAAAAATCGTAATAGAGAAATATTCGTCATAAAGAAATTCGTTATAAGGATATCAAAACATACAATAGCATAAAATGCAAGGTTCTAGGTATGAGTTCGCAATAAAGAAAACTTCGTTACATAGAAGTTCGCAAAAGAGAAGTTCGCAATAGAGAAGTTCGACTGTATTATAATTAACGCTTACTTACATCACCAGGTCGCTGCGATCCTGGGCTTGTAGGACGGGTTCCGGGTGTTTTTGGGGGTGGCGCACCTGGCTGGGGTGTTTTTGGCTGTGAATAGAAGGTTATTATTATTTATTAAAAAGGTGCAAACAATTTTAAACATTTAAGAGTAAAACTAACTTATATCTCCTTTGAACTACTTTTTTTACACTGATCATCATTTATCTAGCTTTCCTAGCTTCTCGCAATTATTTCTTCGTTGGGGCTAATGAAACTGACCCAAAATGGTATGCCGAATCCGAATGGCTGTCGAGCAAAGTTTGATTCTTACTATTAATGTTAAGCACATTTTCATTTTAACGCAGTGTATGTCATATACCTTCAATAATCATGTAAATAGGACACATTTACATTTATTTAAAAAAAAAAGTATTAATACTCCACTCAGCAAATTTGATACAAATTTTGATAGACATCGAAGATTAAACGGACCTGATGGCAATTTTTTCGGAGATCCCATGACTTGATAGGATCACAGACCGCCTCCCGAAAACATGATATTTTAACAGAAGATTCTCCTAAGAGAAACATAGGTTAGCAATAACCCACCTAACTGTCTAAAAAGCATTAAGTGAGGTCGGTAAAGCTGTGCCCGCCATATTGGATTTAATTACTATGTAATTGCTCTATTGTTGATTCTGCCGCTCTTCGGGGAGTATAGCTTTAGTCAAGGTCTTTGTCAGTGCAAAAACATATTTCAAAACAAGACTTTGGATTGGCTCCTTTTTTAACTTCGTTCTCACATTTTAAAAATAAGAGTAGGTATTAACTCTCTAAGTGAAAATGCGTTAGAAATAAATATAATAAGGTAATTCGCGTAAGCTGACTGTCAAGTCGAAAGCCTTTTGACAAGCTCAAATTTCAGAAAGAAAATACATACCTGAAGAATGTGGGAGTAAATAACTAACAAAAAGTGAATTCGATATGCCAACATATCTAATGTTCTCTTTTCCGTTCCAAAATCAAAAAGTGAATAAAACGTAACAATTGCTTCTACCCAAAAAAAATTTCAAAAGCATTTTGCTAAGTTTCGTATAAATAAAAACTGAATTGAGTTAACTCTAACTTTTGATATGTTCGAATGCCACTAGTATTTTACTCAGATCGATCGGTATGATTAAAATTTGTGAGACAAAGCGTTTCCTAGGAAAATTGCAAGTCTGCTACTGGGCTGAATCATATGAGATATCTACTTCTATGTACAATATATACCAACTTATCGCTTCCAAACTTTATTGGTTTTGTTGCACAAACATTATTTTTAATTCGGATATTATAAACAAATCTGCGTTTTATGCAAAAAAAGACGTGCGCAGAAAATATTTAGCAAATACCTACTCTGAGACAGCAAAATACTAGACTTGAAAATATCATAGCAATTGATTTGTCTGACACGTTTTAGTTTTATACCGATCTGAGTAGAATACCAGTGCCGCCGCTTTTCCATTTTTATTCATACAAATGCTTCGATTATGACATTTCTTTTGGTATTTTTAATGTTTATGAGCCTCACTAATAATCATTTTTAACATTCACCTTTTATAAATATTTTGTAAGCAATTTTAAACGGTAAATTGCGCCATTGTGAGTTCGAAAAATTAAGTCTGGACACTAAAAATGATTACTTGTATCGCAGAATGTCTATTGTAGTATTGGGTAATGCCCTAACAGAAGGAAAAGCATTCTCATTGAATTTCGATTCACCGAAAACATAATTATTATAAAAGGAAATATATTTGTATCACTTACCGTGAAGGGTTTATTTGGTTCTGGATATGAGTAGCCCTTAGTTGTAGGTGGGAGATATGTGTTTGAACCGATCTGAGCATATGCATATGAGAACACGCCAAACGAAATAATCTAAAAAGAACAATTTACGTTAAAAATAGGATTTGTATTTAAATATAGAAATTCCAAAATCCCCTTGACTTAAGGCACGTATGATCTTTCGTATAATCATTTTTAACCTTTAGACTACAAAAAATTCTAGGTCACAATGAGTTAATTTCTGGACACTAAATTATTTTTATTAGTATCGCGCTGAAAGGAGTTGACGGTAAGAACTCGTTTCGAGTATATTTTATTAAAACATATCAAACCACAGAGGAGAAATATATGTAACTTTATTCAAAATAAGAAAAACAAAACCAATACAAATTTTTAAAGCGGGGAAATGCAGCCTTAAATACTTTTTTGTAAGGCTGCCAAAAACAAAAACTGTAACTCGCACGTACAAGGTGGGCCAAAAGAAGTCATCCGATGTTGTTTGGCTCTCATTTTCGAGATTTTGTTTTTTGATTATGTTTATTTGAACCTTCAGATTTTAATTGGTCAAGTCCAGTAGATGATATCGGCCAAATGGGAGCCGTCACAATTGATTGCCATACGGGCTCGTTTCTCATGACATCGTCATCCGATGTCATGAGAGCCAAACAACATCGGATGACTTCTTTTGGCCCACCCTGTATATCCGTCTGGACCTTATAAATTAAAACTCTTTTCATCCGAAATGTCAACGTAGTGCCAATCAGAATTCCATATCGTGTGCGTTCGTGCAAAAGCGCATTTCCATTCGAACCATATTTAGTGGGGGTTTTTTTCTTCAATCTTCTTAGTCTCTTGAAATGTGGAGCATAACTTATCACTGTTTGGATAGTCTATTAGCTCCAGAGTTCGGATTTGAGGAATTCATTTACGCAGTCAATTTTTTGAGTGCAGTAAATTTAAATTGTGTGCAGTAGATTTTCTTGTATTATCTCTGTAATTCGCTTTTATGATTTATAAATCATTTATGTCATAACCTTAGGTTAAGCCAATTAAATTGTAGTTGATGAATGTATGACTGGCGGTTATTTTCTTGAATGCTAGCTCTCTGCATTCAACCAATTTTGAATGTAAGTGTTACCACATTTTATACATTTCGTATTGAGTATACATATGTTCTTTAATTTTAAACACAAAAATTAATTATCACAGTAGTAGATTGGCGTAGGAAGGCAGCAGCGCAGTAAATCAATGTTTTTGAAACAAAAAGACAGTAGATCTACTGCAATTAAATACATTTGCCCGGATCTTTGCGGCCGAGGCATGGGAGTTCGATGCTTCTCTCAAAATTTCTCTCTTATCAGCATTCGAAATAACTCTATTATTCTTATTGAAGAAATAAAAGAAATAACCATAACCCAGATAACAAGATCTTTGCGTTGCATTTTCTTTCTGTCACTAAAAGTTTGTGTAAAGAAGAGAAAAATGTCATACAAGAATGTTAACGACAACAATAGCAATTATATTAAGGTAATGGGGATAACCTGATGACGCGCAGTGTATATCTATAGGTGGTCACTGAATAACCCAGGCAATATTCCAACAACTTTAAGATATATACACATAATTTCAAAAAATAACGGTTGTACTGAATTTTCTGGAGTAGATTTTTATTATGTGCTAAAGGCACAGATGAAATATCATTGCCATTATGCAGTAAGACTGCTTTTTTAAAAGTCAATGAATAATATCCATTTATCTGCTGAATAGTCATAGCCTAATTTATTTATAAGCTCCCGCGCATCGTTGAAATATGTAAGACCACTTTTTTCTTCAAAAAAGTCAACAAATTGAGCATCGCTATAGACCAATTTATGTCTCTAACTAAATCATTTAGTTTATCTTGACACGTCTTCCTTTTCATTTACAACAAAATCTTGTGAGGGCAAGGTGGCCTGAGTTGAAGATTCTGATTCGATGTCGCTTTCTTTGTCCATTGCATTTTTTTTCTGCAATGGAGGTTGCGGTGGTGGGAAGTTTTCAGTATGAGGAAGCAGTTTAGTTACTGATTAGTGATTCCATATCAGGCTACATAATTTTATATCTTGTTTGGTATGAATATCCTTTTAGTTTCGTAATAAAGAAATAACTGTCCGTAATATGATATTTTCGTTCCCTCCAAATCGATTTAGAAAATGGCATTGATGGGTACCTTTAGACCATTTTTTAAACAAAAATAACTTGGTGTCCAAGGTTTGTTAATACTCTTTGGAATGCTGGAACTGAAATGCAATGTTCCCAATTTGACCGTAAAGTACCTAAAGTCTCCACGGAAAAAAAAAGAAAGCCGTGAATCTGAGCATTTCCGGTTCATATTGATTCATAATGTAATAGAACACTTCTTCGTCTTCAAAACAAAAATTCAGAATTAAAAATAGGAATACAATTTGTTTTTGGGGAGTACGGGAGTACGGCAGAGGAAAAAGGTACTTTTGGCAGGGCTGCTCCTTACAATAAATCGTTTTTGCCATCAGATAAGAAACATAACCAAAACAAAATGAGTAAAAATAGCAAGCAATGAGGTAGGTAAGAGTACGTACTTCCACACGCTCTCAGATATTGCAGGATTCTGCTTTCTGCGACACCTACTAATTAATCGATTACAGAGATCGTTATTCAATCCCTTTTCGAACTCCCAGTGGTTTAATTCTGTTTATGTCGAAAACAATTTAAGTAATTCCTTCATGTCCAACAAATGTTTAGTGCTGAGGTTATTTAATTGAAGTTACATGTTAAGGATTCCAGAAATGGATTTTTCATTGCTCAATCAATTTAATATTATTGCAATTGTTATAATCTCTATTTAAGTAACTTCTTTAAGGGACACGACTCAGGGTTACATTTCGTGTTCGACATAAACCGGCTGACTACGTCAAACGAGCCTAGATATAAACAGGACTCTAATCGCGTAAGCACAAAACGATCGAACGACATCGTCTCGACGATGCTTCTACTTCATGTTTGCAATCGTTTCATCGCAATTTATTACATGTAACGCTCTCAAAGTGAAGCAGCTTAACGATCACTTTAAACAAGCTGTTGAACACACATTGGGAAGTTGTTCTTTATTTAGAAAACATGTTGAACAACCTTTCGTAATCAGAGGAAATCAAGAGGCAATACTACCTCCGAAAAGCCAAAAATCGATTCACGCAAGAGCCCTAAGTGGAAATGGAAATGTGCACTACGATAGGAAGATAAAATCACTCAAGGTCAATCGACATCCTAGTTTTTCGATTAGATGTCAAATTTGATGGAGCACCCAACTATAAATGCAGTTGGAATGATTGGCTAATGGATTTCCATCATCTCTTTGACTGTGACTTGCCAGAGCAGTGCTCTGATCGTTTTCAGTTATTATACACGAAAACATAAAAGAAATTTAAAAGTTATTACACGATAATATAAAATTTAAAAGTTGATTTAAATTATCTTGTATGTGTGCTTATTAAAAAATACCAAGAAATGTTAGAACCAAGCTGCCTGATTTTGTTCAATTAAAACTGCAATTAGATGTTCTCGATGTTTGGAGAACATCGAGGGGTACTAAAATGTACTAAATGATAAATACTGTTTCGCCTCGACTCGAGTATTTGCAATTTTTGTCCTTTCTCTGTTAATTTAATTTGTTTGTTAATCCTATAACGTATGACGATTTATTTCCTCCTTTTTTCAGAAATAAATTGGCGATTTAGTGACGTTCCCTTTGAGATTTTCAAAACCCATTCGCAGCTCTTACTAAGGAGCACTTTTTTCGACTTTATAGATTTCGAACACTTCTTTATATGGATATAAAAAATTAATTAAAGTTATTTAGAAATTTAGGAAGTCCTTTGCCTGCTTTTATTTTTCGTTTCCATTGTGGGTCCCATTTGCTTTTTTTATAGGCTTTTCGCGGTTCTTCACAGATGAATCTGCTCAGATTCTGACATTTGTCTTAATTTTTTCATAGAAGATCGATAATCGAATTAAGCGTGAACTTGTGGAAACACTTTTCACTTTACAGTACCACAGAACGAGAATTGACCTCGGTATATCAAAGTCAACTACACTCATGATATAATATAGAATCGTTTTGTAGGTATGTTATGTTTCAAAGTTAGCAAAGTATGATGACAGCTACCATCAATCATGTGAAGTTAACTTAGATATTACCAGAAATTTAATTCTTTCGTGAATCTTTAGGTATATGTATCTAAAGACACAGAAAACCCTTTTTAAAGAGAATGTGCAGATTTATTTTTTTATGTGTGTTGTGTTTCCATGTCAATTTTAGGTTGACAATTCATTTGTTAACGTTGTTCCCATGCCAGAAAAAAAAACACCAAAAAATGTACTCACAACCAAAGCTATTAAGTTGAAGGACATCATGCCGATTTTTAAATTTTTTTTTCTTTTGTTATCACGGAAGTTTTTATTTCTGTTGGGTACTCTAATGCACGATTATAGTTTTTTTTATGGTACCTAACAATGTTTTTTTTTTGGTCCAATGTTTTTTTTTAATTAATTGGTTTCACATCAACATTTCCGGATCTAACTGAGTAATCGACAGAAGATATATTTTCCCGACGTTTAACTCAACAATTTTCAGACGGTATGCGCTCCGCAAAATCGATAGTTGTTGTTACAAATCCCGAATCACGATTTGAATTAGAGTTCAATAACGCCATGCCAGTGTTTTTATATCGATCCCCATCATCGCTGGAGATGAGCGCATTGCATAGTTTTTGCGCTCATGAGAGAATAAGACTTTTTTTTATAGGTAGGCAGATATACCTACACGTGAAAATGCAGAACTAAACAATGATCTTAAGCGATCACACAATTGCAATGCAATTGCTTCGAGGTGTAGAAGTCATCTCGCAATAACGGCAACCATATATAGTGACGATTTTGGTCGTAATTATGTTCATGCTAATCATGGGTGCACTTTCATTGCTATTCGATACAACTTTTGTGATGTGAATTAAATATATCATGTATAGTGATGATTAGAATGAATGCTGATTATCGTCTTCGTCGTTGTTGTTGTTGCAATTGGAAGAAGTGTTTGTAAAGATATTTCACATTTAAGTTGAATCTCCGCTATTGTAAGGCCAATTGAGAGTGATTGAAGGTGTGTTAATGTAAGTGGAGTGGAGGCAACAAAAGAATACATAGTTGTAATTAAATGTTTTTGATACCCCTTAAATACTTTTATATCCCTAGTATTAGTAATAGTATAATCGTAGTAGAAATGACTTCATTAGAAATTAATAGAATTTAACAATCATTTTGTTTATATTAACAGAAAGTGTGCACTAAGTTGTTTATCGTTTGCATTAATGACGTCTACCAGATTAACAATTTAACTAATATAAAACACAAATACATAAGCCCAGAGATTATGATTTTAAGTATAGATCCTATTGCCCAAAAATCACATTCCAAAATACGATAAAATTTCCCATCCAAGGCTACCGTTCAATACACTAATACTTCATCAAAGCTTAGCTAAGTTTGTCCGAGGTGTGTCGTGCGGATTTCACTTAAAATGGGGCATCATTCGAAGTGATATATATGTGACATCATAAAATTGGAAGATCGGGTAGATGCGGAATAAAAAAAGATTTACTAATTCTACTCTTAGATGAGATATTATTAAAACACTCAGATATTTGTACTCTTTTGTATTTTTGTTTACGGGAGTACCTTCCACCCCCTCTGCTTAAAATTATCATCTGCGATTTTGATAAATTTACAGTCAAATTCTATTGCTTGCAGAAGCTTTCAAGGCGATTGATAACAAGCTGCATAAATTCTACTGACTCCACCAAAAATACTTTAAACGTCAGCAAATTTTTCCGCTAGTATCCGCACACTACGAAGTTCTAAGTCTGTTGCTACTTGCTCCACTATAAGTATCGTTTATAAATAATATGAAGAGGAACGTGCCTAAGATGCAACCCTGCATGAAATTCCTCCTGCCACATTGTATTCATAAATCGTTTTAAGCACTTTAATTATTTTACTGGACAAAACAATTTGATGCAGCTTATAAAAAATACTTTTGGGCGCTTTAGAATGAAAAGCTGCTCGAAAGTCGACAAGGGAGACGCACCTTTTTGTTTTGCTGTTTAAAAGTATAGCCTTGGATATGGACATTGCAAAGTCATCTTATTTAGACCAGCTATTTGGACAGGTAAAACATATTTTCTGTTTTAAGTTTTATATACTTTTGTATATGGGGTATCGCTTCATGCCCATGTCCCTCCTCAGTGACATCCCCTATTGTAATGGAGTTAAGTGGGTATAAGTCTATAATAGGTACTAGGGATCTCTGTCCGGTAAGTAATATTTTGCTTTTATGATTCAAACTAAATAAAAATGAGGTGGACAACTTCGGAGAGGTCGAAAAAGTAGTAGTAGAGACAGTGCTGCCACAAGGGAAAAAATTTGCGTAGCAAAACTTAATTTGTGTAGCAAAACTCAAAAGTCCAAAATATAATTTTTTTTTCGAAAATAAACAAAAAACACTTAATTCTTTATTCAAAGTAAATATTTTTTTAAGGACTAGTACAAGTATAGTTGGTAAACTATATATTTTACAAAACTATAATCAAATAAAAAAAAAAAAAAAAACATTAAAAACTTCACTTAAAAGGCGCTTTGCATGTAAGCATTGCCTTAAAAAAAATAGTTCATATCACAAAATTATAAATGTAGGATTTTTTTACCAATAGCAGAAATAATATAACATACAAATTCCGGAAAGTCTTAGATTAACAGTTTTTTTCCAGAAAAATTACAAGATTTTTGTTCTCATTTCGTGCTCAAAAAAAAAGTAGCAAAATAGGCGTTTTTAGGGAGAGTACGTAGCAGCGTAGTAAACGGGCAATTGCGTAGCAGTTTTGCTACGATCGTAGCAAAGTGGCAGCGCTGGTAGAGAAATCAATGGACTTTATTAGAAACAAAAAGAATGAGTTAATGATTAGTCAGTAGCTACGGACAGTGCGGTCAGTAAACTCTTCGAAAACCGAGTCAAATAAGTCTTGAATCTTCATCAGAGCATGGCTGAATTGCATCATGTGTGAACTAGCGAAAGAATTACGTTCTGTATCCGATTAACAGGACTACAAATTGGAAGATCCTCTATATAGAACGTGGGCAATTCAGGAAAGTGGACATAATAGGATGGTACCTGTGAACTTTTTCTGAAAGAAGCTGGAAAAGCAGCACATATTCTGTATCAGTGTATGAACATTTGGGAGCATCACTGGGCTGAGGCCCAGTGGATAAAACAGATGTCTTACAAATAGATGCTAAAGTTAATACTATATTATTATCATGACAATTCTGTACAAGTCTGCAGACTGCATAGTGAGTACTCGCTCAAAGCCAACGAAAGCAAACACAAAAAAATTCTCCGCACCAGAAATAAGAAAGCAAAACAAGAAACAACTGAAAGGAAAACTTAAAGCTAAACTGGCTGCTTAGCCCGCCCTAGGGCGATACCATTGTGTTCAAGTTTCCTTTTGTGAAGTGAATAATAATAAAGTTCACATTTTCATCGTGGAACGAAAGAAATAGGGTGAGTTCCAAAGTAAGAAAGCGCCAATCGGTTGCATAGTGAAGACAAATTAACTCAGTTGTTGTCCATTTTGATTTAAATTGTGATTCTTTTGTAAGGTCATCGTTTCACGAAGTGGACCAAATAATGTAGTTTTAAAGTGCCCAAACGATTGCGTAATACAATAAACTTTTGAACTGTCAACGGTTCTACAGTAATAGCAAAGTGAACTTATTTCTTTACACATTTTCAATAGTTTTTCACAAATTCACAAAAGGAACACAAAAAAGTTATTAAAATTCGAAAAGGACAACGTGCGTTGGCCATACGTATAAATAATATTGAGTAGCTACAGTCGACTCTCGTTAATTTAAACCTGCGTTAACTCGAACCTCTCTATAATTCAAAGTTATCAGAAGTTCCCTACAAAATCTCTTTATATTTCGAACTAAATTCGAACTCATTGCTACGAAACAAAACGACACGGGTTAATTCGAACTCATCGGCGTCAAATACTCGACTATTCAAAGTTGCAGAGAGAAAGAGACAGAAAGATTGTAAGTACATTTTGAGCTAAGTTCAAACTTGTATTATAGTACACGAGCCTTTGTTTCTGTTATGATTAGTTTGATATTTTTTACGCGATAATTCATAATATTTTAAGAGTCCCTCGAGTTTCGAATTAACGAGAGTCGGCTGTATATCCTACTTTGACATTTAATGAAAAAATCTTAAAAATTACTGATTGTAGTCTGAGAATACCTTCTTTAATTCTTTTATATCGATTTGCGTTAAATAATACTTGGCGCAGAACATATTTACTTACTTTTATCTATTCAGGACACCTGCTGTTATAACTAAAGATGTCTTTTATCTTTCCAATCATGCTCCAGAAAGCCAGGTCAATCGTTATACCAGCCCTGATGAGACTCTTCACACGCTGCCTGGAATGCGGTCACATTCCCAAGGTATGGCGAGAAGTATGGGTCGTCTTTATTCCGAAGGCAGGCAAGTCCAGCCACACGGCTGCGAAGGACTTTAGGCCTATAAGCCTAACATCCTTTATCCTGAAGACCTTCGAAAATCTTTTAAACGTTTTTATCCGCAGTCGGATTGACAATGTGATATCAACGGCACAACATGCTTACATTAAAGGTAAAGGAGTTGAGACCGCGTTACATGAGGTGACCGGCACCATAGAAAAGTCCTTAAAGGACAAAGAATATACACTAGCCGCGTTCCTAGACATTGAGGGAGCATTTAGCAATGTCAAAACGTGCGCAGTAAAGAGCGCGCTACTCAATTCCAACGTTGACCAACCACTTATCAACGTGATTGAAAGCCTACTTAATGAAAGGAAAATTAATGCAAAACTAGGCGACACTGACCTTAGAGTGACAGCCTCTAGAGGTGCTGGAGGAGGAAATACTAGTGAAACTCGAAAATAAAGGGGTCAAGGTAACCGCTTATGCGGACGATGTAGTAATACTTGCTACAAGCAAATTCCTACCTACCATAAGCGAACTGCTAGAAAACGCATTACGAACACTCAATATGTGGGCAAGACAATGCGGGTCTTGGAGTCAATCCACAGAAGACTGAATTAGTCTTGTTCTGTAACAAAAGAGTGATTCCGAACTTCGATCCTCCAAATATTGAAGGCATACCCCTCAGGGTTGCCGGGAGTGCTAAATATCTGGGTACAATCTTAGATAGGAAGCTTAACTGGAAAATGAACGTCAATGAAAGAGTAAAGAAAGCTGCAAACGCTTGCTACGCATGTAATCGAATCTTCGGCAAAAGGTGGGGACCAAACCCTAAAATAATTTTGTGGATGTATACGGCTATTGTGCGTCCAATACTCACGTATGGAAGCTTAGTTTGTTGGCAAGCCACAAACAAGGCATCAAATCTCAAATTAATGACCAAAATACAAAGACTAGCGTGTATTAGCACAACCAGTGCAATAAAGACAACACCTACGGCGAGAATGGAGGCAATCCTCAACCTGATACCATTAGATCTTTATATGCAAGAATCTGCAGCCAAAAGTGCCCTTAGGATCAGCCAATCCAAAAGCTGGAAACCCTATTAAATGGGACACGCACAGATTCTGAACAAATATATGGGAGATGCTGTCACTTCTGACTACTTGTCTCCCTACCTTGACTTCGATAAACCATTCTCTTCCTATTTTCCCAGCAGAGAAGAATGGAACACAGATGAACCCACAAAAAGGAAATCGATATCCATATATACAGATGGTTCTAAGATGGACTGTGGAACAGGTGCTGGAATTTTCTCTGAAGAATTGAATATGTACATCACTCGATCAGATTACCTGACCATAGTAGTGTGTTTCAAGCGGAGGTTCTGACTATCGGCGAAGCTGCCCATATGGTGTCAATGTTGGAAATACCTAGGGATGATATTACCATTTTACCATATTCATTGACAGCCAGGCGGCTATAAAAGCAGTGTCTGCTATTGAAATTAAATCAAAACTAGTTCGCCGCTGCCGTGAAGAGCTTAAGGTTCTCTGCTCGCAGCACATCACGCGCTTATGCTGGGTTCCTGGACACAGGGATAAACCGGCAACGAGAGAGCTGACGAACTGGCTAGGATAGGAATGGGTCCGCTATGGATCAAGATCGTGCGATCAAATTCATCAGGCCACCACTCTGTAATCTCAGAGAGAGGGTGGAAGATAAGATCCGAATGAAAGCCAACAACAGGTGGAAAGAATTAACTACCTGCGAAATATCAAGGAAGCTATGGCCGGAATAAAATCCAAGTCGGACTAGCAAACTCATGCAGTTTGACAGAACGTCAATGTATAAACTGGTAGGGGAGGGGCCCTAACAGGTCACAACTTCCTAAGAAACCATACAATGAAACTGAAACTCAAGAATGACGACATATGTAGGGGGTGTGAAGACGAAGAGGTACACGAGGATACACCTCACTTCCTCTGTCAATGCCCCAGTCTTTTTCACTTGAGATATAGAACACTTGGTAGATACTACTTCCAAGACGTATATGAACTTTCGAATGTCTCTTTATCTGATCTTTGCAGGTTCATAAACTTATCAGGATGGCTGGACAAAGTCGAGTAACGTGAGGGAGAAAACTTCATCGCCAACGACATCGGCTAACCCCTCAACAAAGGCATCACAATGGGTCCACAAGGACCTAAGTGGGGTGCTGCAGGGTTACTCTGCAGCATCCACCCATCAACCTAACCCTAACCTAACAGTGGTAGGCACCATATGTGTGATTAGATTTTCTGTTGTTACTTGTTTTTTTGTTTTCTACAGTGAATATGAATGTTTTAATATGCCAAATCAATATATGTATTTTAATTTCAGTTCACATTTTGCACGCGTAATTGTATATATTCGGATCAAAAGCAAAAAATTTGTTTCTAATAAGACAACAAACATTTCAATTTGGCATTTTGCTAATGTGTGTTGGTGAGTTCAGGGCAATTCTCTCAAAATATTCCGGACACTTCTGTCGTGTTAAGAATTGACCTGGAAGTGCACTTTTTTCTTCAATGAAACATAGAACACCTACGTAGAAAGAGCACTTCTAGATTTGATCGCATATGTGGCTGACCAATGACTTAAGAAAAGTGACGTTCCCGACCAATCTAGGTTTTTGCGTTCAGGTTACATCTCATCCAGACCAATCTAGTCGACTTAAGAAAACTTGATTCTTGTTTCAAATACGCACTTCATTTCCAAAAGAAATATTTAATTAGTGCGCAGCGTATTAACATTTCTTCAACCTTCTTTTGCTCCTATTTATGGTGAGAAGGAGAGACAGAAACAGGAGCATGCAAGTATATATAGGACAGAACTTATGCGAAGCAAACAAAATCAAAGAAAGGTTAGATGTGTCTATTTACAAAAATGTCAAGTCACAAAATATTGAGTTTGATATTAATCATCCGTGTCAAAATATGAGTGGTATCAAAGCCAAAGTGTTTCTTGTTTTATTAAAGCTAAATAACACGAAATGACAGCAGATTTTTCGGTGGAGCTATATTCTTGAATATTATGGTGATTCTATGCAACAATTATCCGTTGTCACGAGCTGGGTTGAAACGTTCGGGGCTCTGGCGCTACTTAATTGTACATGAGCAGTTTTGGGAGATTTTTAATTTTGTAATTTTCTTTTAGATATTTAGATATTAATATGTTACCATGTAGAGTTTTTGGATACTTTTTGTCAGACTATAAATGCAAATGAAACTATTTCTACGAAACTAGGTACACAAACCCTGTACAAAAGAGCGCTCTTAACACCCACAAATGAAAATTTTCGCTTACCTTAGTAACAGCATATTAGTGAAAATTTGATACAGTGAATTATTAAGTTTTCAAATAGCAATGAGACGTTTTATTTAAAAAAAAAACTTGAGCCAGCCTTCAGCTTTGGGACGTTTTACTCCTTCCCTCATGCAAAGCATTCTAGGTAAAACCGTGCGATGTATTAATTACAAACTTTATGCATATCGCATAATTTAAGCCAGAGTTCATGAAATTAAAAAAACGAACAGCTGTTAACTCTTTGTTGGGATTAATTGAAACCTCAGATCCGTGTCACTTGAAAAATAAATGAGTTAGGGGTATTCACTCTTCGTTTCTTTATCGTTTAGAACGACTGATTGAAATCCATTAACACAAAAGCGTTGACAGGAAACTTCCTATTCTAGGGGTAAATCGGTGGAAACGGCTCTACACATGTTCACGTTTTCCACAGAAGATTCTCTCCTTCACAATGAGGATGCAGTGGTTGCATTTCTAGACTTAGAATTCGCTTTGAACAACGTCGACTCATCTGCGATCGCTAGTGCACTGACAGCTGTGAACGTAGATACCTCACTTGGCGAGATGATCAATTCGATGCTCAATTGTTGCATTATCAATTTTATTTTGGGTGAGATAATTGTCATAAGATCCCCACAAAAGTAGATGGAATTCCACAAGGCGGCGTCCTATCTTCCCTTCTCTGCAATTTGGTGGTGATTGAACTGCTGATCTGTTTGGAAACGGGAAGTTGCAATGTGATTGCCTATTCGGACGTCGCGTCGTTGCCATTGCTGTGTCAGGAAAATACCTAAATACTTTGAAAGAACTCATACAACACGCTCTCAACAAGCTATTAAAATGGGCGAACAGATGTAGTTTGGGCGTAAACTCTTTCTACACTAAACTTGTCCTCTTCTCCTGGAAATAAAAGATTCCACACATTGACCATCCTACTATAAATGCCTATAACTTAACATTTTCAAATGAAGTTAAATACTTGGTTCTTATTTCAGACAGAAAGTTAAACTGGAATTCTAACATTCAAGAAAGAGTTAAAAAGGAAACAAATGGAGTTTACAACCTCTCATCACTCACTGGCTATACGTTTCTGTCATAAGACCAAAACTTAGGTAAGGTGTAGTTATCTTGTGAACTGATTTGCACAAAGCGATAAATCGTGAAAAAATGAGCAAAGTCAAAAGAACAACTTGCTTTTGCTCTTCGTACTACCCCCTCCGCTGCAATTGACATGCTGTTTTATCTGTCACCCATTGGCCTCATAACAACTTCAGCAAAACATCTGGCCATGCCGCTATCCTGAACAATTCACGTGACGATACTCAAAAGAAAATTCAAAGGTGAGGATGCTCTTATTCTGAGGATTCCGATATGATCCCAACCGATTTGCCATTTGAGTTTAAACGAAGTCAATTTCCCATTCGTCCTTCATTTACCATGACGATTAACAAATCCTTGAACGTTTGTTGTTTAAATTAAGAAAATTCATGTTTTTCTTATGGTCAATTGTCAGCGGCACGTTCACGTGTGACGGCAAACCAACCGCTTTATTTGTTCTTGCGCCTGATAGCAAAACGAAAAATGTCGTATATCACAAGGTGCTTCACTGAATAATTATTGAACTTAAAATTTAGAACGTTAATTAAAATCATAAATTAAGTTTAGATTGAATTAAGCCTATTTGTGATTTCATATTCGCTTTTAAGAATTCCTACTTATATCATGCGTACGGTGGCTGCACGCTCCCTTTTTTAGTATCTCAACTCAGTATCCGTGGCAGTAGATAGTAGTTACCTATACATTGAATGCATCTGTTTCGAAATTGAAATATTGTATCTGCGTATGCCCTTTACGCACAAAATATACAACAAAAATGCAATGCAAAGCATCCACTCATATCTTAATACAAAGTAAACACATTCAAATCAATTTACTACAAAAAGAAAAAAAGTCAACAGCCAATTTAAACAAACTCTCATCAATGTCCTTCGCATTATCATTAGAGATGCCCATACCTCATTGTTGCTCCCTTGACTTATTAAAAAACAATAATATCTAAATAAATAACAAGTTTCAATGGAATTGCCTTAAAGCTAAGCTACTGTTGAATTTTTTTTAATTAGCGCCTACCTTTTGCAAGATAACCAGTTTTGATTTCTTTACCAAAATTCTCGTTAAGGACACTAGACGCTCATTTTCCAAGATGTCTCCCGCCGACACAATGGACTGCATCGATTTCTTGGCTGTATAAATGTCTGTGCATATACCTACCTACTAAACCAAAGTGTAGAATTTTTTTATTTGTGAATATGATTTTATAAAGTCTAATAATGGAAATGAGGAACTCGGCAGTTTCTCAAAAATCCACCAATAACGAAATCGTTTTGTATACAAAGGTTCGACGAACCTTTTTAGTACCTACTAAACATAACTAAGAATACTCTGTATCTTTGGACGTGCCTACAATTACACAATGTTACACCATTCCTGTTTGTGAATGAAAGTGCGGTGCACTTGTCGTTTGAACACATAGAACAATAGATTCATTTCCTCGCATTTTACCGTTCCGCATGTAAAAGTTCACACTCTCGAACGAACAAAGCATCAGCAATAATGTGCCAACTCTGTGGTGTGCGAGTTTTTTCTTACCTGGTTTATGCAAAACGTATTTCAAAGCAAATTCATACTTAAAAAAAAAAAAAAATCAAGCCAACTACATATTACCGCAACATTATCGTTATTACCTGGTATCTAATATTTAAATAGGCGGGGAAGATTTGTAAAGAGACGCAATGCTGTGTGCAATTTGTTTCCAATGTGTTGCATGTAAGCCAGGTCACTAGAATGGTAGAATTTCTACCAATGGGCGAACTCGAGTTAAACATTTTTATACCCTCCAGAGGAAGGTATATTCACTTTGCCAATACATTTGTAACGCCAAGAAGGAGTCACCGGAGACCTCATAAAGTATATATATTCTGAATCAGGATCACATTCTGAATCGATTTAGCCATGTCCGTCTGTCTGTCTGTCTGTCTGTCTGTCTGTCTGTCTGTCTGTTGAAAGCACGATAGCGCCCAAAGTAATTGACGTAGGTGAATGAAATTTGGTGAAAGGACTTCTTTTTATGGGCGTCAGGTTGGTATTGAAAATGAGCTATGTCGGTCAAGTAGTTCTGGTACCTCCCATACAAAACCAATATTGGACCCATGTTCCTCTCTGTCTGTTGAAAGCACGATAGCGCCCAAAGTAATTGACGTAGGTGAATGAAATTTGGTGAGAGCACTTATTTTTATCAGCGTCAGGTTGATATAGAAAACGGGGTATGTCGGTCAAGTAGTTCTGGTACCTCCCATACAAAACCAATATTAGACCCATGTGTCTCTCTGGCTGTTGAAAGCACGATGGCGCCCAAAGTAATTGACGTAGCTGAATTAAATTTGGTGAAAGGACTTCTTTTTATCGGCGTCAGGTTGGTATTCAAAATTGGCTATGTCGGTCAAGTAGTTCTGGTACCTCCCATACAAAACCAATATTGGACCCATGTGTCTCTCTGGCTGTTGAAAGCACGATGGCGCCCAAAGTAATTGACGTAGCTGAATGAAATTTGGTGAAAGGACTTCTTTTTATCGGCGTCAGGTTGGTTTTCAAAATGGGCTATGTCGGTCAAGTAGTTCTGGTACCTCCCATACAAAACCAATATTAGACCCATGTATCCCTCTTTCCGTTGAAAACACGATATCGTCCAAAAGAATCAACCTAGGTGAATGAAATTTTGTGAAAGGACTTCTTTTATCGTCGTTAGGTTGGTATTAAAAATGGGCTATGTCGGTCAAGTAGTTCTGGTACCTCCCATACAAAACCAATATTGGACCCATGTGTCTCTCTGCCTGTTGAAAGCACGATAGCGCTCAAAGTAATTGACGTAGGTGAACGAAATTCGGTATAAGGCCTTCTTTTTATCGGCGTCAGATTGGTATTGAAAATGAGCTATGTCGGTCAAGTAGTTCTGGTACCTTCCATGCAAAACCAGTATTGGACCCATGTGTCTCTCTGTCTGTTGAAAGCACGATGGCGCCCAAAGTAATTGACGTAGGTGAACGAAATTTTGTGAAAGTACTTCTTTTTGTCGGCGTCAGGTTGGTATTAAAAATGGGCTATGTCGGTCAAGTAGTTCTGGTATTTTGCATGACTTGTACGCAGTGGAGGGTAGCAAAGCATCGGCCAGGCCGATGATAACACTTTTACTTGTTTTTTTTTCTTTTCTTGAATAAATTTGTTTATTTTTCTTCGTTGTCATGGAATTGGGTATTTTATGCAAAAATAGATAGCTAGGTTGTAGAATTTTTATTTGTAAGGGGCGAATTGTAAAAAGGAATCAATGAATGCAATTTTATGGCTGCATTTTTTTCTGATTGCATTAAAAATTCTGATATTCCCAATAAGTGCAATTACCATTTTTTTTTGGCAACAAATGCATTTTTTTACTGTTCGGATAAGTCCAAGTCGCCTGCAAAGAGAATATAAGTTTGTGTTTTCCTTTAATAATTTTTTATACTTCTCTCAGACCTAATTAAGAGTGAAAAATGCTGCAAAAACGATGAAACGATAGCAAAATAGCTATTGTTCAATCGAATCGTTTCGACGATAGTATTTGACAGTTGAATTAGCAACGTGAAGCAACAAAAAACGATGATCGTCCAATCGTGTCAACGATTATCGTTTTTTGGTTGTTACACGAAGTAGAAGCATCGTCGAGACGATATCGTTCAATCGTTTTGTGCTTACGCGATTAGACCCCTACTTTCGCCAGATAAACCTTGAAAAATTTGTTTAACATAATAGGTACTTTTGCCAGTGAAAAAATTGTAGTTTAATTACAAGTAGGGCTGAGCTTTCCAGCAATGGGTCTCACTTGCACAAGCAATCATATGTAAGTCCCACCAAATGCAATCACTGAGTGAAAACTGTGGACAGTTTATCTGTAGCTTTTAGGAATTATTCGCTTTGAAAAGTGTCTTGCATTTCTCTCAAAACACTTTTGTCGATGAGTGTATTTAGCCTGTATCCAATCAGGGGCTTTCCATTTCCGCATATGTATTTGCAAACAGTGTAACCACGGTATGGAATATAATACTCCACTTGTGGAATATTTTATATTCTGGAATATTTTATTTTTCCCAAATATAATATTCAATATAAAAGTCGAATATTTTGTTCTCCAAAGGGAGTTTTTAGATACCGAAATATTCTCCATAAATTAGAATTCAATTTACTGAAGTTGATTTTATTACTTCTAAATCGCAAAATTCACCAAGTTTTGAGCTCTGGTAACACTAATGCCTATTTGCCAATATGTATGGTCTGTTTCATGTCACCATGGAAACATGCGCGAAAAAGCTGTTACCGAACCGAAGGTCGGGCGCCTACGCAAGTACTTGTATTTAGTAGGTGATTGGTATGCTTTACCAAGATTGCGAAGTGTTTTTTGCTATTTTGCTTTTCCAATTTCCTACATTACGTAACCTCTTGCTGAAAGACTAGTTTAGGCAACGGGGCTTAGAGTATTCTCAGCTTCATCTTCCGAACTACTTGACTAAGAGCCACTGGAAGAATACATACTTAAAGAAGGGTACTTGCCGATTTTGTTGCTCACTTCAAATTAAATTGAGTACTTTACTATTTGAACCACATACTTATAAAACAAGGGTAACGGTCGGTATCAATAAAATCACTTCTAATCAGTGTACAGTGGTGAAAATATAACATTTCCTTTGGTTGAAGACAGCCATCGATTAATAACTACTAGAAGTAAACATCAGTGAACCCTTATCACAGCAAATCAGCATCAGCAATGATGACTAAATGTTTTGATGAGTTTTTATATGATATAGCCCTGATACAGAAACCTTGGATCTTAAGAGAAATGATCAGAGGACTCCAAAGTAGCATGGCTGAATTGCATTATATGCAGATAGCCGAAAAAATTAGGTCCTGTATCCTGGGGAGGCACGAGGCTCAAGTATAAAAAATACCGGATCTACCGGATAGCACAGACCTTGCAGCCTTAGATACGAGTGAATCAGGTGCGGGAAGTTTTGTCATAGCATCTGCATACCAGGCCTATGATTCTCCACAACCTCCTCCGACAAGAGAAGAGTCTTTGGTGAATGCATGCAGGAATAAGAAAGAGGATCTAATAATTGATTGTGATACAAATGCACGCAACACAGTGTTTGGCAGTACCAACTATAATTAAAGAGGAGAAGCGTTATTTCAATCATGCAAGGATGGCTTTCTTAAAAAAAAGGGAATAAAGCTTTCTTCAAAAAGGGAATAGAGTCAACCCTCCTGGATGCGAGGCAAAAGGAAGTGATTGATGTGGCCCTGTGCAGTAGCAAGATAATACAAAGGGAATTAAATTGGAAGGTAATAAGGCTACAGGCTACATTGTCAGATTACAGAGCCATTTCATTCGATGTTCGTTATGGATAAAGAAAAGATCTGAAATAAATCTGTATTCCAAAGAACAGGGATAGGACAAAATACCATGAAGTGTTGGTGGAAAAGCTAAATGTAATGGCATATGGAATACCGAAAAATATACTTGATATGTAGAATCACAGCCGAAGCATCTGCCACCAGCTGCGGAAGAGCGGCTTGCACACCTATACTTTAGTTGAAAAGCAATATCCGACTGATTGGTAGTGTCGGGATAATAGCCACAGGCAAATTCATAGACGTCACCGCAAATATCATGAGGAATGCACTTAAAGTGTTTGAGCATCTGGTGTCTGGAAAAAGTCCTTTCTATTAATGCGGAGAAAACAGATCTAACAATCTACACTTAGGAAGAGGAAAAATCTGGAATCTTAACACTTTCGGATCGGAACTAACAACGACCAAGAAGGTTAAGTATCTGGAAGACAATCCAGATACCGCACTTACTTGGAACTACCATATGTTGAGCGCAAGGCAAAAATGGTACTAAATCCACAGAAAACAGTGAGGAAGCACCTGAAGAAGGTCCTACACTTAGCATGTATAGGAGCTGAAGGTTCAATACGTTCAACACTTACAAGCGCAATGGAAGCTATCCTAGGGATTTTACCGCTAGACTTATTTATTAGAAAACCAGCCCAAATGGCACTTCGTTTGCATCGAAATGCGAATTAAATGGCACCATCTATGGGTATACGGATATCCTGGGAACTTGTCAAAAACGAGATTAGTGGACTGAACATGCCTATGGATGGAATAACAGGGATGCGTATTATGGAAAGAAATCACAAAACTCGTATTGAGAACGGACTACTTCCAGAAAGAAGAAATAGTGAAATAGGGATTTTCATGGATGGATCCATGATGGATGGCGAAGCGATTCCTGTAATCTATTCAGAAGAGCTGGAACTAGCACGTCACGTCATCCTCGGAAAATGCACTTCCGTATATCAGGCTAAGATGATGCTTTGCTGCATGCGTTGGTCTACTTGCTTGAGAGTCAGGTGGAGTGAAGAAATATTCTTATATCACTGAAGAACCAGTCGGTGATCCGACGCATGTATGTATGTATACTCAAGCTCAATAAGAGTTTATAGGGATCCAAAGAAACGAAAAGGCGAATTCCCTTGCAAAACAGGAATTAATTGAAAAGTTGCTGGGACCAGAACCATTCCCTTCAATTGGTATATATAGGAATGGTAGAACAGCTGATTTACAAAAGGATCACCGCAGAACACCTGAGAACCTAAGTGAAGTTAGCGCGCACTTTTTCTAGAATGAAAAACGTGAAATGCAGTTCGATAGACATTCGTTTGTAGTTGTTTGTAGTGAAATTATTTTTTCCCAAAAATGTCTTATTTCGGAGATATAAGGACATTTGTGTTTGCATCTATAACTCCGAATTTCCAATAGACAGCATTTTTTTGAAACTACTGTTGCATTAAGCACATCCCAACTTAAATAACTGCATTTAAAATTTCTGAATTCACTCAAGCGTTACTTAATAAAACGCAATTAAAGTCAAAAAATGCATAATTTCACGTTTTGCATCCATCATATCGATTTCCCAACAACAAAAAACCAACGGTAAACACATTTCCGAAAAGCATTCATCCGTGTCCATCGATACGAGTCATAATTTGTCAATTAGCAACAACAACCAATCAATAAACTCCGATTTTATCTAAGAATTTTTTCTATTCCTTTGAATAACCTTAAAAAACGACCACTTTTAAACAATTTATAGCACCAAAATATATATTTTGCAAACTCTGTCCTCCTGGCCATCTAATCCAATTCAAATGATTTGGTTTTATCACAAATAACAAGATTTTGATGCAACTTATGCAAACAGTAGTTTTTCATATAAACTCATATCAATATTTCGGTTATTAAGCAACTCAAAGTAGTGAAATCTATTTTTTTCTAATGCTTTCTATTAGATGCTTCTAATGGAATAAAAAAATGTGATCTTTTTTTCATAGATAACGGTTTATTCAAAATATAAGAAAATGGGTGAAATCATCCGCGCAACCCGATTTAAGGGGACGGATATTTCAAATGCTGGACAACAACAAACGTCTAAAACTGGTTAGTTGGTAGAAAGCATATATGCTCTATCTAATAAAACCAAAAATAGCTAAATTGTTCCAACCAAAGAGAATATATATGCAATTTAAGCAGTCGATCTAAAACACTCGTTATCTCCGAAACGGTACAAAGCCAAGTGATGAAATTTACTATTTTCAACAGTTTTCCACCTAACCAATCTAATAAAACATGAATTGTATCCATCCGCCTAACGGTTTACGATTTATATCAAATTTAAGCGAAATTGAAACTTAATTTTTTTTGTGAAGGTAGCGCGCACTTTTTCTAGAATGAAAAACGTGAAATGCAGTTCGATAGACATTCGTTTGTAGTTGTTTGTAGTGAAATTTTTTTCGTTTGTAGTTCAACCGTTAGAAAGTTAGAACCATTTGAAAAAAAAATTTGCAATCCCTTAAATCCGTGCTATCTCCGAAACCGTAGCAAGCAGAGTGATAAAATTTTCTGTATTTGAAAGTGTCCACTTCACTAATCTAATAAAATTCAAATTGCGTCAATCGGCGTAACGGTTTATGATTTATTTGAAATTTAAGCAAATTCAGACCCCAATTTAAGGGGCTCATTACTCAAAAACTGTTGAACTTCAAACGATGAAATTCTACATATCTATTCTATACACCCTTCTTTACCTCTGATATAAAATAGAGGACAATCCCCATTAGAGAAAACTTTTTATTCGCAATTTAAGGGAAGCCTTAAATGGACTCAGTCGCTTATGGTCTCATTTCACTCATTTTTAAGCGATTCGATAAAACGTTAACCGTTAGTGGAAAATTTGTTTTGATGACCTTGTTAGAAAGAGAAGGGTAGTTTCATTGGAAAAAAACATATTTTAAGCTTCAAAGCGTTTTAGTAATGGAAATATTGAATCGCTTAAAAATGAGTGAAATGAGACCATAAGCGTTTGAGTCCATTTAAGGCTTCCCTTAAATTGCGAATAAAAAGTTTTCTCTAATGGGGATTGTCCTCTATTTTATATCAGAGGTAAAGAAGGGTGTATAGAATAGATATGTAGAATTTAATCGTTTGAAGTTCAACAGTTTTTGAGTAATGATTCCCTTAAATTGGGGTCTGAATTTGCTTAAATTTCAAATAAATCATAAACCGTTACGCCGATTGACGCAATTTGAATTTTATTAGATTAGTGAAGTGGACACTTTCAAATACAGAAAATTTTATCACTCTGCTTGCTACGGTTTCGGAGATAACACGGATTTAAGGGATTGCAAATTTTTTTTTCAAATGGTTCTAACTTTCTAACGGTTGAACTACAAACGAAAAAAATTTCACTACAAACAACTACAAACGAATGTCTATCGAACTGCATTTCACGTTTTTCATTCTAGAAAAAGTGCGCGCTAACTTCACGTAGGTCACCTGAGAAGGTAGTCAACCGTGGAACAATGTAGACAGGCTAAAATGGCAATAAAGTGGCCGACCTGCTCCACTCAAAGAAGGGTTCTAGGCATGAGTACCGGAACATTGAAGTGGATTTGTCTACAGGACATTGTAATTTCGGGTATCATTTAAGGAAGTTGGGCCTTAGAGAGGATGGTGCTTGTTAACTATGCGTGGAGGAATCGGAGACAGCGGCACATATACTGTACCAATGTCTGGCGTTGGCTGGCAGAAGAATGGGGATCTTGGACATCGTTGGGTCGAGACCCAGAGAATGAAAAAGATCTGAATAGAGCGGCAAAATATTTGATGTAATGAAGTAGTAGCCTACAAATAAACGCTACTTTTAAGATATTTGGTGTAGTGAAATGAGTTTTAGTTCAAACTCGTGTTTTAAAAAAAAAACTTTTAAATGGTAATGGGAGTAATTTGAATGTGGCAGACCCAGCTTTACCCACGTGGAGAAATATGACGAAAACTCAATAGGGTATAACTTTATGAACAAAGTAAAAGCAATGAAAAATGGATTATTATTACTGTGATCCTCTCTGTTGTATTCGAAAATTATTGGCCACAGTTGCCCATGGCTCAATAATTGTTGTTGATTGGTCAAGACAAGTGAAAAACAAAAATATCTTTCCGAAAAGAGTGTACTTACCTAAATTTTCGTTCAACGAAACTAGCAACCCAACGCATTTTACACGTAGTATAAGATCAGGTACTGTTTTAGTACTGCCACAGGAAGTTGAAGATAATTCTTCTTTTACCCAAGCCCCAAATATGTCGAAATGTCGCGGTCTCAATTGTGTTGATCAAATCGTGCGACTGAATTGCGGTAGTGAAACAAATAGATTTTTCATAGATCCGCACACCTTACCAGAAGTACAATTGTATGCTGCTTTGAGTATGTATACTTTTGTATACATACGATCAGAAATAACCGCATTGCTGTTGCAAATTGCAGGTGTAAGCGATCACGTTTTGGTTTCACAGCAAATATCTATAGTATACCCCTTTCGTGTCGTTTTCGCCGACATTGTCTGTACAAATAATTCGCTCTTTGACATTTCATCCTAAGAAGGCGAGCAAGTTTCATCGCAACGGCGGCATCGGTTTTCCGATGATGATGATGACGGTGAACTTCTAAATCGTCGACAATAGGACGGCCTTTTCCAATGGCACGCAGCATTCCTTATACATTTTATGCCATTGACCATTATCTGCGAAAAATCTGTAAGCCATGCTACGAGAATCATGAATAATTGTTGAGTTGGTTTTAAGAGTCGCTTCCAAATATAGAAACAACTTTGCGACGTATATTATGTGGGGCAGTAGGTTGAAATGTCAATGTGCAACAGTACGGCAGGAGAATGTGAATGTGGATCTGATTTCTGATGATTTGTATCGCGCGAGTAGAAGAGAAGGAAGAGCCAATTTATCATATTCGTAAATGGAGTGCAAAAGCAATATGCATTCCACTTGAGATCTATACTTTCAGCCTCTTCTGTCTGTCTAGCCTGGTTTTCCCGTAACCTTTAAATGGCAGATGAAATGATTATAAAATGACAACAGATGCCTGCATAATATCTCATAGTTATAGGTACCTATTGTGGGTTAAGTCGATAATTGCGATGTCGGACTTGTTTTCAAAATGTAATTCATTTATTTATAACATATAAGAGCAAAATGAGGTACCTTTGTATATTGATTAGGTTCTTATACTGTATGCTGTTATTTCTCTGTATTGAACTATTTAGATTAAAGCTGCATAGACGATTTTTTTTGGATAAATCTTGGGGCCGGTTTTGGTTTTCTTATTGTAGAACGAAGACTAATGGCATACCCTGTCATACAGCGGTTTTATAAGATTACACTTTACATGGAAACGGCACAAGCGATTTTTATGCAAATAATGTTTGAGTTGTAAGAGTAGCTCGCTCTAGACATACAGTGCGATGGGATTGGTCGGACAAAAAGCGAATGGAAAACTGTAACATGTATTACGGCAATTGCTATAGGAAGCAGGCACAGCGATTATTCAAATGTGAATTTGTCATTTGCGCCAGACTTGGGCAGAAAGTCTTGAGCCTTTGGCATACTAGTGATCGATTTGTGCATTTAGATAGACCCACGAGCAATGCCGCCAAACAATTCATATTTCATAGGTACGAAATTACTCCTCGAAATGTGATTTGTAGGTGTGTACACTGTACAGTGTTTTCACCACAGATTTACAGTTTGGAGCACTGAGGCAGGGTTTTTAAGTTCGATCTCCTTTAGAAACACGTACATTTTTCCTTCAACTTTTTTTTTTAAATTGAATTAATAATTCTCAAGATATTTCTAGATCTAGAGCCAAAGATTGGGGAAAACTATTCAGTTTCGTTTACTCGGACCTTACTAACCTTTGCTTTACTTTGTTTAATAAACTTCCTCCATGACACCCCCATGAAATATTTTTTTACAAAAACTAGGATAGGTCAGAAAAGGTCGAGAGTCACGTTTGTTTACAGGAATGTTTTTTTTTAAGACTCTCATTGTACGATATTATTTTTTTGTTAGGTCGTATACACGTTACCTGTTAAAAATAATTCTGAAAACTTTTTCTATGTACATTTTTTGTCCGGTTTCCGTTATGGCATCTTCTTTACTTTTTTGTTTTTTTTTTTTGATTAGTTATTTACTGAATTTTTAGAACAAAAACCGTGGTTACTTATTAGTGAATACCTCCTGTACGCTTTCTTATATGTATATAACAGATTCCGTAGTAGTGTATTTCATTACAGAAGGATTTTCAGGAACTGCGTTTCACTTGCTACCTCTCCGCATTAGACACTTTTAGCTAGATAAGTAGATTTCTTCGTGTGCCTCGCAAGTTGCAACATAGAAATGTTTTTTTCTTTGTATTCTCTTCTTGCTCGACTTTTCGTACACCATAGAGATGTTTGTTGGTACCCTGTATTAGGGATTCCATAACTTTATAATCAGAGAACGTTTAGTCCTTTAATACGTACTATTGGTCTCACTTTTTCATATTAAGCTACTGACTGAAGTAATATTAATTACTTCTTCTTTATTTCTATCAACAAATGGGGAATTTACACTTTGGACAAGTACTTCTGTTGGATTAGCTGTGGGCGATCCCTAAATTCTGGCTCATGTTACTTAGGGTTCTTAAATTAAAGCCAATTCTATTTTTTTAGCATGCCATAGACTAGGCTGGCGCTAGCCGCCTTACAGTGATGGAGATTTATTTGAAATATCTTTATTACAATTTTGAGCAGCATTGTCAGATTTCATGCACAGCTGTATTGTCCCAAAAAAATGAGTCTGAGAGAAAATTTTAGTTGCATATGCAATGGGTCTTAGTCATAAAAATGTTTATTTTCGACCTTAAATTTATTTGTGGCTATATTTTCCATACAAATTTCGAAATTGTGAGTTTTCGTAAATGTTAAGTCGAGACTTAAGTTTATTATTAGTACGGCGAAATGACTGCAGTATAAAGAGAAATGTTTAATAAGATATTAAAATTCTGTAAAGGTTTCAGAAAATTTTAAATTTTTCACTTTCTAAAGCGAGAAAAATATAAAAACTCTTTACTAATAATCATTTTTCACACTAAATATTTTCTGGGCACAATATGCAATTTTGTATTGAAAATTATACCACTGTGAGTTGGAAAAATTTAGCCTGAACAGATTCGCCAAAGAAAAGATGAAATAATTTGAGTCCAATATCCACTGAGAAACAATGGGATTTGTGCTCTGTACTAACCTTAGTTTCGCCTATTTTTCATGACTTGTATAGAAATTTGTCAATTTCGGAAGATTTGTTGGATGACCAAATGTAATGACTATGTAACATACCTGAGCAAATACAAATGTAACTCTAGCTTTAAGTTTAGCCGCAAGCTATAAGCAATACACCCGTGTAACAGACTATTTTTGACAATGAAATAAAAAGATGGCTTTCTGTTCTTTTTTTTGCTCTGATAAGCAATTGGTGTGAAACCACGTTTTTTTCTCTGGGACGAGTTCTCGAAGGTTCGGATAGAACAATTTGGCGACGAGGATAAAAAGAAAAAAAAATAGTAAAAAAAAGAAAAAAAAAACAGAATGGCAAATGAAAACGAGCAAAACACAACATCAAACCGAAGCCGTGGCGGTAATATTGCTCAACATTTCGCGTTTGAAGCATTTGACCGGAGGAAAATTAAATGGAGCAGATACGTGGAACGGCTCGAGACAGCGTTTTCCATGTACAGCGTACCAAAAAATATGGAACTCATTTATCTATTGCACCACATGGGAGCTGAAACCTACGACACATTGTGCGACAAAATCACGCCGGAGAAGGCTACATCAAAGTCGTATAAAGAGGTGGTGGAGCTCCTTGAAAAACATTTCAACCCAGTTCCATTGGAGATAGTGGAAAACTATAAATTCCACATGCGGAGACAGCTAGAGGGCGAGACGGTGGAGGACTTCGTTGTGGCACTTAAGAGACTGTCGGCAAATTGCGGATTTGGTGATTATCTAAAAACAGCGCTGAGGAACCAGCTAGTTTTTGGATTGAGTAACAAACATATTCAAAACAGATGTCTCGAAAAGAAGGACCTTACGTTGGAATCAGCTCTGGATTTGGCGCGCGGAATGGAAGCATCCGAAAGGGGTGGAGCGGTGATGGGCGGCAAGCTGAGAGATGTGGTGGTGGTCAACAAAATGGCGGCAACATGCAGTAATCAAAATTTAGCTAAAGGTAAAAAGAAATTTGATAATAATAATAATAAATTTAATAGACCCGGTACCAGTTCGTTAAGTTTAAAGTGCTTTAGATGTGGAAACACAAACCATTTAGCAAACGACTGTTTTCATAAGAAATCCATTTGCTCTTTATGCAAAAAAGTCGGACATATTAGAAGAGTCTGCAAGCAAATTCCACAATCAAATTTCTTGCAAGATAAGGAATCTGATGGGGAAATTTGTGAGGCAGAGGTCGAATGCATTTGCAAAACGAAAATTTCCAAAATAAAAACTTCAAGCAGCAACGCGCTTTCGGAATCTTCAAACAAAATGATAATTGTTCTTAACGTTCTGGATACTGAGGTTAAGTTTGAAGTAGATACTGGTTCTTTAGTCACAATTGTAAGTAGAGATAATTTTATTAAGTATTTTGGAAATGATAACTTAAAATTAGAACAACCGGATATACAACTTAAAACTTAAAAGCTATTGCGGAAATATCATAGAGATTTTAGGCTTTCAAAATGTTAAGGTAAAATATAATAAGAAAACACTATTCTTAAAACTGTATGTGGCAAAAACGCAAAGACATAGTCTTTTAGGTAGGGATTGGATTAAGACCCTCAATATAAATCTAAACGAATTCTTGTGAAATATTGAAACAATTTGTAATAAAAATATCAAAGATATGTTAATGGTAAAATATCCCAAGGTGTTTGACGGGTCGGCAGGTAAAATTTTAAATTTTCAAGCAAAATTAAATATGCGCGGAAGTGCTAAGCCTGTGTTTAGGAAGTTTCGGCCTATACCCTTTGCAATTCGAGAATTAGTGGAAAAAAAAATTGCGGAATTGGTCGAAAACGGAATCTTAGTCAAGGTGAATTACAGCGAATGGGCCACACCGATCGTCCCGGTCATGAAGTCGAAAGACAAGGTCCGTCTGTGCGGGGATTATAAAGTTACTGTCAACCCGGAACTACTAATAGATGAACACCCACTTCCAACTACGGAAGAGCTGTTTGAGTCGATGAGTGGAGGGGAGAAGTTTTCTAAATTGGATTTGTCTGGGGCGTACCTACAAATGGAAATAGAACCGGAATCTCAAACGATCTTAACGTTAAACACCCACCTGGGCTTACTTCGACCAACGAGGCTTATGTACGGGGTGGCGTCGGCTCCAGCGATTTGGCAAAAATACATGGAACAACTATTACACGGGATTCGCGGGGTAAAAGTTTTTATAGACGACATTAAAGTGACAGGGAGGACTGATGAGGAGCATTTAAAAAGCTTACACGAGGTTATGAAACGTTTAGACGAACAAAACATGAAAGTGAATTTGGAGAAATGCGCTTTCTTCGAGGATCAGATAGAATATTGCGGTTTCCTCATCGACAAGCGCGGAATACATAAAGCACAATCAAAGATCGACGCGATTCAGAACATGAGACGCCCCCGTAACAAAGACGAGGTTAGAGCATTCGTAGGGCTTATAAATTATTACGGCCGACTTTTCAAAAACCTAAGTACAGTGTTATACCCTATAAATAACCTCCTGAAAAATGATGTTAAATTCCGCTGGGACGGGAAGTGTGAAGAGTCTTTCAAAATGGTAAAGGAAGGAATGCAGTCATCAGATTTTGTAGTTCATTTCGACCCGTCGTTAGAACTTACATTAGCAACGGATGCCTCGCCATACGGGGTAGGTGCGGTGTTAAGTCATATATATCCGGATGGCAGTGAGAGACCGGTTATGTATGCTTCACAAACGCTGAACAAAATCCAACAAAAGTACTCACAGGTAGATAAAGAGGCATATGCTATAATTTTTGGAGTCAAGAAATTCTATCAGTACCTGTTCGGTCGCAAATTTACTCTGATCACTGATAACAAACCTATCTCGCAGATATTTTCCCCACATAAGGGCCTCCCAGCGTTATCAACATCAAGGATGCAACACTATGCCGTGTACTTGCAATCATTCCAGTATGACATCGTATTTCGTAAAACTGGCGACCATGGGAATGCCGACGCAATGTCCCGTTTACCAGTGACGGATGAATCTAAATATAGGATGGATGAGGCGGAGGTCATGTGCACCGAACAAATAAATACGTTACCGTTGACTGTGGATGAGCTGGGGAAGGCAACGTTAAACGCAAAGGAGACTGCTATCTTACTGCAAGGATTGAGAACAGGGAAGACAGTGGACAGTGTATATCGATTCGGGATTGATCAAGCAGAGTTCGGACTAAAAGAGAACTGCATTTTACGAGGAATGCGAGTTTATATTCCTAAGTCTTTGAGAAATAAAGTTCTTGAAGAACTACATTCTTCACATTTTGGAGCTACACGGATGAAGGCGTTGGCTAGGAGCTACTGCTGGTGGGAAGGGATTGATAAGGACATCGAAATGACATCTTCAAATTGCCGATCTTGCTTAGAGGTCAGATCAAATCCTAGGAAGGACCAAAGACATTGTTGGCAAATACCCAAGGGGCCTTTCGATAGAGTTCACGTTGACTATGCGGGGCCATTCATGGGAAGACTTTTCTTCATTTTGGTCGATGCCTACTCGAAGTGGCCTGAGGTTTTCGTCGTTCGGAATATGACTACGGAAACAACTATCAACAAGTGTAGGGAAGTGTTCAGTCGATTCGGAATTCCTACAACCCTGGTAAGTGACCATGGTGTCCAATTCACTAGCTACGAATTCCAAAATTTCCTAAAACAAAATGGAGTGGTACATAAAATGGGAGCCCCATACCACCCCGCCACAAATGGACAAGCCGAGAGGTACGTCCAAATAATTAAACAAAAACTTAAATCAATGAAATGTTCACCCGACGAAATCGAAAAGGAACTTTGTAAAATCCTCTTGGACTATCGGAAGACGACACATCCGGCAACAGGGAAATCTCCATCGACGATGATCTTCAATAGGCAAATCCGCTCAAGACTCGACCTAATGATTCCTGGAGATAACAAAACAAGTTGTTTGGGGGCTGGAGCCAGGCGCTTTGAAATTGGTGACCGAGTCATTGCCCGGGAGTACTTGAATCAAAAACAAAAGTGGCGGTTTGGTACGATAATATCAAAATGCGGGATGCCACATTACGAAATAAAGCTGGAAGATGGTCGGATCTGGAGGAGGCACATTGACCAAATTCGGAAGGCTGGGGAAAAATACGATGATTCAATTGACGATACACCTTTTAACCGCGTGGAACGAGAACAACTACCACACTTGGACTTCAAAAACACAACCGAAACCAGTATCACGGAACCACCCGAGGAAACTGGAGATACACAACCCGAACATCCTAAAACACAGGCTGGCGCACAAGTCGTAAAAGATCATCAGTGTAACCCTAATTCAAATATCGACGAACCGTGTGAACAACCTGGGACCTTAGATATTTCAAATCAAATTAATAGCGATGTTAGTACTAAAGAACCAATTCAGGAGGTTAGCTTAAGACGTTCAAAACGAACAATAAAACCCCCAATAAAACTTAACCTGTAAATCTATTAAGAGGGGAAGAAATGTAATGACTATGTAACATACCTGAGCAAATACAAATGTAACTCTAGCTTTAAGTTTAGCCGCAAGCTATAAGCAATACACCCGTGTAACAGACTATTTTTGACAATGAAATAAAAAGATGGCTTTCTGTTCTTTTTTTTGCTCTGATAAGCAATTGGTGTGAAACCACGTTTTTTTCTCTGGGACGAGTTCTCGAAGGTTCGGATAGAACACCAAATTTAATAGATTGCACTTTACTTTATTATTTACCAGCTGTACTTCGCCCGTGCAAAATGTGGTTACAGAACAGTTAATGGAAAAAAAATTTAAGAAATTTTCTGTCTTTATTTTTTTTTTAATCACTGGAAGTCTTCACTGCATTGCACCTGGTCGTTGGACTAATCGGCAATAATTCAATATTCTTTGGACACTGAAAATGAAAGAAACACCTTCCATTTGAAATTTCCAGAAACAAAATTGGCTCCTCAAGCACTAAAGGCACCAAGTGACAAAGAACAGAAACAGGAACAGAAACTGAAACAGAACAGAAAGCTTTTTCGTTCTGTAGTAAATTCTGGTTCTGTTTACGTTGCTAGCTCAGCTACACAAAACTGAAACAGAAACAGATCCATAAAAACATGACCGCCTATTCTGTCAAATTGTGTTTCGTTTGATTACATTTTAGCTTTGACTTCAACGAAAAAATGGAACAGATTTTGAAAATGTTTAGTGAATACGATTTACATGAAGCTTATTGTCGAATTGCGGTCTATAAAGAAGCAGAGCGGCAGTTTGCAGACGATTTCGATTTGTTTGTTTGTTAGATGACAAATGCAAAAAAATCCAAACAAAAAAACACCCCCCCTATGATAAATTAGCATTTCTGTTGCAGAAACAATCAATATAGACTTGTTTACGTTCTGTCGTCAAACAGCCATTTTTCTGTCGCTAAATTCTGTTGCTGAAAATTTTTTTTTCTGTTTCTGTTGCAAATGTATGGGATCCTGTTTTTGTTCCTGTTTCTGTTCTTTGTCACTTGGTGCCTTAAGAGAACATCAATTCAAACGTAATGCGACTTATTTGGATATTAATGTTTATGAAAAAACGGTATATGCCTATGGCGTCACCTGTTAAGAATTTTCCGAATTTTCATTTTTTCTAAACCATCCCTGATTCAAGACAAACGAAATAAAAAAAAAACCCACAGCAATTGATTTTTATATTAATGTCGAAAAAACCCAAAATGTACTGAAATTCATGTGTTTTTTCGCTCACGCACAACACACGCATACGTTTTCCGATTTTAATCAAACTTCACAAAAATGATATATAGACCAATACCAAAGATGTGTGTTGGTTAAAATCGGTAGATGCGTTAAGGCGTGAATCGGCGACAAACGAACACAATTTTAAGGCTCAATTTTTATATATATAGACTAGCTGGTACCCGCAACTTCGTCTGCGTAGAATTGGTACCTTGAGTAACTCAATTAAAATATTCATATCAACAACACCGCCACTTATCGGGTCCAAAACTATCCTATCATTCAATCCAACCAATCAGCCCTACAAATACAAATTAAATTGGTAAAATTCGCAGCAAATGTATTTATTTCTTACCAAAACTATAGATACCCATGATGAATTTTACTATCCCTAATTTGAGAAATTTCATCCCCTTCACGTTTTGAAGGTAGCCTATGTCATTCCCAGAGGTCCCATCTATCCCTATAGCTACCAAAATTTATAAAAATTGGTTTGCGGCCGTGAAAAGGAAACATTCTGACTTTCGCATTTATAATATTAATGTGGTATTCGATTGGGCTTCTTGAGATTCTCTCTCAGATTTCAGATTTCCCGTGTGTCTAATCGTCACTTGCTCTTTGTGTTGATATTTGTGCGATTGGAATATGTGTAGCCTTCGACACTTTTCTAAGCACTTTCCATTCACTGGTTAAATTTTATATGAAAACATTCAATATGCTCGCCCAGATTGATTTCTAAACATTTGTACATAAATAATTAACAAAAATAGATCCACCCGATGCAATGCGTTTCTTTGCAGTTGAAAAATTTCACGAAAGCGTGCACAAACTCAAACGTAAATGTGTTGGTAAATCTGAAGCAAATCTGAGAAAAAATCCAGATTCGCAAAAGCGCTCTGAAATCTGAAAAAGATTGCTTTTTTTTTGTACCAAACGAACATAAAAATTGCTCTAAGAGCAAAAAAGTGCTCTGAGAGCGCCCAATCGAATACCACATAAGATTATATGAAGCCTACCTTGAATTTTTGGTCCAAATGACAACTGACAACAAAACTGTGCTTTGAAATAACAAAGTGATGCCAAATTTGTACAGATATTTTGTGATCACCTTTCGTATTTGACTATTAAAAAAATTACCATTACCTATCACCTTACCTTACACAAATTTTGTTCATAAAGCAAGCTCAAGCGCACAATTGTCACACAAATTTGGTGCAAAAATATTTGTCGCCAAAAATTGTCACAACGTAACGTAAACATAAACGTCATCTATCATGAAAATGGCGTCGTAAAATCGCCATATTCGATCAAACAAAACACGAATTCGCAAAGTGCAATATGGACGTTGAAACAGCAACGAACGAAGAAACTGCGCAACTGAATCAAATGGCACAGTCAACGTGGACAGCAGAGACCAGAGACCATAGACAAACCATACTGAGACCCCCAACTCACAATCCTCTTGCCGCTGGCCCCCTCAGTTTTTTTTTCAAATTCGCCATTTTGTATTCCTATTGGTGTTATATCAATTCGGAATCCGAATGAATCCGAATGACATGCAAAAACATACAAAAAATACAAAAATAAATGCTGCCAACCTCGGCAGCCGTGGGGAAATGTGAAAGAGTTCGGGAATACCACATTTTACCATAACTGAATGCCATTGGTTAGTAATTATAAATTTTTTGAAGGTAAATAATTTGATTTGTGTGGTTAATAAAACTATCTAAAGGAGATGTTTTATATACTAGAAATATATTGGGACAAATATGGTTGTGTATTTCCCGCTTTTGGATATAATTAACTTCGGTTTCGTGTGTAATTTTTTCTTAAATAATAAAGAAAATTTGGTCAAAATGTTTTTATTTTCCCTCAACCAACATACATTCTTAATTTTTCGTAAATATTTTAAGCAAATGTACACTTTTTCCCAAAAAAAAATATTATTCACACGTAACGAACAATTTCAAATTTAACGGATAAAATTCTATGAACGCTGCAAGCCACTTTGCCCAAAGCGGAAGTGGCTCATATTTTTTGGGAGTGTATTGGTGACTCAGAACTTTTGAAGTTACGTGACATTTGTCAATACGAATTTCTATGTATCAATACTAGCGCAGTAAATCGTGACCACTCCGAAAAATATAGCTTGTAGGCTAAGTAACGTTAAATCGGCCGAAGTTGGTGGTCTCAGTCATAGACAAACCATACTGAGACCCCCAACTCACAATCCTCTTGCCGCTGGCCCCCTCAGTTTTTTTTCAAATTCGCCATTTTGTATTCCTATTGGTGTTATATCAATTCGGAATCCGAATGAATCCGAATGACATGCAAAAACATACAAAAAATACAAAAATAAATGCTGCCAACCTCGGCAGCCGTGGGGAAATGTGAAAGAGTTCGGGAATACCACATTTTACCATAACTGAATGCCATTGGTTAGTAATTATAAATTTTTTGAAGGTAAATAATTTGATTTGTGTGGTTAATAAAACTATCTAAAGGAGATGTTTTATATACTAGAAATATATTGGGACAAATATGGTTGTGTATTTCCCGCTTTTGGATATAATTAACTTCGGTTTCGTGTGTAATTTTTTCTTAAATAATAAAGAAAATTTGGTCAAAATGTTTTTATTTTCCCTCAACCAACATACATTCTTAATTTTTCGTAAATATTTTAAGCAAATGTACACTTTTTCCCAAAAAAAAATATTATTCACACGTAACGAACAATTTCAAATTTAACGGATAAAATTCTATGAACGCTGCAAGCCACTTTGCCCAAAGCGGAAGTGGCTCATATTTTTTGGGAGTGTATTGGTGACTCAGAACTTTTGAAGTTACGTGACATTTGTCAATACGAATTTCTATGTATCAATACTAGCGCAGTAAATCGTGACCACTCCGAAAAATATAGCTTGTAGGCTAAGTAACGTTAAATCGGCCGAAGTTGGTGGTCTCAGTCATAGACAAACCATACTGAGACCCCCAACTCACAATCCTCTTGCCGCTGGCCCCCTCAGTTTTTTTTCAAATTCGCCATTTTGTATTCCTATCGGTGTTATATCAATTCGGAATCCGAATGAATCCGAATGACATGCAAAAACATACAAAAAATACAAAAATAAATGCTGCCAACCAGAGACAATACTGAGACCACCAACTTCGGCCGATTTCCCGTTACTTAGCCTACAAGCTATATTTTTCGGAGTGGTCACGATTTACTGCGCTAGTATTGATACATAGAAATTCGTATTGACAAATGTCACGTAACTTCAAAAGTTCTGAGTCACCAATACACTCCCAAAAAATATGAGCCACTTCCGCTTTGGGCAAAGTGGCTTGCAGCGTTCATAGAATTTTATCAGTTAAATTTGAAATTGTTCGTTACGTGTGAATAATATTTTTTTTTGGGAAAAAGTGTACATTTGCTTAAAATATTTACGAAAAATTAAAAATGTATGTTGGTTGAGGGAAAATAAAAACATTTTGACCAAATTTTCTTTATTATTTAAGAAAAAATTACACACGAAACCGAAGTTAATTTTATCCAAAAGCGGGAAATACACAACCATATTTGTCCCAATATATTTCTAGTATATAAAACATCTCCTTTAGATAGTTTTATTAACCACACAAATCAAATTATTTACCTTCAAAAAATTTATAATTACTAACCAATGGCATTCAGTTATGGTAAAATGTGGTATTCCCGAACTCTTTCACATTTCACCACGGCTGCCGAGGTTGGCAGCATTTATTTTTGTATTTTTTGTATGTTTTTGCATGTCATTCGGATTCATTCGGATTCCGAATTGATATAACACCGATAGGAATACAAAATGGCGAATTTGAAAAAAAACTGAGGGGGCCAGCGGCAAGAGGATTGTGAGTTGGGGGTCTCAGTATGGTTTGTCTATGCTGCCAACCTCGGCAGCCGTGGGGAAATGTAAAAGAGTTCGGGAATACCACATTTTACCATAACTGAATGCCATTGGTTAGTAATTATAAATTTTTTGAAGGTAAATAATTTGATTTGTGTGGTTAATAAAACTAACTAAAGGAGATGTTTTATATACTAGAAATATATTGGGACAAATATGGTTGTGTATTTCCCGCTTTTGGATAAAATTAACTTCGGTTTCGTGTGTAATTTTTTCTTAAATAATAAAGAAAATTTGGTCAAAATGTTTTTATTTTCCCTCAACCAACATACATTCTTAATTTTTCGTAAATATTTTAAGCAAATGTACACTTTTTCCCAAAAAAAAAATATTATTCACACGTAACGAACAATTTCAAATTTAACTGATAAAATTCTATGAACGCTGCAAGCCACTTTGCCCAAAGCGGAAGTGGCTCATATTTTTTGGGAGTGTATTGGTGACTCAGAACTTTTGAAGTTACGTGACATTTGTCAATACGAATTTCTATGTATCAATACTAGCGCAGTAAATCGTGACCACTCCGAAAAATATAGCTTGTAGGCTAAGTAACGGGAAATCGGCCGAAGTTGGTGGTCTCAGTATTGTCTCTGGTCTCAGTATTGTCTCTGCCAGAGACTTCCGCTTTGGGCAAAGTGACTTGCAGCGTTCATAGAATTTTATCCGTTAAATTTGAAATTGTTCGTTACGTGTGAATAATAATTTTTTTTGGGAAAAAGTGTACATTTGCTTAAAATATTTACAAAAAATTAAGAATGTATGGTGGTTGAGGGAAAATAAAAACATTTTGAGCAAATTTTCTTTATTATTTAAGAAAAAATTACACACGAAACCGAAGTTAATTATATCCAAAAGCGGGAAATACACAACCATATTTGTCCCAATATATTTCTAGTATATAAAACATCTCCTTTAGATAGTTTTATTAACCACACAAATCAAATTATTTACCTTCCAAAAATTTATAATTACTAACCAATGGCATTCAGTTATGGTAAAATGTGGTATTCCCGAACTCTTTCACATTTCCCCACGGCTGCCGAGGTTGGCAGCATTTATTTTTGTATTTTTTGTATGTTTTTGCATGTCATTCGGATTCATTCGGATTCCGAATTTATATAACACCGATAGGAATACAAAATGGCGAATTTGAAAAAAAAAATGAGGGGGCCAGCGGCAAGAGGATTGTGAGTTGGGGGTCTCAGTATGGTTTGTCTATGGTGGACAGCGCCACCACACATGAAACATTTTGAAATTTTGATTTTTTTACCGTTTTTTTTTTGTTATTTATTTATTTTTAAACTCGTACTGAGAAAATACCTTTCCAACAAAGTATAAATCATCAAAATCGGTTCGGCCAATATCGAGTTATGGGATTACATCGTTTCGGACACTTTCTTTTATATATATATATAAGACTAGCTGATCCGGCGAACTTCGTAGCGCCTAAAATTGTTAACATCCCTTCTAATAGTTGAACCTCTCTATTGAACGACTGAAACTACCTTGGAATTGAATTGAGTTGAATGCATAGAAACTTCATAGATTTTCGGGCTTCTTGATCGTTTTCATCGTTGATCAACCAAATCAACCAGAGCAGAATGTGGGCAATAGGCAATCCTCGCTTCTGCCTTTCAACTGAGTACGCGATTGTGCTTAACGATAAAGTCCATAATCGTTTTGAGGTTTTTTTTTTTAAATCGTGCGGTGATGTCATGGCGGTCGCTCGTAGTTTGCCCGGGAAGTAAGAATCACCGTTCGGATAATTATGTTCCCACTTCATATTCGATAAAGGTGCTACATTAATTAAATATCAGAAGTTGCGACTTGTGAACACGGTGGTTCAGTGGTTAGTATCTGGACTACTTGGGCGAGTGGTTAACTTGTAAAAACGGTAGTATACAATATAATTCCCCTTCTTTCTACCAAGCGATATGCGCCGTACGGCCTTCGCACACATAGGCCACATCACATATACTTTCCTTTAAGCTGCAACCAACCATACACATTGACCAAATTTAATTTAAATCGGTTGAGAGGTTTCGGAGGTCGACACAGGTATATGTTCACTAAATTGCCTATAACTCGAATCGAAGTTTTTCATTTAGAAAAAAAATGAGAGCCAAACAACATCGGATGACTTCTTTTGGTCCACCCTGTATTTATTTGGTCTGTTGTCCTTTTTTCATAAATTAGTTTAAGTATTCGTTTTGGTTGTGTTGATTGTTCTAGCAAAAAATTGTGTTACTGCGATAATTGAGGCTTATGCTGAATAAGATGAGGATTTGAAGGGTCATTTGTTCATAGTGAGGCACAAAATATATTGCCGTTTGAAACATCTAAAAAATTGATCCACGTCTTCTTTTCCTTGCTATCGAAATGAAAATGATAAAACATAATTTCATTCTCTTTTTCTTATTTTTGTATATATTTTCATGACGAATCAGACCGAGTAATCTACATAGAAAACGCACGTATATATAACATTCGAGCAATCTACATGCCAACCCAGTGGGTTCCTATATCGGATACACGACTTTGAACTAAAGATAACAGAGGAAAAATGTTAAAAAAAAACAAAGCCCACACAGAAATCGCAATATTAAAAACATTTTATTTGAACAAAACTGTAACTAAATAATACATTAATTCAAAATTTGTTTAACAAATAAGCAAAAAATAAAAATTAATTTAACTGAAAAATATAATAAATAATAATAATTAAAGTATATAACAAATGTTGTAAAAAGATTATTGTTTATTAATTGGACAGTCTATATTATAGAAAGATAGCAGGCATTACTGGTATTCTTACTCATATATACATATGAATATCTTTCCTTGAGTTAAAACCATCTAAAATAACGAGAACAAAAAATATATGTATATCAACAATTCCATTTATTGGCTTACAAAAATATATTAATTTATTAGACTTTTACAGAGTAGAGTTTGCTGTGCTTAAATTAAACATTTATAAGGTACGGTCCAAAAAAAGGGTGGTTAAATTACATTACAAATGTAAGCCATAGCTTTGCCGCAATTATTAGTCTTATTTAAACAGCCTAAACGTATAACGTTCGTTTGGTTCACTGACAAAACCTTAATATCAGTTAACGCCTGTCTTAAAACTGACATCCGCATGAAATCCGGTATCATCAGCATGATAAATTACATTTTGTACACGTCCGTCTGGTAGTAATATATGATATTGACCCCGGGTAACACCATCGAGATCTCGATTTTGTGTGTGACCGAAATCGTTTGCGCTCTCAAAGTCACGTACTCTATATCCATATGCATATTTAGAGCCATTCCGCAGCTGAAAATATTAAGTTATACACAGGTCAGTTAACTATACCTGCCCCTACAAGATTAGACGCCATAGCAGTTTTATTTTCCCGGTTTGTGTTTAGAACTGCGTACCTCGTCTTTTCTATAAAACTAAGAGAAAAAATGCGTATGTTTCCCCTTTACTGACCGTCATTTTCAGCCATTTTAGTTTGAAATCAAAAGTTTGCATATTTAAATTTAAAGTGTGCTATGTAAAAAACAAATATTTGCGAAAGTGAAAAGTAAAAGATTTAGGGCCGTTTGCTGATACGACTCCTAGCGAACTAAGTTCCACATAAACTCTTATGTGACAGTTTATGACCTGAAAAAAGTAGCCCATAAGTATTTAAGTAGAACTTAAATCGTTAAGAGTCGTATGAGCAAACGGCCCTTAATTTTTAAGCTTTTACATTTAAAAGTATCTTAATTTTAAGTGAACACTTTGATTTATGATCAATCTCTAATTTTATTTGTGTTGACGTAAAAAAATTAAATTGTGACTTTCATACATGTTAACTTTTAATTTGAGAGTGTTTTGTTCAGGAGTTTAAAGTGTTTTTCCCTCAGTGTATTAACCTGGAAGTGTTCCTATAAAGTGGTTAAAATTATACAAAGCGTTGTGGCCCTTCCCTTTCCAAAAAGACTTTCAAAAGACTAATTGTAAAATTTAGAACTTTGATAAACGAAGTATGTACTTTAAACAAAATTAAGCGGAATAAAAATACGGGGAAAAAAAATTATTTAAAATTTCAGAAATTATGTTATTAACAGCTTTAGCCTTAAAATTTGGTAAATGGGCATAGGTATATTACCTGCTGGAATCTTTCCACACAATGTAGCGGCAGAACGGTAAAGGGTCGTTGAACCTCCCATACAAAAAAATACATATACATTGCAAACGTTTAACGTAGTTAAAACTAATATTGTTAATTCGGGATTTAATACAAAAGATAAGACATGGGAAAAGCCGGGCAAGTAGAGCTCGTTTACTAATAAAAAATAGTAACCCCCGTATCAATAAACAAATGTGCACAAATTAATTAGCTAGTAGACATCAGATAGCATACAAAAATTTGACGTATCTTCTGATTAACGAGTTGATAACTTTTACGCAGCGTTTATTAATAAGGGGGTAAGAGTTTCAACTCAACTCTTAAATTTATATTGACAGTGCCCCTTAAAACAAACTCAGATATTTTTTAAAAGGGAGACAGAAGGCGGAAGTGTAGGTTTTTTCATTAAACGCGATAAGTTAATTAAAAAAGGTTATACTTTCGCACCTGTCTCAAGGGAATAGCATGAGCTATTACTGCATTAGGTTCTCTTGTTTTGCATTTAGATTTTTGTTTTTGTCAGACTCAATTTGTTTTTACCTACTTTTTGAAACTTTTGTTGAATGTTGGAGTTAATTAATAATCACAAAAATAAATATAAGAAATATTTAAAGTTTCTTGGTTTCTTTAACTTCGCTTAAGAATGCAGAAGTGAAAACGGGTTTGGATCTCAAAATTGTGGAGAGGTAAATGCAGTGATAAATTAAATGAAAAGGCTATCTTTCAGAAGAAACTCAGACGAATTACCACTTGCTTGGTATTTCTGCGTTCATTTTAAAACGCCCCGCGAGCATAGTTCGATAAGTGATTAATGAATGAGTTTAACATTTCACAATTTTTTGGAACGGGTGGCAATTGGGAAGTATTTAGTATTTTTTGTCTCTTATAGGAATATAAGATAGACCCAATTGTTGGACGACTTTCAATGGAATACATTTAGCATCTTTTGGCCCAACTGGTCCGTAAGGGGCTTGTTTGTGATTTTTTTTCATTTGAGACGTATGTAAGGGATATTCAATATTACGGCTAATTTCAGAAGCTTGCGTTTAATGCCGCATTTACACGGTCACACATTCCTAAGAAGATTAAAGGGATGCTAAATACTAAATAGCCATGTGACTGAAAGGGACGGCATTACCTAACACGCAAAAAAACGTGACACGTTTTTTGGTCGGCCATCTTACTTACGTGGCAGAAATTATAGGAAAGCTATGCATGCCTTCCGGAAGTGATGAACGGACAATTATTGTTAATTTCGTATAACTGATTGATGCATTTTTTATTTAATATACTGAAACTTAAAACCGCTCTCATTTCACATGTTTTAAATCAGAAATAAAAATCTTTTCAAGTAATTACAGAAATTATGTTCCCCGGAACTTGTATTTATTTCCGTTTTACTTATCTATAATTATGGGCAGCACATCCATGACACTTTACGCGTCTGATTTGTGATCTCATTCTATCTTACTCCTTTACTAGCATTGATTGCGGCAAAACGGATCTCTCTCTCCCGTCTCGTGCAAAAATGCGCGTGCGTGATGCAATGATGGAAACAGGAAACAAATTTCTCCTGAATTTTCAATTCAAATAAATTCGGCCGCCACTATTAAAAAAATAGATGGCGCAACAGGTCCGTAGGGACCCTAGGCTTAGCTTCTCACAACCATTTGTTTTGTACGCGTTTTTCATTTGTGAGACGAATGGAAGAGATCGCGCCAAGTTCAAACGGCTCTTTTATGACAGTCATACTCTCGGATGTTTGTCAGACGTTCGCGAGATGTGGCGCAGTGGAAAAAAACCATAAGTTGGATTTTTATTTTTTTTTTGCGGGATTCGAACCTGGGACCCCTCGCTAAGTAGTCCAACACACTAACCACAAGGCCGCTGGGCCTAGCCGACACTATTACAGCATAATAATGAAACGCTCATATACCTATATATTTCTTTTTAATTTTTTAAACGTATGCACAGACAATAAAATTGGCGAAGAGAGAATTTTATTGAAAAATCTGCGGGTGAAATCGGGAAACGTGCGAAAGCTGACAGTCTATTTATATTTTAGTTTTTAAGTCGGAGCTAATTTCAAAAAATCAGCACACTAAATCCAATTTTAAAATTTACTTACAACAACATCTTTTTGGACCTCAGGCTCAGACTCAAAGTCCGAAATTGCGCGTGGGTTCACCACTCGATCATTTTCCTTGCAATTGGGCGGCAAACCCAACATCTTCACAACGCTAAATGATGTTGGCTGTGGTGCTGCTGGTGGTTTTGAAATGAAAGCACTTGCCTCTGAATTTGTTTGTGGGCCATAACGGGTATGCTGGCCAGTGTTATCAGGCGGCGAGTGCTCTGCTTGGGGCACCTCCAAGACATTATTTGGCGATACTAAAGGCTGGCGGGTATAAACGTTCGAATTTTCAATTTCGTTTGATGTTTTGACGACTTCCCTACTATTCTCTGGATGAAAAAGAATCGGTGAAGTATTATCATGGGGACGCTTTGCTTTCATGTTCTTCGATCGCTGCATCTGTTTCGCTAGCAGATACGCAAGACCATGAATTTGATCGGTAGGAGATTTTCCAATAAGTGATGATAATTCACGAAACTCCTGCACATCCTTAAATGGAATTTGATTTTGCTCAAATTTACCGGTTCCCAAGTTGGTTAATATTGGCTGGTGTCCAGTGCCACCACTTCCGGTGAAATGCAATGGTTTACCATACCGGTGCGATGGTTCTTCTAATTTTACAGATGGATACCCGTTTGATAGTTCGTTACCTTCAATTGGGCGCAAGGAAGATACGAGTTGGTATCCCTTATGTGCGTGCGGTAATGTTGCAACTTGGTTGAAAACTTGGGGTATGTCTGAAATGGCTTTGAGGTACGTCGTAGGGTGATGGTAAACTGGGGCATTAGTTGGCTGTGCCATGGGATAATATTGCTGGTTGATGTTTACTTCTGAAAGCTGAATTGGCCGGAGTGATTGCTGATGTATTGGAACTGTCAAAACATTCATCGGAATCGTATGAACCGAGGCAGTGTCTGTGATAAATGTCTGTTCTGTATACATGGGACCAAAGTTATTCGCAGAATGAGATGCAGGCAAAGCAGGTGACCCTGTTTCATAAATTGGTATTAAATGTCTTGCATCTGTATTAGGATGCATATACTTGTAATATATCTGAGCATCTCTTTCTTTTATAATGCGACCGATTGACTGCTGGGCCGCATTGGCTAGACGGCCGTGTTTTATGGGTGTCGTAAGGTAGGGAAATTTTTTACTTTCTTGCACAACGGGCTCGTCAAGGTTTCGAGATCCATTTGACTGAAGATTTTCTGTTGATTCACGGTTCACTCTTTGTTGCAATACTGCCCTAACATCGTTTTGCATTTCTATGGCATCATTTAGCTGAAATCTAATAAAATTGGGAGGAGTTTTTTGCGGCGATCTCCGCTTTCGTTTTTTTGTTGTCTGTTTTCTTGATTTTGGAAAACGGGTAGTTGCATGAACTACTTGCTCCTTTTTCAGGCTTATTTCTTTTGCCCTGCTTTGTCGAATTAACTCTTTAGTTGCATCATCTGGCTCTTTAGCATCGGAATGTTCGAACTTTATTAATTGTGGTTTGGTAAATTTCACTGAACGTTTTGGTCTTTCAGATAACTCTCTCTCTTTCTCTTTGCTCAATAGAAGCTCCCTAGCTCGATGGACCTTAATTAATTCCTTTGTCGCCTCGTCCGGTTCTTTTGCATCTTCTGATACAAATTTGAATATTTGCGGACTGTAAACATCTTTGGTCTGCCTTTTTGCTAACGATTTTTTTGTACCCTCGTGATGGAAGTTATATGCGTTGATATAGCTATCGTTCAAGGGATTTACCAGTTTCTTATAGATTCTCTTACTATCGCTACCATATTTCTGAATTTCCTGCAGAGTATAATAGCATTAATTAAAGCTTTTTCAACTTATTTGTGTAACTAACCTGGTGATTCGCAAGGGTTTCCACTGAAAGCGGTGCAGTCCATTTTTCATCAATACTTTGACTTTTTAAAGTTTGGGAATCCGTAATTAACAATGTCATCCATACAAAAATATTCTGCAATAAATAAAATAGAACATGCAGTTAAACACAATCCTCAACAATTTATATGCAAATACGGAATTACATTTTTGGGATGAACTTTCCTAAACCAAAACACAAAGGGCCACACGCTTTGTCCGCCAGTGAATAAAACACGACTTCCTATCCGATGTGTGCCATGTGATACCTTGGTTAAGGGAAGACAGGCCTAAGTGTAAAAGGGATAAGTTCTAACATTCAAAAATTAAAATTACCCCTGAAAATTGAGAAGGTAAAAAAAACTTTTTTTTTAGTTTCGTATTCCTTTTCACACACAAGTGAGACAGTGTCGGTTGTTTTTAGAAAATATGCGTTTATATCTTGGTTAAGTTTTTGTACATATGTGAGCTTTGCGTCGATTCCGGTTTTTAATTTAAAGTGTTATTTGTGTTAAATTTTTGTTGTGATTTTTCTTACGAATTTCTATTTATTTAGTTCATAAACAAATATGTATTTAGTTTTTTTCAGTTTTTTCAACAACTGAATTCATATTTTGAGCCTTTTTTTATGAAGTTTTGTAAAAACAGATGATACAAGTTCTTATAATTATTGTTACAAAAAGGCCGATGTCTTCGAAACAATAGTAAGTTTTAACAACCACATTTTTTAAATAGCGATATTTTGTCATCCTCTGAGCAGAGTTTGTTGGACTTTTTGGGTAATATTGCTACATCTTTCTACATTTTACATTTCTCATTCCACAAACGATGCAATCTTTATGGATCGTGGAACTAAAATTGAAATTATGAGCTAAACTTCACATAATAAACGATGCAATGCGATTGAGAAAAAAATCTTATGTTGCCGAAATAGAGACAGTCTATTACATAATTTACAAGATCGTCTGTCACTGCGAAAAAAACGACTAAATGTTGTTGTTTATTTTATGATTCTTAACGGATCACATCTTGCATCGCCAACCGGCTTAATAATAAACAAATATTAAACCTTTGTTGCTACTTCTTTTTTCCTATTGCGAAGTTCCAAATACCCTGTTTTTTTGTATTACATACAATGAAATTTATACCTGGTGAAGAGTTGCAAATTACGCCACAGGAAATAAGGTAAAATAGTAAAATAAACCCGGCAAATAGATATGTAAAAAAGTTTACCTACTTTGTATAATTTAATTACTCAAGAAGAAACCAAAAACATTGACTTAAGCTAAATAAGAAGATGATTGCAATAAGTATTTGGTAAAGCAAACTTAATTTGGAATACGTTGGGGCAACATTCGGACCGTTTTACATATCACGATGTTAATTATACAATTGAACACTCATGGCGATGAATGCGTTTTCAACTTGTAAAATTTGAAACTTGGCAACAATGAAAAATATTTTAGTTTAGTCTGTTAAGTTTAGTCGGAATAGGTGGCGCTACAGCCCTGACAACAACTACAGCAACAACAGAAAAATCAGCCTTAACCGATTTCTATGAAATTTAGTGGAAAGATAGGAAAGTTTTGGCACCGATAGGTGATGCCTTTTAACTTAATTCTTTAAATGAATACTTCTGAAGTGAATACTCTCAAACTGTGTTTATTATAAATTAAAAAAAACTATATAGCTTTAATCAGGAATATAAGAACCTGAGTCTGTAAGTTTCATAAGTTAGGTCTTACGCCCAAGTCGATAAAATTAAATCTTATTTTAAGTTCATAAAAACAAAATGAAAACAAACAAGTCAAAGTGTTATCATCGGCCTGGCCGATGCTTTGATACCCTCCACTGCATACAAGTCATGCAAAATGCCAGAACTACTTGACAGACATAGCCCATTTTCAATACCAACCTGACGCCGATAAAAAGAAGTCCTTTCACCGAATTTCATTCCCCTACGTCAATTACTTTGGGCGCTATCGTGCTTTCAACAGACAGACAGACAGACAGACAGACGGATATGGCTAAATCGATTCAGAATGTGATCCTGATTCAGAATATATATACTTTATGAGGTCTCCGGTGACTCCTTCTTGGCGTTACAAATGTATTGGCAAAGTGAATATACCTTCCTCTGAAGGGTATAAAAATCAAAAAATAGAAAATGTGGGATCGGTTAGCGTTGTAAATACTTGTTAAACGGTTGAATTCGCTGTATTAAGGGAAACTACCATTCATGTCTGTTCGCGTTCATTCGTTACATGTAACATGTTTGCATTTTGTGATGAGTGGATGTCATTGTGAGTTAGTTATTGACAGTCAAAGGAGCGTGATTTATAAGAAAAATTGTTATTTTTGTTATTTTGAAATAAAATGATTGGTAAGTTTGATTTGATGACAATTGAATTTATTTGGATATATTGTAGTGCTTTTTGAATGTTTTGTATTAAATTTAATGGTTTTATTGATCTCGTGTGTTACATATGGATATGTTTGGTTACTCTCAGAAACCACCGGGACCTAACCGACCGTTATTATTATACCCTCCAGAGGAAGGTATATTCACTTTGCCAATACATTTGTAACACCAAGAAGGAGTCACCGGAGACCTCATAAAGTATATATATTCTGAATCAGGATCACATTCTGAATCGGTTTAGCCATGTCCGTCTGTCTGTCTGTCTGTCTGTCAGTTGAAAGCACGATAGCGCCCAAAGTAATTGACGTAGGTGAACGAAATTTGGTGAAAGGACTTCTTTTTATCGGCGTCAGGTTGATATTGAAAATGGGCTATGTCGGTTAAGTAGTTCTGGTACCTCCCTCACAAAAGGGTAGGTATCAAAGCATCGGCCAGGCCGATGATAACACTTTTACTTGTTTTTTTTTTAGCTGAAACGCGAACTGGTCATGCTCGTCATTTGACGAATGATGACATTATTGGTATTTTGGAGGATATCCCATCGGATCCTGAGTCTGATATTGGAAATGTTGACGAAGATGATCAGGTATTTCTTGTAGCAGTTCCTTCCGATGTTGTTCACTCTGATCAATCCGATTGGGAGTCTGAAGGCGAAATTCCACTATACATTATAAAAGCTAGAGAACGGGAGTCTTTTACAATTTGGACAAAAGATAATACCTTTTGTGAGACACACGTAAAAGAGTTTGTGGAGGAGACTGGACCAACCATTCCGGGTAATATGGAGACACCGACCGATATCTTTTTGCATATATATACGCAAGAGTTAATCGATATGATTGTTTTTCAAACAAACTTGTATGCCATTCAAAAAGCTGGTGGAAGTCTTGCATATCACACTCCTACCAACAGTCAAGAGATCAAAGCGTTTCTGGCCATAAATCTGCTGATGGGAGTTAAAAAACTACCCAGTTATCGTGAGTACTGGTCAACCAAGCCCGAATAACGAGATCAATATTTGAGCTCTTCGGTGAGCAGGAACAGATTTACATGGCTTCTGGGATACATTCATTTGAAAGACAACACGCGACAACCATGGAGGGGTAGCACACATTTTGACAAGCTTTATAAAATTCGTCCGATGATAGAAACACTGTACAGTACATATAATATCGTCCTATTTATAAGCCATCAAAAAAACAATCGGTTGATGAGTCCATGATCAAGTTCAAGGACGGAGTGTGGGTCCGTGCAAATGAATCTGGATACATATCAGAATACCAAATATACACAGGCCGAATATCTGATGCAGCTGAAAAGAATTTGGGAGTTCGAGTAGTCAAAGACCTTACTCGAAGCTTTGTGGGAAGGGGACATCATGTGTACTTCGACAATTATTTCAATTCTGTGCAATTGCAAAAGGAAAACAATTCATCTTCGCCTGTGGGACAGTACGCGCCAATAGAAAAACCTGCCAAGTGACCTAATGGGCGACAAAAAAAATGGTTAGGGGCAAAACGGACTGGCGTGTCAGCAAGGACGGACTGTCGTTTTTGAAGTGGAAGGACACTAAGGCGGTTAATGTTCTTGGAAACTTCCTCGATCCTTCGAAAAACTCAACTACCTCCCGAAAACAAAAAGATGAGACTTCATCAATTATCTACCGGAAATGGTAGTTGAATACAACAAAAATATGGGTTTTGTCGATAAAGCCGATATGCTGAAGTAATTTTATGAAATTGATTAGAAGTCAAAAAAGTGGTGGCATCGGATAATGTGGCACTTCCTTGATGTTTCCCTCGTAAATGCATTTATTATTTTTAAAACCAGGTCACCTGAAAATAACAAATCTTTGTCATTGAAGGAATTTAGAATTGCAGTGGTATCAGGACTAGTTGGAGTGAATGTTAACGACACCCGCAGAGGTCGTCCTTCAACAGCAGAACAATCGAAGATAAACAATTTCAAACCCAATGTTTCATTCGAGAGGAGATTTGATCAGTGCGCCCACTTGCCAACATACGCTACCTTCAGACGATGTGCATACTGTAGCACAAAAAGTTAACCTAATCGCTCCAAATGGTGCTGCTCAGTCTGCCAAATAGCATTATGCTTGTCAGCGGAAAAAAATTGTTTTGCAAAATATCACACTAAATAAATGTGTTACTTATATTTTATATACTTTCCTTTCAATTATTTCTTTGTTTTAATTTTTCGGAAAAATTTCAGTGAATGCCCAGTGGTTTCTCTGAGAAACCACCAACAAAATGTTAATAATAGTGCAAAATAAGTTAACATAAATTTACATATTTCTTGGTTTATTCAACACTAACAAGGTTCCATGTATATATTTTTATTGCTTGTTATAAAAAACAAGTAAAAGTGTTATCATCGGCCTGGCCGATGCTTTGATACCCTCCACTGCATACAAGTCATGCAAAATTGGTTTTGTAAGGGAGGCACCAGAACTACTTGACCGACATAGCCCATTTTTAATACTAACTTGACGACAATAAAAATAAGTTTTCTTAAAAAATTTCACTTGTCTAGGTAGATTCTTTTCGATGCTATCGTGTTTTTAACATAATATGTTTTCCAATATTGGTTTTGTATGGGAGGTACCAGAACTACTTGACCGACAGAGCCCATTTTCAATAGCAACCTGACGCCGATAAAAAGAAGTCCTTTCACCAAATTTCGCTCACTTACGTCAATTACTTTGGGCGCTATCGTGCTTTCAACAGACAGAAAGACAAATGAGTCCAATATTGGTTTTGTATGGGAGGTACCAGAACTACTTGACCGACATAGCCCATTTTCAATACCAACCTGACGCCGATAAAAAGAAGTCCTTTCACCAAATTTCGCTCACTTACGTCAATTACTTTGGGCGCTATCGTGCTTTCAACAGACAGACAGACAGACAGACAGACAGACAGACAGACAGACAGACAGACAGACAGACGGACATGGCTAAATCGATTCAGAATGTGATCCTGATTCAGAATATATATACTTTATGAGGTCTCCGGTGACTCCTTCTTTGCGTTACAAATGTATTGGCAAAGTGAATATACCTTCCTCTGGAGGGTATAAAAATAATTCGGGCAACAAAGGGTTAAATTCAATTTCTTAATACAATCCAATGGCAACAAAATTCCATTTAACATACCCACATCCCACACTATATATCAGTGTTGTTATATCGTGGGATTTATCCCTTTTTGTGGGAATTTCAATGTCCGAAAAGCCTTCCGTGGGATAAATTAGTAAATATGCACATTTAGCGAGAGAGATTTTACTGTGGTGTGTGAACTTCCTTTTTTTAACTTTTATTTATCAACTGCAAAACATTTATTTTATTTTATGGTATGTGTTTAAAAAAAGAGCAAAAGTATTTAGATGATATAAGCTGAAAAGAAGTTTTGCGTAGCAGCAATTATTATTGGAATTGGGGCACCTTATTTAGGTGTGTTATATTGAGTAGTAATTTTTAAGAAACATTTATAACACGGCTTTATTTGAATTTTCTGAAAAAAAAACAAGTACCTGCGGGATGTTATTCCGAATAACTATGTTATCTTATATATATTTTGATTAAAATCGTAAGAACTTACTTACTTAGATGGCGCTACAGTCCGGGGTGGACCTGGGCCTCAACCAATACGCCTCTCCAGTTAGCGCGATCTTTGGCTAACTGCCTCCAGTTGCGCACTCCAAGTTGGTTGAGGTCCCCTTCCACTTGCGCGCAACACCTAAGGCGAGGTCTTCCTCTACTGCGTTGTCCCTCCGGGTTGGAATCGAAGACTCTTCGGGCCGGAGCGTTGGTGTCCATTCGCTCTACATGTCCCAGCCATCTTAGACGACTGACACATATTTGTCGCTGTACAGCTCGTAGAGTTCGCTGTTAAATCTCCTCCTCCAGAGCCCGTCAACGCAAACGGGACCAAAAATCACACGAAGAATTTTGCGTTCGAAACGACCAAGGAGCTCTTCATCCGACTTTGATAGGGTCCATGCTTCTGCACCATAAAGCAGGACTGGGATGATGAGGGTCTTATCTATATAGAGTCTCCTTAGTATTTCTCGACAGGGCCTTACTAATCAATTGCCTTCTTAGACCAAAGTAACAGCGGTTGGCAAGTGTGATTCTTCGCTTGATTTCTGAGGTGATGTCATTTTCAGACGCACATGACAGTGCGTCACCTTGTCTAAATCCTTTTTTGACACCAAAGGTCTCTGTGATATTGTTTCCGACCTTTATGGAGCAGCGAGCGTTCTCCATCCAAGTTTGGCAGGGATGTCAAAACTAGACATGGCTCTGTATAGCTCGTCTCTATAAATGCTCTCATATGCGGCCTTAAAATCGATAAACAGGTGGTGGGTATCGACTTGGACCTCTTTTGTTTTTTTCCAGGATCTGCCGTAGTGTGAATATTTGGTCGGTTGTGGACTTACCAGGTCTAAAACCGCACTGATAGGGTCCAATCAGTTCGTTTACATATGTTTTTAGGCGATCACACAGTACGGCAGAAAGGATCTTATAGGCGATGCTAAGGAGACTGATGCCTCTATAGTTGGCGCAGTTTAGAGGGTCTCCTTTCTTGTGGATCGGGCAAACAATGCTGAGGTTCCATTCATCAGGCATACTTTCCTCTAACCAAATCTTGGAGATGAGTCGGTGTATGCAGCCTTGTTGGGCTTCAGCTTGGATATTGCTATCCTCACTTCATTTTGGTCAGGTGGACGGAAGTCTTGGCTTACATCGCCCAGGTCGAATGGTTCATTCTGCCTGACAGCGGAATTAATGTCATCGTCCATGTCCTCAGCACCGACTGTGATTCCACTACAAGGTTTCCTTGTTCGTCTCGACAGGTTTCTGCTCGGGTCTTGTTGCCACTACACGTCCTTTTTACCCTTTGGTAAGACTTCCGAACATTGTTCCTGGAGTAACACCTCTCTATTTCCTCGATCGCGCGCTTCTCATGCTCTTTCTTTTTCTTCCGGAGAAGCCGATTTTCTTCCCTCCTTCTTTGCTCGTAGAGCTCACGAGCCGCTCTCGTCCATCTGTCCAGCGCCGCTTCGTAGGCATGTTGTTTTGCTGCATGTGCTTGCCGGCACTCTTCATCGAACCAGGGGTTTCGTGGGGGTGGTTTAGTGAAACCAAGCACATCAGTTGCGGCGTTTCTGATTGCCTCTTGGCATTGATGCCACTGGTCTTCAGCACTTGATGCTGGCATTAAAGGACTTCTCGAGAGGTTGAGGGATACATGATCGGCGAAGGTTCTCGCAGTTTGTTGCGATTGTAGCCGTTCAACGTTGAATCTCCTCACAGCATTTCCCCGTTGTTGTGGCGTCTGGAATATCCGCATTCGTACCTTGGCTACAACAACGTAGTAGTCCGAGTCTATGTTGGCCGCTCGGAAAGTTCGGACATCTAGTATACTGGAGGAGTGCCTTGCGTCGATCGCAACATGGTCAATTTGATTGACGGTTTGATGGTCCGGTGACCGGCATGTTCCTTTGTGAATGTTGAGGTGTGGAAACCGTGTGCTAGCTATAGTAACATTATGCCCGCAGCAAAATCAATTAGCCTAAGTCCGTTTCCGGACGTGGTGTCGTGTAGGCTGTGCTTTCCAATTGTGCTACCAAAGATGTCCTCCTTTCCTATTTTGCCATTAAAATCACCTAAGACAATTTTAACGACATTGCTCGTATGTTTTGTCGAGGAGCTCGTAGAAACTTTCTTTGGTAGCATCGTCCTTGTCTTCTGTGGGGGCGTGAGCGCATATAAGGCTGATGTTGGCGAATTTAGCCTTGATGCGGATTGTTTTAAAATTCTACAAACAAAATTGTAACAAATACCTATTGCAATTTCTGGTTAAAAAAAAGTACAGCTTTTTAACTGTTTACCTAAAAACGGAGTTCAATGTACACTTCAGGATTTAAGAATTTTAAAATTTAAAATTGGGTTTTAAAGATATGAACAGTTTCAGGTGAAAAACGAAGGACGAAAGATGTTTCTTTAAATCGTTGTACCAGTTTTTATGTCAAAATTTGTTCAAAAAATGTCTTTAGTCAAAATTCCGTTATACGTTAATTTAGAGCAAAACTGTGTGTGCCCATATTTAATATTTTTTTAATAAAATCGTGCAGGTATATAAAAATTCTCTTTTTACTACAAGATAGTGTGGAGATTTTCTTAGAAAAGACAATTAAATTTAATGTTGAGATGAGAACAAAATATTTACAAAGCTAACGCTATAAAAAATATATTTTCTATAAGGGTTGCTTTTGGACTTACATAATATATTATCATCGTTGATCTGCGCCGTTCCATGATTACTACTTTCTTTTTCCTGCGAAATGTTGAAGTTGAAATAAACTCTTCGCGGTCAAATTTCACTTTCTTTTCCTGTAGTCTCCCGAAACTGGATTCCTGACACTGCCAATAAACACCGAAAAGGAGAATGATATTGATATATGCAATTATCGACTAAGTGTTGCATAAACAAGTGCCTGCCGCTAAGGTCATTGCCACTACTATATTAACTGCCGGTACACAAATCAAGCGATCTTCACCTTGTATGTATCTGCAGCCAGATGAGATAATCGGACAAACTGGTGCTTTTTTTTCCTGTTGTAAATGTGCGAATTTTTTATGGCACACCGGTTTTAAACTTGGCTTGAAAACTTTCTCGCGTGCTGCCTTTGAAATATATAAACAAAATATTGGAAAGTTGTATTTCCTTCAACTGCGTTTATACGAATGGTCTGTACCGTTGCGAGTATTTTTTTATACTAATCTAATGAAACTGCAAGCACCTGCATTTTGTTACTTATATAACATTGGCTACTATGGGATGTGAATTGTTCAAATGATGTGTGCTGGATAACTGGAATTGTAATTTCTAAGGAGATGGTAAGTTAAAAGGTACGCAACTAGGTTGTACCAAAGTTTATCGCTCATTAAACTTTTTTTTTTCATTAGCTACCGAAAAGTTAAGAAGGGATACCCGATAAATAAACCCTACACCGTGTAGAATAAAGTGCAAGATAATTTTACTCGCAATTTCACACGCGCTGTTCCCGAGGAGGCTTGGAACCCAAACGTTTGGAGCGATTTGTTTCAACTTAGTATTTGGAATTTATAGGTTTAAGGCTCGATGACCCCAAAATTCACAAATATTTATTTATTTATTTAAAAACTGTCTGCAACAATTTGAAAAAAAAACACTTAAAAAATCGCGGCAAAATAAATATTTTAGCTAAGATAGATATGATTGATGTAACTGGGGAAGCCGGCCATATTAGAAAAACATTTTCTTGCTTTATTAAAATAATTTTTTGCCTGATTCCACTTCATTTGTGCTTCTACTCCATATTTTGCAGCTTATGCCTGAAAATAAATTGATGTTTTATAAAAAAGCAAGTAATATTATTTTAAAGCAGACAAATAATCTTCAAAAATTCGCAAAAGCTTCAAATTTGAATCACATAATCTTGTCCTGCGCACTTTGCAGATACGACACAACTGAAATATTTTAACTAACGGATATCACTTGTGAGCTTTTACTTACTCACATGCAATGAAAGTTGCGTGCGACCCATGCGCGCACTTCATTGCCTTTGTTTTGATAGTAGTTTTCCAAGTCAAAGGATACATAAAGCAACCTGGGGCTCTTGTAACAGATGAATGTTTCTGCCTCACTAGAGTATGATTCAATAAATCCTCAATGCTTTCCCAGGATAACAGAATAGCCCAAGAGCCAATGGATAGCGAGGTATGCTGATCAGGCAGACAGAGTGCGTGTGTCCATGCTCGCGATTGATGGTAACTAGTTCGTCGTTGGAGAGGGGTCTTGCACCTGCTACTAAACTGGCGTGCATACTAGATACATGCATATTTAAAAGGCTTAAGCCAATTGAATATCCTTTTGACAAAACCGAAAGAAAATTAAAAAGTTCTTTGGGAACCCTAAGAATTAAGCGGTAGATCCCCGGAGTGTAACCCTCCCTCCGCTCACTATCTCAACACGAGTATAGGAGCATCCATGTTCGCTACACCACTCATAGTTATAACATTGTAGCACAACCCCTACATTTACGGTGAGAGATTATTTAAAACTAGTTCATTTCAATCAACAAAAGACAATCGATCGAGAGGGGTTTTTTGTTGTTGCCTTTAGGTACGAGTATATGTCGTCTTAAATGAGTTGATAGGGCTCGATCGAAGTGGCGATCGCGATTGAATTAAGCGGGGAGAGATTGATTTTCAATCTGTACCAGGCAGGTCATTATACCAGGTGTTGTGATGGCCTGGATAAGCAACTTGAAATTGGACGGCATACAATTTAAAAGAATTTTTAAAATGAGTTCGTCTCTGACATCCACACAGAGCAATGGCCCACTGAAGTTGTTCAAACGGAAGACGGTGGCAATAGCATCAACTATGCTATGAAGCCATCAAAGATTACTCACATCATATATTAAAAAAACGGTATAGCGTGTGTCTTGGAAAATATGCAAGAAATCTGCCCAATCAAAGCATGCCTTAGCATCGGATAGTCAGCAAGCGTTTGTGGATCGTACGAATTCGACGGAATCTATTAAGAATCTACTACAACAACAACCTGAAACGTTACACAAATACTAAAGACAAGTGCTAGCACTCCGGTCATTTTCAAATTTCTTCCTCAACTCTATCAGAAATTGTTGGACAAAGGCTGGTCAAAATCCCCAATTTATTATAATGAAAATATGCGAGGTATGTGAGCTCAGTTCATTTTATTTTTTTTGTATCTATTTGGCTTTTAATAAAAGTGTAATAGTTACATAACTTGAAGGGAAAACCCTTATTTTTTTTTTTAAACAAGAACATAATTTTTTTTAGTTTAGGCATAAAAACTTATTTTGTTTTTGATTTGGCAACAAGATCGAATTTAATTTTTTTAAGTAAAATTAATTTTTTTTTGATCGAGATTGCTTTTTATGTTTGATTTGGCAAAGAAAAAACTTGTCTTTTTTCGATCTTAGGCACTTTCAAGAAATCTCGATTTTTTTTTCTCACATTTACGCATACTTTCACTTATACCGATGTGTTTGACACACGGCTGGCGGCTACAAATTATTAATTTTACGCGTATGGAAACGAATTTTTATATTAAATTATTTCGAAATGCGTGATTATATGTAAATGTGTCAAAATCAATTGAGAAGGACTTCCAGCAAAGTAAAAAAAAATTGTTTGCGGCCAACTCAATACAAACAAGAACCAATAAAATTCGGATTTAATGTTCGATTTGGCAATAGAAATCTGAAATCTCAGAAAATCTGAAAAGTCAAATCGAAAACGACAACTAGCAATTTGCTTGGCTTGGTTAAACATCAGAGGCAATACTGAGACCACCAACTTCGGCCGATTTTCCGTTACTTGCCTACAAGCTATTTTTATGGGGTGGCAAATGCTAAGTGCTAAGTAAGAATTTCGCCACTTCCCCTTTCCGCAAAGTTACTTACAAATCATTTTTAACCTTCACACTAAATATTGTATCGAAAATGTTCCCATTGTGAGTTAGAAAATTTTAACCTCGACACTTAAAAACATTATGCGCCGTACTAATAACAAATTTAAGTCTCGATTTTAAATTTACGCAAGCTCACAGTTGCGAAATTTGTATAAAAAACACGCCACTGTGAAATACTAAACTTAAAAGTCGAAAATAAAAACGTTTATTGGTAAGGGCGGATAGTTATAGTAGAGGCCGTCTGATTTTCAAGCAATGCATTCCAAATAAATCCCATCGGTACGGAATAAAGCTTTTCAAACTATATACCATTGATAGCTATACTTATGGACAGCAAAAGTCTACTCTAGAAAATCATCAATAGGCGAAAGAGAAATCCTATTAGCAAAAAATGTATATGCGTTGAGTTGACTGAAAGCCTGATCAACGAGTGGAAGTCTTTTCATGGTGATAACTTTAACACAAGTTATGAATTAGGACATCAGTAACAGACCCATTGGTACTTTGTGAGCAAAAAAAAGATATCCGGAAAGCAGTTCGTCTTGCAAACACTAAGAAAGGAGAAATGATTTCAAAAGAGACGTGGGTAAAACTGGGTCCACCACATTCAAATTTCGCCAAACAAAGTTCATGGGATTTAATTGCTCTCTACTTGATTTTGTCGCTTTTCGGGAAGTCCATTTAACTATCAGATTGACTCGTTTCAAACTTTTCTTTTTATTCATCGACGATATTTTTTTTTGGCAATCCTTGATTGAGACGCGAAAACATATCACATCGTTTGCACTTTTAGAATATTTTTTTAAAGCTTTCAAACAAAATTAGTATCCCTTCTGTATTATTTTTAATGATAAAAATTAGCAAATTAACAAATGAAAATATAACTCAATAACAGTTTAGAAGCCGTATGATAATAAATTTGTATGTATGATAATAATCCTTACATTTAAGAATACACTCACTCACCACTCAACAAGGTGAACGAAAGAAATTTATTATTAATATTTTTTCTCTCTTTTCCTTTCTCTAAATCTTCAGCAAATTCTGTTGAGGCTTGACTACCCCCCAAGGTGAGGACGGGTTTCTTACCACATAAACGAGAGTGAAAGCCCTTTTATATCTGCTATGGCTGTGGCGGGCCATTGCAGTCGTTGACACCAGTATTCCGGATTCAATCTGTAATACCATGTCTTACAAAGTGCAGTCACCTGACGAATGCATAGATGAGGAAAATCACCTAAAGGAAAGCACAAGTTGACTCTGTGTTGCGCGTGCGCCTGTTTGTTTTGTTTTTTTTTATAATGAAGACGGCGAAGTCACAGATTAATGTTTTGGAGCTCAGGGAAAGTGCCTTATAACGTGACTTTTGTGCAGAATATGATTTCAGTCTATTTGTAACAGTCAATCGGTGTGGTGATCTTAATTTAATATTCGATTAAAAACATATCAGAATAAATTCATTGTAGCATAAAACCGATTATATAGAGCGCAATAAAACAAAATCTCTAACCCGACGGAGTTATAGAATTTAGTCAAACTGAATATTTCAATTAATTACAAAAATATTACCTCTATGTAAGAAAATGTGATAAATTGTGTTGTAGAATGTGTTTTTTGCTTTTGTAATGTCCTAAACAAATAGAAGGCACCTGTCATTTATGTATTGCTAGATCATTTGAAGTTTATCTCTCTCATGTGATTTGTAATAACTTTAGGGTTGGGGTGGTTAGGGGAGGTGGCTATAGCATGGTTCAGCCCAAAATAAGAGAAATACTGCTAACAAGAGCATGGACGCTTACACGAATAAGTACGTAGGTATACTTTTCCAGTGCTTGTGGGACACTAAATGCAGTATGAGTTCGAAGTCATTACTTCTGATACCAGCAGTTTTCGAAATAAAAGTAAAAACGCTTTGTTCTAGAGCGCATTGAAAAGATATCAATGATAACAAATATTTAGCTTACCCTATATTTCACAGGGGGCAACTTATTCTATTAATAAATAAATAATTGAAAGTACTGGAAATCATACAAAGGGATTGCTTAAATTTTAGGGGTACATCACTTTTAAGTGTCCCGGGTAAAGTCGTTGTCAAGATATTGGAAACGCTTGCAGTGCTGTCGAGTATAGTTTGCGGGATGAACTGTGCTATTTCCCTACGCGCAAACGTTCAAGGGACCAGCTATTCACTTTCATAGTGGTTCTTGGTAGGGAGCTACATAAAATGTTTTTAGACTTGGAAAAGGCATTTCGCACGAGTATTAAGTATTATCTATTATAACACAACTCCATAATTGACTTTTGACCCACTTCATGAGGTGATAAGTCCGCAAATTAGATGTGAACTTTAAAACTACCCCTGCGGGCCAAGAGTTGTAGCGTTATGGCTTATGGCTCACTACGGTCCACAATTGTTGTAGGTACTCACTATATTTTTGAAGTGAAGCAGAAACCAACGGTTTGCGCTAATTTCGACCCCTTAAACAGTATTTCAGAATTAGATTGGCATAAAAAATATACAAAGTTTAAATTGTTGTAGTAGGGGAAGACTGGGTTAAAGGTAACAGTTGTAACATTTAAAAATATAAGGGTTCCACTTAAAATTAAGAGTCGCCTGAGAGAGAAAAACTGTTGGTCTTATCCAAAGGAAACGACATGCCTACTTAAGTTTTGTGTTGATTAACAGTTAGAGCCGTACTGATAAAAGTCTGGAAAATTGAATGGTTTGTGGCGGATTCCAGATTTTATTTTGTAGATTTCCTTGTGTTAACTTTTTTTGCTTAGGCTAGTTGTATCCTGGGCTTCAGAATGCATCGTTTGTCCCAGAGGATGCAAGGCCTTACTCAAAGGCAGATTTAAGAAATAAAAAGTTTTCGCGCAGAATTACAAAATCAGATATTTTAACTGATACTCCAGGAAAACGATCGTTTCTTACTGAAGAAAATAAAAGCATATAGCCAGAAAGGTCACCAAGAACAAATCAAAAAGCAGGTGACAGTTTTTTTTTTTATTATTGTTTACCTATCCCCTCTCTTTTAAAAAAGGAGATATTTTATCATCTTCTGAACACAATTTATTGGTGAATTTTTTAGCTTTTATATTGCTATTTGATTTAAAATAGGTTAAGCTGACTCATTTACAAAATTGTGGGAGCAGCATCAAATTTAGCCGAAAATGTTTCTTCTATTTCCGCTCTCACTTCAGTCACTTTTTTTAAAGATTGTAAAATAATGGCCCGAGATGTTGTGGACTTTTGGGCCACTTGGATGGGTTATATGTTCACAATAATTGGTTGTCGACTTAACTCACTAAAGTGGATAAAAAGAGCATTATGGACTTTTTGCTTTTGAACATATGCAAAATATGATTATTTTGTTTAACGCATGTTCCCAAATCAAATTCAAAAATGCATTGGATTCCGTGTCATATGTGAGGTATTCCCTATATTGGAATCCTCTAGGTACGCCAAAAGTAAGATGTTAGATCAAGTGATAAGAGTGCCGATGATAAAGAGTTATTGAGGGAAGGTTGAGAGTTATGGAAATAGCTATATAAGTCTCTAGTATTTGATAGGCGAGATATTCAGACTGAAATGAAAAATAGGACTCATATACATTTTTTTTTCAAATTGCAATAATATGCAATATGCGTGGGAGATAGGGCGCATGCCTGAACATATACCTTTTGCAAACCTTATCGTCACATTCATAACCAGTATTTTCGGGCCTGAAAAATGTTAAGCCTTCTCCACAGCCACCAGGCACTCAATGACGTATACCTATACATAGGGAACCTCATAATATTTACACCTCTTAGAAACTTATTCTAGCGTCTAGCCGGAACGCGTTACCAAATAAGGACGTCCACAGGCGTAATACTCGACTACATCCTAACCAAGGCAATGCGTACATTATAGACAAACGCCACCATCGTCAGCAGATCGGTTGGTCTAGTGCGAAAAGCTTAAGGTGTGTATTTCCAGCGGTTAAAGTTCAGTAATAGTAGTAGTAATACTGCACACACAAAAAATCTATAGGTACATAGGTATTTCAAACTTTATCAATTTAATGTCATACCTAAATTTCATCAGATCCCTATTCGGATCTTTGCAAACATTTTCTTATTGTATTTTAACGCAGCACATAACAACCGAGTGTCTTCTATTTTCAGCATTGAAATGATCGCAAAGTTACTAATAATATCCTTGTTGGCAGTCAAGCATGTGTTAGCTGAAGAGGCCACGTCAGCGCTTCCAACAATATCCTTGCCTGCACCTACAACTAATTTAAATTTGACAACTCCTGAAGCATCCAAGGAAAGTATACAATGACTTTGTTAGTTTAGAAGAAAACAATACTGACATTCCTTTGTTCTGTTACCCTTATATTTACAGAACATCTCATCTAGTTTCATTATTATAAATGCTACACCTGCCTCCCACGGTCCTCTATTCCGATTGCAGGAGAAACCCCACAGTGTTGATCAAAATTCCAGTTTGTCGAAAAGCGAAGAGGTAAAGCCTCAAATACGAGTTGAGGTAAAGGATCTAGGATACTATCCGGTCGAAAGGTATACACAGGCTTTAAGTAAAAAAAACAAACACTTCAATATCGCATATTTTCTAGAGACACTTCGAAGAATAATGACACCCATTTTCATATACGTAATGAGTCAGTGGAATCGCACCAACAAATTGATAGACCGAAAGGAAAATCGAAAGGATATATTGAATTTGAGTTTGACATTGACGACGAAATACCGACGAGCGCAGGTAGCAACACAACTTATTCATCCGACGAAGGAGTAGTACCTTATTCGTCAGCGTTGAACCGAATTTGGTCAAGCCTGATTCCACGTAGTATGACAGATATATTTAAACTTAGCTATGTTGCTGGCCCTCAAACCTCTAAGGATAAACCTTTAGCGCTAAGAAGTAAGCCACCAAATTTGTTGGAAAATAAAAGTAAATCTTCAGTTAAACGGCATTCAGTATATAGTTCGGATCCTAAATTGTCACCAAAACTCTCAATCTCATCAACGACACTTGCTACAACAGATAAAGCCGGCACAAACATTTCTGGTTTAGTAACAAAAAAGGATATCCATGACATAAACGTTGCCGCCGAGGTCATAACTCCTAAAAACTTACTTGATGAAGCTGGTAGAAATCCCATTGAAGCATCTTCCATTTTAGGGGAACAAATTGATTTAAGTCCTCGGAATGAGTCCGAATATGAAGACTACAATCTTAACTTGGGTGAAGATAACTTCATTGCTCCTTCGCTAGAGGTGTCGAAACAGCTCGTTTACCCATCTCCCCTTGAGATACAGACTGAATTAGAATACGATGAAAAATATGAAAAACCGGCATTCCCCGCACCTGAAAAGCAAATAAACGTACAGATCATCCAAGATAATTTGGGGGGTTATGGTCAGAAGCTTCCTTCTTTAAAACAGCTTGATGATATTCATGACGAAGTGGAAAAGCAGTTCAATCCAAATGACATCACAAGACTGTCCGAAGCGGCTTCAAGAAAGTTTTTGAAAAAGTTTAAGACCAATTTATATATTCGTCCTCCATCGGTCAACACTGGGTATCAAATGGTGTTTAAGCCAAAGACTATTCAACCCGAAAGTCTGCTTCATACCTACATTTACTCGTCAGAGTCTTCAAAAGGCCCAGTTTCGAATGGATATTCCGCAGAAAATAGTTCGCATATAGCAGCCGCATCCGAAAGTGACAATCAAATCAGCGAAGGTGTTCAAACTCAGACTCGCACAGAGCAAGCCCATCCCGCAGGTCCTTTGCACACCTATATTTTTGCGTCAGAATTTGGCAGTGATTCTCACTCTGATACATACAATAAATCAGATTCAACACCTGCGAGAGATAAAATAAAAAACTTCTACGAATGGAAGGCAAGGCCTTCTTCCGAAAACCAAAAAACTGGGGATATATCACCGCTGCGGAATAACTTATTCGATGAACGAGGAATACCAAAAGAAGATGAAAGCCACATATATGAAACGGCACCGTATCGCAACGGTTGGCCTGTGGAGAATTCAGTTCCTGATGGCTATTCAGACGAAAATAAAACAGAAAATTCTTACAAAAGCAATGAAGAAGCTCAATCAAGGAGAGCAAATCCCAAAAGTCACTTGCATACTTACATTTTCACAGCAGAACTGGACAGCGACGAAGAATCGAATCGATACAATAAACCAGATTCTGCTCTTATAGAAGACGAAATTGATTACAACTACGAAGGGGATGCGCAGACATCGGAAAACCAAGAAACTAGGAAAATATCCTTACAGCACTCCAATGTGCCTAATTCGAGGCCAGATAACTATGTGAACGTGCACTCTGGTGCTTGGTATGATCCAGTTACTCAAGTGGAGATACAAAAGTCAGTAAATATTCACAACAAATATATCACGGAAAAAAATGGAAACCTAATAGAGCAACATGAGATTTACACCAGGCCCAAGGCCGGAATGAACTTTGACAGGCAACAGCAGTTTAAAGTGCTGGAAGCAAATACTCAAACCTCCCTTTCAGAGAATCCAATTAGAGTAGCACAGCCTGAGGAGCTCCAACAAAGTGAGGATGTTGTGGAATCAGAAAGTATACAACAACATCAGCTACCACCTCAACCACAACATTTTGAAAAACAATTACCAGGACAAGCGCAAATATATAGAGCCCAGCAGGAAGCTGAAGAGGAGAGACCCGACTCATCTTCAAGAGAAAACATTGCTCCACAGCAGCATCAAGTCGGCCTTGTAGAAAAGTACATCGACCGACCAGTGCACGTGGATCATATTTTTGAAAAGCATGTGAACGTGCCATATCCTGTACGGGAAGTTGTAGAAAAAATTGTAGATCGTCCAGTGCCGGTAGAAAAAATTATCGATAGGCCTGTGCATATTCCCTATCCTGTTCAAGTTGATCACTTTATAGATCGGCCGTATGCAGTTCAGGTCCCTGTGGCCGTACCCTTTCCGGTGCACCGGTATATAGATCGCCCCTATCCAGTTGAAAAAATAGTGGATAGGCCCATTCACATCCGTGTACCCTACCCGGTTGAGACTGTGGTAGAGAAAATTGTCGAAAAGCATGTGCCAGTTGAGGTGGAGCGGATTGTTGAAAAACCTGTGGAAAAAATCGTGGAAAAGAAAGTAACTCGACCTTATGCGGTACAGAAAATTGTCAACCAGCCAGTACCTATACCCATCCCTGTCCCGGTTGGCGTACCAGTGGCTATCGCAGTGACCAACGACAAAAACTCTAACAGAAAACCTGAAGCACATACAACAGGAAGCAATGTTAATGATTTTCTCGAACTAGTTCCACCTTCGCTACCTGCAGCGGACGGACAGGGGTATGGCTACAAGACTCTTCCCGAAAATATTGACATTCTGCTACTGGATGATTCAAATTTTCAAATACCCAATCGTTGGGGCCAACCGGTCAAACGGGGTACCAGAAGCCATTATATTAAAAGAAGTCCTGAATTTGGACGACATTTTAGAGTCGAATATGGTTTCAAACCGCCAATAGTTCCATCGCTGGAAATCGATGATAAAGGACTGCCTTTAGCAAGCTGATTGTGGCCTATTAAAAACACAATTACTATAATGTACTTTATTCTCATGTGCCAAAACTTATTCTAAATTTTTAAATAACTACTTCAACGCCAATACAAGTATATCGAGTACTGACACCAAAAGTAGGATCAGTCGAGCTGAACTGCTGTTGTGACCAACTGGCACAAGAGCTTATCGCTAGACAAAGTGTGTCGCAGAAGTCATGATAAAATATCTACAAATAACTTTTACAGCAAATAAATGACCAATTTTATATTAAATGTAATTACAAGAATAATTTTCCAATTGTTTTATTTTGTTTTTTTTTCACTTTCAATATAATTTTTAAATGAATTTTCTTGTTGAAAATGGAAATATAAATATGACAGTTGATGCTTTCTGTTCTCCCAATTGGTAAACTTTCAAACGGTCATCATCAGGGAGCAGCAGCCTCAAGGTAACGCAATTCAGCGATACGAGCGTTCTACAAGCTGCGCACTGGTACCTGCGGAATTTTGTCGTTTGCAGGAGTCCAGCTTACAACAGAGCTAGAACAAGGAATCGCAGTATAGACAAATAAAAATTGGGGTAATACCAACTGTCGATAATATACATAGGTATACAGATATGTTATTTTACTATAGATCGCGATACAAATAAGAAAGAAAATTGAAGAAAGAGGACAGAGTGAAGTTGTTAGTTTAGTAGTTGAGAAGGACACACTCGGACTGTGTTCCCCAGGATAAAATGCCAAGACGGTGGGGGGAAAAACTTGGAAGTGCTTTTTTCGTTTTTAAAAGATTGCGAACTTGAAAAAGGCAGCAGGCAAAAGTTGGGGCTTGAGGCCATCGTAATGTACATGGACCTGTAGTTTGTGTCTGAGTGCTCCATCGGATAGTAACAACCTCCGACAAAAAAAAAAAATGTACATGGCTCTATATTAGTAAGATCTATAATTACATATGGCTTTCTTGTTTGGTAGAAACCCACGAACGAGTACAGTATGTTGACGAAGCTACAAAGAACAACCTGCATTGTCGTATATTCTGCTTAACCTACAACACCTAGGCAGGTACTTCTTAATAACTTTGAGGAGGTTGGTTCCTCAAACTATATTGAGACCATATTTAAACTTAGCATTTGGGCGAATCGGTTTAGGTTCTAAACGTAATGTTTCCCTGCAAATGTAAATGGTTGGCGATTGGTCTTATGTGACGATCTCACAACCCTACCTATCTAAAAAAAGCCACTCTTGTTCGACTTGTATTAACAGTATACATGGTTAAATACTGACAAATTACAAACTGTTATTTAAACAATAGGTTCTTACAATAAACTAAATAGATAGTGTAAGAATATGCTTTAATAGGTTGTCTTATTAATAGGTCAATAGTCTGTACTATTATGGGGGAATAAAAGCATTAAAGTACAAGGTGGGCCAAAAGAGATCACCCTATTAAAAGATGCTTTTATTATTTCAAATGGCCGCCAATGTCAAATCTGTTTTGATACTTGTGGACTAGACAGATGTAGAATACAAGTGAACAAGCCATGGAGCGATACACTACACACCCCAAGAACGCGGAATAATCGTGCTTATTTTTTTTGCGTAACAAATTCGTCTGTAGTGTTGGCGCAGCGCGAATTTCGTCGCCGATACCACGGCCGTCTGACACCGGACTTACAATTCAAACCTTCAAGAGTATGGGACCACACGAGACGTTGCCAAGAGTAGCCAGCCGCTATTAACGAAGATGTCAAGCTGTCGCCGGAAACATCGACCAAATGAAAAATACCATAAAACGAGGCCGTATGGTAATCAATTGTGACGGCGCCCATTTGGCCTATATCATCTTCTCGACTTGACCAATAAAATTCTAAAGGTTCAAATAAAGATAATCAAAAAACAGAATCGAAGTTTTCCATTTAAAAAATAAAGAGAGAGCCAAACAACATCGGTTGACTTCTCGTGGTAATTAGCAAATGAAAATATACACAGCAAACCATTGATTCACTAAAATTCCTAATGATTTATAACTGTGCATGATTTTGAAATGATAGCATTTACAATTCAAACTATGCTGTTACACTGTTGTTTTAATAACGCAAAAACAATTGTTTAAATAGGGTAACTATTGACTCAATGGGCCTTACCAATAAACATTTTTAGTTTCGACCCTTAATATTAGTAGTTCACAGTGGTAATATTTTGCATACATATTTCGCAATTGTGAGCTTACGTAAATTAAAAATCGAAACTAAAATTTGTTACTAGTACGGCGCAATGTGTTCATTGAACATTATAAGTTCATACCATTAAAACAATAGAGTTCCGATTGGCAGATAGGAATTTCAATGATACGTACGACTAAATACGCTGATTGGAAAGTGTATTTTCAAAGTAAACGTTTACCATGAAAGTGTCCATAAGCATATACAAAACTACATATTTTACTTATATGGCTCTTATAAAAAAAAGTATTGGGAACAATTTCTTTTAACTAGTATCGCTTGTGGTCGAAAATCGACCATACCTTTTATAAGTACGAAATTGTATATTATGTATTTTTTTTTTTTACAAACGAAAAAAGAGACATCTAGATATCGAAAAATACGTAAATGAGCTGCTCCATCGGAAGCAGGTTCAAATCTAAGATGATTTATATTTGAATACGTTGCTATGGGTATATGGCGGCGAAAAATTGATTGTTACCAAAATCTTTTCAATTACCTGTTTTGTATGGGGAATTCATAACTTAGTTTTACTAGCCTTAATGGCGACATATACCCACGATTTTTTGTTTGTGCACATCTATGGCACAGTACCTTTCAAACGACATAAGTTTCTTTCTCCTCATTTCATTATAAATACTTAAAAAGTGTACCGAAACTTTTGATGTTCACGTATTAATATAATGATAACAAGTAAATTTTCAGAAAAAGAGGTCAAATCTTAAATTTATTTTAAAAGGTACCAACACGTTCTCTCACACTAAAAAGGAAATACAAATTAGTTTTAGGCTAGTTCACACTGAGTTTCCGTTTCTGACAATTTTCAGCTTTCAGTTTAAAGTGCTCTTGACTTCAGTTTGGTGTTGCCGAGTTGCATCGTAATAACAACTATTAACCAATCAAAAGAACATATTTACCACTGGGTCAAGGGTAGCTTTGTAGTGTGAAATATTAATCATGAAAGTACTATTAAATTTCATTACAATTTTTTTTATTTTGATAATAAGTGAAATTGTACTAAAACACGTCTTTTTAAACCAACCAATTTAAACCAATATTACTGACGACTCCTTTCCCTGACGACTAGTTTCCCTGACGAATCCTTTTTCTTTCATTAGCTTCCAGTGTCATTACCTGGTTAGTTTATGTGACTGCTTTACCGGTTTCCTGTCAGGGAAAGTACGATTAGCGCTTGAGCGTTATTTTGAGGCCACAACTGACGGGACTTGTAGAAATTGAGGAAAAGGTATATTACAAAAACAGCCTCAAAATTTAGAAAATTAATGATGTTTTTGAAATTTACACTCATTTCCACACCGACACTAACCTATAAGCCAAGTAGCAAAGAGAGGGACACTTTAATGTGTAGATTCAAGTTCTCCAACGAGTACTAGGTTCGAGAAAAGAAGAGTACATTTTTCTTTAATTAGAACATATGGATATGCAACTTTGGGTGAAATAAACATGCTCAGAAAGAGCAAACGGCTCTCGTATAAGCAAGGAATTAGTAAACACTGTCCATTTTCCATTCAATTCGCAATTGTACCTACCTCATTCTATTTATCCACTACCCCTCAACAAGGTACATCCTCTTTTTTTTGTAAAAATAAAACGTTGAGGAAATCAAATATATCAGCCGCGATTCCAATAATCATTTCTAATATCCAGGCTTATTTCTTCGAACTCACATTGGCGAAATTTTCCAAACACAAAATTGCATATTGTGACCTACAAAATACCTATAAGGTGCAGGTTCAAATTGATTATTGGTATAGATAAGACCCTACGCATTTTTCTTTATTCTTACCGATTTTTTGTCTTTTGTCCAGTTTCGATATTTGAACACTTCTAAAGTGTTGATAAATATTTGGAGTGTTCCTCTTTCACTCCGAATAGACAATAAAAAAGCAGATCAATTCAGTAAAGTCGATTTAATTCTAGATATATTTTAACTGTTCTTGATAGTTCCATTATGTTGCTTTCAGTTTACAATTGAACGTTTTATTTTATACACTCTTAAATGTCTATATAAATAGCTGTTTTATTTCATATACCTATATAATGTGTGTATGTATATTATTTTACTTTATTTATGTATATAAATCCACGTATAAAAAATTATTATTTCCAATGTTGCATTGGTTAATATTTGCTTTACACCCTAAAAGTAGTTTGCGTCATTTTTATAAATTTGTTTAACTTAAATTTTAAACATACTTTCCTTTTACTTACATTTTTACAATAGGATAGCATTGAAGTTTATTAAAATGTTGCTTAATTTTACAGAAAAGTAACTAAACTTAAAAACAAGAACTGTATAATATTTACTTAATGTTATCCGTAAATTGCTCCTATCACCAGGGCTGGCAATATTTTGCACCGGAAATTGTAAATTTATGGGAAAATAAAACATGGATAGGGATTAGTATTGTTATCTAATAAAAATTTCGTATTTGGAACTTAGAATCTATACAGCGACAGTGACAACACAAGCATCTGCTGTATAGCAGCATTTAGCGAATGCAAATCGTAGATTTTTGCGGATCCAGATCCGAAAACTGGAAAATGTATTTCTTCTGGTTCACTTAGTTCTTCTTCTTCATCGTCCACGTTATTCGATACTGTACGATATCGCATTGTAAAATTTACTTTAAATACCGCTTCAGCGACACCAGTCGGCGAGGAAACAATAAAGTAAAATGTTCTTGGAACCCTCTCATGCATGCTTACGTAAGTAAGGCGAGCCTCCTTGCAGTAGGGAGTGGGTAGATCCTGTAAAGATAGAGATTATTCATTTATTACATAGAAACTGTATGGTCATATTATTATAACTTCATATTTTAACAGAGCCTTTTTGAAATTGTCTTGCTTCTTCATTGACTAGCAACAAGTAGGTAATAGCTTCTATTTAGGTAGGTGCTCGATTCCGAAGTGGTGAAGAAAACATGTTCTTGGGAACATAGTCCAAGGGATTGTAGCCAAGTAAGGAAGTAAATTGTAATCTTCTAAACCTATCTTATGTTAATTCTAATTTTTATTAATAAACAAATCAAATAAATAAATGACGCAACAGGTCCGTCGGGAACCTAGGCCTAGCTTCTCTTTTTCATTTTTGGCAAGAATGGAAGGGATCTACAATTTTATACCGAGTCCAAACGGGTAATTGAGAAGCTCTTTCATGACAGTCATACTCTCGGATGTTTCTCAGACGTTCGCGAGAGGTGCTGCAGTGGAAAAAAAAACATAAGTTGGAATTTGAGTTTTTTTGGGGGAACCAAGGACGGGGACCCCTAGCTTAGTCCAAAACACTTCGTTGCCACTGTGCCTCCTCCTTTTCATTTATCTATTATAGCAGCGAAAGTCATAACGAATTTGGATGAAACTTGGTGGATAGTGATAGATAGTCCCTGTCCGGAATTGGGATTCGGAAATGGAAATATATTAAATATTAAGTTCTTCTAAAAGTATATACAGGTCTAAATGAGGGCGTGGCTTAGTGCATGTAGCAAAAAAAGTTGAACAGGAAAAGCATTTCGTTTAACTTAATATGTTTAGTCACAGGAACTCAAGAGAGACATAGAAGAAAGGAACTTCATTATCGTTGAAAGGTTAAGAAGTATATTTAACACAGATTAATTCGAGGCGGAATAAAATTATTCTGATTTAAAAAAAATAACTTTAGTTTGGGTATTTATTTTTTACTTTTTAGTTTTATATAATAAAAGTCGACCAACATAATCAGCAGACCCTCTAGGACAACACAGTTCTTGTCAAGACGGATCAAACATGCCTAAGCTCATTTAATTTTATTACAAAGTTTCCATAGCCGCCTTTTAAGATGCCACCTCATGGCTCCATCATCAGAGCCTCAATATTGTCTAGAACCAGAGTCTTTGTCAAGATGAATCAAGTTTAATGCGTATACACAATTTCGTGTCTGTGTTGTTACCTGTGGAAGAGATCCAGGGGTAGAAAAGAATATGTAATCGGCTTTCTGGTGACGGTGCCCATTTTGAAAAGACATCTATTATTCTATCGTTTTCTACTCTTCAAGCTGTTTTATTTGATATCCATATTTAGATTGCTGACAATATATCATCAGCCATTTTGTGACGGCAGCCAAAACTAAATGCAGAATTTGCAAGTATTGAGTCAGAGGCGGCGAAGATGGACCTGGCTGTTGATGAGGAAAAAAGGAAGTACATATATGCTGTCAACGAGAAAGGACTCTCAGCATCGATGACTCGGTCGAAACAAAACGTTGGACAGATACAAGTTCGAAGTAGTTAAAGACTTTGTCTAGCTGAGCTCTACTATTAATTCGCAAAATGGCATTAGCGCAGAAATCAAACGAAGAATCACTCTGGCCAATCGCTGTTTCTTCGGTGCAGGGAAATAAGTCCCCGGGAACTAAGTCCACTGAGGGACGTAGTTCCCACCTAGTGGGAAATAAAATCACTTTCGTAAAGTGGACTTAGTTCCCATGCAAGATGGGAACTGAGTCCACTTTCTTATGGGAACTTAGTACACATTCAAAAATAAGAAGGGGGAACTAACTTCCAACATTTAGGATTGGACAACAAACTGTAAAGTGCAGTTAGTTATCGCATTCTTCTAACAAAATCTTAAGCTTATCTCGGATAAGTGCAGTCAATACGATTCATTATCAGTAAAAACAGTTTGAAGTGAACTCTATTTTCAGAGTCTTGCAAACTGAACTGCATTTTTTAATTTTTGTTCTGTTTGACAAAATACTCTCTTCGAAATTCAGTTTGCAAGACTCTGAAAATAATCAAAAAAAAATCGCGCGATTTTTTATTTGATTATTTTCAGAGTCTTGCAAACTGAGTATTTTGTCAAACAGAACAAAAATTAAAAAATGCAGTTCAGTTTGCAAGACTCTGACAATTTTTTAAGTTATTGATTTTTCTTTTCCGCTTCTTATTGGTTGCATTACATTAATGTTATATATGTATTTATTTAGTTATATATCTTTAAATCGAAATTTTGAAAATTTTGTTAACTCAGTTTGGTATATATTACTCTGACTTAGTGAACAGATAATTTCATTTTTGTTTATAAAAATTGCAAAGTTCCTACTTGACTCTATAATTTTACTTTGTTCTTAGTCGGCAGTGAGAATATACTTCACATTAAAAGGGAAATAAAACCACTCTGAGTTTTCGGAATTTATTTCCCATCTTACATGGGAACTAAGTCCACTTTACGAAAGTGATTTTATTTCCCACTAGGTGGGAACTAAGTCCCTCAGTGGACTTAGTTCCCGGGGACTTATTTCCCTGCACCGTTTCTTCGGGCTAAGAAAGCATCTTAAAAATAAAGTCCTCTCTCATAGAACCAATGAGATTCTATATAAGACCTTTATCATCCCGGTCCTGCTGTATAGTTCAGAGGCATGGACTGTGTATGAAAACCTTCTGGGATGTTTTGAGAGAAAGATTCTTTGGGCGATATTCGGTCTAGTTTGTATGGAGGCGAAGATTTAACGGCGAACTTTATGGGCTATACAGCGACGTTGCCCTTTTTTAAAAAAGTTGAGGATACAGCGGCTAAAATGGCTGGGATACGTGGAGCGTATAGACAGCAACTCACCAGCCTGATGTGTCTTTGAGTCCACCCCTGAGGGAAAGGAAGCCCCAACCTTCGGCGACGATCTCAACCAACTCGGTGTGTGTAACTGGAGGGAACTGGTTAGGGATCGAGCTGGCTGGAGAAGCTTGTTGTTTAAGGCCGTGGTCCACCCCGAACTGCAAGCGCCACCAAAAGTAAGTAGATAGGCATTTTATTATGTACATAGTATTTACTTTACATAATATTTCTCTCACATTAAAATAACATCTTATAATTTGTGAAGGCTTTGCAAATGTAGTCTTAAGAGCTTTTACATAGATAAATTATATAAAAAATGCAGCAATATAAATAAATCCACCACGCTTCAGTATTTCGTAAGATATAATGCAATTTTTTAATTCATAAAATAATAGATATGAAGACCCTTTAGGTCATTTTACAAAAGTCAAAGTGATTCATAGTCAAATGAAAATTGCCACTTCATAATAAATTTGTCGAAATCGGTTCAACTACTGTTCTTGGGTCAGTAAAACGAGACTAAACAAAACATTAGAAAGTGATATCTTAAGCCTGTATTGAATGAAAATACTTAATTATGAAAAATATAGATACTTACCGTAACGCCGTACGCTAGAACAGTGCTGCCATACTGATTGCCCGGAGTAAAAACGCGATCCCCATGTAACCATCGGGCAGCATGAGCTGGTGGATTGGCACAAAATTCGACGGAGAGATGAAGAGGGGACCCAGGGTATGCGGCAGGTGTTGCATTTCGAGCCACTACTGTAGGTAAACCTTAAAAGAAGAACAATTTTTCAGTTTTCTTGTAAAGGGTAAACAGAGAAAAAAAGCCTCTAGGGAATTTCAAATAAAATTTTTTAGTTTGGACTTTAGATTTTAGTAGTTCACAGTGCCTATATTTTTATTACTATATGGCAAGTGTTGTCTTTGTAGTTTTAGTTTCCAGTTTTACTTTTTATAACTAAATCTTACCTTTTACAAGGAGCCCGACTGTTTGAAGGACTTCCAGTTTCTTCTTGTTCGTTGACGATTGACCAACACATTTATATGTGCCTGCATCTTGATAAACAACATCCTTTAAGGAAAATTGTCCAGTTGGCGTTGATAGACCATGACCCAAACCACGCAATCGAGCTGTTACAGGGTCGAGTTGTGACCAACAGCCAAGAGATCCTAAAAAGAAAAACAAAAGATGTAAATAATGAGAAGCCTGTAAACGCACGCACAAAACTTGTCGAAGTAAACGACGCCCAAGTAACAATTACCTCCTATAGAGGTAAAAATTAATGTGTTATGAAATGAAGGACAGCAGTCTAAAGAAACCATAATTTATTGAATAGGGGGAAAAAGACAAAAAATAAAACACTTTTAGCACAATGAAAAATATGTCACTAATATGATTTTAAATAAACACTCCTCGCTCATAAATAAATTACGTAACGCTAAATGTCTTGCTGACAAATTCGATGCAGGATGCAAGTTTATTGCAAGTCTTAGCGTAACTCTAAAATGTATCAAGTAGTTCAGATTATGACGAGTTAGCCTACGGGTGGACCCATGTTCGATTCCCAGTGCGATGCATGCATGTAAGTAAAATGTAATTTATAAACGAGTACGTAAACATAAACTGCATGAAAATTGCAAAAAGTCTTCGAAAAAAATTTGTTATAAGATAAAAAAAAAATTAAAAAATAATAAAATGGAAAATTGAAAAATATGTATAATAAAAAAAACATATTTTTTTTTTCTTTTTAATTTTTGAGCTTCTATAAAGTTTGTATAACGTTTCGGTAAGATCTATCCAAGCTGTTCAGGAAGTCTTAAATAAGTAAATACCTGCATAAAGTGCGCCATATATGTTTCCATTAGGCTTTATGCAATTAATATTGCGGGATATGAAATAGCTTCGATAGTTCCTTACCGAAGTCAAATTGTTACTCGGGCGCAGTGCGACCTTTCTATTATAATTCTCGATCTTTTTTAATTGAATTGAAAAGACTGTCGCTTAAGTTCAAATTAAACCCGAATTTGTTTTGTAATCTCCACACTCTCCACATACCGCAAAAGGAACTAAAATAGTGCCCATTGTTTGCTTCGACCTGACGTGGTCTTTACATAGCATTTTTGATCACTTTTGTTAATGATTCATAGAAAAAACAATTGGAGCCAGGTTTTTTAGCAAACTCTGAACCTTAATAAATTGTTAGAGCACTGGGCGCAGTTTCAAAATGAATCAAATTATAATTAAAGGATTCATTAGAATATAAACTTTTAATATTCATTCTACTTGGTCATCCGCTAATGGCGATAATGCTTCATCTTAATTTGAATTAAAAAAAAATACTAGGAGATATATTTGGACATACCTTGAGGACACTGCAATGTTACAGCACCGCCTAACTGGACTTCCAAGTGACCTTTATTGGGATTATGTGATGCTGCCACGGATATATCCTGATCATCAGGCTCCGATGTTACGTCAACTGAATCATCTGAAAAGGAATATGAAATACAAATCAACTTTGAATATGTAATCTCGATTTATTTATTATAAAAAAATTAACGCTTTAGTAATGACACGACACTTTATTCATTCATTCGTAAATTCCAATGTCCTGCTTATACGCTAAGTAGACTTAGCTCTTTCGCCACATATGCGTGGTATTGCCTCTCAGTTTTTTACCTGCCTACCTAAGCCAGGCTTAGGCAACCTCTCTCTAAACAAAACGACTTAGGCGGCTATGGCTTGTGGGTGTGGCCACATAAGTGTTTAAAAGCGATGCATTCCACTTTATTAAAAAGTCGAGTTGACGATGCATTTTAATCCTTTTATTTTTCTTCCTTTAGCAAATTTACTTACAGATAAATAGTTTATACTTACATCTGACGCTTAGGTAGTATCCTATACTGGAATATTGAAAATTTAAATGTCGAGAAGTACATTTATACCATCCGGAGTGCTCCCTGCGTATCGATGTAAAATTAAGAAACCCATCGCCTGTTTGAGACACCTGTAAGAAAATGCAAAAGAAAATTAAAACAAACTCAACGTCCATAGAACGAAATAGATGGACTAACTGAATTTAAGTTTCGGGTTAGCTAATTAACTTATTAGCCCGCTTTAAATTTCATTTACGAACTTTTATAATAGCATGAATGTAATAAAAACTCTCTGATAAATTTTTTTTTGCAATAGGCACCCTAAGGCCTGACTTCTGACTTCTGACAACCATTCGATTGCGTGAGTTTTTATATTTTGGTATAAGTAAAAAAGATCTAAAGCCTTATACCAATTCCGAAGTTTTGAACTGAGAAGCTTTCCTGGCGGATATACTCGTGAGAGGTAGTTTGCAATTTTTGTTTTTTCTCTGAGATCAAACCTTCGACCGTCCGCTCATTAGCTAAGCACGCTTAACACTGATCCACTGAGCCAAATTGTTTAAGCTGGTGAGTGGACAGGACATAGAAAAAGGCAGCAGTCTTATGTCGAAAGTCGATCAAAAATTCTTGTCAAAATTACCATTATTCGGATTTCTATCGAAAAACTGTGCTTGCATTCATGTTAAAAATGAACATAAACCCGGTTTCAGATACCCCCTATTACCGAAACAAGCACCGGTAGTCCCAGTAGCGAGCAGATAGGCCCATCACTAAGGTTTTCTCAAACGACGTTAGTGTTGATACCTGGTACCTGGCTTTGCTGCAAATTAATTTTCCATTTGCCCAAAGACTAGACTAGACTAGGTTTTCATTGTTCGATTAAGAATTATTTGAGGCAGCTTTTCGCTATTTTCGGTGGTGAATCTGAACCTTTTCACTTTTTTAATCATAAAATCTAGTTGAATATACAAATATACAATTTTTTTTTAAAAACACTACATAAACGATTATGTCCAGTCCACTTAATAGTAAGTACAAAATTTGACAGCAATACAAAAAAAAAATTAATTTTACAGAATTTTGTGCATATCATTTTGCAAAAAAAAAACACGAACTAAAAATTTTAAAATAGGTTAAACGTACACATATAATAAACATAATTAGAATGACTTACGGTAGTATCTGTATCATCTTTCTGCCATCTTGGTATGCTTGGTGGGTTAGAATCGACATCACATTTAAGAGAAACTTCAATGCCTTCACGAAGTGGGTAGCCGAATCCTGGAGTTCGCGAAATTGCAAATGAGGGAGTATCTAAAGCAAATTGGAATAAAGAATTATAAATATAATTCTGTAATGTATCACATAGGCCGTATATAACAACAAAACTTCTCTCATAGAATCGTTAACAACTGTAACCTAAGAACACCGTCGATATTGATCAATATATTTTCGTGAAGTGAAGTGATCAATTGTGAAGTGATCAATTTGTTTACTGATTCACGTACTTTAATAAAAGTTCAATCAACTAAAGTTGTTAGGTCCCAAAAAGACCAAAAAGTTGTTCGTTAAATGGCTGGAAATAAATTTATGAGTACCTATATATGAGGTTTTAAATAACTATCACCCAATGAAAATATCTATAACACTGTTCACAATTCGTTCTCAATTCTTTCTTCAATTCTCATCACAGTTTTAATTGGAGAGATGGCGGGCCTTTTTGAAGACCACGTCAAAACTGGAATGTTGTGTTCCCAAAACAAGCTCATACTTGTCTTGGCTAGCTCAAATTGAGTCACATCGCTTCAGATAACGCTATACACAACGTCCATAGTTTTGATGATCATGCGTTTCCTTATAATGCGTTATTATTTTTTTTGGAAAGAAGTTAAAGTATTTGTTATACCCTCCAGAGGAAGGTATATTCACTTTGCCAATACATTTGTAACGCCAAGAAGGAGTCACCGGAGACCTTATAAAGTATATGTATTCTGAATCAGGATCACATTCTGAATCGATTTAGCCATGTCCGTCTGTCTGTCTGTCTGTCTGTCTGTCTGTTGAAAGCACGATAGCGCCCGAAGTAATTGACGTAGGTGAATAAAATTCGGTGAAAGGACTTCTTTTTATCGGCGTCAGGTTGGTATTGAAAATGGGCTATGTCGGTCAAGCAGTTCTGGTACCTCCCATACGAAACCAATATTGGACCCATGTGCCTCTCTGTCTGTTGAAAGCACGATAGCGCTCAAAGTAATTGACGTAGGTGAATGAAATTTGGTGAGAGCACTTATTTTTATCAGCGTCAGGTTGATATTGAAAACGGGGTATGTCGGTCAAGTACTTCTGGTACCTACCATACAAAACCAATATTGGACCCATGTGTCTCTCTGTCTGTTGATAGCACGATGGCGCCCAAAGTAATTGACGTAGCTGAGTGAAATTTGGTGAAAGGACTTCTTTTTATCGGCGTCAGGTTGGTATTCAAAATGGGCTATGTCGGTCAAGTAGTTCTGGTACCTCCCATACAAAACCAATATTAGACCCATGTGTCCCTCTTTCCGTTAAAAACACGATAGCGTCCAAAGGAATCAACCTAGGTGAATGAAGTTTAGTGAAAGGACTTCTTTTATCGTCGTTAGGTTGGTATTCAAAATGGGCTATGTCGGTCAAGTAGTTCTGGTATTTTGCATGACTTGTATGCCGTGGAGGGTATCAAAGCATCGGCCAGGCCGATGATAACACTTTTACTTGTTTTTTTTTTGTTTTGGTTCAACAAGAACTAGGCTTAGAAACGCTTATGATCCTACAACCCATGGAGCTAAATACTAAGAAGCCAAAAGTATGACTTCAACAAGGAATTTTAAGTCTGTATACCTGACAGGCGGGATAGGCTCTTACCGAGTACCCACCTGTCTTCACAGATAACTCAAAGATAGAGAATCGAACGGAAGCAGGAATCTTTTCAGAACAGCTAGGTATCAGCTAGCGGTTAAGAAAATGGCTTAAATTCTCTTAGCGAGGGAACTACCAGCCTCGAATTTTAGTTTAAAGTGTCCGGGAAGTGTTCCATCAAAACAGCCATCGATGGCCTTGAAGTGTGAGCCGTTTCTCTGTCCCTTAAGTCTAATTGATCCAGTCGTGGAAAAAAATTCTTCATCATGTTCACATAGGTACCAGTCTGAAATTACAGTCACTATGACCTCATTTTCTTAAAAAACGAGGGACCAACAATTGTAGTTCGAACACAAGCGGTCTGTCTGAACGTAGTGAACAATGTTAAAATGTATTCTCGGCCACAGCGATCAACACTGCAACGTTGAACCGATTTCAAAAGGCGTGCAGGGTTGCGATCATACAAATACAAACAATAAAATGGATGTCCCCAATCCCCATGGACTAAGGAGAAATACGGAAACGTTCACGGATACGCCAACGTTGACTTCGATCACCTAACTTATCCAATTTATGTGCGAAGGAAACAGTCAAACATTTTGTTATGAATGCAGAAATGCTTAATATCGGACAATGGATGTAACTGGTGAAGAACAGAAGCGAATAGCACGGGCATTTTATTGAAGTAATTTGGCCGCATTGAAGAATCTAGTTATCTTAAGTCGACTAGATTGGTCTGGATGAGATGTAACCTGAACGCAAAATCTAGATTGGTCGGGAACGTCACTTTTTCTGCGTCAGGTACATATGAGAACTGTCAACTTAGTACTCAGTCACGAATTTCTTGACTAGATTTGTCGCCTACCCCTCCATAAACGTCAACTGAAGCAGCTGCTCATTTGACCGATTTCCCCTAATCAAAACCGAGATATACTTAGTGAGAGAGCTGTCAGACCTACTAAACTAGATACTTGAACGTCCCCATTGCCTTTAGAGTTCTAGACAACCGTTAAAGGAAACAAAAAACATTACCAATGCAAGATTCATAGAATTTTTCACTTTAAACAAAGACATCTTATCTCGGTAGATAAACAAAAAAAAATTTTACTTACACTGAACATCTAAGAGAAGCGAAGCATTTTGCCGAATCTTCAACGTAGGGTGTTCCATGACACAGAGTATCCTTGCATTATGATGAGCTCTATAGACAGCTGGTAGGCGGGCCTCACTCTTGGCTCCTGCATTTAGTTTATAAGGAAGTTTGTCCTGAAATTAAAAATATTATTAAAAATATTGGATGAACGTCCGTTATATAAAAACAAATAAATAAATCGAGTAGCAAAGGACGAGAATAACACAGCCGTTCGTATTGTGAGAGTTTTTGTTTTTGGTATAAATGAAAGGCAGCCACGAGTAATGCCGAGTTGGAACGGCTAATGAAGGAGCTCTTTTATAACAGTTATACTTTCAGATGCATGTTTGCTCCCCGCTCTTCCCTACTAATTTTATTTTAAATCAAAATTTTAGGCATGATTTTTGTGATAATGGTAAGATATTTTCAAAGGAAATAATTATTTTAAACTCTTTAGATAGAAACTTAATAAATCAATTGTTGAGATTGTAAACATCCTCTCTGTTCATTTTAGTCCAAATGGGAAATGGTGTTTTTGATATGCGAAATGTATTTTTCTGTAAAGTAACTTTATTCCCATTTTTAGCCAAAAATTCAAATAAAAAATATCTGCGTTAATTTAAAAATCAATTTTGGCTAAAACGGATAGGGTTATCTTGAAAAAATCAGACGTTTTTAAAATTGCTACCCGTTAAAAATCTGGCTAACATGCAAATTAAAAAAAAAAATGCCAAGCTGTTAATCCACAAACTTCAAATAATAAGTTTAAAACAAATCCAACCACCCAGCTGACAGAGATTTAAACAGTCTGTCAAAATTGGCAAATAATACATTAAGTTTGAAATTTCGGACGGAAATACTAACTTTGTCTTACTACAGGGCGGTGAATAAGTAGCGTTATGATTTAATTATTAAATAATTTTTTAGTGTACGCATTTTTTAGGTAACTTAAAAAGCTTGGAAAATTTATGATAGAAATTTAAATCAATTTTAGTTTGAAAGCCGGCATTCGATTATTCAGGCACAAATATCATATCGAAGTTTCCTTCATGTTCGAAATTCGCACAGTACTCCAACAATTTACCGATTGCTTGAGCGTTTTCAGCAAAAAGCGGCTGTCAGTTATACTCTCGGTTATTAATATTGATCTTTCGCCTGCTGGAAGACCTTGTGTAGTTTAAAATGATGTGAACGTTCCTCGAGTGCAAGCAGGTATTGAGTAAAAAGTCGAAACAATCGCCAGGCGACGCACGTGTTCTCAGCAGTTGGCGGTGTTTAGGCGGTCTTTGCAATGAATTTCACGGCAGTTACACCATTTTCCATATACTTAAGTTTCAATTGAATCACGCTGAAATCAGCACCTCGTCTAACTATGGAACGTTTTGGCGATCGAATAATAGAGCGTGTTTCTAATTTGAACTTAAGGCTCCAGATTTTTTTTCTTTGCAGCTACCTATAGGGTAATATTTATGTCAATAACCCAAGGGCCATGCAATATACTAAGGCCAATATCAAAGAAGAATTGAGGACATTGGAACCTGAAATTCTAAAATAAGGTAAGGAAGTACTTCGGTAAGAACACGTCCGATCAAGCAAACAATGGACTCCATTTAAGAGATATTATCTTCAATCTAAATTTAAATAAATGACAAAGTTAAATAGAATAAGAAAAAAAAAGTTATTAAGTAAATAAATCATATGCGCCACCCTGTTCGCATGCGAAAAGTTAAAAAAAAAATCTTGCAAATCAGTCTACACTTCAATACTCACCTTATCCTTTTTAATTTCTTCCAGCTCGAGCACTTCTGCTGCAACTTTTTGAGCATGACGGTCTACACCGGGGCTCAATAACACTTCCCACGTTAGGGTGGGCATGGGATTGCCACCCTCACTAATGCATGCCAAATTAAGCTCAGAATTCTCTTTTACAGGTACGAAAATATTTCCCGCATCTAAGCGACGTGAGTCTATCAATAAATAAGGGGGTTTTGGACGGTCTAAAAATGAAAACAAAAAAAGGAAATATTGTAGGTACATCGGTAATGCATTCAATTTAAAGGTTCATTTTGTATCAGAAACATGCTTAGGTACAAAAGTTGCATCCAAATTGTCACAAGAAAAAAAGGAGTATCCGAAGAAAAGTGTCAATTAATAATAGAATTACAGTTTAATGAATGTTTAAATATTGAAATAAAACCAAAAACTTATTCGTTGCGTTAATAAGCTTATATAGAATACACCCAAAAAAAATTATTGGTTATAGTTCAGGCTCTGTTACAGCAATTCAGAAAACGTTAGGAAATAACTACCAAATCGATTTGGATTGTTTGGAAATTGTTTCGTTCTTTATAAGACGTAGTGAAGCCCAAAATAACAAGTGGAAATATTTGAAAGGGAGTAATGACCAAAACAGGAAATATCATCCAAAACAATTAATTTGTAATTTCAATTAAATTGTAATTTTTAATGCAGTGTTTTTTTTCTTAATTGTCGAATGCTTCTAGTTCAATCAGTATAAACTCTTGCACATATTCGGACTCATAAAAAAAAAGTTAGGTACCTAGATTAATTCCGAATCACTTTCATCACTAGGTGGATTAATTAATATGGTTAATAAATTAGCAACTTCTTCGAGTTTTTCAGACATTTTAACCACTTTCGTACCACTTCTTTTTAATTTTGAATTTTTTTATAGATTACTAAAAAAACGTCCTCTAACTTTTTCATAAGTTTCTCTCTCTGAGAGAGAATTTATCCCCACCACTGCCATTTTGACAGTCTTTTTCACTTTTACTACAAAATTTAATTTAATTTATCATTGTGGAAAAAAATAAAAAAACCTCAAAAATATTGGATTAGGTATACCAAATTTTTACAAAAACTGTTTTCAGTGACAAAAGCAATTTGGACCTTAAGCAACACCTTTCTTCCCATCTTGTTGTATATTTTTGAGCTTTAGAAACGATTTAAGGGGATATTTCCACATTCATTTGCGCAGTATTTCCTTGGGATTTATTTCCTAATGCCGGCTTGCCATTACGGTCTAATTATGGTAAATTTGTAAAAATGGAAACTATATTACTAATAATTAGAATAAAATTGTGTGATCTGTGATCGTAAGGGGTTTAACTTCGATTTAGGTCGCTTGATATGGATCCATGGCTGATTTGCATTCTACATAGAAGGTGGACCCTGACACTCGTTAGCCGTGGTCCGAAAGAAATGTTTTTAAAGGCAAATCCTTTTTCGACAAATTTATTGTCGAAAAAATATATTTATTTTGTTTTGTCGATGACAGTGTAAGTTTCGGCTTAAGACATGGAACACTTGTCAGCATTGTTTGATTCACTACGTTTCCGTCAGCAGAACCTTAACCCTTGGGCTATAATGCATATTGTCAAATCGCTGCGTAACACCAACGAAACTCAAAACTGTTTGATCAAGGCTAACATCGCTTTAACTTCAGAAACCACAAATTTCGTCGTTAGAAAATATCGCGCATCACATCCACAAACCTTACTATCCCGCACAGCATGGAAACGTGCTAGATATCAACAGATGCGCTTTAGGTTGAAGGTAGCTATAGCCATTCTTTTAACTCTGGAATTTTGTCCAGTGCTTAAAAATCACTTTAAGATAGTTCAGATGTCATATATTATCTCGAATGGACGATCAACTCCGAAGCTACTACTCATAATTCTGCTTTATAGCGATGAGAGCTATACTATGCAAGAAAGGGCAGCTGATACTTCGAATGAAAATCTAAAAATAACCGAAGGTTTATGACTTATGAGATGAGATGTCCGGTTTATGACTTATAGAATCCGTGGCTTAAGGAAATAAATTATGTCGACTACATTGGCATCGAGAGGATAGACCCTAAACAACCACATTTCAAATAACTTTCGCCTTGTATAACATAAACCCAAAACAGAACATTTTTAATTTGCTTCAGCATTTAAGAATAATTCTGTAGGCAAATTAAATTATTCAGCAGCAAACTCTTTAACTTACCTAGTACTACTAATTTTACAGGTCGCGCGTTTTCGATATACGCATTTACATTTTCTGCCTCGCACTGCCATTTTCCATCATCTTCCATCATCACATTTGTAATGGTAAGAGCTCCGTTAATCTCCTTTACGAAACGATAGTCGGTTATTCTTGACGATCTCTCAATTGCGTGCACGCTCTGCAATGAATAAATATGTAAAAATAAAAATTAATAAGTATTTTATCGCAGTTATTTAGTGTGGAAATTGGTAATAAGGCAATTAAAAAGTGTTAAGACTTCGAGTCTTAAATTGCACTATTGTTTTGTCTTATTTCTTTAGCCGTTTAACTTTTCTTTTCGGTTTTTATAAAATTCATACATGTCTTATTTCTCCTAAACCACTTCTGTTACTCACTGTACTTTGCCATGATTTATTTTTTTATTTTTTTGCTTTGTACCTAATCAGAGTTATGTTGTTTTGTTATTTTGTAACGCTTCAAAAATCGAAATGAACCTCACTTGAATATGCTCGCGCACTTGTATTGGTTACAAGTGTAGTGTCATAGCTCGCTAAACGTCAGGAATAGTATGCTAGTGTATTTTCGTTGACTTTGCAGAATATCTCAGCGCCGCTTAGACGGACCATCTTTGGCAACAATAACAATCATAACAGCATTATAGAGTTCTTATATATAACTAAAATTGAATCTATACGAAAACAGAATCTCAAGATTCGCTCTTCCTTGATTTGATCTTAGTAATTTACCCTCTTATATATCTAGGCTAAAATTGATCAACGAATCAATGGAAGTTAGGAGAACGGTGAGCGGAGTGGTCTTTATTCATGAAGTTCTAAGAAGAAATTGCTTCAACGGACATCCCTAGCCTTCTCAAAATTATTCCTTCATTCGACCTACGAAGCTCTCTATTTTTTAGAATGTGTCCTACTTTCGTACAAACTACGGTTTATCTTCATCTATTAACGGTTTAATGTGGGTTTATAATGCGAATGTAGTTTTAATTGATTGAAACCTGACAGTTTTCCCTATAAGAACAAAATTACCTGAGAATGTAGTCATAATCATAAATCATTCCCGAGGCAGAGAAAATCTGTGAAACTCAAAAAATTGAGCGAAACTTTTTCAGAGAGCCGAAAATATTTTCCAAAGTACGTGGATCTTACATCTTTGAAATTGAATCCATTACCTACACTTTTGCAACATATAAAACGTTCTGGGAAAACAGTCTACCACAGCCTAATTTTATTTTTGTGAGCAATTGATTTTTAAGACGGATTTTGAATTTTTTGACATATTTATCAGTGCTTGCCGGTTAAAATTCTCTAAACTGTTTCGAGCCAAGAGAGGAACTGCAAGTTACTCATTCTTTTGCTAATTTTTGTTTCTATCATTTTTGATGAGAACGTGTATAGACTTTGTGTGTTTGCGATCGATTTATATCGATTGCATTTGATTTCAAGGATGAGCCTATAGTTGTTTGCATTACGTTTACTTTGATCTTTAATGTATCATATTTATACAGCTTTAAATATTAATTATGTTACCTTATATCTATGAAAGGTTTTTTGTTCTTTGGTGACAACTGACAAGCAAATAAATAAATAACTTTAGAGTCCAACTATTATTTAAGTTTTGACTATTACGCTGTAACCTTTTCTAAAACCGGATGTTGAATACGTTATTTTCTTATTAGGGTTAGATTTTGATGTGTGAATTATAAGTATTGTAAAAGCTTGAGGAATCAATTACGAGGCACACTTCTCAGCATCATTTACCAATTTGCGAACACTGTTTCAAAAAATTATTGAAATTAACCAAACGATATAGAAATATAATATAAGGTATTTTTAGAAAGTTTTTTTGAACTACGTATATAGGTAATAAGAGCAATATTGGTTGATGGTATTTTTTTTTTTTTTTTGATATTGTGGAAACAACCCGAAGTTTAACAGATATACGTTATTACATTAAAATAATCATACATTTTAAAAAATATGGCACACGTGACATCCAGCCTTTATAGAGGCGGCTTAGTTGCCAAAAAAAAAATCAGCTGGTAAAAGACAAAAAAGCTTAAACTAAACAAACTTCTTAAATTGATGTAAAACAGTTGTGCAAAGTATATTAGTGTTAGTGGCAGTGTATGTAAATCTGAAAAAATATCGAGATCTGCGAAAAGTGATCCGAATCAGAAAAAAGATAGATTTTTTTGGCCAATGGAACATGAAAAGAGATTTAGATAAAAAAAAAGATTGATTTTTTGTTCCAATGGAAAACCACATAAGTGCTTAAAATGATTTTAAGTTGTGAGTTGTGTTGTGACATCTTTTCGGTCAGCTGATCTGCTGAATTTTCTGAATAGGTATTCCAAAAGGTGTGTTTCCCTCAACGACCCAACGATTGGAAGTAGTTTTCGTGGTGTTTTCGTGGAAAACGGCTTTAAACGACTAGTTTCGAAAGCTGAAATATATATGTCAAGGCTTCTGTTTTCGATGAAGTTTTCGAGCATTTTCGCGAAAACCCAGGTTTCGGCTCGGTGCATAATGCCAGAATTGAGTAACACCTCGAGTTAGATTTTTTTTAGGAATATCTACTTTATCCATCTTTCTCTTACTATGTGTTCGAAAAAGAAATTGATTTTAAAGCAATAAAGCTAAGTTAGAAAAAATCTAACTCATTGCGAAAAGGCAACAGCAACAATAAGGATGCACAGTACATACAATCATGACGGATAATATAAAAATACTGAGAGGAACCCTAACAAGGAAAATACAGCCTCGGCACCTCATCCAAGAGGCCACCTTCAGAGGAGGAGACAATGGAAGGTCTAACTAAGAGAAATGAGTTATTGTTATGCAGGCTTATTCCTTAGTGTGAGTTTAGTTTCTACCGCTACCAAAATCATGAGGGACCAAAAGGGCCTTGTGGAAGCCAATGCTGCCAGAAATTTTCCTTATTTGCTTTCCAGAACAGAGACAAGGAAATTTTAGTTCTTTAAAAACTTTACATCAACTTCAACAAAACAAAAAAAAATATTTTGAAGCTAACTATACGTATAAAACCCATTCAATTCATATTTCTACATACATATGGAAGAAAACCCAGCTATAGCCAAAGGGCCCAAAGCGGAAGTGGCATATGCAAGGTGCGAGTGTATTTGTTTCTGAAGTTACGTGACATTTGTCAATACGAATTTCTATGTAACAATACAAGCGCACTTAGCATTTGCCACCCCATAGAAATATAGCTTGTAGGCTAAGTAACGGGAAACAGTGCTGCCACAAGGGAAAAAATTTGCGTAGCAAATTTGCGTAGCAAAACTTAATTTGTGTAGCAAAACTCAAAAGTCCAAAATATAAATTTTTTTTCGAAAATAAACAAAAAACACTTAATTCTTTATTCAAAGTAAATATTTTTTTAAGGACTAGTACAAGTATAGTTGGTAAACTTTATATTTTACAAAACTATAATCAAACAAAAAAAAAAAAAAACATTAAAAACTTCACTTAAAAGGCGCTTTGCATGTAAGCATTGCCTTAATTACAAGATTTTTGTTCTCATTTCGTGCTTAAAAAAAAAGTAGCAAAATAGGCGTTTTTAGGGAGAGTGCGTAGCAGCGTAGCAAACGGGCAATTGCGTAGCAGTTTTGCTACGATCGTAGCAAAGTGGCAGCGCTGACGGGAAATCGGTCGAAGTTGGTGGTCTCAGTATTTTCTCTGGTTATTAATGTACATGTACAGCAATGCTGCCAAAAGCGGGAAATACACAACCATATTTGTCCCAATATAAAAACACAAAAAATTCGAAAAAATGAATGAAATATTTATTTGAATCGATAGTTTGAACCTTGCAATTTAATGTTTAAAGATAATTTCATGCAAATGTTGACCGCGGCTGCGTCTCAGGTAGCCCATCGGCCGGTATCTCACGAATGAATGCATGGATGTTGGCTTCCAGTGCGTCAATCGAAGCGGGCTTGTCCCTATACACATTAGCCTTGGCATACCCCCACAAAAAATAATCTAATGGTGTCAAATCGCACGATCTAGGCGGCCAATTGACCGGCCCGAAACGTGAAATTAACTGTTCACCAAACTCGCCTCGCAATTGCGCCATTGTTTCGCGTGCTGTGTGGCATGTGGCACCGTCTTGTTGAAACCACATATAATGCAAGTCAAGAACTTCCATTTCGGGCAAAAAAAAGTTTGTTATCATCGCTCGGTAGCGTTCACCATTGACAGTAACGCTGCGATTCGCATCATCTTTGAAGAAATATGGCCCAATAATGCCGCCGGCCCATAAACCGCACCAAACAGTGGCTTTTTCGGGATGCATTGGTAGCTGTTGCAATGCTTCTGGCTGATCTTCACTCCAAATGCGGCAATTTTGCTTATTTACGTACCCATTCAACCAAAAATGAGCCTCATCGCTGAACACAATTTTTCGATAAAAAAGCGGATCCTCGGCCAGCTTTCCAAGAGCCCATTCACCAAAAATTCGGCGTTGTGGTAGGTCGGCTGGCTTGAGTTCTTGCACCAGCTGTATCTTAAAAGGCTTTACGCTCAAATCCTTCCGCAAAATTTTCCACGTAGTGCTGTAACAAAGGCCTAACTGCTGGGAACGGCGCCGAATCGACATTTCGCGAATTTCTGTCACACTAGCTGATACGGCCGCAATATTTTCTTCACTACGCACAGTACGTAAACGTGTTGGTGGTTTAATGTCCAACAAAGTAAATTTGGTGCGAAATTTGGTCACAATCTTCCAAATAGACTGCTCAGAAGGTCGAGAATGCCGATCATAAAATGGAAGCAGCGCGCGATGAACATTTCGAACCGAGCACGAATTTTGTAAGACGATCCATGGTTAAATTGCAAACCAAACTGAAGCTGTTTGACAGTGACACAAGGTACTAAACACACGTCAGCTGTCAAAACCAGTGTTGCCAAAACCAAACCAGCTAAAAAATCACCCTTTATTTCTAGTATATAAAACATCTCCTTTATACCATGTTCGCACCAACGTGATTTAGCCGAAGTGATTTATAAATCACGAAATGCGTCTCCACCGAACTTTACGTGTTTAAGTTTGACATTTTTGTCAACTTTCGGACCACATAGTTTTTTTTTGTTTTGTTTTTTCTGTTTTGTTGCAATACCTGCCATGAATAAAAGAATTTTTGAATGTATGTAATCAATAAAAATATCAAAAACTCACCGAAACACGAACAAAATTAGAAAATTGAATTTGCAATAATTTTTTTGACAGTTTTTTGTATTTTTTGTTTGCTGAATAAAGTGCTGAAGAGAGAACAGGTATGTTCGATTTTATTTTTGGTGGATTTGCGATGACGGATACGTAATTAAAAATTAAACACTTCTAAATCACGTAATTACTAATCACGAAAATGTATGATAAATCACGTAATTTATGAGATAATTTAGCTAAATCAAGTCGATTTAGCTAAATCACGTTGGTGGGAACATGGTATTAGATAGTTTTATTAACCACACAAATCAAATTATTCACCTTTAAAAAATGTATAATTACTAACCAATGGCATTCAGTTATGCTAAAATGTGGTATTCCCGAACTCTTGCACATTTCCCCACGGTTGCCGAGGTTGGCAACATTTATTTTTGTATTTTTTGTATGTTTTTGCATGTCACACGGATTCCCAATTGACAGAACACCGATAGGAATACAAAATGGCGAATTTGAAAAAAAAAACTGAGGGGGCCAGCGGCAAGAGGATTGTGAGTTGGGGGTCTCAGTATGGTTTGTCTATGTTAATAACCTTGCCGTTCACTTCTCTTAAGAGCTAGCATAAACTTAGCTGTGGTTATGATTTCATTTGCCAAAATATACCGTGTGTGAAGAAAGATCCGAATTTAGTAATTTTTGAGAAATTTATTTATAAAATGACTTCCACCTCAGTGGTTTTGTTTGTGACCCGGGCGGTGCTGCGCAGGTTGGAGCTTCCGGGGGATAATAATACTAGAACACTCAAACAAAAAAAAATTAACGAAGAATATCAGAGTTTCTCAACCAATACCACATAAAAGGGTTTTCTGCTTGGGATAGGTACAATGAACCGAAATTGGTCTGAATGCTTTAGGACTTAGAATACCTTGGAGGATCTCATGGATCTGTTGGGCAAATCATTTTTTTTTTAAACAGATGATATTTCTAGTTATAAAGCTCTAACGGCCGTTTGCTGTTTCGACTCATAGCCTCCTAAGTTCCACATAAACTCTTATGTGACAGTTTATGACCTGAAAAAAGTAGCCCATAATTATTTAAGTAGAACTTAAATCGTTAAGAGTCGTATGAGCAAATGGCCCTAAGTATGTCAATAATCTCTGTAAGGTTCGGATTAAATTCATTGACCCGAGCACAGTTTGATTAACTAACATAATCGATTGGGAAAATCGCCGAACAACTATTTCGTTTATTTAAAACAGTTTACTGTTAATTTTTACCATAGGAATAAAACATACCAGTCCATTTTTGTACCACGAACTCAGGGCAATATCGAGGTCCACCTCGCACAAAAGTCGCACCTCTGTATGCTGTTCTGCATACACCACAGACATCTCTTCGTCATGTTCATCCTCATAAGGTCCACGTATAATTGGTCGTAGTGGCATTACCACGGGCTTGCCATTCAAATAAAATTCACTGTTATTATCGCTTCCTGATGCAATAGCAGACACATCGCTATTGCTATCGCCTCCAATACTTTCGAACTCCTCAGCATCGTCGATTATGATTATAGGCTCTTTCTTATTTAAAGCACGCACAGTCTTCTGTTTCCCTTTACTGTCATTGTGCCTTTTGTTGGATACTTCTATTTGCATATGATTTGGCAATGGCAAGATTTTACTAATTAATCTACTACTACTACTACTACTACTACTTTTAGTGTTGCTGTTTACCGAAGTCCTCCTCAAGTCCTCGAACGATGATAATAAAGATTCCTGCGATAGATATTGTTGGGAATAAAGTAATGCAGGAGTGGAAAAAGCTGGGATGGAAGCTAATATCGTAGAATCCGATGGTGATTTGTATGGAGAGAAAGATGACGACTGCAATGATGATAAAGAAGGAGAAGATGCTGCCGACGATGTAATTTTAGTCTTGTTTATTCTAATATCACTTTTTCTAATATCACTTGACAACTTGTTGTTATCATCGATGGTGAATTCTTCGCTGCTTAGTACACCGCTGCTCGTCAGCGAAATGTCACTCGACTTGACTGTTTGACGCTTGAGCCTTCGATGATAATGCTGTTGATCGATCAACTCTTGAGCTGCATCTTCGCTGGATGGACTTTGTTGATCGAGATACAATTGTAGAAGATGATGTTGCAATCTGTTCGAGGGAGCAGGGGAATTAATTAAGTATTTAGTGGTTACATTTGAAAACGTATTTGTTGATGATGTAGGCGTCTGGGGTTTTGTGGCAGCCATATAATGAATATAGTTGTATGGGGGAGGTGGTGCTGGTGACATTTGTGGCTGCAAATGCTGATCTGGCTTTTGATAACTTCCTTGTACGTTTCGGTTTTTTTCGGCACTTGAACAATTGGCACATGCACGTGATGAGTTAATATTTGAAGACGATGATATAATTGGATCTCTAGGATTTTTTTTAATGTCACCTGAGATGTTTGACATTGTGTAGTTGGTTTTGCCAGTTCCTGACGCGTTGGTAACTAGTGATTGAGCAAAAGCTTTCTGTTTCAGTGTTTGTTGTAAAACAGTAGTGATATTTTGGTGAAATGTAGTTTCTGTACCTGAAATTACAAAACAAGTGGATTATATTAAAAAGGGGAAAATATAACTAAAACACTAAAAGGTGGGAAGATAAGTGCGGGTTATCTAAATAATCCTTTTGACTTAGGACTGATGAAGAGAAATGGTCTAAGTATCTGATATTTGTAAGTCACCTTCGCAGGTTTCAAATGAATATAAAGCCATTGCTTTTAATTGGAGAGTTTCATATGGCTCATATAAGACCCATCTAATGGCATTTATGTAAAAATATTAAACATGAATATAGTTGGAGCTTATTGACAAAACCGAATTAAACTTCTGCGAAACATTGAAGTAAGATAACTTCATAAGTCCAAAAGATTTTACTTGTCTTGACTTCCTTTAATTATGAATAGATGGTTACTTCTCTGGCAGTGTATGTAACACAGCTCTGCCTATCAGATATGATCGAGTAGCGGAAAAAAGAAAAAGCTAATCTTATAATCTTCAATATAGAAAGAGAAAATTCTGGAATTTCAACCCTTTTGGATCGGAACTGACAACGACCAAGAAGGTGAAGTATCTAGGAGTCTATCCAGATACTAGACTCACTTGGAACTAACATATGTTAAGGAGAAGGTCCGGAAGGCCAAAAAGGGTACTACATCAGTGAAAAAGTGTATGTGGACAGAGGTGGGGACTATCGGCTAAGTCAGCATCAGCATACTTAATGTACACGATGACAACTAGACCCATTATCGCCTCCGCCTCGGTTGCATGGTGGGCGAAAGATTCCCAGAAAACTGTGAGGAAGCACCTGGAGAAGGTCCAACGCTTAGCATCTATAGCTACAGGTGCAATACGAACAACACCAACATGCGCATTGGAAGTAATAATGGGGATCTTACCGCTAAACTTGTTTGTTATAAAAACAACGGCTCAAACGGCACTTCGTTTGCATCGAGATGCGAAATGGCACAATCGTGGTACCATCTATGGATATACGCAGATCCTGGAACTTGTCAAAAACGAGATAAGGGAGCTGAACATGCCTATGGATGGAATAACGGGGGTGCGTATTATGGAAAGGAATCACAAAACTCGTATTGAGAACGGATTACTTCCAGAAAGAAGAAATGGTGAAAAAGGTTTTTTTATGGATCCATGATGGATGGCGGAGAGGTTCCTGCAATCTATTCAGAAGAGATGGAATGGAACTATAGCCCGTCACGTTATCCTCGGGAAACTTATTGCCAAAGTCATTTTACTCTATTTAAGGAAGTCATAAGCTCTTGTGAAGTTTTTTTCTCACTGCGCCACCTCTCGCGAAAGTCTGACAAACATCCGAGAGTATAACTGTCATTAAAGAGCTTCTCAATTGGCCGTATGGACTCGACATAAAATTGTAGATTCCTTTCATTCGTCCCAAAAACGAAAAACTCACACAAAACGAATGGTTGTGAGAAGCTAGACCTGGGGTCCCCACGGACCTATTGCGCCAACTATTTATTTTTTATTTACAAGCTTTTTGTAAGGAATATTTCTTGTGTGATTTGTTGTGGTTCGATAATATTTTCTATGGCAATAATCCTCACAAGAAAAAACTCGCAAAAATTCACCTCGGCATGGTTAGTTACTAATTGCCGCAAATGGTCCTATACAAGTCCAAATTTGGACACAAAGTTAGTGTAAGGATTAAAAGTAATATTTTGTTTGGCGAAAATGCGCGAAATATTAACACAGAAAGCGAAAGAAATAAAATATGAACGACATTTGTCACAAAACAATCTTCCCACTTTTCTTATAAAATTATTACCGAAACGGTAATAAATATAGCATAAACGCCAGGTTCGGGTTATTTAAGTGTTTAGTGGTGCCGAAATGAAACTGAATTATCAAAGGAAAATATTGGCTTTTCTGAAAGTTTATTACTGAATCTTGTGCACTGCTCTATAGGAGATCAATATTTTTTTATGAGCCTCAGATGTATGGTTAATGTTGATATATCTGTTATGACTTTTGAGGTATCAGTGAAGTTTTCCAGAATCAGGGTGATCAATTTTTCCAGTCTTAAGCTTAGTATCCTTCCTGGTCGCGCTAAATTTTATGTCCCATACAAAAATGTCTACAAAGATAAAATTTGGCGATGCAGTTTAGCAAAGCAGTATCCTGTTCGCACGCTAAATTCTTAACTTCATGTAGATGGGTCGATGGCTCGCGAAATAAACGTCCGGAACATTAAATCATCATCATCATCATCATCATCATCATCATCATCATCATCATATAAATAAAATTGGTGTAGTTCTGTTCGACTAAGATTGAATTTGACTGCATGTCTTTAAATGCAAAAATCTTACAATCTACTGAATATATTCTGGTGCATTTTTCTTAGTCCTATAGAGGATACCTAGGCCTACAATCTCCACTTTGTTTCAACTCTCTATCTCTATAAATTCCGGAAAAAAATTGGACAAGAGTAATTTATTTTTTCGTTTCGTTTCGCTTTTTTCTTTGTAACGCTTTCCGTTCGAAAATACTGGGAGCATTTCAAAATAGTAAACACCAGCTTATAGAGGACATCTGTAGGTACAACATAGGATATCCATTAACTCGAAAACTAAAAGGTTTTTTAAAGAAATAGGCAAAATTTTAAACATTTCTACGATTTTCACCTGCGTGAGTGGATATGCACTTCACTCTAAAATCAAACATTCTAATTGCGCGATATATTTACATCTCTTTTAACATTATTTTACTCCTGTAAGGGAGAGGGAGACAGATAGAGGCAGTGTGCTGTATGCTGTTTGTTTGTTAAAAAAGGAAAAGAAAAAACATTAAAAGAAATGTCAAATAGGTATACAGTGTTGTTAGCACTCTCTCTTCATTTATCCCACGAAGCGTGGTAATTTTTCCCTTTTCACCATACTCAAATTCCCTTTTCAAATCCCACGATACCTTTTGAGTTATAATCCAGTTTTTATAAGTAAAATTTGTATTACACGGAAAGAAAATAAAGTTAAATTAATCTTTAGTATAAAAAAATTTTGATAAATGACGATTTACATGAGCTATTTTTTATGGATAATATAAGTGTGTTGAAAATCATGGTGAAATACAGGAGTTTTGGTAGAATTTAACCAAAAATTTAGAGTTTGAATGTTTTTTTGTTAGATTTCTGAAAATCCCACGATTTGGTGCATTATCCCTTTATCCCACGGAAGGCTTTTCAGACATCGAAATTCCCACAAAAAGGGATAAATCCCACGATATAACAACTTATAGGTATCAGTGATACTAGATCGTGGGTAATAACCCAATTCGCGGGTATTTTGCCTTTCAAAAAAAGCTAAAACAGCGATCAAGGGCAGTAAATTAGCCGCTCGAGTTTTAAATAGCATTACAGCCCATGGCCTTCCTGCTCATAAAATTTAATTAAAAGTTGGAGACCCCATTATGTTGCTTCGCAATTTGAATCCCCCCAATCTTTGTAATGGAACCAGATTGAGAGTGATATCGTTACAGGAAAACTTTATTGATGCTTTCATTTTAACTGGGTGTGGTAAAGGAAAAACGGAGTTTATAACAAGAATACCTACAAATAATTCCCAGCAGTTATTCATTTCAGTTTAAACGGATTTAATTTCCTATTAATGTTTCTTCTGCCATGACAATCAATAAGTCACGGGGTCAAACTTTAAGAAAATCGGGAGTTCATTTAAGAAAGAATTGCTTCACACACGGGCAGTTATATGTAGCGTGCTCCAGGGTAATTAATGCAGGAAATATCACTATCTTAGCCGATAGAAACAAAACGAAGTGGTATACAAAGAAGTGTTACATTAATAAAAAAAAAGTGAGTTAAACATTATCTTCGCTCATTTTCATTGTCCACTCATACTCAGTCTTCGGGAGTTTTTTTTTAGATCGGGTTCAAGTCCCTCACTATTGAAGAAGGCTTCCTCACTTTACAATGTCTTTCGAGGATTTTTTGATTTTTCCTTCCAGCATTTTCAAAAGAAATACGTTTTTATGTCCCCTAGAAGACAGTAAATTTCTTTATTTTTTTTCCATCAACTGTTCTGAAACCACATTTTACACGGGCGAAGCCGGGCGGGTACAGCTAGTCGAAGATAAATTTTGACGGTAAAAAACGAAGGAAGAAGTTTGTGTTGCGTTTACTATGGATATTTTTTTTGGAGGAAACTGCAAATTTTTTTCTGTCACTACTCAAATCTCACGACCGTAGGTAAAGCACGAATTTAAGACTGACAATTTGGTTTCTATACCAAGCTCAGTCCTCGTGAACACCAAAGGTATAAGATGCAGGTATATTGTATTCCTAAAAAGCTAACCTTGAAAACAGACTATTGATATTCCATTCTAGGTAAATCAATAATTCGATTAGGGGTAATTAAAACTGTTACGTACTTACATGGCAATAAAATTAAGAACAGTAATATCCAGAGGCGTCGATCAAATGTCGGTCTCATGACGTCATAACTTCCAATTTGTGTAATGCGGTTTAATCCGTTCGCCAAATGTGTACACGTTATCCTCGCCAACTTTTAAATTAAAGATACTCAATGGAAAGACACTATTTAAAGCAACTATTCCGTAGAAACAATTTTTGTGCCTATTTATCTATGAGCTGAGGATTTCGCGAATATTCTGAAAGAAATAAAGTAATAAAAGACTGTCATTTTTATTTATTTTGATTTTTTAATTTATAATTGTGTTGTATGATTAAGAAAAGTTCTAAATGGCGTCATTTCACCGGCTAAATGCGTATCAGGAGACTATTAAAATTATAGGTCACTTAAAAGAAGGACGTGCAGTGGCTGAAGCTGAATTCACAAGATTTAAAAAAAAAAAAAAACTGACTAGTCAAAAGTCAATATAACAGATACCTTATTTAAGCCGCCCCCACATATTTGGAGCAGCGGTCTGTGAGGATTTTTAAGGATTAGTCAGTGTGGGTTTTCTGATAACAGAATATACGGCCAAGTAAGGACTTTTCAATAATTCAATACCCATTTTATACTTGTTTACGATAGAACTGAGGTGCACAAAGTCAGTAGTGATCTGTGCCCAAGATTGGATAGCTGAGCGAAACATCAGTTGGTAATAACTTGCAGTCTTCGACGAGCAAGATCCCGACGGAAAGATCACTGGCACACTGGTTGCTTACCGAAAACATGATCGTCTCGGCCATAATTGTCCACATCTAAAACGGGGACCACTCATACGGATACGATTGAGCCGGGTGTCACAAAGGAATTAAAGTAGTGTTTAATTAAAATATGAAGAACGATTGTAACACTTTTACCTCACTACGACCCAATATCGTATTGCAGCTGGGATGTTGCCACCCGGATTGCTACCTTATAAGAGATCCTTTTTAAGATTCATAAAGTCCTTAGGCTTTATTTGCGTTTTCTTTTTTTAATGTTTTCTAAATCGTTGATTCTAAAGCAACCTCCTTACAAGAATATATTCTTAGCCAACTGAGCCATCCGTGAAGGCAAAATCGTGGTACACACGGTTCAATAATTCATGACTATACTAGGCATAAAGGACCCGCCCATGAGTGCAGCAACTTTCAGGCTGAAATAATCGCCATCGACTAAACAGCGAAAGTCACATGCACAAAGAATGGGTTGTATGAATAAAAACCTAGTTTGCTAAAGTAAGTTCGAAAATTCGAACATAGCATTTACTTCGCTCTACAAGTCCTTGCCTTGCAGTTCCTGTCAAACCTGACCAGTAAAATTGAACTTTGAATTTAGCTTGAGATTGTAACGCATTTAGTGGAAATTGAAATTAAAAATAAATAAAATTCAGAAGTATGAATGCAATCTATAGCTCCAATTGCACATGGAAACATACATTTTATTTGCCAAATCGTTTGGTGATGTTTTATTTCTTCCTCAGTTGTTGGAAAATGTATCCAATCATCGGCTTACTAAACTTTTTTGACACACATATAAATTAGTTAAGGAAACGGTTGACTAATGAACACCAAGAAGATTTTCTCCAACACCAACCTAAACACATAATTTTTTCACTTGCTGTGTCCAAACAAATGCGATTGTTTAAATATAACACCGTGTGAGTTTAAACATGAAATTAACTACGGGGTTGTTAAATTGAGTAATGAACGTGATAACTTTTAAATAAAAATAATGACAGCGCTACCTTAGTTGAATTGATAATGTTTGAAGTTGACGCATTTTCAACTAATGAAAATAGTTGATTTTACCAATGAAATTCTTTCGGTGTGTAATAAGGACAAACATTGATCAAGAACTGAGAGAACAAATTAAGTCTTTGCATTCCATGGCAAAGGATCGACCTCGACGGCAAACGAACAGAATTCATTCTGAAAATGAATGAAGATCGAAAAACACGAGAGGCATTATATACATTAAATGGAGATAGTAAAAACCATAGTTCTGCCACTTCCGCTGTGTGCTAAATTTTAAATTATTTGTTCCGTGTGGATAGTAATTTTTCTTATGAATTATTTTAAAAAAAGTTGTCATACAACCATTCTGACCAAACCTTTATCGCAGTTATTTAAGAAAAATGTCCACATGGGATCGATCTTACTGATATCGGAGAGAGGGTAATAGGTGCATAACCATGTTTTTTTTAATATGTATCTTTTATGTAAAACATCTCCTGTAGATAATTTTATTGACCAAACAAATCATAGGCGTGTTTAAGAATTTCAGCACGCAATTACGACAACTACAGTGAGTCCACGAAGTGTCAAGTAGACCGTTGTTGTAATTGCGTGCTGAAAATCCTACTTTACTTTTTTTGCTGAGATCGAAGCTAAAAAAAACAGGCCTAATGTAAAAATGCAGTATTCCCGGACTCTATCACATTTGCTTACGGTTGGCCGTCGTTGGCAGCATTTCTTGTATAATTTTTCAAATTGGCGGAATTTGAAAAAAAAAATCTTTTGAAAAGAGTTTTCAAATTTACTAAATAACCATCGCAGGTTGTAAGACTATTGTTCCAGTCGAACTTTCGTAGTCCATACCTAGTTAACCTTCTTTGAATTTTCTCTAAGCGTGATTCAGCATTGCGGTAAAACGGACTCCAAAGTATTCTAATATTGAACAAATCAAGTCATTATATAGAGTGATAAGTAAGCATTTTAAAAACATGACTGAAGGAAAAAACGGCTGATCTGTCCAATTAGGAAACGTCCAAAACAGCAGAATGTGTTTTCTTCTAGTGTAAGAAGGCATTTAGAAATACGCGTACATTCCAAAAAGAAACACTAAGGTGACTCTATATACGAACCTCATCATTCTATTCCTGCTTTATGGTGCAGAAGCATTGACGTTATCAAAGGGAGATGAGGATATCCTTGGTTGCTTCGAAAGCAAAATTCTTCAAGTGATTTTCGGTCCCGTTTGCGTTGACGGGCTTTGGAGAAGGAGATTTAAAGACGAACTTTGCGAGCTGTACAGCAACAATGACCTAGTTAAAAAGTTGCACATCTCTCGTCTAAGATGGCTAGGACTACGAAAAGACAACAGATCCAGATCGAAGAGTTTTCGGACAACGCAGTAAAGGAAGACCACGCCTTAGGTAGCGCGCACAGGTAGAAGGGTAGAAGTTTTACTTTAACATTGGCACTAGTTGGACAACATTTGATAAGAGCACTCATCTTTCTACCGATCAATTAAGTTGATCCGCATATAATTATGAGCATTGAGATGTGAGAACTTGACAACTGTCCAACGAAAGACATGTTTTGAAATTGTTTAATATATGATGATTTAAATGATCTGCCTTTATACTACAAAGAATAGCGAACAACACAATAGATGTCAAAGTTTCTGATTCGTCAATTCTTCCACTATTTATTGTCAATTTATGAATGTTAAAGTTAAAAAGAATTAAGTTAGTTGATGCATGGCGGCCAAGCTTTACTGAACGATTGATATTTTTGCTGTCAAATTAAGAGCAATGACAATTAAGTTTGGAGAGTTTCGCCTCTCTAATAAGTTGTATGCACCTTATAGTGTATAGTCTAATCCGTTTTGAACACTCCAAATAATGCAAAATTATAAATAGTTGTCCTCATTTCGATTCTCGGGATGGTCAATCTGTCATTTTCAGATGCTGAATCAAGTTTCAATGACTACTAAACGGGTTAGTACTCGTAAGATAACAATTATACACTGGTTGTTACATACACCCTGTAACCAGGAGTGACACTGCAAGCAACAGCAACACAATGACAGCAGTTTGACAGCTGTCTTACCACCGATTTCGACGAAGAACACGCGTTCATTTAACATTTAACCTACATAAAACTACATATGTATATATACCTATTAAAATAAACTACTGAATATATATAACGTGGATTAAAAGAAGAGGCTTTTATTTATACAAAAAAATTGTGACGAGGATGTCCGAGTATGAGCGATAAAAAAAAAATTCCGACTTGCGAGTTAGAGCAACAAATTAGAACCAAACTATTGCAAACAATTTATCAACTACAGAGCATTATTCTAATACTACAAATTCAACAAAAATGTCGAGGGAACTCTCCATTTCGATCGGACACATGGAAGCGTTCCATATCACAGGGCAGGGCACTTGGGGGTCTTACAAAAGGCGGTTCGAAATCTTTGGAATCAAATGGAATCACGACGGCCAGTTTACAAGGAGCAACATTCCTTACTATGTGTGGAGCAGCACTATTCGACCTTCTCGAATCTTTAATTTCGCCAAAAACGGACAGGACGGACAAATTTCAAGATGGCTGCAAATTCAACCGTTAATCAAATCTCCTGCGCACCAAAATTAAAACAACGAATATTATTTTATGTGGATGCAAGTGCGAGTTTGAAGTTGACTCTGGATCCAATTTCACTATCATTTTTGAGTTTAGCTTCGATAGGTTTTGGCCACTATTTAAGTCGAAATTATCAAAAGTAGAGACAATTATAATGGACTTTCAAGGAAATGCGATTACATTTAAAGGAGAGTTTTTTGGGTTGCAACTGGTTTGCGCCATTAAAGCGGTTCATTCTGTAAAGTCTTTTATTGTACGAAGTAGTGAATGATTATCATGATTTATTTGCAAATCAACTGGGTGTGTATTACGGGCCACCTAAAGCCCTCTCCTTAAACCCAGAAATAACACCATTTCACTTACCTGCTAAGAAGATTCATTTTGCGATTCGACCTAAGGAAGAAGCGGAGCTAGACCCCATGGTGTCCCAGGGCCTTATTGAAGCCGTGGATTATACGAGGTGGGCTACAGCAATCGTTCTAGTGCCAAAACCAAAAGGAACCATTCATATTTATGGTGACTATAAGGCAACTGTAAACAAGGCCTTGCAGCATCACTGGTCACTGCTATCTAATTCCTTCGATGCATGAGCTTATTGCAAATTTTCCACAGGGAGGTGTATTTGCCAAATTGGATTTAGCACTAGCATATCAACAAACATTACACACAAAGGCGCCTTTAAGGTGAAAAGACTTCAATATGAAATTTCTTGCACCGAACCCCTCAAAAGGCTTTTAGATAAGAATTCTGCTTGGTAGTGGACAAAGATACACCAAACTTCATTCCTTAATCTTATGAACCTTTTATCGCAGACAGCGTGCTTATATACGCCCTACAATAACAAGTTATCCGTCGTATTATTTTGCGACGCTTCACCATACGGAGTTAGTTCGGTTTTAGCTCACATACTTCCAGATGGAAGTGGAAGTGCGAGCATTAAGAAATTTCATGACTTTGTACAAGGTGGCGCAAAAATAACCTTCCGATGTTTTTTGGCTGTAATTTAAAAGAAAAATTAAAAACTTTGATTCTTCTTGTGGATTATTTTTATTTGGTCTTTTAATTTTTTTTACATCAAGTCGAGAATATGATGTCATGTAAATGGCCGCCGCCACAGTTGATTGTCATTTGAGCCCTTTTTATGGCATTTTCTATCACTTTGGCCAAAACTTCCGGCGATAGGTCCTCACATTCTTGACGGATATTGTCTTTAAGAGCTGCAAGAGTCTGAGGCTTTTTGACATAAACCCACGACTTCAAAAAGCCCCACAAAAAGAAGTCTGGAGCGGTCAAATCAGGCGATCTTGCTGGCCAGTGCAAATCGCCAAAACGGGAGATTAGGCGCCCGGGATGCATCCTTCAGCATATCGGTTGTGGCACGTGCAGTGTGTGCCGTTGCACCGTCCTGTTGGAACCACATGTTTTTCAATCCCAATTCATCAAGTTGCGGCAAAAAGGACTCGTTGATCATTGCTCTGTAGCGCTCACCATTCACAGTAACCGTTTGGCCCGCGACGTCTTCGAAGAAAAAAGGTCCGATGACTCCTCCAGCGAAAACAGCACATCATACAGTGACTTTGAGCGGGTATAATGGCTCTTCGTGGGTTACACGCGGATTTTCAGTGCCCCAGAAACGTAAATTTTGCTTATTTACGTACCCGCTAAGATGGAAATGGGCCGAGTCTGCCCATTTACGTTGTGCCAAAGTTACCGACCGATTATTGCTCAAATAAATAGTCACCAATATTCCGCGTTCTGGAGCAGTGTAGCGTAACATTGTTTATTAACGTGTATTTCGCATGTGTTTACTACACAAATGTCAAAACAGAACTGACATTAGGGGCCAATCGCAAAATTTATAGCATTTTCTGATAGGAGGATTACTTTTGCGCCACCTTGTATATGGTAGGCATTTCGTTATTTATACAGATCACAAGCCGTTGATGGGTTTGTTCTCACCTCGCAAGCCTACACCTAATACACTTTCTGAGAGGATGCTACGTTACATCAGTTGTTTAAACGCCTACAACTACAAGCTTCAACACAAAGCGTGGAAAGACATTGATCATGCCGACGCGTTTAGCCGCCTGCCAGCCAACGGTTCCAGCAATTCAGAAGAAGACGAGGGAGAAGTTGTTTCGATGATCGATTTACTAGATTCTCCGATAATACAGGCGAATGATATTGCAATCGAGACCAAAATGAACAAAATGCTATTACGTCGATCAGAGAAGCGAATTTTCATCAATCAAATGATGTTTGGGGTCAATGAATGATAGTTCCTAAAATCCGTCAAAATAAACTTCTTGCAGCACTTCACGAAAACCATCCGGGAATAGTTCGTATGAAAGCGTTGACCAGAAGTTACGTTTGGTGGCCAAGAATATACGGTGACATCGAACAAACAGTAAAACGTTGTAAAATTTGCCAACAGATGCGGCCCGATAATCCTCCTATTAAAGAATATACTTGGGAGGAATTCACATAGATCCATTTAAAGGAAATCTATTCTTTTTGGTTCTCTATTCATACCAAATGGTTGGAGGTGCATCCAATTTCTTCAACATGTACATCCTGCGCGGTATCACTTCTTAGACAACTTCTTGCTACTTATGGCTTTCCCGATGTTTCTGACAAAGGGACGGCTTTCACATCCCATTTTTTAGAAATAATTTAATCAAACATATCATTTCACCTCCATGACATCCATCCACAAATGGCCAACGACGAAAGACTACTTAAAGAAGACTCCGAACGGGGATATTCGATTGCGTCTACCTAGATTTTTCTTTGATCAACATGTAACACCATACACCACAATTGGCGTTAAGTCTTATCGCCTAAGGAATACTGGGCGTTCGCCTGCGGAGTCACTGTTTAATCGCAGACCTCGCTTGACAAACTTCATCCGGAATCAATGTCGATCAACAACCACGATTGCGGTGAACCAGTATGGTATCGAAATTACGCGGAAGGACCAAGATGGGTACCTTGCCGTATAGCGGAGGTCAAAGGTCACGTTTCGGTAGTCATACAGTCTCCAAGTGGTCTTTAAGAGCTTCATCGTCATGCGGATCAAATCCGTTGAAGATCAGTAGAGCAGAGAATAGCCGAAAACTGTCGAGATTCCAACTCCACCTATTTCGGAGTCAACAGCAAGTCAACCTGAAGTTCGACGATCAGAAAGGCTGAGAAACAAGGCTCAGAATTCCGAAATAGTTTCATCTTTGGGTGAAGGAGTGTTACATACACCCTGTAACCAGGATTGACACTGCTACTGACAGCAACACAATGACAGAAATTTGACAGCTGTCTTCCCACCGATCTCGACGAAGAACACGCGTTCATCTAACCTCTTGCTCTTAGCCTACATAAAACTACATATTATACCTATAAAAATGGAAAAACCTAATTGAATATTTATGACGTGGATTAAAAGAAGAGGCATTCATTAAAACATAAAACCTACGATTTTTTTAAATACCCAACCAACTTTTTACTGAAGCTCGCGATTGGAATTTTGAAGAAAATTAATATTATTAACTTATTAAGCTGTGTGATACTATTGGGAATTTGGAGTGTACGCCTTAAATCTTACACTATTAGCTAATGTCAGCATCATTTCAGTCCTTGCTTTAAATTTCTGTCATCACTAAATGCAACTGTCAACAAAAACAATGCTATAGAATTTTAAATTAAACACTTTTCTGGCTTAACACCTTATTCTTCTCTTTTACGATGTCTCTAGTGGAAAGTGGAAACGCTTAGAACAGAACTATTAAATTTGCCACTTCCATTACACTTCCAGTTTCCAATGAACTTGTATGTGGCTAATCCTTGGCAATTGTTTTCTTTTACATCTTATTGTATTTCATCTCTTCCTCTCTTTGAAGTTTTTTGTAGATAGCATGAAGCTGAGAGGTTTTCTGAAAGTTTAAGTCGGTTTTTGTTTTCATTAGATTTGCCGAACCCGATTAAATGCAAACTTGGCCTTTTGTATTTCAAGTATATCGAATATTATAAACATCAAACTGACTACTAAATGGTATTAAAAGCGAGATTAATATTCGTCTATTCGTGTTGGTTTACATTTCATCCCATTTTGCAAATGTCTATATCTATCAATAGCATTGCTTAAGCGACTTTTATAGTCCAGCAAATACTAGAAAGACCACAAAAAGGACATTCCATTGAAGTTGTAGATATTTCCCGAGAGTATTTGCAATCCAACTACCTTGACAATAATGCTTATGCTTATCAAAAAAATCGTTGACACTTATTTTCGCTATCGTGCTATGTGCAATATTTATAAAGGTTTGAAGCACGGGTATAAAATATCATCAACGAGTAATTATAAGACGTTTTGACAAGATTATAATGCCAATTTCCCCATCCTTCAATTTCAAATTTTCTCCTTACTTTTGTACTTTGGGTTGTATATAAATGCATCGGAATTTAAAAGGCTTACGGGGATTCACTATTGTTAACGTAAAAGAATTTTAATTACCTGGAATTGAAATGTTCTTTAAGGAGAAGGTCTGACGGTGGTCTGCAAATATTCCAGTTAATAAGTGTTTGCGGCGATGAGAATTTAATTTGAAAATATCCTGCAGACGTACTTTGTATTTTACTCAATGCTTTAATATATTGTATTACTGATTAAACTGTTTCACTTGATATTATTTTTCTAATTTTTATAGGTTATATTCTGTGCTAATATTTTTCCGTATGTAGGTATACACAAACTTTCCAATGAAATTGCAATTGACACACACTGTTTACACAACGAATAATTTATACGGCATTAAATTGGATGCACAGATTAAATCCAAAAAGCTCGGGATGTGAGGACATTTTTTTAACTGTACCTACTAGATACACAATCAGCACACTTCCAGCGGAATGCCGCTGCGTTTTAAGTTCAGATAGTTACCGAGATTTTGAGATTTTAGGCAGGATGTATAGCACAGCCTCACAATAATCATTCGCTACGTCAATTGGACCTTTTAAGCTTTTGTGGTTATCAATTGATTTTTAACAAGTCCTTGGAGTATGGGTATCGAATAAAAGGTAAAGTGTATGCAAGAATTTTCTTCGATCTTTTGGGTTGAAAGCTTTTCGAGTAAATGTCGATAACCGTATAACGAAACTCGTATACCTAGGATGGTACGTTGTGTAGATATAGATATTTTTGCTTGTTCTTGGTGGAGATAATTTGCGTCTCGTTAATGGCGAAAAAACAGAAATGTTAAAGGGCAATGGCGACGAACGCACCGGAAAATAATTAATAAATCGGACAATTATTAGTAAGAAAATAGATTGAAAGACGAGAAAGAGGAGGAGAGAGAAGGGGTGTAGCAAGATTTTTTCAACACTCATGCACTGGTACTGCTACTTTTTTTGTTATTAGGTAAATAGGTCATCCCCTTTTATTAGAACAAAGAAATGAGCACAATTTCACTATCTTTACTCCAGAAACAATTTTTGCATCACCGATTTTGCACTTAAAATGGCAGTTATCCTATTTTCGCGAGAAAAAAATTCTATCAGGATAACCTTTGCAGACAAAAACAACTCGAACACTGATATTATAGAGAATTTGCACGAGAAATGTGTGAAGTACGCACAATTTAGTTTTCCATTGGAGGAAAGTTCGCAACTTGGTTCTCTTTCGAATAAGGGATGGTAATTTCCCGGAAGGAAAATTTTATGTTGTATTTTGTATCTACTCGATGTGGATTGTGGATTCTGTTGATGTGATATCTGAAACCTTTCCCTCCTCGGCAGAGCTAACATCATGGAGCTATGTATATTTTGTATACATCAGTACAGTATAGAGCGACACGTAGGACATAACACAGCCAGACAAATTTCGTCATACCCTAGATACATGAACAATTTGCATTCAATGCGCGTTTTCTTTAAGTGTCCATCTTTTACAAAGCGGCTTTTTTCATTTAAAATTATCCATTGTGATAGGTAATTCCAAATATATTATGTAGGTGAATGTTAAAAAAATATGATTAGTTAATGGAAGTGTGAATGTTTGGGTGGAAAACAAAAGGGATTTAATTAATAAGGAACTGATGCGGTGAAAACTAGGGCACCCAACTATGCAACGTATAACACTTGCAGGGTCCTTTTTGAATTTGGTTAGATATATGTATAAAATAGAAATATTGCGAATTATCTAACAATGTCTAGCAATAGGACCTGACCTACAAAAACACTGATAGCTGGTATAGAATATGTGCGATATCCCATATAAAATTTCTGATTGTAAACTAGCGACTTGACAACTTCAAACGTTCAGTGTGAACGCACCCTTAAACCGATTACCGAACTGTCAATGTCAAAATATTCTGTAAAATCAACAATTTCATCATGGTGAAGTACACGAAGAAACAACGTTTACAAATAACTAGCGGACCCGGCGAACTTCGAATTCGGATGAACTCCAGAGTGATAATAAATCACAGATAGTTCAAACTTCAGTGTGATTTATTTGAATGGAATCGAAATCAATAGAGAGCAATATGATAAACAATTTTTTCGGTTTGTTTTCCGGCTCAAAAAAGGAAGAAAGAAAAAAAAAGGGAAGTTCAAAATTAATCCCACAAACTTCCAACGATTGGCCTTGCGATTTATTGATTGTCATCGCAAAAGCCAATCGAAGGGTGAACTGAATCCACTTGAATTGGAATGGAAGATCAGTTGGAATAATCGGAATTCGTGGGATAAGGACTTCCTCTCCTCTCCTTTGAATTTGCCCTTGATGATCGTCGCTTGAATCACATTGTTCATCAGTTTCTTGACGGCCTACTGCGTACTGTTGCACAATCTCGGATGATTCAGATTCTGTACCATGATTATGATCGATCCCACCTTCAGCTGTAAATTATGCGGCGGAGTTCCGGGCACATCGAGCGAGTTAAAAAATTCCGTCGGATAGTTGGTCGCTTCATCCTCTTCGGTCAGCTTGTCAACGGATTTGTACGAATGCAGTTCTCCAGCGATTTGACTTTGAATAATAAAATTCAAGCTATCGACGTCATTATTCTTCGCTTCTAGTATTGCCCGTTCAATATAATCCAATAAAGATTTTTATAATTTTGTGCAATGCCGGGGAACACTTTGTTGATGAGTTCCTTCGACGGTGTGAACTCTCAAAAATTTGCAGGGAACAATATCAATCCGGTCGAAACATCAACAGGAATTTCGCCATTGCCAAGCGCCAGCAGTTGTCTCGCGAATTCAGCGGCCGATGGCTCGGTCTGCGATGCGACTCTCATGTTCTTGGTCAATTTCAACTTCTTGACATGCCACCACAAAGACGACGGTTTCAGGCATGCATTAAGTTCATCGGCACAAGTAGATGAAGGGATGAAGGGAAGCGTTTGACGCAAATCTTCGGAGAGCAATATCATAGCCCCACCAAATCGTCCCGAATCACCTCGTAAATCCTTCATTGTTTTGTCGGACATTCTGACTTATTATTGCACGACGTGTACGTCATCCAAGGTTTGATCTTCTAATAGGAGGCATTAGTCAAGCAAATAACTCTCCCTATAAAACAACAAAGTCGTTTTTAACAACATAACTTTACTTTCAAAAGAAAATAAAAAAAAAAAACAAAAAAAAATACGAAATGGTCGTAATGCGCGGTATACGACTATCCAGAAACGCAAAACTCGAATCAATTGCAACAAGAAAAATATAATGCGAAAAGGAAACCTGTCAAATTATGCACAGCCTGACTCTATTCGGGATGCATTATAAAAGATCGGCAGTCAGAAATTGGGTTATAAGATAGACAGCTTAACTATAATCTAAGCCGTAGAAGCTACTTTTAAACTGCGCCACCTCTTGCTAACATCTAGACCCTTTCCATTCGTCCATAAAATGAATAAATGGTTGTAAGAAGCTTGGCCTATGGTCCCTACGGACCATTTGCACCAACTTTTATTTTTATTATTATTATTTTTATTACTACATAGGTACATAAATTATTTGCGCTAATTTTTAAAATAGATATTTTATCTCAGTTTCTCGCTTTTTCAATTTATTATGGATTTAAAAAAAAAGTATTTTTCTTTTTTCTTGTTTGTTTTTTAGTTTGCCCGAAAACGATAAGATCGATTTTGAGCAAAATACATACCTAGAGTATAGATAGATGATGTTTTCAAAATCATTGCGTCCTTAATTTTAAATTCGAATCGAGAACGGCATTTTCGATTTTGCTTTTTTATGCACCTTAAAATAATTCCAACAACTTGAAGCTTACACAGTCAGAAACTCCCCAAATTGTTTTTTGATATGTATTGCCACATCATTTTATTTTAATTTAACACAACCTATTCTTATATTTTAAGTATCTACGATTGCTTCCGAACTTTTACCTACCTACCAATTGATTAACGAGAAATGTTTGTGCTACCCAGTCGTGCGACCCGGGAAGGCTGCCTTCAGAATATCGGTTGTGGCTCGCGCAGTGTGTGCCGTAGCTTCGTCCTGTTGGAACAACATGTCCTCCAGTCCTAATTCGTTCAATTGCGGCAGAAAAAACTCGGTTTACATGGCCCTATAACGCGCACCGTCCACTGTTGTCATACATCTCGACTTGACCAATCAAATTCTAAAGGTTCAAATAAATATAATTCAAAAACAGAATCGAAGTTTTTCATTTAGAAAAAAAAATTAGAGCGAAACAACAATACCTACTCAAAAACAATTTTTTTACTTTCACGATTTTTTTCTATCGAAATCTCGTTCTTATGGAGGCTTTAAGATTTCAAAATTAAAAAAAAACTGTAGCTGGAGATAAAGTCATGCTATCTAAGTTTTCTTTTAACAGCTAAATTAACGAAATATATTGCTTTTAAGATGCAAACACGACAATTTTCCGTTTATTCATAAACACCAAAAAATTTGGTTTAGGCGGTTCATGGGAAAAGTCTTTTGGAGGCTCGTACAATACAAATATTTGCATCTTTTGAATGCTTTATATGAATTATGTTCGCGGCTCAGCTATTTATTTTTCGCATATTATGCTTATGAGGCCTACATAAAACTCAAGGGCTGCACCTCACCCTTAATTCTTTGTTGTTAGTCGTTGGCCTCTTTATTGCAAACAAATTGCAGCCTCGCGCGAGTAGGTTAAGTGTATAAATGGAGTCGAATTCAAAATATGTAAGAGATTGCAAGAGCAGAACCCTTGCTCTCAAATGCCATTTTCAGGGTGGAGTATTGTCGCACGTATTAGTTTTATCTCATAATCGGTTAAATGCGGACTATCTGAGCATGCCCTGGAATGAGATTGATGGAGCTTGCGCAGTATCACTGGATAAGACAGACGTTTACTCTTAAATGCTTAATTATCTTTATGTAAAACGAAAGCGTTTATCCAAACTTTAAACATTCTAGTGACAAAATGGGTATTGGCAGTTCGTTTCTGTATTGTGCAACTGTCATTAGAAAACCTTACAATATCCAAGTTTGCCGATGGTAGGTAGCTATGAGTAAATGTGAATGTTGTTTATTGTGTTTAGAAAAGCAATCAGCTCGCAACTGTTAGCTAAGTCGGTAAGAGTATTGTTTTTTTCTTCTTGAACATGCAGCGCGCGAACATCTGATAAAAATCCGAGCACCATCTTCTTCTGAAGGCACTATCGCCCTTTTCAAAAATATTACTCCAACGGCCACTTTAATTTACATGAAAATTAAACAAAAGTCCAGTAAATTTACTTGTTAAACCCGAAATAAAACTACCCATACTCACAGGTGACCGAATATACATATATACCTTCTACAAATTGAGTTAAAGTAGTCAATTTTATACTAATGATCTCTGAAAAAAGCGAGGGGCCTCAGGTTTGACTTCCTCGAAAGTCGATTTCGATTTAATTTCGCGAAGTCTTTTCAATAGAATAGCAAACCTTATACTTTTACAAAGGTTGAATCAGATTAAGTTATGAGTCATATGTAACTAAACACTCAATTAAAATCTCTATAACACTGCGACTCACTTATATCTGGGATAGTGAATGCACGCTATAAAATATAGGCGCATAAGATTTATAAACTGCTTCTTAGTAACTTATTTTAATAATTATATTGCCTACTTTAAGGACAAGGAAAGGATTCTTCGAAAAAAAGTTGACATAAGTTATGTTAGAAGCAAATTTACTTGTTCTAGCTATATACTCGTATCTTAATAAATATAACCATAGCTAACTAATAATAATTTTTTATCTTCACACTAAATATTTTGTAGGTCACAATATAATTTCGAAAAATGATTGAATGATTAAAATTTGTCAGAATTTATTATTTAGTACATTTTAGTACATACACACTTTGACATCAATTTGCCATGTTTAATTCGAGAATCGCATAATCCATGATCTTGAAGTGATAAAATAAAAAACTGCAGTGCAAACTGAAATGACAACTTCTTTATCACTTTACAGATCGATAATTGAGTCCCCTTGTGGGTTGCTAGCATGTGCGATGTTTGTACAATGTACCAATTGTGAATCAATTATACATCTTATGAACACAGCCAAAAAAAAAACTAATTAGGTATAGTTCATTAAAAAACAAATTAGAACAGAGCTTGTAAAAATTGTGTTTGCCTGATATTTTACTATTGATAGCAAAAATTGCTACGACACCCGCATAACTGCTGGCTATGCACGAATACTGAAATAAGGAGAACTAGGTACGTTTTCTCGAAAACCCCATTGACTCAGGATAGTCATACATAGAACCTCTCTTCAGTAAGAGGAAATGACATGGGGCCTTACTTATAATAATTTTTATAGGTCACAATGGGTATTTTTTATGGAAAATTTCGCCATTGCGAGTTCGTAAAATAATATCGACAAGATATATAGGTAAATTCTAGATTGTGCCCCTTCAACAAAGCAGAAGGGTGCATTTACAGTTGACCTTGTGGATGAATGGAGACCTTTGTTTCTGCTAACCTATGGAATTCACATTCCCCGCAACATGACGAGTTGCCCCTCATCCACACATCACTTCCACATTTCCAGGAACAATTTTCTTATCATACGGCATCTGGTGAACATCGTAAAATAACTTTGAACCTATTTTGGGGACTCACTTGATTGTTCGATATTCCGCGTGCAGATCCAAAAATCAAAATGCTTATTAGTTTTTTTGGCTTCGTCATCATTTGGATTATCCATGTCCGAGCTTGCCTTTGTATGGTAACAAATGTTTGTTCCCAAATTTTACAGTCGACATCCCTTTATTTAAACTTTTGTTCTTACATATCCTTTTATTGTAAACTGCCATCTAGTTTTCACTTATTTTCATCTCTCTAATAAAAAGTTCAACACTGCAGATAGAATCGCATTTTCACTTCTGGTATATTTTTAAAAAAATATGAAAATTGGAAAGACGTAAACTCCGAGAGGACAATATGTTTAAAATAACATTGGATAAGTGCCCTTTTATGACTATGACATCACCTTTCCATGACCACACAAAATATGAAAGACAGCTGCAGACAATTAATTCTTCGCACTCATTCGATGCGACATAAATGATAAGATATCACAAAACATCTTCAATTCTATTGAAAGATAACAGAGGCGGTGTATTAGCTTCGGTTATTACTTGCGTTCACCATCTTGAAGTGCAACAAAAGCAGTCTTGAGGTATACTACTTACAGCACAGAATGATGCTATTGCTAATTTTGTTTGTAGTTTTGTCCGGAAGATTGACTCACTCGCAAAAAGGTAGACTGCAGTGTTTGCTATTTATCAGAATTGATTTTAAATAGTTTCTATGTTTTTCTAAGCGCTGACGACTACACTAAAACCCAATACAAAGCAAATTGATTACCCATACTGCTTTCGGTTTACATGGCTAGGAGAGAAGTTCGACAAGGATAGTGAAATAAAAAATCTGACATGTGAAACGTTCCGACAAGACCTAAAGAATGTTCCGTGCCGAAAGCCATTGGTGGCAACAAGTGAGTTAACTTATTCCATTCCAATTGAATATACAAAAATTTTATCTCGTCTTCGGAACAAAAAAAAAATAAAACCGGGAAATATTGAGAAAGCGATGTGGCGGTGGCGGAATGCATTTGATGAAAAAAAAAAAAACATTACACAGAATGCAAGGCATGTTTGACAGTTGGAATATCATAGACTGGGAATATGGTTCCGCTGCCAGCGAAATAGATAAAGGTTATATCCTGTATTCTTGTAGGTAACACAAGTGTGTGTGATTGATTAGTGTGATTGCATGGACTCCACATTGCTTTCAAAAGCGTGCACTTCGTCTTAGACGCATAATTAAAACCTTAATTAGAACCGTTATTCTTCCATAGTTCATTAGAGATAATTTTACCAGTAAACCAGCCGATCCGCATTACGTTCGCTTTGCTTTCTTGAAAAGATAACTTTTGTCCCTGAGTTCATCTGAGAATCGAAAGCTTTGTAGTTGCTTAGGTTAATTGACTTTTCAATTCATACAAAAAAAAACTTATTGCGAGCAATTTTGTATTTGTAGTCAATATGACTCTTCCGCTAAATTCTTGAAAATCATATCTGGAAAATTGATCAGATGGTTGATATGATAAACTAACAAAGTCAGTCTCTCAAGTGACTGATAGCGATGCTTGATAGATAAGGAGACTCGCAAGTGCATTGGTATTAATCGGTTAGTTTCAGTGTGTATTTTGAATACCTATTTGTTGTATTATACTTCAAAAGAATTGTCAATCTCAAGGAAACCAGAGGCTGACAGCACTGATTTACACGATTCCCTTTGGATGCACATCAGATATATTGTTGTGTTTTCTAAAAGCTCTTGCACGCTGTCACAAGCTCAGCGGGTATTGAATTTAAACCTCTAAATCGTTTGCCAAACCTGATCGGCCGTTATCAGTGTGGTTTTAGACCACACACTGTTCACACTCCGACAGATCTTAGAAAAAAAACCAGGAATTTTAGATCGATACGCAACACCATTTTATCGACTTTCCAGTCACCTATGATATCGTAAATACAAAGCCATATCACGTTTTAGAGCTCCTGGCCGTTCGTCTGTGCAGGATGACGATAGAGAAATCTCGCTGCTCCGTCAAAATTGGCAAAAACATCAACAAACCCTTTGATGTTGCAAAAGGTTTGAGACAAGCCGATGCGCTATCATTTAACTTCTTAAACATCTCCTTAAAGCAATTGTTCGAAACTCACAAGCCAACAAACATCAGAGTTACAATTTTTCAAAAGTCTGTCTACTGCTTGCTTATGCTGATGATATTGCGCGATACTAAAATAATCATATTTAGTGTATGTTTTGAGTGAAAGATTCTTCGGACGATATTCGGTCCAGTTCGTATCGATGGAGTGTGGAGGAAAGTCTTTACGACGAGTTTTATGGGCTATATATTGCGACGTTGACCTGAAAGACCCCACCTTAGGTGGCGCTCACAATTGGAGGCCGACTTCAACCAACTTCGTGTGCATAACTGGAGGCAGCTAGCTAGTGATCAAGCTGGCTGGAGGGGCTTGTTGGTGGAGGCCGTAGTCCACCTCAAACTGTAAGCTCCACCAAAAGGAAAGGAACAATCTGAGCAGGTAGAGATAGTATTAAAAAAAAAAACAGTCATATTTTATTATTCTGTCTATACAAAAGGTAGTTTGACGGTTGATGGTCATGAGGGATTTAGTTTAAACTTTAGTGCCCATGACCTGACGAATTGCATGCTAGGCAAATCGCTTACTTGAGTATTGAACTGTCATAGCACTGCATTTTAAAATTGACCTCCCGACCAGTGACTCATTGCGACTGGATAATTCGAAAATCATGAGCGTCTATCGACACCCCTCTACTTATCTCACCCTGTTAGTTTACGAGCAATTCCAATTTAAACTTGTTAATTTTTCGCTAAAAATTAATGGCCCGTTCTTTCAACTAATTTTCGTTTACTAGATAAATATATGCAATGCATGTTGAGAAGCTGAATCAGAAATCCCTTATACAAGGTGGCGCAAAAGTAATCCTCCTATCAGAAAATGCTATAAATTTTGCGATTGGCCCCTAATGTCAGTTCTGTTTTGACATTTGTGTAGTAAACACATGCAAAATACACGTTAATAAACAATGTTACGCTACACTACCAAATAAAAATAATCCACAAGAAGAATCAAAGTTTTTAATTTTTTTTTTTAAATTACAGCCAAAAAACATCGGAAGGTTATTTTTGCGCCACCTTGTATCTTTCCACAGACGAGTCTCCAGGATTTTGTTAGGACTTCCTGAGGTTGGTTTTGTAAGACTTGAGGCGATCCTTCTATGAAAGAGAGAGGGGGCAGTACTGATTTGCGTCTAGTATCTAACGCATCAGTTGATATTTTCTGTACGGGTTTTTCATTACGTTTTGTGACACATTAAGCTTTTGACACACGTTAAAAACCTTTTGAAAAACATCTAGTGGGTGAATTGGGTTTTTTCACTGCGCCACCTCTCATGAACGTCTGACAAACATCCGAGAGTATTAATCTGTCATGAAAGAGTGTTTCAATTAGCCGTTTGGACTCGGCATAAAATTGTAGATCCGTTTCATTCGCCCCCAAAAAGGAAAAAACTCAAAACGAATGGTTGTGTGAAGCTGGGCCTAGTGTCCCTACGGACCTGTTGCGCCAACTATTTATTTATTTTTAGTAAAAGTGACCCCACCGAATAGTCAGGAAAATCTATTCGACTTATTGAGCTGCCCATTTGCGATATTTACCGATAAATCCTTTAATAAATTAGTCTCTCATTTCACTTTCATATTATTTGGCCAAGCTAATTTAAAGCTAATTAGCTTAAATTTAATCATGATTTGATTTTGGTTCGCTTTGTAAAAGTGAAAAAATGGTAGCTTCGCAAAAGCAAAATTTAATAAATTGTAGCCAGCACTAATATTGTATATTGTATATTTTTTTAGGTAACAGCAAAGAACCTAACACGCAGTTGATGTGGAAAAACTTTCAGAAGAAACCACTTGAGATCGGATGCCGATTGGTACGTGGGGAATCATGTATCAAATATTCCTACATTTACAACCAAGCTGGTGAGTGTGGTTATAATGAAATTGAAATTTAAAAGATCTCTTTAATCGTCTCAAAACATCGAATTCACAGTTGAAAACATTACCTATATGTGCGCCAAGGTAAATGCTTCTAATGGATGTTACACTCAAAAATATGCTATTGGACGAGAGGTGGAAGTCTGTGTTTGTGAATCGAGTGCAGGGGCGGAGCCGTGTTTCACCTCAAATGCTGACTGTGTAATAAGTCAAAGTATCATAAAAGTAGTCGTTTATGCCACGATACTTACGATAATATCTCTTTACCCTAAATTTAAATAAAAATATTGTAAACTTTGTAATATTTTGTTGATGTATATTTACATGCTTGGAATTAAAACTACTTTTAAGGAAATTTTGTATTATGTACGGAGGTACGGAGCAAATTTGTTAAAAAAAACCGCAATCAACTTCATTATCAAGGACTTGGTATTGGGTCACTATGGACAATAACTGCAAGTGCGAAATGACCTTAGGACTGGATTGAGAAAGGGATTATGATCTTAACCTATGCACGTACTACAAACAAATGGATCATGCGATTGATTTGTAGGCTTTGGAACAGTGATGGGACTTGAGAAAAGCGAAACGGTGGTAGATAGCCTTAAAAAAAAGGTGGTAGAAAAGTGGTAGAAAATAAAATTTTCCAATTGCACTAAAATAATGCAAGCATTAGAGAAAGCACAATAACTTTTTGTAGAAACCAAGAATTTACGAATTTTCACTTTCAATAGTTCTTGATATTATTTAAAAATTAAAAGTTTTTGAGGTAAACGCATCAATATAAAAAGGAACTACAGAAAAAACGCCATAGATTCACCTACGTGAAGTTAGCGCGCACTTTTTCTAGAATGAAAAACGTGAAATGCAGTTCGATAGACATTCGTTTGTAGTTGTTTGTAGTGAAATTTTTTTCGTTTGTAGTTCAACCGTTAGAAAGTTAGAAGCATTAGAAAAAAATTTCAGCGCGCACTTTTGAGCTTTTGAAATGAAAACTAGCCAGTTGCATTCGAAATCGTTTGTAGTTGTTTGTAGTGAAATTCTTTTTTTCCCAAAAATGTCTCATTTCGGAGATATAAGGACATTTGTGTTTCCATCTATAACTCCGAATTTCCATTAGACAAAATTTTTTTGAAATTATTGTTGCATTAAGCACATCCCAGCTTAAATAACTGCATTTAAAATTTTTGAATTCACTTAAGCGTTACTTAATAAAACGCAATTAAAGTCAAAAAATGCATCATTTCACGTTTGCATCCATTGTATCGATTTCCCAACAACAACAAACCAACGGTAAACACAATTCCGCAAAGCATTCATCCGTGTCCATCGATATGAGTCATAATTTGTCAATTAGCAACAACAACCAATCAATAAACTCCGATTTTATCTAAGAATTTTTTCTATTCCTTTGAATAACCTTAAAAAACGACCACTTTTAAACAATTTATAGCAACAAAAACATATATTTTGCAAACTCTGTACTCCTGGCCATCTAATCCAATTCAAATGATTTGGTTTTATCACAAATAACAAGATTTTGATGCAACTTATGCAAACAGTAGTTTTTCATATAAACTCATATCAATATTTCGGTTATTAAGCAACTCAAAGTAGTGAAATCTATTTTTTTCTAATGCTTTCTATTAGATGCTTCTAATGGAATAAAAAAATGTGATCTTTTTTTCATAGATAACGGTTTATTCAAAATATAAGAAAATGGGTGAAATCTTCCGCGCAACCCGATTTAAGGGGACGGATATTTCAAATGCTGGACAACTACAAACTACAAAAACTGGTTAGTTGGTAGAAAGCATGTATGCTCTATCTAATAAAACCAAAAATAGCTAAATTGTTCCAACCAAAGAGAATATATATGCAATTTAAGCAGTCGACCTAAAACACTCGTTATCTCCGAAACGGTACAAAGCCAAGTGATGAAATTTACTATTTTCAACAGTTTTCCACCTAACCAATCTAATAAAACACAAATTGTATCCATCCGCCTAACGGTTTACGATTTATATCAAATTTAAGCGAAATTGAAACTTAATTTTTTTTGTGAAGTTAGCGCGCACTTTTTCTAGAATGAAAAATGTGAAGTGCAGTTCGATAGACATTCGTTTGTAGTTGTTTGTAGTGAAATTATTTTCGTTTGTAGTTCAACCGTTAGAAAGTTAGAACCATTTGAAAAAAAAATTTCCAATCCCTTAAATCCGTGTTATCTCCGAAACCGTAGCAAGCAGAGCGATAAAATTTTCTGTATTTGAAAGTGTCCACTTCACTAATCTAATAAAATTCAAATTGCGTCAATCGGCGTAACGGTTTATGATTTATTTGAAATTTAAGCAAATTCAGACCCCAATTTAAGGGGCTCATAACTCAAAAACTGTTGAACTACAAACGATGAAATTCTACATTTCTGTTCTATGCACCCTTCTTTACCTCGGATATCAAATAGAAGACAATCCCCATTAGAGAAAACTTTTTATTCGCAATTTAAGGGAAGCCTTAAATGGACTCAGTCGCTTATGGTCTCATTTCACTCATTTAAGCGATTCGATATTTCCATTCCTAAAACGCTTTGAAGCTTGAAATATGTTTTTTTCCAATGAAACTACCCTTCTCTTTCTAACAAAGTCATCAAAACTAATTTTCCACTAACGGTTAACGTTTTATCGAATCGCTTAAAAATGAGTGAAATGAGACCATAAGCGACTGAGTCCATTTAAGGCTTCCCTTAAATTGCGAATAAAAAGTTTTCTCTAATGGGGATTGTCTTCTATTTGATATCCGAGGTAAAGAAGGGTGCATAGAACAGAAATGTAGAATTTCATCGTTTGTAGTTCAACAGTTTTTGAGTTATGAGCCCCTTAAATTGGGGTCTGAATTTGCTTAAATTTCAAATAAATCATAAACCGTTACGCCGATTGACGCAATTTGAATTTTATTAGATTAGTGAAGTGGACACTTTCAAATACAGAAAATTTTATCGCTCTGCTTGCTACGGTTTCGGAGATAACACGGATTTAAGGGATTGGAAATTTTTTTTTCAAATGGTTCTAACTTTCTAACGGTTGAACTACAAACGAAAATAATTTCACTACAAACAACTACAAACGAATGTCTATCGAACTGCACTTCACATTTTTCATTCTAGAAAAAGTGCGCGCTAACTTCACAAAAAAAATTAAGTTTCAATTTCGCTTAAATTTGATATAAATCGTAAACCGTTAGGCGGATGGATACAATTTGTGTTTTATTAGATTGGTTAGGTGGAAAACTGTTGAAAATAGTAAATTTCATCACTTGGCTTTGTACCGTTTCGGAGATAACGAGTGTTTTAGGTCGACTGCTTAAATTGCATATATATTCTCTTTGGTTGGAACAATTTAGCTATTTTTGGTTTTATTAGATAGAGCATACATGCTTTCTACCAACTAACCAGTTTTTGTAGTTTGTAGTTGTCCAGCATTTGAAATATCCGTCCCCTTAAATCGGGTTGCGCGGAAGATTTCACCCATTTTCTTATTTTTTGAATAAACCGTTATCTATGAGAAAAAGATCACATTTTTTTATTCCATTAGAAGCATCTAATAGAAAGCATTAGAAAAAAATAGATTTCACTACTTTGAGTTGCTTAATAACCGAAATATTGATATGAGTTTATATGAAAAACTACTGTTTGCATAAGTTGCATCAAAATCTTGTTATTTGTGATAAAACCAAATCATTTGAATTGGATTAGATGGCCAGGAGTACAGAGTTTGCAAAATATATGTTTTTGTTGCTATAAATTGTTTAAAAGTGGTCGTTTTTTAAGGTTATTCAAAGGAATAGAAAAAATTCTTAGATAAAATCGGAGTTTATTGATTGGTTGTTGTTGCTAATTGACAAATTATGACTCATATCGATGGACACGGATGAATGCTTTGCGGAAATGTGTTTACCGTTGGTTTGTTGTTGTTGGGAAATCGATATGATGGATGCAAACGTGAAATTATGCATTTTTTGACTTTAATTGCGTTTTATTAAGTAACGCTTGAGTGAATTCAGAAATTTTAAATGCAGTTATTTAAGTTGGGATGTGCTTAATGCAACAGTAATTTCAAAAAAATTCTGTCTTTTGGAAATTCGGAGTTATAGATGCAAACACAAATGTCCTTATATCTCCGAAATAAGACATTTTTGGGAAAAAAGAATTTCACTACAAACAACTACAAACGATTTCGAATGCAACTGGCTAGTTTTTATTTCAAAAGCTCAAAAGTGCGCGCTGAAATTTTTTTCTAATGCTTCTAACTTTCTAACGGTTGAACTACAAACGAAAAAAATTTCACTACAAACAACTACAAACGAATGTCTATCGAACTGCATTTCACGTTTTTCAATCTAGAAAAAGTGCGCGCTAACTTCACGTAGGTCATAGATTCAACTCATCATTAAACACCCTCTCACAAATACAGTCAAATAATGAAATTTTGGAGCAGTACATGGTGTACTGGACTGGAAGTTTTTGCTGATGCAATTCTCAGATAAAAATACTGATGGCTGAGTGTGAATGGGTAAAACTAATGTGGATGGAATTGGGCAAAAAAATCAATTTTTTTTTTCGATTCCGATCTCTTTTTGAAGATCTCCATAATTTTTCAGATTTACACATACTGACACAAGCTGTTTTACGTCATTTTAAGAAGTTTGCTTTCAAAACAAATTCGCAAAGTGTCGTGAAAACCAAAATAAAGAAATACATAAAAAGCAATATAATGTTGGAGGAAATATAATCTTCATTGCCTTCCTCATCACCTGGAAACTACGAATCGCCGAAACTACTCCATTTGTATCAGCAGAGGAAACATTTTTCAAGTAGATATCCATAGCTGTTTTTTTCCAAAAACGAATGCAATTTGAACAGCTGATATTGCTGTCAAATAACGCACTTATCCATTTACAAAAGCGGATCAAATTCGTTGCATATTCCATGAGCCGTGTTAAATCTGAGATCTGAAATGTTTTTTTGGTGGTCCCAATGGAAAGCGAAATTACGCGAGTAGGTATAGGATCAATTTTCAATTTAATGCAATAATGGAAAAAAAAATATTATTAGCGAGTAGCGATGAGTAAAATTTGGTAGATTTCGAGTTCAGGTTGGTAGAATTTCTGAAAGTGTAAAAAGTGGTAGAAGACCCATCACTGCTTTGGAAGCGAGAAATGGTTATTACCCTATCTTTGCTGTCTTACTCGCCAAGACTCAATTTAGTTTAGCATCGTTCATGCTTATGCAACCTCCTCATTTCTGCATAAAAGACTATTTAACTTAAATAAAGATATTACTCTTTTGGTTGTATCTTCACCGTCCTTCGTGCCTAATTTAATCTCTTTTAATTATTTATAACGAAGTCCGTATAGGACAAATCGAAAATACAATAAAAATTGCTAAAATAAAACTACTCTTAAGGATATGTCGCAAAGCCAGGTGTAAAGGAGTAGGCGCAGCGCGTCGTTTCGATGTGTGGCGCCCAAAAGCTATGTCTTAAAACCCAATAAGATAATTACTTTGGGGAATACGTCACTCTATTTGGACGTTGCGACGCGATGCTTTATCTCCTTAAATTTACAGCGTTATTCCCATAATTTTTGAGCGAAGTCGTGGTTTTTGGGCGTTTTAACATTTTCCAAGGGAAATGATTGGGTCTGTTTTTCATCGTTCTTTACTGCAATCGGTTCTCTAGAAATCGCATTGCTTGCAAGTCAATGTAATTTTTGGTGCAACCAAAGATGGTCCAAAGATCTTAGATTCGGTTCCAGAACTTTACACGGTACAAGAAGAGAAACTCAACATTTTCAAAATACCTTTCGAGACCAGTGACGTCAAACAAGAGAGCTAGAAATTAAAAGGGCAAATTAATGCCACAAACATTAAAAACATTAATCCGAATAGAAAAAGAGATCAGGGTCGAATTGCCACTTGAATTGGTTTGATTACACGGGAGCAAAAAAAAATTCCGTCACGTAATGCTCGTTTACGGACGACCCGAATCGACCGCAGTATTACGCAGTAGAAAAAAAGACGATTGATTAATCCTATGCATTACATAAATCTTTTAATTTGCCGTCTACTGTATGCAAGCTGGGAATGTATGTTTTTCGAGACTGCTAGATTTTAAAATAAAAACACTAGTTACGTGATTAACTTTAAACAAAAGATTTGCATTGCCTGCGTTTATTTGTTACTTAATAAAATATTGAAATATTTATTTATATATTTATTCATCGTCTTCCCCATCACTCTGTGCTTCTGGTTTCAATCCACCAAACACTTTTGCCGGTATTGTCTGCTTCTCTATGCGTACTTTCTTCATGACATCGTCCTCCTCAACCGGGTTGTTTTCGCCATTCTCATCACTGTTTTCATTTCCTTCGTCTTCATCTTCATCACTTTCACCTATATCTATTTCGTCTGGATTCACAACGTGATCCTTTTTACCCGTGCCCTGGGTCTCACCACGAATGAACATGATGTTTGTGTTTTGCGGCTTAAGCGTTCCTGCGACCTTCTCATTCCGCTGCTGCTGTTTGAGCATCTCTGCTGCCTTGGCCTCCAACAGACGCATTCCGTCCTTCAAAGTAGGATCTACGCCAGTACTAGAAGTAACCATCTGCGCAGCCATCATGTTAACTTGGGTGTTATATGTGGCTTGCACCGAGCGTTTAATTCTCAGCATCTCACGCATAGTATCTTCGTTGCCATGACGTACTTCGAACTCTTTCCAAGTTTGCCAAAATTCTGCTGTAATTCGGGGATCACACACTTGACTGCAATGGGCATAAATTGCTCTCGCTCGATCAATTTCACCCAGTTTTGTTTCCATTTCCGCGAATCGAACACACATATCGCGCATTCGTTCTTCGGGTAAGGCCTCAATGGCCTTCTCATAGATTTCTCGAGTTCTCGGCAGACCGTATATCTCTGCGGCTTTCTTTATAAATATGTTATACATATCAAACATTTCATCGGGCTTCACAGCAGTTGTTGCACGATCGTAGACTCCCATGGCGTGCCGAGCTAAGCCGTGTTCCTCTTCTAATTTGGCATATAATAGATAGAAATATTTAGCCAAGTCTGGAGGGCAATTTTCCAAACACTGTTCGAAGAGATCTCGTGCTCTCTCAAGCTTGGACCCTCCATATCGTTTAAGAAATTTAGTGAGATATGAATTCCAAATGTCGTAGACATTTGGCCATTTAAAAAGTGCAATCCCCTTTTCGTAGGCTCGAAAAGCCTCTTCAAAATAATTGTGTTCCTCTAGGAAGAGCCCATAATTTATGATGATCTGTGGGGTGCAAATCTTAAGATCGATTATACGATCGTACACCGCCTTACAGGTTTTGAAAGTACCAAAGCTCTCCTCCAAATCCGCATACATTGACCATACTTTGAGAGACTTATAGAGGCGCATTTGCACCGTTTCAGTTTCATCGTGATAAGCAACCTTCCGCTGGGGCATAACAGTAGCACGGTGCATTAGTTTCAAAGCAGAATCGAAGTTGTCCTGTCGGATTTCCATCTCCGCCCACTCACACCAAACCGAGGCAAGTTCGTCCACCTTGACATACTCCACTTGAGTGGCTTTTTCGAAAACTATACGAGCATCCTCAATCTGGCCATTGCTTTCGTAGAACTTAGCAAATTCGACCCAGAGAGTATTTAGCTTGCCGACAGCTAGCTTTGGCTGTACCGTTTGCACCGCTTCTGTATATGTATTGATTATTTCATGCGGTTTGGATTCATAGAGCTTAACTCTTTTGTGCCACTCAGGTACATTATGTGGGTTTTGTCTTAGCAGAACACTGTTTAACAGCAATAGGCGGCGTTCCATGAGATACTCAAAACGTGCTAAACGCAATTCTATATCGATATCATCTTCTTCGGTAGCAATTGGATTGTTTGCGACCATTTCCATGCGCTTACTTAGGCTTACCTCTTCAAACTGTGCGTACTCGTCGAAGACTTGAGTAAAATCGCGAACAGTGGTAACAGTTTGGATGGCTTCTTCGTATATGTCTCTGGCACGGTCGAATAGACCACTGCGAACGTAGTAATCAGCTAATGAATTCCAAAGATGGCCCAGCTGATCCGTGTACCTGTTTGAAAGAAGAAATTTATAAATATCAGTTGTTTGATTAGAAAATATATAAAACTTTTAATTAAATGTACCGGCTCTATAACCATGTTGTAAGCTAAATAATAGAGCTACAGAGTATGGACTCCAGGTTTGAGGGTGTTCACTACATTTTTGCACAAAATAAACAAAGGGTAACTCTTCACAAGTTCTGATTCTATAAACTGAAAAGGCAATTAAGTAGTAGCGCATTATCACAAACAACTAAGGAGATACTTTATGTGACCTGATCATGCCGGTCCAGCTTTGTGGCGCCGAGGCTTGGACAAAAGATAAACTCTAGCTTTGGTACAGAAAATTCAACGACGAACTAATACGAGGTGTGCAGCGATATCGACCAAGTTGACTGCGCATCAGCCGACAAAGATGGCTAATACATGTACAACGTATCGACACAAATGCTTCGGCCTGTAAAGTGTTCGAGTCTATCTCCAAGGGACAATGCAGTATAGGAAGGCCTTGCCATAGGTGGCGTACACAAGTCAAGCAGACGTCAACGGACTTGGAGTGTAGTGAACCGATGATTATATTTATTGTTTTTAGAAAAAGTAAACAAAAGTAGTTTAGCAAAAATCATTCAAAGTGGAGCCGCCTAACATTTGCCGCAACGTCAACCATTTCACCCGAAATATGTTTCTCAAGGGATTCTCAGCCAAAGAGTTTGAAAGATGTGTTGTTGAAAAGCTATAAGATTAGACGTATCTAAAGTACTATGAACTGGTTTATATATAACGTTGAAACCATTCGCACGTGTCTCACAATTCAGACATTGCAACCTTTCATTACCAGTTTCCCGATTCGAAAGAAAAAAGCTACATTCGACCACTTGCAAAATGGGATACTGTTAATTGGAATTGAATATACCATTTACTTCAGTCTCACTAAGTAATTCTTTCTTTAGAAAATAAGAGAAAATGTCTAGTGAAAAAATAATACGATTTTTGTTGGAAGTACATCCCAATTACAGAGATAAAACAAATAAATTTACAGTCCTGTTTCTCTAAGAGATATCTTTTTAAATATAAGTTTCACTTATATAGGTGGTTTTCTAATACAGACGAATCCCCAAGTCGAATTTTCACGGGAGATAAAAATTAGTTCGAGTTAGAGGGATTTCTGGAAAAATTCGAGTTAGAGCATGATTTTTATATGCAAAGGGGGAATGAAGGGAATGCAAAAATTGGGTCGAAAAATTCGAGTTAGAGGGAAATTCGAGTTAAAGGAGGTCCGACTTAGAGGGATTCGACTGTATGTTGTTTTTTTTAAATGAATGAGGCTGAATTAGGTCCACTAATAGAGGTATTCCGCTTAACGAGATCCCAGTTAGACAGGTTCCACTGTATATATGCCCAGGGTGCCTGGTTAGTTAGAAAACAGTAGTTATAACCGCCGAACGTTTCCGCGATAACAAGATGGCAAATATATATTTCAGTAGAAATTTGTTCCGATCAAAAACGACACACCAAACTGTAAATTGCACATTGATTTTTGTACAGTTTGGCTTCGATATGACACTAATACTACATAACTGATTTATAAGCATACCTTCTTAATCCACCCCGAATGATAGCGTCTACATTTAGCGAGTGAACTTTGTCCGGGTTCTTCGATATTAGTTCACAAAGCTCATTCCAAAGTTGGTGATTTGATTTCCCATGCTTCGAAACAAAATGTTCGTTGTCAACTACCGTAGCAAGTTGCTGGGCTGCTTCGTCGAGTTTTCCTACCTCAGACAGATACTCAATATACTCCTCAGCGTTGTCCGGGCAAAGCTTAAGGTATCGCCTATAAACTCTTAGAGCAGTTTCGGCAACATCAAACCGCTTTAAGAACTTTAAATAAAGTGGCCATATTCGGTGATGCTGCGTTATGGGCAATGCCCGCAATGCTCTATCGAAAACATGACGAGTCCTTGTAATCCTACACTGGTTAGTCATAAATGTTCCATAATCCATCCAAATTCTAGGCATTTTATGCATAAAAACCAGTGCCCGTTCAAAGCAATTATTGACCTCTTCATACATGGAATCAGTAACACATCTTCCGCGGACCTGCTTCCTTCGCGCTCTCAGATAATTGTACCAAATCTTGTAAGAGCCTGGCAATTCCTTTAGCGCTCTTTCGTATACGATATTTACTCCAAAGTTTGGTGCCTTTGCCTTGTGGTCGATGTAACGTAACCAATGTTTCACAGAGTACGCATTGCGTAGAATTTCCTCTTCATACGGAACATCCTCTTCGGGCTAAGATTTTTATAAATTTACAATCTCATAATTAAACAATAATTTTTAAACTTACAAATTCAATATCTACTTCCATCGTTTCCATAATTATTTTCATACAAAATGTTAAAATCAAATAGAGAGCATCGCAAATGTGGCAGCTGTCAAATGTTCCAGTTCCAATATTGTGGTCGCGTTCAGAGATGAATTAATTAAATGAGAAGAATATCGTTCCTACTACAGATAATGGAATACATTTTATTCATTCATCTCTGATTCCTATCAAAACATACTTTTTAATATTAAGCGTGTTTTTCTAGCATCAATCTCTGCAAAGCAAAGATAAGTAGAATATAAATATAAATACTACGGTGAGCCCTCGAAGTTTTGACTTCTGCTCAGTTAAGGCACCAAGTGACAAAGAACGGAAACAGGAACAGAAACAGAATCCCATACATTTGCAACAGAAATAGAATAACAGAAAACATTTTTTTCAGCAACAGAATTTAGCAACAGAAAAATGACTGTTTGGCGACAAAACGTAAACAAGTCTATATTGATTGTTTCTGCCCTACTTGATACTTTGAGAGTCGCAGTAGTTGTTGTAAAATGTGTGCTGAAAATCCTACTTTACTTTGCTTTGCTGAGATCGAAGCTCAAAAAACACGAATATTATAGTCCAATTCATGAACTCACATATTCTAGACAAGAAACTAGATTTTTTTTGCGCGACTTCACGAATTTTTAGGGAGAACAGATTGTTTTGGAAGTTGTCAGTTCTCAATATCACTCATACATTTGGGGGGATAGAGGATAGACGTACGAAAGAAATGCATTTTTTTCAGATTCAGAGGAATTTTCCATTTCTTAGCTAGATTTACATCTACTCCTTTACTAAGAGCAATGAAACATTTGACATTTTCAAACTTTGAAGTGTGTTATTACTGCCTGTATGACACAACATTTTTTTTCTTTTTTTCTGCTTTTAAATAAAACTAGAGCAGTATGAAAAATTAGAACGAAAATTTCGGATAGGAGAGAGTGCGTACACACCAACTGTTTTAATATAGACACACATACAAATTGCAATAAAAATGTATTCAAATTACATTTTTCAGCTGCTGGCAGTTTTTTTTTACATTTTAAGGTTATTTGAAAAAAAAATCATTTGAAAGTTTGTGATTGCTTTGCAAATAATATTGCTACCTCTTTCGTAATAGGTACTCTTGCAGTCACTTTTACACACCGCCGACTTTTCAGCATGATTTAAAAGAGAATAAAATTTAGTGTCATACCGCTTTACGTTTTTATACGCAAATTACATATGAAGAACAGCTGCAACGAAAGCAAAATCTGAAAATCCCAATGGAGAGCGTTTAAACGTTTAAAATGTGAAATGTTGTCTGCTATAATACGCGCTCTCGGTGACGCTCCAAAAAAACCAAATAAGCAGTCGAACATACCTTGAATGCATAAATGGTGCTAAAATTTCTTACAAAGACTAAATACAAGCGCCATCTCTTGCTGATTCCCATGTTACATTCCAACTGTTTATTCCTTTTGTGTATTTACATTTTTGATTGGTCCAAATATGGTAAAAATCAAACTAGACCTATTCCATTACGATCCAAAGCATAAGGGGGAATTTTTCGCAGCTGTCACTTCAATTCAACAACTACTGTCATTTTACTCTCACCGCAATCGACTATTAAAAATGTTGGCAAACTGAAGGAAGGCGGAAATTACTGAATTAATCTTCTGCATGCAGATTGCATCTTATCTTATCAAAATATTCGCATTCTAATATTAACAACAAGACAAGTGTAACATATATAATAAGTGTCAGTAAAAAAATATAAAATTTTAAAGTGTAATATCGATAATTCGCATTCGTCACATTGGACGATCACAACAACAACAATTCCAAAAGAAGTCATAAAAAGCCTTTTCTAGAAAAACATTTTCCCGCAGAAGAATTCCTTAACCAGTTCATCCAATCGTCATCGACTCATTTCCGTGTTACCCGTCTAATATTGGTGTTTTTTTTTTTTTTTTTGATTCATATTGTAAAAAAAGTGTAAAATTCGGCTTCAAGATGACTTATAAACATTTGATTATTGTTATGTGTAAAACTATAGAGTTCTTTTGATAAACTATTGGTTCTGTTCATATAATTTGAATACATTTTAAAATAAAATATTTTGTTTTTATTATATACGAACCCTATCAAAACCTAACCCAAATCAGTGAAAACTTAGTTTGCGTTTACTTAAAATTGGGTGTTTACCCACAAAAATCTTGATAAAAGGTTCAAGCCGCACTTGTAGAGAGAAGTTCGATCCTGTCCATCATTCCATTTACTGCCTAATGGCAAGTTCTCTAAATAAGACGAGATACAGGCGCAGATTGGCTGCGATCTCGTTTTTATCGAATATTTCATTAGATGGCACACACAGGGACACAAAACTTGGAGCTACAATTGGCAGTACATTTGGCTCATTACATAATGGGGGCAATTCGACAGCATATGGAGGTATTGGAACATTTGCACATGGAGCTGGCAGCGGTATGGCAGCTGGCAGTGACGGAATGGCATCATGTTCCCTCGAGCTGTCGGCTGAAGCTGATGGCGAGGGCGATGGGCACTTTAGTGAAATTGAAAATATGGGTCAACACTTGATAGCCTTTCCGTCAGAAAAGAGAAAGGTCAAGCGACCAATTGGCAAAAGTTCCGATAGATTGTCCGAAAGCAGCGACTCGGACAGTATAAAGATACCAATGAAAGTGTCAACAATAATGCCATTGCGAGAGAGGTAAGTTGACCGCAATTTAATAACATATTACTAGTTGCATTTTTGAATCTATTCAGCTATTCAGGTGTTACTGTTTTATTGACTAAGGTTTGACTGGCTAAAAAATAGTATTTAAAAAATGGGTTGGGTGCAAAGCTAAACGTATAGGATGATTTGCAAAAACATTTTCTATAGCCTTTACCGCTAGCGAAACGAGTCACATAGTCCAACTTGACGCAATATTACTTTGATATTTTTTACGTACCTACTGTGTCCCTAGCAACGGCCGAATAGCAACTGCCTTGTCCTTATTCAACATCTTAAGACACATTGGGCCTTACCAATAATAATAAACCTTATACCTATATATTTAGTATATCGCAATATGCAACTTTGTTTGGAAAAAATTACCATTGTGAGTTAAAAAAAATTAGCCTGGACACTAAAAATTATTATTACCTAGTACGCTTTACTTTTTTTTGTCATGAAAATATTTAATATAAAGTGGATATTCGCCTGTTGCTGTTTTACTTATGGCCGCTTATGAATGGCCTTGAAACGCGGTTATTAATTAATATTTATCAAAAAAAATTAAAACTTGATCCTTTCAGATTGTCAATTTTTTTTTGCAGTTTTGTGTGTGCTACATAAATCTACTTTGAGACGCCCGTAAGATCATGTTGCGAATGGGCTTGTCGTTCATCGTTCCGCTGAAATTTTTTACGGACTTATAAGGTCTGTTCCTTTACTTTTGTAGTAAAATGGAAAAGACTGTCAAAATGGCAGTGGTGGGGATAAATTCTCTCACGGAGAGAGACACTTACGAAAAAGTTAGGGAACGCTTTTGTAGTAAAATACGAAAAATGACATATACATAATTCAAAAATTCAAAAAAGTGCTACGAATAGTCGTTAAAATTTCGTATAAACTCGAAGAATTCCTAATTTACTGACAAAATTAGTTGATTCATCTCTCTAGCGATGAAAGTGATTCGAAATTAGTTTTATACCTATCTGGATAAGTTTGTACTGATTGAACTACAAGCATTTCAGAAGAGGAAAAAGCGACAGGGCATTTACAAATTTCTTGGAGGCGATTGTCCTTTCTTACTCTTTAGAGCAAAGTAGAGTTTTGTCGCGATTTTCAAATAGAATCTAAGGAGAACATTCCATTTCATTCTGCCGCCTTTTGATACCATTTTAATACGCAAGAAATCAAAACAAATGCACTCATATGTCTAATAGGACAACAAATTTCAAATCAGCTGTTCATTGAAAGGTGACTGACAGATTTTTCAATTCTACACCAAGAAATTTGTTGAGTAAAAATTCGCAAGATTCTCAGTGGAGGGGTAATAGCTTGCTCTCTCGATGACGCTCTCTTTTGCGAATTTTTCGAGTTAAGGAACGACATTGAGTAAAATTCGTACGAATTAGTACAAATTCGTAAGATTTAAAAGTAAGGGAACAGACCTATAGACTTCGTACGTCGCAATTATGTATGGCCCTCTTGATTCAACATAACCCTTGAATTTAATCGATTTTTATTAATATTCCCTTGCCCGTGTTATTTGTTATTTTCTATTATTTATCACCTTGTAAAATTGCTTAGGGGAGTATCTACTTTTAACATTATACCTCGCAAAACGGAAATAAGCGGACCATTTTAAAAACAATTAAACACCACTGTCTTAAGTCTCTTAAAGCTGGGCTGGGATCAAAAACTAAAATATTAAATAGACTGACAGCTTCAGCCAAAAAAGAGAAATTGCCTACAAGCTGATTTTGACCTTGGATGTAGAACAGTTTGAATTCATGGATTTGTGCCTATGTTAATCAAAGGGGGCTCACTCATACCTAAAGAAAAAAAACAGCCTACACTCTTCCGGTTTAAACCGGATGTCAGTTGCGTTTACATTTCGTTATCGAGTGTTGGGGATGTGTTGGGCAAATAAAAGTTGTTAGTTACTGTAAATCGTTCGCTAAATTTTGAAAGTCATTAAAGCATGCTATATATAAAAATATTCGACTTGCTTATTTGTTCGTTGGTATCAAGTTACTATATTTCATCAGAACACTATGATATAAACAATTGTTGTAAACAACGAAAATACACTAGGCAAAAGATAGATGTTTGTTATTGAGACCTTTTCCGTGCGTATGTAATAATAAAATACTTATTGCAATTAATGTTTTAATCATATTTGTCGACGAATTGTAAGATTTTTAGACTTACAAATTCGGCACCGATTTCTTTTTAATGTTCTCATAATTGATTTTACATTTGAATTTCGCCGGCTCTTTTCCTATTATTCTTCCCTCACATTTTTTCTTGAATATTCGCCAGTAATTCCTCTGCCGATTTAAATGTTTTGCAAAAAGTTTTGATTATGTAACTGAATAATTTAAAATGACATTAAATTATATTGATACTTCTGAAATTTTAAAATTTATTTCCAAAATGATTTTAATATTGTTTTCTTTATATTTTTCTCCAAAAGTAATTATTGTTAAAAAAAAACAAAATACTTAGGATCGTTTTCAATTTTGTTGTTACTATTGATCTGAGACTTCTTTATTTTATTGTCCAATCAAATTTACCCAAAAAAACAATAAGTGTATATAAAAAAAATAATGAGCCTTAATAATAAACATTTTTTTATTTTCTACTTTAAATTGTAAATAGTTATTCAAAATAGTTATATATTCCATAGAAATTTTGCAATTGTGAGTTTTCGTAAATTTTGAATCGAGACTGTTCCAATGTAACAATATTCAACACGGCTCAGTGTTATTAAACTACAGAATTCCCAATTCTATTTTGATTTTGTACAAATATGTTGTTAAATAAACGAATTTTTAAACATTCACCAAGCCTTATAGAAAATTATTCAATATCATGAAGATTTTCTAAAATTCGCTTATGCCCTAGTGGAAGCTTGGGATTGTCTTGCATGTAGGTAACTAGTTTTTGGAACAACTCCCACGGATTTCATTTACGCAGCTGCATGAATCTTGCTGCCAAAAATAGAATTTATGCAAATAAAATTAAAAAAACAACTGAAATGTGAAGGGATGAATAGTTTTTGGTGTCGAAGATGGATGGATTTATTATTATAAATTATTATTAATCAATTTACAACTTGTTTGTTATTGTAAATAGTGCCACCCGGCGGCCATTAATAAACATATTCACAGATAGGAAAAAAAAGAGCGCGTTAGAGGGCTCTCATTCAAAATTTGCGGGGAAATCGGGTAGGGGCCAGTGATCCCAGATTGGGGGGAAAGTTTGGCAATTTTGTCGATTTTTTCTAACAAAAGGGGAAAAAGGGGGAAGGGATTTTTTGGGAAATAATCTAAAAAGGGGACAAAAAATATTTTAAAATTTTATTTAAATAAAGTCTTTGAAATACTACACAATTTCTAAAACTCATTCAATGATCTTAACCTCTTAACCTTAAATGGGCGCACGTAACGTCTCACTTCCAACTTTGTTTTATGTTGAATGCATTCATAAAATGCTAAAATACAACTTCAATAAGCGTTTTTTATTTTTAAGGTAAAAAAAGGCATTTTTATTTTTGAAAAAGGAGGATTTTTTTTTTAATCTGGGATCCTTGATAGGGGCACGGGAGCTGAATGTCTTGTTTGGTTTGTCTATGGCTGGAAGGCATTTTTCTAACTTAAATGGTGATGTCGCCGCGTAGGCTACTACTTTGCAGTAGTTTTCCTTCAGAGTCACCGGTACTTAATTTACTTTTACATGTTATAGCTTCGGTGATAGTACTTTACGCTGCGGAGTTCATTTTTTCATTGTGCTGACAATGAAGTGCAGGGTTGTATCTTATCTACCCGCCCTTGTGTCAAAGATAATATCAGATATCACAGTCCCATATTAACTGTTGTCGCATTTCTTGCGATCGTCAAAGTGCTATAAGGGTTTACACTTTAAAAAGTTTTAAATTGATTTTAGAAGGTAGCATATCGTTTTGTTTTAATAGAGTTTGTTTTTTAGTGAAATGAATAGTAAGTTGGAATAAAAACAGTCATAAATATATTAACTTGTAGCGTCTGCCAGTCACCATCCTTATTTTAGAATAATAATAATAAGAGCAAAAAAGAAAACGTAAAAGGAACTTCAATAGACAAAGGTAGATATATATAAGAAGAAGGATACAGATGTATCTTAGCCGTGTTGCCACTTTATTACAATATAATAACAACAGAGTTAATCCAAATACCTAATTACTTAACGGGCTCCCGACCCGTGGAGAGTCTCTGCCTGAGACACTGCAGCCTTCCATCCTCTGCGATCCCGGGTACGATGCTTCCAGTTATCCAGACCAAGCGCTCTGGCATCCGCGATGGCTTTGTCTTTGAAACGGAGGTTCGGTCTTCCTTGTCGTCTCGAACGTGACGGCTGGGATTGAAGATCCCTTAGCTGGAGCATTATTGTCCATTCGCTCGATGTGGCCGAGACAATGTAGTCGCCGTATTTTGTCCTTTTGGACTGCATCCACAGCTAATAGAGTTGGCGGTTGTATCTTATCCTTCATTCGCCCTCCTCGCACACAGGACCAAAAATCAGCCGAAGAATTTTTCTTTCGAAGGAGTTCAGTATCAGCTCTCCCTTCTTGCTTATCGTCTAGCATTCGGCGCCATAAAGCAGAACTGGTAGGATAAGGGTTCTGTAAAGCATACATTTTGTCCTTCGAGTAAAGAGTTTTGAACCCAATTGTTTTGCCAAACCGAAGTAGCAGTGGTTTCCTAGGGTAATTCTTCGCCGGATATCCACTAGGATGTCATTTGTGGAGTTCAGGTTTACTCCGAGGTAGATAAACTCCTTAACTACCTCGAAATTGTTGCTATCAATAGTGACGTTCTGCCCTAGGCGGTGGACAGATGCTTGTTTGTTGATAGCATGTACTTAGTCTTGTTCTCATTTACTACAAGACCAACGAGGTTAGCCTGTTCTTCAATCGCCGTGAAAGCCTCTATCACGGCACGCTGATAGTGCTTCTCCTTGCCGAAATCCGGTGCATGTTTGGAATAGCTCGGAGGAACTACTTCCAAATTGCACATTGCAGCGTGTGTTCTCCAGCGCCCTACCAAAGCATCACCACCGTATTTGAAGAGCTCCTCTGGTAAAGCCGGGGGCCTTGTTGTTCTTTAGCTTTTTATTGCTAAGCCAACTTCTTCTATACTGGGTGGTGGAACTGGAACTTCATTGACTGGACGTGGGTTCTCTTCTTGTCCTATCACTCTCTCTACATGATGCCTATTTAGCAGCTGCTGGAAATGCTGCTTAAACACATCTACTATTCCCTGCGCTTCGGTGACTAGGTTTCCGTCACTGTTTCGAAGAGCCTGCGTTCCGGTCTTGAAGCCAACAGCCAGTTGCTTGGCTTTCTTGTAGAAATTCCGGATGTTCGATCGATCGCGGGACTCTTCGATCTCCTTGAGCTGGGAGACTGCGTATAGGCCCTCTTATTTCTACGCAGGATTTTCTTCTCCTCCCTCCTCCTGGCTCGATACTCTTCCCTCGCTGCCCTTGTTTTGCTCTGCAGCGCCTTCATATGTGCATCTTCTGTCACCTTTTTCCTGCGTACGCATTCATCATCATACCACGGGCTCTTTCTCTGGGGTGGCTGGTACCCTAAGGTGGTTTCGGCTACCTCTTTGATGATGTCGCGGTACTGGGACCACTGGGTGTTGGCATTTGTGGTAGGTGAATGCACTGCGGAGAGTTTCTCACTCAGGCGCTCTTTGTAGACTCTGGCTACTCCAGGTGTGCTAAGGCGTCCAACGGTGAATTTCTTCTTCTGGGCGGAACGCAGCTTCTTCTCGTTGGATAGTCGAGCTCTGAACTTAGCCGCCACAAAAAAATGGTCAGAGTCGACGTTTGCCCCGCGGAATGTGTGCACGTTGAGGATGTTGGATGCGTGCCTCGCGTCGATTAGCACATGGTCGATTTGGGTGGCGGTTCGACCGCCTGGAGAGCGCCAGGTTGGTGTGTGGTTCCTTAGTCTTGGAAACCTAGTGCTACTTATCACCGTATTACGAGCTGCCGCGAAGTCAGTTAGTCGGTAACCGTTGTCTGTGGTCGTTTCGTGGATTCTGTGCTTACCAACTAACCCGCCAAAGATGTTTTCCTTTCCGATTTTAGCATTGAAGTCCCCGAGCACAACTTTGACATCGTACTCCGGACAGGCTCCGTAGGCTCCATCCAGGAGGTCATAAAACTCCTCCTTGATAGGGTCTTCAGCCTCGTCGGTAGGGGCGTGTGCACATATTAGGCTTATGTTTTGGAAAGTAGCTTTGATGCGAATCACAGCTAGGCATAACTTTTGTCCTAAGCCGATTTCCCACGACGAATCCGCATCCTAATACATGCAATCTTTTATGGCAGCTGTAATAAATATCGCAATTTTTTCTTTTCATCATACCTGATCCTATCCATCGTATCTCCTGGATCGCGGTAATATCTGCCTTGTACCGCGTGAAGAAGACTCAAGTTTTTGAGTAGCACCTGGGGTGTACAGCGTTCGTACGTTCCAGGTACATACTCTCAAATCGTTGTCCATTGACGTTCCAGGTCTGGTTGCCGTTTGAGGGAAATCGTTATCCGAGGCTCCTCGTGTCTCTCTCAAAACTATTATTTTTTTTTACATGGTCGGGAAGTTACCCCGACGGCACAACCCCCAACCTGGAGGGCCAGGTCTTTGACCCTAGGATAGCAGGCCGGTTACTCCGGTGCCAGTAACCCACTTTGGGATGTGAGCGCTGCCGTTGGCCCATTAAGGGTTCATCCGCCACCAACTCTTCTCCAACACCCTGACTCGGGATTGGAAATCCGAATCTGTCAGAGCAGCTCTATAGGAATAACACTAAATAGTTCGGCCTGGCTGGAATCCAAATAATAAGGATAAATATGAAAGGACCAAATATAGGGTATAACAGGTATTTATTGAAGTGCAAAGAGTGTAATTACTTGTTGAGTAAAATTAGAGCGCGCAATGTTTATGTGGTTGGGTATGTATGAATCGGGTAGACACTGATTGGCATCAACTTGGCGGTGCCCAGTTGTTGCAACTTTTCCTGCATATCAATTGTGCTTATTTTACCTCCCAGCGGTAACCACCGGGTACTGGTCTGCCCATCCGGGCATGACTTCCTGAACTTATAAGCGCGAGTGTTGAACACGTAGAAAATAGCAACACTATACTGCTCTGTCGGAATGACTGCCTGATCGAGTCTCAGAGGTCTTACATGAGCCCCTCAGAAAGAGGACGTACGGCGGATGAATTCATTAGACTGAATCAACGGTGTTGTCAACAGTCGGGATGACAGCTACCTTGCTTGAGCTACTTCGACATATTTGGAGCTGAAGTCAGTGAGGATTTTTCAGTACTAGTCAGGGTCCTGAAACAGAGATGGTGGCGGATGAACCCTTTATGGGCCAACGGCAGCTCTCACATCCCCGAAGTGGGTTACTGACACCGGAGGAATCCGGCCCCTTCGTCCAAGGGTCCAACAAAGGGCCTGTAAAGGACAACGGATTTCGGATCTGCACGTGGAATGTTAGGTCCCTTAACAGACCGCGTGCAGCCGAACAGCTAGCGGAGGTCCTGAACTGCTATAAAACAGACCTAACCGCCATCCAAGAAGTGCGATGGGATGGACCAGGCAAGAAGAGGATGAACAACAGCGATATCTATTATGGCGACTGCTATCGGCAACAAAAACAGCGCTTATTTGGTTGTGGATTCGTCGTTGGCGGCAGACTTAGGCAAGAAGTCTTAAGTTTCAGCTGTGTGAACGAGCGCCTTGCGACAATCCGCATCAAGGCTAAATTCGCCAACATTAGCCTAATATGCGCCCATGCCCCCACGGAGGAGAAAGACGACGACACCAAAAAGAGATTCTACGAGCTCTTAGACAAGACGTACGAGCAGTGCCCTAACTATGACATTAAAATTGTCCTAGGTGATTTTAATGCAAAGATAGGAAGAGAGGCGATCTTTGGTAGTACTGTCGGAAGGTACAGCCTACACGACACCACCTCCGATAACGGATTAAGGCTGATCGACTTCGCGGCGGGGCGAAATGTTGTCGTAGCAAGTACGCGGTTCCCGCATCTCGATATTCACAAAGGCACATGGAGATCTCCGGACCAATCAACCGTCAACCAGATTGACCACATTGCGAATGACGCAAGGCACTCCTCCAGTATTATGGATGTCCGAACGTTCCGAGGGGCCAACATTGACTCGGACCTCTACCTTGTTGTAGTCAAGGTACGACTGTGGATATCCCGAACACCGCCAAGACAAGTAAATACTGTGAGGAAGTTTGACGTCGGACGGCTACAATCGCAAGAGAGCCTTTTCCGATCGAGTCTCTCTCAATCTCTCAAGATGTCCTATGCAGCCAGCATCAAATATTGAAGACCAGTGGCACCATTGCCAAATAGCCATTAGAGACGCCGCCTCTTATGTGCTGGGTTTCACCCGACCACCGCAAAGAAACCCCTGCTTCGACGACGAATGGCGGCAAGCACACGCAGTGAAACAAGAGGCATACAAAGCGGCGCTGCAAAGGAGGACAAGAGCTGCCCGTGAGCTCTACGCGCAGAAGAGAAGAGACGAACACCGGCTTCTGAGGAAAAAAAGAAAGAGCATGAGAAGCGCGCGATCGAGGAAATAGAGAGATGCTACTGCAGGAATGAGGTTCGGAAGTTTTACCAAAGGGTAAAAAGAACGTCCCAAGGCTACAGGGCCCGAACCGAAGCCTGCAAGGACGAACAAGGGAACACCGTAGTAGAATCGCAGTCGATGCTGAGGGTATGGAAGAACTACTTCTGCAGACTGTTTAACGGCGATGACGAACAAAATCCCGCTGTCAGGCAGAATGAAGCATTCAACCTGGACGATGAAGACCAACAATTCCGTCCACCTGACCTGGACGAAGTGAAGATAGCCATATCTAAGCTTAAGCCCAACAAAGCCGCTGGAGCAGATGGCCTAGCCGCCGAGCTGTTCAAAGCGGCAGGCGATGACTTGGTTAGGAGCATGCACCAACTCATCTGTAAGATATGGTCGGAGGAAAGTATGCCCGATGAATGGAACCTCAGCATTGTTTGCCCGATCCTCAAGAAAGGAGACCTTCTGAACTGCGCCAACTACAGAGGTATAAGTCTTCTTAACATCGGCTACAAGATCTTATCTGCCGTGTTGTGTGAACGCCTGAAGCCTTTAGTCAACAACCTGATTGCTCCCTATCAGTGTGGCTTCAGGCCAGGAAAGTCTACCGTTGACCAAATATTCACACTGCCGCAGATCTTGGAGAAAACCCAGGAAGTCCAAATCGATACCCACCACCTTTTTATCGATTTTAAGGCCGCCTATGACAGCATTTTTAGGGACGAGCTATACAGAGCAATGAGGGCAAGACAAAGTATATGCTGTCATCAAGAAAGGACACCCAACACCGACGTCTTGGACAAAATGTTTGAGGTGGTAAAGGACTTTGTTTACCTAGGCTCCGCTATGACTTCAGACAATGACAACAGCTCTGAGATTAAACGAAGAATAACTCTTGCCAATCGCTGTTTCTTTGGGCTAAGAAAGCAATTGAGTAGCAAAGTCCTCTCTCGAACAACTAAAGTGACCGTTTATAAGACCTTGATCATCCCAGTCCTACTTTATGGTGCAGAGGCATGGACTCTATCAAAATCGGATGAGGCTACACTTAGTTACTTCGAGAGGAAAATTCTTCGAGTAATTTTCGGTCCCTTCTGCATAGACGAAGTAGCGCCACCTTAAGTAAGTAAGTAATGTTTATGAGAGAAGATAATCCAAACGATTACTAATTCCTTTTGAATTGCAAATGAGTTCTCCATTGGAACAAAAACAAAACACATTTGATTAGTTAAACAATGTTCTTGGTTACTGGGGTCTCAAGTTTGTTCCCTGAAAAAACACAAAGTACATCTTTAGGTTTTACCTACTGCGACACCTCTCGCATGCGTCGAGAAAAGCCTTTTTTTCAAAAATACTTCTCAATTCGGCTGTTCGTACTCGGCATAAAATTGTACGTCTCTTATATTCGTCCAAAAAAAGTAAACACAAACGAACAATTTTGAAAAGCTAAACCTAAGGTGCCTATATGACTCTTTTGCGCCAACAGTGAAATAAATGCAGGCACAACAGGCAGATAATAATAAAATGGGAATAAATCTTTATTTGTATTGCATCGAGCGTAAAATTTTTTCAGCAGGAGGGCATTCGATTCATATTGAGAAGAAATAGCATAGGATAGAACAAAAGAAAGAAAATATGTCATACACGTTCACACGATACGCCTACATTTGTATGAATTCAATATGCATGTAACAGGCATAAGTATAACTTCGCCGAAGGACAAAAATGGCGATTAATGATATGAAAAATAAATGATCTGTCTGGTGTCAAGTCAGTGAAATTCTGTACTGTTGTAGTAGTACTCAACTTTGTTTGTGTTTGATTCATATTACGCTTTCTCTCAGCTATAAAAGCTTTTTGGGAAAAGTTTCTTTATTTTTTGCATTTTGGTTTCATATGATAACAGTTCCTATTGCAATGCGTCATATAGGTGATTATACTGTCTTTACTTGCAGTAGGCATAGGCATATTTGGAAATTTTGTACGAATATGCAAGTCACTTTATCTATAGTTTATTGTATATAAAAAATATAAAAGGCTTTTAGCCATTAAGTACAAAGTACTGTGCTGCAGTGTGACGTGTGAGAAGCTTCTCCCGTCCATAATTCGAGTATGCACCCATAGAATACTTAAATCATCTAGGGCTTATTCGGGATTGTTGTTTTCTACATCATTATTTTCGAGATAAGGTGGTTTTGTTATTTTCCATTTTGTTAAAAACTGGAAGACATTAAAACATCTGGCTTCTGGTCGATTAAGAATTGATAGGGGCAGTGAAACTTATTTCAGAATTTTGGAAAAAAAAAGTAGAATACCTACATACGTAATTGGGTTAGCTCGAATTTATATTTTAGTAAGTCTGACAGCTGACTGATACATATACTGATACTGATTTCAAAATTATACCCATCCTCTCCATGACAAAACATTAGTGGATATTGCATGCGTCGTATTGTTTTAAACGATGCGTCTTACGAACACATTGGCCGCCATTACGCTGCCTCACGACAATATCACGGTATTCACCATTTTCACCAACAATGTCGACACCAATTTCATCAACTATGGGGGCTTTAAATTGGCATTCATAATTTGCAGTGGTATGTTTCGTCAGAAGGCATATCTTCCAATGCCGTCTTGAATAACCGAATAACCAAAAAGTTGTGTTCCTAAAGAAATTCCAGATATATATGTATACAACACCAATAATCTAATGTTCCATAGCACGGTTAATCGGAATTTAAGGAAATTGTGTTCTTTATTTCCTGACGGCAACGATGATCTGGTTCTATAGTGAATTTGCTCTGGAATCTGTTAAGTTGGCGCCAAGTTCAAAATGGGTGAGTTGTGTGTACATCATTGGTTGACAGATTATAGAATAATTTGAAACGAAGAAATTGCCCAATTGGGCTGAATAAGTCTACGTTCTTCGACAATATTTGCACCAAATGACGTCATTTAAAAGGAACCGTTGTACATATTTGTAGACATTCGTTAAGAAACGTCTTGATTCTGGTAAGTCGCCGTAAAGCAAACAGTTTTGGTTTAGTCACGGTGATAATTTGACTTTTCCTGGTGTGTCTGAATGAAATTTTACCGCTATGCAATATTGGCAAATTACATTGATGGGCCCAATCGAAGGGGCGCGATGACGATGAAGATCGGAACTGTGCTGCTGTCTTAGTTGATAAGCAGGTGCGTGTGCTGAGGTAATAATCTCAGAAGCTATGCTAGATAAATGAAACGGTTCCTGCTAAATAGGAATAGTGTTAAATAAAATCCACTTGTGGCTTATTGGGTAGTAGGTTTACATCAAATAACAAGGTGAGTTTTATTTAAGTTCAATCTCAGTAACAGCAGTTTTCGGAAGTTGTAGTTAGAGATTTATAAGTGCCTACTACAGATTATTATCTATAACACTTTACAAGATTTTTAAGTACAAGGGCAAGCTTAGTTGGAGTTTCTGTTTTCTGATCTGGAAGACAACGTTTTTATATTGATCGGAAGTGGGGTTGGTGATAAACCTACATAATGTAAGAATTTTATGTGTGTGAGGGGGTGCAAACGAAGAGAGAGGTTCTGATTACCAACATTTTCGTCTTCCCATACAAAATCAAATTTTAAGATATCGCCACCATCGACTCCTAAAAGTTTTTCCGACTTAAGTGGTATTCGATTGTGCTTCTTCAGATCCGGTTTCAGATTTCTGAATATGGGTAGGTTTCGAAACTTTTTTAAGCGTTTTGCTTGGAAATGCCTAGTTATGCCCAGTTAGAGCCCCTACTAACTTAGATAGCGATGACCTGTCAAACTGTAAAAGTTTATTGGTCCAGCTCCTGCTATTTTCGGGCCAAAGTGACTTTTTTCCACTTGTTGTTGGTTTTCATTCGGATTTTGTTCTCACTGACTGAAGTGCTCTATCAAGATCCATTACGGACCCCTCTCTCGCCAGTTCATCCGCCCCCTCATTGCCGGTTTTGTCACTGTGTCCAGGGACCCAGCAGAGATTCGTGTTGGGCTGCGAGCAATGATCCCTGAGCTCTTCGCGGTCTGTCAAAGTCTAGATGAAGAGACATATAATCAGAAGTGTCATGTTCCCTACATATTTACCGAAAGTAGCAAGGCTTTCAAGTGTTAGTTTGGCTGATCCTTAATGCACTTTTGGAAGTATACTCTTTCATGTATAGGTCTAGAGGTGTCGGATTGAGAATCGCCTCTAGTCCGGCTGTAGCGCTGGTTGTCCCTATACATGCTTTTTTTTGTCGCATTGCTTTGATAGATAATGAATGAAAGTTGCTTTTTCAGTAGTTCTTGCAAAGAAATTTCGAAAATGTGCTAGAAAATTTGGCTTTTTATTTTTTGGTATGTAAAATGATTTTACTTACGAAGCTAATTTGTCAACAACTGCTAAGGTCAGTTTCAGTTCGAAAAAGTAATAGATTTCAGTGTTTTCTGTAACAGTTTATCGAAATTCTTACAAATTTAGACACAGACTTCGTTCAGTAAAGTTACCGCGAAAAAATTTTTATAAATCACAATTTCAGGAAAGCCACGTAAAGGCTGCGTAAATTCTTACGCGATGTTTAAATAAACAACTTCGTAGAGGCGTCGTAAGGAAATCTAATAAAATACGACTGTAGGTGTGTCAAATAATTGTGAGTTACATAAAAAAAGAAAGAATGACATCCGCATTTATTCTACTCATTGTTCCTAAGCTAAAAGAGGTTCGTAAACACCATCTGTTAATTTAGGTAGCAAAATCGTAGTTCTTATAACGTAACAATTTATAAATGCATAAGGGCTATTCTTTTTCTAAACCTGAACGAGTACGATTATGTCGTTTCTCCTTCGATGCAAAGCCGTCCTTTTTTATTCTCACAGTTTTGACTAACTTGTGCTGCTCTTTTCTGCTGTTTTTTTTTTAAATAACGAATTTTCGGTCCAATCCCCTAAACACAGCTCATAATAGTAATTTTACTCGTTTGTACTCGTTTGTGTACATGAAATGCTTTTTATCGTCTAAAATAGTTTTCTTATCAACTTAAAACAACGCCAATATTGGTATATTAACAAAGAAAGATAAGGTAAGATAGACTCAACTTAAATATAGAGCGGACAAAAAGCTATATGATTATTATTTATAGAAGCAAGTTGATAATAAGAAACGCAAACAAACTCTGAGCAAAGTTTTTGTTTACAATACTGTTGTTGTTTCACATGCAATACAAAAAAATAACGCAGCGAAACTGATAAAGATTGTACAAAGCAATAGAACAAAACTGTTAAAATTTTGTTAAATTTGCAACCAAAGAACTAAATTCGCAGAGCAGTAAATTCATTGTTTGTTAATAGCATGGAATTGTTTATTATGTGTATCAGAGTCTGTCTTTTTTTGTTAACATCCAGCATAAAACACTCACAAAGTGCTTTTAGTGACGTATTTCTAAAGCTGCCTTGCCTTGTATGTCGTCTAGAGTGTCAGCTATTTATTCGCAGGTAACTAGGTGAGGTCTGATTTCGAAAATGTTCCAATTAGAGACGGTGTTGATGGGCGCCGCAAAGTCGGCCATGTTCCATCTTTCGAATACCTACCGAACACTTTTAAACCGCGTAAAATGTATTGTTCTCGTTTAAATAAATACAAATGAATTTGGTCAGTCTACAACCGCAATGAAAGCTTTTATTTGGAGCGGATACTCCAGTAGATGGACGGGTCTGTTTGAAATAGTGCCTTTCTTATTGGCACCTGTACAGGTACACTAAAGAAGTCACCTGTGTATACCTTCCTCTTCTTCTTGTAATTTTCCAATTGACGGTAATCGCTGTTATTGGTGGTTGTGAAAACGATAAAAAGGTGATGAGCCTCAGCTTGAAATTCATCTATCTTCTGTCGGTTTCTGTACAAAATAAATATTTTTCAGCCCTTTCTTTTGGTTGACTGCTGGCTACTGGGACCTTCGGTTGTGAGGTAGATAAATCATAAATGCACAGTGTAGAGTTTTTCTCTTAAGCGCTCTCTTTATACTCTGGCTACTCCTGGTGTGTTATACTTATGAATGTCTTCTTCTGGGCGGTTTCTGCGAGATAACTTATCCTGATGCTAATATGTTGGATGCGTGTTATCGTCGACTACCATACCTTCGAGATGTTTGTTATTCAGTCGAATAGTTTGTGTCACTCAGTCGTGATCTTAGTTTAGTAAAGTCAGTGTCGTTGAAACGTGTGTATATATAAAGTACCATTAGTCCATCATTTTGTAAAAAAATCGTGTATGTCTATGGAAATTGTTTTAAATATTTTTTGATTTTAATAAATTGGCGTGTTCCATAGTTCTACCGGTGCAGTGGAAAAATCCTCACCGAATTAAACCAACGGGTCTTATTTCCCAAAAAAATAACACCCACGGCCCTTATTTCTTTTTGAAGTATTGAAGCTGTGGCTTTAATGCCTTTCTGTGTGGGTTTTCATATCAATTACAATTAAATTAAATTAGCAAAAAAGTGAACAAGTTTGTTCACCATTTATACTATTATATTTATTTATATATCCGAAATATATTTTACAAACAAGAAAGAAGAAAATCCGCACCTGACGGAAAACTTAACAAATTTATATTTAATTAAAATTTTGAAACACCATTTGCATAACAAACCGTAGAATATGAATGTAGGGCCATGCTGGCCCCTTTGACAACCGTATTTCATTTCCAAAGTTATTCAGCTAAAATGGGAATAACGCGATTATCAGCGAAGGCCCTATTTTCTACAGGTCTCCAACTAGAGGGGTAGATATCATTGGTCGCTCAAAGCGCTCCATCACAAAAGCTTTTACGGTGATTCAAGGACAGGCGAAATCTTTGGCCTTGAAGTAAATGCGGACAAGACTAAGTATATATATAAGTATGCTATCATCAAACAAACAATCATCTGTCCACCCCCAAGGACAAAACGTCACTATTGATAGATGATAGCAACAATTTCGATGTAGCTCAGAAGTTCATCTACGTCGGAGTAAACATGAATGACATCCAAGTGGATATCCGGCGAACAATTACTCAGGGATATCGTTGCTATTTCGGTTTGGCAAAACAATTGGGTTTAACTCCTCAACTCAAACTCCTTACTCGAAGGACTAAATGTATGCTCTAAAAAACCAATGTCGTGCCAGTTCTGGTTTAATGCGCCGAGTGACGAGTGGACAATACCCAGGAAAATAGTGCTAAAACGGGGCTCCTTCGAATGATAAAAGACCTGTGTGCGAGAAGGGCGAATGGAGGAGTTGTACCAAGATGTGGATGTAGTCCGAAAAGCCAAAACACGTCGACCATATTGGCTCGGCCATATCGAGTGAATGTACAAAAATGCTCCAGCTAAGAGCAGCTAAGAGAATTTTTCAAATCCCAGCTACCTGGTTCGAGACGACAAAGAAAACCGAACCTCCGTTTTTAAAACCCAGCCATTCGCGAATACCAGAGCGCTTGGTCCGGAAAGAAGGCGGCAATGTCTCAGGCTCTTTACGGTCAGAAGCCCGTTCACAACAACAACAACAACTCGTTTGTCATTTTGAAAAATAAATTCTTCGAACTAGACATGCTTCCACTTTGCTAACAGAATATGGTATACCATCATATTGGTTGCTAGATTGAAAACTTATTTCTTCTTATTGAATACAGAAAATTTTAAACTACTTATTTTTATCATTCACTATCCGGTTTGAAAAGTTTGAATATAAGCCAGCAATTAGTGGCGATCAGTTATTGGCCTTAAATAAAGGACACCGTCAAAGCTATCTTCAAAACTAATTATTGTCGATTGTTTGTTCTTTGAAACTCGTGATTTTTCTTTTGCGCATTTACAAAGTTGTTTGCATAATGAAAAACTTTATCCAAACTTTTAATGCGTTAATACTCTGTAGTCTGTAGAAAATATCAGCCACCTCATTTACAAAACAGCCAACAGTTTAATAGTGTAAATAGATCATGCTATTTTTTAAAAACAGTTGTTTTTTTTAAGTGTTGCTTATTGTGTTATTGAAATAAGACTATTTATTTCATATTAAATTTCATACAAAAAATGTGATTTCTTTTCTTTTGGCTAAAAGCCGTCTACCAATCGTTATATTTATCTAGTAGATATATGTATCTGCTATTCCATTGCCTATGTGTCATCTCTGTGCTGACTACACAAATAATATGAACTCTGTTTGTGCTGGCTAGTAATACAAATTAATAGTTGTAAGCAGCTCATACTAATTTTGATGTTATTTCTACAAACGCAGCTTACAGTCAGATAGTTTATATTTTCTCTGAGCCATAGTTAGGTATACAGTGGTGGTCCAGTATAACGAATGCCGATATAACGAATGATCGATATAACGTACACTTTTTTCAACTTCATTGGTGTCTCTATATAACGTACGAAAAAAAGGATTGACATCCGATATAACGAATGTTTCTTTTGTACATATCTATACCTATTATAAAGAAATATGAATGTACATGTACATACATATGTAGGCAGGTGTAAAGCAACTCTCTGGATTGTGATTGTATGTATGTGTAAAGGCCTGTTGTAAAACTGTTGGCTACTACGAGTGCTATGTATTTGCAGTCACAATGCTTTCGGTTTGGAACTTTTCGTCGGGGGCACATGCACGATTTGGTATCCACATATGAACGAGTGGCGTATTTTCATTTAGTTGGCGCGTCTTTCAAAAGTAAAGTTCTTTTCTTGTGCTAGTAGTTCGGTAAAACTGTAAAAATGTCTTTAACTCGCAAACGCCTTTCGCTTCAAGATAAATATAAAAATCATTGACGAGTGCAATGAGGGAGTCCCGCTTAAGGGCATTTCAAAGAAGTTTGCAATTCAAAAAATTAATGATGGTATCCAGACTTTTTTACTTTTTACTTTGAATGTTTTTTATAATATTTGTACGTTTTATTTAACGTTTCGTACAAGTGAAATGTGCTCGATATTACGAATTTTTCGATTTAACGAATACACATGGACATTATATCATTCGTTATACTGGACCACTACTGTATTGCAAAAATTTCTACTATACCATGCTTGCCATACACCACTTACTTACCATACACTTTAGCTACAACTCCTTCATCTGCTTTTGATCCATCTGTGTGTAGTGTGTACGATATATAAAGATCATTAGCAAATGTGATCCTTTCTTGTTTTCAATTATATTGGTCTGCGAATGGACACATTCAAAAATCTTGTTATCTTAAGTCGACTAGATTAGTCTGGACTATATTGGTTGAGAATGTCACTTTTCCTACGTCAGCCACATATGCGAAATGTCAACCTAGTACTCAGTCACGAATTTCTTTGCTGGATTCGTTTTTTTTTGGTCAAATAATATCTGTTTTCAATTTATTGTGGCTCAGCCTCTGAGAAGAGGAATGGCTGTTAAAAAGTTCGGGAAGTATACTGCCTAAAAACAACTCAAGATTTTTGAATTTCTTTTATATAAATGAAGGCTAACACAATAGACGAAATACAATAATTTTGCATTAGACTTAACTGAATATATAATTATTTTGATAACTTGTGTACTTTCAGAACATTCAGCAACGGAGCTAACGAGGCAAAATGTGTGCCAGAGAGGCGAGCACGTTTAAATACTGCTCCCATTCGTAGCAGTATATCGAGTGCCAGTAAACGACCTTACATTATTGGTTCAAACATGAGTCATGTGACTGATGACAGCAGTACCGAAAGCCTAACTCCGGGCGGGCGTGGCAGAAACGTCCAAATCTCAGATACAAAGGATTTGAAATTTTTAAATACAACAGCTCACAAAAAGTACCCCTATAAAGATGAACGCGTTGTTATCGTATCGCGTAAGGTACCGTTCTTTATATTTTCGGCATTGCCCTATTATAAGGGAAAAAACGGAAGGTGAGTTCAAATGCTTTAACTAAGCTTATGAATTTGATTGAATTTGTTTCAGAGCTGAAATGCGTAAAGAAGTGCGTCGTCGTAACACGTCCGGATCTAGGCCCCTATCAGCCATTAATGATGCTCCATTCGATCCCTTCGATCTCTTAGGAATCGAAAAAGGTGAAAATGGCCAGGTAAATTTGTATACTTCTATTAAAAATGATTAAAGGCGTTTAAGTTCAAAGAGATAGTAATATTATGATCGCATAGATGGAATTGGTCGTAAACATTTACGCTTACAGCGACTTCAAATAACGTTTTCTGGATGGATATAAATATAGGAACACCAACATTGACCGTTATATCCTTTTCCTTGAAATATAAATCCCTAAATCGCTTCTCTGATACAATCTTGTCAAATATACTGGTAAATTAACCAAACAATTTCAAAAACTGAATCTTAAGCACAGAATCATTTTCATTGTAATGTAATACTTTTGGTTAATTAATAAAATCTTATCTTATCTTATCTTATCTATCTATCATTTTCATTATTTAGACATTACACCCTTGATGAGTCGATGGATTTTTCAATATGCTTCAAAAAAACTTTTTTTTTCACTGGCCCAACGTTTGGTACATTACCATCTTCTTTCAGATTTTCTTGTATAGTTTTCCATTTTGGTCATTCCTGACAGAGTTCAATACGGGACATACCTGCGCCAGTACTTTTTGGAAATAGCTGCTGGTCAGTTTCTGTTGGCATATCAGCCGACGCATATTTGTGCTTAATGGCTTGCAGCTTTAACTTACGACGGGTGACCGCATAATGTAGATTATTATCATGTTGGCGGTCCACGTCGCTCAAATGTTTCTCTCCCCCTTGATACTCGCAATGCCGACTTTTAAAATCCCCCGGAACTAAATTCAGTCCAGTTTTATACGAATAGGCCAAAACACTAACTCTATTCGAATCGTCGTTGGTGGTATTTGTGATTTTATTTACTCTAATCTAATTGATTGCAAACTAATTCGGCCATCGCTATTTTATGCTGTTTAATTTTTTTCTTCAAATGAAAATAGATTTTCTTTCTTAAACACGTCCCAAATAGCCTGATGGCCGTTGGGTTGCTTAGTGGGATACGTCAACGCTTACATATTCAACGTAAGAAACCGACAGTGAGTTCCGTGTCTTAAGACTGGTTAATATGGTGGATTTGACGTGCCACATTCCAATCTGTACCCCAACAACGATAAATCTGCTCTCCGACTGGTTTATTATTAGTTACACATAAATGTTGATAGAAATCACGTAAGTTGGCAAACTAAAAATTAGCTGCATTATATTAAACTGAAACAACAGTCTTAAAAAATCCGTGCACAAAATATAAAGGGTGATTTTTTAGCTGGTTTGGTTTTGGCAACATTGGTTTTGACAGCTGACGTGTGTTTAGTACCTTGTGTCACTGTCAAACAGCTTCAGTTTGGTTTGCAATTTAACCATGGATCGTCTTACAAATGAACAACGCTTGCAAATTATTGAATTTTACTATCAAAATTCGTGCTCGGTTCGAAATGTTCATCGCGCGCTGCTTCCATTTTATGATCGGCATTCTCGACCTTCTGAGCAGTCTATTCGGAAGATTGTGACCAAATTTCGCACCAAATTTACTTTGTTGGACATTAAACCACCAACACGTTTACGTACTGTGCGTAGTGAAGAAAATATTGCGGCCGTATCAGCTAGTGTGACAGAAGACCGCGAAATGTCGATTCGGCGCCGTTCCCAGCAGTTAGGCCTTTGTTACAGCACTACGTGGAAAATTTTGCGGAAGGATTTGGGCGTAAAGCCTTTTAAGATACAGCTGGTGCAAGAACTAAAGCCAGCCGACCTACCACAACGCCGAAATTTTGGTGAATGGGCTCTTGGAAAGCTGGCCGAGGATCCGCTTTTTTATCGAAAAATTGTGTTCAGCGATGAGGCTCATTTTTGGTTGAATGGGTACGTAAATAAGCAAAATTGCCGCATTTGGAGTGAAGATCAGCCAGAAACATTGCAACAGCTACCAATGCATACCGAAAAAGCCACTGTTTGGTGCGGTTTATGGGCCGGCGGCATTATTGGGCCATATTTCTTCAAAGATGATGCGAATCGCAGCGTTACTGTCAATGGTGAACGCTACCGAGCGATGATAACAAACTTTTTTTTGCCCGAAATGGAAGTTCTTGACTTGCATGATATGTGGTTTCAACAAGACGGTGCCACATGCCACACAGCACGCGAAACAATGGCGCAATTGCGAGGCGAGTTTGGTGAACAGTTAATTTCACGTTTCGGGCCGGTCAATTGGCCGCCTAGATCGTGCGATTTGACACCATTAGATTATTTTTTGTGGGGGTATGCCAAGGCTAATGTGTATAGGGACAAGCCCGCTTCGATTGACGCACTGGAAGCCAACATCCATGCATTCATTCGTGAGATACCGGCCGATATGTGTGAAAGAGTATGCCAAAATTGGACTCAGCGGATGGGCTACCTGAGACGCAGCCGCGGTCAACATTTGCATGAAATAATCTTTAAACATTAAATTGCAAGGTTCAAACTATCGATTCAAATAAATATGTCATTCATTTTTTCGAATTTTTTGTGTTTTTTTTTTTTTAAAGTTCTAAACCTCTTAAAAAATCACCCTTTATTTTGTCAGTATCCAAAGACAGACGTTGTTTTTTATTGAACAGGGAATGGAACGTTTGAATGTCCATCTAAATTCATTTATTGAATCATGAAAGTTTCACTCATTCTTTCAATAGTTCCACATACGTTTTGTTAATTTGTATCGTTTGAGACAAATGTGTAAAAAAATCTGCGGAGACTCAACTTTCATATCAACAATAATTTAGAAAATTTGTTTTTAAAATAACGCCGTCGACAAGAAAAAGTGAAGCCTTTTATCATAATGATAATATAATTATAGTTTGTTAACAATTTAACCCTCAATTAACTCGATTTTTCAATTTCGTTACTTTGAACAGAAACATCTTCTTTATTATTATTAAAGATTGTAACTGAAATTATGGTTACCTCATTTTAGGACATATCATACGGCCATCTACTGGTACCATCACGTCAGTACAGTAAGGACAACAAGAAACACGCAAACACTACGGCCAATACAATTGCAGAAAATAATTTCGAAATTACCAGCACAGTTGCACTTAAAAATCACGGAATTGCAAGGTATTTTGATAAAATCAACGGCTGTATTTAAATATAATATACAAACTTCTTAACTATAAATTATCTTCATTTATGTATTTGTCATTTTTAATCAGACCCATTGAAATTGAAATAAGCGATGATACTATTGTTAAACTGTGCTTGATAAGCATTAATCAATTGTTTTTAAAATGAGTAGGTTGCTCGAGCTTTAATACACAGGAATTCTTGGTACATCTTTCCTTAGGGATTTTTTTAACTCCATATAGCTTAGTGAGTTTCGCAGTACCTAGTGCATTCATCTCTATATATAAAACAATAAGCAGTTGTCAGATTCTGTAAGGCGTCAACGTTGAAACGTTATCGTGCGAACGAATGTTGCAGAAGTAAATCGCTCTTGCACACGAAAACGTTTGAACCTTTCTCCTTTATAGCATTTATAGCATTTAGATATGGAAATGGTATCGGTATGATATACGAGTATTACATGAATAAATGTGTTTTGATTTCCATCGAATATTTGCACTCCAGGCCATTGATGAATTGAAATTGATCTACACCTAAATCGGCGTCTCGTAGTCAGGCGTAGTCGCGTAGGTATTTTGTACTTAATATAGCTACATAGAAGCCAAATAACAAACAATCTGCCTTAATTAATGGCATTTTACGGTCCTTCGCCAGGTAACAAGTGCTCTACAAGTCGATAGACACTGCGTAATACTAATAATCATAATTCAGGCTAAATTTTACGAACTCACCATAGCGAAACTTTCCATTTAAAATAACCTATTTAGAGTAAAGGTTAAGAATGATTATTAGTAAAGCAGATTACGCCTTTAACTATCGGTTAGAGTTTTTATATTTATTACATCGTCGGCGTCTCCACACGGTGCTGTTTTACAAAATCCTTCTTATCCAAAAATGTTAAGTTTGCAGCTTACTCTGCTTTCTTCAGCTGACGAATAAAAGCAAACAAAAATAAATTAAATAGAAATGAGAACAATTTATATTTAAAAAAAAAAAATAATTAAAAAAACGCGAGAAAAAACGCATCAAGGAGCTGTAAAAAACACAAAATATCCATCAAAAACGCGAGACAAATACTTAAAAAAACGCGTCAAAAAACGTGTGTTTTTTAAGGGTGTTTTTTTTTAGAATTATAGAACTTAATGGAATAAAACAAAGATGATTCGTTTTGACATGAAATTTACTTATTTCGAAATATAATATTCTGACATTATAATTTAAATATTGGCATATGACCGCCGCGGCTGGCTCGGACGTAGTCTAATCTGCAGGTCCTATTTTCAATGACTTTTTCCATCATTTGTGGCCGTATATCGGCAATAACGCGGCGAATGTTGTACTCCAAGTGGTCAATCGTTTCGGGCTTATCGGCGTAGCGACTTCACATATCCCAACAGAAAATACTCAAGCGGCGTTAAATCGCACGATCTTAGAGGCTAATTCACGGGTCCGCAACGTGAAACTATGCTGTTACCAAACGTTTCCTTCAATAAATCAATTGTGGCACGAGCTGTGACATGTTGCGGCGTCTTGTTGAACCACAGCTCCTGCACATCATTGTTGTTCAATTGATGAACAAAAAAGTCAGTAATCATAGCTCTATAGCGGTCACCATTGACTAACGTTCTGGTCAGCACCGTTTTTAAAGAAGTACGGACCAGTCAGTTTTTGTGGATGTAACGGTGTCTCAACATACACTTGAGGGTTATCATCACTCCAAATACGGCATTTTTGTTCCATAGTTAATCGAATTAATTGCTCTGATGGACGATTATGTTGACCGTAAAATGGACGTAGTGCGCAATATGTATTTCGAACAGAACCATGGTTTTCAAAATAAATGTGCACAATTTGGAAGCGTTGTTCAGGCATCAGTGTTGCCAACTTAAAGTTCTATACCTCTAAAAAAAAACACCTTTTACAATGAGCTTGAGTAATAATATCACCAGAAATTGCGGATTTAAAAAAAGTGTGTAATTTCCATGCACTATTGATTGTTTAAATGTGACCGCTGGCCTTACTGTATTAAAAATCAGACATTATTTGCCAAATTTAATACTATTCAATTCTAATAAACAAAAAAAAAAAACCCGAAGTTCGCAATTTATTTCCTTATTTCCTCCAGTAAAGTCAAGACTAAAAGTTGTTATTAGTCCGGAGCATTTTATTTATAGTACCCTAAAAATTTTAAATTATTATAAATTATTAAAAATAAAAAATAAATATTACTCTAAACAGGTGCTTTACATATGACACACACATCAATAACCGGAACAGTGCGGCAAGTCCGTCACCAGATATTAAATCATTGGAATTGGATGAAGTTGTGGAAACTGGTCGTAACTTTCAGGTAATACAAATTTAAAAAATTTTAAATAAAATTTGAAATTTTTTTAATAGTACTAATAATATAAAGTAGAAATTATGAACCCTTTATCCGTTATTATCAAAAGTAAATTCTATCAAAAATATACATTTACCTTTACTGTTTGTATGAAGATACCATCTCAAAAAATGTTTAGTTTGTTTAGCAGTCGAAGCGCAATTCTACTGTACAAGTGGTTGTTTATTACACCGCCGCGGTGACAAGGATCACCTTCCAAAGACTTACTTAACGGGCTCCCGACCCGTGGAGAGTCTCTGCCTGAGACACTGCAGCCTTCCATCCTCTGCGATCCCGGGCACGCTGCTTCCAGTTATCCAGACCAAGCGCTCTGGCATCCGCGATGGCTTGGTCTTTGAAACGGAGGTTCGGTCTTCCTTGTCGTCTCGAACCTGGCGGCTTGGATTCGAAGATCCTCTTAGCCGGAGCATTATTGTCCATTCGCTCGATGTGGCCGAGCCAATGTAGTCGACGTATTTTGGCCTTTTGGACTACATCCACATCTTGGTACAGCTCATAGAGTTCGCGGTTGTATCTTCTCCTCCATTCGCCCTCCTCGCACACAGGACCAAAAATCCGCCGAAGAATTTTTCTTTCGAAGGAGCCCAGTATCAGCTCTCCCTTCCTGCTTATCGTCCAGCACTCGGCGCCATAAAGCAGAACTGGCAGGATAAGGGTTCTGTAAAGCATACATTTTGTCCTTCGAGTTCGCAGTTTTGAACCCAATTGCTTTGCCAAACCGAAGTAGCAGCGGTTTCCTAGGGTAATTCTTCGCCGGATCTCCACTAGGATGTCATTTGTGGAGTTCAATGTTTACTCCGAGGTAGATAAACTCCTTAACTACCTCGAAATTGTTCCTATCAATAGTGACGTTCTGCCCTAGGCGGTGGACAGATGCTTGTTTGTTGATAGCATGTACTTAGTCTTGTTCTCATTTACTACAAGACCAACGAGGTTAGCCTGTTCTTCAATCGCCGTGAAAGCCTCTATCACGGCACGCTGGGAGCGACCGATGATGTCAATATCGTCTGCATACCCCAGCAGCTGGACGGATCTGTTGAAGATAGTGCCTTCCGTGTTGACACCTGCCCTGCGCACTATCTGCTCTAGCACGAGATTGAAGAAGTCACATGATAGTGCGTCTCATTGCCGAAATCCGGTGCATGTTTGGAATAGCTCGGAGGAACTACTTCCAAATTGCACGTTGAAGCGTGTGTTCTCCAGCGTCACGCTACATAGCTGGATCAGTTTTGCCGGGATCCCGAATTCGGCCATCGCCACATAAAGCTCCTGACGATGAATGCTATCATATGCGGCTTTGAAGTCGATGAATAGGTGGTGAGTCTCGACTTGAAATTCATTGGTCTTTTCCAGGATTTGCCTCAGTGTGAAAATTTGGTTTATAGTCGATCTGCCGGACCGGAAGCCACACTGGTACGTGCCGATTAGTGTGTTGCAGAACGGTTTGAGACGTTCACACAGTACGTTGGATAGGATCTTGTATGCTACATTAAGCAGGGATATGCCTCGATAGTTCTTGCAAGACATAGGATCGCCTTTTTTGTAGATGGGGCATATGGAGCTGATAGTCCAGTCATCGGGCATACTTTCTTCCACCCATACTTGGTTGATGATTTGGTGCATGCGCCCTACCAAAACATCACCACCGTATTTGAAGAGCTCCGCTGGTAAACCATCAGAGCCGGCGGCCTTGTTGTTCTTTAGCTTTTTTATTGCTAAGCCAACTTCTTCTATACTGGGCGGTGGAACTGGATCTTCATTGACTGGACGTGGGTTCTCTTCTTGCCCTATCACTCTCTCTACATGATGAGCTGCTGGAAGTGCTGCTTAAACACATCTACTATTCCCTGCGCTTCGGTGACTAGGTTTCCATCACTGTTTCGAAGAGCCTGCGTTCCGGTCTTGAAGCCAGCAGCCAGTTGCTTGGCTTTCTTGTAGAACTTCCGGATGTTGCTTCGATCGAGGGACTCTTCGATCTCCTTGAGCTGGGAGACTGCGTAGGCCCTCTTCTTTCTACGCAGGATTTTCTTCTCCTCCCTCCTCCTGGCTCGATACTCTTCCCTCGCTGCCCTTGTTTTGCGCTGCAACGCCTTCATATGTGCATCTTCTGTCACCTTTTTCCTGCGTACGCATTCATCATCATACCACGGGCTCTTTCTCTGGGGTGGCTGGTACCCTAAGGTGGTTTCGGCTACCTCTTTGATGATGTCGCGATACTGGGACCACTGGGTGTTGGCATTTGTGGTAGGTAAATGCACTGCGGAGAGTTTCTCAATCCAGGCGCTCTTTGTAGACTCTGGCTACTCCAGGTGTGCTAAGGCGTCCAACGTTGAATTTCTTCTTCTGGGCGGAACGCAGCTTCTTCTCGTTGGATAGTCGAGCTCTGAACTTATCAGCAACAAGAAAATGGTCAGAGTCGACGTTTGCCCCGCGGAATGTGTGCACGTTGAGGATGTTGGATGCGTGCCTCGCGTCGATTAGCACATGGTCGATTTGGTTGGCGGTTCGACCGTCTGGAGAGCGCCAGGTTGCTGTGTGTATCCTTAGTCTTGGAAACCTAGTGCTACTTATCACCGTATTACGAGCTGCCGCGAAGTCAGTTAGTCGGTAACCGTTGTCTGTGGTCGTTTCGTGGATTCTGTGCTTACCAACTAACCCGCCAAAGATGTTTTCCTTTCCGATTTTAGCATTGAAGTCCCCGAGCACAACTTTGACATCGTACTCCGGACAGGCTCCGTAGGCTCCATCCAGGAGGTCATAAAACTCCTCCTTGATAGGGTCTTCAGCCTCGTCGGTAGGGGCGTGTGCACATATTAGGCTTATGTTTTGGAAAGTAGCTTTGATGCGGATCACAGCTAGGCGATCACTTATCGGCTTAAAGTCAATGACTTTTGTCCTAAGCCGGTTTCCCACGACGAATCCGCATCCTAATACATGCAATCTTTTATGGCAGCTGTAATAAATATCGCAATTTTTCCTTTTCATCATACCTGATCCTATCCATCGTATCTCCTGGATCGCGGTAATATCTGCCTTGTACCGCGTGAGGACAGACTCAAGTTTTTGAGTAGCACCTGGGGTGTACAGCGTTCGCACGTTCCAGGTACATACTCTCAAATCGTTGTCCGTTGACGTTCCGGGTCCGGTTGCCGTTTGAGGGAAATCGTTATCCGAGGCTTCACGTGTCTCTCCCATAACTAGTGTTTTTTTTTACATGGTCGGGAAGTTACCCCGACGGCATAACCCCCAACCTGGAGGGCCAGGCCCTTGACCTTAGGACAGCAGGCCGGTTATTCCGGTGCCAGTAACCCACTTTGGGATGTGAGTGCTGCCGTTGGCCCATTAAGGGTTCATCCGCCACCAACTCTTCTCCAACACCCTGGCTCGGTATTGGAAATCCCTATAGACCTGGTATCCGGATATGTCAGAGCAGCTCTATAGGGATTACACTAAATAGTTCGGCCTGACTGGAACTGTAGACGCCACCGTTGGTTCCATCTAGGGAGCTCCTCCGCTGCCGTCTGGTACCAGAGGAGGTGTCTTAGTGAGAAAACAACATTCCTCTCCCCTCTCTCGTCTGCTGCCACCAACGACCTTCCAAAGGGGTTGGTTACCCAATCTCCAGTCGAGGTACTAGGCACCCACCAGTCACCACGTGGAGGTGAGAGTAGGAGTTGATAGTGAGAGGCTAGGTGAGAACGCTTGTGTTCTCATGACATCGCATCACTACCCTTCAACACCGGCAAAGACGCCAAGATATTTTTGAAGCAAACAAAGTCATTGTCTTCTAGGCTCTGCCTGGTGTTGCTTTTGTAGCTTAGTTTAGCACCCTTTTCCGAATTTAAACTGGCTACGATTTTGAATATTGATTTAATTGGAGTAAGAAGGGCTAATGGAGGGAAATACGGAGTGTGGGAAGTAAAATGAGACTGAACCTTAAATTTTCATTAAAATTTAAACTGACTTAATGCATAGATGTGATAAAAAGCAATGCAAAAAAGTCAAAAATGGTCATGATGTTATGTAAAGGGTGCGCCATGTAGTAGTTTCTTTTTAAATTATAGGTTATTTTGACACTGACCCGCTAGAAATTTTAACAGAAAGTCATTATCATACCTCCGCGGAACGAAATGACTCGCTTTACGCTTGAACAACGTTGTGAAATATCGAAAGCTTATTTCCATAGTGAGTGCTGTGTAGCCCAAACAGTGCGTTTTTTGAAAAGGATTTTTGGCCGAAATGAAGCAGCTATGCATCCACAGAGAGTGACAGTTTGGTGCGGATTGTGGAGTGGTGGCATCATTGGACCACTTTTCTTGGAAAACGAGGCTGGAAACACGTTTCCGTCAACGCTGGGGGTTACTGAGCCATTTAATCCACTTTTTTTTTTAACTGAAATTGAAGACATGGATTTGGACGACAATAGGTTCATGCAGGATGGCGCGCCATGCCACACAGCCCTTGCCACAATCGATCTTTTGCGCACCAAATTCCCAAATCATGTTATCAGCCGTTATCAGCCGTCTTGGCGAAGTCAATTGGCCGCCTCGGATCTGCGATTTTATCCCTTTATACTTTTTTTTGTGGGGAACCGTGAAGGACCAATGTTATGCCAACAATCCAGAAACGATTTAAGCACTTTAGGCCAATATCATCCAAGCAATCCGTGAGCTACAGCCCGAAACCATCAACAAGATTTTGGAAAATTGGAGTGACAGAATGCGCTACTGCTAAGCAAGCCGAAATAGCCACTTGAACGACGTTGTGTTCCAGAATTAATGGGAATGTTTGCTCTTACTAATAAAGCCATAATACATGGGAAAAAATATTTTATTAATTTTATTGCATTTTTAAAAGGAAATAATTGTATTTGGTCCACCCTGTATTTCATCATCGTACAAAAGAGAAAGAGCGTACTAGATGAAAATCGATTTCTGTTACATCTCCTTTTATAATAAACAAACACTGATGCACTCAGATATTCCAAGTTTAAACATGTTCTTATCTTATCCAAACGATTTTAATTATTCTTCGATTTGACTAAATTTATCACTTTTTGCTACAGGTTCAACAATATTCAGCGAACATTTTAGATGATCCTGAACTGATTGCTGGAAAACATCGTACTTTACTCACATTCACATCATACATGACTTCAGTTATTGATTACGTGCGGCCATCTGATCTGAAAAAAGAACTAAACGACAAGTTTAAAGAAAAATTCCCTCATATTCAACTGACATTGAGTAAATTACGAAGGTGAGTTAAAAAAAAATTAATACCATTGTACTTTATTTAAACACAATAATTCCTGTTTACAGCATCAAACGCGAAATGCGCCGCATTAATAAATTGGATCCAAGAATCGATCTAGTAACTATTTCGCAAGCGTACGTCTACTTTGAAAAATTAATTCTGTCGAATTTAATCAATAAGAACAACCGCAAACTATGTGCAGGCGCATGCTTATTGCTAAGCGCCAAAATGAATGACGTTAAAGGCGACTTACTTAAAAGTCTGATTGAGGTAACATTTTATAAAACAAACGAAGTTTCATATATGCCAATTTCTGATCAGTTAATATCAATAATATGTTTCATATTATTTATTTTTTTATAGAAAACGGAAAACGTATTTCGCTTAAACCGCAAAGAACTGATCGCATCCGAATTCGCAGTTCTTGTTGCACTTGAATTCAGCTTGCACATTCCCATTCATGAGGTCCTTCCACACTATCAGAGATTACTTTATGAGTCATAGGATTTTTTTCAGAAGAAATTTACTACAATAAGTAAGAACCATATTGAGACAAAAGATTCAGAAACAAAAGAAAATGGACAATGTTCTTAAATTGTTAAAATAATTTTTATTAATGTTAACATTTTCTTTAAAGAAATGTATGCCTAAGATATAACTATGTTTTATGTTATTCTTATATTTTTGATTTTTTTATAATTATCAGTTTATTTTTGGTTGTGGAACATTTATTTTTTTTATCGTTATTTTGTTGTTTTTTATCGTAACTATGTTGTTCTTTTTTTTTACAAACCTGAGCAGTAATAATATTCATTTCTTGCAAATTTACATTGAAACTATAATCGTACATACAAAACTTTTATAGTAAAAACCGATCGATTTTGTAACAGCTAAAAAAACATTTTTCAGTAATATGTAATATTATGCGAAAAAACGAATAGCTCTAGAATAACATTTTTTAGTTACAAGATCATTGATGTAGCCTTTCAAATTATTCGTCATACACATTTAAAAAAAGTCAACAAATGTAGCGCCGATTTATATTTATAAGCAATAATAATATAATATCGTAATTTTCTAAATACATTTAATGACATCTGTTTGGAAAATAACAGTACATCAGTTTTTGACAGTTATATAATAGTCTTTTACCTTTTTGTGTTAAAATAAAACCCTGATGTCTGTCAAATTGGCAACCAGGCAAAAATATCATACGTCTGTCAAATTGACACCCAGGCAAGAATGCCATTCGAAAACTTATTTGTAAGAATAACCACATTATGCATATAATGCATCTTGATATTTGAAAAATATATAAACCAATAAATTTTGTATTATTGTTTGTTTTATTGGCTAATTGGATCTCGAAAGGTCACCGATGAGCTCGTATACATACTCAGCTCGCGGCAATACATACTCAGACCCCAAACTTAAATTTTGATTTACAGGTAAATGCTTACAAGCTTAATCTTTATTCTGTACGCACTCCCACAGTTGTTAAACAGATATTCGTTTTTGCATAGTTACGTTACTTCACCTAATTTCTGTCATTTCAGTGCGGGCATATCTGCTGGCAGCGGAAATAAAATTTTATAAGTTAAATTTTGAAGTATTCGTTACATGTGGATAGTTAGGTATGTATTTGTTTTGGGAATAAAGAATGGTTGTGGGAACATAAAAACATTTTGAGATGTTCATCAGTGATTTAAGAAAAGTGTGCACCTGTAATCGATGTTAATAAAAATTTAAAAATACACAGCCCTGCTCGTCCTTACATGTTCCATATAAGTGGCACATCTTACGCACAAAGTTTTAAAAACGAACAAAACAAATTAATCGCCTTTAAAAAAATATATAAAGATGCTAAGAATGTGAAAGCAAATTAAACTCCCAAAATGTTATGGACGTTCTACATACTAATAGGCATGCAAAATGGAAAAAAACGTTAAAATACTTCATTATTTCAGTACAAGCATATTTAACAAAATGAATAAATTATTGTCCGTCACAACTTCCGACAACTACCTATTATGTTTTGCAAAAAGCGAAATTTCGTATGCCAAACCGCAGAACTATCCCATATCACGTTAACCAGATTGCCGTTTGCCGAAATAAGTGCTGTTCCTTTAAGTCAGACGTCTATTTAATATGAGACATGGCTGATGCTATTCGCCCGACGTTCGGGACACGGCTACGTAACGAAATCTCAAAGTTAAATCGCGGCAAATAGGGGTAGTGTGGCTCGCTTCGCTCGCTTAAAGGGATATAAACTCCATGTTCGGGCACGAGCCTATACGTTTAAGGTCCAACTCATTTCTTAAAACACTATTTTTAATGAAAATACCATTAAGTTACGTCAATTACGTAGCCATGTCCCGAAGCCAGACAAACGTCAGTCAGTACAAAAACGTCGGGCGAATATCCACTTCGATGAGACATCGCTTAAATTATCTGTGTAAGGAATTTGTGTGATGTTGCTTGTTTAAATGTAACATAAATCATCAGAGTCCGTAAGAGAATCTTTAATTTTGGATGACTTTCCTGATTTCCAAAGATTTAAGACCAATTTTGATAAATAAAAAAGTACATTTTGATATTTCACTCTCAGTTCCTACCTACCAGTACTTTTAATCCCGAAGGTATAGATTAAGAGGAGGAGACTAAATTTGGTATATTTCTTTTGTTTTATGGTTTTGTAAACTAACGCCTTTAGACGTAAAAATATTTTACAATTATTATTAAATTGCATTCTACGAAAACATAACAGGATGACATAAAGCATGACATAATTATCTCAAGTAGATTGATATTTTTGAACACAGTCCTCGTTAATGTCGCACTGTCCGAGCCCAACCTTCTGAAAATTTCTGTTTACCATGGAACGAACTCAATGACATCATTTTGACGTTTGCTCAAAAGCAGCAGAATTTTGTGAATCTCTTATTGCATATTTGGAGTTTTTAGTCATACAATTCATAAAACAACTAAAATGGCAGACCCTAAATTTGAGAATTTACCAGGCATTGTAAGAATATAATATTATGTAGGATTAAGATTATTTTGCTTTTTTTCTAAGGCTTACGACCAACCAGACGTTTACGAAACTGCCGATGTCCCAGAAGCGGAGACATCTGATTACTATGAAGAAGAACCCGAAAATGATTCGATTGAGCGTCTTCACATATCATCCAAGGATTCGTTTGGAAAATTTCGAGGAAAGCAGCTAGATGGTAGCGTTGATTTCTCCGATCGTATTGGTAAAAAGTTGCGAAAGGGCTATACATCTTGGTCGACTGAGTATGAACTTGCCGGGGAAGGCGAAAAAGAAACTCCCGTGCAAAAGTGTCGTCGTTTGCAATGCGAAATGAATGAACTGATGGATGAAATTGCTTCACTGCAAGCTGACAAGAAAATAGAACAGGAAGAAAAGGAATCTTACGATGCTGTGGCGACTGTAATCTCCACAGCGAAAAAGGTATTGGACTCTCTTCGTCTAGAACAAGTATTGGGAAAGGAACAAATTGCGGCATCGTCTGACAAAGAGGTTAAAACCTTAATAAGTCAAGTTGAAGAATACAAAAAATCTGGTGTTCTCACTGCTATACAACCCCCAGGATCGGATTTGGCTGCGTCTACTCGTGTAGCGAAACTAGAACATCGTTTACATGAGTTAGAGCAAGCGGTTGGTGCACAGCCAGATAAATTGAGCCGCCTTGCAGGCACTACAGGAACTTCGAATCTTTTAGAAGCAGTTCGCCAACTTAGCACCAAAGCAGCTCTACTTCAACCGAATCAATTAGATCAAATCGAAGCTAGGCTTGTCAGTTTAGGCACCAAAATGGATGCAATTGCTGAAAAGTCAAGCGGTTCGGCTGATGATGCGAAGAGAGATCAAAAGGTGTGCGAGTTGTATGACATTGCTAAGAAAACCGAAACAGTTACAGAGATTTTGCCTGATATAATAGAGCGAATGCAAGCTTTGGAATCACTTCATAAATACGGTAAGTAAACTTTTAAACAACAGCTTACAGTATGTGGCAAGAGCTTACATTATCTCTTTTAGCTATGAACTTTGCTAAGATCATCGCAGAAATCGAAGAGACTCAAAACACGATCACCCATAGCTTGGTAAACAATAAGAGTTTGTTGCATTCCGTACAAGAAACCTTTGCCCACAATTTGGATACAATTCAAAAGGAGGTGACAAAGTTAGACACACGTATTAATGCTATACCAATTAAAAAATAAACATACGAACAGCATGGAATAGTAAATCGGAAACTGTGCGTCGTTTATATAATATGAAACTGTATTTGTTTTTTTAAAACAACAAATTCTGTTTAAATTAATTCTATTTAAATAAATATTCTAATCCTTAAACTTGGTTGTTTTTTCGTTTGCCTTGAGTAGGCTTTAAGTTACCCATTTTATTTTATTTAAGGTATTTCCTATAGACCCAGTAAACTTATGCAAACCCACAACGTAAAACCATTCGTTACATGAAGTAACTTTTTATTCGAAATGCTGCAACAGATAATAGACAATGCAAACTTGCGAATTCACATACATGTATATATGTCACATGATAGTGCGTCTCCTTGCCGAAATCCGGTCCATATTTGTTTTGCACGTTACAGCGTGTGTTCTGGATCAGTTTTGCCGGGATCCCGAATTCGGCCATCGCCAGATAAAGCTCCTGACGATTCATGCTATCATATGCGGCTTTGAAGTCGATGAATGGCTGTGGAGCCTCGACATGAAATTCATTGGTCTTTTCCAGGATTTGCCTCAGTGTGAAAATTTGGTCTATAGTCGATCTGCCGGGCCGGAAGCCACACTGGTACGTGCCGATTAGTGTGTTGCAGAACGGTTTGAGACGTTCACACAGTACGTTGGATAGGATCTTGTATGCGACATTAAGTAGGGATATGCCTCGATAGTTCTTGCAAGACATAGGATTGCCTTTTTTGTAGATGGGGCATATGGAGCTGATAGTCTAGTCATCGGGCATACTTTCTTCCACCCATACTTGGTTGATGATTTGGTGCATGCGCCCTTGCTCTTCTTGCCCTCTTCTTTCTACGCAGGATTTTCTTCTCCTCCCTCCTCCTGGCTCGATACTCTTCCCTCGCTGCCCTTGTTTTGCGCTGCAGCGCCTTTATATGTGCATCTTCTGTCACCTTTTTCCTGCGTACGCATTCATCATCATACCACGGGCTCTTTCTCTGAGGTGACTGTTACCCTAAGGAGCTTTTGGCTACCTCTTTGATGATGTCGCGATACTGGGACCACTGGGTTTTTGGGCATCTGTAGTAGGTGAATGCACTGCGGAGAGTTTCTCACTCAGGCGCTACTTTTTGTAGACTCTGGCTACTCCAGGTGTGCTAAGGCGCACATGGTCGATTTGGGTGGCGGTTCGACCGCCTGGAGAGCGCCAGGTTGCTGTGTGGATCCTTAGCCTTGGAAACCTAGTGCTACTTATCACCGTATTACGAGCTGCCGCGAAGTCAGTTAGTCGGTAACCGTTGTCTGTGGTCGTTTCGTGGATTTTGTGCTTACCAACTAACCCGCCAAAGATGTTTTCCTTTCCGATTTTAGCATTGAAGTCCCCGAGCACAACTTTGACATCGTACTCCGGACAGGCTCCGTAGGCTCCATCCAGGAGGTCATAAAACTCCTCCTCGTCGGTAGGGGCGTGTGCACATATTAGGCTTATGTTTTGGAAAGTAGCTTTGATGCGGATCACAGCTAGGCGATCACTTATCGGCTTAAAGTCAATAATTTTTGTCCTAAGCCGATTTCCCACGACGAATCCGCATCCTAATACATGCAATCTTTTATGGCAGCTGTAATTAATATCTCAATTTTTTCTTTTTATCATACCTGATCCTATCCATCGTATCTCCTGGATCGCGGTAATATCTGCCTTGTAGCGCGTGAGGACAGACTCAAGTTTTTGAGTAGCACCTGAGGTGTACAGCGTTCGCACGTTCCAGGTACATACTCTTTAATCGTTGTCCGTTGACGTATGGCCAAGCCCTTGACCATAGGACAGCAGGCCGGTTATTCCGGTGACAGTAACCCACTCTGGGATGTGAGCGCTGGCGTTGGCCTATTAAGGGTTCATCCTCCACCAACTATTCTCCAACACCCTGGCTCGGTATTGGAAATCCCTATAGACCTGGTATCGGAATATGTCAGAGCAGCTTTATAGGGGTTACACTAAATAGTTCGGCCTGACTGGAACTGTAGACGCCACCGTTGGTTCCATCTAGGGAGCTCCTCCGCTGCCGTCTGGTACCAGAGGAGGTGCCTTAGTGAGAAAACAACACTCCTCCCCCCTCTCTCGTCCGCTGCCACCAACGACCTTCCAAAGGGGTTGGTTACCCAATCTCCAATCGAGGTACTAGGCACCTACCAGTTACCAACGTGGAGGTGAGAGTAGGAGTTGGTAGTGAGAAGCTAGTTGAGATTGAGAACGCTTTTGTTCTCATGACATCATTACCCTTTAAATATACGATCTCGTATATCCCTACTTTACCCGAAATAGTTAAACGCATCACATTTATTCGGTCGAAAATCGACCTTACCTTTAATAAGTATGTAATACTGAACCCTGAACTAAAATTCATAGCCCGCATTCCATTTTGGGTAGTTGAGGGTACATTCTTAATGGCGACATAAATAAGCACAATTTTTTGTTTCTGCACATCTATGGCACAGTACCTTTCGAATGATATAAATTTATTCTCCTTATTTTATTATAAATACTTAAAGAGTGTACCTACGGAAGCTTTGGATGATCACGTGTTAATGTAATTAATACTTATTAGAATGAGGAACGCGTCTTTATGAATCACAAAGATTTCGCTTCTACCACACAATCATCTGAAATAATAAAACTCATAATTTTACCTATACTTCACCAAACAAGCACAGCCCATTATTAAATTGCTTAAAATGATATTATAGTAAATAATGTTACACGACATTCAAGAAAACTACCATGCAAATCGAAGATGAAGCTAAATTATTTTTCTTGTTAATAATATTATAATAATTAGTTTTCTAAAACAACGAACTAAAACTAAAACTGCAACTGACCGACCGACGTTTAAATCAGAGACAATACTGAGACCACCAACTTCGGCCGATTTCCCGTTACTTAGCCTACAAGCTATATTTCTATGGGGTGGCACATGCTAAGTGCGCTTGTATTGATACATAGAAATTCGTATTGACAAATGTCACGAAACTTCAGAACCAAATACATTCGCACCTTGCATATGCCACTTCCGCTTTGGGCAAAATGCCTTGCAGCGTTCATAGAATTTTATCCGTTGAATTTGAAATTGTTCGTTACGTGTGAATAATAATTTGTTTTAGGAATAAGTGTACATTTACTTAAAATATCTACGAAAAATTAAGAATGTAGGTTGGTTGAGGGAAAATAAAAACATTTTGAGCAAATTTTCTTTATTATTTAAGAAAAATTTACACACGAAATCGAAGTTAATTATATCCAAAAGCGGAAAATACACAACCATTTTTGTCCTAATATATTTCTAGTATATAAAACATCTCCTTTAGATAGTTTTATTAACCACACAAATCAAATTATTCACCTTCAAAAAATTTATAATTACTAACCAATGGCATTCAGTTATGCTAAAATGTGGTATTCCCGAACTCTTTCACATTTCCCCACGGTTGCCGAGGTTGGCAGCATTTATTTTTGTAGTTTTTGTATGTTTTTGCATGTCACACGGATTCATATTTGACATAACACCGATAGGAATACAAAATGGCGAATTTGAAAAAAAACTGAGGGGGCCAGCGGCAAGAGGATTGTGAGTTGGGGGTCTCAGTATGGTTTGTCTATGGTTGCTCTAACTGAGACTTGGCTGCATAAAGAAATCGCCTCTGCTGAATTATTCACCGCTGACTTCAATGTTTACCGGAAGGATCGATGTCCCATTCAAACTGGGTTTGTAAGAGGGGGCGGAGTATTGTTTGCTGTTCGTTCATGTTTGAAAAGCGAAGAAATTGCATTACCTGATTCAACAGGTTTGATTGAACAAATCTGTGTGTGTGTTGATTTCTTTATTGAAAACGCTAGTCTTATTCATATTAACTTCTTTGTTTCGTACATTCCACCTTACTCGGGTACTGCAATTTATAAAGCTCATATGAAAAATATTATTGATATTGTTAAAAATTTAGATGACTCTTCGTTTGCTGTAGTGCTAGGTGATTTTAATTTGCCTCATATAAATTGGTTGTTTTCTCATGATGAAAAATGTATTATCCCATTTAATGTTTTCAGAGTTAATGAAGTTGAAGTAGTAGACACTATGTCAGCTGGTAATTTCCGTCAACTAAATGAAGTTCGCAACTCTTTGGGAAATGTGTTGGATTTAGTTTTTGTCAGTGAAGAGCTTGAAGCTACAGTCACTGACGCCGATTTCCCCTTACTTGTTAACAGCATTCACCATAATGCATTGCAAATTTCATTTAATCTGTCGGTACTGAATCCGCTGACTCTTGAACAATTTAAAGAAAATACTAAATTTGATTTTTTAAAAGCAGATTATAATGCAATCAATAATTTTCTTAATGGTGTTGAATGGGCAAATATCTTTGATGGCCTTAATTTAAATAATGCGTTCTTGCAATTTAAAATAATACTTAAACGCGCGATTTCTATGTTTGTACCAATTAAACATGTAAAAAGATCTAATAAACCGGCATGGTTTAATAGGAGTTTATGTAGATTGAAGAACTATACGTATAAGATGTGTAGACAAAGTAAAAACGATCCATCTCTGCGTCATGAATTTTTGCGCTTGAAAAAAGAATACGATTTTTTGAAGAAGTTCGTCTACAAGAACTATGTTTCATCAATTGAAACTAATATAAAACGTGATTCTAAAGCTTTCTGGTCGTTTCTTAATACAAAAAGGAAATCTTTAGGAATACCTTCTTGTATGTCAATGAACGGAATTTGTTTGCAAAATTTTTCCAGTCGAATTTTGTTAGTGAGCAAATCAATTGCAGTTTCTCGGGTCAATCTGAGCTTATAACTGACCTTGGTTTTATTTCCTTAACAAATGATGAAATCCTCTCTGAATTGTCATTACTTGATTCGAGTTTCAGTGTAGCACCGGATAATTATCCACCATTGCTATTTAAAAATTGCAAATATAGCCTGGTTGATCCATTAAGGATTATATTTAATTTATCGTTATCTACTGGCGAGTTTCTTGACTGTTGGAAATATTCGCTTATAACTCCAATTTTCAAATCGGGTTCTAGGAGATGTATCGAGAATTATAGACCTATAGCAAAGCTGCAACTGTTCCCTAAAGTATTCGAGGCAGCTGTTAAAAAAAGGTTGTACTCAGTTGTTCGCAACCATATTTCTGAACTCCAGCATGGGTTTGTAAGTGGTAGATCAACCGCTACAAACTTGGTTATTTTTACCAAATACTGTCTTGAAAATATTGAAAAACGTCTTCAAGTAGATTGCGTATATACTGATTTTTCAAAAGCCTTTGATCGTGTTCAGCACAATGTTCTTTTAAATAAGCTTAAACTTTTTGGAATTCATTCTAGTATTTTAAAATGGATTGGCAATTATTTGACCAATCGCAAACAATTTGTTAAAATTGGATCAGCGTTTTCGAATGAAATTCAAAATTTTTCAGGTGTTCCCCAAGGAAGTCATATTGGTCCTCTTCTATTTCTGCTTTTTATCAATGACTTACCCTCTTTCGTACCAAGCTCAAATTGTCTTTTGTACGCAGATGATCTAAAAATCTACAAGACAATAACCTGTATGTCAGATGTCTTAGCGTTACAAAATGATTTAAACCGTTTAAATGACTGGTGTGTTCTTAATGGCCTTTATTTTAATATACAGAAATGTTCGGTTCTTACTTTTAGTAGAAAAAAGTTCCCTATATTTTTTAATTATAAAATACAAAATTCAACATTGAGTAGAGTTTCAGACCAAAAAGACTTGGGGGTCATTTTTGACACTGAACTAAACTTTTCATTACACATTGACTACATAGTTGGCAGAGCTAATCAAATGCTCGGTTTCATTTTTCGAAATTTTAAGGATTTTAATGATCCATACACACTTAAAACGCTCTATAATACCTTGACTCGTTCGATATTAGAATACTGCTGTGTTGTTTGGAATCCTTTTTACCGCAATGCTGAATCTCGAATAGAGAAAATTCAAAGAAGGTTTACCAGGTATGCTCTAAGAAAGTTCGACTGGAATAATAATCTTCCAGCCTACGACGATAGATGTTCCTTAATAAATTTGATACCTCTTTCTAAAAGAAGGATATATTATTCCGCAATGTTTGCTAATGACGTCTTAACTGGTCACATTGATTGTTCGTTTTTGCTGTCTTTATTTAATGTATATGCTCCTTCTCGTGTTCTTCGACCTAGGGAAAATTTTTTCTTTATGCCACCTAGACACAGAACAAATTATGGTCTGAATGATCCTATCACTATGGCTTGCGTAAACTATAATAAATACAAAAACCTAATTGATTTCAATATGAGTAGGAAACATTTTAAATCTATAGTTTTAAGTAATTTATAATCTGTAACAATGATCGCATTTTGTTTAATTATTGCAAGTAATCTAAAATAAGTTATACTTATAAGATGAAATAAATAAATAAATAAATAAATAAACAAAACTGCTCCGAAAGTCTTTGCTGCTGCTCCAGTACGCACTTATCCAACGATTTCTGCAGAATATTTATTAGAAGTCGGAACCTTTCTCTCGCCCCCATCGTCCTTGGTGTCGCCATCGGTTGACTTTCGGGTATGCTCTTCGTTGCCACCTGCTTGGGTGCAACTGAGCGATCCAACCCTTTTGATAATGCACCAGATCGATCCAAGCCCTTTGGTATTGCGCCCGTTTTAGCTGCTCCACCTGTCGCACCAACATCTTCCGATCCTTCCCAATTAGAGGCATTTAATCGAAGCACGATATCGTTGCGCAATTGCTCTGCGACCCTACGTACGCCTTCGAAATAATCCTTTTTGAAGTAAGGATGTTCCAATTCCTGAGGATATTTATCTCTGATGATGGTATCGGTCTTGTCGAATTGTTCCCATTTTTTCTCCAATTCTTCCAACCGACTCTCCAGGTATGTGCGCGTTTTCCTTACGTCACCATCCTTCTTGTAATTGCGAGCCAGAATTACAATTTCTTCGCCCACAATTTCCTGTTGTTTGGTGTACTGCGTCAACTCACTTAATTCACTTTCCAACGACATTTTACTGGGTTTTTTCTTTGCCTATCACTTCACCAAATTTAGAAATAATAAACTAAACTAAACAAAACACCACGTTGCACTGAACTGTAAATTTCACTTTGATATAAGTGTCCTGTCACGGTCGCCAAATGTTCAGATAAATTTGTCTTAGAAAGAAAAATCAAGCGCAATCAAATTTAATACAAGTTTATTCCTTGGCGGTTCGAATCAGACTCCCCTCAAAAAAATACAATATTAGATCGACTATAACTAGATACATACAGGTGAGCGTGAGACCAAGCATTCACCGAAATGTAATACGCGTGAAGCGCGAATTCTATGTCTGGTCTCACGCTGAAACTTAAATAGTGCAAGTTCTGATAAGACATTAAACAATGCGTGGGAACAGACATTGGGTCAGTACATCTGATATATATAATAGCATTAATAACGGTGACACCTCGATGTCTGGTCCCACGCCTGACTTTAGGTAATATAAATACTTCAGTTTCAACTTAGCTTATCTTAACACATCATTTAAACCATAGACAAACCATACTGAGACCCCCAACTCACAATCCTCTTGCCGCTGGCCCCCTCAGTTTTTTTTCAAATTCGCCATTTTGTATTCCTATCGGTGTTATGTCAAATATGAATCCGTGTGACATGCAAAAACATACAAAAACTACAAAAATAAATGCTGCCAACCTCGGCAACCGTGGGGAAATGTGAAAGAGTTCGGGAATACCACATTTTAGCATAACTGAATGCCATTGGTTAGTAATTATAAATTTTTTGAAGGTGAATAATTTGATTTGTGTGGTTAATAAAACTATCTAAAGGAGATGTTTTATATACTAGAAATATATTAGGACAAAAATGGTTGTGTATTTTCCGCTTTTGGATATAATTAACTTCGATTTCGTGTGTAAATTTTTCTTAAATAATAAAGAAAATTTGCTCAAAATGTTTTTATTTTCCCTCAACCAACCTACATTCTTAATTTTTCGTAGATATTTTAAGTAAATGTACACTTATTCCTAAAACAAATTATTATTCACACGTAACGAACAATTTCAAATTCAACGGATAAAATTCTATGAACGCTGCAAGGCATTTTGCCCAAAGCGGAAGTGGCATATGCAAGGTGCGAATGTATTTGGTTCTGAAGTTTCGTGACATTTGTCAATACGAATTTCTATGTATCAATACAAGCGCACTTAGCATGTGCCACCCCATAGAAATATAGCTTGTAGGCTAAGTAACGGGAAATCGGCCGAAGTTGGTGGTCTCAGTATTGTCTCTGAGAGCAACAGCAGCGTACGAGCATTCAACGGTGCTAAGAAAAAATTTGTTTAATTTTGATCTCAGTCCTCCAACATTTTGGTAGTAGAGAGAGAGAGAACAGAATTCAGCAATGGATGACGGAACAGCAACAACAGAATGAATTATGTTCGAGCATTTTGGTGTTGTAGACGCAACTCGTTTTTTGGATGGAACTTAAATGTGCGTACTCGAATGCCATTAAGCCACATATCAGAGTTGAGAAATTTATCCAACAAATCCTCTGGGATCCCTCCTTTACAAAGACTCCTCACATTGATATGCTGCTAGGAGCGGACATCTTTTTCGAATTGCTCATCCCAGGGGAGTTCAAAGTGTCGGATGATCTCCCGATACTACGGAATACTAGTTTGGGTTGGATTGTGGCTGGCAGTGCTCCGGAAGCCCATGTAACTAATAAGAAGTCATGTTCGTATACCCATATTGCGACCAAACCGTCACTAAATACATTGGAAAAACTTGTACGAAGTTTTTGGGAGACAGAAGGACATGACACTCCTGTCAACACTATGAGCGAGGAAGAACATGAGTGCGAGGAGCATTTTAGAAACAACACGACGGTTAGTGAAAATGGTCAATTCAGGGTGAAATTGCCTTTCAAAGGCGATCCAGGAACGCTTCTAGGAGAATCCCATGAGATAGCGAGAAAACGATTCCTATCACTAGAACGAAAACTTGAAAACGACGCACAACTAAAGGACTTGTACGCAGAATTTATAAATGAGTATGTGTCGTTGGGTCACATGAGCCTAATATCTGAACATATGATACCTGAAGTCCACTATTTTCTTCCTCATCATTGCGTCATGAAACCTGAAAGCTCAACAACAAAGCTCAGGGTAGTATTCGACGCATCAGCAAGAAGCACATCCGGGGGGTCACTTAATGATATCTTAATGGTTGGTCCCACAGTTCAACCAGATTTATTCTCTATCATAGCAGATTTTCGAATGCACAGATATGCATTCACTGGAGACATCAGCAAGATGTATAGGCAGATCCTAGTAAGTCCTGAAGACAGGGCGCTTCAGCTAATACTATGGAGATCGGAACATGATCGGCCATTACAGACATACCAGCTGAATACACTTACTTATGGTACAGCGTCTGCATCCTACCTGGCCACGAAATGTCTTCAGAAGTTGGCGGACGAAAATACGACCTATTATAATAAGGCTTCTAAAGTGATTAAAGGCAATGTCTATGTGGATGACTTTCTCACTGGAGCCGAAACAATAGAGGAAGCAAAGGAGCTGCTAGAAGAAATAATGCTTGTGCTGAAGTCTAGAAACTTTGAACTAAGAAAGTTTTGTGCTAACGATCCATCAATTTTGGAGAAAATTCCTGAAGAGCATAAGGAAAAGTTAGTCTCATTTCATCAATCAAAAGTTATCAAAACACTCGGATTAATTTGGGATCCGGTCTTTGATAGTTTCAAGTATAGCTTTAAAGTTGATAAGCCCGAAAAGTTAGAAATGCAGATATGTAAGAGAACTGTTCTCGCTGATCTGGCTAGATTGTTCGATCCTTTGGGACTGCTTGGACCCGTGATAGTACTCGGCAAACTTTTTCTTCAAGAGCTATGAAAGACAAACTTATCGTGGGATGATAATCTTTCAGAAGACCAATTGAAAAAATGGAATAACTATATGAGGCAATTTTCAACCTTGAACGAGTTGCGAATACCACGGCATGCACTAATCCCATCGGCAAAGGTGATTGAATTGCATGCATTTTCTGATGCCAGTTTAAATGCATTTGGGGTCTGCGTTTACCTTAGATCGATTGATGAAGATGGCAAGATCTTTTCGCAACTGTTGTGCTCCAAATCAAGAGTTGGGCCGCTTAAAACAACAACTATTGCACGATTGGAGCTACAAGGGGCTGTCCTTATGGTGGAATTAGTCGAAAAACTGCTAAAAGTATTATCAAAGAAAATTGATAAGGTGTATTATTACACAGACTCGACTACGGTATTGGCGTGGATAAAATCGCCTTCTTACACCTGGGAAACATACGTGGCTAACAGAATAGCAAAAATTCAATCATCCTCAGATACACAGCAATGGAACTACATAAAGGGGGATCTCAATCCAGCTGATATCGTCTCCAGAGGTTTGACTCTTGCTGCTCTTACTCAGTCAACGGTGTGGTTCAGCGGACCAGTATTCCTCAGCCAGGATGAGGAATCATGGACGAAGGAGTCCTATACAATCTCTGATGAAGTTCCGGGAGCGCGTAAAACAAAATCGGTGTTAGCTGCTTGTTTATCTTCAGGCACGGATTTAGTAGGGTCTGTTAATCACGAAAATTCATTTTATGTTCTTCAAAAAATATTTTCATTCTGCTACAGATTTTATAGCAATTGCAGGGCGACAAAACCCTTGCGAAACGTAGGGCGACTATCTGTGGAAGAGTTACGACAAGGGAGTCGATTAATATTTATTTATACGCAAAGAACAGCCTTCGCAGAGGACTATCAGCGGTTATTGGAAGGCAAGTCGTTACACAAAACTTCGAGTATAGCGTCGTTAAGTCCTTACATCGATAATGAAACTAAATTAATTCGGGTTGGCGGAAGACTAAAAAATTCCCACATTTCGCCGGATGCTAGACATCAAATATTGATGCCAAAGAACCACATTGTAACTAAGCTGCTGCTAATGCAGTTGCATGAAAAGTATATGCATGCGTCGCACAGATCATTGATTGCAATATCAAGGCAAAGTTATTGGATTTTGAGCGTTGGCAGAATAGCTCAACAAATAATTGGTAAATGCGTAAAATGTTTCAGATCGAGGCCAAGAACTATAGAGCAGCTAATGGGCAATTTGCCGAGCGAAAGAGTGAATCCATCTCGACCATTTTATCACACAGGAGTTGATTTTTGTGGGCCAGTAAAAACACACCATAAAATCAGAGGAAAAGCCCCAACCAAATCCTATTTAGCAGTGTTTGTTTGTTTCGCCACCAAAGCGGTACATATTGAAGTTGTTGGAGATTTGACTTCTGAAGCGTTCATAAACGCGCTGAAGCGATTTATAAGTCGAAGAGGAGTGTGCCACTCCATATTCTGTGACAACGCTACCAATTTCGTTGGAGCAAAAAATGAGCTTATAGAGCTAAAAAGTACCTTTACCTCACAGCAAATGCAGTCAGCCATCGAATCCGCATGCTTGCAAGACAGTATAAATTGGAAATTCATACCACCTAGATCACCGCACTTTGGAGGACTATGGGAGGCGGCCGTTAAGTCTGCAAAGGGAATGCTGATTAGGTATCTCGGAGAAGCCTCGTTGACATACGAGCAATTATTAACAGCAGTCAATCAAGTAGAGGCAATATTGAACTCGCGGCCCTTAACACCTATCTCTTCAGATCCTAACGACTTTGAAGCTCTTACTCCTGGACATTTTTTGATAGGTGCCCCACTAACAGCACTGCCGGAGCCAGATATCACTGATGCGAAATTGAGCAATCTTACTAAATTTCGTCAAATACAAAATATACAGCAACATTTTTGGAAGCGATGGTCGACAGAATATCTTCATCTGCTACAGCAAAAAATGAAGTGGAAAAGCGAATTTCACAATTTAAAACCTGGGACACTGGTTGTGATAAAGGAGGCAAACATACCCCCAATGCGATGGAAATTAGGTCGAGTAACAGAAGTAATTAAGGGCGCAGATAATCTAGTTCGCGTAGCAAATGTCAAAACACAAAGCGGCACTTATCAAAGAGCAGTACATAATTTATGTCCTTTGCCAATCGAGAATTCGAGTGCTGAAGAAATTGATAGCGGGATAGAACCAAGCCCTAATCCAGGTGCTGATACTGGAAAGCCGCAATCGCATAAAAGGGCTCTCCGAAGCGGCAAATTATCAAAAGTCGCTCTTCTTTCTACAATACTGTTCATATTTTTTGCCGTCCCAGGATCCTTGGCACAGACGAACGACCAAGTTGTTGTGAAAAATTTAGACAATGCCGTCGGAGTCTACTTCGAAGATATAGGTAGAGTTCAAGTGGTAAATACATTTTGGAGTATATATATTTACTACAACTTAACAACATATTGGCACGAGTTTGAAGAAATAAAATTGCATCTTGAATTATTAGATGGATTATGTGGAAAGGAAATGGCTGAGCAAATATACTGCAGACCAATAGCGGACTCTTTACAACACAGAGTCACTGTAATTCAGCACAATAATGAACTTCTTCACAGTTGGCATGAGCCAAAGTATGAAAAGGTAAGGATGGCTAGATCTCCATTTGATATCGTTGGCACCTTAGCAAATAGTTTATTTGGTGTTCTAGACCAAGAAGACGCCAAGCGCATAAACGAACAAATTGTTAACGTGAAGGAAAATGAGCGTCATATGACAGAGCTTTTGCAAAAACAAAGTTCCATAGCCGATTCTACAGTTAATATATTAAAGCGAAATACTTTAGAAATCCAGAAGCAATGTAAAGCACTTCATACATATCTGACGAAAACCATTGACGCAATTCAATCAAAGCAGCAGTCATCTGAATTGAGACACAATTTGGCATCGCTGACTTCTTACTTGAGTTTAATTGTAACAAATTTCGAAAAGGTCCAAGAAGTGTTTTTAGATGTGATGTTAGATTTACATCATGCGAAGATTAATCCCCAACTTATAACACCTAAACAATTCAATGAGCAGTTACAGTTGATTGGAAACAACTTACCTTCGACTTTAAGATTGCCAAAGGGAACTATTGTAGACATGTACAGAATGTCCTCTGTCAAAGGTCGCAGTCTAAACGACTCTCTTATATTCGAAATGCGACTACCATTAACAAACAACGAGGAATTTCAAGTGTTTAATTTGATTAAAGTGCCAATATTACATGGAAATGTTAGCTACTTAGTGGAGATATCGTCACCGTATCTGGCAGTTTCATTAGCCAGAGATAAGTTCTTCTCACTAACGGAAATCGACTTAGCATCGTGTAAACTGGTACCGCCTCGAAACTATTTATGCACTCAGCCACATCCAACCAACACGCAGCGAGGAAAGTTAAACGGATGTGCGATGGATCTCCTAAATCACGCGCAAAACGCCTTATCGGAATGCGTATTGAAACCAACTGCTACTCAAGACCAATGGAGATCTCTAAAGAACTCTAATGGCTGGATTTTTTCCATGGCATCCAGTACAACCGGTCACCTTGTGTGCGAAGGCAACACCAGAAGTATAGCCGTAAGTGGAAATGGGTTAATGGAGTTTCAGAGATCCTGCGTACTAAAAATGCCAAACACCATTATCGATGGACGTATGACATATAACAACACAATTAGCAACTCATTCATTCCGAGTGCTAACATCAGCAATTGGATATTTAACCTAAATGAAACAACTACGAATTCCGTACCACCCGAGGTTAATGACATTGACAATACACAATTCGACGTCCTTAAAACCAGAATCGACGAAGTCATCAAGCACGCCAAGGCGTTACCAGCTGGACCAGCATATTCGACAATAAATGCACACGACTATCACCACTACGGACTAAGTTATCTCCTTTTGGCTGGCATGATTGGGATGACCGGTGTCTATTGCTACCGTCGACGAAAGCCTAAGCCGGCACCTAGACAGAGAGCGTCGCGTTTTGAGGTCAACGTTTAGATATTAAGGTTTAGAGTGTTAGAAACCCTCAAAAGGGGGGAGTATGTTAAGATAAGCTAAGTTGAAACTGAAGTATTTATATTACCTAAAGTCAGGCGTGGGACCAGACATCGAGGTGTCACCGTTATTAATGCTATTATATATATCAGATGTACTGACCCAATGTCTGTTCCCACGCATTGTTTAATGTCTTATCAGAACTTGCACTATTTAAGTTTCAGCGTGAGACCAGACATAGAATTCGCGCTTCACGCGTATTACATTTCGGTGAATGCTTGGTCTCACGCTCACCTGTATGTATCTAGTTATAGTCGATCTAATATTGTATTTTTTTGAGGGGAGTCTGATTCGAACCGCCAAGGAATAAACTTGTATTAAATTTGATTGCGCTTGATTTTTCTTTCTAAGACAAATTTATCTGAACATGATGTATGTACATTGAAGTTTAAAACCCTTGCCGCCATGGCGGTAGTTTTGAAGAATTGCGAAATACATATAATATATATATTTATTATATTCTTTTCTATTACTTTCTACTATATATAACGAGATAAAAATTTGAAATCATCAAAAATATTTAGTATACGTAATACCTACTAGGCAGTGACTGGCGTGGTGCTTTTAGTAGGGTGTTCACTATATTTTTTACCGCAGTAAGATAGTGAATTTTTTGTTCTATTCCAGGACCCTACGAGGACGATGAATACTTTGCTTATAAAGGGTGATTTTTTAGCTGGTTTGGTTTTGGCAACACTGGTTTTGACAGCTGACGTGTGTTCAGTACCTTGTGTCACTGTCAAACAGCTTCAGTTTGGTTTGCAATTTAACCATGGATCGTCTTACAAATGAACAACGCTTGCAAATTATTGAATTTTACTATCAAAATTCGTGCTCGGTTCGAAATGTTCATCGCGCGCTGCTTCCATTTTATGATCGGCCTTCTCGACCTTCTGAGCAGTCTATTCGGAAGATTGTGACCAAATTTCGCAACAAATTTACTTTGTTGGACATTAAACCACCAACACGTTTACGTACTGTGCGTAGTGAAGAAAATATTGCGGCCGTATCAGCTAGTGTGACAGAAGACCGCGAAATGTCGATTCGGCGCCGTTCCCAGCAGTTAGGCCTTTGTTACAGCACTACGTGGAAAATTTTGCGGAAGGATTTGGGCGTAAAGCCTTTTAAGATACAGCTGGTGCAAGAACTAAAGCCAGCCGACCTACAACAACGCTGAATTTTTGGTGAATGTGCTCTTGGAAAGCTGGCCGAGGATCCGCTTTTTTATCGAAAAATTGTGTTCAGCGATGAGGCTCATTTTTGGTTGAATGGGTACGTAAATAAGCAAAATTGCCGCATTTGGAGTGAAGATCAGCCAGAAGCATTGCAACAGCTACCAATGCATCCCGAAAAAGCCACTGTTTGGTGCGGTTTATGGGCCGGCGGCATTATTGGGCCATATTTCTTCAAAGATGATGCGAATCGCAGCGTTACTGTCAATGGTGAACGCTACCGAGCGATGATAACAAACTTTTTTTTGCCCGAAATGGAAGTTCTTGACTTGCATGATATGTGGTTTCAACAAAACGGTGCCACATGCCACACAGCACGCGAAACAATGGCGCAATTGCGAGGCGAGTTTGGTGAACAGTTAATTTCACGTTTCGGGCCGGTCAATTGGGCGCCTAGATCGTGCGATTTGACACCATTAGATTATTTTTTGTGGGGGTATGCCAAGGCTAATGTGTATAGGGACAAGCCCGCTTCGATTGACGCACTGGAAGCCAACATCCATGCATTCATTCGTGAGATACCGGCCGATATGTGTGAAAGAGTATGCCAAAATTGGACTCAGCGGATGGGCTACCTGAGACGCAGCCGCGGTCAACATTTGCATGAAATTATCTTTAAACATTAAATTGCAAGGTTCAAACTATCGATTTAAATAAATATTTTATTTATCTTTTCGAATTTTTTGTGTTTTTTTTTTAAAAAAAGTTCTAAACCTCTTAAAAAAATCACCCTTTAGAATGGCAACCACACAATCAAAGCTTGAATTAAAATATTTTTTTCATTAAAGTTCCTAATAAAATATTTATTAAAACTTGGAGAAGGTAGTGTTGGCCTAACATAATAAATAACATATTTCCAATTTTTCAGCTGAACACAGGGGGGTTATTTCCAAATGCGCGGCGGATCGCTTTTGATGGCGGATTTGAATTTTTGTATAAGCGAAAACACTTTCCAACGTCATTTTATGATTGCATTGAAAGCGATAGGTGTTTAGGTGACGGATTGCTGGCGGATTGTTCGCGGACCTAAAAAAAATGTGGTCGAATGGAAACACAAAAATTCAAATCCGCCATCAAAAGCGATCCGCCGCGCATTTGGGAATAACCCCCCAGCTGTGAAAATGGTTTCGCAAGTAGCTTTTCAGTTATAGTTGCGATTTCAAATATTCGAGCAACCGACCTCTATTCCATATTTACCCACCCGAGAACCGAGTGGGAATGAAAAATTATACAAAATTCCAGCTTGCGCTTTCAGGTTCTGCAAATTATAGCGCACCACAGAGCGCAGACCACACAAAACACAATAGGAGAATAAAGCACTAGGGTCGAAATGGGACTTTGGCTCTAGCTGTTCGCTGTTGTATGATGCATCTTGTATGATCTTGCATTGTGCTTGTTTTGTTCCTGCACACAGTAGCAATACCAGTACAGTAGGCACAAAAGCACAAAAGAACTTCCAAGTTCCAACACTATGTTGTCAGGAGTCAGGGTGGAACGAAAACGAAAATGAAATTACAAGTGCGAACTGCAACGAGGTGCGCTCGATGTAGGAGAACACCAAGCCAGGTAGATTTCTGTGGGAAAAGGGTTTTTGTTTTTTTTATTTTGTCTTTTTTTTGTATGCAATTTTGGCTGTCGACGGTGCTCTAAAGCGAGATGAACACCCCGATGTGTGAGTTTCATTACCACCAAGTTGCGTTGAATGTGAATTGGAAGTATCGTTACAAGGAGTTTTGGATTTTGGTTCGATACAATTTTTTCAACATCTTATGTTGGGATCAACTATTTATTTACAAATACTGATTTGTTAAAATACAAATTATTGCAAAGACAAAAACAGAAATGTGTTTCATAATGAACTTAAGTTCAGTGCATTATAATAGATTTGGATAGGGTGTGCAGAGAACACCTGCGCACCTTTGAATAAATGTGATTTTGATGCTGATGCCCAGTTTGATCAAGGGGTGCAGTGTTTAGTCGGTTGACGGGGTAGCTTAGGTGAGTTTCCATTGTGTTATCGACGATAAAGCGTGGGAAGTGAATGAAAAGGAACTTAGTCAATTTACATGCGAAACAAAAACAAGTCCTGTCGCGTACTGCCAGTTCTCTCATGACGCGATTCGATCTCTGGATTTGTTAGACCACTGAGCAAACTATATGAAATCAATCCAATCATCAAATTGCTAAACTAACCCAAGATTAAAGGTTTCATCACTTTATTTCCACCATATTTAAAATAGGGACACTTCTTGGTGGATGTGGTTCTTGGGAAACATCAAACCAACCCTGTGAAAAGAGTATTACAGGGCCTCCTCGCCGTGACTTCTTACAGCCCCTACGGCAAGTATGTATGAATGCAATATTGTCTCTTTCGCTTCATCATCTCTGCAGCTTATGCGTATATCGATATAGGGGCAGCTTATGCGGAGCCTAACCTTTAGGGACGGCTACAGTTTGCACAGTGATCGTTTACGTTGTTAGTCTGCAATGTCACCTCTCTTTTGCCTAAGAAATACGATAAGCCTTTTATATCAAGCTTTGGCCATATAAGATTAAAGGTGACCATATTAGATTTAAGGTGTCGCGCTTATTCTCACTTTTTTTCTTAGCTGGCTCCTGACCCGTAAACAGTCTCTGCCTGAACCCTGCAGCCTTCCATCATCTGCGATCCCATGTACGCTGCTTCCAGTTGTTGGTTAGACCAAGAGCTCTGGTCTTGAACCTGGACATTTTATTGTCCATTCGCTCGATATGGCCAATGTAGTCGACATATTTGGCCTTTTGGGACTACATTCACATCTTGGTACGGCTTATAGAGCTCGTGGTTCCATCTTCTTCTCCATTCGCCCTCCTCGCAAACATGTTTACCCTAAGCTAGATGAAGTTCTGAACTCCGGAAGCCACATCTTTGTCTCAATACTTTTCCATTGCTGCCCTTGATTTGCGCTATCACATTTTTAATTTATACACATTCATCTTATGCAAAATCTTTCCAACAAATTTTTCATTGAAAAGAACAATTCAGTCGGCCCTATCGAGGTATCCGTTCGGAACGGTATTTTCTCCGAATTGTGCGAAATCGGCGAGTTTACATTCAGGATGTCATTTTCGATACAAAATTCTCCGATGACATGTAGCGCACATTGTCGCATTGTATGGAACCGCGTTGGTTATACCACTTCCTTTTGACAGCTACGCTGCACATATTTTCCTAAGCTTTCCGACAACTTCTGCGGAATATTTTAATGAGAAATGAGCGCGTTTGAACGAACGCAATTTGAGTTCCGATCAGATTTTACTTTCGTATCTTATTTTTTCCGAACGGATACCTCGATAGGGGTGTGTATTCCGGGGTAATTCTTTTGACTGCACTCTCTTTGTTCTATATATGAGAAGTTGGCTCTTTTTTAAAATAAACGTTTTTAGTGTGGTCACGTCTCACGTATATTATCTGCCTTGGTACTTGGTACCATTTTATCAATAACGTGGGGTCGAATGACTGCATCCGGGAGCGTATGAGCGAGCAATACGTCACTGAATTTTGTGGCTTTTACATGCAAAACAATCAATCTGTGAAGACAAAGGAAATACCGTTCACCTAAAACTATAGAAACGAGAAGAATTGCACCGATCTGCAAAAAGCGGTGTATTTTTTGATACAGTACCTACCAGTGTTGTTAGTACTCTCTCTTCATTCATTCCACAAAGCGTGGTAATTTTTTTCCTTTTTCCTTTTTTACCATACTCAGAACCTCTTTTAAAATCCCACTATACTTTTTTTCGACAAAATCCAGTTTTTTAAACTAAAATTTGCATTACACGGAAAGAAAATCAAGTTAAATTAACCTTAAGCATAAAAACCGCAGTTTGTCACACTGCTATGATAATTTTTTGTTCCTAGAAAATTTTGATAAAATATGAGCTGTTTTTTATTGATATTCAGTGTGTTGATAATCATTGTGAAATACAGATGTTTTTATAGAATTTCACCAAAAATTTGTAGTTTGAAAGTTTTTTTTGTTAAACTTCTCAAAATTCCCACGATTTTGTTCCTTTTCCCTTTATCCCACAGAAGTCTTTTCGGAAATCGAAATTCCCACAAAAAGGGATGAATCTCACGATATTAGAACACTGTACAGTACCTATAGATAGATTCGCGTTGATGAGAGCGTCAATAAATGTTTTCGGCTGAATCGAATATCATTGAAGGAGAGACCCAGTCATTTAATTTTATCAAAGAATACTACATTTGTGTTTATACACAAGTTTTATTAATGAGGTTTCCGATTGGACATTACAGATATATGAGAAAATTGATACCCTAATTTCATTTTGATCAGGTGGAGGGATGTATTGGATTTCAGGTTGACAGTTTAGTTCTGCCTTACAGTGGAATTTGTGTGGTTTTCGCCTTTTAACAGTCTGCAGAAATGGTTATTCAGGTGCCATGGAATGTTCACTTGTACCTTCTGGTAAAACTTTAACTTTTAAACATTGTTCTGGATGACACCTCTTAATTTTCTCGATCGCATTCTTCTCATGCTTTCTTTTTCTTCCTTAGAAGCCGATGTTTTTACCTTATATCGTTTTCCATTTGGTTCCACTCGTTTTGAAATCCAATGGAACAGCAAAACTGCTTCTAGAGAAATCCAAAAAAGTATTGGTGAAATGCCAAAAAATTATCTACGGCTGCTGTCAGCTGACTTGTAATAAATACATAAATTGCATTTGTGTGAGAGCTTCTTGAGTGGATTCTGACTTTAAATCGAGAAGCGAAATTCGCTTCTCAGCAGCGTTGCCACAAAGTGCCCGATCGGGCCATTTGGCCCGCTGATTTTTATTTTGGCCCTTTGCCCGGGCCAATTAGAAATGGCCCGCAAATATAGATTTTAGAAAATTTAACATTTCATCATTACAAAACTAAATAGAAACCATAGCCATTACAATATGTTTCCACCCCAAACAAATCGTCGGTTGACAGGTAAAACTCACTTAGTACATTTAGAGCTTATTGCAAATAATGAGGTTTTAATGTTTTTCTTCTGCCGTTAAAACCTAAAAAACTGCAGTTGATGAAATTTTAAAATCTTATACACAAATTTGGGATCGATTAATGGACTAACTGAGTTTTTCCTACGTTGGATTAATGAAAAATATATAACTTAGTGTTAAAGTTAATTTTATCTGAAATGTGTACTTAGTGAGTTTTAACTGTCAACCGACGAAATAATCATAATTAAAATAGCGTAAGCAATCCAATGAATTTAATAAATAATATAAATAAATACAAATATTAATAAATTGAATTTTTTTTATGAAGGATTTTTGTGTAAAATATTTGGCCACAACTTTTGTCATTTGGCCCGCAAAAAATTTTAAAATGGCCCTCTCTGTTTTTTTCTTTACGGCAACGCTGCTTCTCAGAATCACCAGAAGAGTATTTTTTGTGCCAATGGAACAGTTTCAAAAGTGATTTTTGCGATTCCGGACTTTCCCGGACGCTTCTTTTTGTCCAATGGAAAACGACATTACATTAATTATTGGAAAAAAAACCTAGACTCCCCGAACGCCTCCAGCGGATATTTTGCAGCCCACGAGGTCACAAATTGAAGAATTTCTATATAATCTTTATGTATTATACTATACACGGTCCATATTTTATTTAAAATTCTTCCAGCTCTCGCTCACTAATGGTCTGTTCCTTTACTTTTGTAGTAAGAATGGAAAAGACTGTAAAAATGACAGTGGTTGGGATTTACGAAAAAGTTAGGGAACGCTTTTGCAGTAATCTTAAAATAACTGAAACATAATTAAACAAATCAAAAAAGTTGTACGAAAAGCCGTTAAAATATCGAACAATTTTCTAATTTACTAACAAAATTAGTTGATTCTTCTACCTAGTGATTCGGAATTAAACGAACTTCCTCTTCATGTATCTGGAAATGTCTGTACTGATTGCACTAAATATTTACAAGCATTCGAGAAGAGGAAGCGATACGGCATTACGACTTTCGTGGAGGCGTTTGTCCTTTCTTACTTATTACAGCAAGGAAGAATTTCGTCCCGACTTTCGCAAAGAACAACATTCAATTTTATTTTTCCGCCTGTTGATACCATTTTCATTCGCAAGACAGCAGCAGTTTATGTTCATGAAATTTCTTATAAATTGCTTTCAGCGCCATTCACTTTTAGCAAGAGGGAACTAGGAAAACGAACGCAGTTCAACCGCCGCAGCTGCAACGTCAAGACCAAAAGTTGTACAACATAAACAGATCACTGTGATGTGATCCAAATCATACTTTGTTGTGGAACGGAAACACTTTTATTGTGCGTTGGTCTATTTTAAAAAAAAAGAAGAATAAAACTGGCGATTTGAATTTCATTTGCTTTGTAGCAAAAAAAAGGATGGCGAACTTATTTAAGTTTTATTAAGGACCAACAAACCTATAAAATGCATAACCACTAGATATAGTAACAACTTGTTCTGTCTACTGTCAGACCGTCCAATTTTCCTGCAGTTACCTTTTTCCTATCACCGAGTCTTTGTTGCTATCGCATACAAAAACCAAAAAACTTTCGTAGATTAAGGGTATTTTGGGTAAATGAAGACAAAGCTTTCATTTTAGAAGAAATATTGAAACTGTCATTAAAACAATATCGAAATAAAATAAAATCTGTTTTGAAATTTATAAGATTACAACTGATTTTTTAATACTAATAATTGTGAGGAAATAACCCCGCTAAGTTGACATAACAGTGGAGCTAAAGTCGTCCATTCGTCAGTTTCTGGATCATATTCTTGAACTAAATTTACCATACTCTGACCATCATCGCCACAGCAAGCTATGAGACGGTTATTAAAACCAGTACCTACACTCTAGATTTGCGAGTCCGACTCGCAACGAACAGATGATTGTCCACGTATCTTGCGTTGGATCATAACGTTCAACAATTTGGCTTGCCGTTCGACTGCACATACCTCCAACTGCGTACAAGTAACCGTTAAGCCCAGCAATGCTAAAGTCCTTTAATTTTACGGATCTAAATTCTTTTTAAAGTCCATATATCAGTGTCTGGATTGTAGCAATACATGTGGTTTTTACCCATAGCATACAACAATTTACCAACAACAGCTAGCTTTAGTCTTTCAGGATATAAGGGCCAAGAAGCAACTTTCTGCCACTCACCTAGGTTAAAATCATATCTTTCAACTGCATTCGATAAAGTTTTCGTTATAGTAGGTTTTAAGTCCATAGTTGCTCCGCCAACAGCGTACAACAAGCCATTTAATTCAACCATTTCAGGAGCAATACGCGGTGTAAACATCGTGGGCAAGTAAATCCAACTGTGTTTTTTCGTATCTAGACATGCCAAATAAAGGATTCTACGGGAAAATTCGTAAGATTCTACAGCGTCGATAAGCTTATCACCTACAACAGCCATATTGTAAATTGGATGTTGCAAAGGTAAGTACAGCAGTCCTTCTTCTTCGACCCATTTTTTTATTTTTGGATTATAAGATTGAACAATAAATTGAAAGTCTGTCCTTCTAATATTAGAAGCAAGAATAAGTTTCTCCGATTTCTGCCTTGACTTGGAGTGCTCTATTGATAGAGATGAGCTTGATTCAAGCCAACTGCTCATCAACTCATAGCTTTCAATGGACAGGGAATGTCTGTTTTCGGCAATGAACTCAGGCTTAAGTAACAAAAAGCGAACGTTGCGCAGTAAATTTGACATCAAATGCTCACCAGAGACAATACTGAGACCCCCAACTTCGCCGATTTCCCGTTACTTAGCCTACAAGCTATATTTTTTCGGAGTGGTCACGATTTACTGCGCTAGTATTGATACATAGAAATTCGTATTGACAAATGTCACGTAACTTCAAAAATTCTGAGTCACCAATACACTCCCAAAAAATATGAGCCACTTCCGCTTTGGGCAAAGTGGCTTGCAGCGTTCATAGAAATTTATCAGTTTAATTTGAAATTGTTCGTTACGTGTGAATAATATTTTTTTTTAGGAAAAAGTGTACATTTGCTTAAAATATTTACGAAAAATTAAGATTGTATGTTGGTTGAGGGAAAATAAAAACATTTTGAGCAAATTTTCTTTATTATTTAAGAAAAAATTACACACGAAACCGAAGTTAATTATATCCAAAAGCGGAAAATACACAACCATATTTGTCCCAATGTATTTCTATTATATAAAACATCTCCTTTAGATAGCTCTATTAACCATACAAATAAAATTATTCACCTTTAAAAATTTTTTAATAACTAACCAATGGCATTCAGTTATTCTAAAATGTGGTATTCCCGAACTCTTTCACATTTGCACACGGCTGCCGAGGTTGGCAGCATTTATTTTTGTATTTTTTGTATGTTTTTGCATGTCATTCGGATTCCGAATTGACATAACACCGATAGGAATACAAAATGGCGAATTTGAAAAAAAACTGAGGGGGCCAGCGGCAAGAGGATTGTGAGTTGGGGGTCTCAGTATCTAGATAAACTCCCAGATACTTAACCTTCTTAGTCATTCTTTGTTCCGATCCGAAAAGTGTTAAGGGCCGAAATTCCAGATTTTTCCTCTTCCTAGTGAAGACTATTAGATCTGTTTTGCCCGCATTAATGGAGAGTCCTTGTTCCAGACACCACCGCTCAACCACTCTGAGTGCGTTCCTCATGATATCTGCGGTGACGTCCATGAATTTGCCTCTGGCCATTATTGCTATGTCATCGGCATATCCCACTGTGTGAATGCCAGTTGCCTCAAGTCTGTCAAGAAGAGAGTCCACAGTGATATTCCACAGTGTAGGTGAGAGAACACCTCCTTGTGGGCAACCTCTGCTAACCCTTCCTCTGAGTTTCGAGGTTCCCGTCTGAATATTTATCGCCCTTGTATTTAACATATTGTCCACCCATCTTACTACAAGTGGGTTAACCCTCCGTTTTTCTAAGGCTTGTTTCAGACTTTCAAAGCATATCTTATCGAAGGCACCTTCAATGTCCATTATAGTGGTCATTGCAATGCCCCCGGTATTTAGCTCTTCCTCAGCAACGCGTACTACTTGATGTAACGCTGTTTCTGTAGACATGCCTACCCTGTATGCATGCTGTCTACTATTCAAAGGATACGTCCTAAGCGCGGTGCTTTCCATATAGTCCACTATCACCCTTTCCATTGTTTTTAAAAGGAAGGATGTTAGGCTGACTGGTCGGAATGACTTTGCCTCGGTGTAGTCCTTTTTTCCCGGTTTTGGAAGGAAGACCACATTTGCTTCCCTCCATGTAATCGGGATATAGCCTATTGCTAGGCATGCAACGTATATATTCCTGAGCCTTGGTGCAATTAAGTCTACACCCCATTGCATTAGACCTGGAAATATACCATCTGGCCCCGCAGTTTTGAAGGGTGAGAATGTTGCTATCGCACCTTCGACCGCTTTTGGTGTCACTATCCGTTCTGCTTCCGTCCTATCCATCCTGTTCGCTCCTTGTTTCCTTGGAGCCCAGGGCTGATCTGACTTATAGCTTCCTGGAAAGTGTACCTCCATTAGGACCTCATTTGTGTGATCCAGTGTTTCCACCATCTCCCCCGCTCTATTACGAATGAGTCCGATCTTGGAAACTGGATCTCTCGAGACAATCTTTTGTAGTCTACTGACTTCAGATGTACTCCTCATGCTCGAGCAAAAGTCCTTCCATGACTCCCTTTTACGTCGTCGCAGAGTAACATTCATCTCTTTCTTTTTCGCCTTATATTCATCCCATGCTTCGGGTTCTCCCCTCCTCATGGCGTGATTAAAGGCCTTCCTCACATCCTTTTTTAGCTTTTCAAGTTCCCGGCACCACCAAGGCGCAGGATCTTGTTTTTCCACTAAAGTAGGTGTGCAAGCCACTCGGTACGCATCTTCAACAGCTGATTGCAGATGCTTCAGCTGTGATTCCACATGCCAAGTATTTGTCGGTATTCCGAATGTCACTACATTCAGTTTTTCCTCCAACACTTCGAGGTATTTTGTCCTATCCGTGTTCTTCGGAATTCTGATGTATTTCCGATCTTTTTTCTTTTTAGATCCATAGCGAACATCAAATGAAATGGCTCTGTGATCCGACAATGTAGCCTTATCCATTACCCTCCAATTTGATACTCTTTCAATTATCTGGCTACTGCACAGGGTAACATCGATCACTTCCCCTCGCCTCACATCCACGAAGGTTGGCTCTGTTCCCCTGTTTAAGATAGCTAGATCCTTGCATGATACAAATTCGAATAAGGCTTCTCCTCTGTAATTATCGTTAGTGCTGCCCCACACTGTATTATGTGCATTAGCATCACAACCAATTATTAGATCCTCATTCCTGATCCTGCATGCATTCACCAACGACTCTAACTCTCTTGTCGGAGGAGGTTGTGGAGAATCGTACGGCAGGTACGCAGATGCTATGACAAAGCTTCCCGCACCTGATCCTACTCGTACTGTTGCAAGGTCTGGGGCACAGAGATCCGGCAATTTATATGCTTGAACTCCGTGTCTCACCAGGATAGAGGACCTAATTCTTTCGCTGGTTTGCGCATAGTGCAGCTCAGCGACGCTATTTGGGAGTCCTCTAATCTTTCCTCCAAAGATCCAAGGCTCCTGTATCAGGGCTATATCAAACGAATCCTCATCAAAACATTTAGTCATCATTGCTGATGCTGCTTTGCTGTGATGAAGGTTCAATTGAATCACCCTCAGCTTCAGTCCACTGCTTTTAGTATTCTTTCAACTGTTTCACTGCGGAGCTCAATTGTAGCCGTATACATAAAGTCGGCTATTAATTTTAAAATCATTCCATCGACTTTCTTGAGTTCGATCTTATCGGCATTTGTTTCTATTAGGGCGCTTCGAAACATTGCCAGGAAGTATTCACTTGCGGCTGATAGAATTATCTTATGAGCGTGTATTTCAAAGTTGTCAATTTCAGCGACAAGGACGATGTCACAAAATTCCTGTTTCTGGTAAAATGACTGCAGCTTTTCAGAGTATTTGAGTGTTGATCGCACTTAAAGATCCGATTTAGGCCAGACATCATAAGTTACCTATAATTTGTTTGTTACATATTAATGAAAATACTTACTATGTGGGATATAATATTGAAGGTCTTAATTGAAATGTGTTTTGCTGTTAAAAAGAAAGAAAAGGGAAGAAAAATAATTCAAATACCTATAGCACTAAAAATACAATACTGTTGTAACTCAAAATGTGCCTTTTTTCAGAATCGGCGGAAAACTGATAACTCACAATGTGAATACTTTATTTACCTATCCCTTTAAATATTGCTAGTAATAAATATATTTCCAAATTTTTGCCTCAAACAAAGTTTTCAGAGATATGAATTGTGTAATTATTTACCTATAATATGTTGTTTTCCATTGGTTTCACTGGGGATCCAATCATTCTGTAATCCAATGGTGAAATGCCAAAAAATAATCTACGGCTGCTTTCAGCTGACTTGTATTAAATACATAATTTTCACGGGTTGGGGGCACCTTAGGACAATTTTTACAAAAATCGCTTTAGATCCATAAAAAAGCAGAGTATCCCTTCGAATCTTGAAAATTATTGTTGCATGTTGTTTTATCTTTCATTATTATATCCAAATAAAAATGTATAATTATGATTATATGAACCCTTGAAATGTCTCAATCTGCCCCCCTGGGCAGATAGTCTTTATGTATTTATTTAACAAAAAAAATCATTATTTTAAAACAACATCAAATAAAAAATAAATAAAATATAGAACTCTGAGTTTTACCGATATATGTACATTGTTCAAAGTGATAAAAAGGGGCAGATTAGGACAAGTAACCCTAGCGGATTGTCCAAAAATGCCCCTGAGAGGGTTAAAAAACAAAAAACTTCATATTTTTTTTAGAAACAATGTAAATTGTTAATATTTTGGTTGAACAATATCACAACACATATAAACATTTTAAATAAACACTTTTAACCTGTAAATTGAGCATAATTTTAGAATAATATACTTACGTTTGGGAATAAAAAAAATTACAACTGTCGTCCGAAAACACACTTTCATTTTTAATTTTTTTTTAAGTTGGTATCGTTTCGATATTCATCCATGTTTGTTTGAAGTGGAGTTGCCACTGCAAAATTTAACTAAAGTATTAAAAAGTTTTTGTCTTACTACCTAAACTGCCCCCGTCTTAAACTACCATCCTCTCCCCTATATACTATTTTCGCAATGCGTAAAAACAATGCAGAACATGTAAGCAAAAACAAATGTGTGCTAACAGTAAAAACTAAAAACATTCGGATGCATTTTCTTTTTGGTCGAGATTATAATAGATCGGGATTTTGATCAAGTGGGATTTTAGAAGACGGTATTTTAAAAAAGCAGTATTTTAACAGACGGGATTTTAAAACTTTTTTTCGGGATTTTTGCAAAGCGGGATTTCAAAAAGTGGGATTTCGAAAACGATATGAGAGCTCACCGGGATAAACGAGACAGATAGCTTTTAAAAGAACGTGATAAAAGGAGATGGGTGATTATATATCACTCAAATATACACACAGCAAGAAATGTTAAGGAAATTGAATACTGTTAACACTTTTTGAACGAGATCTGGCACAGTATATACAGCTGGGAAAAACTGAACCACACATTTTTTCCCCAAATTCTCTTCCTGGTTAATCTGGACAAAAATAACTTGAGAGTCATAACAGGAATAATAGCGGTCACAGTCTCGTGGAAAAACATCTCCACCGCATTGGCGGTGATATTGTCAATCCAGCAACCGTTGCTGACATACACTCAGAGAAGATTCTTGTCTTCCTGACTGCCTGTGGAGTCAAAAGATGGCTCTAAGAAAGCTGCAGTGCCAGAGCCTTTCGAAGGCTCTCCCGTTTTATAATCTAATCTACAACTTTTTAAGCAAAAATTAGCAGCAGCACAACTCGCGAGGTATCTCAAACTGTGAAACAGAACTTGACGAGATTTTAGTGCAACAAAAGTTGTTCTTTGGTAACTCAAATTTAACCGATAAAAATTAAAATGAAGCAGGAGGCGAAATGAAACACTGTCTTTGTTGCACAAGTTCAAAGGTTTTTTATATAAACTATGTATTAAAAAACGTATTTATATAATATATTTTTAATTTGTCTTTATTAATTAATTTATATAACAAAAAAAGAAAAGAAACTATAGCCCGCTTATGTAACAAATATTTGTTAAATTGTGTTTCTTTTTTTCATACATTTTTCATTAAACATCAATATTTCCGTTATGCATTTAGCGTAGTTGTTTTCTTTCTTTCAATAAACATTTCAGTTAAGTTGCAAAAATAAAATTAATATTAAATAATTAATGTAATCCTTTTTGTTCTATTTTATTCTATACATGTAACTAGTAGTACGTTAGAGGTTTATTTATAAATAAAGAACAAACATAAAATTAGTAAAAAGAACTCGAATATAAAATTAATGAATACTTAGTGCGAATTAAAACAAAATATACGTTACAAAGCAATAGGTTTATCGTTATACAATGTTTTATTTGTTTTCATTTAAATATTCCCCATGTGAGTCTTTCGTTTTAAAACTAAAATGATACATATTACATTCCATTGTAGGTTCAAACCATAAGTTTTTGCAATTGATGTAAATTCCGTCAGATAAAATCCAAAAACTAATGAAATCTTAGCTTACCTACTTAATTCTATGGGGAAAACGTAATTTCAATTGTATTTGTCGTAAGTTAACCGCTTTTAAATTTATTTCTCATTTGCCACAGGACGAGTGTATTTTCTTTTCTAATTTTTAAAATCTTTAGGAAGAGGAAGATAGTGCTATTATGTAGTTTGTGTTAAAGTCTATTCCACTGGAGATGATACTTTTGTCTAGCGTGAACGGAATGTAAGTCTATATTTAATTTTAGTAGAAGGCTGATTGTCGGCGTACATGTTTTCTTTCTTACTTACCATGATGGGTATTCCAAACAAATACGAATAGTTTTACATATTTTAAAATATAACTGACTGATAGAAATAAAAATTATTAATAATTGGAGTGTTGTCATGCAGTAGAAAATTAGTAATAATTGTTTCTTTAGATGTGTAATTTCCAAAGATAATAACACAAGCTTTCGTTTACGAAAAGCAAGTCAATTTTGAGAAAACAAACGAGGAAAACTTCTTTGTCGGTCTCCTAAAGCCGATTAAATTGTATTCTATGTCTGATCAGATTTCTTTTGGAATATGAAACGATAAATTTGTTTGATATCATGTTTTGGATCGACTGAGCCAAAAAGTTTTAGTTTTAATACATTTTATCGTTTCCAATCGCACATTGTTAGCTCAAACATTCATCTTAACTTTTTCGGAATCGAATGGCAATGGATACAATAATAGGTGCTTAAGAAGTTACATTTTAAATTGCTTGGGCAACGGAATTGTTCGCATGAAAATAGTACCTATTCCATAAATGTGTTTCGATAGTGGCAGACTTCAAAAAATATTATAGAATTCAATATAATTAACCGAGTAGTTTGATGGATACCAGGTAATGTAAAACTTACGAGAATCATCAGGGTATAGAACTATAGTAACATTGATATAGTTGAGATCCGCCACATTTAAACAAATTATCCAGCAGATAATTTAATGTGATTGTTTTTTTTTACTCCAATGTCCGACTTCAGGAAATACTTGGATTATGTGAATGACAGTTAAACCGTAAACATTTTTTTTTGTAATACATGACAAAATGATTGAAGGGAAACAATTACCAAGATTACACGGATCCCTTTAAGCAAGAAATTTCCAACATTACAAAAAGGCAAATGTTAATCAGTATGGATCGCTCGTTTGGAATTGAATCATAGAATATAAGTGAATCGAAAGCAGTTTTTTCCAATTGATATTTCATATATTGAACAGCTAATGTAACTTTGAGTTTTAAAAATGAAATATAAAAAATTAAATAATAAAAAGTAAATTTCTTTCTTCCGCTTATAAAAGTGTGAAGCCTGAATTAAATAATGTTGTTTAGCATACAAATCAAAAGAAAATCCTGTTGGATTTGAAAATTTATCAAAATCCATTTGAGAAAAGAAAATATAAACAAATATACGCTCGACAAAATTCCCTCTGATATATATTTTGAATCAGTTCTGTGTTATTTAGAATTATTTTATTTAGTTGTTCATTACTATTAATGGTTTTGATCGAATAACCAACAAATGGCAGTTACACTTACATATTAACAAATTAAAAATTATAATATTTTTATTATATATATTATGTCATACATAATTAAAATAGGGTTAAAATGAGTTAATATTTGATAAAATAAATTTAAATATGTATTTCCGGTAATGCGTTAAAAAATTGATTTTAGATTTAAAAACAAAATATGTATATAGTATGAAATATAAATATCCTTTGTACGGATTACGTCTAAATTGCAAGCAATTCATTCGACAACAAAATGTACTACAAACAATTGTATCTGTTACTTCTTACTTCTTCTCTAATAAGCATTTGTTATATAAAAAAAATAATAAATTAGTCCTCCTTATATTGAATTTAAAGTCATATTAAATCCTATCAAAGAATGAAAAAAATTCTTAAATTTCATTGAACTAGAATTAATTAAAATTATGGAGTAAATTATATTTGAAATTAGAGAATGTCGCCATTCTTTATTAAAGGAAAATATTTAAAAGGGACTGGGAAGGTTTATTCTTTGTTAATTTCTATTTTCAAGTTTTTGTTTAAATTACTATGTAATTCAAATTAAAAACAATTAATAATTAAACGGTCGACACGAACGAATGTATTATACTGCATTGAATATGTATGTATTTATGTATAGACTTTCATTTTATGTTTTCAATTTGTTAATATTGCTGCTACAGATGTTGTTCCTCATACCATATTACACAAGGATAAGAATATTAGATTCTAGCTTAATTAGCCACACATTTTCAATTCAAATAACTAGAGCCATGTCCTTTTTACTCGGCAGCTGCACTTTTTTACCTTGCCATAATGAATTGTGTATTGTGAACGCATCAATTGTAACTGTAAGATGTTTTGTATGTACTTGTGAGAAACATTTACCACCGGAGTTATACCTGTAAATATAAAAATATTGTCGTTTGAATTCATTAAGTAAAGTAAATAGTCGAATTTATGGGAGTTATATGGAATCGTCGTCTTAGCGTCGAATGCTGAAGCACTAAATCTTGCTGCCTGAACTGTCTACTCTGTGTGGAAATAACCACTTTTCAAGCTTAGGAAAATTAGCAGAGAGATCTATAACATCATCTGTTAAAATCCCAATTTCTGGCAGGCCTACAAAAGCTGTCTTAAAATACAAGGGAAGTTTATTAGAATGAATACTAACAATTCATCGAAACGAATTCATATTACACAAGGATAAAGAATTCTCAAATTCTGAAAAACAAAACACTTTCGCCTTAGAAATAATCGTTAATACTCCTTGTGCGTCCAGAATGCTTATAAGACTAGCCAAAACGGATGGTATATCTATGTATAAGAAAACCGAATGGCTTCTTCTCCGACAACGAAAAACAGAAGACATGACTTTTATTAGACACCCGCATCACCACAGCAGCTTAGTGAGTGATTTATCATCATAATTGGTAGGTGAAACATGATAAGCAAATCAGAAGTGTGATTTTAAGAGGTGAGGTTATTGAATAACACAAATTGACAATCCAGACGACTTTAAAATTGTAATTGTATAATAATTATAAATAAATTTGTGAGGTTGTACATAAAGGCTGTTTTTTTTAGAGGTATAGAACTTCGAATTGAAATAAAACACAAGAAAATCGTTTTAATGTCCATCATTTTGGCTTTATTGGAAGGATAATTTTATGCCATTAATGTTTCGGGCATGTGGCCGCCGCGGCTGGTTCGAATAAAGCCAAGTCTAGAGGTCCAATTTTCAACTGACTCTCCAGCGTCATTTCGGAAGAAGTATGGCCCAATGACTCTACCAGCCCCTAGAGCACACCAAACAATCAGTTTTTGTGGATGTAATGGCGTCTCAAGGGTCTCATGTGGATTCTCTTCACTCCAAATGCGGCAATTTTGCTTTTTGACGTAGCCATTCAAACAAAAATGAGCCTCATCACTGAACAAAATTTTGCGATGAAAATCAGCATCGATATCAATCTTATTTTCGGGAACTGAACCATTATTTTCGAAATAAATTTGCACGATTTGCAAGCGTTGTTCATTTGTCAACCTGTTCATGATGAAATGGCAAACCAAACTGAACATAAATGACATTAGAGTTGCCAGATTCGACCACAAAATGTCAGTTTTATCTCTATTCGAAAAACCAACCTCTAAAAAAAACACCCTTTATATGTAACAAGGTAGAAAGAGACAGCTATTGGTCTATAAATGTACCCTTGATGTGCTGCAGATAGGTTGTCTACAACGAGACTGTACTTTTATTTTAATCACTTATTCTTTTAAAACAAATATGGAATTATTTGTATGTTCTTTTTTTTGATATATAAATAAAGATCGAGTTAAATATCACTTTACATATATTGTAAATATGTAATTCGTTTACTTACTTAAAAAATTTATCGAACATGACTTCATCGACTTGACTAGGCCCAGTACCATACAATTTGAATACTTGTTCATTCTCCGGCACATAACTGTATAAAGCTCTAAATTGGCAACCAGCATCCCGGAACAATATCAGGAAATGTTTTGCCTCTGACCTAGCGATCTTTTCGAGGACTTTTTGTTTGGCATCACGATTCACAGCGCCTGGAAATACACAGTATTCAACGGCATTCAAAATAATACCGCGATTCGATTTGGCCGCTGGTTGTTTATAAAGTTTCGGACCTGAAATGGTACATTATTAAATCACTTTTTTGCATGTTTTCGAAATCAACATAGATAAACAAATTAATATTTGTATTTAGGATTAAGTTTGATTTATTTTTGATTAATGCGATAGCAGAAAACTAAAGTAAACTAAACTAAAAATAATTAATGCAAACAATTCTGACGTCACAAACAAGAATTACGCAAACGAAAATACACAAACTTTGTTTTTTTTTTTATAATAAGAACGATAAACTCATAAGCATCATCAACAATAAAAGAAATATAATAAAAAAAAGTCTATAAGTAAATGAATAATGAGATCATTTTTACTCAAAATATAAATGAAGAAGAAATCATTTTTACTATACAAACCCGAATATTCCATCATTGAGTTTGGATTCGAGGAAGATATATCGCTGGATCCGTCGTCGAAGACACGGCGTTTCGACACCAGTCCGGGTGGCAGTGACCCCGGTCCCGATGGCGAAGGCAAGTGTCTACCTGATGGGCCCATTCCTGGAGAGGGTGCACGTCGTGGCGGGGTAGCGCGTCCTAGGCCTGAATCTGTATCTAGCCAGAAGAGCGGATTGCATTTTTTGTCACACACCAGTCAGATTTTTTTTTAATAATATTCATAAAAATGGAAAATACACCGTGGGTTCGCACAGTTTTCAAAGCGTAGAGAATCCGGTTTTGTGTATAGCATGGTAATTGTATTTTTTTTTGTTTTGAATTAAATTGGTTTTACATATTTTGAGTTTGTCGATAGAATGAGTAAACAAAAAAAAAAAAAGAAAAGAGAAAAAAGATGGTTTGGAGTTAGGCATCAAGCTGTTAGTCTTGTTTTATTATTTAATAAGATTTCAACATTAAGTAGGTAATTAGTAAATGAGAGGCAAATAATATTACTAATGGCCAAAAAGTTTATCAAACTCAGCTGTTTTACTTTTATGAAATTGTTTTTATAAATTCTGTTGGCTGACACGTTTTATCTCATATTAAAGGATGGAACAAGTCTGAAAATTGGTAACGTTGGGTCGCTTACAATTCTATTTATCATCTTAAAAACAAAGCCCAAAAAGGACCTAACAGCATCTTTAGACTTTGACGTATCTTAGCGCGACAATTTTTTTAAGACTTCCGTGATGAGTGTCCAAATTATTATGAACGAAACTCAGTCCTTAAAAACTTGTTGATGATGCGAAACGAATTTCAAAGGAAAAGTATTGAGTGTGAACACAAATTCGATGTCTTTTGAAAATTTAATTGCTAATTAATTATTACTTAAAATTCAAATTATTTCGGGGAAACTTCAAGAAGCTGATATTATTTAAACAATGAAAAAAGGTGTGCGTTAGCTGCCAGATTTAAATTGCTTGCTAAATCTTAATTTTTTTTTAAATATTTTCACTGATGGTTTAACTGGTAAAAATGAATGTTTAAGAGATGAAATGAATCGTTTGGCAGTCGCTGGGAATAATCGAATTGTTCTATTAAAAAAAATCTTTCCGTCAAATTAACCAAACAAATATCGTTCTTCCTTTAATAAGCTTTCGCTTTAACCAACCATAAACCACCGCGATATTTACAAAAAAAAAAACAGAAACTTTGGACTTTATTAATAAGTAATAATGATTTTTAACATTCATCTTTAATATTTAGCAGGTCACAATAGAAGATAATGCGGCAACTGTAAATTGTTTTTTATCTTAACGTTGAAGATTTAAAATTTCACAACTCACAAAAGAAAAATATGTAAAATTCCGCAATTGCGAGTTCATTATATTATAAAGGGTGATTTTTTAAGAGGTTTAGAACTTTTTTAAAAAAAAAGAAACACAAAAAATTCGAAAAAATAAATGAAATATTTATTTGAATCGATAGTTTGAACCTTGCAATTTAATGTTTAAAGATAATTTCATGCAAATGTTGACCGCGGCTGCGTCTCAGGTAGCCCATCCGCTGAGTCCAATTTTGGCATACTCTTTCACACATATCGGCCGGTATCTCACGAATGAATGCATGGATGTTGGCTTCCAGTGCGTCAATCGAAGCGGGCTTGTCCCTATACACATTAGCCTTGGCATACCCCCACAAAAAATAATCTAATGGTGTCAAATCGCACGATCTAGGCGGCCAATTGACCGGCCCGAATATTCTTCCGAATAGACTGCTCAGAAGGTCGAGAATGCCGATCATAAAATGGAAGCAGCGCGCGATGAACATTTCGAACCGAGCACGAATTTTGATAGTAAAATTCAATAATTTGCAAGCGTTGTTCATTTGTAAGACGATCCATGGTTAAATTGCAAACCAAACTGAAGCTGTTTGACAGTGACACAAGGTACTAAACACACGTCAGCTGTCAAAACCAGTGTTGCCAAAACCCAACCAGCTAAAAAATCACCCTTTACTTGATTAGAATCACTACCGCGCCATGTCCACTTTTTTTTGGTTTAAAAAAAAACCCTTGGGCTCTAATGCACTTTACGATTTACGTGCGCATATTTAAAAGAGGATAATAGGAATTAAACATATCAAAGTTAAAAGCTTTATTACGCCGCGACAATGGACTGAGTTTAGTTTTTCAAAGAATTTGATACACTTCTTAACCAAAGTAAATAAAATTACGAACGACAAAATAAAGCAAGTGAAACAGAACAGTTCAATATTTAATACAAAACAAAAAGCACCTTCAAAGCAATACTTAGTTTCCATTAACAAACTACAGTATAGTGTGACCTACTATCTTAATTTTGATTACTCAACTGCTGTAGCTGTAGCAAAATCGTTTCAATGAAGTTTATATGTATTTTAACAAATGATAAATGGTCGAGTGCTGAAAAAAAAGGAAAATATCCTAGCAATACACCAACAAGGTTTCTATTATTTCAACGCGTTTTGAGCTAGAGAGTAACAAAAAGTTGCGTTAAGAAAAAAATCTAAAATGGACGTGCAAAAAGAGTTCTACCTAAGCACGTAAGGGTGCAGTTATAGCAATAGGTAAAAATATATATATTTCGCAAAGCTTCGTCATATTATCTACCCGTAGAAACCAGAAAGTAGACCAATGTAGTAACATTTTCGACAGAATTAGGAAAAAATAAATCTATTATTAAAGTAAAGTCGGGCGGCCGACGAGAGAAAGGAAAATATTCCTCGAGATGATCTCCAAATATGGGAGACGTTCAAGTATCTGGTTTAGTAAGTCTGACAAGATGTGTCTTAATTTTGATTGACCTAGATCGATCACATGAACAATTTTCAGCAGACGAATCTAGTCAAGAATTTCGTGGCTGAGTACTATGCTGGCAGTTCGTATATGTGGCTTAGGAAAAGCGACGTTGACGTCTAGTTTTTGCGTTCAAGGTACCAGACCAATCTAGTCGACTTAAGATAACTAGGTTTTTGAGTGCGCCCATTTCCTTTCACTTTGTTAACGGATTTGACATGCAAAATTAAAGCAAACTATGAGCCCATTCATAAATGCAATATTGCGCAAGATGTGCTAAGCAGAGAGTTCACAAATGCATGAATTGCATTCACTGCTAAGCAGAGATTTCATACATGTAGTAGATTTTTATTTATTGCGCAGTTTTAAACGTAATCGTGCAGATGTAAGAGTCGTATTGCATCTGCATAACCTATAATTTTTAATTTATTTTTGTTGAAAATGGGTGAACACTCTACAGATAAGTAACCTGCTTTGAATTCATACCAAAAAATGATTCCGAAGTTATTCGGAAGACGTTCTTTTACCCGAAAATATCCTTTAGCTTTAAAATTTAAATTTTTAAATATTTCCTAATGGTTGAGAACAATCTATCATTTTATTCAAATGACAGCGATCGACGTAAATTCCATTTTTACGCAGTTGTTCGTTCATAAACAGCTGATATGTGCTTTGCAGGAAACTTTCAACTTCAATTATTGAAGTGTTTCCTGCTTTGCAGTGCGTTTGCCTTGCAAACCTTGCATTTATGAATGGGCCCTATTATTCTTCTTTCTGCCAAAACTAATTTTTTCTGTTCAATTGTCTGTCCTGATAATTTTTCGAAAAAATAATTGTTTGAATAAAAAGTAGATACGAAGGGACGTTTAAGTGGCCTGTACTCCGAATGCGTTTCGCCCCGATGTTGTGGGGGTGGCTCAGCAGATTATTCAGCTTTTAATGACTTGAAAATATTTTTTGATTTAAATAAAGATACCCCAAACGGTAAAAAATATGTTTTCCCCGTAAACAAAATGTTTGAATAACGTGGTGCAAAACATAACAACAAAAAAACAAAAGACAGTGGTGAAAGCGAAAGAACTTTCAAGGCAATTTTTTTGTGCTATGAAAACTGAGTAGAGTAGGTATGGAAAACACGTTTGCTTTTTTCCCCGATGACAAATATGTATAGGTAGAAGAATATATCATTTAAATCTTAGTTCGTAGTCTTATGGCGTTTTCGATTAAAGAAAAGAATTGCCCTTCGTATGAAAAGAGCAAATCTAGAAGTGCTCTTTCGATGTATTTTGTTCATTGAAAAAAAAGTGCTCCGAAATATTTTGAGAGAATTGCCCTAAACTCACCAATACACACTAGCGAAATGTTTGTTGTGTTATTAGAAACAAATTCTTCGCTTGTTATCCGAAAATATACAATTATGGGTGCAAAACGTAAACTAAAATTGAAATATATTGATTTGGCCTATTAAAACATTCATATCTACTGAAAAAAACAAAACAAAAACAAGTAACAACAGAAAGTCTAATCACACATTTATGGTGTCTACTACTGTTGCAAAAGTGCTCTAGCGAATTTCAACGAGAAGGGAAATTCTCTCGGATCTTCAATGAAAAACGCCCCGAAGCTACAATAACACATGCCACTTTTCATGTCCAATTTTGACGTGCCGACGTCATTATGACATAAACATTTTGTACTAAATTTGTCACTACTACTGTCAAGTTTCTGGTCACGCGGGCTGTCGCAGCGCACTCTCACGAAAGACACAGGAGTGGCCACCGAATGCAATGTGTTATAGTAGTTTAACATCTGTAATGTTTTAAATTCACTGTGTTAAAACTGAAGATGGTATTTAAATGTCATTCTAGGTAACTTTCGATTACATGTGGTGCCAACTGTTGCACTTTTAATTTCAGTACTGCTTTTCTTTTTTACGGTTCTTGGTGTGTTGAAGACTTGTTTTCTTTTTTGCTACAGTTCGAAGCTCAAATATGCACCTTTCCGGTATGTTTTAATATATTGAAAAACAAGGAACACAATCAGGGCTCCTTAATACTCAGGTATTTATATACTGAGATTTGAGTATACATATATATATTACACATCATTATCTACCTACCCTTTAAAAGTGATTGGAACCAAAGACAACTGACTGATGTGTTGTTCTATTTTTTTGAAACTCAACGGTAGAATGGGATCAACTTCTTTACTTGGGTATACTATTGTAGGCGCAATGGCTTACATGTTGGACCACAAAGCGAGGGGTCCCAGGTTCGATCCTTGGAAAGACAAAAACCACTGCGCCAAATATGATCTCATTGTATATAGCGATCAAAATGTATGGCAAATAAACTGTTACAAATTTTCCAATTTCGCTTAAAAATTTATGATTTTTTTCTGAAAAAAAAACTTCACAACTATCTTTTGCTCGCATCCTTCAGAGAAACCGACAAAAAGTTTAGTGTACGATTTTTATCCAATCATACCCAAATTCCAATAACAGATCCAATTTTTATTTAGCTAAAATTTGAGCAAAGATCTGCAGGGGTACTACTTTAAAACAAAAAGGACGAGTCGAATTTCGACTACAGCACTATTAAATAACTGTGTGACACAATCCATTCTATAAGCGTGTTGTACCACTTACATATAAATGAAGCTCAATATTTTTCGTAAGAACGACCGAAAGTAGGCTAATAGGTGAACTGACGGCCATTAGTTGAGTGACTAGTGTTGGGATGGAGAATCGTTGGAAGGGCGAAATGTAACATTAGCATTAGTGTTAATTAGATGTCGAGTATTAAATTACTATTAGGAAAACAAAGTATATAATATATTATACTCATTTAAGAAATAAATCAAGCATCGTCTAGCCAAAACTATTTATGAATTCCAGCAGTGGACCTCTGCATTTTAGAAGTAAAAGACCATGATTAGTAAGAATTTACGGAGGCGTAGTATGGTTCAGTGGTTAGTCTGCGGGACTTTGAGTCTCAGGTACAACCCCCGAATGCTCAGAACGCCAAAGCTCGAGAACGTCTAAAAAATATACGAGCGTTGAAGTGTCCAAAAAAAGCTTCTCAATTCGGGCGGTTGGGATTTGGCTATACACAGTAATTTTAGGGGCGCGAGGTCAATGCATTTAATAGAGTGAAAGTTTTCAAGAACCATCCGTACATTTATCTTTCACTTATTCGCTTTTGAGTAATGCTTGTGAAGTCAAAGCGTTTAAAAATAATTTTTCAAACATCGAAATATTAAATAAAGAATTCTCGACATTTATTGGCTCCACACCGAGGACAATTCGCGCCGAGTCTAAACTGCCCCGAGAAGATTTTCCAAGACAGTTTTATTCACGGAAGTTCATCAGGCGTTCGCGAGATGTGCCTTGGGATGTAATATGTGTTTTTTTTTTCGAGGATCGAGCCTGAGACCCCTCGCTGAGTATTACAGCACACAAACTATTGAGACCACCTTTGCCATGCTATGGAAGACAGAAAAACTACAAAACAAAGAATTATAATAGATCGTTAGCCCTTGCTGTACTAGCCCTGCCTAGTGCCGCTGCTCGAAATAATTGCAACCTTATTAGAACCAACGTGCTTGCTTACGAATTATTGTTTTTGTTTTAACAATAATTCATTAATTAAAACTGGTTGAAACAAATATTTGAACGTAGTTCAGCCAATGAGAAATTACACAAGAAATTTACAAAAAAGTTAAATATTATTCGAATGTTGGGATAAATTATTAGAATAAGGAACTTTAAAGACTAGGTATGCGTTAAAAAATTGCTATAGATAAACATATATTTTTTATATAAAAGTCAAGAGTAATTATTTCATTTTGATACATGGACGAAATTTGCGATAACTGATTTTTTTTAGACAACAGTATTATAAGTGAATTCCGCCAGGTTAATAATGCAATAATGTACCAAATAAAGTTAATATTAAGAACAGCTAATTAACCCTACTTTACTACCTTTCAAATTTATATTTCCTTTTAAACCTTTAAAATCATATAGCAAGAATTAATAACTGACAGAAAAATGTAAGCTCTAAATGAAATCTACATATCAGTACCTTAGAGGTAACATAACTCTTTTGCTAACAATTTAGATAAACATTGAAAACAAAAATATTTTTTTTTACAAAAATGTAGGTAGGTACGCCTCAAATGTGAAAGTTGTATCCTAATAAATACTTTGGAAGTGCTGACAATTCATTTCATAATCATCCATCTGATCAACGTCGGCTGAAAGGTAAAAATCATGTTTTCCGCTAAAACCTAAAAAGTCGCAGTTGATGAAATTTGAAAATCTTATGCGCAAATTTGGTATCGATTAACGGACTTATTGAGTTTAACTTGTGATAAAAGTTCATTTTAGCTGAAATGTGTACTTAGTGAGTATTACCTGTCAACCGACGAATATTATTCACACCGAAGATAATTTTGTTCTTTAATATTTGCGTAGTTGAATATAATGACAAAATGTGATTAATATACGAAAGTTGATTTTACTTGAGGGGCAAAACTATTTAAATGCCGGTTTGTCCATTATTGCTATGGCTCCAAAAGCAAATATGGAAATAAAACATAGGTATCTCACGAAATTGTGAATAAAATTCGAGTAGGGCCAGAGCCAAAAGTAGATTAAGAGTTGCGGTTGGAGAGAAAGGTGGACTCGTTGGAATCCTTGATTTGTCTTCGTCCACTACGGGAATGTAGATACGTTGAACCAGATTTTCGACCGATACGGCCGCTATTTCTCGTTCAATATTGACTCTTAGCTCCTCTAACGTCGCCGGCCTGTTGGCATAGACTAATGATTGAATGTAGCCCCATAAAAAGAACGTCTAGAGGCGTTAAATCACACGATCTCGGCGGCCAATAGACGGATCCGTTGCTCGAGATAACACGTTCACCGAACTGGGACTTCAATAACTCGATTGTTGCACCCACTGTGTGGCTTGTGGCACCGTCTTGTTGAACACCATATCGTTGATGTCCAATTCATCTAATTGCTTAGAGAAATAACGTTGCAACATGAGTAGCGAATACAATTTACCGTAATGTGACGGTCATTTTCATCGACGAAAAAAAAAAAACGACCACCGACATGAAAATCGCAACAAATAGTGACTTTTTGTGAATGAAGTGCTGTTTCATGAAGCAAATGAGGGTTCTCACCCCCCAGTAACGCATGTTTTGCTTATTGACGAAGCCGTTTAACTAAAAATGCGCTTCATCGCTGCAGATGAAAATTGGCATTAACGTACTTTAAGTTGCGACTACTAAGTTGATTTTACTGAATCTTTTGACATTGTCAGTTCGGTAATCGGTTTAAGGGTACGTTCACACTGAAAGTTTGAAGTTGTCAAGTCGCTAATGAAACAATTTATAGTATTTAAAACTTAATGAAAACAAAGGTAATGCATACCACAATTTGAAAATAAAAACTTTTTTTTGTCTTTTTAGCATCAGGCATCAAAATGTGTTCGATCGATATTTGTCGCAACAGATGAAAGAAGCACAGGGTTGAGCCTCTCGAAGTTACTTATGCGGTATTATATTTTTAAGCTTCTTCAAGGTAAAGAATGGAATCATTCTTCGACGGGAGTTGGTGGAAAATTTGTCCTGAAAAAAAGCTTTTCAGACAAGGAACACAGGTGGAGGTTTCCTTTTAAATTTTTACAATTTACATAATACATCTTTGGAGGGATGTTTCGCTCAGGCATTATTACTATTTTTCATTAATATTTTTTTTAATTTTAAGGGATCATTTCCGATTGAATCCCCTTAAGTAATTTGCACATGTTCTTAATTCTTTTTCCAATTTTTTAAACTATCAACGATGGCATAATACTTTTAGACAATACAACGTAAAAGCATGTTCACCTCTAAGGTCGATATGTTGTTATATAAAAAAAACAATGCAAACAAATTATAACTTTATGTAACAGATGAAATTAAGAATATAAAATGTAGGAATGTATATGTATGAATTCTTCGCTTTCAGTCTTACCGCACAAATTCATAAGCGAATTCGATTTTCGACCCCGGAAATTAAGGGTGCTTCCTTTAGCAACGGATATACGTGACATTGTGCGACCTCGTTCGACAGTTGGCTCTGGAAAAAGGCCCACAGTTTGTTTGTTTTTTTGCATTTCTAATAAATTTAGTTATATTTGCTTTTTTTATTGAAAAACAATTTCAAATTGTCTTTATTTATTTTGTATGAAAAGCAAGTAAACAAAATTACGATTTTAATTAAATAAGGTATAACTTCTTTTCGTACTTTTGTAAAAAAAGGATTAAAAAATAAATAAAATGAGATTTTTGTGTGCTCGAGTTTAGTTTACTGCAAATATTAAAAAGGAATGTGAATTAAAAAAAGTTAACATATAATTAACATAAATCTGTTAACGAACCATTACCATAAGTTGAATTGTTACGCTTTAGGAATGAAGTAAGAAAAATATTGGCAAACTATTTATAATAAAAAAACCGCGCCCGTTAGTTTATTGCTTGTCATTTAAAAAATAATCATGGATCCGAAATACTGTGGATAATGTGCATATAAATGCAATATGAAATGGTAAAATTAAAATTTAGTGTTACTAAATAATTTTAATAATTACCTAATTGTAAAATCTTATACCGACTATAATTTTGTTGGGCTCTCAAATCTGCTGAGTGTTAATCCTACGTACATGTCGACTAGTTTTGAAATACATAATGCTAAACTAAGTTGCGTCACAAGTCGTAGAGTGGTTCTTTGTCATCTCATAAGTATTATAGATCTTAATTAGTTCTCAAGAGTACGTCGATGAAAAATTAATAAGTCGAACTAGAGCCCAAAACATACACATATATTTCACTAAATGTATGTATAAATAATATTAAATTGTGTCATTTGCAACTGCAGTGTGTTAACTATGGTGAATCACATGGGTGTTATGTCTGTTCTATATGAGCATTTAGCATGCCTTCAGTGTAAAACAAATGCATGCAAAAAACACTTTTATTCTAATACATATTACAAGAAATATGTACATGTAAATTTGCATTGTGCTTTTCAGTTGCATCAAACCACGTCTAGCTTTTTTTTTGGTTAGCAATATTTCCAATAAACTGTAATGTTTTAGAACTGAAGCGTTTTCAAAGAGAATATTAAAAAACAAACCAAAGAAGCGTAAATAAATATGTACATGTGGAGGGATAAATTAAATAAAATATAATTAGGGCGAAAAAGATAGCATATTTAAGAAACTTGCACCCTCCACCAACCTCTTGAGTTTTTATAAGAACCCCGACGGCCAATTGGGGTGGAACTTGTGCTAGGATACTCATCCGGTGATTCTGTTAAAAAAAGATTATATTTTTTTCCATTTTAAGTAAATATTTCCAGATTAAAATTAGGCCCTTAAAATGAATGAATGAGGGTTTTGTTAATTTGCATGCAATCTACCATAAAACCATAAACTACGTCTAATGCTACAACAAAAATCTCAAAAATAATTTAATTTAATTAGGTAAACAAAAAAAATATTACTTTTGTCCGAATAAAAATTGGTAGCTGAAAATTTAAATCAAATTACCTTTTACAGCTAAGGAGTCTTGTGAGCCTCTATAAAAATCTCTTCGCATAGAATTGGAGCTTAATTGGCCATAGCCTATTATTCCATTCCGATCATCCATAATCAAATTATAATTACAGAAAAACAAAAGAAAAAAATAAGAAAAGAAAACATAAATTAAAAAAAAATAAACAAATAAATATTATTCACTAAAGAATTACTACCAACAGTATTTATAAATATATTCAGATAACAATTAAAATTTTCATTCATTCATTTTCAATGTTGCGACTGTAGGATAACTATCGATCGTCCCTCATCGACTCTAAATCATCAAGCGCAATCCCCATAGTTGAGCTTTGTAAACTATATGCGTATATACTATTCGTCTAAAGAAAGAACAAGTACCTGAGTGATGCCACTTTACCTGTAAGGTTCGTGCTAGATCCCTTTTTTCCACGACTTGACGACAAACTGGATGCTTCACTAATATCCACTGAACCAGTTTCGACATGGATTGTTTTTGGGCGGGGACGAGTAACTTTTTGACTACGCAATCGCGGAGCCGCCGGACTTTGTTGCTGTTGGCTGGCAAGGTGCTTTTGCAAGAGAAGGTCCGACCGATCGAGTACTTTACCCTCACGTTCGGCTTCTTCTATAGCCTTTTTAAGTCTATGTTGCTCCAAAATTGCTGCCCTTCTGGCCATCTGTTCTTCTTTTTTTCTCGCCCGTTCCTCCTCTTTTTGCCGTTCCTTCTCTCGTCGCTGCATTGATTCGATTTCTTTTCGAGCCTTCGCTTCTTCTTGTTGCTGACGTCGTTGAAGGGAGAGCAGCATAATTTTTTCTTTCCTACGTTCCATTTCGTCGACGGATTCCTGTAAACAAATTTTAAAAATTAAGTGTGAAATTCAATGCCTAATCACGATGATAGGCCAATGCTAAGGGAAGAATGCATTAGTGGTAAGAAATGTTTACAGAGAGAGAAGCTTTGAAACCACATTAACATTTTTGAAGAGTGAGAGCAAGATGACGACTGTCTTTCAAATAATAGCTAGAAAACCTACAATTCCATGGAAAAGGAGATCGACATTAGTTATTTATGTCATGCAAATACCAGTTCCGATAAAAATTTGACATCTGAAATGTTTGTTAGGTACGTTTGCTATGTATACGGTATGTATAGTATTACATATCCTTGTAACAGGCGAAAACATTTAGTTTATTCAAAAGCATCTTCACTGCAGGTAACGCACCTGAACAGTTGCGCGTCATGGGCAAGTCGAAAGAAATGTGCGTCCATCGTGTCAATTGAGTTCGCTTGCGTGTTCGACATTGTTCTGCTTTTTGGAAGAGATTCTGCTACAATGAACTGGGATTGACCTGTGTGCTTCAGGATTTAGAATCTTCTTTTAAAAATGATGAATGTATGACAAAAAGGTCTCGGCAGCTTTGACGATGAATGAGAACTTAACTCAAAGAATCAGATGCGTCCGTTGAAGCAACTTATTCGACTGGCAGGTTGATAGAATATACAGCACCTGACCTGATGCAACGGATAAAGTAGCTTTACTTTCTACTATTATGTCCGTCGGCGTTTATTTGCTATTTAAGTAAAATTTGCTTTCCAAGTTTCGGGACTGAACGCTTTTTTTGGTGCTTTCTTTTCTCAGGACATGTTGAGTTTTGACAGGCAAGTTCAAGGGTGTATGTAGGGAAATTTTTGTTTGGGCTGATGGGGATGCTTTTCTCAGTATACTGCCTTTAATATTATTGACAAATACTGTCTACATTTTTAATAAGTATAAATAATATATGTTGTACTTACCGGATCCAAGTTCGACAACTCTGTCCCAATCACAAGCGCTTTGTTTTCCTTCGGCTCACTCAATCGGGACAAGCTAATTGCATTGTGCAACTGAGGTGACTGTTGATGCTGCGATAAGTTCTGTGACTGTTGTTGCTGATTTGTAACATCTTCCAAATGACGTCGATCAATTGGTGTCAAAGCCAGATTTTCAGTCAATTGCCGCAAATGTATAGGGGAATCTGTGTATTTGTTATAAGTAGCTTTGTTATTTTCAAAACTGTTGTTTCGCTGGAGTGCTGCAAATTAATAATTAAAAAAATTTAAACACCTGACCTTTATAGTTACAATTTGCGGTTACCATTTCGATCGTAATTATTTTGTAGTTGTCCTCTATCCACACTATCTAAACTCTTTTCCTTTTTAGGTGATCGTTTCGCACGCAATGGAGGTTTTGGCCGCTTTGGTTGATCGTCATCAAATGAAATATAGAATCCCTTTTCAATTGTTGGATCTTCCTGTGGATCCTGTTAAAATGGAATGAGAAAACAAATTTATAAGACAATCACATCAATAGCAGCCGATGAACGATACATGTGGACTGTGCGCAGAAATGTGAGAAAAGGTTGTCCACAAAAGCATGTGGTGAACGGTAATCATTCATTTTATCCAATTGGGTTATTCACATAAATTTTGTTGGTAACAGCAGAATCCATTTAAGAGGATTTAAAGTACCGTATAGTTTTTAAATATGATTTTATATTAGTTTGTTATACTTGTCTGAAATTTGGGTAGTATATGGTATAAATTATAACTCTCGGATGCTTGTCAGAAGTGGAGCAGTGAAAAAATAACACAGGGCATAGTTTTCCCGTTGAACTGCACCCATCTGGTACATAAGTAGGTATTTGCCAAAGTACCATCCTGTTTTGAATTGAATTTAGTTCAATACATAAAGATAAGTTAATAGGAAGCCAAGTTCATTGCGTTATACAACAAAATTGGAAGAAGGCCAACTTTTCTATCAAAAAGCATGCACTGACATCCTGACATGCATCCATACTTTAGTGGTAGAACTTGAAACGCTAAAGAAGGATACCGCCACGATCTTAAAAGGGGAAAGCACAATGGACTCGCCTCTAAAACTGACAAAAAATTTAACAGATTCTGATTTGCAAGACTTCTGACATAGTTCTTAAAACGTGCAAAGTAATTGCTTGGAACGGTTGCATTACGGCTCACAAACAGCCATCATTACTTGGTTGGAAGGTTAAGGAAGGCATCACTTAGGCCTTAGAAACATCATTATTGAATCTGCAGTCTGGAGGAATGAATTAGACAAAGACCAGGCGTAGTTAGCAGTTGAATAACAATTTTATATTTGGAAAGGTTGCCAAGACGCACTTGCTTAATTTATAAATAGGATTTCCCATCATTTTCTGTAGGAATTTAAATCACATCGGCTTTGTAATGGAGTTTGCATACAAAAATGGCTTCTTTATTTTAACCGATTGAAGTTTTTGACACGGTAATTACTGGCGAGAATTGTTTGCAAAAAAGAGCAGTTTTGGCGATGATAAGTGATTTTATTAGCTTGATGCAAATTTACTGCCCATCTGGCAGTGGGCAAATTAACATTCACTGACAGAGCCGCGGGGCAACAACTAGCATAATATATAACACCAGAGCCAAGTAGATTTGAGTTTCGCAACAATTGGAATATGACTAAGAGCCCGATATATTTACAGAGGCGATTATGTGCCAGTAGCTATATACTTTTTTCATGGAAATTACATATATTTGATGTGAGTTCGGGCTTACATGTGAATGGGACAAGCTCCCGACGACAACAAAACTGAACTATGACTAAAAGACGAATGAGGTGTCGGGCAACTCTAAAAATTACATCTAAATATATAGATATTTACCTGAAAGCTATTTGCGTTTAGCGATGGCCTCGATGGTGACGGTATTCTGTAGGTCAAGCTACCACTCGTTATATTCAGCTTGCTTAAGCTAATATCGTTTTCATAATCTCCGTGCATCGGTCGTATATTGTGGTTCACCTCGGACATTTTTCGCATAGGCATTGTCTCTATATGCATTTCAATTTGATCGACAACATCATCTTCATCACCAATAAAACAAATACTTTGAGGCGCCATATCATCTGGGGGCGGTGCAGGGGAAGGTTTCAGCTGTCGACTTTCCTAAAATCCAAATAGCTGCTATTTTAAACATTTCAAAGAAATACATTTATTTTGTACTTACTCTGTGATTACCCGTCATTGATCTTGGTGGTGTCTGTCGATGTTGTGGACTCGAATGCACTGGAAACAGATTTTGATATGATTTTTCTTGATTCCCATAATCGTTGCCTCCGTTTTGATGCAGCATAAAACCTCCACCACTACCACTGCTGCTTTGACTATTTGACGATGGTGTCGCTGATTTCCAAGTACGTGTGTCCACAACTTTTGGGGATGTTGTTTGTGACTGCCATGCGTTGACATCAACCAACTGTATTGGTTGTGGCTGAAATTGTTGTTGTTCATGGTGCGCAGCTGCTGATTGTGCCCATGTCCTTCGTTGCGTTGGCTGCGGTGAGGATTCATGCAAATAGAATTGATTTGACTGCGGAGAATTCGGATCGCGAACACGGTGAGGTGGCGGATAATCCTCGTACTCTGGCGGACGGCTTATGTACTGCTGATGCGACTGGAATTGGGTTTGTTCCAGTGGATATTGTGGATGATGAATTTGTGTGCTGCCATATGGATTGTAACCACCATTTTCATACTGACTGACACCGCCACCCAGATCTCCACCACCACGAGAATATAACGACGCTGGCTGATTTTGTGGTTGCTGTATATAAGGCGATTGATTCTGTGGAGGTACAGATACTGGATGTTGAGTGATGTATTGACCATGCTCGTTGATATATTGAATTGGCTGTGGCTGTTGTTGTTGATAAGGATCGCGACTCGGTGGACGGGAATTGTAAGCACTGGGTGAGTTATACGCTTGTGGAATATGAGGCGTTGAACCAAAGCCTTGTTGAATAGATTGACGTTGATATTGACCAGGAATATGTTGCTGGGAACCATAGGGTTGCTGTATTTTTTTTTCGAAATAATTAAACAAAGCAATATGTGAGAGAAGTACAATAGACACAGAAATAGTTGCGGGACATATAGACAAAGATAATTTGACGCAAAGGAGTTAAACAGAATTTCCTTGTAAGCACATTTCTGACTGTAGGGGAAACAGATACTAGAGTATTAGATACCAAATGTTAGTTTGTAAATAAATATATTCTCTAAAGTGGCATTTATAGGCGTTAGATGCTATGCAGTAGAGCCTAAACCTGAAGCTAGCAAAAAATGCCAATTTATCATAGTTTTGTGAAAAGTGCAGATACCGCTGCCAATTAGGGTTTAAGATTATATGATTAACAAGTAGATTGCGATGTGCTTTTCCATTGCGTCAACGGATTTTCTTTGTTCTTGTTATAAATGCTTATAGCAATGGACAAATACATACTTGGACAACTCAAAATTAAACCACGCAACAAATTAATCATGCAAGATAACAATATTTTTAAATAATTTCAGAACTATGACTGCGTTAATACAGATGTATACGAAGATACATGACAATTACAGAGTTAATCATAGGGGATGTCTAACAAACGTTAGCGATATATGTTGGTAGTGTAAGGGAACTATTTCTTATATAATATAAGAGATTCTTTGAAATGGAATGTAAAGAATATATCTACTGCCGATGAAGGGTAAATAATATTTTTAACATTTTCAGGTCCTTGTTACTGAAATAATCTTATAAAGAATACCAATATATTAAACAAGAACCTTCGATTTTTTAGATGTGATAGGTAACCAAAGAACGATACACAGGATTAAAAATGGTAGGCAAACCTGTCGCTTAGAGGTTATACAAGGTGGGCCAAAAGAGATCACCCTATTGGAAGATGCTCTTATTTTTGCAAATGTTTTGACATTTGTGGACTAAATAGATGTAGAATACAAGTGAACAAGTGAACATGGAGCGATACACCCCCCAAAAACGCCGAATAATCGTGTCAATTTTTTTGCGTAACAATTATTCGTCTGTAGTGTTGGCGCAGCGCGAATTCCGTCGCCGATTCCACGGCCGTCCGACACCGACTGCGCAAACACTCCGCCGTTTGGCCACCAACCTTGAATAGTATGGCACCACACGAGACGTTGCCAAGAGTTGACGGCTCCGGAGCGCCCGTTGTGCCGAGAATATCGCCGCTGTTGATGAGGATGTGAAGCTGTCGCCGGAAACATCGACCAGACGCCGTGCCTCGCAATTAGCCATCAGCCGGTCGTCCCTAAGGCGAATTTTGGTCAAAGACTTGCGGATGTTCCCGTACAAAGTCCAGTCCGTGCATCGGCTGTTGCCTGTCGAACGCCAAACGCGTGCAACCTACGCCCAAGCCATCATCAATCTCGGGGACGAAGTGGACGATTTTTCGACCAAAATCATAATGAGCGATGAGGCTCATTTCCACCTCAGCGGGTACGTGAACAAGCAAAACTATCACTTCTGGGGCACCGAAAATCCACGAGTAATGCACATGGAGCCATTACACCCGCTAAAAGTTACTGCATGGTGTGCTGTTCACGCTGGAGGAGTCATCGGGCCATTCTTTTCGAGAATGCCGCTGGTCAAACGACAACAGTGGACGGTGCGTGCTATAGGGCCATGTTAACCGAGTTTTTTCTGCCGCAATTGTGAGGGCGCCCATTTGGCTGATATCATCTTCTCGACTTGACCAATAAAATTCCAAAAGTTCAAATAAACATAATCAAAAAACAGAATCGAAGTTTTTCATTTAGAAAGAAAAATGAGAGCCAAACAACATCGGATGACTTCTTTTGGCCCACCTTGTATTAGGACAACATTACACTTTTTTTTTGTTTAATAACTTTTTGCAGATCTCGATATTTCTAGAGATTTTTACATACGTTTACGAACTCCAACATACACAACTGGACATTTTGGAGTCGCAGACATATGTGTTCCGAGCTTTTGTCCACTTTGCATTGCTGAGATAGATGCTCAATTAAATAGACCTTACGTAATTGCATAGTTATGTTGTTCAGTTAAATATGTAAGTAGCTCAACTACTAGCTACGTATATGAATATGAATTATTTTAAAATGAAAATGATTTAGAAACTACCTTTTCCAACTAATGATACGTAGCACTCGTAGCTTGTGTACTCAGGATGAATTTCAAGTTATGAGCTATAGATTACAATAAGAAAGCTCAAGTACTAATAGTTATATACAACATTGTTTGGTGTTTTCTAGATGCATGGATACAGCATTATAATATGTTTTGTAGAATCCGTTGGCTACATACCACATACCGCAATATATAAACAAATTTTAAAATAAAAACAAAACAAGTGGAATGCTAAAAAAGGTTTTATCAATTTATGTCAATGTGTCTGTTCCCATACTTTCTGAGTCAATATTGACTAAATGTCACATTTCTCTTTGTGCGCAATGCAAAAGAGAGAGGAAGACCTAGAACTACCAACATGTGAATTTGGTGGCGACAAAATGCGATAATACGGTTATATTGCTACTTGTGGAGGAGCTTCAATGCACGTACATTACAAATATATTATATGCTACTAGGAAACTAATGCGAAACCGACTTCATTGCTGCCACAGGACTACAGATAACTAACAACATTCCTAACAATAAAAGCAACATATGGCTGGAGAGGCATTCACGTCTATCACAGAATCCCTCGTAATAAAGTTACGAATTCGGATCTACGTTACGAATACGAAAAAATGTATATCATAGAATCCGAATGTAACCACAAAAGGCATTGCCGCACTTAATAGTCATATTCGAAATTTCGAAATCAGCTGCTTAATGTCAAAGTATGCGAGATTGAAGAAATAAAAAAATTATAAATCGTTGTTTTGTGTATTTTGAACAAAAAAAAAGGTTAGAAATGGATTCTGTTGCATTTGCAAGTGTTGCTAGTGAGGAGGAGAATATTAGGCGCAAAAAATAAATAAAAATGCAGCGTAAGATACTGAGGGATGCATGCAATTCGTTTGACCTCGAGGATCAAGTGTGAGTTGTTGCAGAACATTTTGTTTTATTTCAAACTAAATTCAAGTTTACAGATTTAAAAAAGATTTGTGACCTTTAATGGAATAAAAATGATTATTTTTCCATAATTTTGCAACAAACTTACGGTTTTTGCATTTTGATTCTTTTTTGTCTGCGCAATACGAAAAATCAAATAGTTCGTAGATTTAAATGTCAAAATTCCGATTCATTCGGATTCAGTGATACCACTTTCTACGAATTTCGAAATTCGTAGCAAAACTTCCCCTTCGACGGATTCTGTGATAGTTCGTTCGAGGTTCGTAGCAAAATTCGGAGTACGACGGATTCTGTGATAGACGTGAATGTTATGGAAAACTTTTGATTCACAAAACAATTTGCAAGAAAGTGCACCAACTCTTTAGTACGTTTCTAGACTTTTACACTAAATATGAGACTGAAAATCCCAGTCCATAGGAATAGCAGAAGAATACCTGTCTGAAATGGAGATATATACGAATAGGTTTAAGACATGAGCAGGCAGTTAAGATTTAACTCTTTTCCTGAGACTCACAGATTTCTGATGAGCCTTTTAAGCATGGGTAGCAGTTATTCGTAAACCCACTATGTAGTTGTATATACCGATAAGACAACTATTTAGTAGGCTTTTTTAAAACAATATTTAGTCGAAGTAAAAGTAACTGCCAAAAAATAGTCAAACAAAATGCAAAATGCATACACATACTAAACAGTTTTGAAGTAACCACAGTAGCTAACAATTTTCCAAGAAAACACTAATTTCAGTACGAAACCATCATTTGAAACCAACGACTATTTAAAAAAAAGATTACCTAACACTATTCAAAATTGATTCAGTTGGGATATACATAGTATTTATTTATTTCAGTTGAAAACAACGGCAGACATAAAAAAATATGACAACGATTGAAGAATACACGGGGTTCACAAATAAATTATGAACGATAACAAATAGACAACCCAATCAAACCAAAAATGTCTCTCATTGAAATGTACGAACAACAGAACAACTGATACTCCTCCAATGTCGTGCTTTAATTTTCAAACATAATGCATACTGCTAAAAATTTGTTTTAAAATTTAGCATTTATTCAATCATTACCTGGTGCAACATATTCGCAATTTGTTGGGCTTGTATCAATTGTTGTGCCTGCAAGTGTTGAGCTTGGATTTGACTTTGCTGTGTTGCTAATCTATGGATATCTTGTTGAATATCCTGTAGATTCGAATTCATGACTGCGATGCTTTGCTGGTTATTTTAAGGCCAAATTGTGTGTTCATTGTTCAGAATAATAATTTTTTAACCAGACAACGACAACGTTGATGAATATGATGAATATATTGATGTTTAATATACATAATATTTGTATATTTTGATTGAAGGTAGAAAGAAGAAGAAACAAAAATCAATATTAATCACAAAACCATGACACAATTTTTTATTTTTTTTTATTTCTTGGGCTGACATAGAGCAAGCATTAGGTAGAGATAAATAGAAAAAAAGAGTGACAGATAAATAAATAGAACTTTTATTTTTGTTACCTGATATTTTTCCAAGTCGATTGGATCAATATCTGGAGTGCGTTTCGATTCATTACTAAGTGTTTCCCATTTCATCGAATCCAAACTGGACTCTATGTCATCCTGAAGATGAAATTTTTGTTTGCAATTGATTTGATAACTATTAATTTTGTTTAATGAAGCGTTCTTAAAATATGTTTATATTACAACAACATTTACCAAAAACGAGCATGCATTAAAATATGAAGTCCACAACCAATTAAATTACTAAAACTATACTATGGTAAATTAAAAAAAATATATTGCGGGTCATTACTATTTGGGAGAAGGAAGAGGAACATTCGCATTGTTGTTTTGATCATTTTCGGGGGTATGCTTTGGACTTATTATGCATACTATACATATTATTTGATATGTAAACTAAAGGCAATATAAAATGGGAGGAAAAGCAATAAACATCTCTATGTAGTAGAGTAGATTCTTTCGAATGTACAGTCCTTCATCGATACCTGATTTATATTACTCGATCTGTCTGATGGTTTATCACCAATATCTGTGTCGATATTATTAGTATTAACATTTTTTTCCACATCCACAGGTTGCTCTTTACTATCACCTTCTGACTGATGTTGGGTCTTCCCCTATAAGAATATTAGCAATGGATGTTTTGTTCGAGGGTTTTAAATGATATATTCCAGCACCATGAAATTAAGTTATTGAATAAAATAAACCAAAAAATTAAATAAAATTAAAATGATTAATTTCAGAATGTGGTGATTTATACGAAACGAGAAAGCGTTTACTTAGGGAAACATGCATAACACGAATGTGTTCTCCTGTTTAGAAATATGGAAACTGTATGATAAAGTATGACCGTTGATTAAAAGAAATTCTTTAAAATTGATTTAAATTCATAAAGATCTGGCTCTGAAAATTGTACATTACCGCAGACGAGAATTCTTCAGACTTTATATGCTCCAATTGCTGGATGAAAATTGGTTAAAAAAGCAGTTCAGTTATGTATACATATAAATAAATATATGTATAACATCGTTTATATTACAGACATATAATATAAAAATGATACCAAATTTATTCTCGGCAATGAACAAATGAAAAAGATAATTAGAATATGTACTAAGATTTGTTGCAAAAGAAAAATTATTGAAAATAGTTTAAGCCTCAAAATAATTAAAGGAATTGTGTCAAATTCAAAGACACCAGTAAAAAAATCTAGTACGGTCAAATTTCCATGTACTAGTACATATACACATGAGCTTTAGGTAAAAGCTATTGTTAGAAAACAAAAGTCTCTAAGCCTTTACTTATTTGTTATGAGCTCATTCAAGTTTAAAGCATGGTCTGCCAAATCAATCCAATTCATATAATGTTGTAGTAAATACAGTGTTACTTGAATAATGTATGTTCATTCGATTTTTCGTTGATGTGGGAACGATTTGAATATGTACCGACTTTTAAAAGAAAAGATTCTTTACAACAATCTTTCTTGAAGCATTTAGTTCTCTATTTGTATGTATAAAATAATTTGTCTGTTTTAGCCAATCAGTGGGTGGTCTTACCTCACAGAAAAAGATCAACATTAGTACTTGAACATATAAACATCCAATATCACACGAGTGGAACGTCCATTTTACCTTATGACGAATTTCATAATTCATAAGTCTAACAATACAACATACAAATTAAGTAAAATTTAAAGACAAACAACTATTACTAACGCAAAACTGTTTCAAGGCAAATATAAAAATAATAAACATAAGATAAAAACCATGAATTCATAAACCTAAAAGGAATCACATTTCCAATGAACTAAAAAGAAGAACGTTTTCCGTAATAAGTAAACAAATTAAAATATTTTAATTGAATCAAAGAACATTTAATGAGTTTTAAATTTTGAATATGATGGTGATGTTAGTTGGAGAGATAAGAACTCACCTTGTTAATAGCTTGTAAAAAGGCCGCCTTTCCTACCTTTTCCTGATGTTTCGAGAGTGCCACCTCAATTTTGCGTTTTTCTTGTTCGATACGGCGGCGTTTTTCTTCAAGCTTCATACGGATGGTTGTAAGCTTTGTGGCATCTACCATAGGTCGAGAATCTTCTTCGAGATAAGGGTCTATAAGAATTTATTTTGTCTTAAAGCATATCTGTTACGAAAACAAAAATAATAATAATAATTTTACCATTTGGATCACCACATTGGCTAAGCAACGCTGACTGTTGCTGCCACGTTGTGGTGTTAGTTGGCAATGCTGCGAATGAGGTTTTGCGCTTAGGTGTGGTTTCTTCTTCTGTTGAGATATTGGCGTTGTAAGCAGTCTGCTTTAAATTATTAAAATTACTATGCGATGATAGATCGGCGTCTGTAAAGTCTTTCTCATTGGAATGTTTGATATTGCGCAGTGATATATTATCAACACTGAAAAGAAAATCAAATGTGGGATGTTTATATTTATTTATACAACGGGGTTTTTTTATGAGCCTATGATTCGAAATCAAAATAAAGCACAGGCAAGCTGTACATAACAAAATAAATATCTGTCTGAAAGAAGTTTGGCGGTTTGCAAAGGCGAAAGGAGATCCTTCTTGGTAATTTCGATTTTTGTAGGAGGAGCTTTAAGAGCGTATACTCTGTATAGCGACATCGACATCTCAAAAGTATTCATCAGTCGTTTATGATGCCTAGGAAAATGAAGACCTATGTATGTATGTATGCTAAAGTGGCTTTCGGTGAGAGAAACACTTAGGCCGTTGATCGGCCCATTGTGCATACCACTGGTGTTTGGGGGTTACTTTACTGGTTACTCATTGCGAACCATTTACTACCGCCAAGAATGTTGGCAGCGCTGATGTAGCATAGATCACTTAGATCATTGAGGAAGTAGTTTCCTAAGTGCGCCATTCTTAGATTGGATAGGGCAGGGCAGCTGCAGATGAGGTGAGTGACGGACTCGTCCTCTTCCTCATCCATACAGCTTCTGCAAAAGTCATTTTGTGGCAGTCCAAGTCTTTGCGCATGTCTGCCCAGAACACAATGACCAGTGATGACATTAGCGACTAGTGAGATACTACGTCTGTTGAGACGCAGAAGCTCTTTGGAGCTATGAAAACCTAAGTTTCAGAATGGCCAGTCTGTCCTGAAATTCAAGCTGACATATCTTACTCTTGCGTCATCTTTATAAGGGCTAAGTTTAAAAGCCAACTGAGGAAGTGATAAATTATTCTAAGATTGCCTATTCTAAGTCATTATTATTATTATTAATTTTTTTTTTAATTAGAATTTTACCAAATATAACAATTTTACAGAAACAAACCTCTTCAGTGTATTTCTTGTATTCACTTTTCTCAAGTGACGTCAATCTCAAAATACATGCCAGAACAAAGCCAAAAATCAATTTGGGATAGCGTAATTTTGTTTACTTGGTTTATGACATATGCTCTTTATGAGTAGACGCAATCTCTTTAGCGCAAGTTATGTATATAAAAATAAGAACATAATGGTAACGTTGTCTTACCTTCCTTGACGTCTCATCGAGTTCTTTTCCGTTTCACGATCTTGTTTCTCTGAACCAGAATCCGTGTCATAGCCTAGTTGTAGGGTTCCACGTGCATCTGCTACGGAAGACCTAACTGCAACAGCAGGTTCTACCAAAATAAAATTACATTGAACATGTTTCTATGTCGTTCAGTAGGCACATTGCTATAGTCAACTCACCAACACTAGTATTCGACAATTTACGCTCCTTCTCCCTTTCACGTTCACGATCTCTATCGAATCCCCGACCTATCGTATTCAACTGGTCCTGTGATCCGCCAAAGTTTTCTATCGTTAGCTGCGAATCCTCGCTGGAAGAGTTACGACGTGATCGTCGACCTGGAGAATGAGATTATTGTTAGTTCTCCATTGTCTAATAACGACAATTAATTTGTTACAAGATGAAAACTTCAAAAATGTTATTTCATAAAACAAAGTGAAATCCGTAAACATTCACATAAACACGATTCAACAAAAAAAAAACAGCATTCAGAAAACGTTCATATTACCTGCATAGCTAGGTCTTCGATTTTGTTCCCAATTACTTGGTCTGCCAGCGGGTACATAATCGCCTGCGCATTTCATAAATTTTGCATATAAATTTGGCATGGGGCGGATTGCGTGATTTATTTTTTTTTGTTCATTATCATTATCCATTCAATTTTGTTTTGTTTTGGTATATAAAATAAAAATCGCAAGCAAAATTAAAAAAATTAAATTAAATGCAAATACATGGTGTTTTCTAAATCTAGTGTAAAAAAGTATAAGATCTGATTTCAAAAAGTACATGTAATATGAATATTTTTTATGGGAAATAACGTTTAAATATTTATATTTTAAATATGCATATAGAAAGGATGCTAAAAATTTAGGCACAGAATGACACAGTGTTTAAATAGATAATTTTGACTACCCACTTTAATTTCTCTTCGCATATTGAAGATGAAGAGAGAAATTATGAGAACACTTAGTTAAAAGGATTAGGAATACTCAACATTTGATGTTCGACGTGTTTTTTTAACATCTACAGGGTGTGCCACCTTTTATGTCGGTATGTACACATTGAATAACCTCAACAACCGATTGAATTGGGTAAACATATTTATGAAACATCGATTTATTATAATTTTAAACATAAATCGCCGAAATAGTGACGGTGTGACAAATGTGTACTGTTTTCCACAAGACGGTGCGCCACGTCACACTGTAAATCAAACAATGCAGTTTCTCCAACGAAAATTCACTGGACTTACTGTCTACTCCGATCCCAGATTTGACTCATCTGGACTTTTTTTTGTGGGGTCATTTAAATAGCAAAGTGTACGCCAGCGAGCCTCAGATCATTGGACAGCTCAAGGCAAATATTCGCACGGAAATCATAGCTTACCGCCTGCGATGCCCCAAAAACTGATGGAAAACGCAGCAAAACGAAAAGCAACATTTTGCTTTGGTCAATAAAGCCGCTTACTTGATTGATGGTATATAAAAAACTAGTCCCAATAAATTGTAAAGGACCAATTATAATCAAAATACCTAAGTTCTTTAGTATTCAGATAGCGACATAAAAGATGGTGCACCCGTTATCTCAGGAGATTAGGACACCTTGCTGATTTAGAAAGGATCTAATATAAAATGCTGCTGCCAAATCTTTTCCACTTGCCAAAAAAAAATAATCTTTTGTGAACAAATTATACCGACGACAAGCTCAGTTGAGTCTGAGTGTGCTCTAAGTTTCTTCACAAATGAATTGGGACAGTGGGGTTTGTCAGTTGTTCCAAAACTTACTCGAAGAGTTGTGTTTTCGTCAAAATTAAAATCCTATCACTCTGATGAAGGAAGCCCTATGTTTATGAACTTATCCATTTTTATTTACTCGAAACAAATTGCATACACTTAAAGGAGTTTAGATTATTATTACATTGAAATAGTATATTTGCTGACCTAACGTGTCAGTTAATGTAAAAACTAAAGTTCACATTAATAATAATTTTGTTTATAGGTTTGTTTTTTAATTAATAAAATAAAAAAAAAAATAACCAAAAGAGGTTTCTTTTGTACTAATGGTTGGTTGGTTTAAGTGGCTGTATTCCCCTTTTTCTGACGAGGGAAAAACACAAATACATTGAGCGCCGTTTTAAGACCACAACTCACGGAACCTGAAGATAAAGGGTGAGAAGGTCGTTGAAGGAGCTCACAACCAGCCTAAGGGGTTAAGAAATTTTTTACGATCAAAATTTCAAATTTAAAAAAAAAAAAACTTCAAAAAGAGCTAAAAAGCTTTTTGGGCGGTCAGGAACCTCTTATTACACAGTTTCCAGATTTAATTAGGGCATAGTGCAAAGACGCATAGCATAGCAATTATTATAAGATGCAAGTTTCTTCTTACAGATTCTATTTCTGCTAACGCCTGTATCAACATATTCTAGAAACAAATATATATATTGGAATGTGTCAAGCAACGAACGAAATATGGGAGTAAAATATTCCAATATCGTTTTTATTAAAAGCTAATTCTGTAGTAATTAGAAGCTAAAATGAAACAGCCAAAATGTATGCGCCTAAAATTCTCAAATGTATACATAGCCACCCTATTTCAACAAAATTAAATAAATGTTGGGGTGTCTTTTTATGAAAAAGTTTATTGCCATTATCTGTGGTTGGTTTGAACATAAGCTACAGGGTGGGCCAAAAGAAGTCATTTGATTTTCTTTTTTTTTCTATAGAATTTTTTTGGTCAAGTCGAGAAGATGATATCGGCCAAATGGGCGCCGTCACAATTGATTGCCATACGGGATCGTTTTATGGCATTTTTCATCACTTCGGAGAGAACTTCGGGCGACAGATTCTCGCACTCGTGTCGAATGTTGTCCTTGAGGGCTTCTAGGGTCTCGGGCTTGTTCACGTAAACACGGGACTTCAAAAAACTCCACAAAAAGTCTGGATCGGTTAAATCGGGCGATCTTGCGGGCCAGTGCAAATCGCCAAAAAGAGAGATGAGGGGAACGCCGCCTTCAGAATATCGGTTGTGGCTCGCGCAGTATGTGCCGTAGCTCCGTCCTGTTGGAACCACATGTCCTCCAGTCCTAATTCGTCCAATTGCGGCAGAAAAAACTCGGCTAAAATGGCCCTATAGCGCGCACCATCCACTGTTGTCATACATCCCATTGCTAAAACGAGCCCGTATGGCAATCAATTGTGACGGCGCCCATTTGGACGATATCATCTTCTGGACTTGACCAATAAAATTCTAATGGTTCAAATGAACATAATCAAAAAACAGAATCGAAGTTTTTCATTTAAAAAGAAAAATGAGAGCCAAACAATGTCGGACGACTTCTTTGGCCCACCTTGTATTTAGTTGTTACCAATAGATAAGTTTAGAATAAAAATTCCGGTTCAAAAAATGTTACATGGAATCTAATAATAAATATAATTAATACCCGTTATATGTAGTTAGTTCTGTACTTACATTGTTGTAAGTTGTAACACTATGGAAATATGAGGAAGCTAATTCGATTCTAAGACATCCTTTCTTCTATTGTCATTTAATGCTTTGAAAATACAACGTTCTCCCAAAAATATAAACTTACTATGTACTTTTTGCTATAAAAATAATGTGTAAAATATAAAAACGTGCATTTATACAAACATTATAAACTTAATGTCTTGACTACGTTTGTGTGTGTATAATTCGGACTAACAAGTTCATGTATTATTTGTTTCTAAAACAAAGCTACTTGTTGAAAAATTAAAATTTATAAAAAAAATGCCGTTAAGTTGTGCGAACCTCTTTCGTCTGCTTTCGTTTCCACATTATTTTTTTCTTTTGCTTGGCGTAAGCGCGCAGGAACCAATGGCTCCTGAGTATGCATTGATGACAATGTCGTTATGCCTCGGGTTTTGTGAACAACAAAGCCTAGTTATCAAAAAGCGTGAAAAAGTAAATAAAAAAACAACAATTAAAGAAAAGATATACAAATAATATTGCTGCTGGAAGGGTTAGTAGTATAAAACAGAAGCGAGGTGAATTAATTCAAATAAACAACCGATTAAAAAAAGCGAGTAAAAATTATAATGAACAAAAGCTTAAAGAAAACACCTCACCTTCGTCATTGTTTGTCGAGTAGGAATTATGTTCAACGGTTTGATATTCTTTTGGTGGTGTAGGTCTGCGGGTTATTACATTAGCGGATGCTGAACGTGTGACTGTGTTTATAAATGAATATAAAATAAAGATTAAAATATAAGTTACAGGTTTGCGTAAATAAAACCTTAAGATTAAAAACAAAATTAAGCACGGATTGGTTATGAAAAATCATTGTAACAAGTGAATAACGGACTTCTTAAAACAACCATTGGCATTGGTATATCGTAGCAAATTTGGAAACAAAGAAATTGTTGCCATTATGTGCGTTATTGTGGAAAGCCTTTTCGCACAATCATTGTGATACTGAATTGCAAATTTAGATAAGCACTAAGTTATAAATAATGTTAAACACATGTCTGTATTATAGGTCCAGGATTTTTAACTATCAAAAGGGAAATGAAAGAGCACCTATGTAGATTGCTACAGATATAGCTGTCATCCAGCCGCATATTCGCTCATAACGAAAACGACGAAAAATTATATCAGAATGTGCAAGGAGAACATTGGCTATGCACGTCCTAGGCGCCACTATATTGGTAGGACACGTAACCATAGCAAGCACAGGATTTCCCAATATCCATAAGCGAACATGGCTTTCGTCGAAAATGACTACATTGTGATCGAAACGAGGCAGGCATCTGCAATTTGGATGGTTAAGCCTTTCGATCGGACCGGTGTGTTACGGACTGCCATAAAGCAGTCACTAATGGCGCGAATGATGCACTGAAAACAAAGTACAGAAGTTTCACCAAAAGGTTTAGAGCACGTGCCAGGATATAAAATCCCGTACAGAGACCTCGATATGGAAATAGCTTTTTCCTGGAACAACCTTCGAATTCAAATTCGAAAATTTGCTATCTTTTCATAGATTTTCAAGCCGCATAGCCAGGACAGCATTTATCGACACAAACTAAGAGTATAGAGAGCCATGTTTAGTTTTGGCAACCCTGCAAAACTGAAGATGATGAATGGGTGCTGCATCAAGGTCACCGAGACCCATTTGATGTCACAAAAGAATTTTGACACGGTGACTTCTTAAACGCTATGCTTAGAAGAATTGTTCGAACGACCAACACACAAGATACGATCTTTTAAGTCTTTTCAAGTACTTGCATATGCCACTGAATTAAACATGGTAAGAACAACTGGAGCGACCAGACTAAGCGGAGAGGCGGAATAGTAAGTAAGCAGTACGCTTAGAGATTATTTGGAGTAGTTGTTGTTGTTGTGTCAACACACAGCTGTAATAAAAGAATAACTGTGCAAATTCTCATATAACTGGGCGTTCTTAAATATTAATGACACTGCGCACATATTGTGCAAGTAAGGAAAAGTCGCCAAAAATTGTCATAGTTTCAAAAACAAATGAACGCATTTCGATCCAAATGTGTCACTGTCATGATGGAATTTCGCAGGGAAAGTTTACGGGTATTCAAAATTGGTATAGGTACCTACCACTTAAGGGAGCTGAACATTAGATGACTAAATCAAATGTTACCTTATTTCAAGCTAAATGCACGGTCCTTACTCCGCGACGGCTTATCGGATTTAGGACCAAAACAGGAGTAATATTTCTCTGGCAACAAGGAAAAACAGAATAAGTAATTTTTAGACACTTTTCAGGATCGCAGATTAAAAGTTTGACTTCCAATGTGGGAAAATGACTTATGCGGTTTTTGCTGATCCATAACACAGCAACCATAAGAGATATTTGAATGAAACAAATTTGATATATAGATCAGGGTACTGTGCATCCGATCGTAAGATTAATTCAATTTTGAGATAAGTCGACTAATGCTGTTTTTCCTTTTTGCCACAGATTTATTTCATCATATGAACTATTATTCATCTCAATACAAGACATCAAATCAGCACCAACAATCTTCGCAGACCACAGCCCAACCAGCTGGAAATGCCTCTGATGCTTGTGCAAGAGTGGCTGTAATTGCCATAGCATTAGTGCGTTTGCAGTCGCCGGTCGGGATGAATAGTTTAAAGAAGAAAACAAGATTAGAATTTTTTTGGAGATAGAAGAAGCCTATTCTATTCGCTCCAAATGGCTAATTGCTCATGTGCTATCTTTTTTTATTGGATCTTGCTGTATTTGTGCATTGCATCATGTGCGGGCAGCAAGTTACCGTCATATTCAGGCATTTATTGATATACATAATACTAAAATAAATTTAGCTTTAGTCTTGAAAATCTGTAAATGGTGGAAGCATTCTACACAATGTGGCATTATAATGAAAAAAAAGCGTTGCACCACACATTACAAAAAAAGGTTCAAACGCTTTTCCTTGAAGCTGAGGTACTAAAATATAAATTATCAATGCACATTGTCCAAAGAATACACTTTGCAAAGTCCGGGCGAGACCTAATGCGAAAGGCACGGTCAAGCCGGGCGGGTATAGCTGGTAGGACAATGCAGCTAATAACTCTGCAAAGGTTGAAACGACCCCACACAACCAGGATAAGTTGGGTAGGGATAAGCCCATCTTGCAGAAGCCCATGACGCTTGTAAAGGTGTATTACCCAATGCATAGTTTTTACTGGTACCCTTTGCAGAAGAAGCATTTTTTTGTATAATTTATTACCAAGTGAACCTACGAAACAAAACACATGTTTTTTTACTAATTAATTGCAATTCAGTGATTATCAGCATTTACATTCAAGTTCATGATATGCGGCCGAATTGATTCTGCAATATTATTCTAATTTATATTAGGAAAACAAGTTCAAAAACATGCAAACATAATAAATGCAAATTAAAATTAAATAGAATGGCAACTCAGTAAAATTCAAACTAAATTAGGAATAAAATCGTGTTTAAAGACAGTAAATAAGATCACAAAATCAAGAGTTGTTTCATTTGTGTATGTATAAAAGGTAGACAGCATTTCACCCCTTAAGCGTAAGCGTATAGTTTAAATACACGGCGACAAGGAAAAGCAGAATGATTCGACTTTTCAACGACAATGAAGATATTTCTACAAAACCATTAAAATTGATAGCTATGATCAATGAGATATTTATTATTTGGTTTTCAAAACAAGTTTGGATTTGTTTGCAAACTAATTTCATAAATATAAACGATAAATCAATGTATGTTCTTCGTAAAGAGTTCACTTTTACCCACTGCTCATTGATCACACCTAACAATCGCAATCAAACTTGTTAGTCGCATAAAAAATAAAATTTTTAATAAACACAAATAATAGTTCAACAAACACAAAACACGAACAAACAAAAAAGAAACAAACAACGTTCACAATAGCACTAACAAATATTTCAACTACAATTATACGAACTATTTTTTTTTAAATAGAATTTTGAGAAAACTTTTTCTTTGTATTATTCATTGAAATATGTATTCGTAATAAAAAAAATGCTTTGCATAGAACAAACAAATATATTAATTTTAAAAAGACCTTGGAATGGAGGTCGATTGGATGGCGAACCGGAAGGTTGTGGTTGATCTAAATCACTTCTTAGGTCTGGTATTGGATTGACTGGTTGACACGTTAGCCCTCGCCTGTGGCATATTCCATGTTCATTTGCGCCAGCGTGTTGTTGTTTGACCACGTCTATTGTTGATATTTTGTTTTTAAGTTATGAATAACACAATTTATCGTAGTACCGAGCAAGACAAGTCAGAGGAATAGATGAAAGAGAAAACACAATTGGTTTGATTTGCTGTTGTATTTTTGCAAATTGGATTTAAACATTTTATAAACATTCAATATTATTTTTGGTTTACAATCAAAAACAGACATAGCTTTGCTTTTTTAATTCGTTAATTACAGTTCGCTGTTTGTCGTTCATATTGTCTACTATAGTATCGGGTGTTTGTTTTATCCTGTGTATGAACACTTTCGAACAAACAAATGATATAGACTGTTGAACGACACTTTTAATTTTGATTGGAGATAACTGTTATTCGCCAAATTCGGTGACAGTCATAACTATTTTTCACAAGCAAATAATTAAAATAAAGGAGCAATGCTGATTCGTGAGGCTGGGATTATTTGAGACCGACTTTGGTGTCAAAACTAGCTCAGCGGGCTTTAATTTGGTATTTTACCTAACTCCCATAAGATTTGAGACTGACCACAATATAAAAGTTGCGGATACAAACTGCCGAAATGGAAATCTATATTTTTTAAAAGAGTTGCAGAAGTTTTTCAACTAGTGGAGTTTGTGAACTTTTCCAATGCAACACATTACATCATGTTTAGAAATCATTTTGAGTGCAAATTTCGAATAATTAAATATAAAATTTAATCAGTGAATAGAAAATACGAAAATAAGTGTCAAAGGTTACGCATATTCCAATGGCAGGAATATTAACAAAAAAGAGAGCAATGTGTGTTTTTATGCACGAAATCTGAAATCTGAGAAGCCCAATCGTAAACCACGCCAAACTAGTATTACTGAGTACAATTATTGTCTAAGAATAAAGAAAAAGAAATAGTAAATCAATAACCTGCGAAATTTGAAGTGCCTCTAGGTTATACCTCTATTATAGTGCAAAGAATCCCATTGCATTCGTTTAAAATACTCGTGGAATGTGTGATTTACTTTAAACTTTTAAGTTATGCCTGTTTTCAGCTTGTAAATGTGTGCAAATCGAATTGGTTGCCTTTATTTTAGTTAATACTATTGCATCTATCCAATAAAATCGTTGTTGAAGGAAAAACGTTATTTATGGGCTGTTGTTTTATTGTAACAAAGGTAAAAAAAGATCTTAATAAAATGTGTGTGTGATTGGTACATTTGCCTGACAAGATTCCCACCCGGACTCACCTGGAAAGGATTCATCTGAATCTTAAAGTTTACGAATATTGAATTAGTGATGTGTAATACAAAATGTCTATTATGTGAAAATGTGGCGAAAAAATCAAAAAATAACTATATGTAAAGAAAAAACAATTGCAAACACAAATCATATGAAATTTGATGCTGATATAATATATTGACCATCTTTTGTATCAACATTCACATTTTTGATCAGCAATTTTACGGTTAGCTGTCAAAGTATGCTGTGCTCAGATTTATACTCAGTCTGATTAGTCAAATTTATACTGAGCTCACAGGGTGCTCTCTGATCATGCTCTGAACGAAAGATAAGAAACACTAATTCAGATATGGGTCTGAATTAAAAACTACAATCGCTTATAGTTGTGGCACCCTTTACTTCAAATGCTTATTTAACAAATATGTAAATCTATCAACAATTTGTTTATTCTCGGCGATTTGCTCTTAAATAAAAAGAGCAAATTACTAAAGGGCAGCAGCGTATCGTTTGATGAGGTTAAAGTTGAGTTTTCTAAACAGTCGCTTGGAGTTTTATTTATTTATATGAAATAATAACACTATGATATCCATAAGGTCGCATAACAGTCATATAACTTTCTTTCCTTTCCGATTGGTATTTCGCTTTAAGCTGAAAACGTTTTGACTATAATTTCCTTGACAATGTCAGTTTTGAGGACATCTCTTGAACTAATAATTCCCGAGACTAACGAAATAAGCAGTATGAACAAAATATTATTAGATTGGCGATATGTACATCTATACATATAATAAAACTGTAGGGAGTTTTATGTCTGCTACATAATGGCATGAAAACTACTGGAAATATTTCGATGAAAGCTGTGCAGTTCATTGCCACGCGTACATTTTGTCACCGTTTTTTCGCCGAAAATGTATTTATTTAATACTGCCTTTAACGTGCCATCAACTTAAGGAAGCCTGCGCTTTCACATTTTAAGCTATCAAAGAACCTCGTCATTGTGAGGCAAAGTTTTTTTTTACCTAATTTATTAAACTTTTTTCATCAAATCGATTTTTCTCGTAGCTTCGCTTTTGGGTGGTTGGCGCACATCTAAAACACTTTAAAACACGTTCACTCAAGTTAAATCAATACGTTTAAAACTAAATAGCATGAATAGGTGATGGCTTTTTAGTTCAACATTGAAATAAGTTCCCCTTTTTAAAACACCGACAAATAGACAAATAAGGCTCCTGTACCTTCGTTGCTCTTTTGAAATAGGTAGCAGCATTCCGCCCGTTCAACAATTCTCTTACAAGATTCGTCGCTTTTCAATTTATATATCTAAAGATTGTTTAGAAGTCGTACAGCACGCACGTGGAACGCGCTGCTTAACACGGTTTTCTTTTCCTATTGCAACTCACGAGTGCTTACAAACCCTCCTTGGTCACTAGTGAAAACTAGACATGCTAACATTCATAGGACTGCCTTATTCGCGTACCAATTTTTAATACATAGAGGGCGCGAGTAATGAACATGTCACAAGAAAAAATCTATGTATACACGTTCATATTTGTGCATTCGCCTTTTCTAGAAGGGATTTGTTATTAATGTGTTTTTCAAGAGAAAAACAAAATGTGTTTACAAAACGCATCTATGTAAACTTTAGCTATTAAAACTGCACAACGAATGCTTGAACATTGGAGTCATTGTCAACTATCGGTATAAAATTATGCATTTCTTTTCGAAGAACAGTTCTTTTAAGTCGAAATTAAGGTCCAAGTCGTGTGCATTGTTTCGCCGGAATAGTTTTTTATTGGTTTATTAATTGTTGCTTCTGCTCTTCTTTCTAATAACTACACACTTTCAAATTGAACGCAACCGCATGTGTAACGAGCATATCCACCAGGGACTGCGGCAGGACCCAATAGGCCTAATTGTTCAAAGGCGGATATGGCAATAAATTGATCCAACATTTCAATCAGCTGTTGTTATTTTATGTGAAGATACAACAAGTTTTCCAAACACATTGGGTTTTTTAAATACCAAGGACGATAGCTGTTTAATTATTGTCTTTGGTTTATGGTAGCCTCTTCTCATCGGCGGAATCCTCCAAAAATATTTGCTACTATAAAATAAGTTCTACAGATTTGTTCTACGAATCGAGTTCAGAGAGTGCTCGGTGGGTTAAAAGACCAAGAACATTGTATTTTGTAGCCAAACATGACCCATTGACCATATATCACATGTTGATTTTTTTTTAGATCTGTTTGTTCTAATACGTTATTTGTTAAACAATATTTTATTGAAATTGTAGTGATAAGCATTGGCAATTATGAAATTGCAGAAATTGGAAGAACAGAAGGATAGCCTCTTTTTAAATTCAAATCAATAATAATAGAGTGAGTTTTATGTACCAAGAAAAAAAATTAGAAAGAAATAATAAAAAAGCCATATATAGGAAAAGGCAAAAAATAAAATGATATATAAAATAAAACCCAATAAAATATGCATATTCCAATTTCAATGATTTTCTTAAATAAAAAAAAAACGTACCAAAATGAAGGATGAGCTAAAGTAATGAGCCAACAAAACTTAAGAAAAATATTTTTCGACGTCAAAATATAGAACATAGGAAAACAACTACCACCAAAAAAAAAATTAATAGCTTATTCTTATAACAGAAAAATAATTATAAATTAACGACGAATTAGCGCATATTTAAAAACGATAAAAAAATAACATTTACCTTGAGTCTCCATGCCTGGATAGCATACACATTTGGCTGGATGGATTTCAAACAAGTTGAATAAATCAGCCAGAAGTACGATTAGATTTTGTTTCATCGATCTGCAAACAATACAAAAATTGTTTTAATACACAATAGGTTAAATGTGATAGCTAAGTATACCCTCTCATGTATGTGATGTCCTCTGGCGTCATATGGAATACAGAATATGGCAAATGTTTTTGTGAAAAATTACTAACTAATAAAACGTTGTGAATCGAATCCTCTACAGCGGGTAAATAATTAATTCTAACACTTGTCCAAGGAACAACTTTAGGACAGTAGTATGATATTAGAAGTGCCAAACATACGCCATCGCACAGGTCTTGGAAGTCTCGGACTGGAGGGATATCAGGTGTTTGCAGCCGGACGCCCTTTGAACAAAAAGAAATAAAAAAAAATCACATATGAAAAATATACAGAATGATAAACAAGACGCTTTAAATTCCTTACAATTACACAATGGGCCTTAGTAATAATTATTTTTAAATTTTTAATCTTCATACTAAATATTTTGTAGGTGACAATGGGTAATTTTATATGGAAAATGTCGCCATTGTGAGTTCGTAAAATTTAGCGGGTTCTTGTCGCGTAAAAACACTTCTCTAGAAACGCAAAAGATAGCTAGAAGCAAATGGGCGTTTTTGACATAAGGTACTTTAAAAAAAGTTCGAAAGTAAAAATAAAAAACAATAAATCATGACGGGGGTTAAGTGATGATTTGTAGATGTTTGAAGTCTTTTGTGACGTGAAATTTAGTTTTCGTTAACTCCACCAAAGGATACATGAACATTTTGCAAGAACAACAAGAAAAAAAAACTGAGTTTCTATAAATTTCTTCTTTCACAACATGATAACAACCACAAATATAATCCCTATCTTGTTCGAGAATGGCTGTTATACCGTTTGCTGCCACCCTATGTTGAACATTTGTAGCAACATTTCGTAAACAAGATATAATACGAGAAAAGTTCCTACAAGAAGCTTTACAAGAGAATGGACTAAGATTCCATAAGCCGTTACTAAAAAAAATGTAAATTCATGCCTTGAGGACTGAAAGCCATTTAAAGCCCAAAATATCCATATAACCAAAGTATCAATACGCGATGTCAATCACTTGTTTCCATTATGATTTATTGTTTTCTGATTTCATGTACATGTACATATATGTATATGCATATTGTACATATAAAAAGAAAATATAGAAATCACACCCTAGCACCTACAAACTTCATTTTGATTTGATGAGTGCTCAAGGCACTCGATAAGAAGTGATTTTACAAAATTCATCGTATGAAGGGTGACAAAAATGGGCTGCATTTTTGTATTTTCGCTTTGTTTCACCCAACCTTCCACGTTCATAAATCAATATCAGTACGAAAAAGTTGGACATTTATCTGATCCAGAATCTGAGCTACACTGAGTTCAAAACTGATTCATTTGAACCAAATCCTTCCGACTATTAAATATTACTAGGCAATTGCTTTAAGATAAATAAAATATATTAAATTTAAGAAATAAAAACTAAATAAAACTTACAGCTTCATCTGTTGCTCCACTTTCCACCTCTTGTGTGATACGCTTTTTTAACGCGGCACAAACATGCGATATCCATGCTAATATGGATTGTTCATAATTTTGCCCAGGTGCTGTTGGTAAATTACTTCCAGAGATTCTAAAAAAACAATGTTAATTATTTTTTTTCTAAAGATTGCATTAAAGTTGAATTACCTTCGTACAGCATGCGGTATTCTATCTCCAGATGAAATTTCTTTTGCGTACAAAACCATAAGCGATTCTATCACAGCCATGTGGGCGTTCTATAAATTTAAGAAAAATATAAAAAAATTAGAGTTACGATTTGTGTTCATAGTTACTGACTAAAATTTACTATTCATTCCTAAAATGAAACCGGTGATTCTAGTTCGGCCATACAATTTCAGATTATTTGAAATATTTACATCCTACACTTCAACTTCGTAAATAAATTATTATTATTAATTTGATGCAGCATTTAGATATATCCAATTCAATATTTTGTAAAAACAATTTTAAGTTTTTTTTATGAAAGAGAATACATCAAAATTAAAAGGTACCATTTTAGCGATCACTGACAAATGAAACTAATTTCGAAATGTTTAAAGCTCGTCTCCGCACGCGAATATTAAACCAACGTACTTTCAGATGCGTAAAGCACCGCTTTCTTGTATTTATATACATTAAATAATAAATATCATTTGTTTCGACTTCGCATTTACTCCGGTTTTTATTTGCATTCATTCCATAAATTGTTTACAGTGTAAATATAATATTTAATAATCCACCACACCGCTACCTACAGGTCCTACTGAACCAAGTACCAAGATATTAATTTTGAATGTGAGTAATTTTGGTAAAACTTCGAGAGGCAATGAACGGATTTGGATGCATTTTCTGCGTTTCTCCAGAAAGGATTATGCTGGCTTGGCTGCACTTATGGCCATTTGTTTTTAAATTCATTACACCTTTCTTAATTTAGAGCTTTTAAGTGATGGAAAAATTATTTTAAAACAAATTGCAACACTTAGGCTAAATATTTATAGCACAACCTGACATAAATAGTGGGCTATTTAGTGTTTTATTTTTATATCATAGGTTATTTTAACACTGACAGCTATTTCTCCTTCGAAATCTCTGCAGAAAGTTAGTATCATACCCATAGAGGAACTAAACTAGAGGGCCAACTGAGAGCAGAAACGGGAAATCTGCCTACAAGCTGCCTGTGTCACAGCAGATTGCATAAGTGTTCGTGCCTGTACAAATCAAATGCCGCACGCATACTTATACAATTTCCTGTTACAACTTTTCTGGTGGAATTTCAAGTGACGGCGACTGTGTTCGGCATATTTTGCGCCCATTAGTTACACGGCGTTCATATCACAGTTGAGGTTAAGAGCTTTTAGATTTAGAGTATATGAAATTGTTGGAATCCAATGGAATTCCTTTTATAATTTCGTTACAATAAAATAATAATTTGTCAATATCTTGCAGAAATCTATCTCATAATAACAATCAGAGAAAAATGAACTATCACGTTTTCTTCACTTTTGTTAAAAGAGATTTTGTAAATTCAAGTTTTTTTTCTACATTTTAAGGAAAGAACATTTTTTTCGTTAATTTTAATGGTTTTAATTTCGAAATCATATCGAAACAAAATATTTAAACACCGTTTAAGAAAATCTTTTATTTTTTTTCTTGAAAAAGATTTTTTAATTGTACAGTAATTATATCCAAGTATGCATAATGCTAATTTGAAAAATAAGTTCGATATTTTTTTATTTTTTTATACTACATATATTGCTCCCAAATTTAACTATGTATGCGCTCGACTTTTTCCGGTAAAAGCCATAATATAAAAATCCTCGTACATCGCCCTTTATTTATACCTAAGAAATACTCGGAACAATAAAAAAATGTTTTGATCACTTTTTGTATTCCAAAAACACAAAGAACGCACTTGTTTTTCTCAATTAATAATTTAAAGAGGTTTGTAAAAAAAAAAACAGTGCACATTTCAAAATACATTGTTATAAAATTTGTAAAAGAATATATGCACAGAAAACGAAATATAGCATGCAAATACCAACAATTAACAAAACAATATGTATTTTTACGTTCGATTGAATAGGCGAAATACCAAAGTAACATTATTCAACACTGTTCAGTGTTATTAAACTACAGAGTTTCCAATCATATTTTAAACTAGCTGTACCCGCCCGGCTTCGCCCGGCTTCGCCCGTGTAAAATGTGGTTTCAGAACAGTTGATGGAAAAAAAATAAAGAAATTCACTGTCTTCTAGGGAACACAAAAATCTATTTCTTTTGATAGTCGCTGGAAGGAAAAATCCAAAAATCATCGAAAGACATTGTAGAGGTATAAAGTGAGGAAGCCTTCTTCAATAGTGAGGGACTTGAACTCGATCTAAAAAAAAAACTCCCGAAGACTAAGTCTGAGTGGACAATGAAAATGAAAGAAGATAATTTTATAATGTTTAACTCACTTTTTTTTTTATTAATGTAACACTTCTTTGTATACTATGTTATCGGTTTTGTTTCTATCGGCGAAGATAGTGATATTTCCTGCATTAATTACCCTGGAGCACGCTACATATAACTGCCCGTGCGTGAAGCAATTCTTTCTTATCAACTCCCGATTTTCTTAAAGTTTGAGCCTGTGACTTATTAGTTGTCATGGAAGAACAAACATTAATAGGAAATTGAATCCGTTTAAACTGAAATGAATAACTGCTGGGAATTATGTGTAGGTATTCTTGTTATAAAGACCGTTTCTCCTTTACCACACCCAGTTAAAATGAACGCATCAATAAAGTTTTTCTCTAACGATAGACGTGTTTTTTTGAGGTTCGATCTCAGCAAAGCATAGTAAAGTACAATTTTCAGCACGCGATAACAACAACTCTACTGTAAAGTCTCGAAGTGCCTGTTATCACTCTCAATCTGGTTCCATTACAAAGCTTGGGGGGATTCAAATTGCGAAGCAACATAACGGGAACTTCAACTTTATGAGCAGCAAGGCCATGGGCTGTAATGCTATTTAAAAACTCGAGCGGCTAATTTACTGCCCTTGATCGCTCTTTTAGCTTTTTTTGAAAGGCAAAATACCCGCGAATTGGGTAATTACCCACCATCTAGTATCACTGATACATTTGACATTTCTTTTATTGTTTTTTCTTTTCCTTTTTTAACAAACAAACAGCATACAGCACACTGCCTCTGTCTGTCTCCCTCTCCCTTACAGGAGTAAAATAAGGTTAAAAGAGATGTAAATATATCGCGCGGTTAGTATGTTTGATTTGAGAGTGAGTATTGTCTCTGGTTTTGTGTTTCGTATTGAACTTGTTTAATATTTGTGGACGTTTTGATTAAATAAAAAAAATTGTCAAATACACATAGAAAATACCGAATTCTCGCATTAAAGTCCACTGCTTAATGGCACCAAATTCGTTTCATCATTTTTTTTGTTTTAGTTATCTTTTCTTCGCAATTTGCGTGTGTGTATGCTTATAATTGACATGCAAGCATGAGAGGTGTATAGGTCGCTTTAGGCTTGGATAAACATTTAATGAGATGCCATCTCTCTCCTTCCTACTTAATAGGCTATACACATACACACCTCCGTTTTTGCAGAGCAGAGAGTAGAAAATATGTAGTTCTTATTCTTACCACTGCACATGCACACTCCACAGAATAAATCGTTTCCCTTCTTATTACCGTTACGATTTGACATTTCTTTTGCGGGATTTCATTTTTTTCTTAGCAAACCAAACTGCATCTGTCTGTCTCTCTCTCCGTCACAGGAGTAGATATGGATACTTTTTTTTTGTAAACAAAACAGAGTTAAACAAACCTCCCCTTACAGTGTTATTAGTAATCTCTCTTCATTTATCCCACGAAGCGTGGTAATTTTTCCCTTTTCACTGTACTCAAATTCCCTTTTCAAATCCCACGATACTTTTTGCGTTAAAATCCAGTTTTTGAAAGTAAAATTTGTATTACACGGAAAGAAAATCAAGTTAAATTAACCTTTAGAATAAAAACCGCAGTTTGTAACACTGCTATGATTTTTTTTTTGTACCAGAAAATTTTTATAGAAGACGATTTACATGAGCTGTTTTTTATGGACAGTCAGTGTATTGATAATCATGTTGAAATACAGGTGTTGTGGTAGAATTTCACCAAAAATTTATAGTTTGAATGTTTTTTTGTTAGATTTCCGAAATTCCCACGATTTGGTGCATTATCCCTTTATCCACGGAAGTCTTTTCGGACATCGAAATTCCCACGAAAAGGGATAAATCCCACGATATAGGAACACTGCTCCCCTACATATTTGACATTTCTTTTGTTGGCTTTCTTTTTTTCTTAGCAAAACAAACAGCAACTGCCTCTGTCTGTCTTCCTCTCCGTCACAGGGGTAATAAAGGTTAAAAGAGATGTCAATATTTTGCGCGGTTAGTATGTTTGATTTGAGTATGAAGTGCGTATCCACTAACCCAGGTGAAAATCGTAGAAATATTTCAAATTTTGCCTATTTATTTAAAAACCTTTTAGGTTATCGACCTATTGGATATCGTAAGTAGTACCCGCAGATGTCCTCTATAAGATGGTGTTTACTATATTTAAATGCTCCCTGTATTTTCGAACGGAAAGCGTTACAAAGAAAAAAGCGAAACAAAACGAAAAAATAAGTTACTCTTGTCCATTTTTTTCCGGAATTTATAGAGATATAGATTTGAAACAAAGTGGAGATTGTAGGCCTAGGTATCCTCTATAGGCCTGTGCAAAATTTACCAGAATATATTCAGTAGTTTCTAAGATTTTTGCATTTAAAGACATGCAGTCAAATTAAATCGAAGTCGAACAGAACTACACCAATTTTATTTATATGATGATTTGTACAAATATGGTGTTAAATAAACGAATTTGAAAACTTTCACCAAACCTTATAGAAATTTATTGAATGTTTATGAACATTTTAGAAAATTCACTTGTGCCCTAGTGAAAGCTTGGGCTTACTTGTATGTTGTTACCTCATTTTTGGAACAACCCCTTTTATGCAGCAGCATGAATTTTGCTGTCAAAAATAGAATTCATACAAATAAAATTAAAAAAAAACTGAAATGTGAATGGATGAACAGTTTTTGTTGACGAAAATGGGTAGAGAAGAAATTATGCTATTTAAAAAAACCATAATCAACATTAGCTTTTTTACATTTATTGTTATAAATCTATTTACAAATTGTTTGTTTTTGGAAATAGTTCCACCCGGCGGCCATTAATACACGTATTCACAGACAGGAAAAAAAGAGCGCGCGAGAGAGGGCTGTCATTCAAAATTTGCGGGGAAAATCGGGTAGGTGTGCTGAAAGTCGGCCCTCTAGTTTAGTTCCTCTATGATCATACCTAGGCGGAACGAAGTCAGTCCCTTTATGCTTGAACAACGTTGGGAAAATATTGAAAACTTATTTCCAAAGTGATTGCTTTGGAGCCCAAACAGTGCGTTTTTTGAAAAGATGTTTTGGCCGAAATAAAGCACCCACCACGCCTGCTGTACGCAAGTTTGTGCAAACAGTTCGTGAAACTGGTATGCTAGTGGACTACACACATGGTCTCCGTCGTCGCACGGTGCGCACAGACGAGAATGTGGCTACTGAAGCCGATAGTGTGAGACTCAATTCACGAACTTCAACTCGCCATCGATCTTAACAGCTCAACATTTCAAGCACTAGCCTGAGGAGAATTTTGCACAAAGATCTGGGATTATTCGCTTGCAAGGTCTAATTGTCTAATTGACTCAGTAAATGAAAGCACAAGACCATTCACAGTTTGGGCCTTAGAGCAGCTTAAATTGGACAACGATTTTGGGCGAAAGTCATGTTTTCTGATGAGGCGCATTTTCGTCTCGGCGGCTACGTTATTACCCGCACGTTATTGTCGAGAAGCCAATGCATCCACAATTAGGGTGACAGTTTGGTGCGGATTGTGAAGTGGTGGCATCATTGGACCATTTTTCTTAGAAAATGAGGCTGGAAACAACGTTTCGGTCAACGGTGGGGGTTACAGTGCCATTTCACTCACTTTTTTTTAACTGAAATTGAAGACATGGATTTGGGCGACAATTGGTTCATGCAGGATGGCGCGCCATGCGACACAGCCCATACCACAAGCGATCTTTTGGGCACCAAATTCCCAAATCGTGTTATCAGCCGTCTTGACGAAATCATTGACAGAATGCGCTACTGCGGAGCCAGCAGAGGCAGCAACTTAAACGAAATTGTCTTACATAATTAATGGGAATGTTTGCTCTTACAAATAAAACCATAATACATGAAAAAAAAATTCTTTTGTTGCATTTAAACTTTTATTTGGCCCACCCTGTATATGCAAACCTTGCTCTGAAATTCTATAGCGCGAATGATGCTTAGAGCTTTTTTCCTCAGAGCTGCATCTAACAGAAAAAGCATTGAACTAGCTGAACTTTAAAAAGACGACAAAAATTGTCTGTAGATTTTTTTTAATTTAGTAGTAAAATAAAGTATGAATTACATCAAAATAAAAGTTGAATAAAGTACAGAAAAGTCGACAAAAAAAAGTTCGAGCATGTTCCAGCTTTCACTTTTCGCAAAGCTCTAGAAACAAATATGTACTAAATTCTTAACAGACTTTCCGCTAGATCACGTTTTTATCACATGATTCCTGTCAGTTTCGCAGGAAAAGACCTTTTTTACTTCACTCGGCTAAATTTGTTTACAATTGCGCCTGGAAATTTTAAATGCAAACTTAAAAAGCTCTAAGCGTCCTAAGTTCAGATTTTTTCATAGATGTCTTGTTAAAATGTGTGTGCTTTCAATAAGTTTCGAGGTTGTAACTTTTTTGTACTTTTTTTGTTAACTTTTGTCTCGATGTAGTTCATCATACATAAGGCAATGTGTTCATATTTATTTAGAATCAGGTTGTAATAAAAATAACATGAAAAGAGTCACGGACGACTGCTTTTAACATAGGTAGGTAGGTAGGCTTTTAACATAATATAATTTAAATTAACTATGTATTTAACAAAATGACTTACTATTCGCAGAGGATTAGTTTGAATTAACACGGTTTCTGTTAATGGCATATCCGGAGATTCGACAACTGGTACCCCCTTTCGCGCCAATGTTTGCAGTATGGACCAGTGATTCAGACTTTGGTAATTTGGATCCGAGTACAGATTCGACAATGTTTGGCAATACAACGAAGCATTGCCCATTTCTACAATGATTTGAGGCTTGAGGCGTTCTTGATTTTCGTGATCCCGATAGAACGGTTCCTTGAGATTGTCTGGGACACGATTGTTGAAAGCTTTTGAGAGAAGCCATTTCACGGAAGCTCTCTGTCGGGCCTGAAATGATAAATATATAATTTGTTAGAAATAGCTTACAATGCAATATGAATTAAATAAAGGTAATAACAAAAAAAGCTCTGAGCTTCATGTAAATATGCGTGTGTTTTCAATGAGTTTTGCGACTTAGCTTTTTTTTTTACTTTTTTCAACTTTTGCTTTGATGTAGTGTAGGCTTTAGATAAATAGTTATAGCAACAGGTCCGTACAGGTACTCTAGGCCTATCTTCTCACAGTGATTAGAATTGCGTTTTTTATTTTTTTATTTTTGAGACGAATGGAAGGAACCTACAATTTTATGCCGATTTCGAACGGCTTATTTGAAAAATTTTAATCTCGGATGTTTGTCAGACGTTGGGGAGAGGTGGCGAAGTGGTGAAAACCTTTCTATGTAATTTGTATTTTTACGGAAATTGAACCTAATAACCCTCGCTCAGTAGTGATTAAGCCCAAGCTGTATGTTATCGAAAGAATAAAAAGTTAAGTAGACAAGGTACAGCATTTCAAGAGGCAAATAAGGGGTCGAATCGCGTCGACCGTGCACGAGCATAATGCAAGGGAATTTGTTTTTGTTTTGCATGTAAAATCAACTTAATCCCGTGAATGTATAGCTTGTTCACGGAAGTGGCGATTCGACCTCAGATTATGCAAAGCTTGGTCTGAAACAGTCTAAGAGTTTGATCTCCCTCAACAGACTTATTTATATCAACAATACAAAAGGCTATATAACGATATACTCGGTTGTACTGAACATAATGAACACTCACTTGTCTGAGATTTTTCTTTGCAAAAAAAAAAAACACGGTCCGAGTCAAACCTTATGTTGTGAGCTCAATCTCAAAGCATTGAAATCAAATTTTAATTGAAAGTTCGATGTGAGACAGATTGTTTCTTTAATGAAGATAAGAAAACAATTGATTGCATGCGACATGGATCTCATAAATAGTGAAGTATGGTATTTCCCGTGCTCAGTTCGTATACAATTTTTGTTTCAAAGGTGAGCATGCAACAAGACTTGGCTTATTTTTAAATGATTTTTGTATGGACGAAGAGGAAAAGGATACTTTTCTCCACTTGCCCAGAACTCTTAAAACGATCTAATAGACGCGGACATTCAACGTCTTCTAAGCTCAACAGATAACTACCTTCTTAGCTATTGTTCTGGTGCCAGGACCGCTAGAGTTGCCCATTGTATTGTATGTGAGTACGCCTTTTCGGTGTCGGTAATATACCTAATCATTCTCTCACCCAAATCAGTCTTACTTTATTTTTAGACGAACACTTAATGAGCTTTGATACACATGCAGCACACAACAACAATCCCAGCTTGGTATACAGAAATGTGTTTTCCCACGTGATAAGTCTGTTTTAAGACCTTTTTTCAGGGAGCGATCCATTTCCAATAAGAATTTTCTGATTCCTTTCCAAAGCATGCACCTTTGTCAATATTTCTGCCATAGGCATTCTTCAGTTTTCTAATCTCATCATCTAAGTCTAACGATAAGATTTACAAGATCACTTTTAATTTGCATGTTGGCGTCGTCTTACTGCACCAACAATTCCTATTTACATGCCGAAAGCTGCATCCTAAGCAGGTGCCCCTATCCTTTCGTCCACCATATAACAGAGGCGCAGGTGATAATTCGTCCTGTTATCATCGTATATTGACCTTGGTGATTGTTCCCAACCTTTGCCCACTTACGTATTTGGACTGATGTATAGCATCTTCTATGCGATACGGATCTTATCGTCAACATGGTAAAATTGATAATGAAGTACATCTAGAACACAATGGAAGACGTACTAAACTGCATGACAAGTTAACTGGTTACAATTTGTCTTTAAACAGCCTTTCTCTAAGTGGGTGCATGCCATTCGGTATGCATTTCTGACTCTCTTGTCGGAGGAGGTTCTGGATCAACAAAACTGATCCGATTCGAGCTGCAAAGTCTGGGGAAATTTGTATGCTTAAACTATGCCTCACCCAGGACAAAGGACCTACTAATTTCGCTAATTCATAGCTCTCAAATGAATCTTCCGCAAAACATGTTGTTATCATTGCTGATTATTAAATAATTTCAATTATCCACAGGTAATAACTATACATATCTATTTACAATATTACAGTATTCCTTGATGAATCATTTCCCGTCTGCATTATTGGATAAGCTGCATCTCCGATACAAATTTGTGCGCCAACCGATGAGCTCAATTCAAAAATAGAAACTCCAATCTTCTTATACGCTATATGCAACGTATCACAGAAAAATAACCAGGAATATCTGAAATCTAATTATAACCACCACAGGCTCAAGAGATCACAATGGGCACTACTTTGGAACACCACAGCTCACCATAACGATGTGTGGTGTCTGCACGTAAGGGTCAGCCAATCAAAATTAAGGAAAGTTTGCCAACAAAAATGCACACCATTCTAAAAGACGACTAGGAATGCAAACTTAAATAGGGCCATAACCCAGGAAACGCATATTAATCTACTTCTTCCAAGAATACCACTTGTACGTTAGACTATTATTGGCAAACGCTTCAACAATAACTACAGCCACTTATGATACATTTGCCCTGGACAAATTTGAAGTTAATTTAAAAAGAAAACAAAACAAATAATAATCTTACATCATTCGAGTTATTGACAGCAACTGACGGCATTTCGTATATCGTTCGGAGAGTCCAATCGATGGGGTGCAACGCGCTAAGTTTGACGACCATTATGTGTGCGACGAGTTCTTAGCTCAGAAGTAATATTGCAAGCGTTCACAGCTTTTAAGTGATGGCAACGATGGAAGAATTCCTCTGGAACTTTTTGTTCTTAATGGGAATATTTATTGCGCACTTTTGTTATTTATAACCTTATGAACTACATGTTTTAAGCTGTGAAAATATTTAGTTTTGACTTTTCATAATTTTACAAAAATCAATGGGTTTGAATAATATGTCAACACTTTATGTCGGGCCAATCTGTTGCATTAAGTTTAGCAAGTGTTAGTAGGTACCAATTATCCGTAGCTAGGAGACACCCGAGTGGTAGATTTCCAGAATTGTATGCAATAATTCGCTCATTTGTAGTATAGTTGTTCGACGTTAGTAGCTATGGGTAAAACATGAATTGTTGTTGATTGAATTTTGAACTGAATTTGGCATACAAACGTTAGGCCGCAATGACAATACAAATACAAGTTTACGAATATACCAGTGCCTACAATTGTTGACACCACGTTAAACATTCGGTTTACGAGAGAAAAGAAATTGTTTAGATAAGATATTGAGTTTTTCGAAAATTGTAAGCTAACGGCCATATTATTCACTCCGGTAACTCAGATTTAAGTTAATTTTACACCCGATCAATAATCCACATTTTTTAAACCCGATAATTTAAACCTGTGACCATACTATTCACTAAAAACATGCATTAAACCCGCTGGTTTTTAGAATGAAGCCTCCAAAATGCTTCTTTCTTGAGTCGGAAATATTTACGAAAATCCACCACATCGTAATCGAGGAGGTAACTTTTTTCCAACAGCTCTCCATTTCATGAATGAAATCCATTCTTTTTTAACTCTTTGCTCCTTTTTATTTTCTATTTCACTTTTCTACTTCTTCGCAGGACGCGAGAAATAAAATGTTAATATGTATTATGAAATTGAGTTTTAACCCGAGCCAAAGTACTTAAACTGGTCTCGGCAATATAGTTTAAGCGACAGAATAATATGGACCTGTATTTAATTTTTGGGCTAAACTCACTTAAACCCGAGTGTAACCTTAACCCGGATTAAAGGGAGTGAATAATATGGCCGTAAAAGTTCAAATAAATAAATGTCAGACTATCTTAAGTTGTCTCCATAAATATTTGCTTACAGCATTGGCAACACTTGCATTCTTAAATCAAAAATTTTGATATTTGTGTTCATTTTAAAGGAGCAGTCCATAAAAAAATTGCTCACTCTGAAGCAGCACTGAACACTATTTTTTTTTGAAATTAAGGACAAAGAAAACCATTGATAAGGAAGTCTGCCCCACCGAAATAAAAAAACATTCAGATACCTACCCGAATCACTGTTCTTAACTTAGGCCCAGTCAAAAAATTAAAGAGCACAAAGAAGAACCTTGGAAAGGAAGTTTGCCAAACGGAATAAAAAAACATTTATCCGATTATCTGACGATGGAAATGGGATTTGATTTTCTTGCGTTGTGTATCTCATAAACTCCTTCCTTTTGGGCCCACATGTTGCTTACATCATTGTCAGTTCCAAACAAGTTGGTTATCATTTGATCAAAGTACAAAGAATTTACGAGTTGCGCCATTGTCTTTAAAAACCACCGGTGGTCACTCTGCCATTCCACCCAGCAGCCAACTGGCCACTCTGCGATCGTATTTGGATTCTTAGAGCTCCAATTTTTTAATTTCTTTGATTACATTCTTTTTTTGAGTAATCCATGACGACTTTTTGACTTGCCAGCATCCTATCGCACATGACTTGAGCAGTCCAAGGTTAGATAGATTTAGTGGTCTGTTTCCTTTGTTTGAATTAAAATTCCAAGCGCAAATTAGGCCCAACCTGTAGGAAATGATCACAAGAGCACGGCGCCCACAGATACACACATAGGCTAAATGGCAAACCGTTCAGCGATCTAGGTATGGGGAGTTTTACGGTTACCTTTTTGAAGGGTCACCACGCAAAAGGGCGTGATTGCAGTTAAAATATATTTTATATCAACAAAAATGTCAATAAAAAAGCTAAACAAATAGGTGAAAGTGATACTGCCAATTTAAACAACTTTTGCACTGAGGGAGAAGACGTGGATCACATTGACTCACTAAAACACAATTCCTGATAATGTTAAATTGTGATTGTTCTTAAATATCCAACAGGTGTACATTATCTTACAAGGAGATTTATACAAACTACAGACGGGTACAACATGTCTTAAATATATTACGTCCCTCTCAGATACAAATACAATTTCACATTGTAAAACAGAAGCCTTGTGCGTTAGTTTGGAAAATGGCCGACACATTCGATTTTCTTTAAAAACAAAGGAATAGGTATGCTAACGTTTAATTATCAAAGCATATGCATTCAGTTACTGCATCGCTGAGATATGGTTTACAGTTCTATTGAACTAATTGTATGGATTCGATTCAACTTTCAAAGACTGAGACCATTGCTATTTTGTTGGTATTTGCAACTGTGATAGTAGCGTGACAGAACTTAAATACGGAACGGCTATTCGCATATGAAAGAACTGCAAATAGATATACAATAATCACAGTTTTGTCATAAGAATTTTTGTTCAAAACAAGTTTTAAACAATAAGCTTAGCTGCGTAAAAGTTATCAACTGGTTACTCGGCAGCTACGTCAAATGTTTGTATGCTTACTGACGTCTACTAGCTAACTTACTCGTGCGAGTTGTCTATTAATACCGGGGTATGGATGTAACCAATTGATATCGATCACTGGCAACAGTTTTTGCAGGATAGCATGATTGCAAGTGGCGAATGTCTACATAAAAAAATGTTCATTCATATTCGCGTATGAAAGAAAATCGATTAAATTAAGGCGAGTCATGGCGCCTCCAGTTGCTCCAATGGCCTGACCTTCACTAGCCGCACAAAAAAAAAAAAAAAACACACATACAAAACGACATATTAAATGTGTGGATGTATCTAACACTGCTGACATAATAATTCAAACCCAAGTTTTATTTTTCTTTTTTGTTTACTACCACGTATTTTTAGCATTACATCACTGTTCCTACTTGAGACCTGATGTCCCATAGTTGGTTTACTTTATCCGAACAACACCACTCCTATTCAAATTGGCTTGATAATAAAATACACTTGCAGCCCAATAGCACATTGAATTCCCTTTCCTCAATTATCAAGAGAAATAATTGTTTTTTCCCAGTTTAATTTAACTTTCACTTCAATAGGAGAAATGGAAGGGCCGCGTCGATGAAAATGCCTTCACTTTCACTGTTCAACTACACGTTTTTGCATCTGCTAGTTTCAATGAACCTTCTAAAAGGAAGTCACATTCGAAGGCGTAAATAATAACGATTGTAACATAAGAACCGATGGCAAAGCTAAACCATAGTCTAAACTGTCTTAACCGTGCGTTGAGATACAACTTATTCCGCGAATCATTGCACCGTCATTGGAGAACGGCTACTCACCGACTGAGGCTCGCAACTAATTCAACAGATGAATACAGAATTTGCTACAGAGCGAGAGAATGCATCTTTCAAGTGAATCGAGAATTCGAGATAGATACTGTAACCTCTTGAGATGGTTGTCGAGGATTAGTAAGCGTACAAGTTGCTTGACTACTTTAATAACTTGATATGTCTGCTGTTTGCCTATGCGATCGCTGAATTATTATTTCTAGACGCGTTTTTATTTTGTCTATGTACTTGTGTTATTTCTATATTTTATATTTTTTTCTACAACAAAAATAGTGGAGAGTAAACAAAACAAAGCTCCTTTGCTAATGGATCTCCATTCTGGCTAAGAGAAAATGCAACTAGTTATCAATCCTCCAGATGGAGCATATTAAAATTCCCAACAATCTGCTATCAGTGGCTGAATATTAAAGATTCATATGCTAGATATGTAGATATACACTCATCTTATATAGGTATCGCGTGCGCGTTGTGGATGAACTGCTCCTGATGGTTGCTACTCTTCAGCCAAGGTGCATTGGCCATTGAAACCAATTAACTGTGGTGTAACCCTCTAGGTTGGTGAGCACTTGGAGATTGAAGTAGCCGAACAGTTTTTCAATTCAAGTGCTAATGCAGCAGTGAGGCATTTTAAGAGGTATTGTGGAGCTAACGTGCATTCGTATGGCTGACGATCGAAAAGAAATTGTTTCAAAGAAATCCAATTTAATGGATGATCGCGCTTTTGCGTTTTGCCCGCTCATTACGACTTTTCCATTCTTTTAGAATGAAAGGTGCGAAGCCATGTCAGAGATGATGTCGTAAAGTGTCGCTTAACTATTCAAAGATGAGTAAAGAGCAAATTAAGTATAATTCATGATGCTGTTACTGTCGGCTTAAAAGAACAATGAATAAAAAGCAAACCCGAAATGTGAGAGTATAAACTGTTCATACACGCTCCGCATGTAGAAGGTGTAACAATATAATTAACCTTAGTAAAGCAAATACAACAGAAAAATAACGGCATAGGAGCAATGAACTCTTTTTAAGTTATATTGCAAGACATAATGTCATATAAAGCGGTCATGTCATATTCTGAAACGAAGCCGTCGTTCGCCATTCATTATTTCAAAATGTAGCCAGTTGTAATTTGGTAGTTAAACTGGGTCCTCTTAACATTAAAAACTTAAGATATTAATCAAATTTCACTGTAAAATAGAATGAATTCATCAAATCAATTGATAGATAAATAATTCCAGTAAATACGTTTTTAAAAGATTCCTTTGATTTATTGAATATTTCCTTTTCCAAGTCGGAGGACAGTCGACGTTCTCCCATCGAATATAAAAAAGAAAAACGAACCATACTCCAAAAAAAGGATTTCTCCTTGAAGTACCTAATATACAAAACAGTAGGTTAGGTAAGGCTGTCAGACATTAGTTTTAAAGCGATTGGTCTCAGATAATGATTCCATTCTGACCACAGACCGGTCATATCTGACCAAAATCTCTTTACTCTGACAGGGTCAAATTTTTAAATTTGGTCTAACCGATTTTCAACCGAAAGACAAAATTATTGTTCTATAGACTACATAAAAGATATACATATTTCCATAATTTAAATGATACTTTGCAGTACCAAATAAACACGCTCCCAATTTCAAACAGAAACCAATTTATTGTGAATAATATTAGAAAACTACAGGAGCGCCACTCGGCAGTCTGATCTAAATGCATAGGCACTCACACCCCAGTCACAGTAGGAAGTAAGTATGTCATTGTTAGCCCTGTTTTTTTTTTAGCTTCGATATCAGCAAAGCAAAGTAAAGTAGAATTTTAAGAAACGAAAAAGAGTCGAGGTTATCATTGTTAATCGAGTTAATCTCTGTTAAGTCTGCATTTGCATTTCGGCGGCGATGACGCTAAGGGCACAAATTCAGAAAATCTCATGCGATTTAGGCTGCTTTTAATAATTGCAAATTTCTTTCTTTTGCTCTCAGACGACGATTTTGTATAATTTTTGGGCATTAACTGTTTAACCTTTTAGTCAAAACTTCTTCTAATTAGACGTAACCGATAGCTACACTGAAAACTTTTCACTCAGAACAACTGATTGCTTTACTCTGTCCTTCGATCCAACAATGAGGTTAAAAGATGTTTATTTTCCATTCTACAGTAGGACAATGATACAAATGCAGGAACGCATAAAAAGCTCACAACATAAACATTTTGTCGTTTCGGAAGAGCATAAAAAGCCTAAAAATTTTGTAAATCTGCAATTAACAGCCCAACATCGCGTCCAATTCTGTATTAAGAAAAATATAAACATTTGCTTATAACACGGATTGTAAACAATTTTATATACAATAAAAATTAACCTCTATTTAATTGATGAGTTTGATTGTGAGGCTTTTTGTTTGAAATGAGTATAAAAAATATCCCCAACCGTTTCTTATTACGAATCTGAGAAAGAACGTTGATCACCAAAAATGGATCCGTTTATGAGAATTGTGCTTATCGGAGCTGCTCGCAAGCAGACCTTTCACCTCGAGCCATAAAGGATTCAGAAAACGGCATTAGATTACATATTTCGATTGGATTTTGAATTTCAAAAAGATAAACATACAGATACAAATTTTAAGTAAGTGACAGAGTTACAATTAGTGTTATATGTTAACTATAGTTGACATAAGTCCTAAAGCGTTACATGCCAACTGTCGTTTTGCAAAAAAAAAAAAAAAATCAGAAAAACAACGGAAAAAAATGAATTAAGCAAAATAAAGTTCATTTTGTTTAAATGAATTGCTTTGTTAGTAATTCAAAAGTAGTAGTAGTTAGCATTTGGTTCAAAAATATCTATAATATCTATAATTTTGAGCAAGATTTTTATCTAAAAGCTGCTTGTAACTGGTTCGGAATAAACTATATAGTTAGATCCATGTTAGCTGAATTCATTGCGCCGTACTAATAATCAATTTAAGTCTCAGTTTTTTATTTATGGAAAATAAAGCCACTGTGAACCACTAAAATACAAAGTCAAAACTTAAAATGTTTATTGGTAAGGCCCATTGTTTAAATACAATGCAGCATAGCTCTTAGTTAAATGCAAAAGCACAGCTGGCAGACCATATCTGAAAGCGCATTCATAATTCTGTGATATTAAATAAAATCCAAACAAATCTTAAGGACTGTGGCGATCCAAAACTAAACATTCTCAGCGAACAGAGCCACAACAACACAAAGTTCTCCACTTTGTCAACCATTGCTTTCCAGCTCTCACATTGGCCTTTTTCCGGTCTCTTACGTTTCGACAGCGACGGCGAACAGAAGTTTCCACGCACGTGTCTTAAATCAATATTATAAAATAAATTTAATTTAGAATAATCAAGTTTATTCTTTGTTTTATTGTTTAATTCACAATTTTTACTACAATGACGATGAGAATCTCGCCGTCATTTGAAAACGCGTTCGCTTCTTACTATAAGCTTAGAAAAAATCGCCAACGACAATTTTATCAGGTTTGTGTGAATGTGGGCAGTGGTGACTATAACAAGTTTTTTTTTTTTTAGTGCGGTAATACTTCATGTTGAAATAATTATTCTGAGAACTACGCAGTAAACTGCTTTCAATTAATAGTTACTTTTAAGATTCGTTATTGTAAGAGTAGGAGGTAAGTAATTTGCAATGGCTTACATTTTAGTGCACGATGCACAGATGCGAGATCTTTTTCCAATAAGAAGTTAGTCATTAGTTACGAGACTCTATGGTTTCGTTTTATGGGGCAATTACTTACGACCATGTTTATACATTTGTATATTTTAAGCATATGAGTAGAAAGACATCATCCTTAAATCAATGGTACGAAACTCACAAGCCAAAATCAGACGTACAATTTTACAAAAGTCTGTTCAACTGCTTGCATGTGCTGACGATATTCCGCGATACTTCACTTTTATTGCCGAGGCTGAATTTTTCGAACTCACAATGGCGAAATTTTCAATACAAAATTGCATATGTGACCTACAAAATATTTAGTGTGAAGGTTAAAAATGTCACGTTGGATCGACAGATGCAGCTTTGGAGAAAATTCTTAAATCGGTTATTTTTTTTAAAGTGTTTTCTTAAACAAGTTTAGGGCATCTAAGAAATGAAGCTCTGTCTCATAGAACCAAGGAGATATATTTAAAAAGAATACCCTCATCATCCTGGTCCTTCTATATGGTGCAGGATTCTGTCGAGAAAGATTCTTCAGGCGATATTCGGTCCAGTTTTGTATCGATGGAGTGTAGAGAACATTTATCGACGAAATTTATGGGCTATACAGCGACGTTGACCTGGTCAAAAAGCTCAACGTACAAATGATGAGATGGCTGGGGCACGTGGAGCGTATTGACGAGAATGCATCAGCCCAAAGAGTCTTTGAATCCACCTCTGAGGGACAGCGCAGCAGTGGAAGACCCTGAGTGGGTCCCGCGCACTATTGTAGGGCGACCTCAACCAAATTGGTGTGCGTTACTGGTGAAATCTAACTACCGAGCTGGCCCTGTAATTGCCACCAAATGTAATGGAAAAATATATAAATTTCTTTCAATGCTCTGCAAGACGCTTCTTGGTATTTTTTTCCGACAATGGTCAAGACTGCAATATTATTTTGCACCAAAGCATGTAATCAAGTACATTAATGCAATAGCAAAACAATTTAAATTTTTTAAATGCATTTCGAAGAAACTGAAAGAAATAGGTATCTGGTTTCAGTTGATTTACAATTTATAATATTATTTGGTGATATATTAAACTTCATTGATCCCAATATGAAAAGACTTTCAAATTGTTTTATATAAAAATAAATGTATGTATTCGAGAGCAGATTTAGATACATCAAGATTTCATTAAGATCCTTAAAGTAACTGTTTTAATATGCATAAATTGTATATTTCGCTTATTTTTTGTTTAAAAGCTCTGTTCACAACTCATTTGCTTCATCACTTGAAAAATGAGTTCTCCATATATCCACAAGGTTTCTGAACCTTAACTTTAAGATTTATGTTTGTATTCACTGAAGTGGTCAAACTCACTTAATTATATTGCATCATTTTTACATACATTTCTTTATTAGATCGCGTGTTAGAATAAATTTGGAAGGTGACTAATTGCAAGGCTTTACTATTCCATGTACAAAAATACAACTCCTTGTCACGCATTATGAAGTTACGTAGATGTTCTGTTTTTATTGTAAGGAACTAAACTACATTTTTTGTTAGTTGAGTTCTAGTATATATTCAGCCTTATTTATAAACGTATTATAAAGAGTGTATAAAGTTATGCACGCTCTATAATGCCTCTAAACGCAAAAACCTTATTTATAAAAATTTTTCGTCGTTGTACAGAGCTTGTAAATATAAGCTAAACGCACTTGGACGTTGTTTAGAGCCTGTATAGAGGTGGAATAGTCGAAATGTCATTTTGACTTAAATAATTTGTCACATTTTATTTTAAATGAAATCAAAAATAAATTCGATGTATCGACGTTTTTATTTTCAATTTAAGAGATTCTGCAAGTATCCTCGATAAGTTGGCTTAGAAATATGGGCAGACATGAGATATTTTCAATCGCTATATATACTTGTTTTAATTTGATAAGACTACCGGCTCATGGAGTCCCAAATATCCCATCTTTTTCTTTTTCCTTTTCCATTTTTTTATTTTTATTTGTAGGTATTTGAATTTGCATCTCCCACAAGCTGCTTAGGTTTTTTTTTTATCATTTCGGACAGATAAATGTAATAGATTTCTCTTTTTCAGTACTTTTTTTTGACACACGCCCTGTATAACTAGTATGCATGGAAAAATGTTTTATAAATAAGAATTTTTGGAAGGGTGTATAAGGGTTGTATAAATATTTATACACTGCATAACTATATAGGTGTATAAGCGTGTTTAGCAAATTCTAATAAATAAGGCTGATTATGTATTTAAGTTATATCAAATAGTATATGAGAAACGAGAAGTAACTTTTCAAACAGTTTAAAAAATTTTATTGCTTTTGCTCTACTTATTCACTGTAATGTCAAAATGTTTACAATGTTGAAGTACCAATATTTTCACGGCAATATTTTCCACGAAATCGAATGAAAACAAATTAAATTTTTAAAAATTAAAACTTGTAAACTGTTTGTGAAAAGAGCGAACATCTAGACATTTTGAACGATTAAATACAATTCATTTACAAATTTGTTAACAACTTATCAATACATAATAAAAATGTGTTCAAATTTTCTTCTATTCATCTTTTTATTTTAATTTAAATGTCATCGCCATATTGTTACGCATTTGACAAGTTCGCTAAGCGCACTTTGTGAAATTAAGAAAAAAAAGTGCTCAGCATAAGGTTTCACCCACTCACAATACTTTTGCATATTATGGTTCTGAAAGATCATGTCTAGTTTGATTGGCTTTATTGACGAAAAGGTAAGTTTAAGTTGAGGCGATATACGTATTTTGCTTCAGTAACCATTCTTTACATTAAATGTTACTGTTCATGTGCAAGTGCTTGTTCAAGGCCTAAATGTATGTGATCAAGAAACTATTACAATTTTGATAAGAATAATCAAGTAAGAATGTACTGTGAATATGAAAGGCATTAAAAATTCCCTTAATTTAAATATTAAGAAGGAAGTTGTTATTTTTCAAATGGACTGCTGATCAAAACTAAAAGCAACGGGTTAATTGAAACTTTCCCAGATTTGCTAAAAGTACGAGTAGTGTACTCTGTGAGAAAAATTAAAGAAGTATTAAAGAGCTGTAGTGTCGAAAAATATTCGTGATTTGAAATTTACAGAACGATTCTGGCAAACCTTACTGATACCTCACTAGTCACAAAACAGTCACAAGGTGAGGTGAAATTGATTTTGTGAGGTTTTCGTATTCTGGCAGTACACTCACAACTTGTGAGGCTCACAAAAACGAACGAAATTGTGATGGTGCAAGGCACAAAATAGAAAACCTGTCAAAAGCGCTCACAAATGACAATATTTATATAAAGACCCAAACCGGGGGTCAGATTCTGTAATGAGAAATGATCAAACGTTCTTCGTGCGCACGAAAACGTTTGAGAGTTTCACCTTACAGAATCTGACCCCTGACATTTTACGCTATATTTATTAACGTTTCGGGGAAAATTGATATTTGTATAAAAAAAACTGAGGAATGTGGAAATTTTGATTTGTGACAAATGTCGTTAGTATTTTATTTTCTTCGTTTCTAAAACATTTCAGTGTCAATATTTCGAATATTTTCTTTATAAATTTGTTTTTCTTTATTAAATTAATGGCGTAGATAAAATATTTCGTTTTCAGATCCCACAAAATTAAAAATAAAATCAAACCATTGTGAGGTGAATTTGTTGTGAGCATTACCGGAGAATACGAAAAATTTTATTGAATCGCAACAAACCCCACAAGGAATCAACCTCATAACCTTGCTTGTGACTTGACTAGAAATATTGTACTTTAAAGGTAAAAAGAATAGTCGTATAACGCCGCAGGAAGTAATGGACAGATTAAGGAGTGCAATTGGGAGCATCGCCAATGCTCATTCTACTGCAGTAAGACCATGAAGCATGTACGTCTGTAGGTAAATCTGAGAAACATGATATCCAGTGATATCTGTTTCCTTGAAACAAAACCAACATTTTTGTGCAGAATTCTCCTCAGGCTGGTGCGTGAAATGTTGAGCTGTTGAGATCGATGGCGAGTTGATGTTCGTGAATTGACACTGACACTCTCGGCTACAGCAGCCAAACTCTCGTCTATGCGCACCGTGCTACGACGGGGACCATGAGTGTAGTCCACTAGCATACCAGTCTCACGAACTGTTTGCACAAACTTGCGTATAGCAGGCGTGGTGGTTGCTTTACTTCGGCCAAAACATCTTTTCAAAAAACGCACTGTTTGGGCTCCACAGCAATCACTTTGGAAATAAGTTTTCAATATATTCCCAACTTTGTTCAACGTAAAACGATTCATTTCGTTCCGCGGAGGTATGATACTGACTTTCTGTCAAGATTTCGAGCGGGAAACAGCTGTCAGTGTCAAAATAACTTATGATTTACAAAGAAAACAGTAGATGGCCCACCCTGTATGTGCATTATTCTGAAACTTTAATCCAAATATGTATACCGAAAATGAGGCCTTCGAGATTGATTTAAATCGCATTTATTGGCAACTCGGGTTCAAAATAAAGGACGCAGTGAGTTCGAAAACATTAATTTTACTCCATTTATGCATTTTAGTCCAAATCGTAATGCTCGTTTACATGATTATAAGAAAAGAATCGTGAGACGATAATTTAGAGAAAAACTGAGTTTGCTGTCAAGTTGAGAATGAACTTTAGTTAAAATCGTAAGGCTGTTTCCAAAATTTTAAAAGTAAGTAAATTCGTTTTGTTTATTTTCGCAGACAGTAGTAGACATGTAAACAAAAGAATTCGAAAAAGTTCTGGGGGCACATTCCGTATATTAACGATTGTCTAAACGATATCGTTTTTGCAACTTTGATCACAAAAAAAAAACATTTTCTGATTTTTTTTTTGACAAACATCAGCTTTCATTATAAAGGGTGATTTTTTAAGAGGTTTAGAATTTTTTTTTAAAAAAAAACACAAAAAATTCGAAAAAATGAATGAAATATTTATTTGAATCGATAGTTTGAACCTTGCAATTTAATGTTTAAAGATAATTTCATGCAAATGTTGACCGCGGCTGCGTCTCAGGTAGCCCATCCGCTGAGTCCAATTTTGGCATACTCTTTCACACATATCGGCCGGTATCTCACGAATGAATGCATGGATGTTGGCTTCCAGTGCGTCAATTGAAGCGGGCTTGTCCCTATACACATTAGCCTTGGCATACCCCCACAAAAAATAATCTAATGGTGTCAAATCGCACGATCTAGGCGGCCAATTGACCGGCCCGAAACGTGAAATTAACTGTTCACCAAACTCGCCTCGCAATTGCGCCATTGTTTCGCGTGCTGTGTGGCATGTGGCACCGTCTTGTTGAAACCACATATCATGCAAGTCAAGAACTTCCATTTCGGGCAAAAAAAAGTTTGTTATCGTCGCTCGGTAGCGTTCACCATTGACAGTAACGCTGCGATTCGCATCATCTTTGAAGAAATATGGCCCAATAATGCCGCCGGCCCATAAACCGCACCAAACAGTGGCTTTTTCGGGATGCATTGGTAGCTGTTGCAATGCTTCTGGCTGATCTTCACTCCAAATGCGGCAATTTTGCTTATTTACGTACCCATTCAACCAAAAATGAGCCTCATCGCTGAACACAATTTTTCGATAAAAAAGCGCGCGATGAACATTTCGAACCGAGCACGAATTTTGATAGTAAAATTCAATAATTTGCAAGCGTTGTTCATTTGTAAGACGATCCATGGTTAAATTGCAAACCAAACTGAAGCTGTTTGACAGTGACACAAGGCACTTAACACACGTCAGCTGTCAAAACCAGTGTTGCCAAAACCAAACCAGCTAAAGTGAAAATAAACTGGATTAAGCTCTCAGCCTTGTAATTTTAGCACTTAGTTGCTAGTTTTGGAGGTCTATCGTTTCGAAGATAATCGTCTGAAAAGTTACGGAATGAGTGCCCTAAACCACTTCCCCAACCGGTTCTACCGTACCAGGAAACCGACTTAAAAAAGTATGAATACGAAAGCCTAAGATTTTTTAACGGCCGTATAATAAAAACAAATCGGGTGAAAGATATTTACTGTAGGCCGACTCTTAACCGTCACTTCTCATTTCTTTAAACATTACCGGAAATAAAAAAAAACATTTCTAGTTTTTAGACAATCATTTTTAAAGTCGTTTCTCGGGTCACTCTATAGGTCTTCAAATTAGATGACTAATTATAATATTATTTATACTCCATGTAATCAATTTTGTTTTCCGGTTTAAAGAACCGGGAGCATATTGTTCCAAAGCGTTGCAGTGCTCCCTTAATAATTTTAGTATAAAAGAAAGCAACTTGCTTCCACATAGCGCTTTCGATCATGAGATTACTTCAGCAGTCCAGCCTATAGTGCCATAAATGTGGAACATGTACATACATTCAATGCACGTTTGTGTTTATTTCACTGAAGAGGGCGTGCACTACCCAATTACAGTTCAATAAACTTATGCGCGCTCAGATATCGTATACACACACAGCACCTCTTTTCACAAATAGTAGGTAGTTCGTGACTCAAAGTTTGCCGTTGAATGTTTTATTTTCCTCTCTCTTCCGTATCTACAGAGAATATTTTCTATACCTAGTCTTCCATCGCTTCCGCGATGAACTTGAACGAGTTCCCCGTTTTCAGAAGAATACTAAAATTAATCGTATATACGAGAAGTACGGGTTAAACTAATTGCAGCATCAACAAAAATGTAGTTGTGCTCGTGGTTTGCTTAGACGAAGCTTGAACAGACCACAATTGCTCAGTCCGCTGGCTTCGGCATTCTTCGACTAGTTGCTCTGGATTTGTGCTGGTTATTGCTCCTCTATAGAGTTGTGCATTTAATTCGCATCAGCGAATTTTGCCTAATTGCTAAATCGACCGTGTTCAATATTCTTAGCATGATGTTCTCTAGTGTACCGCAGACTTTTGAGCGCAGTACTGCACCCGAAAGGTGGGTTTGTTTTTCCCTCTTATACTATTCGCGTATACGTTATGCCTGCCTATACATTTTCCGGCGACAAAATGAAAATCGTGCTCACTGATTTTATTAGCAATGCGAAGTTATTGGTGGACCAATAAATCGGAACTTTGCCAAAAACATTTTTAATGCAATGAACCGGGGTGACGTTGCGGTTGTCTTTAAGTTACGTTTGAACATATCACCAAATTCATTCGATTTTCTTTGCCATTTTACTTCTATTGATAACCCGAGCTAGGTAAACGGTAGCGTGGGATACGGATATTTTTGAAACATAGTGGCCAAGGCTCTTTGCAGTTGCAATGAAGGAAGTACTTGCTTGTCGAAAGCTTTTCCAAATCCCAAGTAGACATGAGTGTCAGATTAAAAGTTTTAAATTTAGAACTGGAGGCGAAAACTCGACCTCTTTGTCACTAGGTGCTGATACCGATAAAGATGAGTCCTCCTCCTAAAGTGTGACCATTTGATTACTTTCAGCGATAGCTTTGTAATGTTAACTCTTATAAGATTGGTTTTTCTCTTTTTTCGCATACTTACTTCTTATTTTTGAGGTAAAAACCTTATCTACTGAACTCATAAGAACGAAAGTATATTGAAACAAAAGATGGATAAAATCGACAAATCGGTTGTACTCTTCGATCACATAGTGCTATTTAAAATTTTCCCTGTCGGACAAAGCTCGAGCATTTTCCAGCTGTCACATTTTGCAAAGCTCTAGAAAAAAAATACAAAGAATTAGTTATTGGCTTTCCGCATTTTCATTGCTTTTATCATTTACTTACTTACGAAGCCCTCAGCTTCGTTAGTTCAGATTTCATTTATAGATGTCAAGTAAATATGCAACTAAGATCAACTTTTGTTTCGATGTAGATCAGGCTTAAGCTTGCCAGCTGACTCACTTTATATACCTCAGTTGGCCTAGATCTGTCATATTAACAGTTTTATCAGGTGGCGTTAATGAAGGGGTAGCGGATGAATCTAGTTTAAGAATAACGGGACTGACACTGAGTACTAAGCTGACAGTTTGTATATGTAGATGCCGTAGAAAAAGTGGTGTTACCGATCCATCTAGTTTTTGCGTTCAGGATACATTCAGCCAAGCCCAATCTAGTCGACTTGAGATAACTAGATTTTGCCACACTTAATGACCGCAAACATTTTTTACGTCATAGTCAGTGACATACGTTTAATGACATCTGTCATCGTAGCTTTACAACCTTTGTTAAATTAAACACCTAATACTTCAATAATAAATACAACCTTCAACACCAACGCACCGGAAGTGCCTGCCAGTATAGCAACAATACAATTCATTATCATTTCATTTCTCAAACTATGACGAAATATTGAAAAATAATGACAAATGGTCACATTTTTTGTCAGTGTTTTAAGTTGATACAAGTAAAACAATTCTAACAACTATTGTACGAGTTTTACATAGTCTTTTAGGATTTAAAATTTTTACTTAATATTTTTTTTAATCTTTCTGTAGTCCACTTTTTTTTTGTAATGAAATAACAAACTCGTAAAGGTAGAAATTTCATTTAACATCTAGTGATCGTTCTTTGATCATCCTGCATGTAGTACATAAACTCGAAATTTTAATTCTAATGCGAAATGTAAACACATGTTGCCGATTCTTTATTGCATAACTAAAAACAATTAGTTAGCGCAATAGGGCCATATCTTGAAGGGGACCTATAATTGTATGCCCAATCCGAACAGCTGGTATTTAAAAGTTTAATATTCTCAGGTTAGACGTTCGTTACAAGTTGTGCGGAATACCAACGGAATAAAAACGCCGGCCCAAACAGTCAGTTTTTGGTCATGCAGTAGTGCTTCATGACTCTCCTTCCGTTCCCTTAAATGCGGCAATTTCGCTTGTTATAGGCGCCAGGGAGTGTGAATAGTGCTAGACGATCCTTGTTGGCCACCATATTTTCGACGATATTCAAGTTGAGTTAACACAGCTGAACGACTGCTTTCAATGTACAGCGTGTGATTTCGTTGTGAAGCGATTCATGGTTAAAATTGTACTGAATTGACGTTCCAAAAACTTGTCTACTCAAGTCAATCGGTCGATAAATGTCAAAGTTATTCAATGTTTACATAACGATATGGCGCACCTTGTATACAGACACAGGGTTGCCATAATTTAGTTTCCTTTGAGCGCCCAAACCTTAAAAAAAATTAGCCCAAAATCCTTGCACAGAAAGAAGGCCAAAAAATTGGTCAAAAACACATCTCACTTATGAGCGCCGCAAATTTTATTTGACTTATATCTTCTGCAATTGGGGACGTTCAAGTATCTAGTTTAGTAAGTCTGACAGCTCTCTCACAAAGTGAATCTCGGTTTTGATTGGTCGAAATCGGTCATGAGAATAGCTTTTCCAGTTGACGTTTATGGAGGGGTAGCCGACGAATCTAGTCAAGAAATTCGTGACTGAGTACTAAGTTGACAGTTCTCATATCTACCTGGCGCAGAAAAAGTGACGTTCCCGACCAATTTAGTTTTTGCGTTCAGGATACATCTCATCCAGACCAATCTAGTCGACTTAAAATAACTAGATTCTTGAATGCGGCCATTGGCTTTTGTGACTTGTGTCAAATTAAAAGGCCTGCAAAATAAACTGGTGTGCCTGCAAGTTGAAAGACTGTTCGATGTCTCTTGACTACAAGAGTGATGCCAAGGAATAAAACAAAAAAAAATGTAAAACGATATATAGCCCAAAATTGTGTTGGGCGCTCATGGAAGAGCCCAAAATACGACAAAGCGCCCAATCTGGCAACACTGCTTGTATATGTAATGAAAGCCTTTTTAAAAAATAATATCGAGATCATTGCTTAATAATAAATGCTTTAAATAATTAATAAATACTTTGAATAGTTAATAAATTTAAATTAATAAACAACAAAAAGTTTCATACTTTTATTTAATTTATTCAAAATACAAACATACTGATTTCTTTTCGCAGCCATGGCGATGAAAGTTTGTTCATATGAAATATACATATTGAAACATAGTGTGGGTAAGATGGTCTCATTTCTTTTCCAATCTAATATCGGAACCCTGTTAAGGATAGGGTTGAGCTTAAAGAAAATATTTTTAATTAGAATCAAAGTCAAAACTGTTTAGCAGGTACATATTTTACTTCTGATGTTTAACACTTTTTTAATCATCCTTATTAGCTACATTTGCATGGGAAGCATTACCCTTCATTATTTATATTTTAATAAATATATAGCTATTTATAACAAAATCAATTTGAACACACCCTGTTGTTGAGAGTGTGAAAACGGCAAGATATGAGGAATTCGCCTTTCGTCACACCCTAAGAATAAACAAATCGCTGAAACCCAACCAGTTCCTATTCGTATCGATAATAAATTCTTTTCATATCAATTTGATAAGCGTTCGTCGATACGGGGTGAATAATTTGCAAGTGAAGTATTTACTTGTCTGTAGATAAATGGACATTTTACTAGCCAATATCTATATGTATTGTATAGTATTAAACTGTTTTAAGTAATCCCGCAGAACTGTATTTTTTGATTTATTCTTGTACGATATGTCTTGTCGGTTCCCTTTTAGTGGAAGCTCCACACACCGCGAATTATGTATTATGCATTTCGAAATATTTACAGTGTGCATTGACAACACAAGTCACGTGTGTATATTGACAGGTCTCGACGGTGTGGTGTGGTGCAGTGTACTTACCGTAACTATGTGCATGCGAACAGTCGTGAATGGGTATTTTCCGGATGCGTTTTGTTCTTTAGTTCAGTAATTAGTTAGATGCTAACTCTGATTGGAATATAAAGTTTTGAATTATTTGAGTCCAAGTATTTCTTTCCTACTCAATATTTAACATTTTCCACAAGTTTAGCTTTATAAAGTTACACCAAGTTCGTAACTACGTTCGCATAAAGTTATTTCTTTAAAAAGCTTTCGCAAGAGGCCTTACCTCTTGGAATAAAATGGTGTAACTTGTATATTCCTAATGTTAAACTTGGGACCAATTGTTTGGGCTACGTTTTTGTGGTTCATCCAACTAACACTTGCTTTAAAAAGGCCCCCCGGTAGCACATGCAGCCAGTTATGATAGACTTTCCGGACCGACTTGCCCACAACATTAATCCAAAATACTCTCCCTGCCCATGCCGTTGTTAGAAAAAGCCCAAGATACCTATTCCCCACAAAAATATACCATGCAAAAATAATTTTACTACATATTTTTTTTTTTAATGGCTACATATATAAATTATTCAAACCCAAACCCTGACATTGACATTTTATTTTTGGTCCCTTCCATCCGGAAAAGTTTCCGGACCGTGTTATCTCTCCAAGAGGTGATCACAATTGCCCACCGAGATCTTGTGATTTAACACCTTGCGACTTCTTCCTTTGGGGCCACGTGAAAGATAAGGACTACGCCAACAGCCCAGCGTCGATTCAAGACCTCAAAGATAAAATTCGTGAGGCTATCGAGGACATAGGGCAGCCACTTTGCGATTTGGTAATGGAAAATTTCATGAAAAGGATATCGTCCTGTATGCGTGCCCGTAGTGGCCATTTGGCTGATGTTGTTTTTCATTATTAACGGCATACCTTCCTCTTTATTATGAAATAAACATCCGATCACTTATCTCAAAAAATTACATTTTTCTTCGAATACCAAAATAACACCTCTTATTGGAAAACCCTTTACATTGGTCTGGGCTAGGTATACAATCGCGTTGACTAGTCAAGTTGAATTTTTGTTATATTCTCGCGGTTCATTTTTAATTTTAACACTTCGAAGTGTCAACTGAGCATGCAGGCAGAATTTTCCTAAATAGCTTTGATGGGCAACCATCCATACCCGTCAACTGAAAAAAAAAAAATTGAATACCACAAGCCAGTCGGCTGCCAGACTTATGTCGTTTTCCATTGGGACCACCATATATTTTTTCAGATCTCAAATTTTACCCCACTCATGAAACATGCAACGATATTGATCTGTTTTTGTAAGTGGATCAGTGCGTTAGACAGCAATAATCAATACCAGTTGTTCAAATTGCATTCGTTTTTGGAAAAATCACAAATGTTGATATCAACTTGAAAAATGTTTCCCCTGTGTTACAAATGGAGTAGTTTTGTTGATTCGTAGTCTTCAGATGAGGAAGACGAAAAAGATAATAATACCTCCAAAACTATGTATGGCTATTTATGTATTTCTTTGTTATAGTTTTGACGAAATTTTGCGCATTTGTTTCAAAACAAACTTTTTAAATTGACGTACCTACAACAGCTGTGCAAAGTATATTGGTATTAGTGGCAGTATGTGCGAATCTACTAAAAAATGTCGACATCTGCTAAAAGTGATCGGAATAAAGTAAAATAGATTAATGTTTTTTGCACAAAGGAACTTGAAACTGCGCCACCTCTCACGAACGAATAATTGTGAGAAGCTGGGCCTAGGGTCCCTACGGACCTGTTGCGCCAACTATTTATTTATTTATTAAAGGAACATGAAAAGCTATTTAGGTCCCACTGGAAAACCAGATTAGTAATTAGAAATCAGGAGAAATTAGAAATAAATGTTGTTGTGCTGTCTAAAAGCCTTTACATATTTATTAAATGCATATACATATATATATATAATATATATATATTTGAAGCGCCTACAACTTCTCCGCGATGAGTGAATTCCTTTAACAGCCATTAGGCATCATTTGCTGATAAGAACAATCCCGATTATCAACAATTTACAAGCTACTTTTGTTTTATTTGCTAAAATTCGATATTAATCGAAACTTTCCAATAAGCAAAGGAGGATCCATGCTTATCGCTAGCTATTGGTCAACATTTGTTTAATTGTGCTTGATAAATGCGATCTAATTATATCTATAACTCTTCAAATGTAACAAACAGCATTCCAATAAAAACTCGTAGGTGTTCTCGAACTGTTAGTTGCACATATGGTCAACCTAAAATCATACATGGAAATTTTCTTCTATTAAACACTGGAATACATTCAATGAACGATAGTGTATTTGCTCAAATACGCTCGGGAATCAAGTTTTTTTTTTATTCGCCCACTTTAGTTACAAACAAAGTAGGTACGTATACGAAACTAAATAAATAAAAAATAAAATCAAAGGTGGTCGGTTGAATTTAATTTGTAAAAACAACAGCATCACGAAAAGACGATAGACAAGTTTAATAGGCACATTATTTCAAAAGTGTCGGATATGGTGGGAAGTCTTCGTATAAATATTTACCTACTCAGTGATGGAAACACAAGTATGTAATGTTAATTCTTAACAATTAGTTTTTGTTACTTCATATTATGTATTACAACATATTGTCATATTATTATTTCTTTTTTATTTGAGTAAACAATATATAATTCTGCCTGCACTGAATCATCAATGAAAAAATTGAAAACCTTGAGTGGAAAGGGGAGTAGGAGCTGTGTACGAATTCTCACAGCGGCGATGCGAAACAAAAACCCACACTGATTCATGATGTATGCGGAATAGGGTTACCAAGTCATCAAACATGTTAATAAAAAATGTTTGATAAATTTATAAAAACAAAACTCCTTTACCAAATAGATACCTACCTACATAAATACAATAATCAATGGTATGCTGTAGTCGACGTCAAGTCACTGGTGACAAATTAGGGAGCGAATATGCCCAGCAAAGCAAAGTAAAGTAGGTTGTTTAGCACGCGAATATACTCTTCCTGGCATACGAATACCAGCAGTTCATGCGCAAATATTTCTGAATGGAAACATCTAACAACGTTTTCATACAGATATTACAGTATGGAAACGAAGTAAGCATTTAGTGCATAGCATACAGCATTAAAAAATCGAGTCCGCCGTGGACGACCAACAATGACATCAGCCCATACGGATTGGTGAGAGTTCTAACGCAATGCGTGGTCAAACCCACATACAAATAGTCAATCTTAAGAATATTATTATATGTTTAGATATGGTTAGTATTGTATTGAAAGGAATATTTTAATTGAGCGTTTGCTTTCAAACAATTTTTGCTTTTCCAATCCCAACCCTTTAAAACCTCTGATTTACCGCCAAATTCGGCGCTGTATCGATTTTATATGGCAAGATTGGTAGGCTGGTCGTAATTTAGTTAAATTTAAAACCAAGTTAGGCAGCTCATTAACATCCAAAGGTACCTACGTTACCTGCAGTTAATAAAGATTGGGGACATTTAAAAATGTTACCGGTTAATCTGACAGCTGACTGGCTTGATGTGTTCCAAATACTTTTGATCAGTTCGTTCAGTGGACGTTTATGAAACGATAGCCAATAATGTTGAGAGAAAGATTCTTCGGGCGATATTCGGTCCATTGTGGCGGAGAAGTTTAACGACGAGCTTTATGGGCAGTACAGCGACGTTGACCTGGGCAAAAAGATGACTGCGACGCGCGGAGTGTATGGACAACAACGCGCCAGCCGCACGAGTCTTTGAGTCCACCCCTGAGGGACAGGCAAAGGAAAACCCCACCGTTGGTGGCGCACGCAATTAAACGACAACCTCTACCAACTTGCGTAGCTGGAGGCAGAAAGCTAGGGACCGAGCTGGATGGAGGAGCTTGTTTGTTGAGGCCGGGGTCCATCTCGGACTGTAAGCGCTACCAAAAGTAAAGTAAGGGACCGAGCTGGATGGAGGAGCTTGTTTGTTGAATGATCTGTCTATTTCAACAGTACCTACTGTTGAAACCTTTAACAATGTTTGTAAGACAGAAGTAACTGGACATTTGCCATGCTGTTCATACCTAGTTACAATAAAAACGTTGTTAGTATATTTTCTTATTTCGAATGCATTTATAAATAAAGTCACGAACCATCTCTCTTCAATTTATTTTGTAGGCTGTTTGATCTGACAACATCAATAAAATGAAAATGAATATAAATGACTTTAATAAACAAAATTTAACGTTTGTTTGTTTGTTTTTATGAACTTACATTTTTCTATCCGTGAATTAAAAACAGAACTGTCGAAAGTGACGCACATCCTATCGCATCAAGCAACTCTTGCATTCAACATTTAATATTCTCTGGTTAATTTTTATGCTGAGTTGTTTGAAATGAGAAATATATAAATAAACAATAGATGGGTATACCTAAGACCCACTGCAAGGTATTTAATGATGTTGAACGAATTTGTAAAACGCAAACAAAGTTTTGTACTTTTGAAGCATTTTATGTAAAACAAATTTAGGACTGTGAAAACTAGTCGAGACTCAAAAGAAGCCTACACCTAGATATACGAATAATAACATTTTTCGATTACATACTAGGTACTTTATAATAGGTGTATGAAAATAATTTCAGTGGACTGGCAACCCTAAAAGCACACACCACCAGCTGCTACTTTTGCTGTTCTTTCAAATCCTCTAAAGTTATTTCAACTCTTGTTGTCTTGTTTCGAAGTTCGAGAAATAGATAAACCAACAACTGACAGAAGACAGACGCAGACAGACTGATATGAGTGAATGATTCCGCTCTGAATAGTCATCAGAATTCCTCAAAAGGAAAAGCTGCTAAAGCCAAAATTCATAAAACCAAAAACGAGAAGCGACTACGCGACTACAAAATGTCACCGACGAATCATACTCCGATGTCGGCTTACGTCACCTTCTACTTCCATCGTCACAGAGATGTTTTCTTTTTTAATTTTTCAACAAAATGTATTATTGTCAACTACAGGTGAATGTGTCTCGCCCTATTCTCCACTGCCGCTCCGACAACATAAAATATAAACTCTTTTTCCACCCAAACACTAACAACTGAAAACATAGATGTTTTTTCCTTTTCTGAAAACAAAGCAAAAATATACGAAAATGCGAATTTACCTGTCGAGTTTCTTGCGTTTCAGTATCCATTTTTGCAGTGTTATCTCAAAAAATAAACTCTCCAAGTTGATTTCGTTGTGAGAAGCAGCTTCGCCAATTGGAAATGATAGGGAAAATAAATTCTAAACCAAACCTGACAAAATTAGACAAATTAACGCGACAATGCAACGAATTTTAAGGCGATGGCGTTCGATAAGAAAAATTTTTTTTTTTTGGTTGTCTATATTTTTTTTTAGCTGGAGGTCGTCATGCGATGATGCGTCGGTGGCTGCTACGGCTGCAGCAGCTACTATTCATTTCCCCGGAGCTACAGCCTTGGAGTGTGGAAAATGTTCAGTCATTTCGCTTGAATATTTCCCAAAAAGAAGCTTGTCCGCACCTTTTTCTAAGTTTCACTGATTTTTTTCTTAATTTTCTCTCACGAAAAAGAAACTTTTTCTTTTCTTCCTGTGGCACTTTTTCTTCTCTGTATGATGTTGCACTGCACTTTTTCGTTATGCTGCTATCCTACGCACGTAGAAATTTTCTCGGAAAATTGAAAATTATTATTGTAAAACACTTTAAGATTGATTGTAGCGGAAAATTGGGAAAATATTTTTAGTATTTTGGAGGAATCTTGCGGCACTTTATTGCTTCAACCGAGTTTTTCGTGTCCGACGAATTTATTTGCATGGCAGCCATATTACTTTTCGTGTGTCATTTTTTGTGGGTATCAAAAAAACGATAAGTTCGTAAAGTTTCGATGAATTAATCGTGGTTTCTGTCTGGGATGGGGGCTACGTTCGCTGCGAATTTACAAAAGGCGGCTGCACGGAATTAGAGAGAAGACAGTTTGATTCATGCTTCCCTTACTCGACGGTAGATGCTACCAATGGCGACTGGAAGTCGCGAAATGGATACCAAATAAGGAAAGCGGGATGCTGGTTGTTTTTTCTTATAAAAATAATTGTAAACAGATTCGTACCAATAACTGTAATGTTTTCACCATTACAAAATAATCGAAATAGGTGGTATTGCGCTCCATCTAGCGGGCAGTGGATGATAATTGTATACTAGAAGAAGTTTCTTCTACTTACTACTAAGTGTAGCAGCACGCACTACTACAAACCAGAGGGCATGACAGGCGTAAAAAATAACTTTTTCAAATACAAATAGCTATAAACGTCTCGCAGTTATGTAACAAAAGTTCGTGTTATATCGTTGTCCGTTGGGATTTTCCGATTTTGCGAGCAGATTTCAGAGTTTTCGTGCCCAATGAAAGCATGGAATAAGATGACTTTTATTTTTGCGTGATTTAATGTCAGCTGTTCTTAAATTTAAATTTGTGTGTGTAAAAATCCATGTCGATTGCAGCGGCCAAAAGCATTTTTTCTCTATTTTTCACAGACCCGTCACTTAAAAACTTAAAAAATAACACGTTTCAACGTTTGACAAATGTCAAATGTTTTGGTGTAAGTGAAAGTACAGGGTGCGGCAAGAAAACTTGCTGATTTGTTTTTGGCGTCAAGTCGGATGGGGGTGGAGAGTGCCTCATTTTTTAGGGGACTTCCTGAAGTTTCATCTACGCCGCAGTCAGTCGACATCATGCATTGACCGAAAGAGCAACGAGCATTTGCCTGCGAGGCTTACTTTTCCAACGTTCGTTCCATGATTTCCACTCAACGTGCTTTCTGTACTCGCTTCAACATCCATCCCGCAGGCGATATTGGAGTGATCACAATCCACGTGAAATTCATGACGCCACTGCATTGTGAACGTGTCACGGTATGGTGTGCTGTTTCGAGAGTAGGGATAATTAATCCTCACTTTTTGAAGAAAACGAAATCACTGTTACGGTGAATGTAGCTCGCTACAGAGAGATGATTGAAGAATTTTTCATCCCAAAACTCGATGAACTAGACCTTGGTGATGTGTGGTTTCAACAAGATGGAGCCATGGCCCACACAGCACGAGCATCGATGGATCTTTTTTTTTTATGGGGTTACCTTAAATCTATCGCTTACACCGATCGGCCTCGAACGTTAAATCATCTGAAAAGGACAACATTCGTGAAGCAATAGCGAACATACCCATCGATATGCTTCAAAGAGTTCAGAGGAGCTTCGAAAATCGGGTATCTCAGTGTAAAAAAAACGGAGGCCATCGCTTGTCCGATATCATCTTTAAAACCATGTAATGAAAAATTCAGATCGTGTGTAACAAGAATAAACAAGTTCTGTAACGGTATGTCTAGTACTTTTGGTTTTATTTCCTTTGAAAATCAACAAGTTTTCTTGCCGCACCCTGTAGTGTAAATCTGGCTCAGAAATCGAGATTCGCAAAATTGCTGTGAACAGGAAATCTGAAAGCCAGCTGATTTCGAGAGCAGCAAAATGCTCTGAATCTGCAAAAAGGGCTTTTTCTGTCCCGACATTAGTTCGGTTTTCAAGTTAAGGAAGGCCATATTTTGTTTCTTATTAAAAATAAATTGCTTAAGTTTCTTAAAGTTACTTTCTGATCAGAGAAGGACCACAATTATCTGACCCTGAACTTTAAAAAAGAACAGCACAATTCTTGGAAATGTTTTTATGACGCGCAAAGCGTAATACGACATAATGTGCATTGATATCTCCTGTCTTATCTGTCGCCATTTCCTTAATACCCGCGCTGTGTTTTCCACAGTCCACACTACATTTTGAGAGTATCAAGTCGTAACCTCGTCAGCGCGTAGTGCGTACTTATTATAAAAAAAACTATAATGCCAAAACAGGATGAGGAGAAGTCTCAAAACCAACATGGAATCGAAAAAATTAACGCCATGCGGGTTGTTAGCATACAACCACTCTAGCGAAAGCATAACTCGCTTAAGTTCGCATAAGTGGAAGCTGAGTTTGATATTTCACGTATCACTGCAGATGCTAGGTACTAAATATCGATACGCGTTCTAGTTAATCTGGACTGGGTGTATCTTCCGTCTGAAACTTACTTTTCACCAGCAGCTTCTAAGCGCTGCGAATTAAAGAACGTCTTATCTCATCATTCGATGAAAGGAGTGAGTCAAAACTTTGACGTCTTCTTCGCTGCACTATTCGAGTCTCATCCTCCTTCAATGCTTAAGAAATTTGGAAGAAGTGAATTTCCAGAAAATGTTCTCCGTTCGCCCTTGTTCATTGAACAACTGCTGAAACAAATACGAGGAATCTTGGCCATCAGTGAAGTTCCTGACTTGACAAATCTATTGCAATCCAAGCTTTCAAAATCATCGATTCATATCACGTCCTAATATCATGGCTATGGACTTTACCAACCGATCCACAAACAAAGCGGAGCAATTTCGACGCACAGGTCAGCATATGCTCACTAATGAGGTTAATGAGCTACGACGCCCATTCAAGAACAGGTCGAGTTCAAACAGTCACTCTCGACTCTCGAGGCCACAAAACTACTTGTTTTTTTTCTTAGTTAATAATTACATTTAAAACCTATTAAACCATTCAAACATACAAGCAGTTATTTCTGAAGGCGTTTCAACAACACGCATGCAAATCAGAGACAGAATAAGCGGTGTAAAATTCTTTATGGATACTGGAGCGGATATCTCTGTCTTTTCCAGACGCCGAAAAATCGGTGAGAATAAATATAAATGCCACCAACCACCAGTACGTTTAAGGAATTGAAAGATGACAGAAAACCCGATACGGATATGATTTTTGAATAGGTTGAGAAAGAGATTGGGGGAGTGGGTGCGAGGACCGTGGCACTGTCGATGCTATTCAGCGCGGAAATGTCGCACGAAAATAACGCAGTAGAATAAACTTCGTTAAAACCAAATCTCTTTAAATTGAATTCTTGAAAGTCATGGTCACTCAAAAAAACAACCCTTTTTTCTACTAGTCGGAATCGGATAGTTCTAATACAAGTTGTAAAAGAGTGACCTTTTTAAAAAGCGTGTAATACATCAATATCCAGGTAGGGAACAGAAAAGCATTGACCTTTAGTATATTGGTGGATCCCCGAGGTGGATCCTGTGTGTCATTGAACTCAAGACGCCAATGAAGAAGAACAATGACTAAATGGCTAAAGCTTACTAAATCATATCGATTAAGCTTTAAGACCCTCGAATGTAACGACAAGTAGTTGAGGCACTATTTCCTCGCCAAGAAAGTAGGGAAATGGGCAATCAAAGTCTTTGGTAATTTTGCCGAAAGTCCCGATACTATTTTTTTGCTACTTTCTCAATTTTTTAGTTGGAAAAGCCAATTCGTAAATTTTTAAGAATTTGTCATTTCCAAATAAGATTCTACTGAGAGAATAAAGGAGCACGACGTAATAGGCGGTGTAAGCCAAGGCTCGGTCCTAGGACCCGTATAATGACGATTTTGCAACTCGGGGAATATAAATTCCTGCAGTTCGTACTTATGATGAGTAGGAAAGAAAACTTTAAGTGTTAAGTGTCGGAGTGGTTTCTCAACCATCTAGATCTAGAAAGTTCCTCCAAGAAGATTAATTTTGACGATGGTCCGAAGCAAAGTAATAGCTAATTCTTGCAGGAACATTCATTACTCGTGTACGCAGTAGATACTCATATATCGTCCAGAAACGTGTAAGTTAAGTCTTAAGGGCGGGTAATTAAACAGGTCCACCGCTTTCCTGTAATCATTCCTACCTTCACTGTTACCACCTGAATAATGGCCCTATAGTCGACGAAAAAATCTGGCAACAACAATAAATAGACAAATCGCGCCGTACTTATAATAAATTTTATTCTCGACTTTAAATTTTCGGAAGCTCACAATTGCGAGTAAAACGAGGAGGACGTGTTCTTTCGCCCACGATATGAAATCGAGGTAATCGCTGTATCGTACTGGACCAATTTGGAGAGTGGTCTTCTGCCATCTTAAAGTTTGGACCTTAGAGGAACTGAAATGAACCGCTGCTAGTTACTATTTATTATTTTTTAGTTGTATTTATTTGCTTTAATATTCTCAAATTGTATCCGTAATACGTTGTTTAATTAGTAAACTGGTTATTATTTATTACTTAAAGGGGTTTTATATAATTTAATTCCATCTTTTATTTATTAAATATATAATAAAAATTCTTAGATACATACATTAAGAGTTTGGTTTTTTTTTACAAAAACATACATACAAATTAAAAATTAAATATATTATAAAAGTCAAGAATATAACATTTTATTATTCGAACTAAATTGATATGAAACTATTTACATATTTTTACAGATTTAAAAATATACTATGCATCTAGCATACGCACAAATGTGTAAATATTTTAACAATGTTTTTTGTTTTCTTTTTGTTTTGTTGTATACATTTTATTAATGTAAGTAGATATGGTAAAAGGTATGCAATAAATTGTAAGTTCTTTTATTAATAGAAATTCCACTATCAAGTTGAAAAGGAATTCGGGTGAGATTTAAAATGCTATTTGTGTATACAATAGATAAAAAAGTACTTTTAGCTAAATGTAAGTATGCTATTAACGCATAGTTTTCGTATAATCTTGTTTCTGAATTTCTGTTTAATTCTCCAATTTTGTTTTGTTTTTTTTTTTTGCGTATTTATTTAAGTGTATAAGAAACGCATCGTAAGATATGTTTATTACTTTTATTTTTTTAAATATAATTTATGGAGTGGTACTGTTACTATGCTTCTGTTTTATTAAATTTAAATATCACCTTTTGTATTTTGGTAAGTTAGATATATGTTAAGTTATAATGAACAAAATTTGCTATATATCAGTATGATTACTTTTCTTCATTTTTAATTATTAATTTTTAATATCAACAATAAAAGTATATTTACAATATTTAGTTTCAAATTGATATGTGAAAAATATGCTTAAGATGTCCCTTTCCAAATAAATGTGCCTTGTTTGTACCGAATATATATTTTTAATTTTGGATTAGATTTTATTTTGCTAAGTGCAGTATTGTATTGTTTTCGTATACAAATATTTTAATTTAAGTCTATCTACTTCGATGAGAAGGAAAAGGAATTATTCATACAATGTTTGAAGTGACACTATTATCCTCGTTGTAGTATTTTATGATATGAACAAGATCAGTGTAACAAATATGTACATATAACTACGGAAATTGTTTTTTTTTATAACATATACTGCGTAAGTGTAATATTGCACTCTCGTCGCCCCCGTATGAGCCGTCTTAATTCCGAAATATTTAATGTCAATTATTGCGATGAAAGGGAATCCCCTTTAAACCGGTTAATAGTAATATTATTTGGATGAAGTTACAAGTTGACTCGTACTGTATCCTTGAGTGTTACAGGTGGGCAAAGCAAAGGGGTTGAAACCTAAGCCGCCAACTCCTACAAAATAGGAGAAACATTTTTAATTCAAGTTGTGTAACGTTTTACTGCATACAAAAAGCAATTAAATGTACAACAAAATTATAGTAATAAAAACAATAGTAAGAAAACTTCCAAATTAAGCAAGAGCAAACAATTAATTATGTAACAAAATATTTAGAGAAAGATGTTTTGTTGAAATTTGTGTGGAATTTTTTCAACGTTTTTTCGATTGATGTATTTATCCATTTAATTTGGTTTAAGAAATTGCAAGTACCCAATAAAAAGTTCGTCTCATGATACATACAAGCACAAGGTTTTTGCCATTGGATAGCTGCTGACTGATGGATACAACGAATCCTACCTCCTACTTATTCCACAGCTTATTTTTTATATACAAAAGAATTGAAATACCTTCACTAGCCGTACACTGTACCTACAGTAAGAATAGTGTCGAGTGATCAGGATAAAATAAAATCCGCCCTTATTGTAGGGAATTGTAAGGAATTAGACTGAGTGAAACTGGGCAACGGAAATATAGAAAGCACGGAACAAGTCAAAATACCCACCAATGCAATACAGTCTCCAGAAGTCCATGCAGGCCCGGGAGCTTGATTTTTAAAACAAATAAACGGAGATCTCTCACAATGAGTCTACATCAAGCTTCACAGACTGCTGCAGGAACAGAAGCAGGCGTCCTCTGAAGACACCTATATAAAGGGTTTTCTAATAAGAGGTGTTATTTTGGTATTCAAAGAAAAATTTTATTTTTTGAGATAAATGATCTGATGTTTATTTCATAATAAAGAGGAAGGTATGCAGTTAATAGTGAAAAACAACATCAGCCAAATGCCCACCACGAGCACGCATACAGGACCATATCCGTTTCATGAAATTTTCCATAATCAAATCGCAAAGTGGCCTCGATAGCCTCACGAATTTTATCTTTGAGGTCTTGAATCGACGCTGGGCTGTTGGCGTGGACCTTATCTTTCACGCGGCCCCAAAGGAAGAAGTCGCAAGGTGTTAAATAACAAGATCTCCGTGGCCAATCGTGATCACCTCTTCGAGAGATAACACGGTACGGAAACTTTTCACGTAAAAGATCAATGGTTTCGTTGCTTGTATGGCACGTAGCGGCGTATTGTTAAAAGTTGTCCAGATCAATACCATCCAAATCCGACCATAAAAAACGTTTGTGGAATGCCCAATTCCAAAGAACGATGAGGAATGGACAAACCTGGGTTTTCTTCAACACTTTGGGCTAAAGCAGCAATATTCTCAGTTGTTCTTGAGCGACATACACAAGTTTTATTCTTCACATCACTAACTTGTTCCAAAAGCTTGAATTTTTCTACCAATTTCTGTATTGCGGTCCGACAAGGTGCTTCACGACGACCAAAAAATGCTTTAGTTTTGCGAACTGTGACTGCAAGATTTTCACCATAGACAAACCATACTGAGACCCCCAACTCACAATCCTCTTGCCGCTGGCCCCCTCAGTTTTTTTTTTTTCAAATTCGCCATTTTGTATTCCTATCGGTGTTCTGTCAATTGGGAATCCGTGTGATATGCAAAAACATAAAAAAAAAATAAAAAAAAAATGCTGCCAACCTCGGCAGCCGTGTGGAAATATGAAAGAGTTCGGGAATACCACATTTTAGAATAACTGAATGCCATTGGTTAGTTATTATAAATATTTTAAAGGTGAATAATTTTATTTGTGTGGTTAATAAAACTATCTAAAGGAAATGTTTTACATACAAGAACTATATTAGGACAAATATGGTTGTGTATTTCCCGCTTTTGGAAATAATTAACTTCGATTTCGTGTGTAAATTTTTCTTAAATATTAAAGAAAATTCACTCAAAATGTTTTTATTTTCCCTCAACCAATCTACATTCTTAATTTTTCGTAAATATTTTAAGCAAATGTACACTTATTCCTAAAAAAAAATATTATTCACACGTAACGAACAATTTCAAATTTAACGGATAAAATTCTAAGAACGCTGCAAGTCACTTTGCCCAAAGCGGAAGTGGCAGATGCAAGGTGCAAGTGTATTTGTGAGCCGGAATTTCTGAAGTTACGTGACATTTGTCAATACGAATTTCTATGTAACAATACAAGCGCACTTAGCATTTGCCACCCCATAGAAATATAGCTTGTAGACTAAGTAACGGGAAATCGGCCGAAGTTGGTGGTCTCAGTATTGTCTCTGAATTTCACCATTTTTGTAGTGAATTTTAATAATTTCAATGCGTCGTTGAAGCGTGTATCGTTCCATTTTTAGTAATGGCGTAGTTTCTATACTTGTCAAATGTCAAAGAATAAAAGCTTCAAAGTGACAGCTACCGAAATAGCGGGTCATTCACAATAACACCTCTCATTGGAAAACCCTATATTTACCATTCCTTCAATTTGCCACAACACTTCCGCATAAATAATTCGGCTTCAGCGTCACTGTAGCATACAGTACGAACAAAAAAAAAACTTGTGGTATACTGATAGGCATTCGAAGAGTGACGAGTTTACATTTGATGGTGAAAATAACGGTAAACCAAAGAAAAGGAAGAAGCTTTCGGCGGACAAGGTACTAGAATTATTGCCTTCGCAATTTCGCAAGGGTTTTTTTGTATGTATTAGGTACATGATGTGACGTAATTTCCGATACTGTAGAGTCAACGGTATATTCACTTTGCCATTACATACATATGTAACGCCAAGAAGGAGTCACCGGATACCTCATAGAGTATATATATTCTGAATCAGGATCACATTCTGAATCGCTTTAGCCATGTCCGCCTGTCTGTCTGTCTGTTGAAAGCAGGATAGCGCCCAAAGGAATTGACATAGGCGAATGGAATTTGGTGAAAGAACTATTTTTATCGTCGTCAGGTTGGTATTGAAAATGGGCTATGTCGGTCAAGTAATTCTGGTACCTCCCATACAAAACCAATTTTGCATGACTTGTATGTAGTGGAGGGTATCAAAGTCGGCCAGGCCGATGATAACACTTTTACTTGTTTTTATATGGAAAATATGTGACAATTGTGACCATTGTGACCTAAAAATATTTAGTATGAAGCATTAAAATGATTATTAGTAATGCCTGTAGATATAGTAGAGAGTAAAGTCAATTTTTAATAATTAAGACTAAATGGCCCAACCCATAGCATCTATTGCGTCAAAGTACCTATTCGACTGACAGGTTGGCAGAACACATAGCGACAGCAGCTTAGGAAGAAAGTGACCCATAAGCAGCCACGTGCCGGATGCGACAGATAAAGTAGGTTTCCCCTTTTAATATCTGTACGTTGTATCCGGTGTCAGTTTAGACTGGGACAGCATAAGAGGAAGCACTTTCATTGGCGGAAATATTGACAGAACTATGACGTTTTTGATTGAAGATCCGAGAGAATTCAGGTAGTTGGTAGACAACATTTATGCACATCAGATGTGAGACTTTATTTTTCTGTTGCTACTTTTTTTGTTTTTACAGTAAAATAATGAATGTTTTTATATGCCATATCATTTTATTTAATCATATTATTCCGGACACTTTTTTGTTCAATGAAACATAGAAAAAGCACTTCATTTCTGAAATCGAAAACGCCATTAGATAAATATTGTCACCGTATGCGACCGATTATATGGGAATGCCCGTTACATCGAGTACATACGCCAATATTAACGGATCCGTCGACACGACGAAAGCACGTAATTACAAACGCCTGCAGACTTTCAGGCATCAAGAAATATGTCAGAAGTGATTCGGGTTAGTTTTATTGTGAGCAAATGACTACATTGGAAATTAGTTCAGTCAAACTGTCGGAAAATATGTGGCAAACTCCATATTAGTATTTTGTTAATTATAATCGACAAAGAACCCACTATATTGTTATTATCTGAAAGTGAAAAGTACATTTTATCCCTTATCATCTCTTATCTGTCAATTCTATTGCAAAATAAGGATTTTTAACATTTTTTTTTAAGATTTTTAAAGAAATGTTTTCCCAGACTATTAATATTTTTGAAGATTTTAAAATGTTGAAAGATTTTGTTCTTTAAAGAAAATCAAAAAAAATATAAAACTTGAAGAAATCCTTTTTAAATATCTTATCAGTTATCACTTATTATAAAATTCGTAAAAACACAAATTGTATTTGCTAAATATTCATGACAGTGTGGACACTCTGCTTTACTAAACTTTACTGATTTCAGCTAAATTTCTGCCCCAGAAATGATTGTTAAAGCGCTTTGACGGGACTCGGGGTATATCTTGATAAGCAACTGGGGCAAGGTTCACATTTGTTGAAACTGTTTTTTAAACTCTTTGCTCTTGTAGGTAGTAGTAAGTAGTTAGACAGTAAGTAAATCGGACTTAACATTTGAAAACATTCCATCGTGCATCGAAACAGTTTGATAATCAAAACAAAATTTTTACTTTACTAGACTTATGCAATAAGGTTAACAAATTAAAAAAAAAAATGCAAAGCAATAACTGACGTCAAAAGTAAAAAATTGTAAATACCATTTGCAGGTTGCAGCTCTGCCACCCCGACCAGTGGGGAAATGTGTTCGTATAATATAAAAGTGTTCAATGTAACGTGCGTGTATAACAACTTGTGTCAACAGGGAGGATATATCGCGCATCGGCGTTCAGGCTAGGTATCACTGTCCTTAAGTTTATTTCTTTTTTTTGTTTTAAACAGCTGCTGTTGCTGATACCGTTGTCGGATTATGCCACGGCTGATGTGGATGATGTGAATGGTGATGGTGCGGATGCGGATGCGAGTGATGATGGTGATGATGTTGAACTAGTGCTTGATGCCAGGGGGACGACACTGTTGAAATTAATGGCGAAAAGGCACTAGCTGAGCGGATTGTTTTATTTTCGTTTTTTTTTTTATTGTATTGTTGTTTTGGTGTTGAAGCGGATGCAAAGAACAAAATACGACAAAATAACCATGCAAAAGAAAAATAAGGAAAAAAAATAATAAACCGAAAGAAGGAAAACGAAACGAAGAAATAAAAATAAATGGCGGCAGCCATGGCCATCCCCAATCTACTATCTACTCACTTGATGTCGAATTGAATACACTGCCCGGCGACGATGACAATGCTCCCATGTTCGGTGCCGGTCCATAGCCGTTAGCAGTGGCCCCATAGGATCCACCCGATGAGTGCGGCGTCGATGCACTGCTGCAGTAGCCGCCACGTGGACTCACACTACTGCTTTGGGCTCGCTGGTATTCATCTTCGGTCCATTGACCGGTTCCATCCTGAACACTGACGGCCAATTGGCCGGCATATGAATTGAATCCAGTCGTTCCTCCGGGAGATCTGTAGGTATATTGGTTTTCATTTCATGTGTCTAGTCGAAATTGTTGATTAATGTTTTCTTACCTCGGCATTGAGTAAAGAGCCTCAACTAAGTCTGCGGCACGTTTAAGGATGATCTCTTTTTGTAGTTTCTCGGGATCACCCGGGTGACGTGGAATCAGTTTTTGCAGTCGCTGGAAGCCATAATCTATCGTCGGTTCATTGAGGGCTGCTTAAAACAAACGATTAACGATTAAATAATTCTTATAGCAAGTTGTCAGTCGCACAAAAGTGGCTTCAGAATATACTTACAAACATAGACAAATCGTCCGGGAGAGCCCTTGCAAAATTGCTTACTCTTGTAGGAGAGTGTCACTTCTACTACGCCGGGTATGTGGCGCGGTGGTGTTTGGACCCGTATAGCATGTGATGTTATTAACTCACTCCAAACTAACATTGTTCCGAAGACTACCTGGAGGCCATCGAAGAAATTATCACCGACAATAATCACAGTAGCTCCGCCAGTTGTCCAACCTTCACTGGGAGATATCGCTTTTATGCATGGCGTTGCTACTGGTAGTGGAGGATAGAGTCCTGCTGAAAGCAATGAGTTTTCTTTTAGTTGAGAAATGTTTTCTTTTTCTACGAATCAAGTTTTTCACAGGACTTGGGAATTTGTGTTCAAGGATCATGCATTTCAATTTCTACTACTCGTGGGCAAAAACTTAATCAAAACCTAGACATAAAATAATAATAATCAGGGAATCTAATAAGCTTTTGGTTTACTTTGTGGTACCTAACTCTTACAGAAGCTGAATATTTTCTCTACGGATTTTTTATTGACCATGCCTGTTCAATTTCACACTGGAATCTATAGAGGACATAATTTAATCCTAAACTTGTCTCCATATTTGATGGGGCCATCGGATGATTTTAAAGAGGCTTGCCGAGTTAAATAATCGTAGCCAAAGCTGAAAAATGTCTGTTCAAATTGTTGTTAACAAAAGCGTAAGGGATGCTAAATTTTTTTGTTTTATAAAAAAAATAAAAACAAATCTAACTCCCGAATTATGTGAAAACTACCGTAAAATACCCTAACATTGACCAGTTTTGAGCTTTGATATTGAATTTTACAGCTGTGATTATAGACATCCACAACTTTCGACTATTAGGTTATGGGGACTATCGTTATGTATAATAAAAGCAACTTTTTACCAAATTTTGTCTATTCGTTTTTGATTTATATAGGAAAAAGTGGGTGGTCAATGTTAGGGTATCGACTTCCCAACATTGACCAGGGATGGAAATGTACTAGGAATAAATATTTTGGTACGTTATAAAACAGTAAACTGGGTCCCTCTTTCTCCCAACCTTTTTAACTGTAAACACCTTTTCTATTTAACGATGAGTTCAATAAAAATATCCAAATCATTGTATTAACAGGCTACTCGTGTTTTTGTCGAACCGATTACAGCGTTATTTTAAGACTGATTTTAATGAAACATTGAATTTTAACTTAAATAAAGGGAAAGAAGCATCGTACGACGTTTGACTACTACGGGTAAGGTAGGGAGACGGTGTGATCGTAACTTTAGGCTTTAAAAAACTTTCTATGAATTTAGTTCCAGTGATTGATTTGATATAGTTGTGGTTCCATGAGACGCTTATCTAACCCACAAGCTTATAAATGTACTACCTTGTCATAGGGCTTAACTAAATGTGCCTTTATTATCTGAGTCTATGCCTACCTACTTGAAAGAAACTATATTTAATATTTACCTAGAATGAGGTGTATAAAGGGTGTTCCAAAACTCACGCAAGATTTAAATTTGCCTCCATTTGTGCGGTTAGTGTTGAAAAAAAAAAAAAACTGATTGTTGACAGCTGCCAGCTTAGGGTTAGCAAAAATGAAATAGTACGTGAAAGAATACCGTATTTTCGTTGTTGAACAATATTTCGAAAATAATGAAAGTGTGACTGCCATAGTTCGATTCGGCGTCGTGCACAGGAATTGCAAGTTTCAAGAAGCTCTTTAAAGTGTATACTCACTAAAGACATGCTTACTTACAAAGTTCAGTTGACACAAAAACTGAAGCCCAATGACCATGCACAGCAAAGGGAGTTCGTTAAATTGATTATCGAACATCAAAATCTGGATGCTGATTTTTTACCATTTTAAACAATGAAGCTCACTTTTACCTTGATGACTTCGCCGTGGAGGTCTTTTGCCGGAAGTGTTATTCTACAACCCTCTCCTATCTGTTTTGTGTTTGAAAAAACAACAATTTTTAAAAACTGTTTGTTTTATTTATTTAAAATTTTGAATAAGTTTTAGAAGTTATTAAAGCCTGGACTTATGAAGAATTAAAATATAATACATTAAAACACGGGAGAATATTTGTATGTGCTTCTTGAAATTCTCATTAGTAGTACCTATAGTAAGTCAGATTATAATGATCGAGCTTTGAAGAATGGCTTGTAGGGCTATAAAGCAGGTAGGTAGGTGGAAACGAAAGGACTTTTTATGCTTCTAGGAATTGTATAGTCTGGCAGGAGACAGAGTGCTATATATGGTATATCCATTTGAAAAAATTTACTTTTATTTTAGTTTTCGGCCAAAAAAAAAAAGAGAAAGATGCCACAGGATTTTCAATAATGGAGTAACCAATTGTTAAGCTTTAAAGGGATGAGATCGTTGAGCCGAAATGACTTTCTCATGCTCACCTAGCTTAATGAATAAGCTGTATTTAACATTTAGATAATTACCAACAGAGTAGCATTGCACTGCGAATAGATACATTTTTTTTTAAATCGTACTAAGGCACAGAAAACAAACTCATTACTCCCTTAGGAAAATGGGACACAAACAAACACTTGTCCTTGGGTTTAATGGGGGATGTTATAAGAAATTTTTGTTTCTGCGTCTGTCTATTGTATCAGCTTTGATATTAGTATCCATCGGCTAGTAGTGATGAGGGATGTGTGTATGCGTTACGAGTCCATATTTTTTTTCTCTATTCCTTTTATGTATTATATTTTATGGCAAAAGGGTGGTCTATTGAAGGGTATAGTCTGTGCTCTTCTATGCTTACATAGACGATATGTATATATGTACGTATTTTAGATATACAAAAGTTATAATGTTATCCTTTTTCAGGAGGGGTGTTTGCTGATGTCTTATTTGCTTTTTAGGTGTAGTGATCTAATCCAAAAAGGGAGCTATGTCATAAAAAATACCATTCCCACTCCTAAACCTGGTGCCGCGACAACGGTCAACATTGCGGATAATATCGCATTAAGATAAAAAAACACACAGCACAATATGTGGGATTGTTGATAAACCTATATAAAATACAAAAAAAATGGAACGTGTATACATATTTGGGGATATGGAACAGAAATGGGACTCGGTTGTAAGGACAGGGATAGTGTATGCGATATTTCCCGAATAGTTAAATATTTGTGAATAAGGCGGTACTGTTGATCCTCTTGCCCTGACAAGCTTCATTTTAATTTCAATAAGTTATTTTTTCTTTTTAAATAATAACAGATTACGAAAAACAAAAAAAAAAAAACAATACGAAAACTATATACAGAGAAAATCGTTTTTCAAACAAATTCAAACAAAAAAGCACAAATTTGCTACAGACCATCATAGGTACTGTCAGGCGCAAGGGGGTGACCCGAAATGGACAGGGGAGAATTTCCTGTACCTTCCGTGGCGTCCATCCGTTTTGCGCGACGACCATGCTTCGAATTATTATGCACAAACATGTTATCGGAAATAGCCAATAGTGGCCCATCGACGGTCACCTGTGTTGATATCACAACCTGAAATCGAAAATAGAAAAGTTATTTTTGTCTCAATTTTGCTCGATGAACTATCAATAAAATTTATAAGAAATAAGATATTTGCATCTGAAAAATTTAAATATATGCTTTTATTTGTCACAGCTTGGACGTGTAGCCTATATTAATAGGCTACAAGTTTTTTACCCAACTTCGGGGTTGCTTCAAAACTAAATTCCAAATTGTATGAAAAATTAAATATGGCCCATAATAAACCGTGAGTTAAATAGATTTTTACTCCTGTGTTGTTTTTTTCACTTACGATAAAAACATATTTTTGAAATGTGAAACAAAACAAACCGCGATACCAATAATCATTTTTAGTGTCCAGGCTAAATTTTTCGAGTTCACTAAGGCGAAATTTTCCATACGAAATTACCCATAAAAAATAAAATAAATAGTTGGCGCAAAAAGTCGGTAGGGACCCTGGGCTTAACTTCTCACAACCATTTGTTTTGTGTGAGTTTTTAATTTTTTACAGTTTTATGCCGAGTCCAAACGGCTAATTGAGAAACTTCTTCATGACAGTTATACTCTCGGATGTTTGTCAGACGTTCGCAAGAGGCGGTGCAGTGGAAAAAACCTTGAGTTGGAATTTGGGTTTTCTCGGGATTCGAACCTGGGAACCCTCGCTTAGTAGCCCAACACACTAACCACTAAGCCACTGCGCCTACCCCCATTGTGACATTGTGAGCAAATATTTAGTGTGAGAGTTAAAAATGATTATTAGTAAGGCCCAAAGAATCCGTTCTTTACGAATAAACTAGGTTAGGTTAGGTTGATGGGTGGATGCTCCAGAGTAACCCTGCAGCACCCCACTTAGGTCCTTGTGGACCCATTGTGATACCCTTGTTGAGGGGTTAGCCGATGTCGTTGGCGATGAAATTTTCCTCCCTCACATTACTCGACTTTGTCCAGCCATCCTGATAAGTTTATGAACCTGGAAAGATCAGATAGAGAGACATTCGAAAGTTCATATACGTCTTGGAAGTAGTATCTACGAAGTGTTCTATATATCAAGTGACAAAGACTGGGGCATTGACAGAGGAAGTGAGGTGTATCCTCATGTACCTCTTCGTCTTCACACCCCCTACATATGTCGTCATTCTTGAGTTTCAGTTTCATTGTATGGTTTCTTAGGAAGTTGTGACCCGTTAGGGCCCCTACCAGTTTATACATCGACATTCTATCAAACTGCATGAGTTTGCTAGTCCGACTTGGATTGTATTCCGGCCATAGCTTCCTTGATAATTCGCAGGTAGTTAATTCTTTCCACCTGTTGTTGGCCTTCATTCGGATCTTATCTTCCACCCTCTCTCTGAGATTACAGAGTGGTGGCCTGATAAATTTGATCGCACGATCTTGATCCATAGCGGATCCATTCCTAGCCAGTTCGTCAGCTCTCTCGTTGCCGGTTTTATCCCTGTGTCCAGGAACCCAGCATAAGCGCGTGATGTGCTGCGAGCAGAGAACCTTAAGCTCTTCACGGCAGCGGCGAACTAGCTTTGATTTAATTTCAATAGCAGACACTGCTTTTATAGCCGCCTGGCTGTCAATGAATATGGTAATATCATCCCTTGGTATTTCCAACATTGACACCATGTGGGCAGCTTCGCCGATAGCCAGAACCTCCGCTTGAAACACACTACTATGGTCAGGTAATCTGATCGAGTGATGTATATTCAATTCTTCAGAGAAAATTCCAGCACCTGTTCCACAGTCCATCTTAGAACCATCTGTATAGATGGATATCGATTTCCTTTTTGTGGGTTCATCTGTGTTCCATTCTTCTCTGCTGGGAAAATAGCAAGAGAATGGTTTATCGAAGTCAAGGTAGGGAGACAAGTAGTCAGAACTGACAGCATCTCCCATATATTTGTTCAGAATCTGTGCGTGTCCCATTTTATAGGGTTTCCAGCTTTTGGATTGGCTGATCCTAAGGGCACTTTTGGCTGCAGATTCTTGCATATAAAGATTTAACGGTATCAGGTTGAGGATTGCCTCCATTCCAGCCGTAGGTGTTGTCCTTATTGCACTGGTTGTGCTAATACACGCTAGTCTTTGTATTTTGGTCATTAATTTGAGATTTGATGCTTTGTTTGTGGCTTGCCACCAAACTAAGCTTCCATACGTGAGTATTGGACGCACAATAGCCGTATACATCCACAAAATTATTTTAGGGTTTGGTCCCCACCTTTTGCCGAAGATTCGATTACATGCGTAGAAAGCGTTTGCAGCTTTCTTTACTCTTTCATTGACGTTCATTTTCCAGTTAAGCTTCCTATCTAGGATTGTACCCAGATATTTAGCACTCCCGGCGACCCTGAGGGGTATGCCTTCAATATTTGGAGGATCGAAGTCCGGAATCACTCTTTTGTTACAGAACAAGACTAATTCAGTCTTCTGTGGATTGACTCCAAGACCGCATTGTTTTGCCCACATATTGAGTATCCGTAATGCGTTTTCTAGCAATTCGCTTATGGTAGGTAGGAATTTGCCTGTAGCAAGTATTACTACATCGACGAATAAACTAAGGCCACGGGTAAAGCAAACGTTTACTTCTTACTTTACATCTGATGATATTTTTCCACAAATTTAGATGAAACACGTTCATTGGTTTATTGGTGTACATTTTGAGAGAAGGAGACAAACTGTCATGGTTGGATGAATATAATGAGATAAAACACGTATTAATTGGTGGAAACATTATAACGTCGGCCGTCGATGACTGTTCAGCACTAAAAAACAAATTCTCTGTGAAGTAATTCCGGCACTTGACTGCTCCTTCCATTAAATACTTAATCTGGACATATCCGCCGAGGCTACTGACACAATGGACTTGAATTCGTAGAAAAGTAACCATTTTTACATGATTTCTGCTGCTGAGATCTTCTCAGATTAAGTTCGAAAGTCCTCTTAAGACTTATTTTTATGAGACAAAATATTATTTGTTGAGTATTGATGTAATTAATTAAGTGTTGATTTATAGCTTCAATATTTTAAATGTTCAGTTTAGCTCGGTTGTGACGGGCTCGCACCAGCGACCACCTAACTAATTGTTTAAAGATACTATTAACTAATTGTTTAAAGATAATATTTCGTTTCTTGAACTTGGCGCATGCCATGAATCATTAACCATCATATATTTGTACACATACTGCACCTGAATAACATGTGCAAAGCAGACGACGTGAAAAACGCTCATATTACCGAGCGCAGGCAACGACATCGATGAGAGTCGTTTGCCTGTCACAACATTGTGCCGATTAGGCATAACATTTCAAGTATGTAGGTATAATTCAAGTGCCTCGGTCGTCATAAAATTATGCATAATATGCAATAAATATGGTTAATGGCTTAAGGGTTCAAGAATCGAAATAGGTATAGATTTTAAGAATTGGAAACTGTATATAAACCCCGAAAATTTTAATAATAAATGGACTTTTCAAACGAGAGTCACACTGAATGGTGTTTTACTGGCTATACAGCCCAAAATCCCTTTCAGACTACCCGCTCTACTGCATACGTGCTAAGAGTTCGAACCAGGGCGCAATAGCCGGGTGAGGGTACATCGACTATTCCACTCTGTTCCACAGGACAAGGCGTGCGGACATTACATGGCGATCCTGCCAGGAGTATAGCGGAAGCTATATTAAAGAAGAGGAGCAGAGAGAGAGAGAAAACCACTCTAAATGGGAGGCACCGAAAGTAAGCAGGAAACTATAAACACCGGGCCCCAATTGCTTGCCGCCAACATAGCCCAACCCCAGCTCACCGATCTGACTGCCGCTGTTCTGATGTTAATATTCATCACAGCAATTATAGTCGGACTCGCCTATCTAGGTCTGCAGCATTACAGGCGGAAAATAATTGCCGACACAATCCGCCACCTGGAGAGGCGAAACATAACGGTATAAATTAATAAATGTACTAACAAAAATTTTAGTTTTGAATAAATAAAGTTTATAGGACTCTGACAACATTCCAAAAGTGTTACTGGCTTAAGAAAGTCTCTTAATGGTTCCGACAACTATTTATAAATTTGAAACCTATATTTTGTACCTATAAGTTTAATTATTATGCACACTCTTGCGTCCAGCATCTCATTAATTTTGAAAGCAACTGCATGTCGGTGCAGTCTTAGTGTTAGTTAGTTAGTGTGTTGGATTACTAAGCGAGGGGTCCCAGGTTCGAGTCCCGAATTCCAACTCAAGTTTTATTTTCACTTTGCCTTCTCTCAATAAATTAAATTTTCTTTTTTACCTCTGACGAACTTCAGAATAAAGCTTCTCAAGCCGTTTGGACTCGGTATAAAATTGTAGATCCCTTCCATTCTTCCCAAAAATGAAAAACTCAAAAACGAATGGTTCCTACGATAGGGTTCCTACGTTTATTTATTTTTATAACTGCTGAAATTAATATTCTAGTAGATCCTATATGTTTACTCTGAGAAGTAAGAACTTTCAAGGATCTAGGTATAAACGACTTTTTTTTTTTTTTTAATTTTTAAGCAGTTGCGTGGATTTGCTTTTATTCGGAAGACAAAAGTTATTTTTTTTTAAATCAAAAGCAAGAGAATGCTATCTGCAAGTGACAAACCTTTCCTAATCCCACCGAAACCGTATCTTCGAAAGCAAACACTAAAAGTGTCGTGTCTATTACTTTAAATAGGTGTTTTTTTTTTATTAGAAAACTTCAGGTAAAACCTTCTTATTTTAAAATAAAAGAGCTCAATTTAGCTTTACATACTCCAGAGTTCTTTTTTTAATCAGCAATTGAACTGTCAACTATCGATGAAATGTATGCTTATCTCACTGGGATGGTCTCATTTTCATTTTCATTTCATTAAATGGCTCTCCACTTTTAGATAAAATATCTTATAAAATAGCGTAAGCTGCAATAAGTATATGACGGCTAGCGCGCTTTAACATGTTTTCAGGAAAATAATAATCGCTAGTTTTTAAAGGGGTTCTTTACCAAAATTTTCCCTATCTCCTATCTACTGCGAAGTCGTTAATTGTATGTTGTATGACAATCAGAATTCGCCACCCACATATTTTTGTTCATACAAATACGAGTAAGTACAGCATTACAATGAAGTTTCGTAATTTTCAATACTGTTTTTGTGCAGAATGGCTGGAAGGAAAATTCACCGAAAGACTCCGCAGAGATATTTCTATAAATGATATACGCATAACTAAACTATATGTACTAAATCCAATTAAAAGCAAAGTTCAACTGAATGTGTGATTTGCGTGTTGTCAGCGTTTGTAGTATACCGAAATTTGTATTCGTTTTAACCACCCTCTTTTTACTGAGTGTAGTCCAGGTCCAGTCCAATGAATGGAATTAAAAGTCGAAGACCAGATGGAGAGAAGACCCAATAACTTCACTTATAATAGAATGACAAATAATATGACGAATCGTTAAAAGAAATGTATTTGCTTTTGTTTGTTTGACACACGGTGTAAGAACATTTTAAATATTTACATTTATTTGATATGCAACAAATCCTTCTTGTTTGTTTTCATTAAAAGCCAAATCGTATTACATAAACCTATATAGTAAGTGAATTTTTAAAAAGATATCTTACCTGAAATCTTCTCATATCCCTGGGATTTCCGGCATTCTTCAAACAATTTTGATTGCACTTTAAGAAAAATTTTAAGAAAAATCTGTAAAATAAAACAAAATATTATAAAAGTTGCTAAAAGTTAAATATAAATAAAAGCGTTCATATATAAAATTAAAATCGCAAGTACACTTCCACACGTTCCTCACGCAAAGCTTAACGATACACTCAGTAATCGAGAAGCTTACAAAACACTTTACACCGTGATTTTATGTCTTCATTTTCCCCTTAACATAACATAAAACACTTTACTTTTATATTCCTTCAAGGATGATGATTTTTAATATTAAAAATCTCCTTGTACGCAACATAGTTGGCGAGCTCGTATATTGTCGATGTTTACTGTGCTGATATTTAACACACCATAAAAATTATTACGAGTGCTAAGGTTTTTTTTGTTTCATATTTGGAAGGTTGGTGTCTATGTGTACTAGGGTGTGCGTATTGCCTTTTATTATTCCTTTGTGGACATGCTGATGGACATGAAGGAAATCGCAGTCAGCAGCAAAATAATTCAGGCTGAGCTGGCAAGATTCTGTCTCGTGTTGACAAAATGTCCCCCTCAGATGGAAACTCATATTCTAGCAGTTACATCCCTGTTTTCTCTCAACATTTCAGTGGAAGTCGTATATAAGTTAAATGTGTGTCATGATGGATTTAAATTTAAATTACAAATAGATGGGGGGACAAGTGTTTAAAGTTATTTCATCTTAAACAGATCGTGTAATTTACACCTCTGTACGATCAGCGACTGGAAATAGGCGGTACTCCCTAATTTAAATAAAACCTCAGTTTCCATACACACTAGACCCGAAGTTTATTGGGTGATTTGGAGAATTACGACTGCCACATGCCCATCTGTGCGGTTGGTGACGCCGGCTGATCCTGTGTATCTGTTGCGTGAATGAAATTAAAAATCGATTTGGAAGATTCAAAATATTGACACATTCCCTTTTCAGTGACAATGTACGGTGTCATGTTGAAGAGCGTGTAGGGGAAACCCAAAATGATTTGTTGCAAGGCTGAGAGGTGTTGATATAAATTAGTAGCAGGAATATCCAGCCATAACGTCAGTGGGAATTATTACATCATTGATGTGATAGGTTTATGATGACAGCTGCGGTTAAATAGGGGGGACAGAGGAAAAGAATTCTGTTTTCCACAGTTAAGAGATGGCTTCAAATTCGGGAAATCCTGGGATGTGGTGGCAAATTTTGCTTCAGGTTTAACCTGAATACGCTAAGGGCCTGCTCAGTAATGAGACATTTGATTTCACCGGTATTTGACTGCGGAACTATGTATTTTTCGAGTTCCTAAATTCCATTTGCTGGAAAGAGGCTTGATCATCAGGCGGATCATGAAGTAAGAAGAAATCGGGAGCATTGCCTTCCTCAAAAGGAGTCAAAAATAATACTGCTGAAATCAAAATTCAAACTGATTACTAAGAGGCAATGCTTATTTAAATTTTTCAAGCTAACTGATAATTTGGGAACTGCTCGGTTCACATGAAATAGTAACACTCGAGCTCCTAATAGTCCACACTCATCTCCATTCATCAATTTACAATAGATGCTCCCCCAAAGGACATTTAAGCACGCTTAAATAAATTCAACTCGTAGCCTAGTTTTTTTTTCTTTTCTTTTTTTTCAAAAAAGTAAACCTCAACCGGATGCCCATGTTGAGCAATTTATTTCCTTCTGCCGTCACTGGATGTCTCTTCCTAAATACATGCACTCGCACTTATCCCTGCAAGTATTCATATCTTGGTGTTTACTGATTTGTTTGCCACCTACATACATCTTGGGCAGATAGGAGGCTACCAATTTTAAAAACTAACCGTAGCTAACTACCAACCAATATAAAAGTTTACATAGAGCTAAAATATCATAACATAAGGACACCCTGCGGTGCAATGTTTATCACTGAAGGGTGCGTGTGCTCAAAAAACAAAATACGAATAAAACGCCCAGAGTAGCAGGACACAATAGCTTCCTATAGTGTTGTTTTTGCAGCAACAAACATCCACTGCCTTGGGCGAGACATCTGTTCCATAGCCAAAAATGTTGAAACTAATCCAACCACATGCACGAGATTATTATTGACATCTCGATTTACAAAACTGCTCAAGTCTGTATAGTCTGTACTGTATAGAGATGGTGGACCCTTCGCTGCCTCATCTGGGAAGGGGACAAGCCAATTAGGGGTTAAATGACATAGCTTATAGACGAGAGCAGTAGTAAGTGGGCGTAATGTAAATAATCAAATTCAATTTGTTCGCACACTTTGGCTATTAGGTGAACAATGTTACGCGATGACAGCGGTAGGCGATGTAACACCCGTGTATATTCGGATCGGTTAGTTTAAGAAGTGTTTCTTTGAAAAGCGCCATATGTATACTTTTTGAAAATGGTATTGTAGCTGAGTACAGTGGAGTTGCAGGATTGATACACACGTCTTGAAAAATCGGACTATAATTTTGTAATTTTTCAGCAGTGTAACCTCGAGATAATGGCTCAGTGGTGCACCGCACTAATCAGAGAGAGGTGAGGTATTGCATTATATTTGTTATGTGAGAATGAAGCTTTTTTATAAAAATGCAAAAAAAAAATGGTCTTTGCTACATAAGAGAACAAGCAAATTTTAAAGTAAACATTTCCCATGAAAAACTGTATAGAATCGAAAGATGTTCTTCTTACTATAGAATAACAAAGCGGTTCGGGTGAAGACATTGTACCTATCAAGTGACTGAAATCGAAAGTAATTTCATTATAGTCTGAAGTTATTATTTCAATAAACGTATAGGTACAACCCTGCCTCGACAGCCACGATATTGACAAAATAAACGTCACACAACGTGTCGGCTAAATACGAGGGAATCGCTTTTGAATCCTACACAAATAAATCACCTTAAGCTGCACAAGAGTGTCTACAAAAACCTCATGTTTGCTTAAATTAAGACACACTTTCCAGTGGCAATAATAAAAACTCGAAGTTATTCTCGGGCAGAAGAACTTCCAAATAAACTTAAAGACTAAGCGGATCTCAATTAAATAGCGGTCATGAATTTAATCGTAAAGACTATTGCCACTTTTTTACTATTTTGCAGCCTTTCATGCATGCTGCATTTTAAAAAGATACCAAACAAAATAATGAAAGTTGGACATTTCTCCAAAGCAAGGACATTCATTCTTCAATTAGTAACTTTTGGATGCACATTTACGTGACTGGTTTCGCAAGAGATTTTATAGAAGTTTTCTAAAAAGTGGAAGTACAAGTCCAAGTCTCTTCAAATAGAGGCGCCATAGCTATAGGTACAGTGAGCCTAAATAAATATTTTGTAGGTCACAATGCGTAATGTTGTATGAAAAATTATGGCAATAATGAGTTCGTAAAATATAGCCTGGACACTAAATACGATTTATTAGTATCGCGCAGTAGTAGCATTCCTTTATAGAAAGGACTCGGTATTGCTGTTTTCTTACAACTTTTCCTTGCGAGATGCAGTTGCACCAAGACGCAAAAACCGAGTGAATACTGAAGTAAAAATTGCATCCGTTGAGGAGAATGTTGAGAAGATCCAAATCTACATCGTTCACAGAAACTTTGTTGTTTGTTCGTTATGGAACATTTTATACAATGATTTCGATTTAAAGGATTCCAAGAGCCAGTTCGGGTAAGATTTGGTGATGAATGACTATCGTTTATGTCGAAATTTCGGTAAATGGACCGAAAATCAACTGACATTGCATTTGCTGTTTAATGGAAAAATTGTGTTTAGCTGTATCTATAGAGTCACGATTTTAATTACTTTTTCGTTCCCCGTCTGAATGGTATGAAGATGGAAGAGATGTGGCTCCAAGGATGGCGCTATAATATGTCCTACAGCAAATGAACCAATCAACTTATTGATGGAAACATTCGATGAACGCACAATTTACCTATAGTAGGTGCGGTGCAGTGGCTTAAAGATTTTCCACTACGCCCGCCTTTCGCGATCGTTTGACAAACATCCGAGAGCATAATCTGTCATGAAAGAGCTTTTAAGCTCCGCCCCAAAAACGAATGGTTGTGAGAAGCTAGGCACAGGATCCTTACAGACCTGTTGCGCCAACTATTTTTTTTTAAATTGACCCCAAATGATCTTTTGATTTGACGCTTCTTGGCTATTTTTTGTCGATCCCTAATACTATCCGCGTTTTGATTAGATATAGCTACAAATACTAGGAAAAGTTATCGGAATGATATATACTCGAAGTTTCATTTGAAAATAATTACAGAATTTATTCTTTCAATTGAATACAAATGAGAACTTTTTAATATAATTTCATGTGCTTTGTTCGAAATTCAAGTTTGGCCTGGAAAAAAAAAACATCCTAACTTCTTCGTTAGTCGAACCAATATCTCTATGTGTTCAATAGCATCAGTCTATTCAATTGGCTCTCACTAGTTTTGTTGCGAAAATATGTTTCCAATCTGCGAATACCTACTAGAGAAAGACAGGTCACTTGAACTCATGGCGACGGGAATAGTTCCCCCAATCTGGGAAAAGTGGTATACTTAGTATTTAAAAAATGACTAGAACAAAAATTTGTTTCACGTTTAGAAACCAGAAAACTTAGGAAATAAATTTTTAACCGCGCGCTCATTTTTATATCGACCGATGTAACATACAAAAAAAAAAACTTCCTGAAAAACTGACTTCCCGCGATTGCTTAAAAATAGCATTTTAGGTTAAGGCACGCCCACTAGTTGCATACTCCAACTTATTCTACTATAACACTTTGAAAGTGACATCACTGCAAACTCAAATGATGAAATCATAGAGGATGCACTTAGTCCTTTAAAGATACGAGTATCCTATGATGGAATACTCTCGCTGGGTTTATCTACTACTAGTCTTTTTACATTATAGAAATTTAGTCAGCTTAAAGCCAAAACATACGAATTTAATGTTCTCCTATAATTTCAGTCGCAGTCGATTTCATTTTCTGCAAACCACCATGCGGACCTGATACAATGTACAAAATTCCGATAAAACAATAATTATAAAAAAATACTGGCGACAATATAATATCGATGGCACCAACAAGTGATTTCAAGAGGAAAATATTATCAATATCCAATAATATTTACAAACTTTTAGAAATTGTTGGGTGTCTCTCATCCAACATTTCACAACTGAACTTTTTAGATTTTGCGTAATTTTTAATGGACTCATTAGGAACTTATCAGTTCAACACCAATTGACCAGATGGCCGAACACGAACACAACGCACATCCATTCCAAATATATCACATGCCTCTCTGCATTTAAGTGGAAAACACTTATCGAGTATTTCACTAATCTCTATTGTGTCACTTTTTAAGTATCGTGTTACAAGCAACAGTATCTCTACTCTGCGCCTCTATAATGACAAATTGTTTTGGGAAATATAGAACCCATTTCAGATCTCGTTCTGTCAATACGAGAGGTCATGATTAGGTAACAAATTATAAAATTAGTTTACTCTCTAGCAGTCCGCCATATAGCTGTCAGTTCGAATCTGTTTTCAAAACATCTTGACAGGATATTGTAAGGTTTTTTTTTGTTCGAATTTGGTCTCTTTTAAGTCGTCATAAAAAAATCTGAAATTTTTTCTAGGATTTCCCATTCCCATTTAATTTTTAAATGCTTGTTTGTTGCTTCGATATATTATGTTTCCCATTAATGAGTTTTGGTAACTTAAGACGGTACCTTTAGGTGTGCACATAAACGCATGTGCACTTAACGTTCCTTGTAAATATTGAAGCATCTATGTAGATCGCAAATAAAAGAGAAATTAACGATTAACAAGTGAGAATGTATTATAATCACAAGGCTCCACCTATCGAGCTGGAGAAATTACAAATTCAATCCACGTGATCCTAATAAATCTTTCTTCAACGCGAAATGTTAAATCTTTTTCATTTCGTCCATGAATGAGCACCAAATTTGTCCCCACAGTTTCCTAAAAAAAAAAAAACTTTGCGAAAGAAGAACTGTCCTTATTCCCACTCTGATGACTCACAACAACAATGGCATATTCTTCTAACAGAAAGGGTAGTTATGCAAAACTAGTGTTTGAAATCTGCTGAATGTTCATTAATGTAAAATAACGAACAATTCAGTATTTTAGGCTATGTTTATTATGAATTATTTTGTATGCAAAAACATAAATAAAGTTTTTCATTATTTGTTCTGTATTTCATTTAAATTATTAAAAACCGAAAGAAAGAAAGAAACCAAAATTCAATGAACAACATGATAATGCTAATGTGCCCTGACTTACTAAACGAGCAAGCAAGTAATCTAGTCCTAAAAACTGCGTTCTATTTAACTTCTTTTTGAAGTTTTTTTTTTATAAACTTTTTTGAATATACATATTTGAAAATTGTGAGGTTTATTAGTTTATTTTTCTATTGTTCATTATTTGGAATTCTGAAATATGGTCACCGTAGCTACAGCGTATCTTGTAGCTGCTTACAAAAAAAAAAATACTTTGACTAGTAAATTATTGTGATTTTAAATTCAGATGCGAAACAAATATTCAAAGATATTTATGCATCAAATTAAAGCAATCAATGCCCCGATTCTGGCAAATACCAGCGATACTTCCTTCCTAAGTCACAACACCGTAGCAAGGTGAGGTGCAATTGATTTTGTCAAGGTTTTGTATTCTGGCCTCACACTCTCAACTTATGAGGCTCACAAAAGGAATCGAAACTGTCAAAAGGTCAAACGATTTTAAACCAGTCACAAGCGACTACAAGTGACAATGTATACAATCTACAATCCGATGGCTTCTTTCCCTATTTCAACACACAGGGATTCGATCCTGAAATTGTTTGCTATATTTATTTCTATTTCAGGGAAAATGTATATTTATTTATTTCTATTTCTATTTATATTTATTTCTATTATAGGGAAAATGTATATTTATATTTAAATATAAATAAATCCAAGGAAGATGGAAAGTAGTATGATTTGTGACAAATGTCGTTAATATTTTATTTCCATTACATCTAAAAAATTTCAGTGCGAATATTTCGAGTTTCGCGTATTTTGCCTCAGCAAGTATTATATTAAACCATTCTACTAACTTTGTGTGCAAATTCAGACTTCTATGGTAAAATTTGTTTAAAATGCTAAGATGAATTTTTCGTGATTTTTTTTTTGTAAGAGTTGTCTTAGAATTCGGAAAACCACTTTAAAGCTGACAAGAAATAAGCCTCTCAAGAGCTTGTGACTTGTGAGCCCTCACCGTCTTGAGAGTTTTGCTAGATCTCCAATTTCATATTTTAGTGAAAGCCACAGTCTTAATTTGCAATTTAATTTGAATGTCTTTATTGAGAACGGTGAGGGAGCGGTCTATCAAAGTGGCTGGACATAGTTCACCGCCAAATAAAAGTATAGTGCTGAGTCATACATTTGGCGTCGTTATATGTTTCATTATAAAAAAAAAAAATAATATGTGTTTTTAATTGTGTACCATATTTATTATTGAATTAATAGAAAGATTTCTATATTGTAGGTAGGTATTCAACATCAGTGAAGTTAAACTGACGCGCGCACCACGCTGGCCGCCCACCCTTAAAGGCCGGCACTGAATCCAAAGAAGGATCTAGGGCAGGGGTGTCAAACTCAAACTCCATTAGTGTCATTTCTTGTCTCAAGCTTGACAGCGGGAAATATTTAAAATTAAATGCGAAATTGTAATACTATGTTTAAGTAAGAAGTTTATAAAATATATTTTATTTCAGAAAAAGTTATATTTTTTCTAGGCAGGGACGTTATAAGCTGAAATATTATTTTGAATATCCAGAAGCTTGACATAGCAACATACAGTAGATGCATTGCGACTGCTATTGAAATGCACATAAAATTAGAAGATTATTAAATTGATGTCGCGGACCGTAGGTAATTGTCTCGAAGGCCGGTCATGGCCCACTTTTGGCGAGCTCGAGGTCAGCATTCGAGAATCTATTGCCGGAACAACGCCGTACATATAGGACCGAGTCATCAAACATTGAAAGCACTGTCAGTGAAGCCGAGGCGGCCCTTTAAATGATGTGCTATCCGAAACATAATGGCATAAGAATGTAGCTTCATAATAAAGCCAGAGTCAATTTCATAATATATCATATTATGCCGTTGGTTGTGGATTGTGATATTATTTAAAATTGGTTCTCTATCGTATTATATATATTTATCTTATTTGGTCACCCTGTATTCTACAAACAATAAACAAAGTTTTGGAAAAGGTTAAAAAGCGCAAAGATGTAGAGAGCATTTTCTTTTTTTATTTTGTATTTTCTTCAATTTACTTTTGTTTTTTATTTAGTTTAAACTCCTCGTTTCTTAATTTTTTATTTATTTTTTAATGCCTATTGTTTTTTAATTTCTTTTTTTTTTAATATTTAATCTAATTTTTATTGTTTCTTTTAAGTTTAAATTTTATTTCCATTATTTTACTTTAAATTTTTTGTAGATTTAAAATTGTTTTTTAATGTCTTTTTTTTGCAGTTTATATTTTTTTTAGTTAGCAGTAGGAAGCAGACTTATTGCTTTAAATATGTAAAAGCAAAAATTTGTAAAGAAGAACTACAAATAAGCAGAATTTTCGTGTGAAAAGGCAGAATTTTGAGAGTAGAATTTCGACCCGCTCCCCATAATTTCACTCTTAGTGTATGCTTATTTTCCCTTCTTTTTTTCTTTCACTGATACCTAACCTACAGTTATTTATTTTGAACGTGGAAAATTGCTATGCAATCGTTTTGTTTCACATTTCTTTCGAATCTGTTAACAAATAATGCAAAACACGATATCATATCCTTTTAAGAATCTCATGCTCTTCCACTGATCCACAACAATGTGCCAAGCAATTAGCAATTAATTAATTTCTTTATCACAGGAATCAGTTTGTGTTCGTGATGGTTTTACATCAGTCCCTTTTGCACACGGCATTAAAACGGCAACAGGAACCATTCAACGAGATCATCAACAACGTATTAAATAATAACATCTACCTACTAAGGCATATAATGCCAAAGGACATTTCACACACCAACAATAATCGCAAAGTTCATATTCTCTTCCCCATCCAAAAATAAGCAACCATCATCTTCTGCAGCTCTCAATGTCATTGCGTATCCCCTCTTCTGTAGCCTGTATCCTTGAATCCTTTATTATACCATATAATCCCAAACACATCGGCCAGAAGCCATCTTATATTACGAAGCTTTGGCAAAGGGATGTCTACCAACAACAACAACGCCACGGCGACGAAGGGGGATATGGGTGACTGGCCTGGCAGTATTATCCTTTTTGTGCTCCACTCCAGCCATCATTTGCTTTATTCTAGACGCCATTCTTGATTTCTTGTGTATTATACCACCATTTTCTTTTCGGGTGATTTTTGCCAGTTTCACAGGATCCAAATACTTTCTTTGTAATCCTTGCGGCGTTCACTGCGATGACGGTTCCTTCCCCGAGGGGTTGTAAGTATGCAAAGAAAATGAAAGAAACATTTAAAAAGCTTTTCTCAGGACACTTTCACTCTCTGCCTCACTGTTTCCCAATACACCCCGCATACCGACCACCGCCAGCGCTCCATTTCATCTATAGAATTCAAAGAGATGTTCGAGAAAGGTTAAGAGAAAACGAAAGTGTTTACCTTGATAACAACACTGAGAGTGAAAGTTTCCCGCTTTTTCATCTCAGCTGAATAGCTGAGTTTCTTTTCCGAAGCGCGAAGACAGCAACGTATACACGGTACGAATGACGTTTGGGAGAAGCGGAATTTGATCAACCATGTAAATGCTGTCGTCGTCGTCGTGCGCCAAGTATCCGTATCGGGTGAAAAGTTTTGTTTTCATGAATGGCTGGTGGTTGTACCCAGTTGTATCCCTTTTTGCACAAGTTGCCAAGGATGCCATGAGGCCCACAACGCCACGTCATGTCTCTGTTTACATATAGATGAATGCGTGTACCGCCACTTATTTATGGCCTTTCTCTTTTCGGGGTTTTATATGTAATACATAACAACAATAAAATGGGGGATGTTTCCCTGTTGTGTGTATATTTTTGCGGCGTTCTTGGGGTGCGGGTGGTTGTTGCTTTGGGATTCAAGCCATGCTGCTGGGACCAGGGAAATCCTTTTTCCCGTCTACACATAGTAAAAATTGTATTTCTTCGTCGTTTTTCTGTTTTCCTTTATACTCATGGCGATGGCGATGTATATCGTCTGTTTACATTGGATTCTCTTTATACGTTAAAGCAGGATATCATTTTATTCTGCGAACCCTTATATAGGTAGTAGGCATAGATATACGCATAGGCATGCACAGGTGGGGGACACTTTATATTTAGGCAGAATAATTTAAATGCGTTTTAGATTTCACATTTGTCTAATAAAATATGCTCACTATAGTTTTTGGGGACGCACAAAAAACAAAACAACGATGATAGTTTAGTCCTTAACGGTTGGATACCTATATCAACACTTAGCTGTCAATTATGCAGAAAGTTGAAATAGCTACCTTTACCTATTCTGAAAATATCACGGTATATCCGTGCTACCCATTTACCCATTTAGAGAGTGTATCCGACCTATGGATTATAAGAGACTACGTAAGTGGTATTAATTAGTTTTCAGCTTTATTTGGAGCCATTTGTTGGGTTTAGATAGATACTTATGGGTACGTACGGATATGTGGATGCGGATAGCTGTAATGGCGTCTTATCACGAGATAATGCGATAAGTTAATTGCTGGTAAATTATTAATTTCGAGGCTGCGTGGCCTAAACTCTGAACGCTTAGATAATTGTCTACATTGGGAAACTGTTTGTTAGATAGTTTTTAGACATTTTATTTGACTGTGCGAATACAATTTTTCAGGTAGGTACATAAGAGTGTTCTATGTCTAAATTTATATAGTCAATGATGTACGCAGGGGGAGGGGGATGGACTTCATTGGCGTCACAAAATTAAGTCTTAGCCCCTTCCCCTAAAGAAAAATCCTGCGTAACCTACAAGTATATATTTGAATAAATCAATAAAAAGAAACATTTTTAAGTACCAAACACTAGCAAGTTCCTAAGGTCAAACCTTCGAGCTAAGGAATAGTATTTGGAACTTTATTTTCTAGAGTTTATATAGAAACGAACTATAAACAGTTACCTAAACCGTATGACTGGCTCCCATGAAAATTTCTCTTTCCCTGTGAATATACCTAGGTATCGAAAGGTTGGTACCTCGATTTTTTGTATTATTTAAATCGTTCACATACTCAATTCTTACCAGCCATATTGAAGTGCAATTTGACCACATGACGGGCCGCTCCATACCTGACAATGGAGGTGGTGTCTTTTCACATTTATGTTCATGGCTGCATCTTCGGCAAAAACAAAAACATGGTAATAAGAAAAGAAGCGCCACGAAATTTAATTTAATTTACAAAATTATCGTTTATCAGTAACTTGCCTACAAGCTTAATTTAAGCTCTCGGACAAAGATTAGGAGCGCCATTGTTGCATAAAAATTCATACACTCAGAGAACACTTATCCCATTAAATCGTTAATGGTACGGCCATTGGTTAAATAAAACGCATTTTAATAAATATGGTTTTGTAATAAAATTTAAGGTATGTGGGTTATTAGTTCATTGCTAACAAAAATTGTTATTATTAATAGGGTATAAGTTATTAATTTAATGGGAAATGAGTTAATAATACTCCACCATTAATTTTTCACAGCACAAACTATTGTCTTAAAATTAAATAGGTACCTACTATATTATATTGGTTAAAAGTTGTGATACCATTAAAGAAACATCGTAACAGTAGTGCGTCCCATTAATTCGGTTGGGCGGACTATTAATTAAATAGTTTTAGTGGTATTAATAAATAGACGCCAGCAATAGTTTAACCAGATAAAAATTTGGATTGAATAGGATTTAACATTACATTCTTAATAGCATATACTAATTTTTTTCTCTGTAATTTTTTTTTTTGAATTTAAGTTTAATATGTGCGGCTTACTTTCTGTGAAGCGTAATGTTATTAAATAAAAAAAATTACCAATTTTCAATTCTTCAAGGTGTACAGAATTAGTTTCTTTTTTTTTATAATTCAGGTATGAGTAAACAGTAGGTATATGTTTTATGTGTATACAGTATACTGTATACACATAAAACATATAATTTTCCATTAAAGGAAAAGTAGTAAGCGTTTGTAAAATTATATTGAAACGACATTGAAAAAAAAATATCAGATACCCATTTTAATAGGATGCACAGTTCTGCATCAATAGGAATCTTAGTACATGATTCAATGCTTATTCCCAAATAGTGATACAGACAAATAACCTAATAAAAGGACAAACATATTATTAAACCAATAGTGGCGGCATTTAAAGTAAGAAATTCTTATTAAAATAATAATTTATAAATTATTGTTTTAATGGCACCAAAAATGAAGCATTGTCTAAAAGCAATGGAGTAAAATTATAGATTTCTGTTTTAATGGTATTTTTTCTGAGTGCATTAAAATTTTTGCGCACAAATATGTACATTCGCATATTATAATCTTTGCACATTTCATTATATTTGGTGTGCAAACAAAGGAAGGAAACTTGAAATAAAACGAAATGGTGAATTCGGAAACGAAATCGAAGAGGCAAGTCCGCGGCTAGAGGCACGCAAGTTTGGGGTATCGGTCAATGACCATTCGTCCTCTTTTTGTGACTGCAAGAACCAATACATTGTCCTCTTTTTACTAAACTAACATAAAGGGTGTTTTTTTTTAGAGGTATAGAACTTCGAATTGAAATCAAATACAAGAAAATCATTTTAATGTCCATCAATTTGGCTTTATTGGAAGAATAATTTTATACCATTAATGTTTAAATATGATTTCGGGCATGTGGCTGGTTCGAAAAAGGCCAAGTCTAGAGGTCCAATTTCCAACCACCTTTTCGAGAATTTGGGGCTGTAAGTCCCCTAACGTTTCTGGTTTGTTGGCGTAGGCGAGCGACTTCACATATCCCCAAAAAAAATAATCCAATGATGTCAAATCACACGATCTTGGTGGCCAATTGACAGGTCCATTCCGCGAAATTATGCGCTCATCGAATGTTTCCTTCAATAAATCGATTATGACGTGCGCTGTGTGGCATGTAGCGCCATCTTGTTGAAACCACATCTCATCCACATTCATATCATCCAAAATAGTCGGTTATCATGGCCAATTGCTGTGCACGGTAGCGAATCGATTCATTCGGGTCCTCTTCAACACTTTCCTCTACAGCGGCAATTGTTTCTTCGGTGCGCACTGTTCGACGTCTCTGCGGATGCGTATTATCACATAAAGTAAACGTAAATAGTGCGAAAACGATCCATGGTTAACCGAAATAATTGCTCTTATGGACGATTATGTCGACCATAAAATGGACGGAGCTTGCGGTAAACTTCGCGAACTGAACCATTATTTTCGAAATAAATTTGCACGATTTGCAAGCGTTGTTCATTTGTCAACCTGTTCATGATGAAATGACAAACCAAACTGAACATAAATGACATTAGAGTTCCCAGATTTGACCACAAAATGTCAGTTTTATCTCTATTCTTTGCAGGAATTAAGAAAGTACCTTCTTAATTCTTTTAAAAAGCTGGAGTTCGATGATAATATTGATTTTCAAAGATTTTCAAGTCTCTTTATCAAACACACAATTTTTAATAATGAAATGGGGCTTTTACCATTTTCGACTACATTTTTACTTAAAAATGTGTCCTCTTTATGTAAAAATGGTTTTGTTACTTGTAAGAACTTTTAATGCAAGTTCAATTTTCAGTTAAAGAATAATCGCATCCAAGAACAGCACGTCAAAATGTCTGACGTGTTTTTTTATTTATAAGAAAAACACTGCATGCCCAAGTACCAATGACCAGTGGCATTATATCGGGTATAAGATCTTTTCCTCTTTGCTGTGTAAATTGCGTAAACGAAGGACTTCATTGGACAGATCTCTGAGCTTCGGGAAACCTTAGAATCTCATTTTCATTTCATTTATTCAATCTACGATTTATAATTCACAGATTTCGGAGAAACTCAGGAACTCCAGTCTGATATACACCAGATCTTTTTCGACTATAAATCTCTACTATTAATCAAACGAAGAATAACTCTTCCTAATCGCTGCTTCTTCTAGCTAAGAAGGCATGAAAAAGTTTAGCGTTTTCTTAAAATACTTTATTTAAAGCGGTTTTTGTGAGATACGAATTTTTCGGGTGATGTTCAGTCCATCAGTTTGCATCGTCAAAACATATTGATTGATGGAAAGCGACCTCAACAAATTTGGTGTCAATTTCTGGAGGAGCCAAAAGTCTTGGTCATAATACTTACAAACATGAAAATCAGTTATTTAAAATCAACCAACTTTCGATTGAAAACTACCAAGTAATATAGCTCCTACAAAGTTAGTGGATTTTTTATAACCGAGTCAACTTGTTTAAGGAAACTCGCTTTAAAATAATGATTTATTTAATTCCTCTAAATTTTCTTGGCAGTAACCTTAAAAATTTATTAATAACAACTGACAAAGTGTGTTTCTTTAACTGTATGCATTTAGCCTCGTTATATTGGTAGTTTTAACAATGAATACTCTTTCTATTCAATTGAGACTTAGTTAATTTTAACCCATATTTTTCTAAACGAGCAAAAATCGCACTTTGGTTCTGTTGGACCCAATTTTGAGCGTGTGTACGGCTAACAACTACGGATATCCAGTATAGTTTTATTGTACCTTTTCAATAAAAATTGAAAATGTCAAACCAACATCTTTTAAGTAGAAGCTATCTATAAGCAACACGTGTCATGCAACCACCAACATTCGTATACTGCATTGCAGCAGATTTCATAGCTATCCATTTTTGGACATTTAATAGACACTTAACAACGTCACAAACAACTTATGAAACTTTTCCTTTGAACAAAAGCCGCGTACACAAAACTCTCTCAGATCAATCAAACTGGGAAGAACTTATCCGTCCGCAGCTGAATTGTCATTGTCATCCCTGAATTGCGTGCGCACTTTTTCTTCTCTTATATCCAATACCGAATGCGAATCATTACGACCGCGATCATTATCTCCGTGTTAATAATGATTTTTTCGGCTTAGGGAATCGCTTTGACTGGAAATCCAATTCCTTTTCTCCCGTTATAGTTACCGCGATCTCGATATTTATGATTGTTGATTCGTGTTTCACTATCCACCGCCAACACCGCTCGATACTGGACAGCGGACATACACAAGACGCGATTTAACAAGGTAAACGAGTTTTAACGAGTGAACATTACCAAAATGGTTGATCGGTGCGGTCTCATCGTCATCATAGGAACTCCCGATCCCGGACGAGGCAACAGTAGAGCATCATAGTTCAACTGAATTGGAATTGGAATTGGAATTGGAATAAGAAGAATGGGAGAAATAGCAAACAATGACCGAACTAGAATACAATCAATTGGCGGCTGAATTCATGATGAAAATTTTGCTCATATGGCGTTCACCCATAGTGCTGCGCATGCTGCCGACTGCCGTGCACTTTTGCCTTAGAACAATTGATGGTCCGAAAAATGTTTACGCGCGTGCAGTAAGTGACGCATAGTCGCACGGCGACCGGCGCGGCGGCAAGCATTTCGCACAACAAACAACAATGATGACGACGAGGCGGCATACATCAATCTGTGCTGTGCACTGTGAAACAGTGGCCAACTACTGTCGAAGCCACAGAAAATACTATCGTGGAGGTCCTTGTCATCAAATCACTCTACGCCATGGTGCGGCACAATTGGCCAACAGATCACTGCGGCTCACAGCGTCATCGTTGCGGATACATCGACGCGACGGATGATGCTGATGATTATGTTTGACGATGTGATCCCCCATCCATCGATGGGGCGCGGATTTTGTAATTCAGAAGTTTTGTCGTATTTTTGATGGTGATGATTCGGAACCGAATGCATTTTTTATGTTTTATTTCATCCAAAATGAGTGCGTGTGGGTTTGCAGTGGCTTAGAACAATGTGTCATGTTTTATTGATGAACTTGGCAATCATAGCCGGACACTCTCTCTCCCTTTTAGGCCAGAAATTAAAAATGTATGTATGACAACGAATTTTTGATACATGACAACCGCCCGTAAACAGATGGCTGGCGATGTGTGCGTATGGGAGAGATTGTTTTTGTTTTGTTTGTGTAAACAGTTCAATCATTCACTTTGTGTTGTTGTTTTGTCAAAAAAAAATTAAATGCTGCGTGTGAGTCCAGGAATTGGGTGAATTTCGGCAAGAAACTTTGTTTTTTTTTTCCGAGGAAAATGCTTGCATTAGAGTAGGTATGGGTAGGTATATTTAGTCCTGTGCATAGATATTTGATTTTGGTTGTAAGGTTTCTACCTGTACTTCCGAAAAGTGTTGACACATTTCGTTTCATCAAGCACTAAATTATCATTATGGTAATACACTGCGGGTCATTTGAAAAGGGACAATCGTTTCAACAATTGTTTAACTTAAAATTTTCCATTTGTTTAAAGAGCAAAACTTAGTTTTCCTAACGATGATTACTTTATTTGTCACACTTTAAGGACAAAATAAAAGAGCTTTATTAAAGAACAGTTATAAATTTCGTTGTTTTTTTTTACTATTAAACTCGATGTTTAAAATTGGGTCAATAGAATACGGACAGTTGCAATTCTGTCGTCAATTCTAAAAGTGCTATCAAGACAGCATAACTAAAATTTTAGTTTAGTTTTCTAATGTGTTTAGAGATTGATTCACATAAATATTAAAGTTATAGCATAAATATGGGTAGGTAGAGGAAAGCCATTAGATGATGCGAAAATGGCAAAAATTGACGTTTTCAAAGAGGACGGTCACAGTTTACGTGAAATAGCCCGACAAAAAAAAAAAACAAATCGGTTGTGTATAGTTATTTGAAAAGCCTAGAGAACTACGTGGGTAGTACTAACTGCTCAGTCAGCTGCAAAAAATTAGGGAAAAAGTCGGAGTAAGTTCTTGTATTTCAGCCGTTAAAAAAGTGCCCCACATCTGCAACTAAAAAAAAATTAAGAAAAAACCACAATCAAATTCGGTTAGGAAAAACCAACGCTTGGACTTTGGCACGTCAGCACATGGCATGGGAAAAAGGGTAGTGAAAAGTAGTACCTATTCTCGATTAAAAAAAAAATTAGCCTCGATGGTCCGTACGTGTTTAATTACTATTTCCTTGATCTGCGAAAGGGAGAGCAGTTTTTGACGAGGCATCACAGCAGGGAAGTTGGCGTTATGATTTGAGGAGCTGTCTCCTAACTATGGTGCGATATCATTCAACTTCGAAATTACGAACATGACAGCAAAATTAAACCAAATGGTTCTGGAAACAGATTGTCGTTTTATCAAAAAATAACAATTGAATTGTACTGAGCTACTCTTTCTCTAACCTTATCGTCCTAGTTATGAAAAAATATAAATAAGAGGGTATCTGAAAGATTTTGAAAAGCGCCTACCTCTTTTTAGCCTATTGTCTTGTTATAAATAATTTGGAATTATTAAATAAGTATAAAGATCCATAAGTATGACTACACGAAATGTCAAAAATCAATGTGAAGAGAGTAGTGATAAATTGTTTAATTCATTAAGGGTATGTTAAGTGAGAGAAAAGTGCTAATTTGAAATCAAACAATGAAGACCTACTGAGACGCCAACTACAAAATCCCAATCCCATTTTGTTTTGCTTAATTTTTTCTTATTCTTTTTGTGTGCGGCAAAACCGGACCATTCAGTGGTTTGGCATCACTTTCGATTTGATGCGAATGGGCTTGTGCGAGAGGTTTTGTAACGATACATGTGAAATGTGTTTGCTCGGCGGTTTTGAGATTTTGTTTTTCTAGATGATTTAAAACTATACCTACAATGTTTGTATTTTGATACAATAAGCATGCACAATGGACAGTCCAGATAATATGGCATCGTCATTCGTCAACAGTGACACTTTATCTGACCGGTTGCTTTAAGCGAATATATATTTTTATTGTTTCCTTAGATACAAGTACCTATATGAAACCTTTCAAAAAGAACAGATTATATGCCTACAACATACGCATGTATTGATTTTCTATAGCTGTTTTTAACAAAGGTATCAGCACTAGTAGGTAAACTTATTTTTGGCAGTAAAGTATAAGGCAGCATGAAATCTATTTCGAGCGAAAATTTTCTTTTACTTTTCGGACAAAATTAAGGACATAGTGAGGCCTCTGCAGTTGAATTCCGAACGTATTCCCCTCACGTGCTTAGTCTGCCTCTTAACTATGCGAAATTATATCCGACAGTAGGTAGAACAAAATGAAATCAAAAAGTCCCCCAATATAAAACAAGAACCAAAGTAGTCACATCCTGCAGTTACCGAATCGCATTGTTCCGGGATATATCCCTTCTTGTAAGCATTTCCCGGTAGCCAAATATTTTTTATATGCCACGCATTTACATACCCACTCAAAATCTAGAGACACAAGATACAAAAGCTTTAACAGAACACACGTCTTCATTGAAAACGGTGGCATTTAAAGCAAAATTCTCCAAAGGTGTGGATTTAGACATTCCGTGGTGGTGCGGTAGCTACGTTTTATTTATGTAAATATCCATTGCGCTGTAGAATTTTCATAAATGATGAAAGGAAAGAATTTCCAATGTTTTGAATAGAAATTTCGACTCCAATTCTTTTAAGGCTTGAATTAACAGAATTGCGGCGGCTTCAAAATTGTGCATATCAAACGAATCAGAAAGAAGCTATGGAAAATTCAAAAGCAAGTTATTCAGCATAACAATCCAATTCCATTTCGCGTCCTTGTTGTTGCTAAACTATTATGCTCATGCTGATTCCACTTTCCGATTACTCGGTCTGTCAAGCTACCCCTTTTCCACATTTACTTTTGCTGTTTCCGTGTCGTATCATCACACAAACTAAAAAGAGTTTAGCCCATATGTCCTGCAATTTTGTTTCGGTTTCCGTTCTGTTTACTTTCGATATATTTTTTTTGCTATACCACCATTTATATCCTGACCTGATGGATATAGTGGAAAAAGCTAAACTACAGTTTCTATCGGTTTACATGTTGCCAGAGAGATGTGTATCGACGTGACACGCAAATGTATAGTAAAATTAATAACCACTTACCGTAATGGCTAGTCCTGAGAGGGGCGGTGCGGAGCAAAAGATGGATACTCGTATTACAGGTAAAACGCTGTGTACTCGTAATATTGAAGAGGATAGGACACACACAACTGTATTTGGGATGTAAGCCATATTCCTAATAAAAGGACTTTGAATAATTTTTTAGAGTACCCGCTGCTAAGTGGTTGAATGGCGTAACAACATGATCGGTAAGTTAATACATCTGAAACGTGAATGCAATTATTTATCTGACTGGCTTGGTTTCATGACCTTTACACTACCAATTTAAGAAACAATTAAAAAAGTGTTTACAATGTACCATACGTGTTTCTATTCCTGTATATTAAAAGACTGTTATGCGTGATTCTGGATAGTCGGGCGGACGACAGTTTTTTTTTTTCATGTCAAAGAGGGGTAGGTGTATAATGAGACAAGGGCAGCTTGATGTTGAGCAATAAATCAACGAACTTAATTGGACGGTTAAAATGATTTTTCTGTTGGTTTTGTAATTATCATTTCGAGGGTAATTTTCTGACGATGTTGATATAATTGTTGTTCACATGCGCGTGCCTAGATCAAATTCGGTTCCATACAGTAGATGGATAAAGCCAATTAGGACGCACTTCTGATGGGTTTCCTTGTGACGTACTTTTGTGCCGAGCAGACTTTAACGTAGACAACATGCAACACAGAACACAACTAATGAAACGTATATTTCTAGTTTCCTTTGCTGCAAGTTATGAAATTCTCATTTAATTAAAATACAAAAAAACATTAAGGGCACTGTATGTTTACAATTGCATAGTCAGAACACGTCAACAAATTCCTAACTCTACCTTGAGGTAGAGGACGTATAAGAAAGCCCACTCTAATTTGTGGTCTACTAGGACTCATCTCCAAGTCCGGTATCATGAGTGAGTTCTAATTGCAGGAAATCACAGTTGACCCACTGTCGCAATGATATGGTAACTTGCTTCCACCTCATCCAAATAATCAAATCAAATCAAATCTAAGGACTTAAATTGCACACTTAGAGAAACACCATTGCAAATAGATCGTTACGTTTTAAATAATACAAGTCAGATTTGTGGTTTTATAAGTAGGTACATAATAATTATGTAGAACTAAATAACGCACCACAATATTGGAAGGATAATTTTATGCCATTAATGTTTAAATATGATTTCGGGCATATGGCCGCCGCGGCTGGTTCGAATAAAGCCAAGTCTAGAGGTCCAATTTTCAACTGACTCTCCAGCATCATTTCGGAAGAAGTATGGCCCAATGACTCTACCAGCCCCTAGAGCACACCAAACAATCAGTTTTTGTGGATGTAATGGCGTCTCAAGGGTCACATGTGGATTCTCTTCACACCAAATGCGGCAATTTTGCTTTTTGACGTAGCCATTCAACCAAAAATGAGCCTCATCACTGAACAAAATTTTGCGATGAAAATCAGCATCGATATCAATCTCATTTTCGGGAACTGAACCATTATTTTCGAAATAAATTTGCACGATTTGCAAGCGTTGTTCATTTGTCAACTTGTTCATGATGAAATGGCAAACCAAACTGAACATAAATGACAGAGTTGCCAGATTTGACCACAAAATGTCAGTTTTATTTCTATTCGAAAAACCAACCTCTAAAAAAACACCATTTAGAAAAAAATACGCGTCATTGAAAATAAGTTGTATACTCATGCATAAGATGCAACCTGAACGCAAAATCTAGATTGGTCGCGAACGTCAGCCACATATGCGAAGGCGAACTATAAACTTAGTACTCAGTCACGAATTTCTTGACTAGACTAGACTAGACTCGCAGATGCTCATATATGACTCATATGTCTGACATATGTCAGACTTACTAAACTCGATACTTGAATGTCCCCATTTAACTTATAAACAATTTGTATAGGGAATCGGCAACTTAATTTTACCAGCCTTAGTGGCGACCCACAATTTTTTGTTTGTGCACATCTATGGCACAGTACCTTTTGAATGTTATAAGTTTCATTCTCCTCATTTCATAATACTTAAAAAGTGTACGAAACTATTGATGTTCATGTATTAACTTCACCCGATGTTGTTTGGCTTTCAATTTTTTTACTAAATGAAAAACTTCGAATTTGTTTTTTGATTATGTTTATTTGAGCCTTAAGAATTTTATTGGTTGAGAACATGATATCGGCCAAATGGACGCCGGCCGTCACAATTGATCTCGTTTTAGCTTCTTTTGACCCACCTTGTATTATGATCATATCCAACGGCCTTTGTAAGAAATACGATTTTGCTGTCAAATTTTGATGTGAGCTCAAGTGAAATCATAATTGGAAGCGTTGTCACCGGTGTGGAGGTAGATGAGCTGTGTCCGTCGGATTTATTATACCATGCATATAATATATCAGGATATTCCCATAGCTAGCCAATACAATGAAGGCTTTTAAACAACCACATATAACACTGAGTTTTTGAAACTTATTTGCATTCAAGAAACAAAACTGGGATTCGGAGAGTGCAAGGGCCATCTCGCACTGAAAGGCGATAACCATTAACCATCATTCTGCGACAAAAGTGGACATTCCTAGCGATCAGTTTGGGACAATTTGCAGTCAACTGCGCTTTCACAACATCATCAAAATTGGGTCAACTTGTTGGAACTATAAAGAGATTAAAATATCGGTATGACATCGCTCCGCTGGTATACCGCTTCGATCTTTTCTACTGTTATAAAGTCTAGCGAAAATGTGTTCCAAATTTCTGAAATATAATGTAATGTGCGATACGTGTTTTCATTTATGAAACATCGAGGGTGCTCTTGATAGCATTGGAGTTCCGCTAGAATACAAGCCGAAACGTCGTTGACGGACCATTAGTTCCTGGCTGGACCACAAAACAAGGGAAGCGAGCGTTTACAGTGCAGACACTGCGGACTGCGCTAGAAATGGTTGATATCTAGTTTTCCAGAATCTCCCTGTTAATTTTATTCAGCCTTATTGCGAGTTTCGCCCGAACCATATTCCACCCGAAAAAAACAGATTTCTGTTCTGAAATGTCATTTTTTTCGGGTGGAATATTGTTCGGGCGAAACTCACAACAGGGTAGAATGTCTAGTGTTCCCAGGAATGATCTTCCAGTTAATTTTCTCAAGAAGATGGAACGTAACAGGTCTGACTTAACTCTAGTATTAAATAGAGTATCATATATCAGAATTCAAATTATCCTGCATAACAAGCTCCTTTTCTACTTAACATATATTGAAACAAAGGCCTAGGTATGTGCAGCTGCCACCTTTTTGGAAGGGCGTACAGTACTTTGGCAAACAAACGGAGATATTCATCGAATGCAACCGATGCAATGACACCATTTTAGAGTGATTCAAAAGTTTGTCACAGTCCATTCCCGAAACTAACTGCCCATGTCCATACAACTACTAACAGGTTTGTTCTTATTCCTGTAGGTACCTATTTCAAAAAGTGTCATGAACTAAAAGAATACCGGGAAAGCCCATACGAAATTAGGGCCCAAGGGAGCCTTAAAATGTGCGTGCCATTTAAACCACACAAAGTTCTGAAACTTTCCAAATGCTTAAAATAATCTGATGCTCAACAAAATAAACTTTCCATGCAGTAAAAAAAACAAGCCTGCAAATAAAAAAGAACTCCGCGCCTAACCCCATACATGGTTCGATCTCATTTAATTCTCGCCATTAAGATGCATTGAGCTTACCAGCGTACTTGATCGGTTCCCCACAACTCCAATCACCGGTATTTTGCATTTTCTTCTGCCAACTCAAACTAATTTAAAATTCACAACAGCCGCCACCATTATCATGTCCTTTCCAGGTGCTGTTTAAGGCTTACGACAATAAAAAAATGGAAAAAAACTCCAAAGTAAACAGGAAAAAATGTCCTTCCATCCATCCATCTCACACGAAGACCACCCAAGTGTCTTAATTTGTTCCGCCAACTATGGCAATCAAAAGCTGCCTAAAGTTGGTCATTCCAACCAACGAGATACAGCACCAACAAACCAGAGGATAATTAAAATTCAGTGCGCACAGTTTCGGAATATTTTCTGCTCACTCGCGCGCCCCTTAGAGCGCGCAACACACGTAGATGTAAACAGAGAGAAAATGCCGCCACCAAAAAAGCTGCACAAAAGGTATCTACGAAAATCTCAAATGGCTAAGAAAATAAAATAAAAAAAAAAATGCGAAGAAAAACCCCTCGGAGCAATCAGCGAAAATCAGCGAGAAAAATTTTGTTCGTTTATCTAAATGGACAGTGCAGAGGTTTTGTGCCGCGCGCAATTGATATACGCGTATCTATGATGCTTATATCTGTATCTACATCATATCGTGTGTTTATCCTACATGTGTTATGTGTAGGGTACCTATAGACTAGACGCTTTTTGTGTGTCTGATTCCGACAGAGCGACACATTCTATCTAGATACGAGTACAAAAACAAAGAAAAACAAAATCCAAGCCTTGCTTATGGTGCCTGTGCCTGCCAAATTTGGTCAAAGCGTAGAAATGCAGTTTCCATCGCTTCCTCACTCAGTACTGAAGTGTGCAGTCAGCTTGTATGTAGGTAGATAGCTAGAGTTACCAATAGCCGAGCTATTCGGAGTGCGGATGCATACTCACCAACAAAAATGACAAACTGAAAAAGCCTGCCGAACTGAAGGTAGCGTCACAAAATTGATGAACAATGTATCAGCGGTAGTGAAGCCTCAGAGAGTCGCATTCGCATGATGCATCAAGTGACTTGAGAAGGAGGACTTGCGTCGTGTGCGCGTGTGGCTTTTCTATCAATCCTTTTCGGCCTTTCTACAACCGAGTATTTATGATCGTTTTCAATATCAATCAATATAGTTTTTCTAGACCGCTGCAGTCGGTCAAATTTAATTGGACTGGCGACCAGTTGCCTGGAGCGGAATAGAGACAGGGAAGAAGAAACCTACATACGAATAGAGCTTTAGACAATCGATGCTAATTGGATTGGACTGATGGTGTATCTGTGGCATCTATCACTGCACCATCGTGTATTGATTGTTTTTTTCTTGATTCTGTCATTTTTATTGTCAAACTTGGCACGTGATAGGAATTTTTGAACCACATCAAAGTAGAAAAAAAGCTGTGTGCTGTATGGGATCGTATATGTCGATCAATTTATCTTTGTCTTTTGTGTCCAATTTGTAGTGCTTGTGTTTATTTGCTGCTTTGCTTTGTCTGGACTTTCCGTAAAGGTATAGCTATCTACCATCTAATTGTGGAACGAAATTACTGATCCATACTCAGAACCTGCACACAACAAAGGAGGTGTAAGTTTATAAGAACACACATTCGTAGATTGTTTAGCGAGCTATTTTGAGCTCATCTGTAAGGGGAATGTACTCTTTTCTTTATATCTTTACTAGCGGACCACCCCAATTTAAAGAATTCAGGTAAACTCCAGATTGATAATAAAACACAGATAGTTCAAATTTCAATGTGATTTATTTGAATGCATTTGAATGCAATCGAAATCAGTAGAGAACGATATTTTTTTCGATTTATTTTCCGGCGCAAAAACAAAGAAATAAGACGGTTTGCCAACACGCGAACAGGCAACGTACAGCTGACCGTGCGAAAAAAACAGGTAAATTCGAGATTAATCACATAGGCTTCCAACGATTTATTGATTCTCATCGCAAAAGCCAATCGATCGGGGAACTGAATCCGCTCGAATAGGAATGGAAGATCAGTTGGAATAATCGGTATTCGTGGGATAAGGACTTCCTCTCCTTTGAATTTGCCCTTGATGATCGTCGCTTGAATCACATTGTCCATCAGTGAGTCAAAACATAAGCAGCATAAGCCGGCGGATGCGCTGCAACGTGTATTTGCCGTGTGTATGACATCAGCACACAGTAAACATACAGCACACGCTCATAGGCGCCTACGTTTTTGTTTTTTATATGAACAAAATCAGATGTTGACATAACTCACAAACTCGTTGACCAATTTCATTCAAACTTTAGAGAAACCAACTACACGACCATACAAACAAACCCTAAAATCTTGATCGAATTCGGTTTATCCGTTCGTGAGTTATAAGGTCACAACGCTTTTGCAACTCTCTTTTATGTATATAGAGATTATGAGCAGGTGAACTCGCAAATAGATTCGGCATGTCAGAAACACTAATCGGTCCAAACTGTCAGGAGGAGGAGAAATATTTGGAATACTTCCTCTGCTACTGTCCAGCTACAGCGAGGCTACGAACAAAATTTCTCATGATATAACTCTTTACATGTGACAGAAGAATGTTTTTTTCCGATGGAGTTCGCCATTAAATAATAAATAGGTTTGCCGACAACTCTAGCTCATAACCTACTTCCCAATTGTAACCTTCACATATCATTATATTTTTGCTTATAACTCAAACAGCATCAATAGGGGGCCCATAAGAGTCCTAAGTGAAGAGCGAAACTTACCCTCACCAACCAACTTACCAAAGTGACTCAGTGCTCAGCATGGTGTTGCTTGGCTACTGAGCGGCGAATACCAAGTTTAGTTTCTATACAAATACAAATTACATGTTATGGTGCCATTACTGAAAAGGTCTTTCAATTCACCCGTTCGGATTATATATACTGCATGCAATTGAAGGATACTTTCAATCGTATCAAAAATCAATGGGCCTTAGCAATAAAAATTTTTAGTCTAGGCTCTAAATTTTCGTAGTTCGCAATGGCTTTATTTTCCATACAAATTTTGCAATTGTGAGATTTTGTAAATTTAAAGTCGAGACTAAACATTTTTATTGCTCAGGCTATTCTATTCTTTAATTCATTTAATAGCCAGTGCTTTCAATAACTAAGATTGGTCGGCAAGCCTGGACTGTGTATAAATTTTGCTGAGTTTTGTTTTTGTTTGCAAACCTTTCTTTTGAAAAGTTGTTATTATCAAAAAGTTAACCTAAATTCGACTATGTCAATTCCTTTGGGTGCTATCGTGCTTTCTACAGACAGACAGACGGACATGGCTAAATCGATTCAGAAAGTGATCCTGAATATATATACTTGGCTTTACAAATGTAATGACAAAGTGAATATACCTTCCTGTAGAGGGTATAACAATCAAGTATACAGAATTTAAGAGAGACATTGCTTATTTGTGTCGGCTCGAAACTCCTCAAAAGCCTGAGAACCTATACCCATGTTTCGGCCCTAAAATAAAAGCCAAGGGAATTCCAGGAAAATATTAACATTAAAGGTGCTGCAAGGTCAGACAGGCAACAGGACTATCCTAAAATCTTTTTTCAATCAACTTTAAACTCATATTTTGCTATCCTAAACTACAGGTGTAGAAATAAAGAAACCTGCTAAAATGATGCTGCACATCCAAGCAGAGTGAGTCGAAGCAACTAAGGCGAAATAATTAGAACACAAATGGTTTGACCGGTTTCAACCTACTTCAATTACATCAAGCCACACCCGGTGCTCTTATACCTATTCCCAATTAACCAAAGAGTTAGAGTTAAAACGAACATCCTCTGAGGATTTCCATCGTTTATTTTTAACAAGACGACACTTTGCTCCTGTGCCTAGGAGCCAGCCAATTATAATTGCATTAAAAACATATTTTTCCTGAACCTAATTACACTCCCACTACAACTACATGGCAGTCTGTACAGCCTAATTGCAGTCAATCACTCTGAACTAATTCAATTGGGCGTGTGTCAAGTTATGACTGTCGCTGCGTACATTTAATATTAGACACAACCTAACCCAAAACATAATTTCTCTTCCCGCCCCACACTCACTTTGCACAGATACCCAGTCATATAGTGGATGGAAACCGCAATAAAGTTTTCAATTGAATTATCCTTGAAACTCAACTTGGAACAAGGGCCACCGAACTACAATCACCCACCCACCGCACCGCACCAGTCATCAGTCCTAACGACAAAAGTGTTGTTAACAAATTATGACTGTTGCACGCACAATAAAACTCTTCCTCATGTGATGTGTTGGCCACATTTTGTTACATTTATGCATCCCCTCCAACACCAGTAGTACCATCATCAGTGGCATGACCAACAACCAGAATCATTAATTGAATCGAATTGACGCGGCACGGCAAACAGCCCACGTAAATATTACTTTTCAAAATTGCTGCGCATAGAGACAGAGAGGCAGACACAATCCAGGACGGATATATTTGCACTTTCCTTGCAACTCAATTAGCCGAACATAAAATGGTTGCTTGTGCGGGAGTGTGGATTTTAATGGCATAAGCCTGACTGGAAGTGGGATGCATGCAATTAACATAATTTGTTTGACACGTGACTGGATGCTGGATGCTGGATGCAGGATCAAATGGGTGGTGGGCACGCATACATAAACAAGTAGGTACAATCTATTTTCCGCGACTTATAAAATATGATTGATAGTATCCGTAACGTTGTTAAAATATTGTAAAAGTATATCGTGTTACATGGCTGTATACTATAGCTAAGGAGCTTTTCCTCTGACTGTGGATGGTATATATTAAACCGAGCATAGTGCTCAATAACAAGTCATATTTTTCATCCTTTGCAATAAGTAGTATTCAGGGCCATCGGAGGCATTTTGTGCGCCCCGTGCGGAAACCTTAATGTTTGCCTCAACATATTTTTTTAATTAAGTTAGAGGACCTTACTTATAATCATTTTTAATCCTTACATTAAATATTTTGTAGGTCACAATGGGTTATGTAATATTGCACCATTGTAAGTTTAAAAATGTATCTGGACAATAAATAAGATTATTAGTACTGTGGAGTTATGTTAACCTAGTGTGCGCATATCCTTCTGATTTGTGTCTCTTATTTATAGAGGGCATTACCAATAAACATTTTTAGTTTCGACTCTAAATTTTAGTGGTTCACAGTGGCTATAATCCCCATACAAGCTTCACAATTATTGTGAGCTTCCGTAAATTTAAAGTAGAGACTAAAATTTGAAGGACTTTGAATAAATAAACATGTAGCTGGAAAAATAAGTATGTTCACATTTTAAGAGAACACAATAGACAAATATTGAAATTACGATGCGCCCGCTAGAATAAGCGCCTTGTGCACATGTTCACTCTGCACATGTTAAGCAGGTCCGACTCTGGGGAGAATAGTAGTGGATAGTTCATTGTTGGCTTTGAAATCAATAACGTTTGCTCCAACAAAAGACAACTACGTAAGGTAATACGACACAATAATATAGAAAAAGAAGGTTTTAAGTAGGTAGCTTAAGATGTCATGGCACTTACCGATCGATGATGACAGGATCTGAAGGGGTCTCGTTTCGGTTACCACAGCTTTTTTTATCACAACATCGACTGAAAATAAATAAAGAAACGTATTCGAGTATTGAATGATAGATTGATATGTGCCTAGATCTTAAATAAACTTGGGATATCTTTGCATGGATATTAATTGTTTCAAATGAAGTGGTGTGTTTATATTTTTAAAAGAAACTAAATATTGAAATATAAGCAGCTCCGACTGAGTCGGTCGAACGTTCTCACACATTGCAAGTTTAGTTGAGGTGTTTTTATTGTGTATTGTATAGCAAGTATTTAAAATTATAATAAAAAAAACCGTTTGTAATATTTATATAAGTATGGTGCTAAGACGGTGCACGTTTGGCTAAGACTTTTCATTAACTGGTGACTATTGATGCTTCACATCATAAAATTAGAATCACTTGTTTTATATTAAATGAATTATAATATGCATGTAATAACTACACAACTTTTCGAAAACTAAACTTGCTATCATTTAAATTGTTAATTTTATGAATATTCTATGTATATGTAAAGGCAGTATTTTTTTTTTGTGGAGTCCAAGCTTGTATTTTGTCATTGTTGTGATCTGGCATCACTGTCAATATCGTTTTTCGTTAAGCCGACTTAAAATCTTAAAAGAACAAATAAACATAGAATGGCGCTCTTTTATGTGAAAACTTTTGCCGAACATTTAATTTTCTTTAAAAAAACTTTGTACAGTGACAATTTTTGTTTGAGTACATCTTTTTTACTATAAAGCAAGAAGCGGTTTTCGAAAATCTAAATTTTGTGCGAAATTAATATGTTTTGCTTACTTCGTATATGATTAAGTAAACAAATTAATGAGTTAATAAATAAAAAATTGCATAATAATGGGTTATTTTTGAAGAATTAAGTTTTTCAGGTTGGCAGCACTGGTTAGTAATGGCGTCCAAACGTCATCTGTCAAAGTGAAAAGTTTTCAGAATACTCTGCCATTTAATCATGGAAAGACTTACAAACGAGCAACGATTGCAAATTATTGATATTTACTATAAAAATTCGTGCTCTGTGAAAAATGTCACAATGAAATGCCACACAGCTCGTGAAACTATGGAAATGTTAAACGATGAATTTAGTGAGCAGCTTATCTCTCGAAATGGCCCTGTGAGTTGGCCGCCAAGATCATGCGATTTAACGCCTCTAAATTATTTCTTGGCTATGTAAAGTCGTTAGTCTATGTGGACAAGCCGAACATGATTGAAGGCTTACAGGATAACAGAACACGCGTAATTCGTGGAATACAGGCCGAAATGCTCGAAAAAGTGACGCAAAATTGGACCTTCCGAATGGACCATTTGAAACGGAGCCGCGGACAACATTTACATGAAGTTGTCTTTAAAACGTAAATGGCAAAGGCCTATTTATCGACTACACTAAAAATGTTGAATATTTGATGCAAATTTGAGTTTTTAGTTCGATTTAAAAAAAAAAAACTAAGCTTAAAAAATCTACTAGATAATGTCGAAATTAGGATTTGCTACTATTTAATTCATACAATATGATGAAAATGTATTAAAAAATGTAATAAATACCAAAAATTTATCTCTCAAATAGATTCCCAAATTTTAAACTGGCTAGAAAAACAATTTGAATAAACAAATAAATATGTGAGCCGATAAATAAATGACCATTAAATAAAAATCTAAGTCCTTAAAAATTGATAAATCAAATGAAATTTTATAAACAACAAACAATCGAGTAAGGAAAATGAATCTGCCTATCTATTAAATTTTCACGACTAAACCTCTGAACCGATCTTAATGTAATAATGGACAAAGAGGCGTGGCACGTCACACAAAAATTACTCATTTAAAACCTATATCTCGAATAAAATTTAGGAGGGTGAACGGCACTGTCATTTAAATACTTAAAAATTGTTGCTACAACAACTTGCTTAAAAAGTATTACTTTGCCTTATCGATTGGTTGCTTGCGCTGACTTTCCGAAACACTTTTTCCAAGTTAAACGATAAAGTTAAGAATGATTGCACTGCTCCCCTTGTGCGCTTTTGGCATAAACTAATGACCCTGCGCATTGAATTAAGGGCATAGGTCAGCGACTAGCCTTGGGTATAGATCAAAGCAGTAAATACACACTTTCTTTGAATTTTTGTTTAAGGAAATAAAACAAAATAAGGCAAACAAACTGTCTTTCTAATTAGGTATAAATAGAAAAAAACTTTATTGTAAAAACACACACGCATGGGATAATCAATTTAAAAGGACAAACTTCAAAAATGAATGGCTAGATGCTTATTTCTATGTATATACACTATGTATCTATATATATTCGAAATTCGGACTATGACAAAGTTAACCTTCTCTCCGCATTTACACTCATCGTCGCCCATTGTGTTGTTGTTTTGAGAGCAAAGCCGAGTGTCCATATTTTCATGGCCACGAAGGCAAAAGGAAAAACAAAATGTAGGATCAATCATCCACCCACTTCCGCATAAGAGTCCCATTCCAACTCGCCAGTATATATAATACCAACCAGGGATGATTGCGGAAGTAATGAACCTGCACCAACTGATTCTTCGCCAACAACCAGATGGGGGTGGTGGATGACATTGTTGGCGATGGCCAAACCGAGCATTTATTTTTTTCTTCTGTTTAACAACAACCAAAAATTATACAACAAACGAGAGGCGAAACTCGAATAAAATGACGAAAGATATAAAAAAAAAAAACCCCGATGAATGACGATAAAGGGGTTGCAGAGAGTCGCCGTATTTTGGGGCTGATGCTGAAGGTCCATTGAATTTTCGCAGTCTGTAGGCGTGAAAGAGATCGGCGCTACGCAGAAAAAAAATCAAATACAAATAAGAAGAAGAAAGAAACCGGCGCGAAGGAGAGGACAACAAAGACAAAAAAAAAAAAAAAAGCAAAAGAGTGAAAATTTATTTCGATATCTCTAGGGAGTTTACCCTCTTGAGAAATGTGAAAGCACTGGGGAATATTGACTTTTCTCCCCCAAATCAACCCTCCTCGCCTGCATCGATGGACCGGGAACCGGGTTGAATGAGCTCAGGCTCAGTGTACAATTTGTTTGTTCCTCTCTCTAGGATTCGTAAATAAAGCGCACATATTCGTTTAGATACTCTCCAACATTGGCCATAAATATATTTTTTTATTTGGGTAGTATTTGTTTCCCTCTCTTTTATTGTCTTTCTCAACGATGTATAGTTGACGATGCGGAAAAGAAATTATTTTTATTCCAAATAGGCATAGCTACACTACACGCGGGAATTGAGATATTTAGGTACGCATAATCGTATGTGCGGCTTGATAAATTCTCACAACAACTACTTCGAGTGGGTGTTGCATTTCAGGTGAATGTGGTAAGTATTTTTGGAACCCAAGAAGTGTGGGGCTGAACAATGGAATTCAGTGGATTTATTTAATTCCCAAGACGAAAAATCATTTTAGTAAATTCAGCAAAAGAAACCGATTGGGAATGTCAACGCTCTCAAAGTCTGCTCAACACTTTAAAAACAAAATGAGTATAGTAGCCGTAGGTATATGCAATACACTTTACTCGCTAAGTTAACATTGATGGCAGTTAATGATAAGGTTCAAGCAAATACATGAATCACATTCTAAATAGGTACTTACATATGTCGGCATTTGGCTCGCGATTTTTAGTTTATAAACTAGGAACCGTTAACATGGGCGTATTAAAATGGTCAAGAGACACTGCTTTTGACAGACATCCACCAAACAGTTTGTAAATTGTGCAACGAAAGATCAAACATTCACGGTTGCCACTTTGGTAATTTTCTACCAAATTTGGTTATTTGTTTTTTACTTTTTGAGTTTTGGTGATTTGGTAATTTTTATCTGGTTATGGTAACTTTTTGAGCAGTAACACCGAAAATACGAACTCGATATCAATTCATTTAAATGCTGTCTTACTGTATCTGAGTGAACATTGCATTTGCATTAGCTATATGCGTCAGCCACCACTACCCATGTAAACTTGTTTTGTTCAAAAAACTACTGAATGCACTCATTTTCTTTTCTGTTTCTGTTTATAACTACATTGAGATATGAATAGATTAATTAATCATAATATTTATATACAGACATGAAACTCTAATTTGTTAATGGTTTTTTATAAGAAAAAAGGATCGAAAATGGTAGATGATCCCATTCTAGCAGCTGGTAATTTTGTGCACAACTTTGTTGACGTTGTTTAACTACTTAAAGACTGACTAAGTTACTACAAAACTAATGTACGTACCCAATTAAAGGACTCAAGTTTTTTTTTATGTTTTAAAAATGTGTGTTATAATAAATAAAAATAAAGGGCTAAGAATTCTACACTTTTCTTTAAGTTTCTCTGAAGACTTAAGCAAATGGACGTTATTACAATCGGCCTTAGCAATAAACATTTTCAGTCCCGACTTTAAATTTGCAAAAGCTCACAATTGCAAAATTTGTATGGAAAATATAGCCACAGCGAACTACGAAAAGTTAGAGTCGAACTTAAAAATGTTTATTGCTAAGGCCCAATGTCATGCTGATTTTTTTTATATTACATATGTTCGTAAATCACAGAAATGTCCTTGGATACTGATAAGGCATTTTCACAATGGCTCAAGACTATAATATTGTATGCTTTTCTCTTTTTTTGTTCGTTTTATCAACGTCTCCAGATTTTTGGTAAATTTTATCTTGGTTTGGTAAGTTTTTTTTTCAATTTTGGTAGCTAATTTTTTTTTCAAGTGGCAACTGTGCAAACATTGTTAAGTCAAATACAGAACAATAGTAAAGGGTCACTGCATTAAACCCATGTTTACTTATATCATACTTGGCAGCGAAGAAGTTTTTCCTATAGCGTTAGCTAAATACCCCTTGATAACCCGTTGTTGTTTGATGACATGTTTCACTATACTATCAGTCAAAAGTAATCGGTGTTTTCAGGTACTATCAGTCAAAAGTAATCGGTGTTTTCAGGTTCATTTCAAAACACGTTTAGGAATCCGAGTTAAGGGGGCATGCGTTTAACTTAGCAAAACCACGAAGAACGGACCGCTCCGTTCGGAGAAGTAGCTGTTTGACTACCTCACGTATTCTGGTGTTATCCCTATACTTGCGACTAACACGAGCAATACAAGATACAACCAAGGAATCTCATATCTGCAGCTTGTATTCGCTATTTGATTCCGTTGGTCATAACCTAAAACTTATGACCATAGGTAAGAGTTGAGACAAATACCGAGCTAAGGACCGACTTTAGGTCGGTATTTGTTCCATCTCTTTCCTAGAAATAGGCACAATTACTCCAGTTTGCGCCAATTGCCAGGCCACCTTAATCACACGAGAAGGCCTTTTAATTTTCTCGACAATTTCTTTGCTACAGCTATAGCTATATAATTTATGAAGCTGATTTCCATGTCCTTAAGGGATTATTTTAAAAGTGAAACAAAGATACCTGTGCAACTTTTTGAGCTATAGTTTTTTTCCATTTTTAAACATGTTTTTTTTCTGAAAAGTCTGCTTTGCCAGGTAGTTGATTAAATGCTATAAGAGCTAAGTGTAAGGTTCTTTGGCAGCTGTGAGTTTCCTAGATCTCTGAAGTGATTTACCACGATAAGTATAAGTCTTATAAAGCTTCTAAGAGGCTATAATATTCATAAAGGTTGGATACTTATATGCAGACTCTACAAACCTTTTAAGTGGCTGTGACTGCTTCCGATGAGAGTGCATTAGCTTTCGAAAGAAGTTTTAACAGCTCTGTATACGGGTGGGATAGCTAGCTTGGATATCCTCAAATTTTATTGGTTGGTTCCAGTAGGTACCTCCATTAAATGTGCTGTACCCATTCTACAAATGGTACCAATTCAAGGTTACAAAAGATACGAAGTAAGCAGTTAATGTACCTACATAAGAGATGGCGCGCATTTTTAATAGAGCTATCGTAGCTCTTAAGTTTTCTGTCTGTATGGCCTTGATCATTACTGGACGGATTTCAGCCACTCTCACAGTTATGCCAGCTTGGAGCGATTTCATAGCAAAAGTGACTTCCGAGGGATTAGTATAAGCCCACCTCAAAGTTATTTCTTGTATAGAAAAAAAAATTTGGATGCCTTTTTTCATTAGTGGACCGAAATTTTTGTCTTTTGATGAAAGGGCAAGCCCGCGCATATTTTACAATCAAATTTGAAGGATAATGCGGCTGTAATATTCTGACAAAAAAGCAATTTTATAATTAAGCAAGGGAATATTGGAAAAGACTTCGATGGAATATGTAACATCTGGAAAAATGTCTTTTAATCTAAACTTTTTGGGTGGAAAATAGACTTAATGACTAAATTTATACTTATAATTACTAGCCCTAATGGTAGATGGTTAAATGCACAAAGGACAGATGCAATTTTGAAAAATAAATAAATTAAAGAATCTTGTGTTTCTGAAGTGAGACCAGGTCGGCCAATATAAATCTTTCAAAGAGCTTAGTGTTCGTAGCAAAGGAAGATGAACGTAATTGACCTTGAGTACCTCACTTATATAAAGTTTCGTGGAGATGGAAACACAGAAGCTTGTGTTAGCCGGTTTATCGCTCAGGCAATATGAGATAAAAAGGTCCAACGAAAAGAAACCGATTACCGAATTAGTGAAGATTTCTTCGATGAAGAAGAGTTCGGGGTAGGTAATTATAGAAAAAAAAAACAAACATAAACGAAAAATTCTAAAAAAAACTCTAAACTTTACAAATTAAAACAAAAACAGAAATCGTTTGCTTGGATATCTCTTTCATATCTACACTGAAGTCAAAGAAAAAAAATAATGTACCTGTAATATTTAACTCAGTCATGTTGTAGAATGTATTTTTGTTTTACACGATATTACATTATGTACCCACTTTATGCAATTATAAATAACAGAAAACGTATCTTACCTGCACATAACCTCGTGCGTCAATAGGACTCGGCACATTTCCGGATTCTTATCCTGTCCTTCGTATACAATAGCCTAAAAAGAAAAGAAAAATCGAATAAATACTCATATTCACCTGATTTACCAGACAATACATGAACCCGAATGCCCACAACAAAAATTTGGTATAATTTCCAACTACCTGTACTTCCTAAACTTCAATATTTACATGAAGCTCTATAATTCCTTATTTGTTCAACCACCCATTTGTCTTCTGTTTGCTCGTTTACCCGAGATTAATATCTTCGGCCTCAAAAAAAAAGAAAAGAAAAACTGTATTCGTTAAAGCTCCAAAGCCGTTGTCTATATCCTTCCACCTGCACACAGCACATATCCGCCGAATGTGTAAACAATAGGCAAACAGTGCCTTTTTTGTCCGTCTGTTATTTACACAATATGCCAAATTGTGGTTATTATTAGGCACGCTTTTCCTCTGATTCGTATGTTCCTTATTAAAAAACAACCGCACTACCTTCATACTCGTAGTTCAATATTTACTTAGCAAGGAGTAGAAAGCTACAACGGTACCTAATGGATTGCTAGATACTCGTAGGCATTGATACCTATAGTCCGAATCCGGTTTTGTTCGGCATTTATTTTGTATATACGTAGTTTTAATTATCTATAAAGGACTATTAATCCGGTATCATGAACATGACACGTAGTTCATATAGAATAGGCAAAGCTAGGTCAGCTACTTTAGCATTCTGTGCTCCGTAGCCATTGAGGATTTGATGTTGGTGTTCATTAGTTGAACAACTACTTTCTGCAACTTAAGTGGTTGAGCTTTATTGCAATAATATTCAAGTCGTGAGCTGAAGTACCTCTTTTGCTCTTAATAGCTAACTTAACTTTGACTTACGATAAAGCACTATGTGGCCTCAGTTAAAATTGAAGATATATTACCTCATTTGGAATGTAAGTTGGGGACGTGAAGTGACGTTTGAGGTTATAAAAAAGTAGATATGTGTGGCGGTTTTAAAAATAAACCCAAGTAGCACTATATGTATGTATGTACGGTTTTGTTACCACAACTCATTCGACCATACTGTGGAAGTTTGTGAAAGGGGGAAGTCTAAATTAACCCTGTGGAGCTTCCTGAAGGAAGTCGTATTATATAGGCATGGACATGGTCTAAGGCGGTCGCTACTACTCTGATATCCTTTAGCTTTTTGCAAAAAGAAACCACATTCGTGTGAATATGACAGAGTTTCCGCCCCCACCCCCTCTGAAAAGATTTTTGTGGATATATTTCGAGGTGCCCCGGAACCAGCTCATTCGGGAATTCTGCCACAAGTCTTGGGGTTATAACAGCTTTGGCTGTCAACGTGTAGGTATATCTGATAAAATCCCGTATCCAAAAGGGTGCGTACCAGCTTATGGTCTATGGTCGAGACCTACTGCTTGCCGTAACTCCTTGTCCAGGAAAAAGGATTCCATACACAAAACATTTTCATAAGGGTTGAAGCGCATGCATGACACGACAATTGACAGCTTTCGCAATCGAAGTTCGATATGGAGATAGCCGAATTAGGGATCCCGGCCAAACTTATTCAAATTTATGGCGTGACACTGGAAAACATGGGCTGCAGTTTGCGATTGTAAAGTGGCTCAACCAAACTATTCTAAACATGCAGGGGATCCCGACAATGAAATTAGTTTTTAGCGACTTTTTTAATCGCATTCGGAAGTAGAAAGTGCAAATGTCAATGAAAAATAAATACATAGTTGGCGCAACAGGTCCCTAGGAACCCTAAGCGTAGCTTCTCACAACCATTCGTATTGTGTGAGTTTTTAATTTTTAGGACGAATGGAAGGGATTTACAATTTTATGTCGTGTCCAGACGGCTTATTGGGAAGCTCTTTCTTGACATTTATATACCCTCGGAGGTTTGTTTGATGTTTTGGGTTTCGGGGATAGAACCTGGGACCATTAGCTTAGTAGTCCAACATACTAACCACTAAGCCACTGCGCCTATTATCAACGATATCAATACTAAAGATCTGTCCACTATCTTGAAGACCGAACCTATGTTTCAAAGACCAAACCCTTGCAAATGCTAGAGCTGGCATGGAAGCAGCGTGCCCAGAATCGCAGAGGATGGAAGGGTGCATAGACTCTTCACAGGAATACCTTAAGTAAGTTATCCTTGACAAAACACCACTTTTAATATCGCAATGGCTTTTAGATAGTTAAGGAGTTCATCGAGGTAGATGTTAACTCTACATCGAGATCCATCTGCTATTTTGGTTTGGTAAAACAAATGCGATCAAAACTCATCACTTGGAAAAAACGAAGTATTCGCATTATTTTGTCAGTTCTGCCTGACGGCGCCGTGCATCGTTGCTGATGGCCAAAATGCTAAAGTCGCCAAAACAAATGGCCGAGAGTTTAAAAAAGGGTGTAATAGAAAAAAACAAAAATAACAAAGCAAGACACATATCATAAATAAAAATATTTTCCTAGTGCATAAGTCAATAATGAGGCAACAGAATATTTACTCCTCCATCAAAAATGATACAAAATCATACTTATAGACAGTGGTGGTGGCAGTTGTTTAGAAATTTTGTGTATTTTTTATGGAAATAGTGTCCCGAAAGTCGCCAATGTTGTAAAAAGAGGCGAAAACAGAATAATTTTACAGGTCGCCATCGGTAACGTTGTCACCGTGTACTGGCTCCTTTCAAAGAAAAATTCTTGGAGTAATTTTCGGACCCTAAAGGCGGTTAAGTTCGTAGTACAAGATGGACAAATATTTGTCTTCGATTGTAAAACTAAAATGGAAACTTTGTTTTATGTAGTTACAGTATGGCTTCAGTCCTGAAAGCAAGGTGCACCACAGTACAAATTTTACCCTAGCTATAGATGACGGGAAAAATCTTCACATATGTGATAAAAAAGATAACCTCGAGAAATATAATCCATAACCACAAAAATTCTCCTCCTCTTTTGCGACAGACACCAAAAGCCACTCAGTAGTATATCCTTAACACGATGTGCTCATCCTCTTCCACCCCAATTTGAATGTAATTATTATACTCAAAGCCCAGCCTAGGTAATCCCATACTCTCATCTGTAATTACAATGACAGGATCTGTACAGAAATTGCGCACCCCTCTGCCCCGTATGCTCTCAAATATGAGTATAAATATTTTTTATGAATAGATAATATTGCAGGCTATAATGTTGACCAAGGACCCTTTCTATCCCTCTATGTCTATGCCTACACCGCGTTGCCCTTGATACAATTAGATTCTCGTCATAATTTGAGTTGCACAGAAGAGAAACAGAAAATAGACGCAGATTTTTTTTTCCAAAACGCATATGACGATGATGATGGTGCACGGAACTGGTGTATGGTGTGCGGTGGTACACCCATATGTACATTATTATCCTGTCATCCCTTCCACCAATAGAAATAGATAATCGCAAATTAATTTTTAAGCCAGGAGTAGCAGTAGCTAGTTTGACAAAGGGATCATTTTACATCAAATGGAAACTACTCGAAGTAGATGATGCATTACGACCAGGACATCCACCCTTCTGAGAGTTCCCCGAGACATCCCTTCTGTCAAACCCTATAGCGGGTGTGTTTGTTATGTTTTTTGGTAAATGTAAGTTTTCTTGTCATCCATGTATACCAAAGAAAACAAGGACATCATATGTTAAACTTGAGCTATTTTTGTATAGTTTGGATGAACTATCTGCGTTGGATTTTCGGACGGAATTAGGAAGGCATGTGAAAAAAAATGTCGCCATCAATTCATTTTTGTATCTCGGACAGTAAGGGACTAATGGATTTTTTGTGTTTCACAAAGCTACACTTCTTCGCCAATACTTTCGATTTATTCAAGGGATTTTATGTGCTAAAGAGGGCATTCGTTTTCTTATAAAGAAATTATCAACCAACTGTGTGAGTGGCATGTGTCCTTCTAGTAAAATAATGCAATGTGCCCTTTGTCATGGGCATAAGACTATACAATAAAAAAACCTTTTGGACATTTTTAATGTGACTATGCCGTTAATAATTACCAAAAGCAAATGCTCCAAGGAAGACGATAAGAGGAAGGTCAACATTTATTTTTTTCCCAATTTTTTCCGCTAAGAATACCTGTATACCTTACAGTAGGTACTGGTAGGCTAGGGGAATCTTCCGTACCTTATTTGTAGTAATTAATTTATTATATATAATCTGAAATATTTTTATTATTTCAAAGTTTTAAATTTACAAGCCCAGTGACTCAGTGGTGAGTTGGAACACATCTCAGGTTCGATTCTCGGAAAAATACAAATTGCATCTCAAGGTGTTTTCTGCTGCGCCACGGCGAACGTATGACTTTCATGAAACAGATTCTTATTCAGCGGATCAGACTCAGTATAAAATTGTAGGTTCCTTACATTCGTCCCAAAAATAAAAACTCACACAAAACGAATTATTGTAAGAGACTGTGCCTAGGGTACCTATATATGAGCCTATGAGGAGTACAAGAACTTATATGGAAAACGCAAATCTTAGATGGACAACCGGTTCGACATGTCTAGCGAAAAAAACAGATCTGGTCGAAGCTGGATCGAAAACGCTCAAGGTATTTGATCTCCCTCGATAGGAAGTATGTCAACTCTACAAAATAGGTGTCAACGAAGGACACTGTCTCATAGGCAGGCATGAAACAAGGCTTGGTGTATTTAAACGATTTTTGCAGATGCTGTTTCGACGAGGAGGAGAACGAAACTATTATCCACTTTCTCTTCACTTGTTCGGCTCTCTCACAAAGACGAAACTTCATTTGGGAGCGTTCTACTATAGTGATCGAAAAAAACACAGATATTCGAAATCTCCTATACGCTTTATTAGAAGCTTCAACTGGTTCAACGAGTTGGAAGAATAACTACATAGATTCATTTAAGGGACCTTATAATGGTCTAAGCGCGTCGATTACTTCTACCTAACCTAACCTTTGGAAAAGCGCCATCAAAGCACTTACTCATACTATGATGGAGTGTTGCCAGAGTTCGCTGATGACACGAGTTAATGGACTGCTGAGATGTCCAAGCAAGTATAATTGTTTTACAAATTACATTAAACTTATATTTTAAATGCCCATATTTATCATCCTTGCAAGGTCTTGTTTAGAATAAAAACAGTACACACATTATATTTAACCGTTGATCCTGAAAAGGATGCCAATTAGAGAAAACTGATGGGAAGACTCCCATGAGCAGCAAAGCGGAGGCTGTATAGTGTATAACCTTTATCATCACGCTGTTCCTATATGACACAGAAATTAACCACTGTGATGGTCCAATTTGTACCGAAGCAGTAAATATCAGTACATAGCGATGCAAATTTGGAGAAAAAGTTGTAAGCTGTTCGGCTAAGGTTATTGGGGCATACAAAGTTGCGAAACATCTACAAAATGTTCAAGTGGTCAACATATTATTAATTTTCTGTACTTATTAAACTGTAGCCCATAAAGACAATGGGCCTGATTTTTTAACTTCACCTTAAATATTTTTTAGGTCACAATAGGTCATTCTGTATGGAAAATTTGATCATTGTGAGTTTCTTCAATTTGGAAGGGACACTAAAAATTATTTTTAGTACCTACAGCGCAATATAGGTACCACTGAATATTTTATAAGGAACACAGTTGGTGCCGACAGAACATGGTTTGGAGGCAGTCTAAAAAGCTTACATTGGGATAAAACTGTTTGGCGTGTCGAATCGGACCGAAATAGAAGCGCAGTTTTGGTACGACTTAAATCAAACCTATAACTACACTATATGACATTTCATATATGACAAGGTCTTTCTATGCTGAGTTCCTGGTCACTGTGCCGTCTCCACGGGTGAGGTGGATAAACCTATTAGTAAAGTGGTGGCATGAAAAAACGTAGCTATTGCTTTTACTCGACCGAAATGTCAAAATCGAAGCCTACGTTTCGTATACCTAAATACTGCAATGTGGCATAGCCCTCAGGACTCTAATGCACCTACTTGTCAAACTGGGAATCACTACGTCTGTCATCCCCCGAGTGATTATGACATCTACCCGCATGTGCATTCGTTAACCTCACTTACTAATTATTATAACCACCCATTTGTTGAACACCAAATTACGAATAAAGTTTGAATTAATTGTAATGAGTTTGGCTATTATTTACAAATACAAACTAGTTTGAGTGAGCACGAACCTTTGTCATGTTCGAAAAGCGGCGCCAATAACCTTTTGCTCAGATAGGTATGAATAAAACGCAGCAATTGCTAAATATTTTGCGTGCCCATTTTTCATAGAAACAATCTAAGCCTTGACACAATCATTCTTAGGGATATAGAAGAGCCGCTGGATTTTAGGCTAACCTTTAAAATCCTATCGGAAATTCATAGTTCTTCTTTAACTAATTAGCTGTCAAAATATATTTAAATATTTCCAATAAGCCGATGACCGGATACAATTCCCGGCACCTGGAAAAAAATCAAGAGGATATATTTGGCAAACGAAAATCATGTTTTCAGATGCAATTAAAGGGCATAGATTAAATTTATATTGCTGGATTTTATTCGCTTGAATCCCAAGAAAATTTCAAAAATTCGAAAGTAAGGTCCGGTTTGAGAGAAACCGACAAGTACAGTGAAGTCAAATTTTCGAACTTACTGTAGAAAAGTATGTTTTTTATTTATTATACTGATTCACAGCAAGTGCTAAGGGCTTTCACTTTGCTACAACCTTATGCTCAAAGCAAATGCTCGTTTTTATTAATAGGTACACAAGTTTTTATTAGGCACAAGGTTCATTGGAATTATTTGTAAAAGTTTGTATATCGTGCCTTAGAATTGCATTTGTTGTCAAAAAATTTCCAATCGACATATATCAGCTTTTTAACGGGCATGAGTTATGAGTTACCTTGCCATGTCAAGTTTTGGTATGGCTTGACAATTTTGGATACCTTTGGGAGACCTGTTCAAGACCTGTACAAAAATATCGATCCTTTAAAGATGCGCATCATTATTACTGATTTCACTTATCGACGTTGATATTTAAAATTATTTGTTGTTGTGTTATACAACAATTTCGAAATATTTTTATCGAACTAGTTAAAGAACTGCGCAGAAGCGAAGGACTCACGTCACTAATGGGATGGTGTAAGGGTGGCCTTAATCAACCGGACTTGGGACGTAGTTATTTGAGGCGCAGGAACGCCCGGTCTCCCGTAAAAATTGCAAGCCTCTTTTGAAACGCATTATAGGAAAGGAAAAGAAAATCGGTTGAAATCGTTAAGAAGTTGTTTTAAAAAACAATCATAAAATGACCGATTCACTAGACAATTTTAAATGGAAAAAGTTCGCTCGCAAATTTTGACCTATAAGCAAAAAAAAAAAACGATTTCTAGTACCGCGCGCTGTATATTCTACACGTGTCGGTTTTTTTTTATTTTAATCCTTTTATCACGTGAAATTTCTTTATCACCGCACCGCGCTTCCATTTTCACCCTCGAATGTCAACTAAATTTATTCACCTTATCAGGCATGTGCATCATCTCAGATAACCTCAGACACACGACAAAGGCGACCAGCCCACGAGCACATTGTCGATACTGTATATCCTTGTAACAGGAAACCTGCAATAAAATTGCCTCCGCAGTTTAATTGTTTCAGCAAGGAGTTTAGATGAAAATGGATCTAGAAACTGTCAAAAATCATAATCAATGCGCGTAGCTAGCAACCGATATAACAGCACTGGAAAGGGGGAAAGCGCACCGGCAATGATGTTATCCTGTGAGTCCCTTTTCCATCATTTATTATATTATTCTTTCCTGTTGTTCCCCCTCCGACTATACAGCTCCTTGGTATCAAAACGTCATTGTGTATGTTGTTCCTGAGCTGGTAAAATAACTTGTACAACACAAAAGAGCCACTCGACGCACTCGAATGCTTTGCCGGAGGGAGGTTTACGCACACTTAGACACTAGGCCACGATGCTCACTATGGTCTGTATAGAGCTATTCCCATATCTAAACCAAAGTGTGGTGCTCTTTAGCGCGCTCCGTCCGCTGCAGAAAAGAACAATCGATTGAGGAATCGGATTAGGCTGGCAGTTGGTGGTCGTATGTCTATCTACATTCAGTCATAGGTAAGGGGTTCTTGAACAAAGAGGTTACAGGTTATTTATATTTCGACTTGCATTTGAAAATTGCTTTCCCTCAGACGATGTAAGAGGATACATTTTTATTCCTTTTTTTTGAGCAGTGATAAAATTTATTATGCAAAACAGAGGTGATTAGATCAACCCTAGGTTTGAAAGAGTTCTTTTGCTATGCTGCTTGCTTTTCGAAATCTGAGAGAATTATTCACGGAGCAAGGAAAGTCCTCTATTGGTAGGTGTTGTACATTTAGATAATAAGATAGATTATTATTGTAGTTACAATGACTTTTGCAAGGAGAAGAGTATGCGATGGGATAACCTTTTCATAGATACATCTTTAGAGGATAGATGAACACATGAACAGATGAACTGCTAAGCTACAGAAAAAGGTGGCAGCTAACAAGCTGTGTATAAACACCCACGATCTCTTAATTATATACCTAGTGCCTTAGTCAACATAATAAGTCTTGCCAAACAAAACTGGGTAACGTCTTAAAAATATTCTATTTTAAAATAGGTAGGGGAAAGGTGCGAACGGTGAGACACTTTTCTTTTAAATTGGTATATATCTGAATGTTTTCAAGCAATCTTAACCAAACTTGGAGTATATTTTAAGGCATATTTCACATTAATGTCCAATACAAATTTTAGTGGAAGGGCCCACGAGAGCATCACAACAAACTGAATCTTAGGAAAAGTCAAACTTTCTCACTGTTTGCGAGCGGTTCGATCAATGAGACAGTGTAAGGTGAACAGTGAGACAAACGAAAAAAAAAAACAGAAAAAAAGTAATAAAACGTTACATGACACAATTCTTCAAAAAGTAGTTTGTAGTTGGACGAACAAGCTTAGCTAAGTACCCAAGAATATACTACTCCTATCGTAAATCTGACCCTAAATGGCAACGAAACCAAAATATTCCCCAATTTTGGTCCCACAAGATATTAGTTATGTCCAAAAGGAAAAATTCTTCTTTTTACTCAAATGCTCCACCCTAAACTCTGAGCAGAGCGTGAATTGCAATTTAACAGAAACCTCCCACACTCCTTCATCTCAACGTCACATGCCACCAAAAGCAATTCTTACCCTAATTTCCATCACCAAACTTTCAATATATCGAAACTCCTCAAGAGTGTTGTAGGCAAAGCTAAAATGTTTGGTACAGGGAAATAACTTCACATGGGAAACAACTTCACCTAGAGTAGGAAATAATTTCACTATTCTATTTCAGCTAATCCCAAAGTCTTTCTAACAATTAGTTCAATTGTGTCTATCAGAATCAAAAACGATGTATTCCACTTTTTGAACAAATCGAGTTGGCAATGCATATTAATTCTCCCTCTTGAAATCTATCTATTTCTGTTTTCGTTTGTTTCCAAAGCCAACTTATTCCAGAGAAATTTTGATTTGAATTTGTGGGTTAGAATCAAAACCGATGTATTCCTCATATAATTTTGAAACGAAACGAATCCATTCCTAGTGAAAATCAAAATAACACTATTCCAATACTAAATTACGTTTTTTTTTACTTTAATAATCAAAACTAGTGTATTCCAGAAAAGGCGAGAAAATCCGCAAAATCTGTCAAACTTTTTAATGGCTTAACAGTATGTATTTGTAGTTCATTTATTTATGAGTATGTGTTAAGCGATGACTTGAAAAAATAAAAACATAACTTAAAGAGCTTAAAAAAATTGTTTCATTTTCATGAACCGATCTATTCCAAGTAGAAAATTTCAAAACACATGTATTCCAAAACATTAATTTTCAAAACAACTTTATTCCAAAATGCATTGATAAATATTTCGAAGACCTTTTCAGGTTTCACAATAAACTGCATTTAGTAAAGTTTGAAAGCCTATGATAAGATATAAAAATGAAAAAGTTCTTATTATTTTGAAGGCAATGTTCCTTAGAAACGTTTTTTTCGAATATCTCAAAACTAGTAAAAGTGGAATACGTTGCTTTTGATTCTAATAGACACAATTATGAACAACCTCGTTGAATTCGCATGCTTTCAGCCTTAAAAGTGCCAATGAAATCAAAGTTATTGCGACTTGTTTTAGTGACAAGTTTCAATGGATGTTAGATCCATTATTTGTTCTTCATCAAATAATTTTCTGCATGCCGTTTTGAATTCATTCGGCTAAAATGAGTGTGGGTTTTTAAAGCCGTGTTATTTGCTTCTTTCTCTTATAACTCGGCTGTTAAAGAAGACTATAGTAAGTTTCTAGGTCCTCTTATTTTCATCGTAGCTTTAAAAGGCAACTCTACACTATGGGCCTCACTAATAATCATTTTACACTAAATATTTTCTAGGTCACAATATGCAATTTTGTATGGAATATTGCTCTGTCTCCTATACCAAGATCAAGATAGTTTTCCCACCCGGTTGCCTCAAAAACCACTTCGATCTCAATAGAAAGAAATGCTTAGCTATTGTTTTCTCGAAGTCCCTCCCTTGAATTAATCTTCTTTACGGACAAGTGATATCCATCGTTTGATCCGTTTTCGATCTTGGCATAGTAGATAATTTCCGTTCACGCTTTTTTTAGATAATTCTCAGAGCAAAACCAGCACTTTCCCCAAAGTAAAATCGAACAGAGCTATCTTCATCATTTTTTTCTGTCCCCATTCAGTAAGCCAGCCAGGAGGGGCATCCCTTTCAGTGAGTTCATGAGTCCTGAGTCGAGAGTATTGAAATTAAACCCTAAATTCAACCCCAGCAATCCCTCCCTTAAAATCGATCTACTTAACCTCCTTATCGTACGTCCTATACTTAAAGCTCAAATTCAATTCTTTATTTTCTGCTCTAATTTTAAAACTTTGTCTGAAATAGAACTTAAATATGAAAATATATACAATATAATAAATAGTTGGTACAACAGGTCCGTAGGGATCCTAGGCCTAGCTCCTCACAGCTATTCGTTTTGTTTTTGACACGAATTAAAGAGATCTACAATTTTATGCCAAGTTCAAACGGCTAATTGAGACAGTTGGACTTGCATGACAGTCAACCCTCGGATGTTTGTCAGACGTTCGCGAGAGGTGGCGCAGTGGAAAACAATACTAAGGTAGAAATTGAGTTTTTTCAGGCAGGGATCGAACCTTAGACCCTCGCTTAGTATTCCAACTATATATTTATAAATAAAATAAATTTAAACCACATTAAAGTACGGATACGGATTAGAAAAATGGTAAAATTATGTAAACACAAAAGGGGAAGAAACTATACCTTTTCCTCTCTAGAAAGTCCATCAGTCCCAGGCACAAAATAAAGAGATCTACGTCTAACCATGAGGAAAATGCATTCAAGAATTCAAGAGTTCGCAAGTTAATACTGCACACGCATTCAGTTCACTTGTCGGTTTTAAAGTACCACGCAGGAACGAGTATGCTCGCTCCTATCATCGATTCCGTCACATTAAAGTACGTACGAATATGCATTGATGGTGTTAAAATATTTTTAAATAATTGCTCACGACATAGTGCCGGCGATAATTAAGCGATAAAATTAATTCACTTCAACGCCGTACCCCAGACATGTGGAGAATTTATTATCGTTGTTGGCCGAGACCACCCCTACACCCCACATTTATGCTACGCCTATGGCATTTTTCGGGCGATACTTGAGTGTGAGCCTTGTATCTGATGGATGCTGGATTCATTCGCTTAATGAATGCATTTATAATGATTTTGTTTGTTTTCGTTTTCGTTTTTTTTTCCATTATTATTGGTTGGAAAAAATTAAAGGATCATTGTGTGGTCCTTTTGCTGATGGTAATGGTGACATGTGGTGTTAATTGCAAAGTTTTCCCTTTGGGTGATTTATTGTTGTTTTTAATCGGATGCTGTTTTTTTTTGTTGTATTTTTTTTCACTCTCTCTTCCTTGTGACTAAAACAATTGACTGTTCTCTCAGCTTAAATTTACGTGTCTAATGCTCAAAAATCCATTAAGTACCAAACACGCGAGATTGGCTCCACCGCGAAAGGGTAACAATAACAGGGCGCTTTGCTTCGGATGATAATAATGATAATTTTAATAGCTACGATAAATAATCATCGCCTATCAATGATGTGCATGAGGATGATGATGTTTGGGGGTTTTTTTCCTGCCGGAATATCCTTTCAGCAATGTTGGCTGCAGCTGACCGCCTCCACCAAAGTGATGGTGCTAATGTGGTTTTTGGTAGGATGTGTGTTTTATGCGTGGCGTGTATCGCGAACGGTCTCACATTAGCCTATAACCAAGCCTTGTGATTAGCTGGATGTAGCGCGGATTGTTATCTGGCAAATGTGTGCAATACGTATACGAATAGCGCGGAGGCTCATTTTGCGTGGTAGTTTTAGCTGGATGCAACTAAATAGGGCTGTACCGGATGAAGCTGATATATGAGCACCGAAATGGAAAGAGTACATTTGAGATGGAAACAACCAATGCAGGGGTTGTTTCGCATTATACTCCCGACTACTGCTGGCGCTATATCTGATAAAGGGTAATAATTATACCAATCATAATCGAAGGTATAATACCATCAGCAGCAACGGCATAAAGGGATGCAATACCACTTTGATGTATAATGAAAGTTTAAATGGCTGCTACTCTTCACTTGTCTCCACAGCAAAACGCATCGGAGATTTAGCGATCGCACTGAAAACAACAGGCATAAACTGCACTGCGTATTGTTTAGTTTAACAAATCGTCGGCAGTTCTGAAGCCTGAAACAATAAAAATTTAAGTGCACGACTGGGTCGTACGAAACTTTCTCTTTCATATCAGCAGTTTGGTTGATTTTTTATTTTAGGTATGTAGGTAATAAACGCAGAAGCTATTCTAGAGTCTAGATGAACAAACAGTACAGAAAGGAATAAGAACATAGGTACAAACTTAAATAAAATGCAATTTTGGCTTAAACATATTCATTTCAGTTGCCAGTGTAATACATAATAATGAGAGGCTTAAGCTCTCAGTAAAAATTAAGTTCTGTTCATAGGCTCTTACACAGTGGCGTAACTATACCATCTGGGGCCCGTGGCAAATTCTAGAAAGATATTTATTAACAAAAATCTTTTTTCGAGCTTTCTGTTCCGCAAAAGTGTCTATAATATCATCAAAGTTTAAAGATCTGGCCATAGAATTTTCAATAGACAGAATAGCCAACTTACATAACCTGTCTTGTCTCATAGAGTTTCTTAAATAGGTTTTTATCAATTTTAGTTTTGAAAATGATCGTTCAGCACTAGCTGTAGTCACAGCAATTGTTAGAAATAACATTAATGCAGTACATACCTCAGCTGCAGGACATAAAATGATTTTTTATTATTAATAAATCAGCAAGGTCTCTAATACACGATGATTTTTCTATTTCGTCTCTGAAAATGGATCGAAAACTGAGAATTTCTCTGGCAAATGATTCAGATATGTCTTTTTATATTTCTCAACAAATTCTAGACCTTTAGGTACAATGTAAGAAATTATTTTCGTGCTCGCGGCCCCTTGGGCCGGGGCCCTCTTGGGTCGGGGGCCCGTGGCATTTTGCCAGCCCTGCCACCCTATTGTTACGCCACTGCTCTTACACCTTACACGACGTTTGAACATGTACCTACAAGGAGAAGCGTAGCAAGAGTTTCTGATACGTTAGGGCAAGCTTTTGTTTTTGACTGAAATACATAGATTGGTGATTCCGATTTTTAATGCCTATGGTTGGAAGTTTTGTTCATGATTTACCGAAATCTTTACGTAAAATTCAGATTTTGTTTTTTGAATTTTCATACAAACAGGCCAATTAATTAATTAAATTTTATGGCACTCCGACTACCAATCGGGCAATGAAGTGTTTTCAATCGTTTAAGTTAAAGTTGGTTGTTGTTATTTTATTCTTATTAAAAGTGAGGCTTCACAGGCAGGCGTCCTCTAATTAGGCACATTGTAAGAGGTTACATCGAGTTCAAAATCTTTCCTTATAATTATCAAAGTCAATATTTAAAAACATCATATGATGAATTCGCTTCTTCTTACTATTTCTTTTTTTTAAGTGCAGCTCGTAATGGCCCACCCGATACAAAATATATACCTAGTGAAAAATATAAACTTTATTTATATGTATAGGTGTTTTGTGAATAACGATACTACAGAAATTAATAAAAACTAGAATTGAACGCTGAATACTGGGGGCAGATTCCGTATAACAATAATCGTCGGGACGATATCGTTTTTGAAACTTAGATAACCATAAGAAGTTATATTCCGTCCGAATTTGTTTCACTATCGTCAGCTTTCGTTATATTTGTGAAAAAATAACTGAATTAAGGTGTTAACTGCTAATTTTGGATATTGGATGTCTATCGTTTCGACGATAATCGTCTGAAAAATTACGGAATGAGTGCCCTGTATACAAAGACAAAGCGAGTTCAACATGCAACCACCTTAAATTTCAAATGCAACCAAGTTCAAGCCACTTTTATTAAGTGGGAAGAAAGCAAATGAACTACATCCAAGCATATTGAATATCCTTGTTAGCTAAAACCCTAAAACCTTCCGCCGCGCCGCCCGGTGCCAGTGCCATCAATCAATTCACTCCGCAATTGTACCTACCTATGTGTATGAACTGGTTTCACTCTTGCAAATGAATTGATGACAGCAACTAGACAAACATCCGCTGACCAATTTACCAATTGTATTCAAGGATAAGGATTATTCCATAGTGGTTGTTTGTATATTTTTTTTTTGCGCACAGCTCACGTGACAGCAGCAGAAAAAGTAGTAGTGAGAATTTTATCTAAAACGCCGATTTATCATTTTATCGTTAGCACTTGCTACACAAACAGAGGAGCTACTGCAACGAACAAAACAAAACACGGACGAAGGACTGCAGATCGTTGTAAAAACGAATGTAAAAAATAAAACTCTGACCGAAATGGATTGTCGGCTACTAAGCGCTTGCAAAGATATTTCGTTGGGAAATGTATCATGTACTTTTATGGTTTATTTTTTACGTTGTGTGCAAAATTTTTTCTCTCTCTCTTTGGATGTGAAGTGCTGTGGTCCTTTCGGAAAGGAAATCTGATAGAGTTGCCGAGTCGGACTGGTACTCTAACAGCAAATGGCTGTCAGGACGGGCAAAAAAACTATACAAAGATAAACTCCTTTGAAAGTTAAACAATTTGTTTTGTTAATTGTTAAACAATGCAACAGGATGAATACGATGATGATGATGGCAGCGATTTATCCTTGAAGTAGAAGAGACATCTGCTTGTTTGTTTTTTCTTCTCCAAAATTGCTTAAGTGAATGGAATGATTTATTGTAGAGAGTATCGTAGTACTCGTAGTAGTAGAATACACTGGTAAAAATGTAAACATTTTGGGAACATAGTGCATGCTGTTGCTACCTGCGTGCGGTAAAAATGTATGCCAATAATAATTAGGTACATATTTAGTAGTGCATATTTCACTATATTTTTTATTGTTATTTTATACTTATTACTTATTTTATTTTATGGAAAAACACAAATAGAAAAAAAAGCCACACATTTGAGAGCATTATTGCGCTGAACAGCTTTTCAATTCAGACGTTTGGATGCGGCATAAATTTGAAAATTGAATTCCAATCACAAAAAAAAAACTGACAGATCTTCTCAATTCAGCGATTTGACACAAATTTGGAAAATTCGCCTTAGAAAGTAAAAAAAAAAACTCACCCAAATATATCTTTGGAATAGAAACCGTGTTTAGGGTTGATCTTGCATGAATATTCGTCTAAATTTTTGGAAAACATTTTCGAGGATTATTGGATTTTTTTCAACATTGTCACAAGCTATAAATCGTCAAGTGAATAATTATATTTTTATTTTGTTGTGATGTATCAGTACGACTCAAAAATTAGTTGAATTTGTATAACCAGTTTTCAGGAAACTCGAGTGGTTTCTGAGCACATAACTTCGTATTCGGATATCACAGAAAGTTAATAATAATATCCTTTCTTTCCGGTGAACGCTCTACAGAAGACGCTAAAATGTTTATGTCAAAGGCTCATCGTGTCAAAGAGGATGTCATTGTTGGTAAAAAGGATTTCCATGCCCCAAAGCATCCAGAATTGGAGACTATTCCCAATCTCCATGTCACCAAAACTTTGCAGTCATTGCATTCGCGCGGTTTGGTCAAGGAACAATTCGCTTGGAGGCATTAATATTGGCATTTGACCAGTGAGGGCATCGAATACCTTAGGACATACTTGCACTTGCCTCCTGAGATTGTGCCCGCAACTCTGAAACCCCCAGCCAGGTCGGAGACTGCTCGTCCACGTCCCACAGTTTCTAGTCCTCGTGGTGATTCCACAAAGACTGGTGAAGATCGGTCTGCATACAGGCGTGCCCCAGGAGGTGCTGACAAGAAGGGAGATGTCGGAGCTGGAGCCGGAGATGTTGAATTCCGCGGTGGATTCGGACGTGGTTTTCGCCCACAATAGTTTTTACACTAATGAGGAAAAAATCAATAAACATTTGTATATGCAAAATCTGTTTTAAGCGCTTTTTAACCAAGGTAGGTATTCGTAAAGCACCACTGTCAAGCAGTTTATTTTTGCCAAAATTGCCGAATAGAAACCTCAAATTTGGATGCATAATTTGCCATTATTTGAATGTTGCAGGAAACAGTACCTAGTCCTCATCCTCTACGCCTACAGCTGTTATTTTATTGTCTAAAATTTGGGAAGAACAAAAAGGACCTACTGACAAACGGAGAGGAAGTACAATTTTAAGACGATTGTTTTGACTTTTCAAAACAGATGTGCTCTTAGATAAATTATATCAACAGTTTGCGTGAGTTGTGGAAGTGGAAACATTTTAATTTGCGGTAGGGATCGTAGCCAGGGTTGCCAGGTCTAAATTAGTTTGATAGACCAATTCGAAACTTTTTATACAAAATTTTTATTATTTGTAAAAGTTGGCCGTCGCGAATGAAAAACCCTTTATAATGTTTGTTCAAAGTTTGGTATAACATATTGCTCCAAGGATCGGTCTATTAAATCACAAACTGGGAACTAGCTTTTGGAGCTTCTAGGACTGTGTGCGGTCATATAGTGAAATGCAAACCGAAACGAACCCAAATTTCAAAATAAAGCTATGTTGACAAATTAAAGAAATTCTTCCTCCACAAAAAAAAAACAAAAATTTCAAAAGTTCCATTGCGATGGCAGAGTACTTGTGGTACTTTTTCGAAAAAAAAGATACAAATACATATATTATATAAATATAATAAACACGGCTCTTCCATTTTTTTAAAAATATAAAATGTACCTTCACTGGAATGTGTCGTTCCTACTACATACAAATATACTGAAGTAATAACTTTTGTATTGGTCCGTTTGATACAAAAATTTTTCTCCTTTTCCCGACGATCCGCGTTCAGTGTTAAAAAAAAAATTTAAATAAAGCGATCAACAGGCGCTGTTGGTCTTAAAGCGTATCAAACGGTTTCTTTCAAGTCGAGGTTAGTGGTAAATATTAACCCCCTTCACACAAGCTTTTCTATGTGCATAACAATTTTGCACAGTGTATAACTTTCAGGATTTTTTCCTATCCGACAATGTGCTTACATTGCGCACTGCGTTCACGAGCGATAAGCTCTTAAGCGATGTCACCATTAAAGGTAGGTGCCATTATTTATGTCGTTAGTCTACCAGCACCACCGTCAATACCATCTTCTCAGCTTTGTATACACTCACCGGCCCTAAACGCATTCATATGCAACTACACAGCTATAAATCTGATCCGAGTGTGCTCTCCAGCAAAGCTGGACGGCCACAACACGACAAAAAAAAATCCCAGGTATCCTAGAACTACTTTTTCTGGCACAGGATAAGGAAGGATTCTAGGGAAAAAATAAACATGAAAAAAAAAACTGAAAACCCCGTTCAAAATAAGCTTAAAACAACTCCCGGATAAAAATTGTTATAAATAACCCGCGAGAATTATCTCATCCGGAAAAGTGGAGCCTTTTTGATTTATTTACTCATTCATTTGTCAGTTGTGTGCTAGTAGAACTGAGCAATTACTACCTCTGGTATGGCTACCCTGCTTTCCTCTACTCTTTGGGTTCCTACGAAAAAACGAATGAGCTAGTTGGTGTGTTGCAGTTGCAGATGTCCTCTGTTCAGGAAGAGGAAACGAACGAAACGCAAACAAAAAATTCGCGAAATGCAGGACAAAATGTTTATTTTTTTTTCAATTGCGTTAGCGGATGTTAACAGCGGATGTGAAAAAGGGTCTAGGTATCTAGAAGGAGGAAATATTCAAAAAAGGGCGATGCTATTGCACATCAGTTTGTGTTGTGAACCTGTTCGCTTGAAGATTACTCAATTCTAATCCAATCAATAGATGTATTTCTTGTCAGCAAGGATTTTATCATTCAAGGACTAGAAATTATAACATTTGGCTTCAATCCGGCCAATATCAAATTTCCAAGCGCGAGTCTATATTCAATAAATACTCCCAACGAATCTATCGAATTTCAATTGATGTGCATTTCGCCAAGCGATAAGCGAAGGGTGCCCCTGGATAATAAGGATAAAATTACAAACACTCGTACGACACATTCACTATTCACCCTAGTCGAGAGAATCGTCGGCCCTTTTCCATCACTTTTGGCGAACAAAATCGAAAAGCAATAATAAGTCACGTTAAAAATTAATTACCCATGAAAATGTCCTTACAAAAGGACATATGGCATCGGTGCGCCTGCATTCTATGCGCACCCACAACAAAGCAAATACACAAAACCAAGAATCCTTTTACGAGTAGCCATACCTACATCAACACCCCTTTAGCTGACCCAGCGTGTCCCTTTACCATTTTCTGTCACTTCCCAAAACGGTAGTTAGTCAGACCAAGCGACAACTTAATTTTCTGCTTAGAACTCGGCAAAATAATTCACTCTACTTAATTAAGTGTGACAATCAATTTTGAATGGGACTTATGTTCCCGATACCGAAGTACGAGTAATGCACCCCAAGGGTAGCTAAAATGCTGTGTGCAAGTATGTCCTTCACGCCCATTTTTCGCATTTCTCTCTCTTTATCTTTGGTGAGTTTTGTGAAAATTGCATTGCCAGTCAACTTACCTGCTTAGTCACCGAATCGATGAGACGCACGAAAATGTCCTGTTCTTGTCGGGCACCTAAAAATTACAAGAAATTTAAAAAAAATTCATTTTTAGTTCATTCCGTCTGCCAACTTACCATTCGCGTATAAGAGCTGCAATCGGTATTGAATGCCATTATTTGTCTTTGTAGTATCCGACTCCGAGTCCTTTTCGATGAAACCGATGAACGCCGTTCGTTCGATTTCGATAGGTTGACCGGCCCGATCGTAAAGCGCAATCACAAAGTGGAAAAAGTTCGACTTACGCAGGTTGCTGGGGGGCTGTTTCTCGAAGTGGGCGCGACCGATACCAAGGCTAAAAGAGACACAAAATCACCCGGTAAGTATCTTAAGTAGAAAATTGTGTTCTTTGACAAATATTTAGCCCTACAATTAATGACCCCCCCGCCCACATACACACACACTCGACAGCCCTATAATTATCTATGAGCACTAAAAGGACGTGTATTCTCATATTTGGATATCATTATGGGCTTCATTGCAACTCTAAGGAGCTGAGTGGTTGTGTAAAAAGTGAAATGTCAACAGCTCGTGGCTCGTGTAATGATAGGGAATGACGCAAAGGATATCATGTTGGCGATACTACGAAGTAGGTAGGCTGCGAGTATGTGTTATGCTATCTTTCTGGAATGGGCAATTCACTGGAGTTGTAAGGTAACAATTTAATTTAGAAAATGTTGATTTTATCAGATTTAATTACGGAATTATGGAAAGTATAGCTGTGTGTTTAATGTAAAGGGGCAGGCGGAGTTTTTGTTATGTGGAAATAATTAGTGATTGAAACTGTATGTAGTACAGTCGATAGTTTTTATAAAAAAAAAACTTAAAGCACGTTATAATAAACTACGAAACAGTTGGAAGTTGGTCTTTAAAAAGAGATCTGCATGGAAGTTAAAACCATCTAACACGTGGATGAGTAAGATGATTTTTAGTCTGTTTAAAAAGTTTTTCTGTAAGAACGCAAGTATTGAAATTCACAAGCAATTCATTTAGCATGAGCAGTGGCGCTGGTTGACTTTCGAAGATTTTTAAATCTAGACCTCAAAAAAGCAACATTTTGGCAATATGGTCGAAATTAAATAAATAAAATACAAAATGGTTTAGGCAATTAAGGACCGTTTTATTCACTCAAAGATGAACTCAATTTGGGGGTTTTTATTCTCAACTTGAGAATATGCTTAGAGTCAAAGTTGGCTCAAACACTCCGAAATTGAAAGTAGAAGTAAGGAAAGCGGACTTGTGATTTTGTATGTATAGAATACATATTTTGTTTAGGAGTTTTGACTGTTACTTCTTCAAATTTAGCGACGAAAATAATTCAAATATTAATATGATTTGATCAGCGAAGATAATGGAGAGAAGGAGAATTTGGTCTGTGAGAGACAGCAGTACACTTGTTGGACTTGGAAAATGGGACCGTGACTTCATCTATCGTTTCCGTCTCTCAAAGCGGACGACAAATGATGGTGATCCAACCCTTAATACATTTTTGTGTATTTTGTTAAGACCCCTGGTTTACTTCTTCGATAGATCGCGTGAACGAGCAATAACCCACTTATCTATCAATAATATACGTAGTATGCAACTATGCACTATGATCAATTCAATTGGGGTATAAGCATTGCAACCATGCACTTTTGCTCAAACAAGTGTCGAAAGCAATTGCCAATCTTGTGCTACAATTCCGTCGTATGCCGGAAACGCAAGGAGAACTGACTTTGTGACTTTTTCGCAATCACCAGTGGATCTGATCCATCAAAAAATTTTAGGAATCATAAGAAATTATTTTCATTGAAAGTTCAAACGGGTTTTGCTGCAAATTAGAGGAAAACCGATATCGTCGCTTGTGGGCAAATATGAATTCGTTATCTACCTACTCCTTAACGAAAATCATAGACAAAGCATAAAAATAAACTGACATTTGTGTATCATGTGTCACAAATATCCCAGGGACATTTAGAACCTGCATTTAACCCAATTTTTGAATATTATTTGCTAAGTTAAGAATTAACGCACTGAGCTCTCGATTTCAAAACGACGAAGCCAACTTCGGAGTTATCGCTAAGTTGAACAACATTGAATGAAACGGACCTTAATGTTTCAAAAGCAAAATGGTATAGATTTACGCTGTCTTCCATACAGTATTAATTTTTTTTTTTTAGCGAGGGAGATCTCCCTTTAAGGTATTGAAAAGATGAAGTGAGTAATGGGCTAGCGGAATTGATTTTTTAAGCCAGCAGAAGAATGGCTAAAGTTAGAATATATTTTTGAATAACATATATTTAGTGTGAAACCAATTCATTTCTCAGATCGAAAATCTTCGCCCAGGAGAGAACATCTGAAAAAAGCCAGGGCACTCATTCCGTAACTCTGAGAACGATAATCGTTCGCACGATAGTAGTCAACGATCTCGTCATCAATTTGCTTTCCGTAACTCTATCGCATACGGAATGAGTGCCCTGTACTACATTCTGTTTGAAAATACAAAAATTTGTTTTGCTATCGTAGTGCCTACATTTTCTCTAGATTTTAGTGGCAACTGAAATAGTTGCCACCTCATACAAAGAATTATTCGCATCTCTAATAAATTGCGGTGACATGCACATGCACGAGCTCTAAAACAATAGGCCCATTTGTTTTCGCAGTGATTTGGGATTTATTATACCACCACGTCATCTAATCAAATGAACATGTTTTAAAACATTATAAAGTTCAACTGTTTTTATGAAACTTATTTATTTTTTTATTTACTTATTAAAATAATAGCGTCATAGTGAGATAGCATCTCATAGATTGCGAAGGCTTTATAATTAAATGTTTGTCAAGTGCCCCGTTTAGAGGTATGTCCCAGTTCTTTATGAGTTATGGTTTTTTGACATTGTGTTGACATATATTATGATACCAACTCATTAATTTAATTATTTTTCGTATTAATTTGGGACTAATATACATTTTATATACCTATTTTATTAATAAAAATATTATTCACCAATAAATCATATAATAATTCCAAGAATCGTGTCGAGAATAAGACGTTCATCTTTCAAGTTCAAAATAGCACAGTGTGCGCCCTTTATTATTCGCCCAGGTCTTTATCGTCATCACAGTATAATGTTGCACAAGTTTTGTCATTAAATTTTACAAATAATTTAAAAATTCACAGAGCTCCACATGCACACAGACTCAAACCATATAACAATGTGATAATCAACCCGAATACGATGCCTAATCAACTATATGCTCTAATCTACCGACTATATTTGTTAGTCTCACCCCATTACACTTACAACTAGTTTAAAACCTTCTCCCGAAATTCAATTTATTGTGGTTGGCCTCCGCCATTTATTCCTTTTCAGTAGGACTAACATTGAAAAAAGGATACTGGTAAAAACGGTCATACCTCATACCCATCTACAATAACTACGTAGCTACATATGTATCTATATATGTAGCTAAATATATTGTGCCGACATTATCTGAGAATAGAAAAAAATAACTGTTGCAATAAATTGGTAGTTGCCAACCGAAATATATTTTTTTCAGACACATTCGAGCGCATTTGATCTAATTCCCTTGTTCGGCACCTGCGAGGGTTTTTTCCAATCAATAAAGTCCACCACATTCCACACCACTCTGCAGTCAATAATATAAAAAGACCGCATTTAGGAAGGATGATTTGCAGTTGAATAAAAAAAAATCATCAAATAAATTTAAAAGTATCTAACCACGTTTTTAGTTGTATTTTTTGATGCGAATTTAGCGGATCGAATCCCTTTTGTTTCGGTTTAGGATATGAGTGGATTAATAAAAAAATTAAAACCATATAAATATCGGAGAGGGGCGCTTGTGTGTGCGGCTTTATTGTGTGTTTAATTTTTTTAATTGAAATCAAATACGATTAACTTTTCTTTTCGAAGTTGCATACGACATGGGATATTTGTCATTAGCCCAATGGATATCTTCAATGGAAAACTTTTTTTTCAGAGCTTTTGTTCACACTCTCTCAAGCATGACGAAGAAGTTTATTGGCAAGTGGGACGACTGCCACTCCATGTGCTTAACCGCTCAGGAAGAAATTAGAAGATGGCGTGTGTCATTATTGAGGTCCCGCCTTAGAGGTTGAAACTCCGGGGATGGATTTCTCGTTAAAGAGCAATCTGAATCCCTCATTGTATATACCTAGCTAAGAAGGCTTATATAGAAATAAAGCTTCCTTGTGTCTTGCTTCATTGTACAAGACAAGCTTGTACAATTGTACAAGTATGAGCTGCTTAAAAACGTTAAACAAAAAGTCTTCTAACTAAGAACTAAAAATCGTATCGCACCATACCCAACGAGGCCCTAAAACTTAAATCTACCCCAGTGAGATCCAGCATTTTACATTGGGGCGCACTTGAAAAGCCCCTTAGAAGTGGCGCAAATTGTATGGATTAGTAGAGGGTCTCCTGTTTAATACCGTCATCCACCTACGAGTATAACTTTATAATATCGAAAGTCAGTAGGTGTCAATTTAATCCATATCTATCACTTCTTGTTATCTTTGAATCTACGAAGCAATGCCAGATGTGTACGAACGTCGTACACCTACAAGCATGTTCGATTTGTTCAACGGATCGAAATTGGTCAACTTGCTCCCTTTTCTTTACATTTTGAACCCAGCAGAAGCTCAGTTATAACCGTATGGAGTAAGCACTATGAACTTGACAGCTTATTCCTACAAATCCACATTATATCTGTGTGACGTTAAATCTCTCTCTAAATTTCTTTAAGTAGCTAGGTATAACTAGCCTTCCAATAGCCCTCCTCGTAAATGTGCTGATAGTCACTTTTATCAACCAAACTGCCAACTATATCATAAAAATGCGAACAAAAAACCCATGAACATGAACACATGAAAATATCACGCACGAAAAAAAAGGCATTGCCATATACCCACATCTATAAATAAACGATATTAGCTCCTGGCAGGAAACAATCCTTAGCAGTGACTTTCGTTTTGCTTCCGAACAAATAAATACCAGTAGTAACACTGCATGGATAGGTACTAGAGAGATAGACTAAATTTAAATATTTGCCGTATACCGAGGAGGGAATGCAAAGAGGTTACGAAAAGGATTCAATGGCTTTAACGCTAAATCGCCTCACGTAATAGACACCACCAATAGACTATACATATTTCAGGGATGAATCGGAGCAACACAAAAAAAAAGAAGAGATTAAAAGCCCCCGCATCGTTCGAACGAACATACCACTCTGTAGAGCAACGGCTGAGCGAGCAATCGAAATCATCACGGTATCATGGTCTGTTACCGCATCCAATGATCCTCGATATATCCTTGTGAATATAAAACATTGAGTGCACACAAATAATAACGGGCATTTTTTCGTTGTTCTGCTGCTGGCATCTGAACCGAAAAAAAGACTAAAACAAAAATAAACCCTGCACACAGAAGGGTGCCCCTGCCCACTCACCCCAATGGACCGGACCATCACCTTTGGAGTACTTCGCTGCCATTGAGAGCCATTTAATTGGGGGTGGTATTCTCGCTGGCTATATGATCTGCGTGTGGTTGTGAAATTTCACCAATTGACTTCAACATCGTCATGCGATGGCGGAAGCCAAACACAGTTAGTCCGCTTGCATGTAATAACAATCGGCTTTTATCAAATTTAACAAGCATCGCAGAGATATTAATGGTGAAATGGTAAAAAGGGCGAAACGCGTCGTTACAATCGATGCTGGCGGAAGCAATGGGGATGCGACAGTGGATGGAGAGACGGCATTGTGAGATGGATCGAATAAGTTTCGTTCGTTGGCAAGTGTGTATAGTTTTCGATGTCTCGACTGAGTACGGAATACCTGCCCCTATTATACAATATTAGTAAATGTATATAGGTAGTATGGAATATTTTTTTTTTTTTTTGCAACAACACCACAAGCTTGTTAGCGTTTTAAACACTTTTTTAATTTAGCACTGCGAGATGATAGGTCAGCATGATGTACTGTGAGGTGATAGAAAAACAATTCTATTTCTTTTAAATTTATCAAAATGTGAGCGTTCATGCTTCAGACAAATGCAGGCTTATCTGAATTAGGAGCTAAGAATTGGAAAGTATAAGGGTTCCGCAAACGATTTCGTACACATGCAGATATTACAAAATTGTACGCTTTCAGCTTACAATTCGTTAATTCCTCCGCATTGTGATTATTGCTCGTCAATTATATGCGTTTTGAATATAAAACAAAATTACAAATCTCGCAAAATGGTACCAGCGTTACCAGTTAAGGACAATTTTCTCGCAGTAGGTTCTCTAAAAAAAATGTATCACATTGCTTTTATTTGCCGTAGTTTTTTTCTTTTACAAAATCAGGAGAAATAATAAAAATGCAAAATTTATAAAACTAATATTTAAATAGACGAGTTCCCTAATTTTGTTGTTAGATATATTCTCTTCTAAAAAGAATATATTTTCTCGATCTAGATGCGCATACAAGCGAACTACAAAAACAGTAGATTTATATTTCATTTATTTAAATTCAATAGATTTTCTGCAATTGTAGCAAAGTGGCAACGCTGGTTTTAACTGACCGAACCAGTGTTGCCGGAGAGAAATATTTTAAAGTAGTACTGCAGCCAAAAAAGGGGAGTATGTATTTTGAAAAAAATAGCAGTACAGACATTTGTTTAGTCTTTAGAAATAAATGTGTATCAACTTCATCTGCATCAGATATCTCAACATCGTCGGTTCTTTCGGCAGGGGATTTAGATGATGCTTCCACCAGATTTGCAGGAACAGTAGCACATTTATTTGGCTTTGTACCAGCAATACAAGACACATTTACATTGGCAGCAGGAACTTTTTTCTTGCCTTTACTGATTTAGATTTGGTCGGTGTATCAACTTCAACAGCAAATACCTTTTTAGCATTTGAAAACTCAATATCATTGGCTCTAGCGGAAGGTGATTTTGGTGTTAAATTTATAGGAACAACTGCGGACTTTTTTTGTTTTAGAACCTTTTAAAAATAGGAATACGAATGTGAAAGGAGGAGTACGGAGGTCTTGAAAGTAGTACAATACTCCTATAGGAGTACTTTCGGCAACACTGGACCGAACGGTGCTAAAGTGGGAATAGAGAACTTCAATATCTACCAAAAATTCTAAAAAATTCTCGGATTGTTGAATGTAGAGCAGCGATTGAAATTAAATGCATTAGTTATGATTTTTAAATTTAAATTTAAATAAAAATTTATGTCTCGTATATCTTTAACATACCTAATGTTAGTTTTAAAACGAATTCATAATATGATATAAGCAACGCGGGAGATTTTAGATTGCCACTTTATAGAAGAGCCGACTCTCAGAACAGTCTGCCTTTTAAATGGAATAAATTTTTTGTTTACAATTTACCACAAAATCTCAAAACTGATAAAAATTATTAAATCTGCACTAAAACCTTTATTTAAAATAGTGATATATAAAATAATTTTAGTTATAAGTATACCAACTGATATTCAAATTTTTAAACTAATGAAACCTAATCTTTAAGTATTTTCGATACGCTTTTGATAAAAAAATCAACACTTATATTATTCCAAATGAAGCATTAAAAACAACTTTTAGTGAGGAAATAGTTACATTGGAGTCACAGCTAATTAAGTTAAATCGAAGAAATTGGCATGTTACAAATCAAATCAGTTGAAGTTTACACCGGGCTGATCTCCAAGCGGTGTAGTATTGTTAGCTCAATTAGTAATAGTTGTTCATTTAATTACTTTGAGAACTTGGCGCTTGCCACTGTGTATTTATATGCACGTACCTATATATGAATTGTTCTGAAAGCATAAAATGTGGTGTTCCTTTATTACTCTTAGGTCTGTCAAATTTCGCTATACGGTTGGATGTATTAAAAACGGAAAGTAAGACAAATCAAAAGCGTTTTTAGGTTAGGTTAGGTTAGGTCGCCATCCCCAGTTCTGCTGCTGAATCAAATTCGTAACGTTGGCACAGGGGTTTTTTTTCTTCAAATTTTCACCTGTTTTATCTGTCAAATCCTTACAATTTTCATTTATTTATTTCACATCGACGAGAACTTTGAACTCGCGGTGACACATTTATTTGAGTATAGCGAAAAGCGCGGACTTTTGTGAAATTTGTTTTATTTCTATGAAATGATATTTGGGACTTAAAGCTAACTAACAAAAGAGTAGGTACCTTAGGTTAGAGTAGAATTTTGTATTTTAATTTCTAAGGGTTCTTTGTGTTAAAACACGAGCAGGTTTTATTAACGAATGTAAAAAAAAACTTTCGTTGAGAAAAATTGAGCAGGCGGACCTTGAGAATGAATTAAATTATAAAAGAGTTTATTACCCGTACATGCAAAAAAAAAAGTAATAGGTTCGAACATTTTAAATAGGTCCATCTTTGACAGTATTTTTCCGGACCAGTGGAAATCATAACTTCGGTTACAGTTTTAATATAGAACGTTAAAACCGACTTTTAGTGAATAAATGCGTTGCTACTGCATGAAAAATAATCAAGATGATAGTAGCTACACGGGCAGTTGGAACAAAATTTTTCGTACATCATATTCATGCGAAATAAAAAACTTAAAAATAACCCACAGGCAGAAATCCTATCGAAAGTCATTCTAAGGAAAATTCTTTCTCGGATAGCTGCCTATATATCTAGATAATTAATTGCATTGAGCTCGAGTGGTTTGAAAGATATTCGGTACGTCACGTCGTTTCAAAATTAAAAAAATGAGGAAATGCTATTCGGGAAAGTTATGTTGGAAATACCACAAGGCTAAATCCATTATTTTTTATTATATACATAAAAAAACTGTCCACTCATGCTAAACTATACTAAGTCTATTTTCCGAAGATATACTCTTATGTAGACTGAAACTCCCTTAAAGCATGTCAACAGCGGATGATGGAAGTAGACCTTCCAGAATATTTGCTTTTAGTTGAAAAGTAAACAACTAAAGTTAAATGACCAGAAATCGAATTTTCAATGAAAATTTAATTTTTATTGGACAATGAAACATTCCTGGATTATTGTTCACAGGATTGAAATATTTGGCGATTATCATTAATAGCAAATCAAGAATTGATGTGGACAACAATTTCATTATTAAAAACATTTCAGAGAAGATCACTGGATCTGATTATTATAGTGAGTAGCATGACAAATCATTCAAAACCAGAAAATTGGAATAAGCACCGTCATCGACATTTAAATGGAACCAGACTTGTAGTTCGCCAAGTACTAGAAATTCTACCATTATATTAACCCTTCTTGTACACAACATTTTGGACAACAAAAATTACACACAGCACTGCAGCTTTGCAAAAAAAAAACTCTAGCGAATATGTTGTGTTTAAGGCAGTGAAAGTGGTTCTTAACTATTTCCCTTCACCTACGTAGTATTTATATCTAATATAGCAATTTGATCAAAGCGGTATATACGATAATATGGGTGTTTGCTTGTGACCCGAGCGGCGTTTTTTTAAGGCCCCGGCGGGTGACAATAATTCAATGCAACTGGCTGTTAACAGATTAAAAAAAAAACTCACACAAGACGAATGGTTGTGAGAAGCTAGGCCTAGGGTAACTACAAGTCTGTTGCCCCAACTTTATTTTTATTTTTTACCAAACTTTTCAACATTTCTGAATAAAACAAATTTTAAATATAATTCATTTGTTCTTTTCTCAAGTAGGAAACTGGCAAAAGTCAGAGCAAAACTTCTAACGAAAACGTCAGAAAAAAACGCGCTTCGCAAAGATTAAGCGTTTTATGTATGTCACTTTAATAATGCAAGAAGTGGATAACTCTATTTTGGTTCACTTTGAAAATATGTGGGTTTTTTTGTTAACTTCAATCTACACAAATTTAGTGCAGAAAACAAATATTCATAATTTGCTGCCACCTATTAAATATTAATAAACCTAGAGATTCAAAATGGAGGATAAGAGCTCAGTGCAATAATTTGGTACCTACCATCAGGGTGTGTAGAAATTCAAGTTAACCACTTCTTGTATTTAACGGGCGAATATAGTTGAAAGACAGAAGTTATGTATAGCACTTAAAGAATGAACAATATGCGGCACAATAATAATCCTTCAAAATTGTTATTTTATGAATATCTATCTATCTATCGCCCTTTCTGTTAAATAATGGTGTCACACCTTGCTTGGGCTTATTAGCGGTCTTACTTTTACTTTATGTTCCACAATTCTTAAAAATACACTCTTGAAGCTGGTATTATGTGTTCTCATCAACAACCTTGTCTTCTGAAATCAGTCAGTAACATCCCTCTTTAAGATCTTGAAGCCTTGAATCAGGGTGAGGTCTATCTTCATTCATGTCGACTCTTTTAATTAACATTTTAAAACTATTTGTATTTATTTGTTTACTTCGTCTAATGTCACTTGCACTCGAATCAGTATACAAATCCCACTATATGTTGAACAAGTTGGGTTTTCATCGGGTAATCATTTTGTGCCACAAAACCACCGTGTGCGGTTTTCAACAACCAAAATAATCACACTTTGTGTATGTGCCCTTATTCGAAATGCGGCGAGGCAGACACTGCTGCATTTTCCGCTTTTTAATTTTCTAATTGATTGCAAAATGACAAAGGACAGCGTAAAGGAACAAAAACAAACATCAAAACAAAGATACTAACTAGAGTGCAAGGGTTACGGAGTTATGGTAGCAAAATACGGATGTCACCCTTTGCTATTATTCGCGTGACTCCACAAATTGCGTGTCGCAGACGTTTTGTCATCCAGTGAAGTGCAAAATATCCTTTAGAGCAAGGTTTTTTTTTTTTATTATTTTTTGATCCTGCTCTTTTGAATTTTTCAATGAATTAAAGATTTTTCCACACAGATTAGAAATGGATACTTCGATTATTATTTTGCTTAAAGTAATTAAAGTTTGTTTTCGTATGCACTGTCGTATCTTGGAGTTGTAGAGTCCGTAAATTGCACCTTCGGGTGGGCATTTTGCAATAAATTCAACAATATTGATTGCGAAATGAAAGTAACAATAACAATCGAACTCGAAGGTTACATTGGAGATACGGTAGCTATATATGGGATGCCTTTTGTGTGCTGAGTTCGAATGTCCTTGCACAATTTCTGTGGCTGTATGAATATACCTTTTTCCTTATCAACATGATGAATGGGATTTTAACGGAAGTTGCAGAATAAGTTGTAAGGAAGCTTAGCATAAATCAGAAATATCGGTTTAACCTCCCCATGAAAGCGTATACCTACCTATAGTTGTGATTGCACTGTGTTAATTTGACGCGACTTGTTTGACTTTAGGTAATTGGACTTTTGTGTTATTATTCCTTGTTGGAATCGTTATTTGCTGTTCGATTTTTAAACTACGAATGACGTATGAGTTTGCGTTGGGTATATGGTTTCCTTTGAGTGGGGATTTTTCGAGAAAAAAATTGGTCAGACCAAGTACATGAGATGGCTGCTGAACTTTTAATTTTAGGTCGGTAAATTTATGGTTTTTTTTTTTATTTATCTAGTTGAAACTTGTTTAATGGGTACCTACCTATATTTGCTTGAATCCTATACCCTTGCATGACTATGGAGTAAGGCTTTATTTTCGTACTGTGGGTAGGCATAAAGTCTGACCAATTATACTTCATAAAGCAAATTGTAACACTTACAAATCGCAGTTTCTCCGAACGCAAACTTTATGAGTGACTTGCAGCCCTGTTTGCCTTGATGGGCTTTAAGGTATGGACTTGGTTAGATGCAAGAGTTGGCATCAGTCGCCTTAGAAAGAAAAGAACATATGTCTGAGCAGTCTCTGCATTTCCAACCTGCAGTGATGATATATTAAAATAGGACCTCGCCCTTAGAGGCGAAGTTTTCATATTTTATTTGCTGAGCGAAGGTCAATCAATACGAATTCTTATCTTGCGTATATGGTTCTTTACAGTGAACCTGTTGCTATTCCAATACCGATCACAACTTAACCTGTTGTAGTTGTTAATTGATTTGAAAGCGGCCAATACTTTAAACCGAAGGGGTATGGTTTGTTGAGGTTGAAGTTACAAGTAAGAGAGTCGGACACATTTAGACCAAAATATAAGACAAGCCTTATTGTGATACCAAGTGCATACGATGGAAATAGGTTTGCCCACTTAGAGCTTCTAAAGAATCGAAAGTGATGGTTAGTGGCAGATGGTATAGCAAAAATCTGCCAGATGGAGCGGCAGCGAAATATTTCACTATTCAAGTAGGTATCTACATATAGGGCTTCTTCATTCAGAGCCCAATCCCACAGTGCGTCTAGGAATCTAACCATTATTCATTGTGTACTCTTTATGCTTAGGGGAGTCCTCGATATGGGCATGGCGGCGTATGTATAAGATGAAGTATTCGCTGATTGTGTAAAAAAAACATTTATAGTCGCAGGAGGTATTTTTGCGTCAAAATTTCAGTGTATTCTGTCAGTCGTTCCTGAGCCACGCGTATATTACACCCGATAAACTAAAAGTTTTGTTTATACAGCTATTAGGCAATGAGTCTATAAATATTAAGTTCTGCATAGAGGGATGTAACAGCTTCCCTCAATGCAGAACTTAATATTTTAGATTTTAACCAAATAGGGGGGGTCCAGCGTTCTTTCCTCAATCTTGCTTCTATTGGTGATTGATTGGTGTAACCGCGCTGATTTGTTATGGGTATGCGGATGAATTATTTGTATTACTGAGTCCGGACTGATACATTTTAGTTTTGCTGAGAACATATACGGACATAGAAAAAAAATAATAAGCCGTAGACACTAAGCACAACTCGTAGACAGAGCAGAGAGTTTCCATAGTCTTGAGGTAGTTTTATGTATAGGTACGATGTTGTCAGTGAAGTCCCGAAGCTAGTTCGTTGATTTCGGTCCATGAAAAATTGTTTACTGTAATGTGTTTATCTAAATTGTTTTCAAATACTTAATGCCACAAAGTCTTACATAAATTTTTGTCACTTTCAGTTTCGTTTAAGCTTAATCATGTTTTTCATATTAAAGACCTTGTTCGAGGTAAAATTCAAAGTATGAGATAATAATTTTCTTAAATTACGCATATTTTATAGAATGAATTGTGTTTAAGTACAGTATGTAGGTGCGTAAAGTGGTGCAGAGTTGAGTGTCTTGGTGGATATTGCGTGCTGGACAACCCAGTGGAAAATCTCAATATCAAGTCTGCCCCATCTCTCGTGAGCTTCGGACAAACATCCAGGAATATAGTTGTCCTGACAAAGCTTTTCTTTTGTTTTTGTATGGAGTGTTTTAAATAACAGCGTCGCAGAAAACTCTCTGCCTTACTGCTGATGTCCTCATACGCACCTGATGCAAGATATCATCAGGCATGTGCACCTTTTTGAAGGTTTTTCTTCTTCCGTGAACTATTAAAAAAATATAAGCAAATCGGTCCACCCGTTTTCAAGTTGTGGGCTTACACGTTCAAAAATTGGCTCTAACCGAGTGCGACTTTTGCACGGCTAAAAAAAAAAGGATTAAAATTAACTAAGTTTCTCTTGGAAAAAATCGAGTACCTATTCGTTGTTAAGAACTACCGAGATACAAATTTTCACACTTTATCAGTTGTTATCAATCAATTTACTAGATAAATTTCAACCAGTTGGTTAAAATCTACAGAGACAGAGTCTTGACAGTTCTTAGACCTTACGTTCGGTATTTGTTTGACGAATCTTACACTTGGAGTACGCTTATTTTCAAAATCTTTCGTCGGTCAATAATAAATATATTAACTCAGATCGACAAGAAAGAAATGGAACTTAATTATTATACGCGCAAAGTTACACCGTTTGGTTTGATCCTACTTGCAAAACTGAAAATGAAAATGAACTTGCAAGACTACTTTTTGTGGAGCTTGTAAGCTTAATGATGATGTATGCTGATGAACCAATTCCGTCCTTGGCAAACAATACTCTTCGCGTATTTGGTGACATGAAGTCTAAAATTCTAGCAAGAGTGACCCAAAAATGGACAAAGTAGCTCACTGTCAAAATATTTTTCTCAATGAATATAGATTTTTAATTCAATTTCATTGTTACTAAAAAAATATATATATATTTGGCTCAAAGGAACACCCTTTAGGTTTAATAGAAGATTAACAAAGATCTGACGCACTAGAACGATCCATTTTTATCCATAAAACTTGCCCTCTGAGCTCTGAAAGAAGGCAAGGAACAAGTGACCACGCATCACAAATAAACATTTTAGTACCGACTCTAAATTTAAGAAGTTCGCCAAGCTATATTTTCCAAACGATTTTCGCAACTGTGAGATTGCGTAAATTTTAAGTTCAGATTATAATTTATTATTATATAATAAATGTATTATACTATAGAATTGTTTTTGTTTTAAAGTGGTAATAGTCATATAGTTGTCTTAAAATGATATTTGATGTGCAGGAAGATGTCTAAATTTAATAAATATATTTAATCGATAAATAAAAAACTTTTGGTCATCAATCGGAAAAGGAAAACCCAAAGCCTGGACTAGAAATTTTAACAAGGCTGATATTTGTCATAAACATAAGTTTTCACTTCAAGTAGGTACTTATTTATTTGTTGTAAATAATACATCATAATATTCCTCGTTTCAGTTTTGAAAAGATCGAAAAAAATACAGAAATATTTACTATATCGCTGATAGATGGGTAATTTTTATTTAAACAAAAATGGATTGTGTCTTTAGGGAAAGAAAATTGATTTTAAAAACGGAAAAATTACAAGTCGTAATTACCACAAATCAAAGGATGTTAAGAAGAAAGATTATAATATTCATAAAGACTGTAGGTACAGTAAGTAGATAAGCTGGGTAATTTTAAAAATCATGTTAAATGTTGCAAATGCCTGGACACTGTCAAGAAGCTTTAGGATGAAATTAGATGCGCTAGAGTTTCGGCGTCAAATAGTTGCAGCGGTAGATTCCAAGTATAGTTCTGCTCCAAAGGGTGGTGGACGTCCTTCAAAAGTTAACACGTTTCTTCGACCAAACGGTGAAAAAGTGCGGATCGTGTGATGTTGCACTTCACGATAAATGTTTTTCAATTTTTCATGCGAATCTGAAATAGTCCTACATCTTTTTTTCACTAATAAATAGGAAAAATATTTTGACTTGACTCATTGATTTCAGAGCGTAACACCATCAAAAATTGAAAAAATCATCAAAATTGGAAGAAAAAATTTATTCGGGTCTAAATGGGTTAAATGTTAATTTCTAAAAAAGTTTACAGTCTTATTACCTAGAGGTAAGATCCCATATAAACAAGAAAATATTAAACATACCAAGCAACTTAGATAATGTCACATGTAATGAAGATGTTGATTCCATTGTCACACAATTTTCAGAAGAAATCTTAGGCGCTGTTAACAATAGTGTTCCTAGAGTTCCCAAAAAAATCGTCCCTATTAAGGTACCTTCTTACATCTTGGAAACTATTAAGAAAAGAAACACTTACCGACGACTTTGGCAGAGATATCGTCAGGATTACTACAAAAATCAAGTCGCGCATTTGAATAAACTAATATCCAAGAACATTTTTAATCATAGAAACAAAGAGTGGAATAAAAAACTAAGCACTCTAGAAAAAAACGCAAAACCTTTCTGGAACATAACAAAAGTAGTAAAAAACAAAAACAAACAACTTCCCTTTCTCAAAGATCCAACCAGTACTTTTTTTACTGATCTGGATAAAGCAAATGCGCTTGCTTCGACTTTCGCAAGGAACCATGTGATCACGACTAATTTAGGAGACCGTGCCACAAATGTGTTAGTAAACAATGCTATCGAAAATTTACTAAATAATACCACCCAACCTTCTTCAAGTGACTATATCACCATTGAAGACACTGAATTCATTGTCAATAACTTGAGACTACGAAAAGCTGAAGGTATTGATTCAATAAAAAATGTATATATCAAGCAATTGCCTAGACCTGGTCTTCGACTAATAACTTTTATTATTAACGCCAGTTTAAAAATGGAATATTTTCCCGAAGTATGGAAAGTCGCAAAAGTCGTTCCAATTATAAAAGCTGGTAAACCTCCTGAACTGACTGACAGCTATAGGCCAATCAGCTTGCTGAGCAGTCTCAGTAAAATTTATGAAAAGGTCATAAAGGAAAAATTGTTGAAGCACATTTCAGACAACGGCTTATATCCTAATGAGCAATTTGGTTTTAGACGCTTTCACAATACATCTCACCAAGTGCTCAGAATTTGCAACCACGTAAAAACAAATCGTTCAATAGGGAAATCAACTGGAATGATTCTCCTCGATATTGAGAAAGCCTTTGACACTGTCTGGCATGACGGACTTTTATATAAAATGTTAAATTTAAATTTCCCCCTTTATATTTGTAAAATTATTCAGAGTTTCTTGTCAAATCGTTGTTTTAAAGTCCATATAAATAGTGGTGTCTCAAATATAGTTAACTTCAGATCAGGTGTTCCCCAAGGCTCAGTCCTCGGACCTGTATTATATAATCTGTACACATCAGATTTTCCATCTTTACCAAACTGTGAAGCAGCTATCTTTGCCGATGATACTGCGATTTTATCGTCTCATGAATTCGCTCTCGATATTGAGAGGAGTCTAAAAAATGCGATGGTGATATTAGAAGAATATTACAGCAGATGGAAAATTAAGTTGAATCGGGAAAAATTGCAAGCTATCTTTTTCACAAGAAAAAGAAAAGCCTGTTATCTTCCGAGTAGTCAGTTTAATACAAATGGTACAAATATTGATTGGAAGCCTGTCGTAAAATACCTAGGAATATATTTGGACAGCAAGTTGACTTTTGGTATTCATATTTCGAATACTCTCAACAAAATTGCAATTGCTATTAAGATGTTGTATCCCTTAATAAATCGAAAGTCGCAGCTTTCAAACCAAAATAAAATAATTATACACAAAGTAATTTTTCAAGCAATACTGCTGTATGGTTGTCAAGTATGAGGAAATTGTGCAATGTACCACATTAAAAAACTGCAGGTTTCGCAAAACAAGTTACTTAAAATGATGCTTAACTTGCCGTGGCATCACTCGACTATAGACATTCACAATAAGGCGAATGTTGAATTGATCTTCGAAAGAATACAAAAGCTGAACCAACGTTTTCTAGAACGCTGTGATTTTGCCGATAACCCTTTAGTAAATATTTTAAATACGAATTATATTCGACTAGATAGTTGATAACCTTGTTATTTGTTTATTTATTTGTTTTCCTTAATTATATATTTATATATATTATTATTTTTTTTTTTTTTTATTTATGTATTTATTTATTTATTTATTTATTTATTTATTTGTTAATTAATTGATTCATTTATTTATTTACATATTTATTTACATATTTATTTATTTATTAATATATTTATTTATTTATTAATATATTTATTTATTTATTAATTTATTTATTTATTTATATATCTGTCTTTTTATTATTTATTTATTTATATATTTATTTACTTGTTTTTGTTTATTACATGAAATTGCTGGGTGAAATCGCTTGTACCTGATTTTTTATTTTTATTTTTATTTTTTTTTTTCTATTTTAATTGAAGGTTTTTTTTCCGTATTTTCCTTCAAAAGTAACATTTCAATTTAAACCCTAATATCATTCTTATGTAGAAATAATGTTTCAGAAGAAAGACATAACCTGTCATATCTCTGAATTGTAAAATGTGTGGTAACAAAACCCATGTAAACTTATATACGAAATAAAGCTATCTATCTATCTATCTTAAACGCGTGATAATGGTGATATACAGTACCTTGCTATATTATTAAAACCAAATTTTTTTTTATTTAATTTTTACATGGACTTATTCCATTTTTGATTTTAATTTTTCTTATCCACGTAAGTTTTTGGCGTCATTTGAGGGCTTTTCGCGGTATGTTGCGTCACATTTACAGTGATATTGATTGATTGTTTAACTATAGTTTTTGAAAAGTGTTTGTAAATTGTTGGCGGATAAGAGTGATTTATATTTAAAAAAAAAACGTATCAATCTTGTGGATGACAAATTAGGGCACTTATCGCCTTAAATGGAGGGCACACAAAAATTGAGTTTTAAAAAAAGTTTTTTTATTTTTATTTTAAATTAAAGGCATATACTTATATGTATTTTATTTCCAACTGACAAAATCCTTTTTTTTATTATTTAGGTAGGTACATTTTGTTCAAATTTAGTTAGCAGTTTATAGGTATCTACAGTAACAATTTGTGAAAAAAAAAAATTTCTGACTGGGTCTAATAATATGACAAGCTACTCTAGTTGCAAAAATATTGGAAATGTGAAAATAAGCTCACTAAAACCTTTACAAAAAAAAAAACGATAAACATAGTTCATACTACACTTTTTTGAAACAATTGGTTTCAGTTTAGTAGAAACCGATACCTAAAAAAGTTCTCCTTATCACAAAACAAAAAAAAATTCGAAATCCTTAAGCACTCGGAATCGAATTCCAAGCGGTACCCACTTTATCGGCGTTTTGGTGGAAAAACTCCAAATTATCTTGTTATTTGTGTCACTTTTTGGTCGGATACTGTGCATTGCGGCATGGCTCGATTTAACCTTGTACACTGAACAGCAAAGCATCCAAACACGCACAGCAGAAGGTTATTTTTTTTTTAAGTAAATTTTATAAATCACCGGATTAAGGGTTTTTGGGTTGAAAAAAAAACCCGAGATTTGATGAAACAAACACAGAAATGTACATAAAAGTGAATCCTGACTTACAGGTAAACCAGAAACCAATTTTTCAAGTTCCTCTATCATTGTTTGGACCGTATCTGATTACCTACTAACTGATAATAAAGGTGGTACCTGTCTACTTATTTACAAATATCACACGAAAGTAGTTCATTCAGCTCCTATCCACGTTCTATACAAGAAGATTAAAATTTATTTGCAGGCACTCCTAAATGGCTAAAGTATCGCACATAAATAACTAGGTACAATCAATTGTGACTTCTTTCAAGGAACAGTCGGTAAGGCTTATCTTCCATTCCCTACCTCTAGGAATGGGACGTTTATTTTTTTAATTTTATAACCTTGAACATCAATCTTCACATTCACTTTCTGGTAACTGCATCACTGTAGTTTCAACACGTATTTAAAAACATTTATAGTTACGAGTACGAACCTTAAGGATTTGCTTGCACGAACAAAGCCCGCCGTTGTTGTTGTCGTTGGCAAAAACTGTTGTGTTTCCTTCCCGAACATATCTCAAAACAAAACTAAAAAAGCTTCCCTTGTATGCCTTTGTACATCCTTAAATTTGTTTATTTTCTACTGCTCAAAGTCAATAAGAAATCGAAAAGAGAAACTCGTTTAGAGAAGAGAAATATCCTAACGCAGAATGCGAAAAGTATCCCCAAAAAATTCAGAGAGATAAGGTACGCATTTGGGTTTCTGTCAAAATAGGTGGGTATCTTGCCTTCGAATCATCTGGGATGGGATTTCTTATTCAGCGCCTCAAGGGAGAGCTAAGGCAAAAGCTCTAATGTTTCGGCTTTTTGGAGATAGTGGTGGTAGAAAAAGGAAATTCCCCGAGGAATAGATAAATACCACACGTAGGTAGGTTCAATGCCTAAAAGAGGGGTCGTTGACAACGTGTTGTAAGTTGTTTTTAAAATCCGACAAATATTCCTGTGACTTGGGTAAATGATGGATTAAAACACATTTGGGACTTACTTAGTCTGATCGACTGGTTGCATCCATGCTCTTGCACCGAGCGGTTCCTCTTTGAGAGACGTCATTGGCCCTCGGGGTTGATTTAGGTCGGCTCCTGTTGGTGGTAGACCGAACATCAACCCGCTGGCCGATCGTGGCCCCGTCGTTGGGTACAGCTTGCGCCCCCATTCCAATTCCAGTGTGGGCCATGGCGAAGCCGAGCTAAAGCCCGGCACCGGCTCGTCGGAACGCAGCTTGAAGCAGTTCGTCGTACCGTTCACGAAAAAAAGATGCTGCACAAACGTCGATGCTTATGTAATGGTAATGGCTACACTTTTCACAGGGATAGGTCGGTTGGAAGATATTAATTACCAAAGAGTGCAAATGTATCTGCAAATGTTTTTGCTTCTGTCTCCAAGGACCTGCCACTAACGCACTACAAACGCACTTACAGGGAAGATAACTCCCTCAGCTGTCATCGATCCAATACTTATTTGATGGTTCAAGAGTCCTAGTCTTTTTTCCAATACACCGCAGAGAATTAAAAAAGACGATGACACACTGAACCGGAGCACACGTTAATCACAGCACAGCACAAATAAAAAAACAACAACACAACACGCAAGGGCGCAAAAGGGTAAAATTAGTCTCGAAGCGCGCGCTCTCACTACCACTGTGTCCAAATGCCAAAGCCTGCCACCGAGAGTGTTCGTCCCGAGTGACTGTTAAACCCCAACTGAATCCCTGCTGCTGCGTTACAACACAACCGACCGAACCACCAATGTGCAGACAACGACGACGACCATTCACAGTGCTGTAGCCGTATTCCCGATCCCGACACAAGAGATGCGATGCGACAGTACGCCAAAGCAGACAGGCAGTGCAAAGCCAGCAGAGACAGCAGAGTTGTCATCATCATCCACCGGCGACGCAAGTGGTGGTGTGTGGTGATGGTGTTGGGATTGGGAACAATGTTTCAACCCTCTCTTGCATGCCTGCGTTGAAAAGAGACCGGCCGATATCAGCATGTACGCACGATTTGGGATTGTGGGAATTTTCAAATTGCTCACTCGCGCCATTGCTACACTGTTCAGTGGATTAGAAGAGACTGGCTGCAGCTGTCAAGAGACACTCAATGGTGAAGTGAAACACCTCCCAGCGGTGCAGTGCGGCTGGTGGTGGTGGATTTTGATAGGACTTGTCATATTCAGAACGCTACTTCCATCTCCCTCGCCCATCGGAAATACAACCCCTTCCAATGCCAATCGTTTGCATGACAACCCGCCATCCCTTAAGTGTCATAGCAGTTTGAACACCCACACCGCTGCCCACGAGGGAAAGGGACAACCATTGCGCGGCTGCTTGAGAACAGGGGAACGCAAACTCCCAGATGACACATTAGTCCCACTGTTATTCGTGTTTCCATTTATCGGGTACCGCCTTTCGTCACATGGGCGAGTGTGTGTGTAGGTCACCTAAGCTGCGGTCCCCCATTGGTAATTTTTTGTGCAATGTTTTGGTTGGACTGGTACGATGGGCTTCCAGCATTCCATAATCGTTTCCCATGGCTCTCTTTGGCCGCAGCCATCTGTTTTCCATTCCCATTTCCATCCACCTGTCGTGGATTTTAGGAACGAAATTCTTTAGATTTGGATGGGAATATGGGATGGGGAAATGGGTATTGGAAATGATAGAATGGATGAGTGTTAAGTGATGAGAAGGAGAAGATGAGATTGGACGTTTGTTGTGGAAGGTGGACCTGGAATTAAACTGGAGACAGAGCCGAGCCAGAGTGTAAAACTGTGAACTGTGAATGTGAAAAGTGAATGCGAAGCGAATGCCAGATGCCACTTGTCGTTGGATTATAATTATTGTCGTTGTCGGTATCGTATTTCCCCTGTTGAGTTTGGTCGTTTGTGTTTTGTGTTGTGCTTTGTGCATTAGCTTAACATTGTGCTGAGCAGAGAGAGTAATTCCAATGGAATGGAAGATAGGAGAAGCGTCGGTAATACAGTCTTTTAAATTTTGGAAAATGGAATTTATTGGGGTGGCACTGTAGCAGAGGCAGTAGCAGTAGCAGATGTAGCGAAAACGACAGGAGACAGTAACAGTACAGTTGTACAGGTGATTGAGACAATCAATTCCTAAAATAAATATCTGTATTTCTAATTATGGATACATATTTTAAAATTTTACTAGAAATGGCAGACACACCTAGGTACCCACCGAATCCACAAAGGATTGCTTAGATACGGTTGGGATTCCTAAATCCTAAGTAGGTAACTCTGGACTGTTCCTACAGTTCCTCCATCCGCATGGTTCCATTCCAGGAGATTGCGCATTTTTTCTGTGACGGATATAAAAAAAGTGGGAGGGTCCTCTTTATTTTACATTATTTTCAGAACGATGGATTTGAAATTTGGAGACTTGCGAGTACCTCCAACTCCAGGGCAAGACAAAAAACGGACTGAGATCGGTATGGTTGGTTCTATAAGTTTTCTAATCTTAAAAATAAGCGAGGTTTAGGATTTTTATTTTTTAGGTTAAGAATGAACGTATAATTAGGTACCTACCTAATTGAAGTTAAGTGAATTTTTCTTCTACAGTTGCATAAATAGGTAAATAACTTCCTAATCCGCTTAGGTTAGGTTTCTATCTCGGGAGCGGTACTTACGATTGACTGCAAATCGGAATCGATTTTAACTAAACCTAGCGTTTTGCAATAAGTCAGGAAGTAACATCATCTATACCTATATCTATTTGTAAGGTCTCCTGTTATCGAAATATCATAGCAATCTCACATAATCTGGCAAAGACTTTTTGAAAAATGCGTTAAAAGTCTGCACTCTATCAGATTTTTAAATGCAAACCTCAACCTCAGTACCTATCTTGTCCAAATGTGCAAGAATATACCTAGGTACCTAGGTATCCGAACTATAAAAAATTATTAATTGACCTACCTAGATATACCTACAATTGAAGAATGAAGGTAGGTAGGTAGGTACCTAACCAGGGCCGGACCATAACCATATACCTATGCAAAATGTGCAAATGCACAGGGCGCCAACTTCTGGGGGCGCATTGCTAGGAAAGAAAAATTTATTTTATCTTGCGCGAACAAATACCTACTGCCGTTTGCATTTTAAACTAAAATATTGATCAAACTAGCCCAGAATAACAACATCCATCACACTTGTGCTAATTTATTTCTTGCACATTAACTCACATCACTTGCAATGTTGCAAATTGGATGAGAATCTAACTCAAAATACCGCAAAATAAAAAATTCCACTAGACCTACCTATGCAAGTTCACTTCTTACCTACATAATCTTAAAATATTCCACTTTGTTCATTTAGGTATATTTCTTGCACATCCACTTGACTTATGCATGTGTGCAAATATTAAAAAAGGGCGCTTTCTGCAAATCTTGCACAGGGCGCTAGTTTGGCTAGTTTTCAGCCGGCACTGTAGGTACGTACCTAACACAATGTCAAAGAAGCGAGTGTTATTGCAAAAGCCATGAAAGTTTAAGTAGGTATCTGGTATCTCTCTCTCGATTAGGTCCTACTTATCTACTTACTAATTATTTAAGGGCCAGAGTCTGCCGTCCGGAGGAGCGAGCATGGTGTAAAAGTTATGTTGTTGTAGTCTTTAATTCGGCGTTTCAGGCTTTCAGCTCGTAGCTATATATACTTGCTATGCAACCTTGTCATCAGCCAGATAATGCTCTAGATAGGCCAAGGATAAAGCGGTAGTTTCAAGCCCGAAATCTATCCCCTACACTACACGAAAGTATGAGGGGAATTCATACCTACTGAAGTATCGAGAGCTTACTTATTTATAAAGCATCTATATGCGGAACGTTGAAAATTAATATGCAGCATTCTCATACAGGATTGTAATTTATGATTTTTTTTTCCGGCTTACTTCGGAAAGGTATAGCTCGGAGCTGCCATCAGAGATTTGGAACCTAACCTATTAACGTGGATATTTAAGACTCGCCACAACAGCGAAAAAGTAGTATGAGTATGAGTCTGTATTGCGTTATTACTACAATCGCAACAAACTGCATCCCTCGACCTCCCGACTCGAGTATAGCCCTATACAGGATCGCAGTCCCGATGACCAATGGTATCGAGGTCAAAAAAACGAAATCCAGTTCAATAATTTGTTAGTTTTAATGTGGCTCGGCAGGATAGGAAAGTAACTCCCCTATTTAAAGCGGTGCTTAGAAGGAGAGTGTATTGTGACTCCTGAGTCTTAGGCAAGGAAAACGGAGCGTAAAACCTCAGCCTGTCAGGGGGTAAAGAGCTCGAAAAGCGAGCGATTGAGAAAATAGAGACACGGCTGGAGCAGACCAGTCGAACTACTTATTAATGGCAACGGAAGGCGTCTTGGCGGAGAACATGTACACAATACAACAACTCCTATAGATTTGCCTTAAGCGCCAAACTATTAACTGAGTTCAAACCAAATGCCTTCTTAAAAAAAATAACTTTTACTTTTAACTTGTGCCTAGAATGCCGACCAATTTAAGGGGCTACGTTTCCTAGTACATAATTATTGAATGTGGGAAGGTATAGGTTCATATAAAGAGATGAACCTACTCTTCTGCCAAATCCAAGATGTCAATACGAGTGCAACTTCATACCTCAGCCATATTATCATCGCCATAAGTAATCCGTATCCAACCACCCCACACCACGCCAGTGACATCCTGGTATCCTACTCTCCCACTCCCACCGAATAAACAACATTAGAGGTCAACAAAACCGCAGAAATCACACACTCTTATGTGGGATAGCAGAAGCCCGAAATTCCGACTCAATGACAGCAGGCGATGGAAAACCAGTAAAGAGAACGGTGGTGTTCAATCCGTCCTACCTCACCTATGCCTTTGAAGTGGTCGCCGCCAAAATGTTCGACAGGGATTTGTGACTATGACTCTGACTCTTGTGTCTTTATATGTTGTCGACTGTGCATGTATGGTACAATGCCGATACATGGACAAAGGGCTGTAATGGGGGTGTGCTAATCGCATTAAAGAATTCACTGCCACTGGAATAGCAGCCTGCGAACTCAAAACCGCAACCCAAGAGAACCACCGTCGCAAAGGGACCATAAATGTGTTAAAACTCGGTTAAGGATATGCATCGTCGTCAGTTTGTCTATAGTGGTATTTGTCTATAGAGGAATCTGTAATTTCATATCCATGTTGGATGAGATCTCAAGGGGTGCGTTGCGCGTTCGACAGCTACTTGATACAAAGTATCATAACTTCTACTAATTTCTATTTGTAGGCATTTGTTTAGCACTCTAGGCTCAGCACTGCCGATTTCAAAGTTGCGGAAGTGGACAACGATGCATTGGTTACCTACAACTTTACAGAACCTAAATAATTATATACCTACATTGAATCATCCAATTTTGTTTTGGAATTACTTTTCCACTAATTAAAAAATAAAAACCATTTTGAGATATGGAAATCTTTATTTGGGCCTTTACAATTTTTTCTGTTAAGTGACAAAAATGATATCAGTCACGGTGCCGCCAATGATGACAAACATTTGTGCCCGTTTTATCGAGTTTTCATGACTTTCCGCTTTCCGCAAGATTTCAAGATTGATAAGTGTTTGCATTCCTGCCGAATATTCTCCTTCAGGGCTGCGATTGTCTGAGGCTTGATAGCATAAGCCCGCGACTTCAAGTCGCCCCAAGAAAGAAGTCTGGGATGGTCAAATCGGGCGATCTTGATTTCCAAGCTAAAACGAGAGATTACGCGACCAAGAAACACTTCCTTTACAATATCCATTGTGGCTCGTGCTGTGTGTGCGGTTGCACCGTTTTGTTGAAACCACTTGTTCACCAAGCCCTGCTCATCCAATTCCGACAGTAAGAAGTCGTTTATCTTGGCCCTGTAACGTTGTCCAGTAACAGTGACCGTTTTGCCGATGGCGTCCTAAAAAAATATGGCCCAATCCTCCCAGTACCACACAGTGGCTTTGAGTGGATGTAATGGCTCTTCGAGTAACACAAGCGGATTTTCAGTGCCCCAGAAACGAAAATTTTGCTTATTGACGTAACCGCTTAAGTGGAAATGCGCCCCACCCGCTAATGATGACTCAAAATGCATGCTGCTCTAACATCACTAACCGATTATTGGTAAAAAATAATCGACACAATTATTCGACGCTCTTGCGGAGTATAGCGCTCCACTGCTTGTCTGTTTTATACTGCATCTGTCTACTTCACAATTGTCAAATATGATTGACGTAGGACGCCATTTTTATTAATTATGCACCACCTTGTATTTATAATAATTGTACTAGAAAAATGTTAGTTGGCTAAATAATAAATTGTAATGCAAATAGCGAACGCACTGTAGACAGACGAAAAATTCGACTTTTTTGTCTCTGTGCAACAAGATTCATTGAAAGTCATGATGACAGTATTTCCTTTGTAGAGCTCTTCAAATGCTTCTCAATAAGTCTTGAGGAAATAACGAGCAGAACTTGGGTGATGTCTTTTGGCAGCAGTCCAAAAAAATGATTTCCTAGTAAGCCTCATTGTACGCGAAAGACTGTTCAGTTTAATGCTGCCCTTATCAGTTTTTCTACAGAATGGATCCTTAGATTTCATTTCTGCAATCGACGGCACAAAACAAGTCCTGAATTCTCTTAAGAACATCAGAGAAAATGACGACGAGGCTTTTCAATCCGCATCCCAACTTGCCGAGGACTTATTTCAGGTTGAATTAATAGCTCCAAGAACTTCATTGAAACAACGCGTTCCAATCCAGAAACCTATTCTACTGAAGAATATTTTAGAGTGTCTGTACTGATTCCTTACATAGATTCGTAAATACAAAATCTTACGGACAGATTCATGGTCAACGAAGACGTTCTACCATCGTTTCATGCTATTTTCCCTTTTAAATGGAAAAGCTTTGTTATGCAATGCAATTTCGTTGTCAGCTGTAAAAACTGAGTACCTACATTCTTTGGTGCAAAAAAAAATATAGTCAAGTGAAGTTCTGAAATTGCTTGATATAGGTATGTGACAAGACTAACTTTAGAGAAATAAACCTCTTGCTTACGGTTTTGGCCACGCTTCCAGTGACCACAGCTAGCGTTGAAAGACAATTTTCTACTACGAAAAAGATTAAAACAGTGTCCCGGAATGCAAGATTAAGCTGACTTGCTATGACATCTATTTATTCTAATATTAATCTGGGTCCAGGTAGGGTGATTGATCACGTGTCAAAAAAAAAATAAATACGTCTTCTGCGTTGAAAAAAGGTGTATAAAAAAATAATTTAAGTATGTTCGTTTAAGTACACATGATTTGGAAACTAATAAAAATCTATGAGTTGGAATATGTAAAGTTTTTTGTTTAAAGAATTCCTCGTAAGATTTTGAAGCAAGCCCCCCCGGAAACAAAATCCTGGCTACGGCCTGTAGGTACTGTCTGCCGTCTGTGAAAGTGTGAAACTACATCGTTAAGTCTCTACCTTTTTGTGGGAATTTCAATTTTCGAAAAACTTTCCGTGCGCAAAAGCAAAAAACATTAAAATTGTGGGAATATTAATAATCTGACAGAAAAAACATTCAAATTGCATGTCACCATGAATGTCAACAAACTAAATTTGCATAAAAAGGAGATACCTAAGCAACTATTTCTAGTTCCAAAAAATAATCATTGAGCTTCGATCTCAGCAAAGCAAGGTTAGGTTAGGTTGATGGGTGGATGCTGCAGAGTAACCCTTAGGTTCTTGTGGACCCATTGTGATGCCCTTGTTGAGGGGTTAGCCGATGTCGTTGGCGATGAAGTTTTCTCCCTCACGTTACTCGACTTTGTCCAGCCATCCTGATAAGTTTATGAACCTGCAAAGATCAGATAAAGAGACATTCGAAAGTTCATATACGTCTTGGAAGTAATTTCTACCAAGTGTTCTATATCTCAAGTGACAAAGACTGGGGCATTGACAGAGGAAGTGAGGTGTATCCTCGTGTACCTCTTCGTCTTCACACCCCCTACATGTGTCATCATTCTTGAGTTTCAGTTTCATTGTGTGGTTTCTTAGGAAGTTGTGACCTGTTAGGGCCCCTACCAGTTTATGCATCGACGTTCTGTCAAACTGCATGAGTTTGCTAGTCCGACTTGGATTGTATTCCGGCCATAGCTTCCTTGATATTTCGCAGATAGTTAATTCTTTCCACCTGTTGTTGGCTTTCATTCGGATCTTATCTTCCACCCTCTCTCTGAGATTACAGAGTGGTGGCCTGATAGATTTGATCGCAAAGCAAAGTAAAGTAGGATTTTTAACACTCTTATTACAACAACTACTGCGAGTCTCGAAGTGTCAAGTAGAGCGTAGTTGTTGTAATTGCGTGCTGAAAATCTTACTTAACTTTGCTTTGCTGAGATCGAAGCTAAACAAAAACACGCCTAATGTTGACCAGACTCCTGGTCAAAAATTATTATTTTATCTTTTGACCGGATTTTCTGATCGACAAAACAGACTGACGAATCTTCACGCTATAATTTTCTTAAGTTTTGCTACTCAGCGATCAGCGTTTCTTACGTTCGATCGCAAAATGGGGAAGCTCATCTTAAGGTTAAACATTAGATAGATACTAAACAAATACAAATAAATAAAATTAAAAAAAAAAATACCAGATACCTACCTTCACTTTTAAAACTTCTCTAGGACCTGCAGGTTTGAAAAGAAGGATGACAACATCCCCCATCATCTATGTAACTGCCCTATACAGTTTTAAGAAAACCCTATTGCTTCCGTAACTAATGTTAATATTACCTACACTGTGACACAAAAATGTGGAATATAGTAGTAACAAAGTGTTCCATGGGAAAAGTCAAATTTAACGTCAGTCAACAAATATTTAATTACAATTATTTACCTATTATTCTCACTTCTGCAAATGCGGGTATAAGAGTATCAAAAAATGTTAGACACAGACCTCCTTTGCGCTCATAATATATTGTGCTATGATGACAAAACAAGAATCTTATCCGGATTAGCTGGTATAAAAGGCTTTCAGCAATGCCATCCATTCATTGAAGGATTTCCCCGTCGCCACCGCATCCGCATAGGCAAACAAACAGATATCATTATTGTTTGCTTATCTGCTGTTTTGTCAACTAAATTACCGTAAAATTGTGCACAATATCTTGTGACACACTTCATCAACAATTCATGGAAATTTATACTCAGGTACAATATCCGGGGAAAATAAATACCACCGTACACCTAAACATCAAAAGGATTTTCTAAGTTATAAACAGCGAACCCTCCCTCTTTCGCCAAAATGTGACTGCTAGGTATTGTGTTTGTTGGAGAAAAAAAAAAGAATTCAAAGAAGTAACCGTTCAGAGTCATAAATCAATTTTGCATCGAGCACATAGAAATGAACTGAGATAGGTATTCGCTTCGGAAGCCGAATGGAATACAGCTTTATTAAAAATTTGAAAGACTTGCTAAATGTCCTTTACATTATTTAAGGATACGGTGTTGCTAAAATATGTATTAACATACAACGACATTATTTCTCATCCGTTATTTGTTCACTCCTTTCGTATGGAATTGTGAGGGTGGAAAATTGCGAAGGTTCACATTATGTTTCGCAGGGTAAAAAATGAAAGAAGGATGCCTGGAAAGGACGACAACAAGAAATGTTTCGTATATACGGAGGGCATAATGTGGGAGGGCATCAACAGCACCTCGTTGCGCACAAGTGCAATGCGGATAGTGGACCTTTTGATGTTTTCTTGCTTTTATTTTTCCAAAAAATAGAATCGGTAAAAAAAAGCAGGACTTTTACCATTTCCCCGCCTCCTCCTCAATGATCCATGTGAGGAAGCTAGAAAAGGATACATGCTTTTCCCTTGGGAAAATCGTGTTCGCTGAGTACAGTTTTTCTTCTTTTTTTTTTTTGTAAATAATGTGTTTTTTATTATTATATGCAAAAATAACCGTAAATGCGATACCCATACACTTTGGCGTCTTCACAAATGCCGAAAAAAAGGAACAACAAATGTGCGGATAAGTAAAATTAATGATCATACTTACGATATGACATGTACCGTCGGACGTCTGCTTGATGGACGACGAATCGTAGGTTACTCCCACTGCAGCCCTAGTCGTCATATGGGTCCGTTAATATATGTGTAGCTGAGGCGCTGGAAAACAAAGGGATTTGTTCTTCTTATGGTAAAGGCGACTTGCGATCCATTTATTATTAGCGGACAAGACAGTCGAATTGCTATGTCTTTTGAAGTTGGGAAATATATTCACATGTTATTCGACGTCGAAAGTAAATGTTGGTATGCATTAATGCAAGTGTATCTATCGTAGGACGTTCCTAAAATTTGTATATGCGATAAAAAGTTTCGAGTACCTAATAGGTAGGTTAGGTTAGGTAAGGTTTGTTAGCTGGCTAGGAGTACCTTGTCCATGCTTAACTCAGGTCAATACTGACCCATTGTGCTGCCCGTCGGGAAAATAGATTGTTCCTTACTCATTTAAATCCTGTCCATAAATACTGCTTCTAATCATTTACTCGCTGTCCTGTTGATTTGATAAAGCTCATTATCGTGTCTATTGGTGCGCTGGAAAGCGCGTATAGCTTGTGAAAGATGTGTCTCCCAATAGGAATCTGTTCCTGGTGTATTGGAGACTTGGGCATAGTGACATAGTGACATAGAAAGTGCGGGCTGGGCCCCGAGAGGCGAGAGCTCCCTCATAACAGCGGCTTCTACAAAGTTCTTTTTCTGACAATCGCATTTGCTTAATATGGAACTGCAGATTATAGTGTCTCTTATTTATGATGCCAGAGTGGAAAGAAATTTTCTATCCTTATCCGTATGAGACTTTCGGCTTTGGATTCAATTGGTCGCAACATTCCTGTGGTAAGACAGGTTTCAGGTCCAGTCTTTCTAACGTTCGCCTTTCATGTGGCCATTCTCCATGTTTAAAGCTTGAAAAAGGCCAGATATTCAAAGAGGATTTATCTTATTTTTATACAAGCTGTCGACCCTTGTCTTGCTATTTCGTCCGCTTTCTCATTGCCTGGAATGTCTTTTTGTGCGACACCTTGTATTGAGTACCAAGAACCTTCACAAGCTTCGATTTTATTTCTGTTGCGGTTAAGGCTTTGCTGGCAGTCGATAAAGAGAGTAATATACCTTCAGGTAGCATTGCCCTCACCATAGATTTACGGGCTGTGCTGTTGTTACTGCCAAGACCTATGTTTGGAAGAAGCTTCTATGGTCGGGGAGGTGCACCGATTTTGGTATACCCAGGGATTCGGAGAATACGCCTGGCCCCACCCCGGTGTCCATTTTAGATCCATCTGTAAATACAACTATGGAATGCGTGTAAAATTCGAGTCCGTCGCTCCATTCTTCCCTGCTGGGATAGGCGCTGATGGAGAAAGGTGTTGGAAACTCTAAGTACGTATGGCTTGATGTACGAAGAAACCGTGATTGGTATCGCGAACCTCTATCTGATAAACATCAGAGAGTATAACAGGTTTTCAAGAAGCTTCTTAGTTCAGTGTTGTAGGTCCCCTTACTTCGTCCCCAAAAATTTAAACTTACTTAAGAAGCTAGACCTAGGGTACCTGGACTTGTTGCGCTTATACTGTTTACTTAGATATTCTTTGGTGGTTGGGTGTTGTGTGAATAGGGATGGGCATCTGATTGGCATCAACTTGGCGATGTCCAGTGTCGCAACTATCTCACAATCACCAATTGTGCTTATTTTACCTCCCCGTGGTCACCACCGGGTACTGGTCTATGTCCACCCGGACTTGACTTGCTAAACTTATAAGCGCGAGTGTTGAACACGAAGAAAATAGCAACACTATAATGCTCTGTCGGATTGACTGTCTGCTCAAGTCTCAGAAGTCTAACATGAGCCCCTCAGAAAGAGGACGTACGGCGGATGAATTCACATGGCTGAATCAACGGTGGCGTCAACAGTCGACATGACAGATACCTCAATGGGCTACTCTGACGTATTTGGAGCTGAGGTCATTGAGGATTTTCAACACTAGTCAGGGTGTTGAAATAGAGATGGTGGCGGAAGAGCCCTTAATGGGTCAACGGCAGCTCTCACATCCCCGCAGCGGGTTACTGACTCCGGAGTATTCCGGCTCCTTTTGTCCAAGGGGTCGCAGAAAGGGCCTGGTCCTCCAGGTTGGGGGTTGTGCGTGGGGCTAACAACCCTACCGCGGAAAAAAGCATCGGTTACGAAGCGACCAATAGCCTCGGATAAGGATGGATTTACTGTTGACGACCCGGACAAACGAAATAAGGACAATGACGTTCGGATCTGCACATGGAATGTTCGAACCCTGAACAGACCGCGTGCAGCCGAACAACTAGCGAAGGCCCTAGACTGCTACAAAGCAGATATCACCGCCATCCAGGAAGTGCGGTGGGATGGGCCGGGCAAAAGGAAGATGAAAAACTGTGACATATACTATGGTGATTGCTACAGGGAACAAAAGCAGCGTTTATTCGGATGCGGATTTGTTGTAAGCGGCAGACTTAGGCAAGAAGTCTTGAGCTTTCGACACGTGAGTGAACGCCTTACAACTATTCGCATCAAGGCTAAATTCGCCAACATCAGCCTAATATGCGCTCACGCCCCCACAGAAGATAAAGACGATGCTACCAAAGATTGTTTCTACGAGCTCCTCGACAAAACATATGAGCAATGTCCTAAATATGACGTTAAAATCGTCTTAGATGATTTTAACGCCAAAATAGGAAAGGAGGACCTCTTTGGTAGCACAATCGGAAAATACAGCCTACATGACACCACGTCTGAAAACGGACTAAGGCTGATTGATTTTGCTGCGGGACGTAATGTTACCATAGCTAGCTCACGGTTTCCTCACCTCGATATACATAAAGGAACATGGCGGTCACCAGATCATCAAACCGTCAACCAAATTGATCATGTTGCGATCGACGTAAGGCACTCCTCCAGTATTCTAGATGTCCGAACTTTCCGAGGGGCCAACATTGACTCGGACCACTACCTGGTTGTAGCCAAGGTACGGATGCGGATATCCCAAACGCCAAAACAACGAGATAATACTGTGAGGAGATTTAACGTTGGACGGCTACAAACGCAACAAACTGCCAGAGTCTTTGCCGATCGCGTATCCCTAAACCTCTCGAGAAGTCCTACGCTGCCAGCATGAAGTGCCGAAGACCAGTGCCGCCGATGCCAAGAAGCCATCAAAAATGCCGCAACTGATGTGCTCGGTTTCACCAGTCCACCCCCTCGAAACCCCTGGTTTGATGAAGAATGCCGGCAAGCGCATGCAGCAAAACAACGTGCCTACGAAGCGGCGCTGCACAGAAGGACGAGAGCAGCTCGTCAGCTCTACGAGCAAAAAAGGAGGGAAGAACACCGGCTTCTACGGAGAAAGAAGAGAGAGCATGAGAAGCGCGCGATCGAGGATATAGAGAGGTGCTACTCCAGGAATAATGTTCGGAAGTTTTACCAAAAGGTAAAAAGAACGTGTCAGGGCAACAAAACCCGAACAGAAGCCTGTAGAGACGAAGAAGGAAACCTTGTAGTAGAATCACAGTCGGTGCTGAGGATATGGAAAAACCATTTCTGCAGACTGTTAAACGGCGAAGACGACACAAATTCCGCTGTCAGGCAGAATGAACCATTCAACCTGGACGATGACAGCCAAGACTTCCGTCCACCTGACCAAAGTGAAGTAAGGATAGCAATATCTAAGCTAAAGTCCAACAAGGCTGCTGGACCGGACGGCTTAACTGCCGAGCTTTTTAAGGCAGCGGGAGATGGCTTGGTGGAGAGCATACACCAACTCGTTTCCAAGATTTGGTCAGAAGAAAGTATGCCTGATGAATGGAACCTCAGCATCGTTTGCCCGATCCACAAGAAAGGAGACCCTCTAAACTGCGCCAACTATAGAGGCATCAGTCTCCTTAACACTGCGTATAAGATCATATCTGCTATACTGTGTGAACGACTTAAATCATTCGTCAACGATCTGATAGGTCCCTATCAGTGCGGTTTTAGGCCCGGAAAGTCCACAACCGACCAAATTTTCACACTACGGCAGATCCTGGAGAAAACCCAAGAAGTCCAAATCGATACCCACCATCTGTTCATCGATTTTAAGGCCGCATATGACAGCATTTATAGAGACGAGCTATACAGAGCCATGTCTAGTTTTGGCATCCCTGCCAAACTCGTCAGATTGTGCAGAATGACGATGGAGAACGCTCGCTGCTCCATTAAGGTCGGAAACAATCTCACCGAGACCTTTGATGTCAGAAAAGGATTTAGACAAGGTGATGCGCTGTCATGTGACTTCTTTAACATCATTCTTGAGAGAATTGTGCGCGACTCACAAGCCAACACCAGAGGCACAATTTTCCATAAGTCTGTGCAACTGCTTGCATACGCGGACGATATTGACATTATTGGCAGAACACAGCGAGCTGTCACTGGCGCGTTTGCAAGTATTAGTACGGAAGCGGCAAGAATGGGTTTAGTGGTGAATGAGGGCAAGACAAAATATATGCTGTCAACAAGAAGGGACGCACAACATCGACGAATCGGACAGAACGTCACGATAGACAGCTATAATTTTGAGGTAGTTAGGGACTTTGTCTACCTCGGCTCCGCTATAAACTCTGATAATGACACCACAGCAGAAATCAAACGAAGAATTACACTTGCCAATCGCTGTTTCTTTGGTCTAAGATGGCAATTGACTAGTAAGGCCTTGTCAAGAAACACTAAGTCGATTCTATATAAGACCCTCATCATCCCAGTCCTGCTCTATGGCGCAGAAGCATGGACCCTAACAAAGGCGGATGAAGATCTTCTTGGCCGTTTCGAACGCAAGATTCTTCGAGTGATTTTTGGTCCCGTTTGCGTTGACGGGCTTTGGAGGAGAAGATTTAACAGCGAACTCTACGAGCTGTACAACGACACCGACCTGGTCAGAAAAATACGCATCTGTCGTCTAAGATGGCTAGGACATATAGAGCGAATGGACACCAACGCTCCGGCCCGAAGAGTCTTCGATTCCAACCCGGAGGGACAACGCAGTAGAGGAAGACCTCGCCTTAGGTGGCGCGCACAAGTGGAAGGGGACCTCAACCAACTTGGAGTGCGCAACTGGAGGCAGTTAGCAAAAGATCGCGCTAACTGGAGAGGCGTATTGGTTGAGGCCCAGGTCCACCCCGGACTGTAGCGCCACCTTAAGTAAGTAAGTAAGTAGATATTCTTTAATCGCCGCATCAAATCACATCACATCAAAGAGAAGAGAAATTGTGTTAAGTTTTTTTAATTAAAAAATGGTCCAATCAAAATATAATTTTCCGCATTTAATTTGTACAGACTCCACGTTGGAGGAATTAAAATAACATCAACGTCAAAACGCCTTTAGTAAGCCTTAAACAATCCAGTAAAACTATTACAACTGTCTATACACATATCTTTTTTGTACCGGATTAGATTATATTAGATCATAAGACGGAAGACCCTTCATGGGGCTCTGAGCCTGCGGCCTCTCCTAAAGAAGCTTATTGTGCCTTCTCAGGTGACGTCCGAAACGCTCAAAGATTGGCTCTAACCGAGTGCAATTTTTCATCGGCCAAAAAAAACTCGGTTTAACTTAACCAAGTCTCTGTTAAAAAACCAGTACTTATTCGTTCTTGAAAACTATTTAGACAAAAAGTTTAAATACTGTTAAGCAAACCACACTTTATAAAGCAGTGGCGATTCCTGGTCTTAAGCATTGGGTTAGCTACGTGCTCACTTCTCACAAAAAAAAAAAAAAAGCTCACTCTCATATTCCAAAAGCACGACAAAAATAATTATTATGTATTTACTCACATTTATAATCCACGCAAATATAAAATTATAAATCGCACTTTACTTTTGGTATGGAATTCAATAAGACTATTAATTCAGTCAAATAAGAACACATCGACACATTCTTACTGCAATTTGACTAGAAAGAGAAACACACAGAAGTACAAAAAAAGATAACGCGCAAAATATAACTGCTTGCTTACACTTACACTCTACTTTCAAGTTTTATCGCATGTGTTTGCGCTTACCCTTCCGTATATTTTCCTGTGCTTTGCTTACGACTGGTAGAGGTAGTCAAATTCCACACTCATACAGATTGTAGGAAATTCGGTAGCGCAATTTTTTACGCTAAAATGCTACAAGCAGGAGACTTTTCTATGGGAGTTTTAGATTGTGTGTGTGCGTGCAGGCAGGGAATTTGCGGTATCGCAAGTTGTAACGCTAAAGAGTATTTCAAGTGAAACTTATTGCATGGGAGTATTGTGTTGTGTGTTTGTGTAGGCAAATATTGTTTGTAAATGATAGTTTTGTTATTTAGTATGTCATTGATTATTGCAATTATTAATCTTCATAATTACTTTAACCTCGTTATTTGCTGTATTTTGCGTAGGATGTATTTCAATTTATTTTCTTGGTTTAGCGCCGCTAAACTAGCTAACTGAGAGGAATCGCCCCTGTTATAAAGCTACTATTACCTATAGGTACACGTTTCATTCATAATGACGTCGGCATGTCAAAGTTTGACATGAAAAGTGGATGTGTAACCGTAGCTTAAGTTTTTATTAACAAAATTTTAGATAGACATTATGCAGTTAGTTAGAACAACAGTGGGGGATGGCATTGGCCTAGTGGATAGTGTCCTTGCTTGGATACGAGTGGCGCAGATTTGAGCTAATTCAGGAGACAGCACTGTACCCTTTTACCAAAATTAAAGAAAATGGCATCAGAGTTTTTTGTGCAAAAGACCGGGACTGTTCTGAGTGCTCCATAAAGAGATGAAGGAGATTACTTTAGTACCTAGGTCTAGCTTCTCACCACCGTTCATTTCGTTTGATTTTTTCATTTTAGGACGAATGGAAGGGATCTAGAATTTCATGCCGAGTCCAAACTGCTAACTGAGAAGCTCTTTCATGACAGTTATATACTCCCTGATGTTTGTCAGGCGTTCGCGAGACTTGGCGCAGTGGGAAAAAAAACTTATGTTGGAATATGCTTTTTTTCAGGATTTGAACCTAGTTCAGTAGTCCGACACACTAACCACTAATTCGAAAAATTAAATGGCAGAACCACTTATTTAATATCGCAAGATCAGGATACTTCGGATCTAAGTAGGTACTTTATGGACAGCAAAGACGTTCACGAGTCCGAAGCAAAGAAAAAGAAAGATGAACATAGACGCCCGCGTGGAGCTCGAGAGGCGGCGGTCGAATCTTTCGCAGAGTGCTACTGCAAGGTAACATTCACAAGTTCTATAAAATGATCATCCTAGAGATACAAGGCCGAAACAAAAGGCCGCACAACAAGAGCATACTTGCATATGAGCTGAATGAGCTAGTTCAGGGCGGCAGAATTAAAAGGACAATTATCCTTTTTAGATTAGAAAAATGTATACGAACTTTCTCAACTAATCTGCGGATCGCTGATCCTTTTTCTACATGATTGTATCAGCATTAGTTCATTCTTCAACTTTAGTAACAGCTGGGATTTATGGGGTGTGCTTGAAGCCAAAGAAATGTTTTATTAAAAAAAAAACTTTATATGCCACAACCAAATGGGTACCGATGAGATAGCTTACATCGGGTCACTTATACAAAACCGATTTACCCGCTGATCCGTTTATTTTCCTCAATGCAATAAGTGTCTACTTTTTCTTAGTTTCCTAAAGACTTTTGAAGCGGCTGTGGCTCCAAAAACGGCCTTCTAATTAATTTAAACAATTTACAAGACGAACATTGGAGATATACTAGTATATCCCCAGTATCAGCATCGCATTGGGAATCTTTTTACGTATACGATTGGATGGCTATTTGGGAATGTAAAATAAAAATAATCACGCCACTGCTGCAGACACCATCCAAAGTAAATTTGGAACGAACAACAATAGTACAGGCAGTTCTCTGTTCCTCTACTCCAAAACTAGTTGTGGTTTTGAAGATTTTAGGATACCTTGTTTTCGAATAAATGCCTCAAAAGTAAAGATAAGTTTGTAGTCAAGCGCCTTATCCCTTATGATATATTCAGAAGCTACATTTGCATCCGTAAAAAGATTAATGACAATGGGCCTTGCCAATAACCATTTTTAACCTTCAGCAAATATATTTGTAAAGGGTGTTTTTTTTTTAAATGGAATAAAACAAAGATGATTTTATTAAATTGGCATGAAATTTACTTTATTCGAAAAATAATCTTCTGGTATTATAATTTAAATATGATTTCTGGCATACGACCGCCACGGCTGGCTCGGACGTCGTCTAATCTGGAGGTCTAATTTTCGATGACTTATTTCACCATTTGTGGCAGTATATCGGCAACGACGCGGCGAATGTTGTCCTCCAAGTGGGCAATCGGCGTAAACTAGCGACTTCACATATCCCCACAGAAAATAGTCACGCGGCGTTCAAACGCACGAGGCAAATTCATGGGTCCGCAACGTGAAACTAGGCGGTTACCAAACGTTTTCTTCAATAAATCAGTTCTGACACGATCTGTGTGACATGTTGAGCCGTCTTGTTGAAACCACAGCTCCTGCACATCATGGTTGTTCAATTGATGAACGAAAAAGTGGATGGAAACATATCCAATTCCTGAGCACGATGGCGGATAGACTGATTCGGGTCTTCCTCTACGCTACGCTCTACAGCAGCAATTACTTCTTCTGTACGCACTGTACGACGTCTCTGTGGATGCGTTTTATCATTTAGAGTAAGCGTGGTGCGAAAACGTTCCAAAGTCGATCGAATTATTGCTCTGATTGACAATTATGTTCATGTTGAAATGCCAAACCAAACTAAAATCAAGTAAAAGTGTTATCATTGGCCTTGCCGATGCTTTGATACCCTCCACTGCATAGAAGTCATGCAAAATTGGTTTTGTATGGGAGGTACCAGAACTACTTGACCGACATAGACATTTTCAATAGCAACCTGACGACGATAAAAACAAGTCCTTTCAGATTTCAGACATTTCATTCGCCTATGTCAATTCCTTTGGGCGCTATCGTGCTTTCAAAAGACAGACGGACAGACAGACAGAGGGATATGGCTTAATCGATTCAGAATGTGATCCTGATATAGAATATATATACTTTATGAGGTCTCCGGTGACTCCTTCTTGGCGTTACAAATGTAATGACAAAGTGACCCTCCACAAATTACATTCTTGTGGAGGGTATAATAAATAACTTGACAGCTGAGAAAATGGCCGCCAGTTAAAATAGTGCTGTCAACTTAAAGTTCTATACCTAAAAAAAAACCACCCTATAGGTCACAAGATTTGTTTGAAAAATTTCGCCATTGTGAGCTCGAAAAATTTAGCTGGACTAAGTGTCGCGAAATAATAACAAATGGAAACTACATATAATTCGACAACAGGATTGAAGTAAAAAGCCATTTGTTTGAAGCACGACCATCAGCAAAGCCGCGTAACTAAAAATTGTGACATGTTGCAAATTTATTGACGAATGTGACCAATCAAATGGTGTCAAAGGCGTGCACTCATCTGCACCTCGACTTCGATCTATTTGCTATCGGAATTGGTTAACTATACTTTATTTAACCGAATATTTTAAAATTGCATCCCATCTCATTGCTCTACAGGTACCTACCTAGCTTAACTCAGCAAATTGAAATAACTGGACGGTTCCCAAACTATACATCATAATAAATCACAAAATTAGCATAAGGGAATTAATATCTTAATTATAAGGAATAAATTAGAGAACGCTACATAATGAGTCAACGCATCTCTTAACGCCTTTTCCATCAACTCCCTTATCCGCTCTCCAAGTCGTGCAAAACAAACATTTTAATTTATTACCGCAAGGACTTTTATCCATAACCAGGGCGCGTAAGAAGTTATAATTCTATTCTCTACTCCCTGTATCCTGCTACCAGGACCATTATACACCTCTATGAACTATGTAGTAGAATCACACACCTTTTGAATAAATAAATCTTCGGATGTCAAAGCACCTTTCCCAGTCTAATTAGTTAACATTGCGGGCATTGTAATAAAAATGCAAATTAACTTTCACACTTAGATATACATTGTACTTCGTGCGTACGGCTTATAAATGCAACGAACGAGGATGTCCGTGTGATGGCAATTAAATGAAAGGATGTGTAATCCAATGAGAAGGAGAAAACAAGTTTTTATTTTCCTATCGCATAAATCTCTGGTGTCACATCCCTGCGTGTGATATATTGACAGCCTCTCGACTCTTTCATCTCCTGCCGGTTTTTTTTTTTGCATAAAAATGCAGTATCACTCAGGAAATCAAAATTAAAATGATTAAAGCATACAGAGGGATAGTTCGGCTCTGAAGTAGCAACAAACTTATTTTAGAACAGCACTGGAAATCGTTCATATAAATTACCTGAGCTCTGATGTATGATACTGCTCTCAATTCAAGCGGGTAATTTTTTTGATTTTGCTTTCGCCCTTCTATTTGCCACCCTGTAATGTACTGCTTGGAAATATGTAAATATGTTTGCGTAATAAAAAACACAGCATGAAATCGTTTTTAATGCAAGGGATACTGTGAATCTTATTCATTGTGCACGGGAAATATGTCGAGTACGAGCACTCTTGCACCTCGAAATGATGTTTTGTGTCCATTGGCCTTTGAAATTAAGAGGACTGTGGAGGGCATGGCAGAGTACGAGTATAAATCGTAAAGTATTTGGACCTTCTGTCATAAAATATATACAATATTTTTTTTTTTTTCGTATATTTGTGAGTGAATATAAAAACAGAAAGGCGTCTACACATTGTACTGGGGTTGCGATTATTTATTGCAGCAATTAGTATTGGTAGGTAGATGTTAAGATTTTGTGTGGATAATGTAGAAAAGCGATCGCTTAATCTATAGGGTGTTGAATGAGTCCCGGTTTTTAATTTAGCTTTTTTTTCTAAATGAAATTGCATAATTTGTCACTGTCGTGGTGTTTTATTGTACGCTTTTTTTTCGTTGAATGTTGAACATTGGAAAGGCCCACAAATGCGGACTTTTTATTTGTCTTACCAAAACCAGCAAAGCGTCTTACTGTACGCAAGCAGAAACGTAGCGTTACTTTAATTACTTTCATTTTAGCAAATTTTTTTTAACCAAACAGTTGTAATTTTTAAATTAAACGTATAACCGATACTTCTTTTGAATCTGTTCTACCTTAGAGGTAGGTGCGAAAATAAAGCCCAATAAGCTCAGCTTCAGAAAACCAAACGGAAAATATTTTCAGTCTACATTCTTTGTCCCAGACTTGTAGTTTTCTATTTCACTTGCTAAACTAAACAGATATAAAGGGTGATTTTTTAGCTGGTTTGGTTTTGGCAACACTGGTTTTGACAGCTGACGTGTGTTTAGTACCTTGTGTCACTGTCAAACAGCTTCAGTTTGGTTTGCAATTTAACCATGGATCGTCTTACAAATGAACAAAGCTTGCAAATTATTGAATTTTACTATCAAAATTCGTGCTCGGTTCGAAATGTTCATCGCGCTCCATTTTATGATCGGCATTCTCGACCTTCTGAGCAGTCTATTCGGAAGATTGTGACCAAATTTCGCACCAAATTTACTTTGTTGAACATTAAACCACCAACACGCTTACGTACTGTGCGTAGTGAAGAAAATATTGCGGCCGTATCAGCTAGTGTGACAGAAGACCGCGAAATGTCGATTCGGCGCCGTTCCCAGCAGTTAGGCCTTTGTTACAGCACTACGTGGAAAATTTTGCGGAAGGATTTGGGCGTAAAGCCTTTTAAGATACAGCTGGTGCAAGAACTAAAGCCAGCCGACCTACCACAACGCCGAATTTTTGGTGAATGGGCTCTTGGAAATCGAAAAATTGTGTTCAGCGATGAGGCTCATTTTTGGTTGAATGGGTACGTAAATAAGCAAAATTGCCGCATTTGGAGTGAAGATCAGCCAGAAGCATTGCAACAGCTACCAATGCATCCCGAAAAAGCCACTGTTTGGTGCGGTTTATGGGCCGGCGGCATTATTGGGCCATATTTCTTCAAAGATGATGCGAATCGCAGCGTTACTGTCAATGGTGAACGCTACCGAGCGATGATAACAAACTTTTTTTTGCCCGAAATGGAAGTTCTTGACTTGCATGATATGTGGTTTCAACAAGACGGTGCCACATGCCACACAGCACGCGAAACAATGGCGCAATTGCGAGGCGAGTTTGGTGAACAGTTAATTTCACGTTTCGGGCCGATCAATTGGCTGCCTAGATCGTGCGATTTGACACCATTAGATTATTTTTTGTGGGGGTATGCCAAGGCTAATGTGTATAGGGACAAGCCCGCTTCGATTGACGCACTGGAAGCCAACATCCATGCATTCATTCGTGAGATACCGGCCGATATGTGTGAAAGAGTATGCCAAAATTGGACTCAGCGGATGGGCTACCTGAGACGCAGCCGCGGTCAACACTTGCATGAAATTATCTTTAAACATTAAATTGCAAGGTTCAAACTATCGATTCAAATAAATATTTCATTCATTTTTTCGAATTTTTTGTGTTTTTTTTTTAAAAAAAGTTCTAAACCTCTTAAAAAATCACCCTTTATAATAAAGATTACAATTTTTGCAAATGGCGTCCTACGTCAATCATATTTGATATTTGTGAACTAGACAGCTGCAGTATAAAACAGAAAAGCAGTGGAGCGCTATGCTCCACTTGAGCGTCGAATAATTGTGTCGATTTTTTTGACCAATAATCGGTAAGTGATATCAGCGCAGCATGAATTTTGAATCATAATGAGCGACGAGGATCATTTCGACTTAAGCGGTTACGTCAATAAGCAAAATTTTCGTTTCTGGGGCACTGAAAATCAGCGTGTGATGCTCGACGAGCCATTACATCCACTCAAGTCCACTGTGTGGTGCGGCGTTTACGCGGGAGGACTGATTATGTAGTATTTTTTTGAGGACGCCATCGGCAAAACGGTCACAGTTATTGGCGAACGTTACAGGGCCATAATAAACGACTTCTTATACTGCCGGAATTTGATGAGCGGGGCTTGGTGAACATGTGATTTCAACAAGACGGTGCAACCGCACACACAGCACGAGCCACAATGGTTATTGTAAAGAAAGTGTTTTCTGGTCGCGTTATCTCTCGTTTTGGCGATTTGGCATGGCCAGCAAAATCGCAGGATTTAAACATCCCCGACTTCTTTCTTTGGGGCTACTTGAAGTGGCAGGTTTATGCCATCAAGAAGCCTCAGATTTAGTACAAAAGTAATTCAAAAACAAAATTGAATGATTCATTTTGCTCCACCCTGTATATCGCCACTTGTTAGAATCACTGCCAGAGGCAACACCATGCTTTAAGACAGGTGACATGTAAAATGAATGGCCCTTCTTATAATTATTTTTAACCCTCACACTAAATGCAATTTGTAAAATTGCATCTTTCGGGCTACCGGTTACAATCAAAAATAAAGTGCACAACTGGGTCGCATGAAACTTTCTCGTTCATCAAAAGTTGGGTTTGGTTGTTTTCTTTTTTAATTAGGTGGTGGTACGTTCAAGTCTGAGAACCGATGCTAGAAGAAACGGTTCATAAAATATAGGAAAAGGTATAGCATTTGGGTTTTGGTATTCACTTGATATGGGAGTACAGTATATATCAAAACAATGTGAGTTTTTAAAAGTTGAAGCTCTTAGCAACAAGCAATTGTCTCAAGTTCTGGTTAGAGAGTTGTTAGAACATACTGTACTTTTTGATAAGCTCTTACACTTTACAATTTTTGAGTACAAAGCAAAGTGTAGCAAGAGTTTATGTTTTCTAATCTGTTTAAGCATGTTTTTATTTATGTCTGGAATATGTTCGTATCGCTGATTTTTTTAGGGTGGGCCATCTAGTGGTTTATTTTAAACCCATAGGTTGACAGCGGTTTCCTGCTCGAAATCTTGACCGAAAGTCAGTATCATACCTAGGCGGAACGAAATAAGTGGCTTTACGCTTGAACAACATTGGAAAATATTGGAAACTTATTTTCAAAGTGAGTGCTGCGAAACCCAAACAATGCGTTTTTTAAAAGAAGTTTAGGCCGAAATGAAGCACCCACAGCGCCTGTACCCAAGTTTGTGCAAAGAATTCGTGAGACTGGTATGCTAGTGGACAACACTCATGGTCCCCATCATCGTACGGTACGCACAGACGAGAATATGGCTGCTGTAGCCGAGAGTGAGAGTCTCAATTCTAAAACATCAACTCGAAATGAGGCTGGGAACAACGTTTCGGTCAACGGTGAGCGTTACAGGGTCATGTTAACCGACTTTTTTAACTGTAATTAAAGACATGGATTTGGACCACCTTTGATTCATGCAGGATGGCGCACCAAGCCACAAAGCCCATGCCTGATTTTATATTTTATGGTCCGCGCGATCAAAGGCTTTGCTGAAATTCGTAAAAATAAGGGAATCCAAAACCAAATATGTGAAGCACTCACATTCAACAAAAGATCTTTTGCGATTTCTGCTCTCTTTGTCCACATTTGAAAAACCCTTATCCAAAGAAAGTATTAAAGGAGTTCTGTCGCAGATTTGGAAAGGAAAACAGATTGACGGAAAATTTGATTTTTTCGAAAACACTTCTAACGATGTAAACCAAAATTATTATTTGAGTTAAGAATGGTTAGCATGACTACATAGTTTTTCTCAAAATTATCGTATAACGGCATTTTTAAAAATTTGTTTTTCTACAGTTTAAATTTAGTTCAAGTATGATATAATTGATATTTGCAAAATTATTGCGTACTTAGTTTTCCATTCAAAATGCCGGAATATGTAGGGGAACCCGGGGCTTAACAGGCACCCGGGGCGAAATGGGCAACCGCTGCATTTCTCTCTCGAGTAAAGTGAAAACTCGGAAAGTAAGCTAGCTAGCTTAATTTATCGGTGGCAAGTGGGGGAAAACCCTTTTTTGAACAGAAGTGGCATATATGTTGACTATTATTTGTTTATACCTATTATTCTATCAGCAATTATAAGTAATTGTTTTAGATGGTCCGCAATTATGTCCGAAAGACTAACCGGCAACAATGGAGCATAGATAATATGCGACGAGCTGTTGAAGACGTAAACAAAAATACAATGAGCTGCAAGGCAGCTTGCCTTTAAAATTCCTTGAACTACTTTACAAGAAAAAAAAAACAGTTCCAAACCCCGACCGACCATTTATTGTAACAAAAGTGGGCAATTTTAACCTGGTTTTTCAGCGGCTCAAGAAAAAGAGTTAGCCAAGTGTCTTAGGGATATGGATGGGCGCTAGTTTGGTTTTTCAATGAAGGAATTTCAAGAACTGACATATGAACTAACCAAAAAAAAATTAATAAGCAAATAACTTTGACACTGAAACACGCATAATGGCTGGAGAGGATTGGCCACACAACTTTCTAAAACGGAATCTAACGAATTCCTTAAGAAGAGGAGTCTCTATATCTATATATTGTAGGTATTTATACTTCCAGTCTGCAGAAGGATAGATTTCCTGCACAGCCTGTGATAAGGGGGCACATTGTTCTTGTGTTGGAAAGGATGATGTTGAACAATGAAATTGGCCACATTTGCTTGCGCTGCAACCCAGTTTAGCTCAGTGCCCATCATGCCGCACCTATGTTCATTATGCCCCGGCTAATGGGCAAATTCAGGCATACTTTTGAACCTTAGAAACACGCTGTATTATTAATTTATGTATCTTTCTTAATATTATATAACATATATAAATATATCACACTTCTAATAAAATTGTTTTGGAGATAAAAAAAACATAGGTAACTATGTATTTAAGAGTTTGTTTAAAAAAATCCTTAAATGGCCCATTATTATTACCGGCTTTTCCTACATACTTTAAAAAGCTATATAAAAACAGTGAATTCAAACAAATGCTCGTTGATGCTCATGAAATCTCAACTATAGGAAAGAACATTTTAAGAAATCTAGAGCATGCCTAATGGAGTTGTCTTCATATCAAACTAAACTAGAAACTAAAAACTTTTATGTTGAGAAACATACATCATCATTAATAGCAATATGTACAACGTGCCGTTTAAAGACAATCATACAAGTACATTACACTTCTCCGTACACGTTCAGCCTTTGCAATCTTTTTCTCTTCAATTGCCCCGTTACAATGCATCAGTTCACGATACAAGTAGATACGTACGCCTATACATAGTAGTTGACTATGAAGAAAACGAAATTACACATTCAATTGCAATATAGTCCTAACGCGCCCCCCGAGTGCAATTAGGGTGTATAATAGGACTTTAGGTGGTTAACCTTTAACTACACATACGAGATAGCAAAGTCTGACTGACGATTCGGCTTTCTTCCGAGATATAACAACAAACGTGCCAATTGTCTCAGAGCCATCTGTGTGAGATATATGAGTGTCGTTATTGCCAACAGTAACCCATAGGACAGCACTCGCTTGCACATTCATACAAAGGACAAGATGAAATGTCAATTTTACTTTCTTGCCAGCATTAAAAGGAATCAAATTGCCACTTTGTTGTGTGTTTTTATCAGCAATGTGTAACCTTTTGTGTGCTGGGGGAAGTACAAAGTAGCTGGACTTTGTTTGTTAAGGACACTTTATAAAGTCTAAATGACTATATGGAAAGTAAACGGGCGGCTTGTGTGGGCACGTGTAGCGGGATATCTCCAGAACATAAACGTAAGGCCATACTAGATGAGGCAAATCCAGAATTTGCTTCTCAGTTGGGAGTGATTAAAGTTTGCAATAGTTGGGCTGGCATTTTTGTTTACATTTGTATTCAGTCTGCAATTATGAAGTTTACACAACTCAGCAGTTTGAACGCTGAACCGTGAGTACTTGTGATATATTTTACAGACTTCAGGTAAGTTTATTTATTTTTGTAATATTTAGAGAGAATTCAACCTGATTTGGTTAGCAGCCGACCAGAAGAAGAAAGGCAAAACCATTCACGTTATCACAATGGCATTCGTTGAGATTTAAAGCCGTGTTTGTCAAACTGTGGACTGTACTCACTGAGCGTTTGATGCATTGCACTTTGCAGTAGTCGGGTTCAGTCATTGCAGCTTATTTGCAGCCAAGCCATACCCACACAACTCATCAACGAAACAGCTGAACTACAGGGCATTTCACCCTTATCCACTTAATTGGCCATTAAATGTTCCTCCATTTTTATCGGGAGCTGCAGACTCAACTGATCCTTTGTACTACCAGGAAGCAATCCAACATTACTAATTTTTTACTTCTATGATGAGCTCGTAGTATGAGCACTCACCTCATCAGCAGCGAAGATCTGCCGCACCTGCTCCGAGCAGAGGCAGGACAATATCAAAGAAATTGAGCGGATGTATCGTTGCCAAATTATGCACAAGTATCGCAGACATTGATGTCACTTAAGCCTAGCCGACTAAGCTCCTTGCCAAAGGGAAAGTGTTGTCTGCAATATTTCGTGGTGAAAAACAGCAAGAACGTCGCAGATTTCTTACAGACGTTCGGGAGCATATAAGTTTAGTCTGCCCGCATCCTGGTGAGCCGTTCCACATTCAATTTCGTAAGAAACTGAATCGTCAATAAACGCCCTGACCGAGGACACCGGAAGACCCAACGCAGATTTGGATCCAGAGAAAATATCATCAGCTTTGCAACCAAATTCAGAGAGGTCTTGCAATCCCGAAATGGATAACAGGGTTGAGTAAGGCCTTAAGAGCAGTCTGACTGTAGGCAAAGACGCAAATACTCCTACCCTGCTAAATATTCCTGACAATGTAGTCGGCAGCCATTAGAATAGCAAAAGTTCCCGCCTGAAAAACAGAGGTACGCTTGCCTAACGAGTTGTGAAGTCTATAGTGTTATATATTTTTACGAAGACACCAGCACCCAACCCTTGACCAGTTTTGAAGCCATTCCGGGAAATTTTAAAGTTACATCCCAATCCAAACTCAGATTTTGGCTGAAGCCAGTTCTGAACGCAAGGAAAGGTGACTCTTATTTGCACATCAGTCAAAGTTCCGGAGTAATTGTGTATGAGATAGCATAACCAGGGTCGAAGGATAAGTGCCGCGATCATTGTTTTCAAGAAAAGAGCAGAGCATCTAGGGCAGAGGCAGGCGTACTCGGTAAAACAGCTGTTACGATCCATTCCTTAAAGTTAAGTGTAGAAAGCAGTTACATACTTAAACACTCTCCACCAAAAAAATCACGCATAAGCTAGAAAAAGTTACATAAATCATAGCCGTATAAATAAAAAAAAAACTTTTTCTGAGATAAGTCCAATTCATTGCCACAAGCACACTTACACTGCCAGAAAACTGAGAGCGCTTTGGATGTGTCTTCGAATTAATACCAAGTCATCGCCGATGCCAGAGCACTTGGTCTGGATAACTGGAAGCAGCGTGACCGGGGTTGCAGAAAAAGCCAGGCCCAGAAGTGTCTCAAGAAGAGACTAAGAAACGCCGTTGGTCAACTATTTTCGATTTTGAAATTTCCGTAAAATATTCCAGCTGCTTGTTATCGTTAGCAATTATTACTAATTTAAATATTTTACTTAGGAGTATCCTCCTTAATGAGGACCGATTCAAATGGTAAACCGCATGTGCTTTTCTATTTCAAGGAGACACTTGCGCTCCTGACAGACGTCTAAATGAACTCAGTGTAATTCAATTCCAATAATCGTAACATGTGCAGGGACAATGAATGTGATACACGCAGCAACCCTCGCGGACAATGATAACTCTAACGAATTTAGAAATAATGAAATGCCACTTGTTCAACAATTTGGCAGCCATTATCATCGACTCGGAGCAGTGCGGGACGGTTGTGATTTTTTTTTTCGCACGACAATGGAATATCGTCAAAATCCGCTCCCAGTCATTAATCATCTCGGATTGAACAATACAACGCAAATTTGTTGGCCCACTTTTAACAACCATCTATGGTCTTCTTGTCCATCCCAGCTCTCGAGTGTTTGCTTTGCGCCATGAATCACCCCACTGCGTATGCAGGTCGAATGCTGCAGATAATGAAAAGCCCTTGAAACAGGTACATCAATCTCGCCGAATCTCACCCCGGCACAGTGTATCAATTTTGTTTTTATAATCGAGGGCAGAACAATATTTTTGCGTTGGGCCGCAATAAACAAGAGTTTCAACCCTCTTCAAGAGCACATATGCAAACATACACTTGGAATGGAGAGGCAACTCTAATTTACCCTAGTTGAGTTGGTGGACAATTTTGGTTTGAGAGGGGTTGAAAATTTAGTACAGAATTTTTTTGTCGGTTATTTGAATGAATATTTTATAAAACGGTATGCGTTATTTGCGCTGCTATTGTTCTCCGTACTGTTCGGGTAATTGAATGCGTTCTTAGAAGTGGGGGGAAGTTGGGGTAATTTTATTCTTCAAGTATAAACCTTCAAACTTGTTATAGAGGGCGATTGCTTTTTATTCTCCTTCTTAGATTGTGTCCACCATCAATTTAGCTTGTTCTCCAGGTGAGTTTCCTGGTCTAGAATCAAGTGATACTTACAACCGTTGGCATCAGTAGTTTGACAAGATTAATAAATAATTTTTTGGATTTTTTTTGATTAAGTATGTTCTACATATTGGCGAATTGATGAACCTAGTTCATAGGAAGAGTTAGCAAATGTTGCCCACAAGGAAGTGTTCTTTTATCTACACCTTGATATATCACTGTGGAGTCTCTTCTTGCGGCAACTGGCGTCCACACAATGGGATATGCCGTCCACATAGCATATATGTCAAGAGGAAAATTCATAGACGTCACCGCAGATATCATGAGGAATTCGTTCGAAGTTTTTGAGGGTTTTCCATAAATGCGGAGATAAGATAATATTCACAAGAAAAGGTAAAAATCTGGAATTTCAGCCCTAAACACTTTTCGGATTGGAACTAATAACGACCAAGAAAGTTGGGTATCTGATGGTAGTATATCTAGATACTGGACTTACTTGGAACTACCATGCTGATAGAAGGTCCGAGTACTACATCAGTGCAAACGTGTATGTGGACTTAAAACTTAAAAAGTTTAGACGGTGGCGAAATGCGGACCTACATATTTCCCACCTAACAATGCCACATTTTCTGTTGAATTTGGCGTCGGAAATGTCATTGGCTTATCATTGTTGGCATCAAGTGAAAAGTCCACGGGTGTGCGACAAAGTTCGCTTATTTTTAATATTATATCATGTGGGAAAAAACATCCTGGCTACATATTTTTCTTTATGATTTCCAACGACATGCACTCAATTTAAATTAAATTTAATTTAATCTTATTCACGTGCTTTGCAGTGTAATTGTAAGTTCGACGTACGTACGCAACAAAGCTATAACTAACATAAACGAGAGGCACTAAGCACTCGGTCCACGTGCTGAGGATAATTAAACGTCGAGGGTGCATTTGTTTACTTAATCGATCTTAGCAAAATGCTGCAGGATAATTTATTCGAACAAGTGGTTAAGATGAGTTTTTTTTTAACTAAATAACCTCAAGAGCACTTGAACAGTGGAAATTTTTGGCTAGGGGGTGATGCGATAATACTGAGAGTGCGACTTTGTTTACATTTTTCTTTTTCATTACGCTAAGTTAATTTTAAAAGTGGTCGTTTAGGCTGTGGACAGTGTGGATTCTCTTTACGTTGTAATTTTTGTTATAAAAATAAATAAAGTCGGTACTGTAGATAGTAATTGGTTTTTGATTTAGTAAAATATTGTATTCATTACGTAATAAAGTATTTTTTATAAATGGGTACTGTTATGTGAAACGTAGAAGTATTAAGAAGAATTCAGATTTAACTTGGTCGGTTTTCACTTAGTAAATGCATAGGGTGTGTCCTATAACAGCGTGGGTAAATAAAATCATTTAAGCCCCTTCGCTGGACAGATTAGACCAATTTGTGGATAAAGGGCGATTTTTTGATGTCGGCGCAGTGACATAGTGGTTAGTGTGTTGGACTACAAGGTTTTTTTCCACTGCGCCAACTCTCGCGAACGTCTGGCAAACATCCGAGAGTATAACTTTCATGAAGAAGCTTCTCAATTAGCCGCTTGGACTCTGCATAAAATTGTAGATCCCTTCCATTCGTCCCAAAAATTAAAAACTCACACAAAACAAATGGTTGTGAGAAGCTAGGCCCAGAGTCCCCACAGACCTGTTGCGCCAACTATTTATTTATTTATTTAATTTTTATTAAGTATTTTGACGAAATCATTTTTCACGTTTGTTTGGCGAAAAATTTACTTAGTTTGTATTAAAATGTATATAATGTAGATTTATTGTTCACAGGTCCATTAAGATTACAATATGTGGAAAACGACGGTTAAGCTTTTGTCGCAAAGTACGCAAAATTTCTGTTAAAAAAATAAGAGTCGAATTTTATTTACCGAGACTCTAAATATCCAAATCCAGGGCACTCAAACGATAGACCTCCACAACTAGCAACTAAGTGCTAAAATTACAAATTTGAGAGCATAATCCAGTTCATTTTTCTCAAAAATAGAATAAATGCTGACGTTTGTCAAAAAAAATCGAGCAGAATATGGCTTATTTTGGTGATCAAAGTTGCAAAAACGATATCGTTTAGACAAGGCATGTCAAAAATACGGCCCGCGGGCCATGGCCGGCCCTCGAGACAATTACCTACGGTCCGCGACATCAATTTAATAATCTTCTAATTTTATGTGCATTTCAGTGGCAGTCGCAATGCACCTGCTGTATGTTGCTATGTCAAGTTTCTGGATACTCATAATAATATTTCAGCTTATTACCTCTCTGCTTAGAAAAAATATATAACTTTTTCTGAAATAAAACATTATTTTTATAAACTTCTTACTTAAACATAGTATTACAATACAACATTTTTAATATGGACCGCTGTTATGCTTGAGACAAAAAAATTACACTTATGGAGTTTGAGTTTGCACCCCTGGTTTAGACGATCGTTAATTTACGGAATCTGCCCCCGGTTAATACTTCAATTGAAATTAAGAAATATGTGGAAAACCCTGCATACTTTTTTCTTAGCGAAATGACAATTTGGAGGCGCTTTGCTGAGTTCGATTTTAGTACTTATTCTGTAAGAAAGCTACCTACCAAAAACAACTTCCCGAACGAAAAAAAAAAGCCCGCAATTCGCCCAAGAGCATAAAATAAACCAATAAGCCTCTGAAACCGAGTGTTATGGACGTACCAGTGTTCATTTGAGTCTCGTGGATTATTGTATGGAAGATATTTGATAATCAGGTAGTCATTTATTCTCCAACTAGATAACACTCCTTGTCGGAAAAGATGAATGGTGGTACATTTTGCAGGCTATTGAACTATAGACAAGCAACTGGCAACCCCAAAACCCAGATTCATGACTCTGCATATGAATAAAGTACGAGGTCATATTCTGTCACTTCAATTTTCCAGGACCTTGTTAATGGTTTCGGCCTGTAGCTCACGGATTGCTTGGGTGATATTGGCCTTAAGTGTTTGAATCGTTTTCGGATTGTTTATGTAACATCGGTCCTTCACGGTTCCCCACAAAAAAAAGTCCCATAAGGCCAAATCGCAGCTCCGAGGAGGCCAATTGACATCGCCAAGACGGCTGACAACACGATTTGGGAATTTTATGCTCAAAAGATCGATTGTGATATGGGCTGTGTGGTATGGTACTTTTGTTTCATTCTATTGTTTTGATATGCAAATCAAGAATTTTGTATTTTCTTATTTTTCCAGTTTGTGCTAAAACAGTAGCTATATGTGAAAATTTACATACAGATATTCATTCTTCAATTGGTTCATGTTTTACAAAAAAAGTTTGAACTCGCGGTAAGTTTGTTGACAATGAAAATATGACATTTTAGGGTTAGTAAAAATGGAGCACTACGCTAAAGAAGAAAGTGCTATCATTCCTCATTGTTGAGCAATATTTAAAAAATATTGGCTTCTCCCTTTTCGAGCAAAAGTTCTTGAGCCCATTATTTCACCTTGGCTTCGTTAATTTATCAAAATTGCGGCATCTACGTGTCACTGTTTTGCTCTGAGTTTAAATTTTAATTTCAGTTTGTAATTTAAGTGACTGTTCCTCGATATCGCGACATGGTAACCGAGTAAGTTCTCTCTGTCTTAATTGAATATTATTGTGGTGGACGACATGTTGTTTCAACAAGGCGGTTGGATATACTCGTATCATACGACCCATGAAACAATTCATTTACTGCACGAGACATTTCCCGGTCGTGTAGAGTAAACTTTTTCGTTTCGGTAATCGGAATTGGCTCACAGATCATGTCATTTATTGAATAGCTTTATGGATATAGGGTTATTTTAAGTCGAAGTTCTATGTAAACAATACCATGTGCACTTGTGCTTAGAATGAGAAAACTCAACTCAACGCTTCATCAACAAAGTTCAGCTACATTTATGCAAAATTGTAACTAAAGAGTGTGTATGTGCCAGCAAAGCCGCGGAGGCCATGTTGGATGTGTTATTCCATACATAACTCTATTCTGTCTACTTTATTTATAAATTAAAAAAAAAAGAAATGCATAAAAAAAAACTGTTTATATTACTTATAATAAACTAGCTGAACCCGCGAACTTCGTTCCGCCCTAATTCGTAAATACAAAAACAATAGTTCCGGGCCTGACCTTACTGCTTTATGTGATTGGAAATAACTGATTATAACTATGTCGATGTGTTTCAAACTGCAATGATTGACGATGATTGACTTTTCGACCAACCTTTTGCTTTGTTTATTAAAGTTTTTTATGGTACATTTTTCATTCTATTCGTCATTTTAATGGCATTTGATGTCAAATTCTTTACAATCAAACGCAATTCGTTACAAAGTTTTGTTGCATTGAGGTTGCTCAACAACATTATAACTAAGCCGACTTTCAATTTCAAATTATGTGGCAAATTACTGAGATCCAATTGCACAGTTGGTTAACCTCACTTTCCACAATGCAATTTTTCGTTAGATATCTGACCAATAGCGAGTCCGTCCAATTTAATTGGAATGATGAAACGAAAAGGACATATTTATGTTATATTGCAAGTGGATCAAACACTCCACTTAGGAGTTTTTCGAATCATCAAGAAATGTTAAAGTCGATGTGCAGAGCCATCTGTTTTCGAACAAATATACTAAAAATAGCATGTGCTGCTGTGCTGAAGAGCTGATTCCGAATGCGTTGTTGTCCATCTCCGTCTCCAAATTGGACATTGGGCTTTGATAATTTGTGCTCGAAGTTGCGACATGTTCGCTCAATTGTATGTATCCGATCTGAGCGTTCGTCTGAATGAAAGGTTTGAGCTTCTCACTGTCGCATTCAATGCGCTACACTATATTTGAAAGCTTAGAAATTCAGAATTTTCAGATTTTTGTATAAAAATTCAAAATTGATATAGAAAATGACATCTGATTAAGAAAACTCTTAATATAAGATCTTTTCGGTTCATTAACACAATAATAAGAAGACGCAATATTGACTTCTAATTGTTCGATATGAAAATGCTTTACGTCAACGAATTTGAGAAGGTTCGATACATTTGCGTTGTCATTAACAAATCGCTTACAATAAAGGCATGTGGAAATATCGTAGACTTTGTTTCCAATATACGTGTTCGCATACTAGAAAACCTCGAGATTATAAAAACTTATTTTTTGAATTGTAGAGATTTCTTATATCCGCCGTCGACTGTATTTAAATAATAACCATAACGTACCCGCTACAATTATCTGAATTATATGCTTTTTTGCTTTAAAAAATTCTTTGATATACATATTTGTTCAATGGCAGAACTCTGAGTCATTAAAAGCAGCTTCTTGTATAACGCTTTATTTGTTAACAAGTCCCTTATAAAAGGTTTTCCAATAAGAGGTGTTTTTTTGGTATTGAAAGAAAAATGTCAGTTTTTGAGATAAATGATCAGATGTTTATTTTATAATAAAGATGAAGGTATGCCGTTAATAATGAAAAACAACATCAGCCAAATGGCCACCACGAGCACGCATACAGGACCACATCCTTTTCATGCAATTTTCCATTACCAAATCGCAAAGTGGCTGCCCTATGTCCTCGATAGCCTCACGTTGAGGATGGAGAGGTTTCTCAACAATAACTCTTGGGTTTTCCGAGCCCCAGATGCGACAATTTTGCTTGTTGACGTAGCCACCGAGGTGAAAATGGGCCTGATCAGTAAAGACGATTTTTCGATGGAATTCCGGATTATTTTCATGCATTTCAAGGACCCAATCAGCACGTTTTTTCACCATTTTTGTAGTGAATTTTAATAATTTCAATGCGTTGTTGAAGCGTTTATCGTTCAATTTTTAGTAATGGTGTAGTTTCTGCTTGTCAAATGTCAAAGAATAAAAGCTTCAAAAGTGACAGCTACTGAAATAGCGGGTCATTCACAATAACACCTCTTATGTATGACCAAACCCATCTCCAAGGCCTTGTTTTCCAACTCGCGAATATGTACAATGAGTTCGTCTTCAACTCAAAATTTACTACGTACTACATCAAATAGTAATCAAGCGAATATGTTGCATCTCTTACGCACTACGTAATCATACAATTCGCACATATGGCCCATTTAGTCGGTCTAATCAATTTCCAATTCTTGACTGGCACGCATAACGCATTTATTTATGACCTTAACGACGAAGGAGGAATGATGTGTACGTGCATTCGATTATCACTACGTATGTACAATTGTGTTTGGTGTAGGGTTCTTCACATAAGGGTGGTTGAGTGCGAGACGACTGGTTACGGCACGGGCACTCTGGTGCACTTGAGTAATTACTCTAACATATGTATGATAGTTAAACGCGCCCTATGGGCCAGCATCAGCAACAACCCTATCAAGAGGGTGAAGTCTTATCGCATATCTGCTAAAATCACTGGAGCCAGTGTATCCTTTTTTCAAAACAAAAAGCAAAAGGTTAACGTTGCGTAACTTGTACCCGCACCCGCAGCGAAAAAAAGAGCCCGTTGTTGCCGTAATTGGTGGTGACCGATTGCAAATACCTCCCGGGCGGAGATCGGAATTGATTTGCGAAGGATTGTTTGTTTATTCGACGAAGGTATGCGTGTATACGTATAGGTTCATTGTTTGTAATTAATTATTACTATTATTATTATTGTTTTTTTAAAAGGGTTGAAGGAATAATGTCTAAATGTCTTTATTTTGTACGTTATTTGAGCACACTAAAAACTGATAAACTTGAATACCGAAATGTTGTAACCGCATTTGAAGGTTTCACAGACAGTTACTGTTTGCAAAATCAGTCTGGGTAAACATGCAGTAAACAGTGCATCTAGATCGGAGGTAGTATTCATCGAGCCCAACTACCATCCGACCGGCTAAATTGAGAAGCTTTTCAGGATCAGTTATAATAGTGTTTGAATTTTTGAGTTAGTCCCACTTGTTAGGTACTTAATTATAAGTATTTAAAAGAGCTTAATAATAAATCTCCACCTGCACCAAATCTGTGCTAATAAATATACATTTGCCTAACAATATTTTTCCAACTATTTCCTTGCTTAGGTATAACAAAGAAAAACCTTCAATGCATCTTTAACAATAGGTATAAGCCCTCGCAACTTATATTTATACACAATTATTTTTTGATTACTATCAGTCCATTTGCGAAACTTACAACTTGCACAGAGCTATAGCTTAACAATAAAAAGCTTCTTTAAAAATGCATTAATCCGCCAAACATCATTATTTTCCACATATGGCGCATCATCATAACGAGCTATAATATATTTAGGTATCTGGTATGTTATGACATAGAGGAAGACCGGTGTGACAACTTCTGTAGACAAAACAAAAAAGACGGAAAACATAAAAACCTCTTCTCTCGCATGATTATTACACTTTGGGTCCCTGCGTGCCAATTGAATCTGTCAATTCACTGGAGGTGGACCACCATGATGGCTGGATGTTTGGGCAGTGGTCGCTTTGAAATTTTTCTTTCGTTTTGTCAATATTTTGGTTATCCCTCGGGGGCCAACGTGTGATTGGGTAGGAATTCAACTTGTTAGGGTGGAAAAATAAAATCACACCGATGCCAATGTTGGGATTAACATGCCCATACCTAACCACATGGTGGTCTATTCCATGGTATAGTCACAAATATAGAGGAATGCGATTTCAGACAATGAAAATAAAAATATGAAAAATGATGTTAAAAATTTGGATTTTATGGAACCTGGATTTTTTCATATAGTAGTTTATTTCTATTTACTATCCCTTTTCGAAATTTCTATTCATTACAGTAGCATGAAAAGCATGTCCTTTGGGAAAACACGGCCTTTCATGCGAAATTTTACACATAAACGTGTTTTGAAGTCACATTCATTTTGATTATAAATTACCATTCGTGTTCAAAATAGAACCATTGGATGCGTACGTCGTATGAGTTGTCAAGGTTATAAAACAGTCCAGTGCCCATTTTCGGCTTTTCATCTTAAAGTGAGGAATACTTTTTTTTCTATTCAAAAATAAATTATAACAGAAAAAACACAATTTATATAAACAAATCTGCAACTAAAGAAATAAACCGCTTACAATTTCTCCCTCTTTTTGAGAGGAAAGTCCTCTTTTTTGATACTATGTCCGCTATTATTTGTTTTTACCAAAATAAAACAATACATTTTCCTCCTTTTACAAAACTTTCCTTAAAAAATATCCTATATCCAATGAAAGTGAAAAATGTAAGTTTAGAACAAACTACATCACATCTCTTATCGTAGATACTAAGGTTTTTAGAGGAAACCCGATACCATAATGCGAAAAGTATTTAAATAGAATATGACTGAAAAGAAATTACAAAGAGAAATTAATGTCCAAAAATGTCTGTCTAAATCCCTTGACGAATTATTGGGTCACACAGACCTTAAACAAATAATTTTCCCAGGTATGGTACCTACTGATAAACATAAAAAGTCCAACCTATACTAACGTGTGTGCCATCTTTTATTATTAGGGTAGGTATTTACATATTGACTAGCTTAAAAAGAAATGTCCATTGAGGTATTTTTATTGGTCATTTAGAATTCATATTTACTTGTTTTTAAATACAACATCAATCATGCTGCCGCTTGTACCAACCACAGCCGAAAGCAGAACAAGCTCAAAAAATTTAATTTTTTCTCGGTATAAAGAAAATGTGTTAGAATTAACTAAATCTCTGTTGAAAAAAACGAGTATTTTTTTGTTAAAAACTACCGAGATAAAGGTTATAGATTAATGTCACCCACTTAGTAAAATTGTACAGGTTAGTTTGTTATTTAAGACCGCGAAGATTTTGAGGAAATTGATGAATGGGTTATTTTTAACCGAGTTTTCTTAAACAAGTTGACTCTGTTATTTACAATCCACTATCTCTACAGAAGCTATATTAACAGTACTATTTGGTAGTTTTTAACCAAAAGTGTACTTGAAAACAGCCCACAAAAATAAGTCCGGATATGTCAAATCTGGAGATCTGGGTGCCCAGTCAATGTTGCCATTTATTAACAGCACGCTGCAGAAACTACATTAGTTGAGCCGTACAGTTTTTTTTTACACATTTTGAGCCAACATTCACCGATATTGGGGACGAATAGTGTTACAGACGTTGCTGACAACTGAATGACTATTTTCAATGTAGAGAGTCATTCTTTCGGGGCGTAGTTTCGGCGTAAAGCGATTCATGGTTCACATTGTACTGAATTGATATTTAAAAAACATGTCTATACAAATGTCAAAGTTGTTCAATGTTTATATATACCGGCAACCTGTATACAACTATAAACAATACCTACCATTTGTAGTGTTCCCAGATGAAAAATCTTAAAATCTTGTTTTTCCAAAGTAAAAAATCTTTTTTTTTAAAGATTTTTTTCAAAATAGAAAAAGAACGAAATATAAAATAGAATTTTGAAGTACTTAAAATAAACCGACAAAATTGTAGTAGGTAGATCTTGAAAAAAAGATATACCTTGTAATCTTGCATCACTGCCCCAAGGAGCCTTTTGCGACTTCATGTGTCATGTGTCATAAGCGACGTTGTTAAGACGGTTTTGTTACCAGAAAATATTCCCAATAAGTAATATGTTAGACACATGCTAGGTAACATTTCCTAGGGATTTTATATCTACACAGGTACGTTATTGTGTCAAAATTGTTTCTTCAATGAACCATTATGTCCGCAACTTGTAAAATGTGTGGGGATGTGTGTTCATGCACACAATTCCTAGGAACTTACTGTCAACACACAATTTGTGTATATCAGCAGTCACACCGTATATTTCATTCTAAACCTAAAATTATTCAGCTCGCGCTAAATTTTATCTCTAATACAAAAATGTCTACAAAGATAAAATTAAGCGAAGCAGTTTAAGCAGCAGTTTCCTGTTCGTATAGGCTAAATTCCTAACTTCATATAGTTAGACCGATGACAAGTCCCCACACATTTAGCTCGCGAAATAAATGTCCATTACATTAAATCGAAGATAAATTTTTAGGTAAAAAACAGATAAAAAGTTTGCGTTGTGTTTAATTTGGATTTTAAGAGAAAACCGCAAAGAAGTGTAATTTTTCCTGCAAGTGCCATATTGCTGGTCGTTCATCGCATGAAAAGAGTTTTTGTTTTGCGTTATGGAACTTGTAAGAAAATCCCACTGCAAATAGGGAATTATACGAAGGAAAAATTTCGTCTTCTACTTCCTACCACAAAAATGTCTTTTAGCTGCTGCAGCTATGATAATATATTCTTTAACTATCCTCGTATCTATTGTTTTGGAGATATACAAATAATGTGATGTATTCTTTGAAGTCTGAACGAAGATTCTTATTACGATTGCTGACATTTGCCCATAACACGTGGTTTTTGTCACATCTATTTATCATTATTAATAATTTAGCGACCAGTTAACTTTGGCATGGAGATAAGGGACCCTAAAAACTAGCGCAAGCAGGAAACTAGGCTTTGATTCAAGTATCTGACTTAAAAGGCAAAAACTCAGAGCCAGATTATTCTCAAACCATTGACACAAAATTTAACAAATAACCGTTCTTTTGATTTTGCTTTCTGTGATATTTAACCAGGCACACTCTTGTTCTCTAAACTGTCCACTAACGAACAGTAACTATGTAAAAAGACCCGAAATCGGAATTAAACTAACCAAAATAATGCGGACGCAGCTCCTCCCACCACTCAACAGCATGTGGGTGTGTACCTACAGCAATTCTAGTTACTTGTGCAAACTATCTACTGACCCCTTTAATGAAATGGATTACAAAATAATAAAACAATAAATTATCCAATAAAGAGCCGGAGCTGCAAAGTCATTTAAAGCAGGGTGTGAAAACATCCCCCGATAAGAGCTCTCCAATATGTTAATAGAAAACCTTCGACGAGAAAACTTGTACAAAACTATGCTAATCGTGTACGATACCCTTTTCACGAGTCCCAAAACAAACATAAACTACACACAAAATACATCCCCCTATATGCCTGATGATCTCTCAAAAGGAAGACCACAACCTTTCAAAGTGAGAAATTATTTGATATAATCTTTTTATTCGATCAAATTAACACGAACATTGTGTAACCTAAATGACCTCATTAATTAATCTAAAAGTCTACTTTGACGCAATGCAATGGACGCACGCATACCACGACCAGCTTTATCTCTCCACCATCCGGTAAAAGATAAAGACCGCATAAATAATTAGCCCTAATTATATAAATTGAATCTACACCCTTTTTATTGACCCCAAAGGAAGGAAACGGAAAAACTCCACCGACGCATAAAACCGCTAGAACATTTCCCATGTGACATGGCATACTGCCACTGCGACCAGCCCCGTCCCAAGTGTCTGATTCCATCCATCAGCACATGAAGAGTCACAAAAACTAAACTGCTATCACACGATCCGACATAATGTCGGACGTTATCGCTTTATGTCCATCGAATTCGCTGCGTTTTTTCAAGCGAAATCAATGCGAAACCATAAATTAATATTAATTTCTACAATTTAAAAAAAAAACATAAATATACTTCAACATTATACCTACCTTATTCCGGAATAAGTGATTTCCTCTCCATGCAGCATGCATTGTTAAGGAATCTGAAATTTCGTGTAAGCTACTGGTAAACCAGATATAATCGCGATGTCTGATCTATAAGAGATTTTTTTTCCTCTGCGATTCGCTACTGCGCACAAGCACAGTGCAGCCAGTGTAGCTAAACGTTTTATTGGCATTACGTCTCCGAGAATCGGCGGATTCGGTTTTATGGAATGAAAAAAAAACTTGTGAACAATATCGGAAAACAAGATGCAAGAAAGATCTTTGATCGACAGGCGCGACTGTCACATTGGACATATGCCCGATTGCTTCTATAGATACATGATCAGTTGTTGTTGTTTTTTTTTCGAGTTGACATAAAATATTTTTGTATCTGATACATACGAGTGTAGGTACATATAAAGTTCCTTTCATTTATGGAAGGTGTCATTTTTCCCTGTGGCTAGTAACCGTCTCTTCGTGGAGACAATTGAACTGGTGCCAACAACACCAAGGGCCAAGGAACAGATTGGCGCTGCTGGAAGTTGAAAAACTAATGAATTTTAGAGGCAGATAAAAAGGGTGGAAAACGACGAGCGAAATAAGAAATTATTTAGAATTTCAGACAGATTAAAAGCAATCCTGCCATTCAAGAAAAATGCCAAAAAAAAAATCTTAAATCTACGAAGGCACGATATCGAAAACCTTGTCTGCGATACAATCTACACAAACTTCACATAGCCGAATCCCCGGAGTGCCGGCTATGTCTTGAAGAAGACGAAACAGCTGAGCACATCACGTGTTTTAGGGAAATACTAAGTCCAGAAGAAGAATTGAAGAAGTCGTCTGCTGAAGACATTTCCAGCTACATTAGGGAGGTAGAGACACCGCTAACCTAAATATTATTTTTCTGTCAATCCCGCCCCAATAGACCTTTCTAAGTCGACGTGCCTATTTTTTGCCTTGGCGAGACAGAAGATTAAAAAAAACAGGCTGAAGAAAGTCACATTATAACAGGCCTAAAGGCTTCTGGGCTTAGCTCAGAGTAACTAAGAGTAACTCATCAGGGCATTATGTGGATGCTTAACGGAAGTGCATCTGTAATAACTCGTGGAACAAATTGGCCACGGAAGTAGGAAGTATATGCCTCCCAGAAAAGATGTTATATGCCTGTAAGGAGTTCAACGATGGCGTCATGGTCTCTAAAGAACAACACTGATCTATTTTGAGAAACAGTTTCTGCTTTTTGACACCAAAGACGAAGTAAAACGGTGCCACTTATTTGTTGCCAATACGACCAGTATTAAGCACTACCATACCATATATGGGACCTTATGTATATGATTGTGTTTTAAGGCTTGAAATCCCAAATGAGACAAAAATCATAAGCTTTGCCGATGATATTGCAATTTTGGTGTAACCGAAACGCCTTGAAACAGAGGATATTGGAAAGTTTTCGAAAGAAAGCCGGTGGATGGCAACAGTTGTATTGTAACTTCTTTACTTACTTAGAAATGGCGCTGAAGTCCGAGGTAGACCTGCTCTGATGCCATTTTCAGTGGTTATAGCGAGTAGGGGTGGACATAGTCCCTAACTACCTCTAAGCTATAGCTCCTTTTGGTTGACAGTATATATTTTGCTTTACCCTCATTCACAACTAAACCCATTTTTGACGCTTCTGTACCAATGCTTGAAAACGCACCGGTAATAGCTTGCTGTGTTCTGCCAGTGATATCAATTTCTCATGGTTTGTGAGATTGTTTTCGACCTTTATTGAGCATGCTTCATTGTCATTCTAAAGGCATGCCAAAACTAGGCATGGCTCTATTTATAAGCAAACGAAACTTATGAGGCTGCTTTGTTGAAGGTTTTGTTAAATACAATCATGGTCTTCTATACTCAATTTCACTAGAAATCGAATATTTATTATTTGATGTAGTGAAAGATTTAAACCAAAATAAAATGTCAGCTGAGAAATCGACTCGCACTTTGTTACCAAAAACTTTGTTAGCAACACTCATCGCCCAACGATTAAAAAATTTCAAGTCTCTGGAAAGCCGCCTAAACAAACGGATAAGTAATAGCACATCAGAGCTAAAATCACTTGTTAGACGATAATTGGATATGGAAATGTGATTTTTGTTGGCAAAAGAGCTTGTTGATGTTTCGTTTCTTCTTCAGCTGCCGGGAAGTGTGTCCAATAATCGGCTTGTTAGAAATATTTCTTGACACCCTAGCCAATAAGTTAAAGAAAAATTATAAACAACCAAGAGGTTTTTGAAATGTTACCCTAGAAGATCTGATGTCCTATATACCTAAGGAACGATTGTGTGAAAACAACTTTATACCCTATTTACACCGCACCGAAAACCGTGTTTTCGTTGAAAACTCGTCGATGCATTCACACCGAACACCAACTAGTTTTCGTTTGATGTTTCAATCAGGTGTGAGACATTAGTCGTGAAACTTCTGTGTAAACTATTCTAGTTTAAAATTTCCATTAATTAACAAATAAAATTAATTTAGGGCATTTAGAAATAATATTAGCCCATCAATTAAGTGTGGAAAATGATTTTTAGTTGTGAGTCGTGACTTCTGTTCGGCCAGCTGTTCTGCTGAATTTGCTGAATATTTCAAAAGGTGTGTTTGGAACGATTGGAAGTCGTTTTGAAAACTGAAATATATTTGAAAACTTCTGATTTTGATGAAGTTTTCGCGAAACCCCGGTTTTCCACAGTTCACACTTTTGACGAGCGTCATACGTTTTCTATTGGTTCTCCTGAGCAAACAAAAGTGGCAACGCTTTATGAACGTGTTAAAAGTTGGTATCAGCTTTTTATTCATACGAAAGGTATCAAATGCTTCGGCTTTGACATTGCGAGTAAATGCAAAAAACGAGATTAAATCAAGATAATCAGTGTCAGATTAAGCCTATCCGTTGACGAAAGTCTGTTAAGCTCGGAAATTCTTAATCCAAAAAAAATCTCACCTTGAGTATGATTTTTAAATAACCTTAAATCTTATTTTAAGATTGTTCTATAACATCTTAAATTAAGCCCAAAATCATTTCATTTGAAGAATGCAACAACTTGATTTTAAATCGTTGTAAACTTAAATTAAGCTTACGTATTCCTAAACATAATGCAATGAAGAATGTGTGAGCTTAAATTAAGCCTTAAATCAACTTATTTTTCACCTATTTATCAGCAGTAAGAATAATGCTCCCTAAAGACCAGAATAAATACTCTTGAACCCCCTTATTAATAAACGCTGCGTAAAAGTTATCAACTCGTTATTTAGAAGTTACGTCAAATTTGTGTATGCTATCTGATGTCTACTAGCCAACTAACTTGTGCACATTTTATTAATACGGGGCACAAAATTTAAATAAGAACAAGTTATCCTTATATTAAGTTTTTTCGGAATGCTTCAAGAATGTTATATCTCAATTTAAGATTGCACAGTTTTATTTGTCGAATTTATAATCAACTCCGTCACTTAAAAAATAAAACAATTTATTTAAAAAAAAAACATATTTATTTATTGAAACAAAAATGCTTAAATGGACATAAATCTAAAATATGTCTTTCCATTATTTAAAGGATACAAATGTAAGGGTGGACTATTAAAGACGGACATATTTTTTATTACAATTATTAATTCCACCATTTTAGTTATCACATTTACCTACTGAAATTTTCCAAAGTTTTATTTTTTGAAAAAACACTTAACTACTAAAAAACACGGAAACTGTACGAGATATCGATCGGAATGAATCCATCATGAAATTTAAGGATTATTTGGGCTTGATTTGAGAGTATGCCCAATTCTTGTTTGATCCTGTATTTGTGTGCAAAAAAAATTATTCACGTGATATGGTTTAGATTTTAATATTGCATAGGCTTGATTTAATAATGAAAAGCTTGATGTAAGATTTTTGTTATTATTTTAAGAATCATTCGGTTTATTTTGAGATTGAGTGCGTAAGAATGAAGAAAATTAAGAATAAGCCTGATCGGGCTAGAATTTAGCTTGCGATATTTTTTCGAGTGTATGTTTTCTTATAACTTTCAATATTTAGTGATGATAATAACGATCTATTAGTTTTGATATTTCTTTATTTAAGTTGTAGGAAAAACTGTAAAACTGTCTGCAGAGTTTTGGCGATGGAAGTCTTTCATCAAATAACAAATGCCATATACTTTAAAGTCATATCGCTGGAGACTTATACCGAACCCAGTGCGCCTCCCAGAATCCACTTAACATCCCATTCACGCATATGTTGTGTTTGCGGTAATTATTTTGTACCTATACCCAAAGCTCGTTAAAAAGGACATTGGATATTAACCCCTTTTCACACCCTTTCTACCGCCAACTAAACGCCTACTACCACAGCCACTCACCTTTATCTTATGAATACCTCCCTGTTCCAAGCCTCCGATCCAAATAAAATTAAGCAACGAGGCATGCCGTATATATGAACGCATTAGATATTCGTCGTAATGTGTCTTACTTAATAATAATCAAATTTATATGCATCGTTATGTCCTGTCGTATCTGGAGTTTGTGTTCTAAAAATGTCCTCTTAAAGCTAATATACCAACAGAGACATAGGACGACACATATAGACTAAAAGCAGTACCTAACTTCAGACTATCACATATGCGGACACATTAAAAAGCCAAAAAGGTCATTCTCTTGGGACAAACACTCCACCTCCTGCTTTATAGCGCACTGGCTCATATAACGAAATGATCCTTCTTTTGGCTTTTTACCCAAAATTAATTATAAATAGTGTGTGGGAGCATGAGGGTGGATGCTTTTTAAAACTGAGATGATAAACGGGAGTACTGCACAAGATTTAATGCCAAGGACCTCAGCTAAATGGCTGAATACATCATAATTCTTCCGTTTGCGATGAGCGCTCCGACCCCTATATTGGGTAAACTTTCTTTTGGGTAAAATAACCACAACAGGGACAGACTTCTGGGCATCAGCATCAGCAAATGGACGCACGTACAACTGATATATACTTGTACATCATTCTGGGGACGACACAAACATTCACATGCAAAAGCCAATTAAGCAAAATAATTAACAAGTTTGTACTGTTGAATATCTGGGATTTGCAGAGATTTACAATTACCACAGTGGTAATGGAAAATGGATTTTCCCTACGAAATCCGATAAAATCAGACATTTGGAATACACATACGCATTTCACTGGAGTGTGAGGTTACAGGGAACGAGCGAAATCAGTCTGACCAACCACATAAGGAAACTGAATCCGAGTACTGAGCATTTTAATTGGGTGTCAAGCACGGTTGCCGTGTTAGTGACTTTGTCGCTATATCTAGTGGAATTTTCAAAAGTTTAGTGACAAAAATTTATTTTTTGTCACTAAAAAATTCTAGTTACTTTTCTAGTGACTTTTTGCAAAACCATGTTTTTCTAAATTATTACGCCCCTGGTGATGTTAAATCCCTGGTATTCGAGTTTGACACTTGCAAATTGCAATATTCAATTTGATTTTTTGCGTGTTGTTGTTGATTGTTTTGTTTCGGCTGGGGTGGAGATTTTGGCTTTGCGAAGTAATAAACTTTTGCTTTTTTTTTTTATAAGTTATTTATTGATCAAAATAAAAATGTTGTTAAAATTGAATATTTATTTTTTTTTTATTGGTAGGTAGTGAAAATTTTTTTCTAGTGACTTTTTTTTTTAAATTTTAGCATATCTAGTGGATTTTTAGGTTCGAGTTAGTGACTTTTTTTTTAAGTTAACGGCAACCCTGGTGTCAAGTATTGAAGCGTTCGAGAGGCTTGAGCAAAATTACACCTTCTGGAGAGCATTCTTTCCCATCTCTGGTGGTGCTGATGGTGATGGTGGATCGAGAATTTTCCCATAAATCACATTTTATTGCACAGCTTTTGTGTAATTTTTTTGTTGGGCGCAGTGCTCGCGCGATATTGATCCGCAGATGACAAGATGTCATGAGTTAGTTTTGTATCTTTTTCATGCTACTGCATGTTCTGCGGGGCAAATGTAACCATTTAAGGCGATTGACGATGATGATGGCGACGGCAAGGAAGATGGCAACGACGTCAATGTCGTCGGCATCTCTGTCATCGTTTGATAATTATGCCGCACACGTGCACATCGTTGCAAGCAATAAAGTTATTTATCTGGTCTGGAATATCTCACTTTTGATTTTAAAATGTCGAAGATGGTGCTTGAAATTGATTTTTAGATGCTGAACGTGTACCGTATGTAACTGAAGGAATTTAGAATTTAGGCGCAGAGAAATCACACCGTCGCGTCGTGCAGTGGTTGATGTGCTTGAGACGTCATGGTTGCGTTTGGCTTATTCCTTAGCAGACTTTAGGGCCCGAAATTCAAATTGAAACTTGATTCGTCTTCATAACCAAAATTATTTATGTCGAGTAAGCAATGTGGATTTTTCAAGGAAAAATAAAAGATCATGGGCTCTAAAATACTTTCAAGTTTCAAAAAATATACGGGAGTAGGTAGTGCCTTCTATAAATTGATAAAATTAGTTTATGAAGTTCATAATTTATATAAACGCGGGACGCCACAAACCCACAAGGTAGAGTTCTCTGAAATAAATCAAACAAAAAAATTATTTATCAACAGAAGTGCATTTATAATTTGTTATAAAACAAAAACTATATTGAAAACATATGTTCTTCGCTACAACGTGCGTCTTTTTTAGCGTGGCTTCAATTAATTCGTTAAAGCGGGTTTGTATGAAAAAGTTTTCTGCCTCTTCCATTTCTTTCACATCATATTTTTTGAACACAGTTTTTTGTACCTAACTACAAAACAAAAGTTAGTGCATCTGTATCGTTATATTGAGGACTTTCCGACTCCTAGTTTAGTAAGTCTGACAGCCGATCGACTAGATGCATTTCAGTTTTTATTGGCCCAGAGTGGTCATGTGAATAGTTTTTGTATTTGGTGTTTATGGAGGGGAAGCCGACAATCTAGTCAAGAAAATCCTGCCTGCATACTCAGTTGGGAAGAGTCAAGTTTAGAATTCAGAACATTCCAAAAAATTTCGCACGATATTTAGCAACTATTAGTTCGCATAACACTACACTAGTTTTTGATGGGCAACCGTGTTACATCTTAAACGTACCTACTTATTTGGAAACAACAATTTTTGAAAAATTGGCGAAGGGCCTTTTCCAAATAAAACAGTGACAAATTTCGAGTTTAGTCAGACAACGGTTACGCTGACCCGAGAATACAAAAAATCCAAGTTGCCCAGTCAACGCGTTTGGATACCTCGTCCCGACAAATCTAGTTGACGTTTTACATAAATTAGGGGTATCCGAACGTATACGTGAACACCGAAAGTTTCCGTACACTTTTTAAGGGAAATGAGGAAAATGCAACTTATATCATTCGAAAGGTACTGTGCCATAGATGTGGACAAACCCAAAATTGTGGGAACGTATTTAAATAGAAATCATCTTACAGTTAGATTAGACTGTTTGCCAAGTGGTCATAAAATGCCAATTTCTGACAGTTCTGATGTCAAAATATGGTCATACAATGTAATGGGCATATCTCATATGCTCTAATGACCTAAATGCCACATATGACCGGGCTGATTTTGACAGATCAAAATGTCCCAATAGCCTAAATAGTGTAATCGGACAATAAGCACGAATGCCAGCATAAAGCTATGCCCATATGCACTTTATTGAAATTTCGTTATGGCATTGCTGGTATTTTTGATGCACTAAGAATTATTTTGTTGCCATCGGTGTTCCAACTTCATTTTTTTGCTCTGTTTTTCTTTACAGCATTACCCTACTTTAACAATTGGTAATAAAAACAAGTGCCCTAAATGACCATCAAGGCAAATATGACCATATTGGTAATTTCGGTTAGATTAGAACTTATTTTCGCAAATATATAATCAACTTACCTCTAAAAATAAGCAACTGTATGATTTTACTTCGGGGGCACATCTGTTGACCAACCACTTTTGTTTCAATGATTTTACTATTTAAAAGAACAATTTTTGATATAAATTTTTTGCCTTTAATTTTCATAGTGATGTCTTAAATGTAAGCATTAATAATACCTATTATTTTCAAAAATTCAGGCAAACCTACAAATTTTAATAAAAACCAACCTTGTCCAAATACTTTTTTCAGAAAAATTCGAGTCCGATTCCCTGAAAGTCATGCACTTTGCCTTATACTTGAAGACAACCTGTTGAATATGATTTGTAGGAATTGGTAAATGAGAGCCAAAACAACTATTGTGGTTGGAAAACAAAATAGAACTCGCATGGGAAAAGGAAAAGGTGACTCATCTTCTCCTTCTTTAATACACATTAAACATTATAACAAAATTTAAAGTAAACTATTAAAGTGGAAATTGCTTAGACAAACCGCCAACTTTTGAAGTTATATCCGCCAAGACTAGCGCCCAGTTCATCCATTTATCAAATCTTTGTTTTGCCAACATTTCAATCAATCTGCCACTTAAGTAATTTGAATAAATAACCCATTCACATGTTCTGACGCGGATTTAGAATAACTTTCATCAGGACTCAGGATGCCTGTGCCTGCACATACAATCCGGTTAAATCTTCAATTCACCTCTCAACCGACAGCCAATGAAATTTTCTCCAATTCGCGAACATTTCTTAACCCACAGTAATAGAATTTCCCAGCGAGAATAACGTGACAACATGAACCTTCTACATCCCCAACAAAGGCAAGTTGAAAGGGGTTTTCAACCTTTTGAACCGAGCAGCATCGCATTCAGGAACACATTAAATCACTTGATTGACAGACACAAAAAGAAAGTCTCTTCGTAAAATGTAAATGTTATACCGGAGCAAAATTCAATTTGACACCCAACTTTCTGCAAACTGCCACCCTTGCAGTATGATTCTGTCACACGAAGTAAAGTCCTTAGAAGTTACTTTGAGGTGTCAATTGAATATGCATTAAAGTTCCCGCCGAATCGTTATTTTTGGTCGAATGTCATTCGATATTCCCATCTGCAATATTCAATTCGATTTATGATGGTTTTCGGGAGAGCTTCAGAGTTGTACCTATATACACTATAGGTGGGTACCGATTGAAGAAAGTGCCTTTTGGTGTTTGCAGTCGACCGCAGACGACTATCATTGCCGATGTCATGACTGAGGGCAATTCGTACGTGATGCATACAAGTACTGTCGGAATTTAAAGTGGCATAGACATAGATATTTTATTGGTTAACCCAAGCCGCGGAGGTTACGAAAATTGCATCGAAATGTGTTTGCAAAGAAATCCGATTAAAGTATTTTGCCTTGGAAAATAGATTTTTGTATACTAGCTGAACTCGCTTTAGCAATTGGTGGCTTATGGGATATGTTGTAATGTGTTTTAGTGAGAACTGGTATCGCTTGTGGTCGAAAATCGACCATACCTTTTATAGGTTAGTAATACTAGCAAACGTACCTACCACAATTATTTTCGTTTATTATGTATTTTCGGAAAAATACTGCTCTGAAAATACTGAGCTGCTCCATCGGAAAAAAGGTTCTAATCTAAGATATATGATATATGAATATGTTGCTATGGTAATTTGGCGGCGGAAAATTGATTGTCACCAAAATCCTTTCAATTGCCTGTTTTGTATGGGGAATTCATAACTTAATTTTACCAGTCTTAATGGCGACATATACCCACGATTTTTTGTTTGTGCACATCTAGGGCACAGTAGCTTTCAAATAACATAAGTTTCATTCTCCTCATTTCATAATAAATACTTAAAAAGTGTACCGAAACTTTTATGTTCACGTATTAATATAATGATTTGCATCAGCAACATTTCGGATGTCCTTTAGCTTTTCCAGCAGGTTTCCTTTTATGGGTTCTGGGAATAACTCATCTCCATTCATGTAAGCTATACAACAGTCTTTTGCTCGAAGAGCTCACGTCGCGTCGCTCAGTCGCTTTATTTTTTAACTAACTCGATTACATATTGTATTCGTACAAAATTTCGAACACGAGATGTTAATCAATTCTGACACTACGATGATAGAGGAACTAAACAAATTGGGTGGCGAAATTCTGTCCGTCTGGCTGTCTGTCGTATGCTAACGAGGCCTACAGCCTCGGCTGCCCGAATTTGGTTCAAACTTCCGATTTGGTGTCGGTTGGTCGGCACGTGTAAAAAAAAATAACAGAAAGCTTCTAAATCATGTGTCTTTATTGTTCGACTCTTTCTTAACTTAATTCTACAATTGGACATGTGATATAGGTAGGTACATTGTGTTTCAATTCCATATTGTAGTTGTAGGTGGAGAGGCTGATGAGAGCTTTTTAAGTGAGTTTTTACAATGCGAACCGCCACAGTGGGCCTTAAGTTCAAGGCCGCTTTTTCCACTTTAACCTCAATATTATTGGTACTTCCCAAACAAAATGTTCATACCAGTTTGATTTGTCCGAAAACGGCTCTAACGATTTTAACCAAAATTGATATTTAAGCTTAAGTAGTCAAGGTTAACATAACTACTTACTAAGTTTTCCGCTGAGAAATCGAAAACGGTACTTTTGAAATTAGCACATATTTTGATAACGGTCCATACGATTGTAACAAAAAGTAATTGCTCAGTTTTTTTCCGTATTATCGTAAAATGGATTTTTGAAAAGCAATTTTTTCTTAAATTAAATTTTCTTTTGTGTACTTGAAAACGGCAATAACGATTTTAACCAAACTGCAAACTTAGAGTTAAATTGATGTTTTCAAAATTATTCAAAATTAAATTTCCATTCGAATCGCCAAAAACTAAATTTAGAAACTGCTCATATATCGAAAACCCCATTTTCGATTTGGACAAAACTTTTAAAACCAAGCATAGGTAAAGTTTAACTCCCAAACAATATCTTATACACATTTTTCAGCTAAATAGTTAAGCAACAGTATTTTTCAAACTAAATATTGCAAAATATGTTAAGTACCTATAATTTTACAAAAACCACTGTAAAAATTTTGGTCAAAACATATATTTTGAATAGGTACCTACTAAAATAATTTGAATAAAATTCTCATAATTAATTTTTCTCAAAAAATCTAACTAACCCTTTTTTTAAATTAAAGGGTGATTTTTTAGCTGGTTTGGTTTTGGCAACACTGGTTTTGACAGCTGACGTGTGTTTAGTACCTTGTGTCACTCTCAAACAGCTTCAGTTTGGTTTGCAATTTAACCATGGATCGTCTTACAAATGAACAACGCTTGCAAATTATTGAATTTTACTATCAAAATTCGTGCTCGGTTCGAAATGTTCATCCGAGCCGAGGATCCGCTTTTTTATCGAAAAATTGTGTTCAGCGATGAGGCTCATTTTTGGTTGAATGGGTACGTAAATAAGCAAAATTGCCGCATTTGGAGTGAAGATCAGCCAGAAGCATTGCAACAGCTACCAATGCATCCCGAAAAAGCCACTGTTTGGTGCGGTTTATGGGCCGGCGGCATTATTGGGCCATATTTCTTCAAAGATGATGCGAATCGCAGCGTTACTGTCAATGGTGAACGCTACCGAGCGATGATAACAAACTTTTTTTTGCCCGAAATGGAAGTTCTTGACTTGCATGATATGTGGTTTCAACAAGACGGTGCCACATGCCACACAGCACGCGAAACAATGGCGCAATTGCGAGGCGAGTTTGGTGAACAGTTAATTTCACGTTTCGGGCCGGTCAATTGGCCGCCTAGATCGTGCGATTTGACACCATTAGATTATTTTTTGTGGGGGTATGCCAAGGCTAATGTGTATAGGGACAAGCCCGCTTCGATTGACGCACTGGAAGCCAACATCCATGCATTCATTCGTGAGATACCGGCCGATATGTGTGAAAGAGTATGCCAAAATTGGACTCAGCGGATGGGCTACCTGAGACGCAGCCGCGGTCAACATTTGCATGAAATTATCTTTAAACATTAAATTGCAAGGTTCAAACTATCGATTCAAATAAATATTTTTTCGAATTTTTTGTGTTTATTTTTTAAAAAAAGTTCTAAACCTCTTAAAAAATCACCCTTTATTGGTATGGTTCAATTATGTATGGAACAAAATATGGGCCAAATGGCCGCCGCGACATTGAGAAATGTCAAATGAAATGCAGAAAAAATCTTGACGTTTAGGTGTGGTTCACATTCAACATCGGCCCTTAAAATTTAACCCCCCTTTAGTTCTCAAACCACAAAATTGCCTGTTATTGAGAGATTAAACTTAAAAAAAACTCACATTGATATTCGATAAATGTACTGCCATATCAAATAAATAACCTAAAAGTGAATTTTATTTAACACTTTCTTACATTTTATGTACGGTTGCTTCCGAACAATTTACCTAACCCACCAATTGACTCAACCAAACATTAATTTTATGAACGAGAAGTTTCGTTCGACCCAGTAGTGCAAATAATTTTTATTCAGCGCTGCTTTGGAGTCCAGTTAATGTGCTTGCCAAAAAAAATTTATTAAAGCAGTAGTTTACGGTTATTGGTCAAGTGAAACCCAGCATGTCGGTTGAGATAGTTACAGTGGATTCTAATAGTCATCGATAGCACTGAAGACTCCACGCTTACAAACACTCATTTTGAGCGCATACATTGAACGAGATGCGCCCATCTTACGGCAGAGGCGAAAGCTCTTCAAAATTGACTCTAAAACTTTTGATGGCTATATACAAGAATCATCCGGATTCGTGTCTAAAATAAATAAGCGTGCAAGGTACAGGTTTCTCCTGTCTCGCCAACCTAACCTAACCTGCCACTTAGTCAAAACTGTCCCCCTAACATTCAAAGTTCAGCTTTTCTCGTTTTCAATTTGGTAACCCTATTCGAACGTCATTCTTAAGGTATTATTCAAATGTTTTTTTTTTACCTATATGTATGTAAGAAGTACCTAAATAACTACAAGGTGGGCCAAGAGAATGTCTTGTTGTTTGGCTCTCATTTTTTTTCTAAATGAAAAACTTCGATTCTGTTTTTTGATTATGTTTATTTGAACCTTTAGAATTTTTTTCGTCAAGTCGACAAGATGATATCGGCCAAATGAGCGCCGTCACAATGGATTTGTGACCATGTATAAAGTAAGTTCCAATGCATACAGGGATTTACTTACCTTTTTGTTGTCTGTTTTTATATTTTAATTTTGAAATATTTTTAAACGTTAATAGGGACTGTAGTTGTAACAATGCTTTAAGTTAAAACAAATTTAGAAAAACTGCTGTTGGAGCTAAATCCAGTAGAAGTTTTGTGCACAACAATTTGTGTGCATGAGAATGAGTACCTATCCTTTTTTGTAAATCAAGAAATAAACAGTTTTTTATGCAAATAAAATTATATTTTTCACCAAATTATCTATACTAATTATTCTAAAACCAGTTGATGTATCGCTACCATTGGTATACCGTTTAAATAGAGATAGACATAGGAACAAAATTGGTCTAGTGGGTTCGGACAGACTAGGAAGGTTCCGTTTTTCCAATTTGGGTACGGAACCTTAAAAATGAATATTTGCACCAATAACCGCGTCGACTCTTTTGGGCATTGCATTTTTTCGAATCTTGCGTTGTGGGCAATGCATTCCCTACAGCACCTACCTATTTTTAATATTTTACCTCCATTACCATATTTCAATAAATTGCAGCTTATTTGTTTATTTTTCTTTGCCTATTTCTCTTTTCATAAGATCCAAAAGATTTGCTATGGGATTAAGATCTGGGAAGTTTCCCGGCCATTCGAGGACCTCTACATTTTGTTCCACCGAAAAAGCAGTTAGGGTGAAAAATCGTACATAAACACACAATTGCAGTTTCGAAACCATTCCAGCACTTGTGACATATTCGTTGCATTAAATCCTCAAAATGAGTATTTTTTAAGTGCGGCTGTAATAATTTGCTCACCCTATTTAGATGCTTGGAAATTATAAATAATTATTGTATTGTCAGGTTAAGGCAGTTAATCTTCTCTGTAGGTATTTATATGGATAACCGCCCCGAGCATTTATAGATTATCCTTTACAGCATGCCGACCAGCATTTTGGCCTTAACCTACAACTCCGGGGACGCTTACCTAGGACTCGTCAGAGACACTGACCTGACATATTCAGAAACATATTAACTTACAAAGATTATTATAGATGAACTCCAAGTTTTTTATCTCGCTCTAGCGAAGTTTTCGGGTATGATTCATCAGCAAAGCATGGAAATGGAAGAGATCCGAACTACTTGCACGCATTGGTAAATTAAAAAATTCACCCTTTTATGTACGAAATGTATACCTATGGATATGCATGTCATTTTCTTATTTGCCTTATATGGAAGACACCCGAATAGCGGAAATAGTTAATTGCAAAAAAATTATGGAAACAAATCGAGTTATAATAAATTGTACGGAACTCATGACCCCCCTGACACCCATTTGCATTCCTATCGGTATCTTCCAGGTACCCTCTAGCAGTTCATAGTTCACAATCAGCCACCGGATATTGAATAATAATTTCCCGTTCCCACTCTGTTATCTTTTATGATTCTCCTCTTAAAGATTTTCCCAAATTTATCGACACCAAGTGCTATTAAGTGACAGCCCGAGACCAATAATCACATTTCATGCACAATTTATACCCCTGTTCTCATCCTCCTCAGAGCGATCTCTGGCGCACATCCTAGAAATTAGAAAAAAAAATACGAAACAAGACATTCCATACCAATGTCCTCGATGTGTAATAAAGTGTTTTGCATATCGTAAAGAGACCAGGAGAGTGCGCCCTCACTCATCCATGTAGCCTATTGATTAAGTTACAAAGCCATGAAATTATCATTTTAAATTCTGTTGAAAATATTTTTTTTTGCCTTTTTCGTTCCAGTGTGCCAAGCATACTAGCATTTTCGAAATGCGGGGTGAGGTATATTTCTTAGAGTTCTATAATACAAGCTCCCACGGGCACCATAAACCTCAGCAGCTACACTCTGTCGAACTGCTACCGCTCGGTTAACGAGCAACCAGCGGCTCGGCGCGTATGTGCATAGGCGTCAACATTATCATCATCAGGAATAGGGCATACACAAACACACGCTGCAATAGGATGTCTAAGTCATAAAGGGCTCGTAACGGTGGTTGATCTCTAAAATAGAACAGAACCAAAAGTATGGGGTGGGGGCCGGTGGTGTCGGTATGACGAGATAATTTGAATTTCTCAATTTGCCGCACGCACTTTACTGGGAGGAAATTTGAATCTGTGTCTACACAGTGTTTGCGGTCTGGCAATAGAAAAGATATCGCAGGTCAATGCGTGCAGGACACTTCATCGTTGGCGCAATGGCCACACATTCCTATATGTAACTGTCTACACTTTGCGCTTTGCAATCGCCTCGCCTGCTAATCGCTGCTGTGTACTTATACAAGTAGGAATTAACGAGTTAATGGCACCCGAAGAATTTTTCCTCTAAAATTGATGGTAATTAGAGCAACATTTTCAATTTTCTCACTGCGTAACGATGCAGTGAAATTTTGCATCGCAAACTGTGCTCTTGTCTAGCGTCTAAAGTGCGGATGTGCATCCATTGGGATTGGTATCTGGGTACATTCACTGCCATGAAAGTTTGTGTGGTTTTAGGTTTGCGGCAGTCGACGGAGTTGCTTTTTAGGTTTATAATGTTGCACGGAGTTGCACGGGGTAGCACTATTCTGCACATGCTAAGAACTGAGGTCGCTCTTCCCCAAGAATGGGATAGCGTCATGAACGGAATTATTAGTATGCGGTGGTTGGATGCTATAATTCAAGACATTGACTGGGACACAGGCGACGCATAGTGTTTATGCCACTCTGGCTACGCACATTGAGTATAGGTGGCAGTCTCCGAATATAGAGCGCATTTATTTGGACTTAGCTTCCAAGTTCCAAAAATAATTGGTAAGCTCGTATCTGAGCTAATTAGTCCTACCCGATAAGGTTTTGCAGCATATTCAATTGGAGAAATAAAAAGACTCTTCGAAAAGTATCTTTTGAGCTATCAGCTTTTTCTGCTTTTAGTGTTTCATTCGATGTTTGGTCGAATATTTGTAGTTTCTAAATAAATGAAAAAAGTAATTTACAATGCCCACGCCAAATATTTCAAATTTCACTTGTTTCTCTCTGCCAAGACTTAAGAAACATCTTGTAGGTACGCCTGGGAGTCTTCATTTTGGTACTTGCGTTGTATAAACTGTTCAAATTGCAAATTTTTGCACACGGTTACCACACCGCGTCTATCAGAGGATTGGCTACATTTAAGACAATATACCTATTTTAATGAGGGGATATGCAATGTCAGAATTATTTTTTACTGTTTAGAAATATTACGCATTTTTCCTATGGAGTTATAACATGCTGTCATACGGCGATATTTTTTGTGATGTAAAGCATCAGGACAAAAACTCCGAGCACCTTTATACAGACTTTATTATGGCTTGTAAGGTCTGTCTAAAAGTTCCTTTATTATGTGACCAGTTCGCCTGCTTTCGAAAGAGTTCATGGAGTTAGATACAGAGAAAAGGCCGCAACTGTCAAATCTAATGAAATGACAGCAACGAAACACTTAGGTGAAGGTAAATTTAAATATTGTGCGTCCAGGGATGTAATATTTTAATAAAAATAAATCTTCCCGTTGAAACGCTTATTGCGCATACAGTTCAAAACTTTTAGTGGATGATATTTCCAATAAATAGAAAAGTTTGCTCGCCGCATGTCAACGCAAAATCGAATGTTATTTTTATTATTATCTTTCCGTGCACCAACTTCTCGATTATTCAGTATTGCACCTTGGCAACATGGCGGTATATCGACGTTTTTGTTGTCGACAAATTGGTTGGCCGTTTTTCTTTTTTCTTAAAAAATGTTTGCCTAATAAATACATTTATTGTAAATATTTTGAACATTTTGTAAACGGCATTTATTCGTTGCTGGTGCTAATCTAGGAATGACCCTCATCTACAAACCATGCTTCGAAGTCACCTTTAGTTAATTTTATCTTATTATTATATTTAATATTAAGGCCAACTATATATAAAGCAAAGTTGCATACGTAAGACCGCCCATGACTGGAGAAATGATTGTCCGATTTTAGCTATCATTGTTTGCGCCCAAAGAAACTACATATGGCGAGAAAATTTAAAGGGAAATTAGAAAATTCATGCAAATTGATTTTCTATTCACATTTTGTACACGGGTTTTTTTTTTAATTTCGATCGCAATGTAAATAAAAGGACAGTGGTGTTCACTTGGAAGAATGGAACTGATTTTATTTTTATTTTCTTATAATTTCTATTTTACTTTATGAACTTAAACTAGGTCAATTAAAAGCCGACTTAACATAAATGTCAATAAAAGTGCTGATAGGTTGAGTGGTGCGTATCAGAAGTGTAATGAAATATGATTCAGGTGCGGATGTGGTGTTTATTAAGGTGAATGTGTTTGCGGTGAATGTGCGGTGTTATTAATTGGTATAGCTAGTTATGATGTGTGTGCCATAGCCATACTAAATATGGACTGCTAGTGAAATGTCATTTTCATATACTTCTGCGAGAAAATATGTTCCAAAACACACAGGCGCTACAGTTTTACAGCGGATTAGCAAAGAAGCACATGCCGCCGTCAAGTTTAAATTGCCATAGCAACGTAAACAAAAAAGCTATTTTTTCTTCAAAAAAAAGTTCGTTTCCATAGAAACATGTAAACAAAAGAGCGACATCTTGTCGGAAGCGATTCATTTCCATAGTAACGTGTAAACCAAAGAGCGTCATCTATTGAAAAGAAGCAAAGCTACAAAGAGTGATTTGAAAATAATTTTGTAACATTTTATTATTTCGATAAACAAAACGAAATAACAATTTTTGACTCACAAACTAAAATAAAAAACCTACAGATATCTTCCATGTATAGTTCAATCCCTTAATATTTATATCGCGGGAGGTTTGCGGAATTTGCATGCATATAAGCTTTTTTATCCGTCATGAGGTATGCGACTATTTTCTTATTTTTTCTTTCTAAGGATGTAGTTTTAAGATCTAGTGCATCCAATGACTTTTTAGTGAATCAAGCCGTCACTTCAGTTTTGGAGGACCATGATCCAAGCAATTTTTTATTTGAACAAAAAAAGTGTGAACAGCTAGCTAAACAAATATTATACATAAATAAATAAATAAATATTTAGCGCAACAGATTAATGTAGGTACCCCAGGAGTAACTACAAAAATGCATGTTGCTAATGGCCGCCAACCAATCCTCTTGCTTTTATGAGAATATCGGTAGCTGTTCACTTGTTTTGAGTTTCGTATTGAATTCGCTTGGCTTGTGTTAAGGGTTTGATTAAATTGAGATCGTAGTATTAAAATATAAATTACGGAACTAAGTAGGTACTACAACCAAGTAAAATATAGAAACATACATAATTGGTAAATAATGAATAAAAAAACACACAAATCCTACATTAGTTTGTTTCAAGTTTATTTTGTTTTCCGCTGTAAAACATTAGCGCTCCGTATTTCTGGAACACGCGTGAAGTTGGCTACTAGCAGTCCTATAATAAGTCAATGGTGTGTGCAAATAAAGAAATGTGATCAAGTGTGCTATGTGTGCAAATTAAGAAATTTCCTAGTCAATTGAGAAACATAAAATTATTTTAATCAAAAAATCTATTTTGGGTTGGACGAAATTTGCCTGCTCCTCTAGTTTGATAATATTTTATGAGGCCAGTTCGATAACAGTAGTCCCACACAAACATTTTTTTATAATTATTATAAACAGCTTTTCAAGTGATTTGACGACCGAAAGAAACTCACTAAATAAAGTAAATAGCGAAACGGAAAGGGAGTCGGCCAATTTTTTTTTTAAATTGCTACAATTTAGCAATTGGAAGAAAAAGCAGTGGAAAATGTCCTTCCAAAATCTGCGGACTATATTACTCCCACACATGGTAATGGACTGGTTTTTGTATATATCACACGGTCTCGAACTGGTGATACGCAATTCTTACTGCTAAAATTCGAATGTTTGGTGTAAGAACTTTTCTAGTAACTAAACGTCCTTAAATTGATAGGGGATTTTTCAGTATACATGCAAACACTCACTCCCCATCGTACATCACTATCACTAATAAAAGAAGTCTTATAGAGCCATTTGACTTATAGCGCCATAAGTTTTACATAGAAACATATGTGACAGTTTATGCCATACAAAAAGCAGATCATACTTATAAGCTATTTATAAAGAGCTTTGATCGTTATGGGCATTCGAATTCTTACAGATCTAAGACAATTCGCTACAGGAAAGGGTCTTAAACATATCGATCGGTAAGTGTCCTTACTCTCTCCTTAAGCTTTAGAGGAAGCCCCTTTAGCTTCCAAATTACTTCACTGGAAACAAAACTGCCACTTGAGCCGCTAAGAGAAAACTATTTTGTTATTATTCTTCAATCAGTAGATATTCGACAAAAGCTTCACTTTCCTATATTTTCATAGCGCTATCTACCTTGCCATCGGCATGATCAAATAGATCGTACTAAATTAATGGGTTTAAGACAAAAATTTGGTGTGTTCTCATTCACTGTTGGACACTGTTGTTGACATTTTTTTAATTATTTCAAAATATGTACAAACCTCTTATAAACATACATTAAATTTTCATACAATTGGTGCAGTAACAGGATCGGTTTTCTAAACAGTTTTTTTTTTCTTAATAAATTCACAAATTTATGGAGAAATTCCGGTTACCGAACGCTTGTTAAGCTGTTTCCCTTACTTCATTTAGGTATATTTATATCTACTGTTAAGCGGACTGCAGCATGTGCTGTCAAAATGAAGGTAATTCAAATTTTGGATCACTTCTCAATCAGACAGACATAACCAGACATAATTACAGGGACCCATGAGGGCCCGCGTATAGGACTGCATTCCTATGCCCATTAGCTAGTTGTTGTTGTTTTACAACCAATACGCACTGCACATGTATCGCTCTCACAACCATTTCCTATTATATATCCATACGTATATCTCGTATCTGGAAAATATATTTTCCCAAACAATTTTAACTTAGTCGCATCCATCCCCGAACAAACAGATCCCAGGACCCGTCTCAATCTGCTATTTGTTCAAAGGGTCATGTAATTATCCGACTCAATGTTAATCCTGTACCGATTAGAATCCTGATACAATTTACACATCGATTATATTTACCAACAAAACGCTTGTTTCGTTTGCTTTGAGCTGCTTCCCATTGTATCCGGAATGGAAAATCAATGGAATTAACTCGTCAACTCTCCGCTGTAATGACATAATTCCGGATGTAGTATGCGCTCTATTTGAGTATGTCTGCCTTCCTTCCTAAGGGGGTGATAAGATACTATCTATACCATCACTTCGAACATTTCCTGCTGTATTTAGCACGTGGCGAAGGACACGTGCCAGACTCAAAATGTTCATAAGACCTATGAAGCCTGATAAACTTTTTATGCAATCTGGTAACAAAATGGGCGTGAAAATTGCGGATTGAATTGATATTGCCCGACAATAGAAAAATGAAAGAATATACGAAGAACCTGCATTCATCGATGGCTTTTAATCATCATCAGTATTCTGTACGTGTGCGGTGTGCGTTCTCTTGAATGGGAGTGTGCAAGTGCGTGCTACCAACCATTTGCATATGCCTTTTTCGGGTTTGTTTGCTGATCACTTGTTTGATTTTCTCATGCGCTGGAGATTACCAAATTAAAAATGTGCAGTATCCTTTTTGATCACAGAAAATAGTACATAGTTTTCTACAAGGTAGCAAAATCCCCCTTCGGAATTTGGAAATGATGTCTCAATTTCGGTGGGGAAAAATATTCAAGTCCTATTCCTACTATAAATTTGCCTTCTATTTTGGGTTCCAAAAAGGGTGCTTTTGTTGTTTTCTTCCCGCCCTTCCTTGTGTGCTTAGTATGAAAACACAGCGGATCAGACAAAACGTTCAATTGCGATTTGTGGTATATAAACATGCGAACATTCCGTTACTAAAAATGTTTATAACAGTTTCCTGGAAAAATCCATATTTTCCAAAAAAGCCAGGATTTGTAGGTGTCGTTTTATCACACTTTGGTTTGTAAAAAGTGTCTCGGAATTTTGTGTATCGCTTTTTTATATCCTCTATTTTTTCTGTAGTACCTATAAGTTAATTTTGCGGAACCGTTCCGTTCATAAGACAAAAACAATCGTAACAAAAAAAGTATCAAAAGAAAGTGATGTAACAACATTGAACAGAGTTATCAAGTTCGTAACAATTTTTAGTTTCTTTTGTCATCTCATGTTTCTGGGCCAGATTCTCCATAGGTTTTGCTCCTCCGGGTAATTACCCGTGGAGCCCTATGGTCCATAAACTGAGTACTAAATAGACCGTCAGCTCCCGCGCACCTAACCCGATTACGCCAAATAATTTTTTTTTATTTTGATAGGTATAGCTTGGCAAAAAATTTGTTAATTGTTAGAGACTTTATTTCAACAATGATAAGCCAATGGCAGTGACGACGCCGAGTCCAACAGAAAGTTTGGCATTGCCATGTGGGACAAAATGGGGTTCAGCATTTCGCCACTTTCAAAACTTTTTTGTCAACATGCTGTTTTGAGAATCATGTCAATATTTCTAAATTAAAATATTGATCAGACTTCAGATCAGTTTTTATTTTTTTTTCGAAACAGTGAACATTTGTATACCTGCTTATAAAAATATCACCCGAGTCGAAATTTTAAAATTATTTTAAGACCTAGAAACTCTGATTCTTTAGAAATTTATTTTTCTTTTTACTTTAAATATTCATACACTAGAAAATTTGATTCGACGGGAGTTTAAGTTTAATATCAGCCTTACAACATCCTAGCAGATATACCTCCTCTACCTTTGCATCAAAATAGAATTTACAAAAGTGATGATGGCGTATTCTGATTGAACTGTATTAGTGAGACAAAATTGCACAAAATGCAAGTGTTATCTTGGATTATTTCCATAGTCATGAGGTGTTTTTTGACTTTTCCAGTAAGAAATCCTGTGACTTTACGCATCTGACTTCTAGCAAGGCCTATTAGTTGTTTTCTTTGTGTTTGGTAGATGTTTGACATACAAATTTTAGCTTGTCTTTTATAGGTACCTCCATTTTCAGAATGTTTTATTGCAGCATCTTGCGGTGCTCATAGGCAGTGCACAGAACGGTTTTTTGCATCCTGAAGGTCGACGCCATTCCTTTATGGCTGCTATTGCTATAATATGTGCGCTTTTGCCTGGCACCTAAATTTATCAGTCTAGGTTATTTTTAATATTTGCTGGTAGTCCTCCATGGGAGGAATGACTTTCGTCATAATCAGCATCTCCACTTTTTTGTTAGAAAATACTACCTAATTTATTTCCCTTAGCTAATTTTTGTAAGACAAGAGGTTTGTCCCGCCTTAATCTCAAGAGTATATTGTCAGTATTTAAGTTACCTCTAAGTAACGTCTTAACCACTTAACTTAGAGGTTACTTAAGCCTTTGTGTTTGATCTACTTCTTCTCTATGGTCACTGTAGGCAATTGAACTTCCCCTAGAAGAAAAACTTGACCGCTTCTTCTTACCACCTATTTTGCAAATAAGCTTCTAAACCTTTTATCACTGAAAATTAAAAACATTAACTTTAAAGTGTTCTCTGTTATTGATTTCGCATTTTTAAAAACCGCACTCTTAAAAATTGTCACTTTTCTCAAACTGAATAACAAACAAACTTGCTTACAGTAAAACACATTATATTATAACAGTCAAAGTATACTTAAAAGTTGTAAGTTTCATGTTTGTTGTGTTTTATAAAACTTTTCGTTTTTGTTTGACAGAATTTCCCTAATGTGTCCTCACAGAATTACCCATTCATTTTGAAAAAGGACACTTCCTCTAACTTTTCCCATTCTTTACATGTCATCCGGGATCCATTTACATTTTATCTCACTGGACAAAATAATTAAAACTGAGTAAAAACTTTTCACTTTTATATATATACATAGGTATGTAGATATATACAAAAAAACACACATATTCCCCAAAGTCACATTCGACTTTTCGACACAGTGGCGTATTATTATTCTCTAAAGAATTTATTTTTCGTCTTCAATTATTAACCAGATAGGAAGCCAAACGTAGGATGGAATCTGGGACACTTGTTTGCCAAGTGAATCAACGACATACACAGGTCGAACTGAGAAACAATGTCAAATAAACACAGAAACTAAATTATGCATTGCTTACCAGCGGCATTCTGGTTACCCGCATAAACTTAAACCAGAAGACAAGAAACCTTAAATCCTGTAGCAAGGGTGGGTGCTCGATGCTCGTGCTTGTGGTTGTCAGAGTTTTCGGAAATATTACAGAAGGCAACCCTCAAATTAATTTAAAGTCTTGTTGGATGGTTTGCCTATTTGTTTGGTAGATGCCATTCGGACGGGTACCAGTAGTAAGGATTGACCCTCGGGGGAGAAATCGTTAGCGATGCGCATTTTCTGTTGATTTTTCTTTTTATTTCACTTTTTGGAGTAAGATGAAAATTTTAATGCATAGATATCTATGAGTACGAACCATGGTCGGTCTTCGCATTTGTATGCAGATTTTCCCCTGAGCCGATACGAATTTCACACCTCAATTGTCATAGAAGTAAAAAAGTGTGTATTCCCAATGGATTATCCTTATTTTTTGAGAGATTTGTTTATGCTCTCCACCCCAGCTAGAGGTAATCGCAGATTGCTTGTAAACCGCTGGAGGGAATTTTTTCTTGACCGCACGCATATATGTTGAGAGTGAGTTATGGGTCCACGCAAATGTAAAGTATAAATTCATCTTTGTGACTAAATCGAATCCCGAATTTGCCCTTTTTAGAATAATCGTATTTCTGGAGGAAAAAAGTCAAACAAATACTTGAATATGTTCAGAAATTGCTTGCTCCCCAGTGGTTTCATGATTACATTAGAGCGGTGTCCACATTTTGCCCACCCCATCCCCAATCTAGATGACCCCTTTTGATTTTATTCTATATTATTTGCTTATGCGTGCTTACGAGAAGATAAGGTAGACGCTCGAGAGTGTTGGGATTAAGAGCTATTCCGTATGTCCTTATATGTGTTTTAAGGTTTTTATTGCTGCCACCCACAATTCTACGTGACTAACCACTGCTATTATCGACTTATAGTCATGGACTCAACAGGTATTCTTTTAAAGACAGATAGGCCGCGTTATATTTTCTTAAGGCCTATTTATTTACAACTTAAATTAACTATTCGATAACATCAAATGAAAAGATAATTTGTGCAGGCCTAAACCAGATTATAGTTAATTTCACGACGAATTTAAAGAATAAACAAAATTAAAAATTATTCTATTTCGAATATGCAGAATTTAAAGGAGAATGGTCACACATTCCTAACACTTAATGCTGGATACTAAATAGAAGTGTTACTGAAAGAGGCGGCATTACCAAACACGCAAAAAAACGTGACACGTTTTTTGGTCGGTAGGAATTATGGGAAAGCTATGCATGTTGATATTTTTATAGCGATGGTTCACGAAAATTCGCTTTCCTATAAAACAATATGCCTTCCGGAAGTGATGAACCGACAACTATTTATTAATTTGGAATAGGTAGCTGATTGATGCATTTTTGTTTTAATTTACTGAAACTTAAAATCGCACTTATTTCACATGTTTTAAATCAGAAATGGAAATATTTTCAAGTGATTACAGAAATTATATTCCCCGGAACTTGTGTTTATTTCCGTTTTACGTATCTATAATTATGGGCAGCACATCCATGACACTTTAGGCGTCTGATTTGTGATCTCATTCTTACTCCCTTACTAGCATTGACTGCGGAAAAACGAATCTCTCTGTCACGTCTCGTGCAAAAATGCGTGTGCGTGATGCTGTAAATGCAGTTTTATAATCATTTTCTACACGGAAAGAATTTGAAGATCAAATCAAGAAAAATAAACGCTAAATCACGAAATGTTTATCTAGTTTCAGAGCTTAGCTAAGGATTTTATTATATTCACGACTTTTTATATGAAATTCTAGAAATTGTACGAAGTGAACAGTCGCGAATCAACACTTTTCATCATCAATAATGCGATCAAACGGGAAATACATATTGCCATAGCCGATAGCAATTTGACACAAGCAGTAATCAATTCCATATAACAATGCGCCACGGATATAAGAAACTCTGAAAATCCAAGAAATAAATTTCTTATATCCGAGTTTTTCTTATATGCAAATAACGGATATGAGAAATAAAATTTGTTAAGAAATAATATAAACGTCGAATGCAAATGTCACAATAATACAGAGTAATCGCCCTCTTTTCAACCTATTACTCTCCTTCCTTTGGAAACTGTCATTTGGTGGGAACATTTTTATGCTGAGCAAAATGTTTTGACAAAAGTCAATTCGTCGCTTTCAGGGCAAAGTGACATAGGTCGAAATTTTCGAGCCAGCAAAATAAATATATTTTTTTTCAGCATTAACAGCTTAATTCTATTTCTTATACTTTCAACGTTGTGAAAAGTGTCGTTTCGATTTTCCACTAACAATCCTGCAATTTTTTGTACCTCAATGACATTTTTTTTAGCTGTGCGTCGCTTTGGTTGTGGTTGTGTTTTTTTTTTTTTTTGCAAAAACGGCGTATTGCGAAAAATGTCAAGCTACACAAAAACCAACAGGTAAGATTCTCGTGCCATTTCGACATTTTTTTATTTGATTTCAAAACGACACAAACATTTAAGAAACTCTCAGATTTTTTCACGAAACGTCGTAAGCCCGAAGGTTTTTTTTAATATTGCCTTTTTTATCAAAATGTATATACCATCTGGAAAAGGGAAAAAAACACTAAAAAAAAACAATTTTTTTAACTTTAAATGTCTCTCCTGAAAATCATACATTTTCAACTTACTCGTATGTCACTTTGCCGTGAAAGCGACAAATTATAAAATGCGGAAATAATTTTTTTATATGGGTAGTTTTTTGTTCTTGTATTTAATAGCTGTGCAAAAAAGGAGTATCTTATAACCGTGTTTTTCTTATATGCGAGTTTCTTATATTATATACGCATCATTTTAGAGAGAAATGTAAGGAAAACCAATGGTGTTTTGGATTGCGAAATTTTCTTATATAAGTATTTCTTATATCCGTAAAATACTGTACTACGGATTGGATTGTGAATAGCAAAAACAAATCGTATATTACCACTTTTCTGTTGTAAATTAGGATTTCATCCCTTAGCAAAATACAAATTACATATAGTCTTGAATTGCAACTCAATAGTGTTGATTTGCCAGCTATCAGGGGTAAATTTACTACTTCAGTAGATGCAATTTGCAAATTCTTCGTAAATTGGAACATATTTTTATCAATTTGCAATTCATATTTGTAATTTACGATTCTTGAGGAGTGATTTGAGGCATCATCGACTTAAATTGAAAATGTTTTATCAAATTAAGAAACTTTTTTAAAACACCCACAAATTGTTTATCAGAACTTGCTATTGATACGAACCTTAATAAACCTTTTCGATTACATATTTCAGAATCTATTTCAATTTACTTCTTTTCTGTAATTGTGAAATATACATTCTGGAAAAAAATATAAACCTACTTCAGTTTTTTTTTGTATTATTCAATAGGTACTTTCAAAAGATATTCAAGAATGCTTTATAAACCGTTGCTTAGTAAACTCACAATCCCTAGGAATTAATTATATTTACTTAAGCAACTGTAACCCGACAAGAATTGCTTTACGCAAAGATTGAATACCGACTGTCTGGCTCTGAACTATAGTGAAGCCAAATTTAATCAATTCCATTTCGAAAATAACTTCATCATGCAAAGAAGAACAGGCACAGCCCTCTCATTAATAAAATACACGAGAAAGTTATTAAAAACCAATTACCTACCTATGCTGTTAAAAAATAAGACTGGTCCTTACTTTTGCAATATATTTTGAATTTGAGGCTTCCAAGTTCCAACCCATAGAAAGGTGGAAAAACCCTCATATGAATCATGGTGGAGAAATAAAAAAACTTCTATTAATGAACGCTATATATGAAATAAGACGGCATAATATAAGTTACCACTTCAATTTTAAAATGTTTGCATAAGCTGCATAAGTTATTCAAACCAACACTTGCTGAACAATTGCCCCGTACTCGTTATCATTCAGAAGATTACAATTTAAGGAGTGGCCCACTATTGGTTAAAAATGTCAAAAGTAGAACGGTTGTAAAGGGTGTCCCATAAATCACCCAAAATTTTAATTTTGCGCCATTTTATAGTACAGTGGTACCAAGTGAGAAAAAAGATAACAGCTGACCGTTCGGGGTTAGTAAAAAATGAGCGCTATAAAGGGTTTTCCAATGAGAGGTGTTATTTTGAATGACCAGCTATTTCAGTAGCTGTCACTTTTGAAGCTTTTATTCTTTGACATTTGGCAAATAGAAACTACGCCATTACTAAAAATGGAAAGATACACAAAACTAAAGCATTTTTTGGTCGTCGTGAAGCACCTTGTCGGGCCGCAATACAGAAATTGGTGGAAAAATTCGAGCTGTTGGGACAAGTTAGTGATGTGAAGAATAAAACCCGTGCACGTCGCTCAAGAACAACTAAGAATATTGCTGCTGTAGCCCAAAGTGTTGAAGAAAACGTTCTTTGGAATTGGGCATTCCACAAACATCATTACACCGTACTTTGCATAAAGACTTGGGTCTTAAGGCTTATATAGTTCAGTTAACACAAGAACTCAAGCCGGCCGATCATCAACAACGTCGTGTCTTGGCTGATTGGGTCCTTGAAAAGCATGAAGTTTCCGGACCGTGTTATCTTTCGAAGAGGTGATCACAATTGGCCACCGAGTTATTGTGATTTAACACCTTGCGACTTCTTCCTTAGAGGCCACGTGAAAGATAAGGAATACGCCAACAGCCCAGCGTCGATTCAAGAAATCAAAGAAAAATTTGTGATTTGGTTATGGAAAATTTCGTGAAAAGGATATGGTCTGTATGCATGAAATAAACATCCGATCATTTATCTCAAAAAATGGCATTTTTCTTTGAATACCAAAATAACACCTCTTATTGAAAAACCCTTTATACAAAAGAACAATGCATTTTCATTGTTGACCAATATTTTAAAAATAATGAATATGATTGTCATAGTGGTCTAAAACCATCAACTGTGAAGAATAATTGAAAAATTCAAGGAGACTGGATCAATTAGTGATCTTAAACACTCTGGGTGTCCTGTCGCGAGTAACCCAGTTTTTAGTGCCTAAATTGCAAGATATTGATGTGTCCAACATGTGGTTTCCTAATCGTGTAATCGGGCGACTATCAGAATTGGCCATTCAGATCTTGCGATTTAACGCCATTTGACCTTTTTCTTTGGGTTTTTTTTAAAGTCAAAGGCCTATGCAAACAAGCCCACGACCACCCACGCCTTGAAATAGGAAATTGGGAGGTGTATTAATGAAATTCAGCCACATTTATGCAAAACGGTCATAGAAAATTTCAATATGAGAGTAGGTACCACGTACTTGCCAGCAAAGCCGTGGTGGCCATTTATCCGATGTGTTATTCCATACATAACCCCAATCTGTATACTCTATGAATCAATAAAAAATTTAAGCTTTCTAATTAAAAATCTGTATTTTCAATCAAAATTGCATTTTGCCTGGATTATGGGACACCCTTTATAAGCTGTTAGGTGCAAAGACCAAAATAAAGCTTTAAATTATTGAGTAAAGTAGGTGTTTCATCAACACTGACCGGTAATGCCTTTGGCTTTTCCTCGGGAACAAAGTACAACCAATTCGCGGGTGAAGATGGGTTACAAAAACCGTCAGTCGAAATCGACAATATTCCCGATAGTTCGAAAAGACTGGCTTCGAAGGATATCAAGAGTGCATTGAATATGAAGCATCTACCTAACAACAATTTATGACGAATACGATTAATAGTGAACCCAATTAAAGATAAACCACCACCGAAACCGACAAGTATCAAAACGCAATACAGGCTGGGCGTAAAGCTCCTGTGGGAAATAAACTTTGTTAAGTAAAAATAAATGAGTTTGCTTCTTTCTGGTTAAATGAAAAAGTATTTGCTAAAGAAAGGCAATCTACCTTACGAGAATGTATATGTAACTACAGAAAGAAACCAGAAAAGGGAAATTGCAATTATTTTTATGATTATTGCGGCCTGCGAAATTACTTTGCTACGTCATTGGATCGGCTCATATCAAATGCCGTTTCGTAGAAATATTTCTTTCCCCACCAATGCCGTGCATCCCTGTTCTCTTAGTTGTAATGTCCATTTGATTGGATGGAAAATTGGCTTGGGAAGTGTTGTAATCAATCACTGCCTGCTCAGTTACACAGCCATAGAAAGGAATCTACCGCGGTGCGATACATACATTAACCCCGTTGAGATTGCAAGTCGACTTGAAAAAGTTTTTCTTTTTCGCTACCAGATTGATTTTTTAAAACGCCTAAAATGACAGCTCAAAGGACATGGCATACATCCGATAAAACATATACATTTTTAAGGGGTGATACATTTTCGGGGAAATTTTACAAATGAGCATCCACTTGAGTAAGCTTATGCACTTCAGCGGATGTACAACATTGACAGCAATGTTAATGACTGACTCAACCCCTTTTTTTTGTCCTGCGGAAAAAAAAGAGTAATCTACTTAGCATATAAACAGAGTTATCATCAATTTTGAATTAACCCCTTTGCAGTACGTAATTGCTAGAAAAAGAGAAAAAGGTAACATGTTCAGGTTAATTTTATAATTTTTTTTTCTTTAGCGATGTAATTTTTGTCGCGGGTACGAAAATGCTGACAGTTGTCTAAATCGCGGATCAGCGGCCTTTATCTGTAGGAATATTAGTAATTTCCGCGGCAATGATTTGCGATTTTAAATAAAACATCAGGAGTAATGAGTTCATAAAAGCAAAGGTCTGTTTGAGCGAGGGGTACATTGCATCTAACAACGAGTGGAGTCAATTAAATTACAGCGATTAAAATATAATTTCACCTCTGGTTATATAGTTCGTTTTCCCAACTTTGTATACCTGCTGTAAAAGAGTAGATCAAAAATTGTTGGCCTATGCTGAATCAAAAGCAGTTGAGCGTAGCCACCAAAGTGAAGTTTCGAGCACTTGTTGAAATAGGCAGCATTATATTTGTAGCTATCCTGATTTTCTTGTTTAAGTCCCTCCTTTTAGAAGAAAAGAGTTGACAACAGGAGCTACCCCTTAGACTCGGTAGTATCATACTTTTGTGGTATCTACGCAAGATCGATATACGGTTTTTGTTTCATAAATTTTAAATCTAAGAAAAGACCGAAATTATTTGCGTCAACAGTTTCCTAAATCTTTATAAAGTCGTCAATAGTTCGCTGTTGTTTTAATTAAAATGTTAACATTTTCTTAGAGCTAGCATTCCGATTATGCCGTTGTGAGGAATCACATGTCACAAGCTCATGTGAGATGAATTTTTTGTGAGGTTTGTTGTGATTCGATAACTTTGTTCGTATTCAGCGGTAATGCTCATAAGAAACCTTACCTCAAAGCGGTAAGAGTTGATTTACAGCAAGTTCTTGGTTTTTTATACGGATATTTTAACACTATTTATTGAATTATTGAAAGAAGAACTCTTTATTTAACTACCACTCAAATGTTTTAATAATTACAAAAATATTATATTAACGATATCTCTGACATATATCAAACATTTCCCATGTTTTTTAGTTTTTGCTATTCAATTAGCCATTTTTTCCGAAATAAGCCCATTAAATGAACGTATAAATGGCATGGGAATAGAGAAACAGGGGCACCACACGCAATCCTTATATTTCTTGTCAGCACTTAAGAGTTGTGACGGGATTTTAGTGTAGCGACCTACTTCATGTTCATAGGAGATCACAATTTCGCTTATGTGCTAATTCAGAAGTTATAAATTTATAAATTTGACCTCACCTTGTGAGATATCCAAGTATCAGTGAACGCGACGCAAATAATATTTGTTTCGAATTCTGTATAAGTACCTACAATGGTCGGAAATGAATGGGGAAAAAGGTATATTGACAACATTTTATTGGTCCAAAAAAAGGACTAATAAGACAAATTTATAAAAATGGGTACACAACTCAATAGAGAATGAATCCTCCGGCGGATTTGCCCCAAGGCCCAGTAGGCCCGCGCCTAGGGCGGCCAGATATTAAGGGCGGCAAATCGTGCCACAAAATCACTGATGATAACAAGATTAACAAGAAATAACTCAAATGCAAAGTATCTTAATATTTTAAAGGCTCGCATACCGTACCGTATGATTAAAATCTTTCTAAATCACTGTTTTTGCGTATCAAAGTTAAATAATTTCGTACATCGTACATATAAAATAGTTCGTACGTTTAGTTTAATATAAGTGATCTACAATGTGGGCCAAAAGAAGTCATCCGATGTTGTTTGGCTCTGATTTTCTTTCTAAATAAAAAATTTCGATTCTGTTTTTCGATTATGTTTATTTGAACCTTTAGAATTTTAATTCGAGAAGACGAAATCGGCCAAATGGGCGCCGTCACAATTGATGGCCATATGGGTTCGTTTTAGCAATGGGATGTATGACAACAGTGGACGGTGCGCGCTATAGGGCCATGTTAACCGAGTTTTTTCTGCTGCAATCGGACGAATTAAGACTGGAGGACATGTGGTTCCAACAGGACGGCACACACTGCACGAGCCACAACCGATATTCTGGAGGCGGCGCCTCATCTCTCGTTTTGGCGATTTGCACTGGCCCGCAAGATCGCCCGATTTAACCGTTCCAGACTTTTTTTTGTGGAGTCCGTGTGTCTTTACGTGAACAAGCCCGTGACCCTAGAAGCCCTCAAGGACAACATTTGACACGAGTGCGAGAATCTGTCGCCCGAAGTTTTCGCCGAATGCTCATAAAACGAGCACGTATGACCATCAATTGGTACGGCGCCCATTTGGCCGATACCATCTTCTCGACCTGACCAATACAATTCTAAAGGCTCAAATAAACATAATCAAAAAATTTTTCATTTAGAAAAAAAATGAGAGCCGAACAACATCGGATGACTTTTTTTGGCCCATCTTGTAGAAAGAATAGGTTATCAAGCGCGTGTCAGTAAAACTCGTGCGGTCGCGCGTGCTGTACATCGCGCCGCTGTGACCCCGTGTCCCGCCGCTGCCTACCCACCCACGCCTTACTCGCTTACCCGCTTGTAACTGCGATTTGTGATAGTTATGTCAACCAGCGGTGCCAGATTCTACGATTTATAGTATTTTTACGATTTTAGGACTTAAAACTTATTCCACGATTTTTGAGCGAAAAAAGCATAAAATTCCAAGATTTTTCAAATTTATCGAATACAGAAATTCATTTGTAATTTTCGAAATAAAATCTAAAAATGTGAAGGTGAAGTAAAACCCGCTCATAGTTCTGCTTAATGCTTATGCATACTGCTTTTTCAGTAAATGTACGTGTAAAGTCATGGAACTAACTGTTTCAAAAAATGTTTATGTTAGCGTAATACGCTGCTCGAGCTTAACTAAACTCCAAACATCAGCTAAAGTCCTTGGTAGAATTTATTATTCCAACTACATATTTCTGATTCTAGGTATTTCTCGTCCATGTAATAATTAAAAAAGCTCATCCATGCATACTTTTCCGCAACAAAAAAACAAATACACAGCAATCTTTCATTATTTAGCTTGAGACCTATTAAATGGGCACGTTAAATTTTGTCCAATCATCCCTATAACCTCGTAAAATATTATAAACTAGCTTTATAAGCTAGCTTTAAGTTAAAGAATTTTCTGAATCAATTAAAAGTGGGAAGAAAGTAAAATTACGAATTATGTATCTACAGCCGTATTTATTAGATTCTCTTACGACGCCTCTACGATGTTGTTTAGTTAAACATCGCGTAAGAATTTACGCAGCCTCTACGTGGCTTTCCTGAAATTGTGATTTATAAACATTTTTTCGAGGTAACTTTACTAAACGAGGTTTGTGTCTAAATAGGTAAGAATTTCGATAAACTATTACAGAAAACACTGAAATCTATTACTTTTTGCAACTGAAACTGATCTTAGCTGTGGTTGACAGATTAGCTTCGTAAGAAAATCATACATAACACAAACAAAAAGCCAAATTATCTGGGACAATTCCGAAATTTCTTTGGAGGGACGGCTGAAATATCTACCTGCAATCATATGTCGTAGCCGTAGATTATTTTTTGGCGTTTCACCAATAATTTTGTGGATTCTTTCAGAAGCAGTTTTCTTGTTCCATTGGATTTCAGAATGAGTGGATCCCCGAGTGAAACCAATGGAAAAATACAATAATCTATCAACCACCACCAAATCTGAAATTATATGTTATAATTGCATTTGCAGACGAAATTCGTTTGTTGCAAATTTACACCACATTCGAAATGAATGCACAAACAAAAATTAGTTTCACTTTTTAAAATTGTTCCCAATTCGACCACTACCAAAAATGACATGACGACGCTGCAAAAACATATTTACGTAGGCTCTACGCAGGCTCTAAACGCAAATTTTCGCGTTTAAATTACGCAGCCTTAAAGCAACGTTGCTTAAGTTCGAAAAATCTTTATAAATCGCATTTCCCTGCGTAAGGCCATTTTAGAGGGTGCGTAAAGTTAAGCAGGCTCTACGGTGGGTTTATAAATAAGGCTGCTAGTCTATAATGATGGGTGCTGAGAAAGGGGCGGCACATGGCCTGGGGCCTAGAGCGGCTAGGACTCCAAATCTGCCACTGCCTCAGCGACTATCTCCTCGCGCGTTCTTGTTAAACACGGACTTCTTTTTCGCTTTTAAGCCCACATATTCTCAATTATATTTAAATCGTGACTTTGAGATGGCCAATCCAATGTGTTCACTCCCACATCCTTTAGAAAATTGGTTATCATCTTTGCTTTGTGACATGGAGTATTATCTTGCTGCAAAATAAATGACTGTCCAATCAATTTGTCGCCTGATTATTTAAAAAATATAGATATTGATCCTTACATAATCAATATAATATTGAAATTTGTGAAAAAAAATTGTTAAAAAGAGGCTGGTTTTGCTACTTATGCAGCTAGACCTATACAGCAAATTTCACAAAAAAAAACGAACTTAATTTTTTTGTTTTTTTCCAAAAAAAAATTCTGCCGTAATTTCCGCGAGCCTTAAAATAACACCAAAATATTTTCAAATATGGTCGGTATTAAACCCTTTTCTTTTGGTGGAAGCATTTAGGATTTGATTTCAATTTTAACCATTAGGCAAATTTTAAACAGTTTTTTCTTAAAACATATTGTAATATATGTATCTTCTTCGTCTCCAAGTAGATGGTCTATTTGCCACGGTATTTTAAAAGAAATAATCCCCCTAATGTCTGAAGTAAATTAATTTTAATGACATCTATCTTAAAATTGGCTCACGTTAATTTATTTACTATTTCTTATTTTTTGCTTATAGATATAATATTCCGGTACCAAAAATGTAATTTAATTTGTTTAACTACATTTTTCAATAAATATGAATCCTCTATTTATATTATTAACTTTGCATTTGTCATTATAAACATGTAGTTTATTTTTCAAGAATATTCATTAGTCATAGCTTCCAACATATTAAATTGGCACAAAATGTTTTTTTTTACTTGCCTTGTTCAGATGTAGTATTCCACCATTCATTCCAATGCATTTTCTAAATATAAACATTAAACAAGCGGAATTAAATGAAACCTCTACACTCGCATTAAAAATGGTACCAAAATCGAATATTTAAAATACCAAATTACAATACAGGATAAAGAGCAAACAGACCAGGCACACATTGCTCTGTCCACTTTTGCGAAAGTTCGAAAATAAATAGCTCTCCAGGGAATAGGTATATGCCATCCTCCTTTATCCCTGTTCGGCTATTGTTTGTGTTCGCCACAGAAAGTGTGAAGTTTTACAAAAAATAAACCAAATAATGGCAAAGAGGGAAAACGCCCAAAGCGAACCAGGAACAGGTGTAAAATAATGTGAGAAGCTCACTATTGAAGTCCAGTGTCCATATGTTTCCATTGTCCTTTCTCGCTTTTTCAAAATCCTGGACCGGACTTAAGGGATTACCTTCCTGTCTCGACAAGATTCATGTCTTTTATATAATTTCTCGCTGATCCTCTATTGATTACGGATTGCGGTTGAAATTAATGTTTGGCATTTTTTGTTTTACGAGCTCCATATCCGTCGGACATTAAAAAGGACACATACGTAATCCTTTTCTATGGTAGGTACAAACAACATATACAATAATATCTCTCTCTAAAAACGTACATAAATGCAACACTGAATCAACCACCTATATTTATAAATGTAGTATCTCTGTTTCTGAAAACCATATGTATATGAAAATCCTTCTGATTAGTTTGCTTGTGGAAAGGACAACATTGTTTGGTACGTGAGCAGTCAAGCGTGCACTTTCTGTTATTCCTTACAGATGTAACTGGCAAGAGTCAAATACCACTGAGTATATAGTTGTTGTGCTAAGCTAGCAGTTCATTGTTGGGTGCTGGTGTGGATGTGGAAGTGGATGATGGTGATCATGATGGTGCATCGAATGTTGTATGTAAACAAAACCCACCCTAAATTTGACGGATGACGCATTGTGAGCCGTGAGTGCGGAAAAGCGGCGAACCGTGAACATTGCTTCTTGTTAAGCCATATGCTTCAACTGTGAGCTTCCCAAAAGTGATCCATTCTTGCTTGGCGTGTGCGGTTTCCTTTAAAATTTAAATAGGATTCATTAAAACCAGGATTTGCTGTTTCACAGTGCATGAGCAATAAAAGTTACATATGCATGCGGGAAGAGGGTACCATGATGGATTACTACGCCAGTCACAACAAGAGGGATGTACTAAAGTTGACAACGAATGTGTCCTGTTTCCTGTTCATAAAGCAAGAGTTGTGTAGTCTAGTCAATCTTCTGTAATTAACACTAAAAAGGGATCACCAGAAAATTACTGCACTGGAATTCAGCAAGTCCAAGTGTGGTTTTATAGGTTCATTTATATGAGGAATATTATTTAAAAGCCATCAAAATGAAAAGCGAGCTAAGTTCTCATGAATGCCTTTCGTCGCTGAACATAAGGGCCTTACTAATAATTATTTTTAACCTTCATCTCATATATTTTGTAGGTTATAATATATATTTTTGTATGAATAATTCGAAAAATTAACCCAGGACACTAAAAATGATTATTGGTATCGCGGATAGTCTTAGTAGAACCAATCGACTTGAGTAATGAGCAACATCAATGAACAAACCACCAAATTAAAGAAAGAATTTGAACCAATATCAAGCTGGCTTGTGTCGGTAATCAAGACAAGATAAAATGCATAGGCGTGTTTCGACAGCATGTACAAAAGAGCCGGGCAAATATCATTTACTTTATACATACCGTTCCGAAATTTAAATGCTAAGAGTGGCAACAACCCGTAAAAAAATCTTAAAAACAAGCAACTTTTTATTTGAAGAAAAAAGACGCAACGATTAGATTTCGTATGACAACTCCTTAAAGTATGCGCATCCTTAGCATGACGAGTATTGGGATTGATTAGTTGAAGGCAGAGGCAACAGACACTGGAAGTCCCAACCAGCGACGCCATATCAGCATATTGATGTCTTTTAAGCATAATTTCGATTATGTTTAATTAAGTGCAACACCCAACCTTACCAAGTACTTCTTACAGAATCAATTAATTTTTTTGTATATTTCAAAAGATGATAGCTGCGGACTAGCTGCAAGGTGCATTATTGTAACCGGAGCATTTTGTTTATCGTGTGGCTGCGAATTTTCTAGAGAGTTCTATAGTAAATTTATAATGAAAAGTTATATTTTAAAGCGTCGTTGCTTACTAGTTAATAAAAAAACAAATTTTAAAATAAACTTTTTTTATTAAAGCATTTCAAGGGAATTTGCAAAAAAAATTACAATGATGAAATTAGAAAACACTAATCTTAACTTTCATTTCATTAACTCTTCATACAGAATACCTTTGAAACTCTGTGTCCTTCTAGTTGTGACCATCTTGTAGCAGCTTTATCGAAGTTTGTTTTCCAAAAACAATTCTTCTAGGTCGTGTCCCCTCAATCATTGCATTCTGTGTGAGCTCCTCTCCTTCCTTTGCCAGGACATTTTCCTTTTCGTTACCCTCAATATCACAGTTTACAGGTACACATGCGCAATCTTACACGGTTCAACAGGATAATGCATTGAGCATTGTGCGACAAGTCCTGCGGTGTGACTAGTTCAATCTTGGTGGTTTGCGACTCTAGTGAGTGACTGACAATTAATTTAGATTGTTATATTCTTAATGTAGGTATATGGTATATCGATTTCATCTCAAGTGATTTTGCAGGCTTAAATACGGCCAGAAACTCTGCCTGGAAAACACTGCATGTGTCCGGAATGCTCAGGGCCATATTTAGGTCCAACTCGCTGGAGTATATTGCTTAAACCTCACTATGGTTTTGGAACAATCTCGTACTAAAAAGTTTTTTTCCGAGTTGACCCAACTTCCACAGCCTTCAGCCCTGTGTTGGGCACCTTTCCGTTGCTTCAAATTGAAGCCGAATTTCATCTGGCAAAAAGACAAGTCAAACTCTTTTCTATCATTGGGTACTTCGAGTAGGCGTTATCGAATACGAACGCGGTTGGCCGAATACATCGGGATGGACAGCAGGAAGTAAAAACCCGCGGAATTGCTTGGGGATTCTTGGGGACAGAAAAGTTATCGATCAGCAGTAGGTACTTCGCCCATCGTTGACGATGTATTCCAAATACCTCTCGACGCAATAATTGTGAGCTAACATAAATTTTAAAGTCGAAACAAAGATTTGTTATTGTTCTATTACACTGGGCTAGAGATTTAATAGATTTTCGGGTTTCGCAATTTGTAAAGTCTATTGCCGCCAGTTATTATTTTAGGTGAAAGTGTTTATGACCGGTTTGCGGCTTTTGTATCATTTTCATTTTACATAATGCAATTAATATACTTGTTCAATGGTTTAAGTAGCTGCCATACTTCATCATCTGTACACCAGATTGCCTTTGGGTATAGAAGTAAAAGTTCGATTTTTATGCACTCCGTTATATAAAGTCATCACCGCATATAACTGCAGAGCTCACACATTGATATAGGATACATCATGATTACTCTAAAGGTCTACTCTAATGAAGTGTGAATAGCCTAAGGCCTGTTATAACTGGTCAGGGTCACATAAATTTAACCCTCAAACGGAAAAGGATTATCTTTTATCTATGGGAGATCAAAATTCAAATTATCCTTACCGAAAGGAAACTGAACAAGAGTTAACATCGGACACTACTTTTGGACTTTTGAATCACACATATTTGGAAGTAGTACCAGCAATCATTTCCCCCTATTTCCGTGAATAAACACCAGTATCAAGTAATGGTGGTGCTCTTTTACAACGATAAGCCGAACGGAAATGTTTAGCTTACCCTACACGCAACGATTACGCGCTTTGATATGCAAATGCGAATAATGTAATAGGTAGATGTGCCCGTGGGTGTGTCTAATGATCAGGTAACCACGAGACAGATACTGTAAGACCTTGTGAACAATTTTGATCGAAAAATGTTTACTGAATATTTTTAACTATTTACATAAATTATTTTGGCAAAAATATGGCAGGATATGTTGGAGAATTATTACGGCTGAAATAATCCTTTTGCCTTGGTCAATCTACGATAGTACAGAAAGTTTTTAAGTTGTGTCAAAACAAAGACTTAGTACCTACATCTAACTACAAAATTAGACTGTTGAGTAAAATGAAAATAATACTTTTGTAACTAATATGTTAAAATAAAATTGTTGAACCAACAAGAAAAAATTAATTTCCATATAAATAAAATTATTTAAATTATTTAAAATATCAAAATACTTACGGCGCTTTATCTTTTAAATTTCGTAAATGGACATAGTTTGCCAAATATAGTTAAAACTGCCAAAAATAAAAAGTTTATCAAATACAATTTAAAGAGCATACTATTATAAAAATTTAAAATTCCTTTATCAAAAATTAATTGGACGATAATTTCTACGTAACTGAGTTTGCTATGAAATTACCCTAGGAATCCATTTTTGTTACAATCGTATTGTTCATTTTAGATATAGGATAGGTCCAGTTTGCAAAAGTACAGTTATTCGATCTGTTAGCGAATATCTGGGTATGCTACCAATTTTGGTTGATATCGTTGTACGTATGGAGTATATTTACTTTGTCATTACATTTGTAACGCCAAGAAGGAGTCACCGGAGACCTCATAAAGTATGTATATATTCTGAATCAGGAATACATTCTGAATCGGTTTAGCCATGTCCGTCTGTCTCTTGAAAGCACGATAGCGCCCGAAGGAATTGACATAGGCGAATGAAATTTGGTGAAAGGACTTATTTTTATCGTCGTCAGGTTTGAAAATGGGATATGTCGGTCAAGAAATTCTGGTACCTCCCATACAAAACCAATTTTGCATGACTTGTATGCAGTGGAGGGTATCAAAGTCGGCCAGACCGATGAGAACACTTTTACTTGTTTTGAGGTTTCAACTCCCTAGACCTAATAGGCTCCGGATACTTTTCCTCTGACAGAGCGTTCTTACATAGAATAGAACTGATATAAGATCGAGATTACTATTATTATTATTATTATTATTTGTAGGTGTATATAATTATTTTTTATGTTATTTTAAGCTTACTTTGAGGAACACGAAACTTAGTTATGTAACATCTTTCATCCATTTGATATTTTTGTAAATTTAAACCTGGTGGTTTTGACGGCAATCAACATAAATTAATAACACAAATGCTACCTAAAATGCAGTTGAATCTTAAAGCCGCAAAGTTAGGACTGACAGTCCTCCTTTGTCCATAAATTTGCCTAATTCAACATTAAATGTTAACCATCTACTTAATCAAAAAATCATAATCACATAACAGGACAAGAACAAGAAGGGATACCTCCAAAAAGGCTTTTAAAAATTCAAATCGAATCTATAATTAGGCAGCCAACCGCTAAAACTTTTCAACAAATTGGGAAACATCCCTTGCAGGCGCAACACCAATTTAACAACAAGAGAACGGGTGACTCTTAAGGAAAACAATTCTCACAGTACAATAGGAAATTAAAAGGACATTTACGCGAATATTAAAATGCTATTTAAGAATCTCGATGAAATTATCCCCCAGTGACACTCAACTGTGGCATCTCCCGGAATTTCAGTCAATTCATTAGTCCTGAAGATGAAGACTTTCTACAAAAGGGGCAAAGCACCAGATAAAGGCTTACAAAATCGGAATACATCCCGCGGACATGCCACGTTTCTCTAAATTCCCGCCATTTGAAGGGGAATATTACTCCCCAAGGATGGCTATATCTTTTATATGAATCTCTCTGCGTCTCCTAAGTGGCTAATAAATATCACTTAAGCAGTTCTGGTCGTGTATTCGTCAAGAAGGACAAAATTCGTTAGCATAACATTAAAATAAACGGAAAAGGCAAATCACATACTTTTTTTTTCGTACAAGTGTGCGTGTAAATGTTAAATGTTGGTACTAGGCTCACGATCCGACATGTGTCTCGACAAAGGGACAATGCATCGCTGGCGATAATAGCATCATCCATCATTTTTTTTCATCAAATCTGAAGGACGTGTTCGAATAGGTTTTGCATTCTGCGAATTGAAAGACATTTCCTTCACAAGTAATGTTTAGTTACATGTTTGAAGTGTAACGCAAGTTTTTACATTTCTGCTTTATAATAAATAAGGTATGAGTATATATGCCTCTTTATCTGGACCATTTTAAGACATGTGCGACGATTGTTTTTATTTAATTACTATAATGACTTCATCAACACATATACAGATAGTTTGTCTCTCAAATGCGCTATGTGCTGTCCATATTTCTGTGTGTTTAATTACACCAGTCTGTGCAAAGCTGATGGATAGAACAAAATCTTGGTAATCATGGTACATCACTATGCGTTGGCATTCCATTGCGAGACAGAATATCAACTGGTAGGCTGCTACAAACAATTACTCTTCGCTCTTTTTCGCTTCTGGTTGAGAGCATATAATCCTAAACTTGGCGATGCCAGTACTGCAATGTGGGCATGAATAATAAAGTTTATATTTAGCAAACAGATTCATGCTACAGGTTATATCGGAATTGAAAGTGAATTGTAAAACTGCGCAACTATTGGCCGACAGACATGGAAGGTAGGTAGGTAGGTAAATGCGTGCCACAGCTTCACTTAGTCCACCAGTTGGATATATTGTGTACAATTACGGGAACCTATATTGCATACCTGTAAGAAGACAAGAATTAATCCGTTTTTCCTGTTAGAGCCACACAGATTTAGTATGAATCTCAAAGGTTCCTAAAGCTACGTTTTATCCAGATCCTCTAGTTCGTCCTAAGAGTAACTGCTGATATGAGTTTGTTTATCTGCTAGAACCACTGAGATTTGAGTATGAATGTCAGGAGTTCTTTAAGATCCTCTATAGTTCATCGAAGAAGTAACTGTCTGCGTATCCTCCGTCTGCTGTTATGAAGGGCTGGGTATTCGCAAAGTAGATGGCCAACAGACTGCTACAGCTTTTGCAAAAATCATTATGCAGTATACCCAGCCTATCGAACAGTGTCCAGTAATGCCATCCGTTAGTATGCGAATGTCTTTAAGGCGTAGTGCGATCATAAGTTTAAATCTCTTTTTGCTCACTTCTTTTGTGTGACTGTAGGTATTGAGATTGGTCCAGTGTAGGGTAGTTCTACTCCAGGATTTCCTATAAATCTTCATTGTAATCGTACCAATCGGAGTCTTTAATGATTTTAGAGCCAAAGATGCATGTATTTTCGACCCGTTTCTTGCAAGCTCATCCGCCTGTTCATTGCCCGGAATAGAATATTCTTGTGTCCTGGTATCGAGCTCGTGATATTTCGATATCGAGCTCATATATTTCTTTCAATGGCTTACTGCCCTTGACTTCACGACGACTGTCTCCATGGCTTTTATGTCCGCTTGGCTGTCAGAGTAAAGAAAGTGGTTTGTTTATCGACAATGTGTCGTCTGTACTGATATGTCCTTGTCCATCTAAGATCCGCGGTATAGATAGAGGGCTAACTCCTTTTCATTTGTACTTGCTATAGCACATTAACGAGGGTGTAGGTTTGGTTAGGTTAAGTTGAATGGGGTTGTAAGATCGTTACAAGAGATCAGGCACCATAGTGGGCCCATCGCTATCCCAAGGAAAAAACCTAAAGATATTCATCCAAACAAACATTCAATTTCCCTTCAGAATTTAAGTACAATTTGGTCTCAATATTTTTTGAAGAACTACCCTTCTCTAAGTCAATAAAGAAGTACCAGCAGAGATGCCTCCTTACATATTCCGAGCAATTGCTTGACATTCACAGAAAAGGTCGGAGATGTCTTCCGCGACTTGTATAGAGGTCCTCACAGTACATGCATGTATCCGTATTAGCTAAGCCTAGTCTTATGGGTATGAAATGCTTATTCAAAAGTTAATGTTTAGAGAGTAATCCTACCTTTAATTTGAACTTTGTTTCACTAAAACTTCACGATTTAAAACGGGCCATATTGCCTATGAAACCCATAGCCATTACAATCACTGATTGTTTCAAACTCCATTTCTTCCCTACTGTCTTACAGATGAAGAAGCATTGTGAGCCTTGCGGACTCTTTCCTGAACGTTAAGTTTCCAATTTAGTTTCCTGTGCAATTCCGTACCAAGGTATTTTTTTGCTTTCCGAAAGGCAAAGCTTCTCTCCAGCAAGTCTGGGCAGCTTGAAGGGCGTTATCTTGTCTTTTGTACTTATTAGTGCGAGTTCAGTTTTCTCCGGGTTGACCCGAAGTCTACACCCTTCAGCCCAAATTCTAAGCCTAATTGAGAGTTGTTTCCATAAATTTGATAACTGCGTCATCCGCGTAAGCAATGACTATGAAACCTTCATTATTTAAGTCTTTAAGTAAATATATCATCTATGTCCAGCACCCAGAGAAGGGACGAGATGACCCCTCCTCGGTGGGTGCTTCTATAGTAACAGTTTTTGTTATTGGACTGTTTCCGGGAGTGGATTTGATATTCCTCGTAGAAACCATTTCATATAGCCAATTGGTAATGCTTTGTTCGACGTTATTCAATGACCCCTCAATGTCTAAAAAGTGCAAACTCTGTCTGGTAATGGCTGCTCTCTACTTTGCTTACTATACATAGTCGTTTCTATTGATTAATCAAGGCTCAGGCTATGGGCGGGGAGTACTCACATAACTCCGCCACAGTCAAGCACTAAAGCTGAGTCCCGCTCCATACCTCGCCAATCCCCAGCATAAATTCATTTAGGAAGACAACAAGCAACAACCTTGGGACCGCCATCCAATCCAGCGCGGTCAAAACATAAGTCACTTTTGTAGAAGACATTTTCTTCCACAGAGTATCCTAAAACTTCTCCTCCACAATTAATCACTGTTCGCTAAACGGGTGCGCCATAGGCGAAGTACCAGCCTCCACCTTTTTAGCTGCGATCGGCTCATCGTCGTCGGATCTGTTCCTTTTGATCAGTAGGGGCGCCCTGACTTCCACAGATACGGCCCCATCTCTGGTCGCCTGGATTACTTCCCTAACTATGTCCGCTGTTTTCACCGAATTTTCGGCAGCCTCAGCGGTCACGGTTTCCTTGGTCCGTTCTAGCTGTTTCCTGTCAGAGCCACCAAGTGAGCAAACGTCACACCTCACACCTTTTTAGCTGCTCTATTTTGAGCTTCGCTACTTCGACTTTGCGTAGGCCATTGCGAATCAATACGTTGTTCAGCTTGTGTGCGTTTTTGTTCATCCCTGATTGTGCGACTACGGGAGATCCGGAACACAGCAGAATCCTTGCCTACTGCGCCTCCAGCTCCAGTCCTCTTCGTCGATCCATAGCACCTTCGGATATCAAAGAGAGTATCAGCTAGCATATTGCTATGCCTAGTTATTAGTGTACGGTGTACCAGCAAACTCACCTTTGTGAGTGGAACAGGTCGGCCACTTTATTGCCATCCTACATTGTGCACATTATTCCATGGTTTGACGACAACATCGCACGTCACGATGGATCTTTCAAAATTTAAGCGACAGTAGATAGGTGTAACTGAAACAGAATAAATGCGAATGGTAGCATCTATGAAATTATGTTATGAAAAATACGAACAATAACAATACCTTCTACGGTACCTATATTAAGAGCATCATGCGGGGGTATCCCTATTCAATAAAGTCTGCATGTACCTGTATTTTAAACAAAATTAAAATTGCATAAAATCAATTGCTAAAACCTGCATCAAAATTGCTCATGTCCCCTTCTACTACAATTCAACTAATGCAATCGAATCCTACATTAAATATGCTGGCAGCAAAACACTGCTTCCAATTTGTCATCAATTATGCAAAACGACTCTATTCCTCCTATTGCAACGTCCTGACAATTGCCGACCCCTTTGACATGGACAATTTGTATTCGTAATTGGGTTACGATTTGGGGGGGACTTCCTCCAGTCTGTTCGCAGAGAATGGGCCTGCGATACATTCCGATTCCTGCTGCATTTCTGATTGCATATACACATAGGTATATAGAAGCTGGCACTTGTTAGTGGCACTTACTTCTAATCAATTAACATTACGCATATCCGTGCGTATTTATAGGTACTAATGCATATTTCGAATCACATAGAAACCACGGCGACTATTATAAAAAATTTAACAGATGCCATTCACCTGGCGCAGTAATGCATCCATTTCTAAATTTATTGACATCCATTCGAAATTCATTACTATCGGAAGCAGCAGACATAGTGTACGACTACCATGACCACGTTCAGCTGAGGGGGCAACCGAGTGACTCAATTTTGACATTGCCGATTTCGATTGCGATGATTTGACTACCGCAGACAAATGCATTGTCAGATCAGAAAGTCTTTGGGGAAGCGTTCAATCATCTCTGTTGTTAATTGCCTAATTGATTTGTTTGCGTGTGAGGAGATTTTATTTATTGAGTGTATTAGCCAAAATGACTTGTTTTTGATGCACGAAAAGACCTTCCCTACGCAAAAAAAGATAATTTTTGCACAGATTTCTTCCACAATTTTCAATTATTTGAAAAAATGGCTGCCAATGCATTTTGCGCAAAAAGTTAATCTACTACCACATAATCAAATCTACTGCACACTTTTTCCAGAACTCCCTAGCCAAAATTATAAAATCGCTGTAAATTTTTTTAATGTAGGTATATACATATGTACTTCTCTTTTGATAGCATACACTTTTCAATAAGCACACCTAATTACCAAACACAAATAAAGTTTTCTTCTAGCACAAAATGCTGTTTTTAATAAGCTCTTAATTCGTATTGTTTTTTGTTGTAAAATAATAATCTGATGCACCCTCAGACTTGCGCATGTGAATTTCGACCAGTCTCTACAAGCTCATCAACAAGAAGAAAGATTCACTTCTTCTTCTAGGTTTGTAACTCTTAACGGATTTAGCAATTATATGCCAGTGCCAAAAATGAAAGAAAGAAAAATTCTCTTTAGAGTTGGTGGCAGCTGGTTAATACACTGTTGAAGCAGAACAGGGTACGCTCCATCGGTACCAGGCTTTTTAGATTAAAGAGCATATTTGATGGCTTCATCACTTACCACTGCCGATGCAGTATACCAGCTACACCGAGTTCTCTGACTTTTTGTCAATTTCTGTTCCTAAATGCTAATTTCATCAAGAATAATGAAAAATCAAAAACTTAGCACATAATTCAGGGCTATTCAAAATACATTTTTTTAATATGTATATGCTCTGCCAAGTTGACCGGGGTCATTTCATCTACTAGATCCTTGAGTTCATCGGTACTCAGCAATCTTCCAAGGATATTCACAGGGGAGAATCGCCACCTGCTCGGCTGTCGCCGTCGTCGTATGACTTCCACTAGTTGCAGCTGCTTTTGCAGCCGATGCATGCTTGGCAGGCTTTGCCCGCCCATCTAGTTCTTGCATCGCTTAGCCCCTTTCGAAGAGGGTCGTCCTTACCACCAGGCTTACCCGGCGGTGGCATAGGTAGGCATTCACGTGAGTTGGCTTAATCTTCCGACCTGATCGAGCGGGAAAACTATGAGCAATAGATACCTACTTAGCAATACCTAAGCAGTAATAAAGCAACGACTTTATTTTGATTCTTTGATGGCTTCTCCTCACATGAAAATTGATGCCATTTGAATACTGAGTCTACATATCTAATGAATAAATATCCCATTATCCTTGTGCACTTCGATGTTCATTTTTACTTCTGCTGAGTATCTGAAAATACGATTTTGTAAGATGGTTAAAATTATACAAAGACGTATTTCGTCTCTCCATGGGCGGCTCTACTGATAAAAACAAGTCAAAATGTATTCAGGGATTTTTATTGCACCCTCGAGGTGAACCTGCCGATTAAGATGAACATTTTAGCTATCTATATGGTAATACAATGTGGTGTTACCTAATAAAAAATTTGATATTTAAGTAGGGCGACTGGGATGAAAATTGCGTAGTTTTCTTCAGTCAACTTATTGAAACAGACTTAATAGTTCATGTCGTTTTTGCATTAAACATTTTAGGTTAATTTAGGCAGCCTCTGAGTCCTACGCCGACTTAGGGCCGACTTATAAGTGGCCATGTCTGTTTCGCATAATTTGAGGCTGTGACTAAGATCAGGCCATCTTTTATTAGACCGTTTCAGAGCTAATGATAGCATTTATTGTATCTTGCTGTTTTAATTGCCATATGGAGCAGGTACTTTTGTACCGTCTATTGCTAGTTTTGTTTGCTTTAAGCAAAGACAAATCATACTGAGACCCCCAATTCACAATCCTCTTGCCGCTGGCTCCCTCAGTTTTTTTTCAAATTCGCCATCTTGTATTCCTATCGGTGTTCTGTCAATTGGGAATCCGTGTGACATGCAAAAACATACAAAAATAAATGCTGCCAACCTCGGCAACCGTGGGGAAATGTGCAAGAGTTCGGGAATACCATATTTTAGCATAACTGAATGGCAATGGTTAGTTATTATAATTTTTTTAAAGGTGAATAATTTTATTTGTGTGGCTAATAAAACTATCTAAAGGAGATGTTTTATATACTAGAAATATATTAGGACAAATATGGTTGTGTATTTCCCGCTTTTGGATATAATTAACTTCGGTTTCGTGTATAATTTTTTCTTAAATAATAAAGAAAATTTACTCAAAATGTTTTTATTTTCCCTCAACCAATCTACATTCTTAATTTTTCGTAAATATTTTAAGCAAATGTACACTTATTCCTAAAAAAAAATATTATTCACACGTAACGAACAATTTCAAATTTAACGGATAAAATTCTATGAACGCTGCAAGCCACTTTGGCCAAAGCGGAAGTGGCATATGCAAGGTGGGGGCGTATTTGTGAGTCGGAATATCTGAAGTTACGTGACATTTGTCAATACGAATTTCTATGTAATAATACAAGCGCACTTAGCATTTACCACCCCATAGAAATATAGCTTGTAGGCTAAGTAACGGGAAATCGGCCGAAGTTGGTGATCTCAGTATTGCCTCTGGCTTTAAGGTTACATGGTAGGTATGTCTTTATGACCAGGAACCTAGCACCTATCCGTGATCAAATTTAGAGATTCACGACAGTGTCTGCATAATTTAGCTCACCGGGATGAAATCGGTCTCCATTGAAGTTGTCCTCCGCGACACTTCCTGTCAAGAAGCAAATAAAGTGGTTCTTCACTAGACTGTGCTACCGTTCCATCAGGTTTCTTTAGAGGAAGTTAAAGAGGGAGACCCTTGACAGATGTTGCTAACTCTTTAGCCTTTTGGATTTCTTCAATGCAAGAACAAAAACTTTACCAGGAGTGCAGTTCTAAATTCTTTTTTATAGTTTTTAAGACTTTCCTCATAACAGTCCGAATCAAAGGATGATAATAATCTTCTTGCCTTGTTGGAGACTTCCCACTTTCTCCTCTCAGTGAGCTTAGTTCCTTAGTCCATCATGCCATTTTTGACATTCACACTTAATATTTTGTAGGCCACAATGAATAATTTTATATGGAAATTTTTGCCATTGTGAGTTCATAAAATCTAGCCTGGACACTAAATACTTGATGGCTACCTATTTACATAGTTTTCTGTGCTACCTAAATATTCTGCAGATGAAGGGATGATACTAATTCTTTAGAAAATGTAGCAGTGATCCGAAAAAGAGTAATTCTTAGATACTGTCTAGTATCTACTGCTAAGGAGGAGAGTTTATAGCCAGCGTAATGTTTAACACTTCCTTTTTCTTTCTAGTAATAAAAAATGTAGGATCTTTACCGGTGTTACAAATAATTGGGTTCGTTTCTACAATGAAATTATAAAAAGTGACCCACCTGTCACCTCTTTCATCGATGTCGCCCGAATACAATTGGGATTTTTTTCTTTTCTGCTTTTCTGATGACCTTTCCGAATCCTTCACAACGGTCGATTTGACCATGCGTTCACCTAGTTTAGGTTAGGTAAAAAAAGAGTTAGGTATAAGAGAATATATGCAGAAAAATCACTTAATTAAAATCAACCAACTTCATAGTTTATGCATCAAAAATAACCGAGTCAAATTGTAAGGAAACTCGGATAAAAATACCTTCCTAACCGATTTATCAATTTCCTCCAAATTTTCTCAGTCGTAAATAACAAACTCGTTCTGTTTAATTTGATAACCAAACGGCTGATATTAATATAGAAATTTGGTTGCTAACAACTGATAATGTGTGAATTTATTAACAGTATGCATTTAACCTTTATATCTCATTAGTTTTTAAAAACGAATACTGTTTTTTTTCAACAGCGATTTTGTTAATTTATACCCATTTTTTTAACCGAGAACTCGGTACAAGAGCACCATAAGGACCTAACGAAACAATTCAAGTAAACTCCAATGACCTATAAACTTTCCCTTTAAACGAAAAATAAGACCTGTGTAGTTAATGTAGTACACCCCTTTAATTGCTGAAAGACGTCACCAGAAACTTTCTTCGGTCTCAAAATAAAACATCGCACAGCATATGTGCTATATATTTTCGGCTTGCAGCCCATTGCAAAATCTTCAAAGCCTAGACCTTGTTTTTTTAAGAGACAAGAGGCTTATTAAAAAAGGGGGCGTACAGAGGTAGGAAAAGTGAAGCCAAACCCCAAAAATTAATTATCAATATAGGCATGGTATACCACAGAATAAAACTTCCAAACGTTTTAAATTAAAAATACATTTCACTGCTAACGATATTTCCCAATGAAACGAACTCACCGTTCGGCGCCGTCTAGCGATTAAAAAGTAAACTGAAAACTGATTTCACTGAGCAAATACAAAACATTAGGTTGCAATATTATATGCGTTCTCCTTCAAGAAATGAGTTAAAAAATAATATTTACAAAATAGCGAATAGTTGACAACAAACAAAAATTTAAATTTAAACTTAAACGTAAACTCAAAGGGATTATGAATGAAAAATGAACGGTTAAAATTTTAATCTGCAACCGAACACCCTGTATAAAATAGTATAATATTATATCCCTTAAAAAAGGTATTTAATTTAAATATTATTCAATATGCCATCACCTTGGCCCAGATCTTTTATTAAAATATGTATAACCAAATACAAATTTATTGAAATGAAAAGCAAGTTCATATTACAATATAATCAAACTAAGTTTTTTTATTTTAAGTCAATTTAAATTTTGACAAATAGAGAAGAGTTCGGAAAAACATTATTTAATATGTTTAATAAAAGAAATATTGAACTTTAATACAAAAATATTACGAAAACTGTATTATTAACTAAAACTACCTATTAACTATTAAAACTAACTATTTTTAACCATGCAAAAAAAAGAAATGCTATTTAGAAATTAAAAAATCTGTGAAAATAAAAAAATTCGACATACTGCTTTTCTCCAATGTTTATTTAATAATTTGTGTGGCTTCACTTTTTTGCGACCGGAGCAAGTTTTTTGTTTTATTTATGCAAGTGTCAAGGTCAATAATATAAGTGCCGTAAAGTAGCTCGACTCGAAATGTTTAAACGCACCTACACTACCTACGTTTTCCATTCTCTGAAAGAGTTTCGTTTATTCGGAAAAGTAAGCGATTTACCTAACCTTTTTCTTAAATTATATACCTACTATAAGATATGAAATGAATTTAGTACGATCTTAAAAAAACATAGAAAGGTAACAAGTTTTAAAAGAATCCTTCCTGTCCGACTCTTAAGTGGACTTTGTGTATCTAGAAGAACATACTTTCAACAAAAGTTAGGAAGTAGGAAGGAACATTTCTCCATACCTTTGTTGATTATTACAATTCGGCCATCTGTCATACAATCGTTTTCTTAAAATCATTTCGCAGTAAAGTTGAATTGGATTTGTCATCCATGATGATGACAAATCCCTACGACTTTCAAACACATTAGCAGAGAGTTTTCTTCACTTTGCTTATGTAAATTCACACCATTAGCTGAATGTTTTCCAATATAATTCATTTCCATTCAATCATCTCACCATGTCACTCACTTCCACGGCTGTCAATCAGTTGCAATTTATCTTCGGGAATTTTACGGATTAAAAGATTTTACTTGGAATGTCTTCAGCGCGGTTCTCATTTGAAGCGGCAGAAGGCATGTCTACCTCTACATATTTTATTTTGCATATTATACCTCCATCCCCACTAACCGGCATTCATTGTGGATGGCCTTAATCGCATTTTCTCCCAGTAGCTCATATTCCAAACATGTCCTTGACTGAGGGTTGGTATAGCTCCTCCAATCACCATTAGGACATCCTGAATTATAAAAGCGGAAGCCAGTCGAGTGAGTGGAAGGTGGAACAGAGGCAAACTTTCTACAGACATATACACAATTCTGACGGTATTTCAATTTTCTTGATTTCTCCAGTGATTTGCCACCACACACTAATGCACGTAGAGCTCCAACACCGGAATACAGTATTTTTTCATTTGTTTCACGTTAGTTGGGAGCTGCCAGTGGAGGCACACATAGGAAGAGGAAAACAGTGACTGCGATACCAGGCATTTGTTATTTATGATTGCATCTTGGCTTCAAGGATAATGGAAATATAATGACGATGTGACGAGCTGAAATGGACACACGGACATCAGGAAAATAAATCGGTAGACTCCGAAATGTGACCGGAATAGCAAACGATTTGGCTAAGGTTCGTGAATTGTTTTGCTGAGTTTGGCTGAAGGCGTAAGGGTGGATGATGGTGTTACCGCACTTTTATGTGGAAACTCAAAAATAAGTTAAATATTTTCTTTCACATGGACTGAGCAAATTGGTATATAAGCCATGAGAATGTACTTATTTTTTAAATTAAATTAACCTGTCTCAACCAACTGGGTCCGTTAATTGTTTACTTAATTTGTCTATTTCATAAACACATGTAACGCGTACCTAACGCATTGTGCGCCAAACAATATAAAATGTACAGTACACAAACTCGTAAATGTGGTTCGCTTGTGACGATGTTCTTAATCAGTTCTTCTCGACTGTCTAAGCTGTCAATCTGCCCCTTTGGTGTTTACAAACTTTTAGGTTCCCTGCGGCCAAACAAGTTGGTACGATAACTTTTTCTACATACATAATTTTGGGAAAAATAAATTTGTTTATGAACCTAGTTTTCAGAATTTAAAGAAAAGAGATTTTTAACTTCTTTTTAACAAAAATCGGAGAAACAAGGTGGGACAAAAGAAGTCATCCGATGTTGTTTGGCTATCATTTTTTTTCTAAATGAAAAACTTCGATTCTGTTTTCTGATTATGTTTATTTGATCCTTTAGAAATTTATTGGTCGAGTCGAGAAGATGATATCGACCAAATGGGCGCCGTCACAATTGATTGCCACACGGGCTCGTTTTATGGCATTTTTCATCACTTCGGCGAGAACGGGCGACAGATTCTCGCACTCGTGGTTATCGGATGACTTCTTCTGGCCCACCCTGTATGTGCGAAAGGTTTTCAATTCTAATATGTTTTTTTTTTCAAGTTTTCCCTGGCCTTGGAAGTAAAACATCTTTTTATTTTCCTGAACAAACTGGCACTATAATTTCTGGCATTTTGTCTTTTTAGGGCCGGTCCGTTCACAACTGGTCAAATCCTTAGTAGGTTACCACCGATTTAGTTTAACCGATAATTATTACAAATCAGTAATAACCAATGAGTGTTTGTTGACCGTTTTTTCACTTCGGTCACCAAACCATAGATTTGCGACAGTTCACTTGTCAATTCAGTGATTAGCCGAATCTATTGTTTTATTTTTGAAGTGATAACTTCTTTAGGCGCGTTGGGGCACTTTTGATATGGGATAAAACCATTGAACTCGCAAACCAATGTTGTGTAACCAATGTTGCCGACACCAGTGTTCGTGAAGACTCTTGAGGCGCGTTGGGCCATTGTATATAAACATTTGTTAGGAAAAACAATTCTCTTAAGTTGTCAGATCAGCGGCATCGTTGCCAGCCTTTTTTAACGAAAAACTGCTAAACTTGAAAAAGATGCCTTTTTCAATAAAAGAATGCCTAAAATATCTTTTTTTTCTGTAAAGTGAAATAGAACCTAAATCAAAAATTTAAACACACTCATAGAAAAAATAAACAAAAACTAATTTTATTTATGCCCCTATTATCGTTAGCGTGTCGAACAAAAAAAAAAGCGAATGTGACTTATTTGTATTATGGTTAGCGAATTGAACAAAATTCGTTCGCCTGAACTGTCAAACCGCTGGCGAATTTATTGCGGTTTGCGAATTTATGAAATATCATTGGCCTAAAACTTCAAATTTTGGCGAACAAAACTATTGGGTGAAACCTGAGGCGAATGTAACTTATGAATGAAAATTCAAGAAAAACGTATAAAACCCATTCAATTCATATTTCTACATACATATGAAACAAAACCCAGCTATAGCCAAAGGGTTGGTACAATTTGGAGCTTCAAAAAAATCCAATAAAGAATATTTTATATTTAAGGCACACAAATTTTTCAATTTGAATTCCTCTTTTGTTGAGATAAATGTTCGAATTGTTGTTTTGGTGCTGTCATTTTCGTTTTTATTATATAGGTAGCCTTTGATTTCTAGGCGAATGAATTAATTCGCCGACAATAATCGTACAAGGCGAATGTTTCGACAACTGACTCGATTTACGCGAATAATTCGACTCGCTAACGATAATAGGCCTATTAAACAACAAACAGTTTTAAAATTTGTTTCCAATTCCATTCATCGATCCAGCTTCTACTTCAAGTAAGTTGAATGAAATTGGAAACAAATTTGAAAGCTGTTTGTTACATAAAAAAAAAATGTTTTTGTTTTTTTTTTCTATATTTTTGTTTAATTTTTGATTTACTGTTCCACTTTACCCAAAAAAAGAATTTTAGGAATTCTTTTTGAAAAAGGCATATTTTTTTCAAGTTGGCAACGATGACGCCATCTCAGACAATTTAAGAGATTTGTTTTGCCCAACTGCCAACTAATGTTTATACACAATGGCAATACGCGCCTTAAGAGAATTTACCTACAAGTGTGTGTGTGATACCAGTGTTCGCGTTGCCATTTGCCAACCACTTTTGACGACTCAGGCAACTTAAGAGAATTTGCCTACAAGATGTTTTTAATGTTAATGTGTGGAAGTGTGTTTGCCTTTGCCATGCTAAAGTAATTTCAGACAGAATTTTATTTCTAAAATTTGCGGGGCAATCGGGTGTGCGTTTCATAAGTTTCACTGGTATTCATTTTAAAGAATACCAATTAATTGCATGCTTTGTAAATTTACGTTTTAAGCAATAGATTGCAATTTTTGTGTTTAAAATAGTCCATCCATCCATCCATCCACTCTATTATTATTTCTGTTTCTGTAGTAGTATATTTACCTCTTGCTGTTCACACACTCAACCAATCTTACACATGCAATTTCAACTATGCAGTTGTGTACAAACTATGATTCAGGGAAAACTAATCTTTCATTCATAATGCCCGTAGCGCCGTAGCCAGGGTTGCCGTTAACTTAAAAAAAAAGTCACTAACTCGAACCTAAAAATCCACTAGATATGCTAAAATTTAAAAAAAAAAGTCACTAGAAAAAAATTTTCACTACCTACCAATAAAAAAAAAATAAATATTCAATTTTAACAACATTTTTATTTTGATCAATAAATAACTTATAAAAAAAAAAAGCAAAAGTTTATTACTTCGCAAAGCCAAAATCTCCACCCCAGCCGAAACAAAACAATCAACAACAACACGCAAAAAATCAAATTGAATATTGCAATTTGCAAGTGTCAAACTCGAATACCAGGGATTTAACATCACCAGGGGCGTAATAATTTAGAAAAACATGGTTTTGCAAAAAGTCACTAGAAAAGTAACTAGAATTTTTTAGTGACAAAAAATAAATTTTTGTCACTAAACTTTTGAAAATTCCACTAGATATAGCGACAAAGTCACTAACACGGCAACCGTGGCCGTAGCCCGTAGCCGTAGCACAAAAGCCGCCGCGAAAGAGAGTCAACGGCCAAAGAGAGCATAAACTAAGTATGAAATAGACTGACAGCTTTACTACGTCTCACCGATTCCCACGTCCCACCACAATTTTTTTCAATATAAGCCCCTCCCTCCCGCTCGCAATTTTACTGTCTGTGAATACGTGTGAATTCAGCGTGTTCCTACATCGTTGCATCTCTACCTTTTTGAGGGAATTTAATATTTTCGAAAAACTTTTTGTTGACCATGAATATAAACGCACTAAATGCACATAAAAAGAAGATTTGCCTATAGCAACAATTTCTAGTACCAAAAAATAATCATTAAAGTGTTAGCAAACTGCGATTTTTATACTGAAGATTAATTAAGTGTGATTTTTGTCCGTACAATACAAATTTTACTTTTATTTAATTTAAATTTAGTGAAAAAGGAAAATGAACACACTTCGTGGGAAAAATAAAGAGAGACGTCTAAGAACACTGTCTGATAGTTTGTGTGATTGGTGATTTCTGTCTGCTGATGGATGCGTTCTGAGAGTTTAAATTCGTTGTTTTATTTCACAACGAATACATGTTCATATTCTACAAATTGCATAATAACGAATGTACCTAATCAATATAAATAATAATAAAGGAAAAAATTCATTCGCTCAAATAAAATGTTTTTGTTCCTATAATTATTATTGAGTCTGTTTTCGTTTGTTGTTTTTGGCGAAAAATTACTTTTAAATTTAATAGTTAGTTTATGGAAGAGAGTTACAGTCATAGGAATCTAAGAAGGAATTTTCAAAATTTTGTGGGGAAATCGGATAGTAAGAAGCGCTGTTATGTTATTTCAAAACAGTTTTGTTGACAGTTGTCCTAATATTGAAAATTTTAGACCCGATTGATATAAATATTTTTATGAGTTACTCGAAATACTAATTCTACGCAGATAAAGTCGCGGGTATTAGCTAGTATGCTTTATTTTTCATGTAGGTATACAATAGCGCATTAAACGAAAATGAAAATTGTAGGTAGTACCTATGGTTTTTGTAGTAGTAGTTTATAGTAATGAACTAGAAAACACTTCATTTAAAAGTATTTCCTGCACAACAAAATATTGCCTGACGATTCAAAAAATACAAGTAGAGTTGTTCAAGTTTTCACTTCTGTCGGCACTCCCGGAGTGCACTGTTTTTTTTTTTTTATTTCTGGCTCCTTGTGTTTTTGTCTAGGTAATGCATTAATGAATATATTTTCGCTGTTGAATATATTTATATCTGTTAAAATAAAATGATACAGGAATTTTTTTTAAATTAGTGGAATAAAATCTTTTTGGTGTAAGAAAATAAGCTAGTAATTCGGAACAAAAGTGAGTCAGGACAACAACTAATAATAATTGTTAACCCATTATTGGGACACATCTCAATTTCGTCTACGAACGTCGCAATAACTTTCTCATTCTCTCAATATTTCCTTAACTTATGAGAACTGTCGAAGTACCTAATCTTAATTCATCCGGCTGAAGTTGGGAACCTGCCTGTACCCTCACCTTCCATAGAATCGTTAACTTAACCAAACAGATATTATTGGTCCTTACAAAATCTTGAAAAAACGAAATTCTAGAAAATCATTGGTTAAATCTCGTTAACCACGCAAAATTGGCTGGTTATAGATTTCTTGGGTTAACTAACCAAACCGTAGATTCTCTGGTTAATACTTTGCTAAACAAACACATTCAATGGTTATCAGCTGGAATAACCGATGATTACCTAAAGATAACCAAGATTGAACAAACTGGGCCTAAATCTAATGCGATGTCGGATGTGTTTTTTCCTGATATGATATTTTTCAAAAGAAGGCAGTAGCAGTCCTTAAACAGTTCCGAAACTAGAGTAGAATTTCCCGAAATAAATTGCCTTGAGACATTTTTGTTTCGATGGGTAAGACCTCCATTCATTGTAAGCCTTGTGCCTCTCCCTCAGTTTAATAATTAAAAAAAAACTGCGGTTCGTAGGGAAACAAATTATACGCCAGAAATATAAAAATATATATTCATTCCTTAAACTAAATAGTTATTTCTAAAAAAAATAAATATTCCTAAGTATAATATTATTTAATTTATAAGAAACATTTAAAGATCCTTAGACAAGAAAAATGCAAGAAAAGTGTTACCTACAATCCGTTTCGAAACTTTCCGAAAAAGGGAATGTAAGGATTTGGGACAGCAATTAAATAAAGCAATAAAACAAAAATAATAAAATGAAAGATAAAGATATCTGTGCCCATGTTCTGTTCTGCGTACAATCGACAAAATAAAAACTTTCGAGAAGAAGCTGAATTCATTTAGTCAGGTGATGAGTGCCAAGATCTATCAAAGGATTTCGAAAAGTAAATATAAAAAAGTGAGAATTATGAAGTAAATTTTCATATAAATTTGACTTATAGGAATCAGCTAAACCAAATTTTAAGAATTGGTTTTACTTTTTAATTACGGACAGGGGCTGTTGTGAGCTCTCCTCTTCACCCCTGGGTCTGGATACTTTGGCAAATGTTTGTGTTGTGAACAACAATATATAACATACCTACCTAATAATAATCTTACATGTTCTTCATTACACTTTTTATAAATTCAAAGCACAAAGTGAATTTTGGTGTTCTGTATTGGTATTGCATATTCAACAAGGTTGAAGAAAGGGAAGTAGGTATTTGCTAAAATGAAGTTTTGTCTACGTAGCTGTTACTGCATTTTTATCGGAAGTTGGGAGATTTTTTTAATTTTTTGAGACAAACTTAGTACTGGATTATTTCGAATACTGATTTTATCTTTTTGTAAAATTTGGCAGGCGAAACAGTACCAAATATTGCAATGTTTAATTTGAAAAATACTATTGCTTAACTATTTAGCTGAAAACCGAGTTCGGGATGTAAGCATTACTCGGTTTTAAAAGTTTTATCGAAATCGAAAATGAGATTTTCGAGATATGAGCATTTTTTTTTTAATTAGCGTTTTATTTGATTTGATTTTGAAGACATCAATTTTACTCTAAGTTTGCATTTTGGTCAAAATCTTTATTGCCGTTTTTAGGTAAACTAAAAAAAAACTAAATTTTTTAAAATTGACTTTTTCCAAAAATCCATTTTACGATAATGTTGAGAAAAACTGAGTTTGCCAATAAGTTTTAAATGACCATATTACCTTAGAAATGAATTTTTGTTACAATCGCATGGACCGTTTTCGAGATATGTGTGTCCAAATTTCAAAATTAACAACGGTTATTAAATTTTTTTAGCGGAATACTGAGTATGCAGTTATGTTAACCTTTCCTACTTAAACTTAAATATCAATTTTAGTTGAAATCGTTAGAACCGTTTTCGAACAAATTAAACTGGTATGAAAAAAAAACGGGCCCGAACTGTAAGCCCCTAAACTCCAAATCCGAAGTTTAAACGAAATCGGGATAGCCGTTTAGGTTGTAGGCCTCGGCTTATTCAGTTATTACTCCGTTGGTCTCATACATCGACTTCTAACCTCAGAAACTCCACTTTATTTTCAAACGCCTTTTACAAAAAATTAAGTTGACTTTTATTTTTGCAGACAATGCTGTCCTGCTAAGAGTAACCAACCGAGTTGTGCGAAAATCAGATACCGTTTCAAACACTGCCTGCAAAAAAAGCAAACCAACTGTAAATGCAATTGCTTTTTTAAAAAGGCTCTTAATTACAAATAAAGCCCGTATGATCGCAATACCGCATTCCATAAATACCCAAACTCCATTATTTAGTAGGTGCAACGCTAAAGTCCTGCAACTGCAACAGCTTCATCTTCATTTATTAGTCCTCATTGTTGTTGTTGCCGCTGATAAAAAAAAAAAAAAACAGTAAAATATTGCCAAACCCATTTGTGGTAATTATTTTAATGTAAATTCCCTTAAGGCACGAATATGTCCTCAGGCATCGCCCCAACTGGGATGTTGTTGTTTTCGCGTGGTCATTTAATTCATTTTTTGCTCGCACTTTCTACATATTCCGTTTGTCATCCTTACAGCGTGAATATGTGTATCGTTGGCTTTCAGTGAAATAAAAATAACATGCGATTGCATTGTCTGTGCGAAATCCCAACCGTGTCCAGTCATTCAGTCGTAGGTTTAATTTAATTAATAATATAAATTTTCGCAGTGAAGTCCTTTTTAATCCTTCTCGCAAATACAATACCGATTCAGTAACAACCCCACGTTTTATACCCAATTAACTTAACGCACTTGTTTGCAGTTGGGACCTGCGAATGTCCTTACGGGACAAAGTGGCATTACTGCCACCCGCTGCTTGTGCGGTCATATATTCCAATTCCACACCACTTCATGGCCTTTTATCGGTCAGTCGTGCGTTATTTTGAATGCATGAGAGCACAGTACACATATGTGCCACAGGTTGTTAACTTATTTTCATTTCACTATGGAAATTCAGAAAGATATTATATTCGCCTTTCGCGAAGGGGTCGCAGGAAAATCTGAAAGAGTGTGAAATTCTTTTCATTTTATGACGAGGAAGAATCTACGCGCAGAGTGTTAATTTGCATTTTGATTAAGGTGAACGCTTGAATTCAAAGTGTCAAGGTACCAATAAAATAATTAAACACTTACCCAACTAGGAAAGGAAGTCAACAGAGCCATGCGACTGCCTCGTCGCGACGGTAGTGTAAATTTCTTTGCTTTGCTGCTGCTCGTAAATATGATTTCCCTTGAGGACGTTGTGACAGCGAAAGCAGAGGAAAAAATATTAATTTCAAACCTAGGCAAGGTTTTTTGGGCGGTTGGGTATACATACCATAGTACAGAGAAATGAAGCGTCGCATCCTTGAAATTATGAGATCAAATTAAAAATTCATAGCGTCGTGGTTGAATTTTTTTTTCATTATTGTTATTATTATTTTGGTTTTTTTTTAATGAGAAGGGAAGCACAATTTAAATTGAAGTTGATGGGATAGCTGCGGGAAATGCTACTGTTTTTATAGAATCACTCTACACTATTTTTGGACATTTAACAATTATTTTGTTGTCAACATGGGTACACGGCACGTATTTAGCGAACTAAATTTACGCAAATATTGAGATATATTGTGTGTGCAAATAAATTTGTTACTGTCGACTTGCGATGACATATTCCTTTACATAAAATAAATATCCAAAGCTATATGGAACCTCTAAAAAATTGGATTGTTTTTTTCTGGGGTCGACTTTTAAATAACTGTGGTCTTAAAGTTGTAATTTAAAAAATGTTTTTTATTTTGATAATATCATTTACAAATTAAAATAATTAACATTTAAGCTCTTTATTTTATTAGAAACTGGCTGGTACAACGCCATATACTGGCAATACCGGAACCAGCATTTGAAATCATGTTCGTTTTTAATGTGTGACAAAAAACATTTCTACAAAAACAAAATTTGTCACACAAATTTGGTGCAAACAATTGTCGCTTAAAATTATGAAAACAATTATGTAACGAAAACATAAACGTCATCTATCATGAAAAATTGAAAATGGCGTCGTGAAATCACTCAATACAAAACGTATGGAAAAATGAGTTTTCTTTATATTTTTTTTTTGGGGGATTTTTCCTGAATTTTTTGAGTATTCTTCTTGTTTGGCCGGAGACCAGTCCGAATTGGTGCGAATCATCAAAATCGGTCCAGGCGTTCTTGAGTTATAATGCGATTTCCGGATGCGATTGCGGATTCAATTGACTGGCGATATTCCGAGCTCTACTTGCATTACGGGTTCGATGCGAAAGGTTAGATCTTCTGGCTCGCGGCATTGTGAATAACACTGAGAATTATAGGATGTTCTAACTTCACAAAATAAATATCTTCGTTGTTAACTTACCGTTTGAAAATAGTATTCAATGAAAAAAGGATAAATCATCAATTAATTATTGCACAATCCGAAATTAACGGTTTGATTGATACAAAAACAATTGTCTCACATATTTTTTGAAAAAATAATTGTCGTAAAAAAATAGGGAAAAAAATTGTTAGAAAGTAAAGTAAAAATAAAAGTCATAAATGTATGGGAAAATAAATTTTATTCATAAATTTTTTTTCCGGGGATTTTTCGGGTATTCTTCTTGTTTGGCCGGAAACCAGTCAGAATTGGTGCGAATCATCAAAATCGGTCCATGCGTTCTCGGGTTATAAGCGTAGTAAGTAACACCAATTTCTTTTATATATTTATTTAGATATCACTATACATACATAAATATACTATTATTCAAAATTATTTTGTGTCGAATGTTCCAAAATGAATGGGTCGCATGAAATTGTATGGGATATGGACAACAAATTGTTCACCCGTGTTGACTTCACATTTATTGCAGTTTTATACATTTTCATATTTTTTAATATAAAACTTATTAACAACTCATCTCAATCACATTTTTGTGAATTTATTTTCTAGCACTAATCACAACATATATATCAAAAGTCGAAGTGATTCATTTAGATCAACAAAATTGCTTATAACTTGAAACGTTTTGGATTCTAAATGTTTTTTAAATAAGGACATATCTGCCGCAAAGATCCAACAGAATTTGAGCGATGGCATTGGCTATGTTGGCTTTAAGAGCATGGATCAATTGAGGATTTTTTGACTACAGTAAAAAATTAAAAAAAAAAAAAAAAACAATAAATAGTTGGCGAGAAAAACCTTAGGTAGATGTAATTTGTGTTTTTCCGGGGATCGAACCTTGGACTCCGCAGTTGGTAGTCTTACACGATAACCACTAAGCCACTGCGCCTACCAGGAAAAATACTAGCATAGTGAAATTGTACCATATAGGTCGCCAATTCACGTCGCCTCTGCGAGAGATAGGTACCCATACCCTCAAATCGTTGGTGCAGAATATCGATCTTTGAGTCTGCTGTGTGGCACGTAGCCCCGTCCTGCTGGATATATTTACATGCCGTCTATCTCCATATCATTCAATTTATGCCAAAAGAAATCAGTGAGCATCGTTCTATAGCGCTCGCAGCTAATGTCGATGCCTTTCTCCACTTAATCTTTTTCTGCCATTTGTAGATAAAATAAAATATAAGGACGCATCAAATCTACCAGCTTTTTACTTCAAAATAAACGCTATTCCGTTATAAATTTATTGGAAAGGGATCCAACAAAAGACCTGCGCCAACCCTTTTTCATAGTGGTCTTTAACGCTACCCACCTACTAACTACTTCACAAAATTAAGTTTATTTAACTGATAAGCATTTGTATGAGGAATTTTTAACTTAATTTTACCAGCCATAATTGCGACATATACCCACGATTTTTTGTTGGTGCACATCTATGGCACAGTACCTTTCGAATGATAAAGTTCCATTCTACTCATTTCATAAAAAATACTAAAAAAGTCTACAGTGGAAATTTTGGATGCTGAGGTATTAATATATAAATTTTTTGAACTGCACACACATTTTTTTTGCCTGATCCTGCGCGTAAAATTTGCAATTTAGGTTGGACGGACTATAACGCTCCGGAGCCCAGTCAGCGAGCAACCGGCATTATTTATATATGGTAATAAACCTTGAGCTCCTGGGTCACTTGGATCTCGTACAGGTGTTTGCTGGTTGTTTACTGAACCGGTTGTCTTTTGTTTGTACACCAAACTCTTTAGAGTAGACTTTGAAAATGGGCGCAATTTAAAAACCCTGTCGACCAGCTAAGAAATAAAGACCGGCGAAATAGGCAATGCTTTGCTATTCCTAAATCTAAGCACCTGATTCTTTAAACAATAAGTGCTGCTCCTACTTTGACTTTGTTGTTTGGGAAGTCCCACTTCCCCTTCTCCATTCCTGACCATATTCTGCGAGGCACATCATTGTTCCAAATTTTACAACCCTAGAAAGAGCCCATGAGTGCCACATATCTACATGGGCTAAATTTGTACATAAATTATCTCCATTTTAACAATTCTGTCCAACGCGCCTCAGCATCAGCGTAATCTGCGTATAGGGCTTCAATTAGTTAGGTATACTTAAAATACTAGAGCCGTCTATTTCTGCAAATTGAAAATATACTAAAAATCCTCGCCCATACTGAAAAAATCTAAAAAAATAAATCTAAAGGGGTTAATAGGCAAATTTAAGCTTATTGTTCAGTCAGTCCTTTAGATTTAATATCTAGCATAAACCATAACGTATTTTAACTAAGATGCTGGTTTTCAGGCTTGTTGTTAGTGGCAAAACTAAACTGATGTATTTCAGTTTAACTGGACAGCAGTTCCCCGACACAGTTATAGCTTTTCATTTCCATGATTGTGCAAGTCATAAGCTGTTGAACAACATTTGCAGTCCATCTTTCGATCGAAACGAAGATTGCAGCCTTAACTGCTTTAAAATTATTGAAAGTGTTGACAGTTTTAAGTACCTCGGCATCACTATGGGCGTTAAGCTCATGAGCTCGAGCATTATGAGCGCGCTCTGAACCGAGGTTTGTGTCTAAATAGGTATAAGAATTTCGATAAACTATTACAGAAATCTATTCTATGACCTTAGCTGTTGTTGACAGATTAGCTTCGTATGATAATCATTTTACATAACAAAAAAAACAAACCAACAAATTATCTGGCACAATTCCGAAAATTTCTTTGCAGGGACTACTGAAATATCAACCTGCATTCATAATCTATCAACATCCACAAAATCTAAAATTATATTTTATATAATTGCATTTTTGCAAACAAAATTCGTTCGGTAAATATTTACACATTATTCAAAATAAAGGTTTAAACAAAAATTAGTTTCAATTTTAGTTTTTTTTTAACAATTCGACCACTACCAAATGACAAAGCTGCAAAAACACGTATTTACTTAAGCTCTACGCAGGATCTAAACGCAAATTTTCGCGTTTAAATTACAGTGCTTTAAAGTGACGTAGCTTAAGTTAAAAAAAAATTTATAAAACGCATTTCCCAGCGTAAGGGCATTTTATTCTTAAATTCATTCGGGAAACTAAAAAACCGACCGGATTTTAGACCCTTGCAGACAATTGTAATGCCGTGGAGCACATCGAAAAATTCCACTTTTTTTGGACTTAATCATTTTTTTTTTACTATTGCTTTGTCCTTAATTTAAATCAAAGTCGTTGGTAAATAAATCCTTGATTTTTTTTCATGCGACTATAAAGAACCCTACTGTACCGACAGAATTCCTGGAGCCAACGTCTTCGCCAATTCCATTCAAAAATCAAAACCAACTGCTTGCTTTCTCCTCTTTGCTTAAGTTCCACATTCCACATTCCAGTGATGCTCTCTACCGAATAATATAACTGAAAAAGTTAACACTGGCCGTGGCTGGGGTCTTTCTTAGTTGCAAAAGTTAAAGAGAATCAGCCCCATGCTACATACCAAATTGGGGAATCGAAATAAAGTGAATGCGCATTGCGTTGGAATTGGAATGGTTCGTGTTATTATTTGTTCTCTTAGTTTCTTCATCTATTGGGCGGAGCTTGATTAGAAAAACAATGGCAAGGCAATGGTGCTGCGTGCTGCGGCCGTTTGGTGGGCACCTACCTATTTAGTTTCGGTTCTGAAATGTGTTATGTAGAAATTAGATTTTCAGAGCAATGGGAATTAAAACAACTTTGTGTCACAAGTAAGGATGGTAGATACCTAGCTTCATAAAGAAAGAAATGGTCAAAAATATGGAAATAATTCGCACAAATTTTTGGTGCCGCTATACATGTAGGTTTAGGTATAAGACTACCTACTGTAATTTAATTTGGTATAAATTGTTTTTATGCAAATTTTTTGCTGTAGGTACGATTCACCTATACACTTTCCCTCTATATTTTTTCTTAAGTACCTACTACCAATCTTAGCAAACAAAGTGTCAAAGTGGAAAGAGATTTTCCTAGGGCATAGGTACCTACCTACCTATAAATATTATTTTTATTTTATCTACTAAATTCCAAACTGCTGAATTATACTTTGCGACGGTTCTCGCATAGGCACCCTAGTTGAAAAGTTTGCTAAAATAAATGGACAATTAATTCCTTTTGATTCTCGTATGTTTTGTATAAAATAATTCGAATGCACTTATTCCTTTTATTATACAATAATTCGTTAAATAATGAAAAATGTTTGTGTTGTTTTGGATTCCTTCTGCCGCATTTTAAATTGTTGTAGAAAAAGAAAGAAAGATATCGCTCTTTGGGAATCAAGATGTGCTAAAATGCATTTCAAACCTATTGCTGAGAGAAAAACATAGGGTGATGGCGTGCAAGTCCAGCCCCCGCCAGTAATCAACCTTTGATAAACAAAGTACATCGCAACAGTACCTGAATCCTTTTGTCTTTCTTCAGAGCCAAAAATATTTCTCTCTTGGCTAACATTTTTTATTTCTGTGTCCAAAAAATTGCAATAACCCTGATGTGTAAAAAATAAGTGTTTGCGTACAGTTTTCATAAGCGTAGCGCGTTGGAGGACACGAGCCTTAGGTAATACCTTCTATAATTAAATACTTTGCGGCTCTCGGCCATCCAAAGTGTCCATTTCAATAACATCATAAAATTTCTCAACTCCACAGGCTGGTGTGAAGCTCCGTTAACACCGTTCTCCCTCTTTATCTTCAGGTTCCGTTAGTTGTGGTTTAAAATCAGCGATACCGATCGCTTACCATTTCAATGAGCAAATCTGTAAAAATTATTATGCTAACTTGGTAGTGCATTCGAATGTAACACCAGCTTTGTGATGGACTTGCAGTTGCAATACGAAAATGGCTTCTAAGTGCCATTGAAGCGATTTGCGATTCAGTTTCAATTCATGACGATGATGTTTTTGAAAATCAAAGCTGTAAATACAGATTTTAATATTCGTCAGAGCTAACCTAACTTTGTACTAGTTGTGTCCATTTTACGTAAGGTGGCTGAGTTCGAGACAACTGGTTCGTCAGATCGGCCGAGAACATGGCCGCAGTCCGTAAAAGTGTACAAGAGTACCAGAGGCAGTCAATTCATCGACGGCCTTTATCAGACATCAACTCGGCGAATTCTGTGTCAGTACTTGGGCCTACACCCGTAAAAATCCAACTGACCCAGAAGATCAAAGCAGATAACGCCAGTTGTTCGCTGACCAGGCTTTAGAACAGGACCACAATTTTGGCCGAAATATCATCTTAAGCGGCGCATTTTTGAATAAATGGAAATATCCGTAAAAGGCCAACCCACACGAAGCTCAACTTTTTTTACCCGACTGGACACAGGAAGGCTTATATGTTTCGCGCGTATCCTATGTTCGTTCCTACGTGACGCCCTGTAGCCTAAACGGCTGGACCGATTTTGAAGAGTGAGGTGTCATTAGATTCGAACTCTTCCCCGGAGTGTCATAAGCTAAAAAGATAAAAATAAAAAAATATACTATAAAACAAGTAAAAGTGTTATCATCGGCCTGGCCGATGTTTTGATACCAGAACTACTTGACCGGCATAGCCCATTTTCAATACCAACCTGACGCCGATAAAAAGAAGTCCTTTCACCAAATTTCATTCAGCTACATCAATTACTTTGGGCGCCATCGTGCTTTCAACAGACAGACAGACAGACGGACAGACAGACAGACAGACAGACAGACATGGCTAAATCGATTCAGAATGTGATCCTGATTCAGAATATATATACTTTATGAGGTCTCCGGTGCCTCCTTCTTGGCGTTACAAATGTATTGGCAAAGTGAATATACCTTCCTCTGGAGGGTATAAAAACAAAAACTCGACTGAAAAAATAAAAATATTTGTCGGCTTTTTTAGTTTCCCGAATTAAGTAATATACAATTTTTAAAAGATCAAATTGTGTTTATTTTTACACTTCCATATAGCTTGGAAATGAATTAGCAGGCCATTATTTCTTTCGAAAATATTCACTTGCGTACGATTCAAATGTGACACCAATAAGCTTTATTTGCATCATCAGCCTACGAATAAATCAAATCATTCTAATAAACTGTGTTCCGTTTATTGGACAATTTAAAATAGATCTTATTAGGACACAAATTCACTCATAAATCAATAGTGAGATATTAAAAAACCAAGGAAAGCGTACTATAAAAAGTACCGAAAATTCTGCTCGATCGAATATGTATAATGTCCTCTTTTTTCTCAACGATTAAAAATACAGCACCGCACTGGTAATGCTGTGAACGAAATTCTATGTCTGGTTATTAGTATTACTACTTACTTACTTAACGGGCTCCCGACCCGTGGAGAGTCTCTGCCTGAGGCACTGCAGCCTTCCATCCTCTGCGATCCCGGGCACGCTGCTTCCAGTTGTCCAGACCAAGCGCTCTGGCATCCGCGATGGCTTGGTCTTTGAAACGGAGGTTCGGTCTTCCTTGTCGTCTCGAACCTGGCGGCTGGGATTCGAAGTTCCTCTTAGCTGGAGCATTATTGTCCATTCGCTCGATGTGGCCGAGCCAATGTAGTCGACGTATTTTGGCCTTTTGGACTACATCCACATCTTGGTACAGCTCATAGAGTTCGCGGTTGTATCTTCTCCTCCATTCGCCCTCCTCGCACACAGGATCAAAAATCCGCCGAAGAATTTTTCTTTCGAAGGAGCCTAGTATCAGCTCTCCCTTCCTGCTTATCGTCCAGCACTCGGCGCCATAAAGCAGAACTGGCAGGATAAGGGTTCTGTAAAGCATACATTTTGTCCTTCGAGTTAGGAGTTTTGAACCCAATTGCTTTGCCAAACCGAAGTAGCAGCGGTTTCCTAGGGTAATTCTTCGCCGGATCTCCACTAGGATGTCATTTGTGGAGTTCATGTTTACTCCGAGGTAGATAAACTCCTTAACTACCTCGAAATTGTTGCTATCAATAGTGACGTTCTGTCCTAGGCGGTGGACTGATGCTGGTTTGTTTGTTGATAGCATGTACTTAGTCTTGTCCTCATTTACTACAAGACCAACGAATTTCGCCTGTTCTTCAATCGCCGTAAAAGCCTCTATCACGGCACGCTGGGAGCGACCGATGATGTCAATATCGTCTGCATACCCCAGTAGCTGGACGGATTTGTTGAAGATAGTGCCTTCCGTGTTGACACCTGCCCTGCGCACTATCTGCTCTAGCACGAGATTGAAGAAGTCACATGATAATGCGTCTCCTTGCCGAAATCCGGTGCATGTTTGGAATAGCTCGGAGGAACTACTTCCAAATTGCACGTTGCAGCGTGTGTTCTTCAGCGTCACGCTACATAGCTGGATCAGTTTTGCCGGGATCCCGAATTCGGCCATCGCCACATAAAGCCCCTGACGATGAATGCTATCATATGCGGCTTTGAAGTCGATAAAAAGGTGGTGAGTCTCGACTTGAAATTCATTGGTCTTTTCCAGAATTTGCCTCAGTGTGAAAATTTGGTCTATAGTCGATCTGCCGGGCCGGAAGCCACACTGGTACGTGCCGATTAGTGTGTTGCAGAAAGGTTTGAGACGTTCACACAGTACGTTGGATAGGATCTTGTATGCGACATTAAGTAGGGATATGCCTCGATAGTTCTTGCAAGACATAGGATCGCCTTTTTTGTAGATGGGGCATATGGAGCTGATAGTCCAGTCATCGGGCATACTTTCTTCCACCCATATTTGGTTGATGATTTGGTGCATGCGCCCTACCAAAACATCACCACCGTATTTGAATGCGTACGCATTCATCATCATACCACGGGCTCTTTCTCTGGGGTGGCTGGTACCCTAAGGTGGTTTCGGCTACCTCTTTGATGATGTCGCGATACTGGGACCACTGGGTGTTGGCATTTGTGGTAGGTGAATGCACTGCGGAGAGTTTCTCACTCAGGCGCTCTTTGTAGACTCTGGCTACTCGACTCCAGGTGTGCTAAGGCGTCCAACGTTGAATTTCTTCTTCTGGGCGGAACGCAGCTTCTTCTCGTTGGATAGTCGAGCTCTGAACTTAGCCGCAACAAGAAAATGGTCAGAGTCGACGTTTGCCCCGCGGAATGTGTGCACGTTGAGGATGTTGGATGAGTGCCTCGCGTCGATTAGCACATGGTCGATTTGGTTGGCGGTTCGACCGCCTGGAGAGCGCCAGGTTGCTGTGTGGATCCTTAGCCTTGGAAACCTAGTGCTACTTATCACCGTATTACGAGCTGCCGCGAAGTCAGTTAGTCGGTAACCGTTGTCTGTGGTCGTATCGTGGATTCTGTGTTTACCAACTAACCCGCCAAAGATGTTTTCCTTTCCGATTTTAGCATTGAAGTCCCCGAGCACAACTTTGACATCGTACTCCGGACAGGCTCCGTAGGCTCCAGCCAGGAGGTCATAAAACTCCTCCTTGATAGGGTCTTCAGCCTCGTCGTTAGGGGCGTGTGCACATATAAGGCTTATGTTTTGGAAAGTAGCTTTGATGCGGATCACAGCTAGGCGATCACTTATCGGCTTAAAGTCAATGACTTTTGTCCTAAGCCGATTTCCCACGACGAATCCGCATCCTAATACATGCAATCTTTTATGGCAGCTGTAATAAATATCGCAATTTTTCCTTTTCATCATACCTGATCCTATCCATCGTATCTCCTGGATCGCGGTAATATCTGCCTTGTACCGCGTGAGGACAGACTCAAGTTTTTGAGTAGCACCTTTGTTCGCAGCGTTCGCACGTTCCAGGTACATACTCTTAAATCGTTGTCCGTTGACGTTCCGGGTCTAGTTGCCGTTTGAGGGAAATTGTTATCCGAGGCTCCTCGTGTCTCTCCCATAACTAGTGTTTTTTGTACATGGTCGGGAAGTTACCCCGACGGCACAACCCCCAACCTGGAGGGCCAGGCCCTTGACCCTAGGACAGCAGGCCGGTTATTCCGGTGCCAGTAACCCACTTTGGGATGTGAGCGCTGCCGTTGGCCCATTAAGGGTTCATCCGCCACCAACTCTTCTCCAACACCCTGGCTCGGTGTTGGAAATCCCTATAGACCTGGTATCCGAATATGTCAGAGCAGCTCTATAGGGATTACACTAAATAGTTCGGCCTGACTGGAACTGTAGACGCCACCGTTGGCTCCATCTAGGGAACTCCTCCGCTGCCGTCTGGTACCAGAGGAGGTGCCTTAGTGAGAAAACAACACTCCTCCCCCCTCTCTCGTCTGCTGCCACCAACGACCTTCCAAAGGGGTTGGTTACCCAATCTCCAGTCGAGGTACTAGGCACCCACCAGTCACCACGTGGAGGTGAGAGTAGGAGTTGATAGTGAGAGGCTAGGTGAGAACGCTTGTGTTCTCATGACATCGCATCACTACCCTTCAAAACCGGCGGTTATTGGTATTGTTAAAGTTAAAAGCTCTCATTTGTCCATTGTTGTTGACAACTTGCTTCGACCGATCCAAGGAAAAGAATTGTGGTTTCTTTTAATCCGAAGTCAAGCATTTATATTTAACAAATGCATTATTTTTTACTTACTTACTTAGGTGGCGCTACAGTTACAGTCCGGGGTGGACCTGGGCCTCAACCTATACGCCTCTCCAGGTTTCACACAATCTTCTCAAGAATTATATTGAAAAAGTCACATGACAGCGAGTCACCTTGTCTAAATCCTTTTTTGACACCAAAGGTCTCTGTGATATTATTTCCGACCTTTATGGAGCAGCGAGCGTTCTCCATCGTCATTCTGCACAATCTGACAAGTTTAGCAGGGATGTCAAAACTAGACATGGCTCTGTATAGCTCGTCTCTATAAATGCTGCCATATGCGGCCTTAAAATCGATAAACAGGTGGTGGGTATCGACTTGGACCTCTTGGGTTTTCTCCAGGATCTGCCGTAGTGTGAATATTTGGTCGGTTGTGGACTTACCGGGTCTAAAACCGCACTGATAGGGTCCAATCAGTTCATTTACATATGGTTTCAGGCGATCACACAGTACGGCAGAAAGGATCTTATACGTGATGTTAAGGAGACTGATGCTTCTATAGTTGGCGCAGTTTAGAGGATCTCCTTTCTTGTGGATTATTGCGGCATTATTTTTTAGGAATCGCACAATACATTTATGCATGAAGATTTGTAACGCCAAGAAGGAGTCGCCGGAGACCTCATAAAGTATATATATCTGAATCAGGATCACATTCTGAATCTATTGAGCCATGTTCGTCTGTTTGTCTGTCTGTTGAAAGCACAATAGCGCCCAAAGGAATTGACATAGGCGAATGGAGTTTGGTAAAAGGTCCTCCTTTTATCGTCGTTAGGTTGATATTAAAAATGGACTATGTCGGTCAAGTTGTTTGGTTGGTTTAAATGGCTGTATTCCCGTCTACTCGGACATTTGAACGATGTTATATTCCATACATAATGGCACACAGGGACCTTTCAAATAAAATAAGAATTTCGTTAATACCACAGACACAGCTTGTCTTATTCCCGTCCTTATTGCAAAACCCCTTATTAACAAAAGGTCCTTTATGCCATATAAGCATGTCTTAAGGTACTAAAAACAACTAAAAATAAAGGAAAAAAACGTTTTCCGAGAAGACTTACGATTACAGCATCAATTCAACGTTAGGAATGAAAATAATAAAGAAAAAGGAAAATGAATTCGGCAAAAAAAAGTTTTCATGGTCGACTTTGTATGAGCCCAACCCTATTCATTAGTGACACTTACAATTAACATTTCAAGCTGGTATATTGGTTGGTGATTTCTTTAGTTACAATACTATTGCATAAACCTATACGGGTGACATATTTTTAAGACAATAGAATTTAAGGAAAAGAGAAATATTTAAATTTTAAACAATAAAATTATACCACCACCCCATACGTAGATAACAAAACCTAAAAGTATTATTTACGTTCTTCTTTGTCCGGGGTTAGTAATAAAATTCACCCGGAAATCATAGCCCTAAGTCCTTTGTTGTTGCATTTTCCAATTTCACGTGAAAATATCGATAATGTTGGTGGCGCATTATTCACAGATTTCTCCATCAATATCAATGACATTTGTTCAAAGAAGGATGCCCAGACCCACCCACCAGCTGCTCGGCGCTCTCTGTGTTGCTTCTTCGAGAAGTAGATGTATTATGTATATATTGATAAAGTGCTTGGGGAATTGAAAACATCTCAACAGGTTTTAGCTTTTAAGCCTTTTTTGCTCGTATATTACCATACAAAATAAGCAACCATACACAGCGAAAGAAAGATGACATCGTCGGCAGAGCACTGACAAAGGACAAGAAGACCAATAAAGTTTGAGGCAATGATGGCTGTTTGTTTGATTCAATTTAAAAACCATAATGAAACCATAATGCGTGGGCATACAAGATGATTTTATTTGGGTTCCGGTTGTTTCCGATGAGACATTGCAACATCCACTTTCGAAAAACCTACCTAAATGAAGTCTTAGCTTCTCCAATGGCATTCGTGCGAGGACATGCAGGGTAGATGTTTTAAGAATTAAAAAGCGACAGAAGGAGGGCATTGATTTTATGTCGCCTCGAATAGGAATGAAAACGACTTTGAAAAGGATATCGAGGGCCTTTGTTTTCATTCAATGCGGAGCTCTTATGCTTTCTGCAGTTCTAATTAGCTGTCATGGATATTCGTTGGCATATGGATTGCGGTTTAATTACACGTAGAAGTAGAATTGGGATACGTTTTCCAAATGAACGAACTTAAATGGAATAGGCATACACAATAAGTGATTCAGAATTAGAAAAAAAAATCTCTAAACGAGCAGGCTGCTTTTCGCAATTGAGCAGAAAATGTAATATGAAATAGAAATGCGGTTGTTTAGGTATGAATGAGTCTACAACAGCACTACCTGGGGTGATATTTCAAAACCTTGTCGAGCATTCGAAATTTTAGGCAGGAGTTCGTTTTATCTCTATTTTATAAATACATATATTAACTTATTTTCGAAGGAATCTAATTTATCTACCCCTTACTTATAAGCAACTGTTTACCTAATTTTAATTCAAAGGCAATATATCTGCGAGGTGTTACTAACATTTTCCGACATAAATTGTTTGCTCCAAATGTTCATAGTGACTTACTCAAATGTTAATCATGAGTTGAACTTATTTTCAAAGGGGCATATTTTTTCGATATTCAATTTTTGCTTAAGAAAAAACTACATAAATATCGAAAATTGTTGTACGTGCTTTAGTTTTAGTGTAGATGCGACCCCTATTAAGTAGACTGAAGTCGCTCGTGACCGGTCATCGGTACTTAAACCCGGCAAATATGGGCAGGGGCAGGGGCACTCTTCAGAGAATAATACATTTATTGTCCTACTGTGTGAGCGCAGCGTTCCCGTGCTACAATTGTAGCATTTTCTTGTTTTTGAGTACATTTTTGCTAACTGAGTACAATACTACTTTGGATCCACGCGTACTACTTTTTGGAAACAGACTAAGGGCCGGTTTCTTCAATCTTGGTTATCTTTCATCGATTATTGCAGCTGGTAATCATCGAATGTGTTTGTTCAAAATATTAACCAGAGAATCGTTGATTTGATAAGTCAACCAGAAAAATCGATAACCAGCCGATTTTTGCTCTGTTAATGAGATTAAACCAATGATTTTCTGGAATTTCGTTTGTTGAAGTTATTTTAAAATACTGCGTTGGTATATTAATTTTGACGTTGCTGCTATATAAACCAACTCTTTGTACAATATTGTGGGGAAAAATGCAAATAATACAAAAAAACGTATACATAACTCAAGATGTAGAACCAATAAAATCATGAGTTTCGTAGACGTTTTAAACTGGCAGATATATAGAATACGGTACACGTATTGAAGTTAAGAGTAACGGTCCCAACACAATAATATATGCGAAGGATGAAGTAAGAAGAAGTCGTTCAATAAATTGAGATGATCGATTTGTAAATTTTTTTTTGTCGCGGCTTTAACTCGGTTTCATTTTTAAAAAATTGCATATTGTCTCACAACAACGAGGTTTTATTCTTCAGTTTTTAAAAACGCCTGTATCATTTGATTATGATATTCTTGTACTAAACCAATTTGGCGTTTAGTTAGATTATTGAAAATAAATACATTATTGAAATACCTTAACAAATTACTTATCAAAAACAAACGAACCCGGAAAACAATAAAATGTAACCATAGATTCGGTCAATCACTGAATTGACAAATAAAAAAGTGGTACGAATTGACGCAAAGCTATGGTTTGGCGACCGAAGTGAAAAATCGTTCATCAAATACTCATCGGTTATCATAGATTTCAAATCATGGGTTTATTTAAATCTATGGGAACCTAACCACTGACTCAACCAGCTGTGAACAGACCGGCCCTTAAACTACAAGATACACGTTCCAATTCAAATTCTCGTGCAGGATACACCTCGTTTATTTTTTTATTTTAAACTTAATAACTTATTTTTAAATTTCGATATATAACTGAACTAAAATTATTTATGTTGAATTAAAATAGGAAAAATGTAGACGTATGTTCAAATATAATAATTACTTGAAAATGTATAGAATACCAATACATATGTGAATTTTGTATACAAATTTCCGATTCTAATTGAAAAATACCATAAAGCCGTTTTAGGTACATTTTTGCGTACTACCTTCAGACCCATTTGAGTACCATTTTCTACCGCAATGAGAACTCTGGCTAACGACAAGGGAGGGAACGCTGGTGTGAGGTAGGCAACTTCTCCTCTATAAGAAATCGTCGTCAGCAAAATGAACTCGAGTAGCGCCACAAATACCAAAATGTCCTCTTTTATCAAGACGATTTTCCGAACAAAGCTGAGAGATGCGTGGACGAAATTATTGCCTTTTTTCCTACCCGCAAGATAAATTCTTTAAAGAGAAAGAAACGCTCGGTTCCGGACACAGACGTCTTACGCCACAGAAGGCTCACAAGAAGGCGTTCTTATGCGGCTCCGCCTTGATGTAGTCCAAAGAGCAATTTACGGGGCTGTAAATACGGACGCGTAGTCCCTCGGATACACAGAGTTGTTATAGTCTGCAATCTGACGAAATTTTTTTATTTTTGTTTATTTAAATTTGTCCACCAATTTTTGTCTAAATCTTGAAAGCCGTTTCGACATAAAAAAAAAACTGAACACTTTCCAGTACAAGTGCATATGCCACGTTAGACTAAGCAATTAGTGTGAGCTACTTTCCGTTATAACACCAACAGCTGTTGCTGGTGCAGATGCAAATAAAAGTTAGTTAAAAGTTGTTATTGGCAAGACAAGGTCAGATAAGTGGACAAAAGCATATAGACTTATTTCTTCTTTTATATACATTTTTGTTTATATAAAAGAATAGTAAACTTTGCTGTAATTATTGTCTATGCATCCTTTTAAATATTCTTCTTCTTCCGCTCAATAATTACCCTATATTTTTTTGTTAGTCCAGGCATTAAGTCATTACCTCAATGCAAAATTCTTGTTAATTCCTTAAATAAGCCAACGCTCCCCGTACCCCAAGCTGCGACGAACATTCTTAAAATATTTTCTTTACACTTCATGCCATATGTCGGAGGACAAAAAATCGTGTATCTGACAGACAAAATTACACTTTCCCCCGGAGCTCTAAAATCTGATCCAGTTTCATTATCCCACCAACATACCAAGATTGTGTTTCATGTTTTAATTGGACAAGTGCATCGATATCACGACAACTGTCTTTGCAGGACAACAAAAAAACAACTGCCCTGTATGCATGCAATGCACTCTGGCGTATCTATAGATTCCGATTCGAACACTAGCTGCGTCATTTTAAACAGAACGTCTGAGATGTTGCGGCCTGCGGATTAGTTAGTGAGTTAAGTAGTCTGCGTATTTATCCAGATCGATAGTTGATGCATGGTGATACGTCAACCGTCTTACAATATTACAGGCAAGCTCATAAATGGAAGAGACGCAACGCACCGTAGTCCAACTGAAAACTGTCCGATCTCAATTTCAGTGGCTAATTGGATCTCAGACGTCGCGTCGTGCAATTGATCGGCACCGCATTGTATTGCTGTTTTTAGTCATTTAAATTGTCAAATTTGGTCCGTGATGGGAATAACATAAGTCGCAGCCAGGCCGCAGGCGTTGAGTGTTGCGGCTTTTCTTACAGGTTCGACGTTGAAGCTGTCGTTCATATATACGGCGCGCCGCTTATTGTTTCTGTTGCGCACTCCCTTTTTGTTCCTTTTTTGCGCGACAATGTCATTTCACGGAAAACACAAAGACGGTGTGTGGAGTATCATAGGGATTAGTGATTAGTTGCTATAGACATTCCAGAGTAAAACATTTAGGCAAGAGGGATTGTGATACTCTGTGGATTGATGAATTCCACTGTAATAGTTTAATTTACGTCAAAGCCGTAATAGAGACTGACTAGGCCGAACCCCGTTTATCAGATGTGTCTTATGATGGACTTGTTTTGATGATCGACTTGTATAACTATAGAAAATACTGAGCTTGTTAATCTGATCTGTACTCAGAAAAGGAAACAAAATTTTGTTGTGGTCCATATACCCCGCCCATAAAATGTCAGATCTATTGCCTATGTGGTGTTGTAAACATTGTAAGCAATTTGACTTTGGATGAATAAAAATTAGTCTGATATACGGTTTTTGTGGAAAAAATTTTTTTACGAGCCAATTTAAGCTGTACTTTTTGCAATTTCGTAAATGATAGTTTTAACGACAACTTGGGATTTTTCCGACTTTTTTGCAAAACGCAAAGTGTAGGTGTTTGAAAACAGAACGGCCCCCCCCAGACACAGGCCAGTCGAAAAAAAAACACTAGCAATTATACACCAACTGCATTTTTACTGCTTGCTAATTCCATAATCAAAACATAACAGACACTTCGCCTATGGGCAAAAATAAAAATCGTCTTTCAAACAAACGATGGAAATCAAGACGAAAAATTACCCAAATCTATGTCTGCATACGCTAAAAATACATATGAATCTTTGCGTGCGTGCGTGAAATTTATATGCACGTACTTATCCAGAATCAAGAGCATTAACGCATGAGTGAAATATGCACAAGATTTCTAGCTTTAGACCTAATACGGACCTGTTTCGGAACGAAAGTGGCAGCGGAAAAAATTTGAGGAGACTTCCATCAGCTGATACTCAAATAGCAGTGTTAGCAGCTATTTATCTTTGATTTTGGCTACTCTAACTTTTTACTGGTTCCTTAAAATTGTCTTTTGGGATTTATCCAAATTAATGCTATTCACTTTAAAGGTTGGCGATTTTTAGGAATTGCCGGCTTTCGAACTTGTGAAAAAAATGCATACTTCTATTGTGAACGTACTCTTTTCGTATAGGTGATTAAAACTGTCTCAACAGTTATGTCGTTTTCGATTGGGCATTTCAGATTTTTGCCGCCAAACATTAAATCTGATTTGTACCGTTTCTTTTGTATATTGAGTTGGCCGCCATAAACACTAAATAAAACTTCCATAAGCGTTTTATTTTGTTAACATTGGAAAATAGAAACCAAAAAAGTCTCTCAATTTTGAGTATGTGTTTGTTTTAATTTAGCATAGGTTAGGTTAGGTTGAGTGAGGTTGTAAGATCGTCACAAAAGACCAGGCACCAAGGCGGGCCCATCGCCATCCCCCGGGAACCATTACGGTTGAAAACCTAAACCAAATCGCCCATACAGTCAATTTCCCCAAAGAATCTAATTATTGTCCCTATATTGTTTGAGGAACTAACCTCCTCCAAGTTGTTAAAGAAGTACCTGCCTAGGTGCTTCCTTCTACTCCGAGCAATTGCCTGACACTCGCATAGAACGTGAGAGATATCTTCCGTGACTTGTAGGTCCTCACAGTTCCTACACATATCCGTACTAGCTAATCCTAGTCTCATGGCATGCTTTCTTAGAAGGCAGTGTCTAGAGAGTATTCCTACCGTTAATCTTAACTTTGTTCTACTGAGATTTAGTAATTCTTCAGACTTTTTCCTATTTAAGACGGGCCACAGTGCCTTTGAGACCCTGTGCCCTTCTAGCTGTGACCATCTCGTGGCTGCTTTATTGGAGATTTGCTCGAAGACAACTCTTTTAGCAACGGCCATAGGTGGTCTAATACCCTCAATCATTGTTTTAAGTGGGAGCTCCGCTCCTTCCTTAGCCAGAACGTCGGCTTTTTCGTTACCTTCAATATCGCAATGCCCAGGTACCCAACACAATCTGACACGGTTCTGCAAACATAATGCCTTAAGCATTGGTGTGTGATTCTAGCGCTTTGAGCGCAGCCTGGCTATCAATGTAGATGGCTGTGTTCTTGTTGAATATCGATCTCATCTCAAGTTCCTCCGCAGCTTTGAGTACGGCCAGAATTTCTGCCTGAAACACACTGCATGTGTCCGGAAGTCTCAGGGCCATATGTAGGTCTAGCTCACTGGAGTGTATACCTGACCCCGTACCCTCACTGGTTTTGGAACCGTCAGTGTATACTGAGGTCTCATCTTCTCTCGAGACTAAGTTCCTATGCCAATCCTGTCTGTCAGGGTACGACACAACGTATGGAGTGTACCAACTACCAAGACCTTCATCCGCTTTGTCCGGTATTTCGGAGAAAGATTCCCTTAGGATAGTACTATGTCCTATCCTATTTGTTTTAATTTAATATTGTCGTCTTTAAAAACAATGGAATCAGAATAAGTAACCCTAAAAAATTGCCAAAAAATTTGCATTTTTGGTCTTTGAGTTTGTCTATTTTTGGCTCCAAGATTTTTCAAATGAGACTCCATACCTGTTATAAAAGCTGCTAACGCATTACAAACTATAAATTGTACCAAGCAATCTGCTACAATTACCCACTTTTCGTAATCGTTTCGCAACAGCAGCGTACTGCAAAACGAATAGGACATTCGTTGTGTCACTTTTGTATGGGATTTAGATGCGAAGTCATATAGACCAAACTTAGTTCTTAACAAACTTAAGCTCAACAGATTTTTTTATTTATTTTTTGTGAGTGAGACAATAATGTTGGAGACCCAAAAAAAACATTTTTTGAATGTTCTACAATGTCTAGTCTTACGGTAGACGAACACTCGATGAGGTTTACGAATAATTAAGTTCAAATGAAATTAAAGACATACAAGAAAACTGTCATTATTAAACATATAATATTTTGTTATTAAACCTTTATGAAAAGTATTTTTTATAGTTATTTTTGTATGTCATTGATAAAGAATGAATCCCAGAGATAAATTGCAATGCAATACAATCTTCACCTATCTAGCCTTTGTGCCCCTCCCAGAAATGAGTCCTGGATCCGCCCTTGCCCATCACTATAATAAAATATTTGATGTACAAATTACGTTTTGCAAAAAATACTTTTTTGTTTGATTAAATTAAAAATTGTTATATTTTTCAATTTATTTTTATATGTATATATTTTTTTTGTTTTGATTAATAAAAACAGCAAATTGTTTTCAACAACCAAAAATCTCAAAATTAAGAAAATAAATGGTATTCTTGTTGCTTGTTTTATTTAATGTGTTATTGTATTTACCCATTATTATTTATTTCATTGTACGTATGTAAAAAATCTTATTTATACATACAATGATATAAATAAGAATGGGTAGGTAAATATTTACTTAATTTTATTATTATTTTTCTTCAATAATCCCTTTTACACTTGAAACTTGTTATCATTTTCCAATGGAAAGGCATAGGCTTATCATATCTCTGCACTTAAAACTAAGTAAATTGTGATTTAACAAATTTTAAGATGCAAACGAAATAATTAAAGCATAAAAAGTGAAATCCACATCATCGCAACTGCTTACGATTTTTAAACATATTCATTCGGTAATGCTTACTCACAATGTCCCATACTTCTCGCTTTCTCTAGAATAATTGTACATTCTTGCCGGAAGATGCTTTTGAGATACTCCAATGCGCTTTATCAAACATCCTTAGCGACAGGATTGCTATAAATGTAAGACCCGATAGAGAACAGCAAAACTACTTCATTGGACCGGAAAATAAATACCCAACGATGAGAGCGTCAGTCCACTTGAACATAAATCTTTTTCATTTGATCCCTCTGGGACAATCTTGTTAATTACTAGAAGTGGTTACGGCCGGGGTGTTGCAGACCGAAATACCGCCTCAATTGGCACCGTAGCCAGCCCACCCACACTAAGAACCACAAACCATTTTGTGTGGACGTCGACTCTGTCGGTTGATGCGGTGTTTTGCTAATAACAACTAATCAACTGTCAATGCACGTATTTTAATCACTTGTCGCTATATTTCAATCAAATTGCTGCCAACAAGGACGTCCTATGCAGTCGTCCTTTGTCCCATAGAACCACCCACTCCTAGCACACCTAATGCTTGTGCTTTAGATGGTTGTTGGTTTTTTTTTTCTATTTTTTGTGTGACTTTAATGGTTGATTGGTGATGCTTTTAGGTGTTCTGATTTATCGGGTAAAATCCATCAAAATGGGGATATGATGTGCGGCTTAGTGTTGTGGTGTGGTACAATGGTTTGATGAACAGCGGTGATAAAAAAGGGGTTGATTGGCATGATGATGTCTACCGGCTACCGCGTCTACGACAATAGCAATTTGGTGAAAAGGATTTTAAGAGAGGAAGTCGGTAAAAAATTGCTGGTTTTGATGACATTTCATTAGTAATGCCAGCGGGGCACGACGGGACTTACCTGAGCCACAGTGGAATATAATCATTAAGACGGTTTTATATTTTTAAATATTTCTCGACAGTTACCATACGAAAATGTGAACAAATGTCCAATTCAAATTGTTTGCATCAATCTTAACACAAAAAAGTAAATTAAGCCTTGGAGCTCTTTTATTTGCAGAGAACTACTATTTAGACCAATTTTAGTGCAAGCACCTACCTTCAAACATACTGGGGCACTGTTAAAGAATAATAGGTTTGCATTTAACACGTTAAGTGTTATTAAATCGGGTTGGCCGGTTTTTTTAGCTATAGAAACGTGAAAAATAAACAAAAAGTAATTGTTTCGGAAAATTTGCAGAGCATTTATTGAGGCAAATGCTAATTTCTTGGAATCAAGCCCTTAAATTCAAGGCGAGCCATCTTTGATAACATTTAATGTCCATCCTTTGATTCAATGGCAGGTATACCTAGATACCCGCGTAAACATCCAAACTTTATCAATAATGCTAGTCAAAGTTGTATTTACTAGTCAAATTTTTAATTTTTTTTTATTTTTGAGTAGTCGAGTGGGGGCTCTAGCCTGCGTCGCCCAGGTCCAAGCAATGACTCTATCCGCTACAACAACACCACACCGAAATTGAAGTACCTAACTTTAGTAGTCAAGATTCACTACTATAGAGAAATGAGTTACGTTTAGCAGTTCACGCAGAGTCCAAACGAATAAGGAATAACTTTACGTTTTAATAGATTTGAGATTTTAAAAACATCTGTTAGTTAGATTGGTCCAACTATTGCCCCTCAAACAGTTTCCATACCCCTAGAAGCCAAGTCTGGCCGGCCCCGGAGTTGCCATGCCGCTGAGAATATCGCAGAGGCCATCGGAGTATCGAAAAGACGACCTGCTGTGCTACAGAGCCATGCTCTACGAATTTCTTCTTTCTGAATTAGATAAATTTGGACCGGAGATCTTGTGGTTCCAACAGGATAGAGCAACGGCTCATACTGCACGAGCCACAACCGAAATTCTGAGGACTGCATTTTCGGTGCTATCTTGCACTGACCCGCAAGATCGCATGACTTAACCATTGCCAACTTCTTTCTGTGGGATTTATTAAAATCACGAGTCTATGGCAACTAGCCTCATCCTTTTCAAACCCTCAAAGAGAATATTCGTCAAGAATACGAGGACCTATCGCCGGAAGTTATGGCAAGACTTAATGGAAGCAAAAATTTAGACATCAAATAAACATACTGAAAAGAGAACCAAAGTTTTTCATTCCTAAAATTTGTTTCAGAAAAAGAACATCGGGTGACAAATTTTGCGCCACATTGCAAAGGTAATCTTTAGGGCACTAATCTTGAGACATTCGTTGGCTGAGCTGTACTTTTGATTTAAAAAAAAAACTGTCTCGAACCTCCAGCCTTAGTTAGGCTGAAACCTTTATATTTATTATCCTACAGAATTTGGTATTACCTATACCGTACTTGCTAAAGACGTACAGTTTCCTCAAAATCTATTTCTTTAAAGTAATTTCCGCACAGACTGCTTGGGGCGTACTTCCGGGCCACCAAGCTTTTGCCAAACACTTGAATGTATTGGGCTTGAGCGACACCAACATTTGTCCTGCTTGCGGAGAGGACGACGATACAGCGGAACACTTCCTCTGTAGCTGTCCTTCCTTTGCTCGCATCAGGTGGCGGATCTTTGGAGCCGATGTGGTGAGTGCCGAACATCTAAGCTCTTCATCACCGGGTTGGAGATCTCGGCCTCAACTAATTCGCCTCTTCAGTTAGCGCCTCCGGTGGCGCACTCCAAGTTGGTTTAGATCACTATTCCACATATAAGGATCGCATCACCTAATGTGAGGTCTGAGGCAAAATTTTCTATACAAAATTTCATATTGTGAGCTATAAAAAAATTATTGTGGAAGTTAAAAATGATTATCAATAAGGCCCAAAGTCCCTAACTATACATCAAAGTTATAGCTGTATATCGTGGAAATACAGCTGAATTCAAGTAGCTATTATTTGTGAGCCCTATTGCATACTGGGGTGCTTTCTAATAGGGCATTACCAGGCAAGATGTTTGTCCTGTTTAGTTCAGGGGTATTAATACTACTTGTGGATCGACGTATAACCAATAACCATGAACGAGTGATCACAGTTAGTTAAACCGGGTATTGTAGCGGAGGAGAAGTAGTTGCTAAAGTCTGTACGGACCATCCCTGTTATAAGTTGTTTATTCCTTTCAGCCTACTACCTACATACCTACCTTTACAATATTTCTTTCGCACTGCACTAACTCTAAACAATTTGTTAGTGTACTTATTATTGTAACAAAGAAGGAAGAGAATCAATTTTAAAGTATATGTAAAAAAGAACGGCCGCCTTTTACTTTTGGTCGTGAGACTCCGATAACTTTATCTACAATACCTTCTTAATACTCCAATACGAGACAAGTATTATTAAAAACAAATTTTTAATTTATCGACCTAAGTAAATAAAACATAACTTTGTGTGTTGACGCACTTCAACAACAATCACTGCCTACGGTTCCTACTACAGTCTAGACCGAACTGTATTTAATTTAAAATGACATACAACTCATTAAAAGTTATTAGCTAACAAAAAAACTTATCCAATTAATTCCCAATTAAAAGTTAACTTATGTCCTTCGCAGGGTCTCTATAAAAGGGATACCACTCATCACATAATTCGTTCATTTGTTCACTAAAGCATTGCAGTATGTTTGCCCACAAGCCAGTAGGGCATTTCGACAGTGACTTTTTCGAAAAGGCAACGAATTTTTTCAAATTCTGCGGACTTTGGCGTGTTGACAAGAGAAGTTGGTGGTTGGAGCCATATGTCTACTTTAGTCGATTCAATGTAAGTACGCAATAAATGCCTTAAAAGATAAGATCTCTAAAATGTAAAAACGATATAGGTATATTTTACATTTGGCTGGTTCTTTACTGCATCAGTGCTTAGTGGCTGTTACATTTACGCCATGGAAGGGGACATCAATCACCTGCTGTCCTGGCTGACGTTTGCACTGGCTTATTGTACAATGCAGTATAAATTTTTGGTGTTGTGTCGCAATGAAGAGAAGATACGGTCGTTTATAAAAAGACTGGAGGTGTGGTCCTTCGAATATCCTAACAAGACCAATGTAGGCAAGATGTTGGAAATTTCCAACAAGCTCCTGCTAATAGGAGCGCTGTTGATTGGAATCGCTTGTGTGGGATTCTGCTGTATACCATTCTTGATTCAGGACGTTCGAATTCTTCCTATTAAAACGATGTTTACCTTTGGACTGGATGTTCTTGAGAGTCCGACATACGAGTTCTATGTTGCATATCAGACCATAGGCGCTCTCTCGCATACGATCATAGCCATTTCCTACGACATGGTAAGTTTTCACATTATTTAATTATTAATTATCTTACATAATCTATGTTGTCAGGAACGGGTTAATTTATTTTCAGGACTTAAATATTCGGTTAAGGAAATAAAATATAATTTTCATAATTTGACTATTTGTTTTAAATTTTAAACATTTTCTCCAAGACCATTCATTGGCACTTTAAATATTTCAATAGGGGTAAAAAAATGCATTTCCTATAATAGCTTTAGGTCTGTTCCTTTATATTTAATTTTTTTTTTGACTGAATGCCGGTCCTTAAGTTGACAAATTCGTAAAAGAAAGCGGCTTCTACAGGGTAATAGCTTTTTCTTTTACGGAATTTGGGAATTTTTGCTCAATAAATTTCTTGTAGAAAAAATTTAAAAAAGGCTGTACGTCACCTGACTATTGACAGATGGTTTTAAATATGTTGTCAATCATTCAGAAAAGTAAACCGTTTGCACAAAAAAATGTCTAGCTGTGGGTAATCGTATGTACATTGTAGTTATAGAGGCGATGATAATATATGTTTTGCTTTTCCAAATTATCACCACCAATAATCAACATCATAAAAAGTATGCAAGTATGCTCTTTATATCTCTTAACAGCTCTATATTGGAATCCTTCTGACGACATCTGCCATTCTTCGGAATTTGAATACGCAAATGCAAAAGGATTTATTGCACTCAGATTACAGTTCGAAAGCCAAATACAAGGCCCTAAGGAAGCACATTAAGAAACAAAACGAAATTCGAGGGTAGGTTTGCTTTAACAAAATTTGTATTCATTCCCATACTAACACTTTGCAATCTTAACATTTCAGTTATCTAAATCAAGTTCGGGAACTTTATATGATGTCGAATTTGCTTCACTTTCTCTACAACTATACCAATGCTGGTCTAACTCTACTTCAAATATCTAAACTTCCATTTGGAAGTATGCAATTTTTTGCAATAATGTTGGGATTTTCTTCAGTTATTTTTGGATTAATGACATATTGTGAGTCTGGGCAGAAAGTTACGGATGAGGTTTGTTTAAAAATATTCTCTCATGAATATATATGCACATGCACAGGGTGTTTCAGTTTAACATAAAGTTATTGATTTTTCCTACGTACGATATTTTATCCTTTTCATTATTAGAACTTGTTACAGAGAAAAATGCTTCCAATTTAAACTTGTATTAAGTAAAAAAAAGTGGCTGATGTTTTGTTTGAGAGCACAAAAGCTTTGATAACGAATGCTTCGGCTAAAATTATAGCTATATTTCGAACTTCACCACCCAGCGCGACCGTTGTGAGAGTACAGTCGCAATGAGACCGCTATTCTAATTTTTAGCTGTTTTGTCCGTCTCTTTAGTTAAAAAAAACACGTTTCAGCTTACCAAAAAAATACTGCATAAAAATTGCCTGGTACCAAAAAATAATGATAGCAGTTTTTATACTAAATTAATTTAACTTGATTTTCTTTCCGTGTAATACAAGTTTTACTTTTAAAAACTGGATTTTAACGCAAAAAGTATAGTGGGTTTTGAAAAGGGAATTTGACTATGGTGAAAAGGGAAAAATTACCACGCTTCGTGGGATAAATGAAGAGAGAGTGCTAACAACACTGCTTAGGAGAGTTTCTGTTTTCCCTTGGCCAGAAAGTGTGCATGCTTCTTGCACTTCGATTCGCAATCAATTGTCCTTACAAGTAGAACATGGGTGAAATTTGCACAAATCGATTGTTGTATTATATAAGCCGGTTTGTTTGAGCTTACTTAGTTTCAAACCATTTTCCGTTTAATTGATTAGGTAAATAGAACCGACTGAGATATCAACCTATCCAAAATTGCCTTGAGTAATATTTTCTAAAATTAAGGTGGCTTTTCGCTAATATTAGTAGTTAGTTTGTAATTAGTTGTTGACTTGTCTGAGTAATTAAGGTTATAACAATGGGCCTTACTAATAACCGCTTTTAGCCTTTAAACCACACTAAATATTTTGTAGGTCACAATGGGTAATATTATATATGCAAAACTTCGCCATTGTGAGTTTGTAAAATGTAGCCTGGACACTAAATATGATTACTAGTACCGCACATTGTCATTAACACAAAGTGGATATCAATCAATTTTAAATAAATGTTATTGTAAATAATGACAAAGCACTCAGCAGTAGAATACAAGTTCATAAATATTTTTGTAACATGTGCTCTGTGGCTATTGTGCTGGACTACGTAGTGAAGGTCTTAGATTCGATTCTCCGAAATCATCTGGCGAATGTCTGACAAAAATCTGAGAAAACTCTCATTATTCTATATCACCAGGCGGAATTCTCCCCCAAGAGTAAATGGTCTTCAGCTTTCGAATTTAAAATGTAGGGTAGGGTGGGGTACTTTCGACGATGGGGTACTTTTGACTTTCGCTAATACAGAAAAGCGGTTAGTTCTTAAATAAAATGTTTGATAACAACTCGTGATACACTTTTCACTTAGATCATATACGAACTATGACAGTTCTTCTTCAGCAGTTGGTTGACCGGTTTTCAATTTGTTTAGTAATATTTTGCAATTTTTCCTGTACCTACACGAGGTAAGTGATATTTAATTGTTTCTTATGGGAATTCTTTGGTTTGGATTTATAATATATCTAAGTTATTTATAACATTTAATTGAATTATGTACTTTTATAAGTACATATTGTGAAAAACAATAACGTTTACTAAAGCAAAGGATGAGGCACTTTCGACAAAAGCACATGGGGCAGTTTGGGCACCCAGCTGGATTTTCATCTAACCTCATCTTTTTTTAGGGTCGTTGACCTGGGTCGAAATAAATATAATTAAAAAAAAAATTTAAATATATTTTTGCGAAAGAAGTTATTTCAAGCCTGTGGAAAAGGTGTATTCGTAAATTATAATCTTCGTCCGATCCGATTTTTATCTAGATTTAAGATTGCTATAGTGAAAATGTCGCCCAGGGCAGTCATTCCGTATGTCGATTATCGCCAGACGACATCGTTTCGACAATATTTTTGCTTTACGTAACTTTAATAATCGTCTGTTGCTTTAACGATTGACCATTTGCTTCACAGAACTTAATAATCGTCGAAACGCCATCACCCAGACTGATTTTATTTTTATTGATTTTAAATATTTAATAAACTAAACTTGTTTTGTATGAATTTCGCCCAAATGCAGGAAATTTTGTGGAAAGGTCGATGGAGATTTCTGCTTCCAAAAAGGAAAAGTAGTTACCACCGCCGCAAAATTGTTTCCTTTTGTTTGTACTGCCATTCATAATAATACCTAATAATAAACTTCATTATTTTTATTAGGTATTAATAAAGTAAGAAACAAAGATTAATTATACTTGCACTTTGCAGTATACCTCGTATACCTAACTTCTTGACAATCGGAGACTATATACACCTACAAAACCTAACAAATATTTATTGAGTGCCCTCCGACTGCCAAATAGTTAGGTGTACGAACTTGAATGTGTCTTGTTCACATTTTTTTAACTCTTATTTTTGCAGTCATTTGGGTTTTTTGGTTTTTTAAATTAATTTTTTTTTTTATTTTTTTAGCCTATGACACTCCGGGGAGGAATACGAATTTAATGTCATCTCACTCTTCAAAATCGGTCAAGCCGTTTAGGCTACAGGGCGTAGGAACCTACATAGGATACGCGCGAAACACATAACCCTCCCTGTGTACAGTCGGGTAAAAATGTCATCAATGACATTTTTTTATGCGACGTCTGATTGAAATTTTATGTATAGTTTGAGGGTTTCTGAAAGATACTCAAGCCTCTCAAACTTCGTAAAATATAAACGATAGACGAGATGATAGTGAAAGAGTTACGGAGAGCAAATTGATGACTACATCGTTGACCATTATCGCACAAACAATTATCGTTCTTAGAGTTACCTATTAAATACCACTATTGAGATTAGGTTTTTTCATATTTGTCGTACTTAGCCGCATTGGGAAATTATTCGTAAGGTTAGAGTTTTTAGCAGAGACAAATCATAATGTGACCACCAACTTCGGTCAATTTCCCTTTACTTGCCTACAAGCTATATTTCTTGGGGTGGAAAATGCTAAGTGCTCTAGTATTTTTACATAGGATTGTTACATTCGTATTGACAAATGTCACATAACTTGAAAAATTTCGGCTCACCAACAACGCACTCGCACCTCGCATATGCCACTTCCGCTTTTTGCAAAGTTGCTGGCAGCGTTCATAGAATTTTCGTTAAGTGTTTTTATAATAATTTTTTTTTAGGAATATGTGTACATTTGCTTAAAATATCCATGGAAAATTAACAATGTTGATTGGTTAAGTAAAAAGAAAAACATTTTCAGCAAATTTTCTTCATTATTTAAGAAAAATTTACACACGAAATCGAAGTTAATGATATCGAAAAGCCGAAAATACACAACCATGTTTGTCCTAATATATTTCTAGTATTGAGCGGGCTCAGTAGATTTGTCTCTGGTTTTTAGGGTGTTTGAAGTATTCAGTATTTTTTCACAAGATGGGAGACTTCATAAAACCCTACAGCAAGAACTCGCACTGAGCTGCAAATGATCTCTGTTTGAAATTCTCTGCAGACTTCTGGTTCGGTACACATGAACTACCAGCCAAAAATATTTCATGTTCACCAATAATTCTCATTTGGATTCGTAAATTTTTCGATAGTTTTTTCAACAAACAAGCATTATCCTTTCAACTTTCAGATGCAATCGTTTTGGAGGATACTGTATCTCAGTAATTGGAATGAGGAATCAATTATGTTTCAGAAAACAATCGGCTTGGCTTTGCTTGGTACGCAGACAGAATATTACATGTCGGCAGGAAAACTTATGCCCTTATCAAGGGAAACCGAAAAAAATGTATGTTTAGTTTTTGTTGTTCCTCATATGCCAACTTTTGTAACAAATGTCGTTTCCTTTTCAGATTATGAACGCAATTCTTACATACTACACTTTCCTTCATCGATTGAATTAAGTGAAAGGAAAAGTTTTGTTTCACTGACATCGTCATCATTATCCTCAATGTGTACAATGAAACTAATTAATTTTAAAATATGTTATCAAATCGCATCAAAATAGATTTGACGAAATAATAAAGATAAAGAAACGTATTCTTTATTGATTTATAAAGCTAGTGCGACACCCTGTAGTTGAAGTGCACGAACAGGAATTTCAAATTAAGCATGTATGAATTATCCAAGAAGGATGCTACACCGCACCATGTAAGCTAAAGGACTTCAGCTTACATCTTCATCTCACAGTGAGTTGGAACAACAAGGAAATAATCTGAATAAATGTTTGTCCAGGGAATTGTCGGTGTTCCTTGCCTATTGTGCCAGGACAATAGCGCCATATACGAGTAACTCGAACTCCCAAGGATATGTAGGCAGCTAAAGTCCTTGCAGTGTCAGTTCTCGTGAAGTGTTATAATTCAATTTGCATACAAGGCCCGGTAACGTTTCAATTATGCAAAACATTGTCCAAATGGTATGCATGTCTGTGGATTGGATATACATATTGTAGCCGTAGTGTTGTGCTTGGCATTTATGCCCTTATGCCATCGTTTATCGTGTTTGTTTGGCCTAATATACTTACCAATGGAAGATTATTTTTACTTTGTTTTTGCCATTTCATTTTAGATTCCCCGGCAATTGATTTTATTCGATGTATAAGGACAAAGGGCAACCAGGAAAAGTGAGTTCCACTTTGCATAGATAAAGGAGTGCGAGTCGCAAACATTTCAATATTATCCTTGAGGGAATTATGGTTTCTCAGACATCATAAATAATATTCTCAAGTATTAAATTGTGGAATAAATATTAAGAGCCATTAATAGGATAACTTATGTGGTAGGCACACAACCTACAAGTCATGAGACACGATCCTGTGTAGTTGTTGCGCTCTTCAAAAGGTTGCTTAATCTCCTTAATAAGGGCAAATTAAATGTCACTCCACAAAAAGGGGGTGTAAATTCAACGAACCCTTCCAAACCGGTTCAGCAGTTTATAATTAACTATAAGCTAAGAGATCCTTCTAAAGGAGTCGGGATTTTCGTTGGAAATGGAAATTGCAATTTTCGAATTTTTCGTCCATAGAGAAAATTTGCATTTCCTTCTTCTGTCATCATTGTCATTCTGTTAGGTATGCGTGCGATATGAGTAGGAGTACATATGCCAGGCGTCTGCATGAATGAAATACGGATGTGCTGGACCATCTTGAGATTAAGGCTTTCTTCAGTTTGCCCGAGTATTCAGTAAAGTGCGGGAACCTGTTGAGATTTTACGAATTCCCCAAGCAAATAACATATTCACATGTTGTTGTGAAACGTTGGGTAGCGGTGGTTAGGGTGAACTTCCATATGGGGGAGTTGTTCCTCTTGATATGGTGCGGCTAAGGGAGGCATTATGATTTATCATCGCTAGGATTATGAAATTTATCTTCGTCTTGTTATTATGGTCGTTGTTTCTTATACCATATTTCTGTTATTCAAAGTAACTTTTTGGTTTCGATTAATTAAATATGACAGGTCATGTTGGGAGTTTGGTTGTGCAGATGCAGCCACTCAAAACTTTGAAAATGTACCAACATGTACCAATTTTTGGAAGCGGATTTAGCATACTTTTTTTGTAAATGTAAAGGGTCTTACAATAAACATTTTTAGAACCGACTCTTATTAGAGTAGTTCACAGTGGCTTTATTTTCCATACACATTTTTGCAATTGTAAGCTTGCGGAAAGTTAAAGTCTAGACTGAATTAGTACGGTGCAATAATATAATTTAAGTGAAACAAATACATCCAATGATCGTTCTGTAGCTACTAATAGGTAGTGGCGAACGACCTTGCAAATAAATTTCGAAGCAAATAAATTTGGTAGCAATCAGGTAGGAATTGAAAATATACAACAACTATCCCTATTGTAAGGGGTATTCACGATTCGGTGTAACATACTAGTAAAAATGTGAAATCTTTTTTCTTTTCAGATCGTGAACGCACTTTATCTCATCTCTTGCAACACTGAAACAAATGACAGAACCAGTTTGACAAATGATATCATGTTCTAAAAAAAAAACTTTTTTTCTGAAACTGTCTTCTTTTAACCTCGAACTTTCCTGCTTCTAGAAAGTAGTCTATTATAATGACAATTTAATTTTCTGACCATTTTTTTAATGGATTTTCCCTTCGGCGGCGCTACTTTTGTCTCCCATTCTTTTTATTAACAATTTAGCGAACTATCAACTTGACAAAGCTACACATTAGGTAGGTACTCTGTTGTATTTTTCGATTACATAATAGAATCAGGGTACAGATAAACTGCTAAATCGTAGCGAAATTTTAGTCAGTATACATATTTTGTTGTTGTTGTGCGAAAAAAGTTTCACTTTCGCGCTTTCACAATGATACAAGACCAGTTGCATCGGATCGTGAATATCATTAATAGTTTTCGATATCCAGTTAAAAGTTAAAAGTTAAAAATTCAGATCGCCCAAAATAATATTTTGGTTTGATTTCCATTTTAAAGAACTTGGTCGATTATTCAATATGAAATATAGCCCAAATTTAAGATTCACAGAATAGGTAGTGTAAACTTAAACGAACCATCGGTCAATCTATAAGCGCTGGATGCTTAAGAATCTGCACCGCTATTATTAATTTTAATTACCCTAAGCAACAGGCATAGAATTTCTTTTAAAACAAAGCATGTTAGATGGGACTTAATTTCTTAACGAAATTTTGATTTCCACTTCAGTGGGACGTTATGTCCATAATAGATTTATGTCTCGTGGACTTATGTTCCAAGCTTCATAAGGTTACTTCTTGCGTTCAAAATTTGTACAGTTTATTTAAACAACGCCGAATTAACCGTAAAAGTTAAAGTTTCTTTCCGAAAACCTCGTTACGTGATACCTAATTTAAAAAAAAATTAAAAAAAAACTTCAAGAAAGGACCAGAAACGTTTTAACGACACAAGACAAAAGGAAAATTAAAATACTAGATTCGAATTCACAAACGAAATAAGGGAATTTGCTGGATCTCCTTGTAGTAAATTCACTATAATGTCTTAATAGAGCACGCCCACAACTCGGTTTTGAATTTTGCAGACGAACAGTGCTTATTGTTATAAATTATATTATTGTAATGTATACTTTACAACGAGGACGAAAGTTTCTAAAAAATCTCGTTTTGTATTGATAGACAGGCAGGTAGAGTAACATCTTTGTTATAAAAGGCTTGCTTTATTGAACACCTACTGCAGCAAAGTAAAGCAAAGCAAAAACTAAGTGAATAGGCAATTACATGGAATGGCGATGAAAGCAGCTTAAGCAATTTCAAAAAAAACGTTTAACAGATTATTTTTAAATGTCTATAAACATTAACAAGGAAAAAAATTGAGTTTGGTAGATTATGTATACAAATTTCATGTTTTACGGTTTATAAATGAATTCCTTTATTTCACAGTGAAGTCCCAATTAGGCTTAAGTATAAATTGATGGACTTGGGAACTCCTAGTACGGTGGGTAAGCACCGCGCTTGAGTTCAGCCGACAATTTTGGTTGAGTACTGTTTACTTGCAAAGAAAACCGAACAGTGAGCTGACTCGTAAAATACTTCCTTGATATCTAATTTACAAATTTTCCAATAATCGTATAACTCGTAATAGTTTCCATTTGGTGCTAAATTTGTTGCGGGGCAACAGACCTAATATGAGAGTTTGTAAAAACTTGGATTTGGACAATTCGCTGTGTTCTTAGCAACTTCTTTTATTATGGTCGTTTCATAGAAGCTTGTCGTGAACACAATTACCGGAAATCTGAAGTCTTTCGCTTTTAGGGATCCAAGTTTGTAACGAAATATCTTCAATACCAAAAAAAAGATGAGATTTTGTTATTCTTGTCTCTACGCAGCATCAGTATGCTTGCATTTTGCACGACCTAAGCTCCACGGATATGTGGGAGTTCTTACTGAATACACAACGGACTGGTGTTACCTTTTTGTCATGCTGAAATTTGGGATAGTATGTAATTTTTTTTCAATATTGAAATACTTTACTTTTCAGAATTATTTAAAGTTCTCTAAACACTTTTCTTAACGATACTGATTAATTTGTGGGGATCAGTTCCGCCAGTAAAATAATAAACGATAAAAGTAATCTTCTTAATACTATTTGAATTTATTGCATATATAATTACACGAGAAATTCAATTGTTTTTAAGTTGCTTTTAATCATGAATGGTTAAATTTAATACTTAGTTATTGCTCTAAACGAGGAATGAATCTTCTCGAAGCCAAGATTAACACGCGGTTTCGGAAATGACAGCGAGTCTCACTCTAGCAGGCGCATTCAGCTGTTGTCCTTGTCCTTACTTTCCTTCGTTCGGATGCGTTCTTTGGTGTTGTGTTAATGAGTTCGTTGGTGTGGTGGCGTGGTCGGTAACGTCAAAAAAAAACAAATTGCTGCTTGCCCAGACTTAGCAATATTATGTTGTTGACCTATTCACTAAATTTTAAAGCAAAAATATCTACTTTTATAATTTGGTTTTCCGACGATCCTTATAAGAAATTTTTTAATTAACTTTGGGAATTGAACAAATTTTAAAAATTACTTTTTAGCTATAGCTCTTCTTCTTTTTGCTAAGTCTTGATTTCGTATTGTAACTAAGTAAATTCATCTTGTCTTCGAAATCAATTCCTTCTTCTTCTGGAAGTTTCTAGATGGATTGTAATTTTCCCTCTAGATTTTGCTTGAATTTCTTGGAAGTATTTGTCCTTATTAATTGTCAAAGATATATTTTACAATCCTATCAAAGATCGAATTTAACGAGCTTAATATACGTTTACAATTCAGTTCTAAAGCTGAAGGAATGGAACGCGAACCCTCGCAAAAGATGATAAGCTGAGCTTACGGTTATCAAAATGAATAGGATTATAGAGGTTGCAGACATCAGGAGATATTAGGAATAACTAAGCTTCAAAGATCACACGAGGATGATGGAGAGAAGATGTGGAACTTTTGCTGTGCAAATGGCATGTGCATCATGAAGACCATCTTTCCACACAGAGCTATCCATAAATGCACAGGTACTATTATAGATGTCCTCAGCATAAGTCTCTCTTAAATTTCTTTGCGTTACCGTGTTGTATTTCAGGTTCGTGGTTCGTTTAAGATGAGCGTATTTTGAAAAGGGTTGAACTGTCAACTGATCACCACCTTGTGCAGTTCAATATTTTTATCTCAGCCATCAAATACCTTTTTAATGCACAATTGCCTAGCACCTAGCATCGGGTGTTATTGATGAGTTATAGGATCACTTTTCCCAAGAAATAAAACCAACTAAAAAAAAAAAGTGTTGATAGAAGACTCCATAGATGCGATTTTTGTAAAGTAAAGTTCTATCTATACCAAGCTAGGAATGCAAGTTTCTCCAATTGAACCCCTGCCATATACCTACTGCAGATACCATGCAAAATTAAAACGTGCCATTAAGATAATATCTAATCCCCCTTGCCTCAATATTTTACACACTCCCCTCTTTAAATATCCATTAAATCAAATGAAAAACCGCGACCTGAATTTGAATAAGTCTCCAGTAATAGAAGCTGATGTTAAACAACAATCTCTTTCGAATGAACAAACACAATCGTATGCAAGCAAGCTCTTGCAGCGTACCTACAAAAAAGCAAACACCCCCTGCTATTATACTTACCAACAAACTAGATGTACCCGTTAAGGCGAACAAAAAAAAAGAAGGGAATTCGTAAACAATTTATCGCGAAAAAATTCAATCGTAAACAATGCAATCAAAAATTCATTCAAACAAAGCATTAACGCGCTTATGCCTCATCCTCTCTCATCTCTTTTGGCAGTCACGATCCAGGACCAACTTGCACCCCACCCTAGTTCATCCGAAACAATTTCAGTTACCACAAAATGTCTACATCCTGCAGTATCACATTTTTATTCGCCAATCTTTTCAAGTTCCGCGAGTGGTAATTTCGTTTTTTTCGCGTTCTTTCCCGGCAAAGCGGGAGAATCATCCCCTATAAGGTAAAATCCGTGTATATTTTTGTTGTTGTATGGAGTTAGTCACGAATGGAGTCTGTAGCATCCCAATGCAATAAATTTGATTTGTACAATAGCCGTGTTATTCATTCATTCTTCTTAGTAGAAAGTGTAAGGCACTCTGTCTGTTAGAGGCAGATACTTTGTTCAGGTAGCTTTTCTATTTTCAATGCGTTTAGTCGTAATTTTCAATTTCTGAATTTCTCTTATCAATCCACCTTAGTGTGTGGATAAAGTACAACATTGTTCACAGTCTTTCACTAGATCGGAGATGGGACAAAGGCCTCATGGGGCTTTTAAACATATCCTAAAGCATTACTAGAGGTGTCTCGATATAGACACACACATAACTTCTGCAGTACACTCACCCCCAATGCTTAAATCAATCGCGAACAAAGGGCTCATTCCGAAGCCATGCGTCCCGGTAAATAAATACTATTCAAATGCTCGCCATGCTATGCTTTGGATTTCGCGAAACCCACATTTTTTCCTATTCTATGTATACTCTCGCAGCGGTATTTGCTAGAAGGACTACCAGGAGGGAGGAAGTACTCGCTGGGAATTCAACATAGCCCAAGGTTGATGAATTAAAGTTGGAGCTATGGCTTTCGTTGTACGTATATAAAAAAGGAAAATGCGGTACGAAATTCCCGCACAATTCCCAAAAGGAAGCGCGGATTTTACCCATTTTTTTCCAGAATTTTCACCATCCTTCACTCCTGGAATCATATTGTTTAATTTTTCCTGGATTCATCCATGCAGCTTATTGTGTTTTACTCCTTTTTTTTGCGAGTGAGTGCGAAGAGGTTAAGCGAATTTTTGCTTTTTTTGTGTTCACCTACCTGTCATTCGTGGATATTTAATATTCCTCACTTAGAGCTTTGCAAGATTTATTATTTATTAACAGGATTTTTTTGTGCACTTTTGCTCGGATTCTAAAAATTGTCTACACGGCACGGATAAATTTTTCAACATTTCCAGTCTGATGGTTATTTATGGTTAATTGTGGTTATGCAAGTCACTAGAGAATGCCTATGAAACACCGGTTGCAAATGGAAATTATTTAAAAAGAATGCTGACGCGGAGTTCTCTTAGGTAGGTAGGGTATCTACTCATTTGATTTCGATTTAGACAAAGCTGTTCCCATACATCTTCTCACAAGCCACACAATTGTATTCAAACCGCTATGCTGGCGCAATCACAGATTAAAGAAATATTTCCATTTCGATCAAATAAAAAATCAAAATATATAATAAATTAAAATGACATTTCTCTCCGATCTAAAGGGTATCCCAAAATTCACGCAATATATGAATTTGCCGCCGTTTAGTATTGTCAACCAAAATAAAAAGGAACAGTTTGAGAGCTTAGTCAGGTTAGTAACAACGAAGCTCTACACGGAAAAAAAAACAGTTTTCGTTTTTGAACAATGTTTCAAAAATAGTGAAGGTTGGCTTCCACAGTCCGTAAATTTAGAAGATACAACATAAAGTAGGAAAATAATATTTAACTTTGTCAACTTCGTCAATTGAATCAGGGAATTTACAAGATAGAGCTTCACCCTTAAAAGAACAATTTAATTTCTTTAAGGATCATCATTATATTAATACGTGAACATCAAAAGTTTCCATACACTTTTTAAGTATTTATTGTGAAATGAGGAGAATGAAACTTCTATCACTCGAAAGGTACTGTGGCATAGATGTGCAAAAACAAAATTATGAGTTATGTCGCCAATAAGGCTGGTAAAATTAAGTTAATAATACAAAGTGCTTATTTGACAAATTTGTTGTCACAGAAATTGCTTTCAGTTAACTGATAACACTTTATATGGAGAATTACCATTTCCATAGTAACTCTTTCAAAAATAAGTCATCTAAGTCAGTGGCTTAGTGGTTAGAGTGTTGGACTACTAAGCGAGGGGTCCCAGGTTCGAATCCCGAGAAAACCCAAATTTCAACTCAAGGTTTTTTTCCGCTGCGTCACCTCTCGCGAACGTATGACAAACATCCGAGAGTAACTGTCATGAAGAAGCTTCTCAATTAGCCGTTTGGACTTGGCATAAAATTGTAGATCCCTTCCATTCGTCCCAAAAATAAAAAACTCACACAAAACGAATGGTTGCGAGAAGCTAGGCCCCCATTGTCCCTACCGACCTGTAGCGCCAACTATTTATTTGATTTATAAGATTAGAATCTGTTTTCGATGGAGCGAATCATTTACCCATAAAGAAATGCAATTTACGTACCTACCACTAAAAGTAACCAAATGTTTAATTTTAATTCAGGGGCATATAGAGTCATTCACCAATGCCAAAGTATCCGTTTCGGAACAAAAAAAAAATAAGCATATAAATGCGTTTCTTCCACGCAATGCAACAAGGTGCTGTATATATATCATCGGAGAATTTTTCCGAAAGTTGCGTTGGAATAGAACGGATATCTCGATAGGAATGATTATCTGCGAGGTCTATTTTGGTATAAAAATTATTTGAACATTCAAAGATTCCGTACATTTTTTTTTTTTTTTAAAAAAGGGAATAAAACCAATACTTATTTAATAATAAAGTATTACAGTCCGTCCAAAAGGAGTTAAAACTTCCATAGATGTGCAGTAGCAATTGCCCTAAATGGATATATTCTCTTAGGCGCATTTTTGATTAAATGATATTGTTATCTTTTTTGCTATTGTTTTTGTTGCTGTCTTTTTTTTCCTTTTTTTGTGTTGCTATAAGTAGTTTATGTTTTAAATCCGTTTGCATTCCCATTTTTTTTTAATTTAGCGGCAACGCTGCTGCATTCCTGTGTTGTTCCTTTGATTTCTGTGTTGTAAAATATCTGATATAAAGGGACCTGCGCGTGAAATTTGCAATTAAGTCTGGACAGACTATACCTACATTCTTATAAAAGTTATGTTCGATTTTCGATCACAAGCGGCACTAGTACTAGATTAGTTTTAGTAATGATTGCGGTTAGAGTGGGTATATTAATATTATTTTATAATAAATAATAAATAGTTGGCACAACAATTAAGGTCGGTAGGGACCCTGGGCATAGCTTCTCACAACCATTCGTTTTGTGTGAGTTTTTCATTTTTGGGATGAATGGAAGGGATCTACAGTTTTATGCCGAGTCCAAACGGCTAATTGAGAAGCTCTTTCGTGACAGTTATACTCTCGGATGTTTGTCAGACGTTCGCGAGAGGTGGCGCAGTGGAAAAAACCTTAAGTTGGAATTTGGGTTTTCTCGGGATTCGAACCTGGGACCCCTCGCTTAGTAGTCCAACACACTAACCACTAAGCCACTGCGCCGACATTAATACAATAAATATTATTTTATAATAAATATAGTAATCGATATTTATTACATGGACAAACTATTGCAGTTATTTATTGCTTCTTCCTCTCTACGATTGTTATACTATATACTTATTAAATGAAATCAATGAACAATCGTGTTGGTGAGGGTCCTGGGTCGAGTGCAATAATTGCAAATTTCAAGAAGCTCTTTAGAGCGTATAATCACAAAAAAGTTGTGTCTCCATGCTTACGAAGTTCAATTGACACAGCAACTAAAGCCTCTAATGACCATGCACAGCGATGAGAGTTCGGTAAATGAATTATTATACATCAAAACTTGGACGCTATTATTTCGAACAGAAGCATTCAAACTTGTCAAGCAGTGACTGTGACTACTTTGGGTATGTTTGAATTAAAAAAGAGAAGCGCTTTCTATTAAATTCAAATCTTGCGTGAATTTTAGGACACCGTTTATTATGTGGTTACTAAGCTCAGCAGTCATATGACTTCTTCAACATCGTCTCAGAGGCACGATATTTCCAAAAGTCCGCCCAATTACTCGCGTATACGCCGACGAAATTGACATAATTTTCAGACTAAGGCTGCGAAGGTGGATTTGGCGGTAAATGAGGGCAAGACAAAGTACAACAGCTGCCAACTAAAAAGGACACCCAACACCGACGTCTCGGACAGATCGTCACCATAGACAGATATAACTTTGGGGTGGTTAAATATTTTGTCTATACGTATAGGGCCCGCTATGAATTCGGCAAATGAAATCAGCGCTGAGATTAAACGGAGAATAACTCTTGCCAATCGTTCCTTCTTTGGGCTAAGAAGGCAAAGCCCTTTCTCGAACAACTAAAGTGACACTTTATAAAACCCTAATCATCCCAGTCTTGCTCTATGGAGCATAGGCATGCACCCCTTCAAAAGCGGATGAGGTTACTTTTGGTTGTTTCGAGAACAAAATTCTTCGAGTAATTCTTGGTCCCGTCTGCATAGACGGTGAATGGAGGAGGAGATACAACGACGAACTGTACGGGCTGTACAGCGACATCCACCTAGTCAGAAGAGTAAATGTCCAACGACTGAGGTGGCTAGGTCATGTAGAATGAATGGACACAAATGCTCCGGCCCGGAAAATCTTTAAATCCACATACAAGGGAAGTCACAGTAATCGAAGACCGCGACGCAGGTGTCGCACGCAAGTTGAAGAGGACCTTAACCAATTTAGCGTGCGAAACTGGAAACAGCTGGCTAAAGATCGTGCTGGCTGAAGGCGCTTGTTGGTTGAAGCACATGTCCACATTACCACCATTAGCTACACAAAATCTGTGCATGGTTACTCGTACAATGTGTGTCATAATCCGAACTACAATTCTTGGCTTCCATACTTCCGTGCAATGTCCATTTTTCCATTTGTATTACTACAAAGTGTAGCGCGCTAATACATCTAGCCGCAAACACTGTTGTTGATAGGGTTCTCAAAAACACCAAACTGTTTGCATAATACAATCAATCGCAGTAAACCAAAGCATCCACATCGGTCAGAAGAAATTCTTACAAAACTATTTATTTAAATAAAAAAGGGGGTGCAACAGTGTGAGTTAACTGTCAGAACTAATGTTTTTGGAATGTGCAATGTGCATGTTTACTTGTGCAGTAATAATGAAAAAACAAATAAGCATCATAAAGGCACCTATATAGCTATTTCGCTCAAAGCACGAAAAGACTATACGACAGATAGTACACGAAAAGAACTTTCCATATAAATTTTGGTGGAATGACCCCACCAGTACCACCGTACACACCTATAGCACCCCAGGGAAGAAAATGTGAAATTAAAAACGAAATGAAAATTCTGAAATGAAATTTTATGTCCACCTTTGCCGTTGCGCTGATTAAATAAAGAAACGTATCGCCCTCATACAGTACGGTCCTACTTTAGTACATACAGCACGCTCATACGGCCGTCAAACCTTCAGATGCATCTATGAACGTAAGCAAGAATAACTTTCTTCCTCTCGCCCAATCCAAGCAGACGTTATTTGTTGTTTGTCCTTGTTGACGGCGTTGCTTTTGTCTCCAGGATTTTTTACTTTCGATTTTTTATGATTTCATTAATTTTTTTCTGCTGTCACGTTTTTTGTGCCGTCGCCGTTTGTTTGGTTGGTTGAGGCATTTTTTTTTTTGTATCCTTCGGCTTTTTAGATGGGATTTATAATTTACTAGGTGATTCGTAATTTTTGGGGTGAAAAAAAGCAATGAAATTAAATAAAATCCCTTGACGAACCAAAGGGATGACCGACCAATTCGGTCAATTTTGTTGGCCGTAACCAGTTTGCGTTTCAATAGAGAGTTAGATTTAATATTCATTATTTCGCTGCTTCTTACTTTGGCTATAAATCCGCTGGAAAATAACTTGCGCTTTTATTTACCGTCCAACCCTCATGTTTTCGGCATCAAAAGTATATCAATGAAATTCAGCGATTCTATCCCAGAGTAATGCAATTATTATGAATATTATCCTTATTATACCGACAGGATATCCCCGGGGGTATTTGGTGTGTTCTTAGGATAGTTGTGGAGTAGTTTCTTCCTTCTGCATGTGTGTACGGAGGCAGGTAAGCAGGTAATTTAATTATATTTCACTCGCTAAGCTTCGTGGGGAAACGGCAAAAACTTTTCGTTTCGTTAGCAAGTGAGTTGGGAAGAAGTTTTCCGCATGCCCAAAATTTAGTTGGATCTTCGAACTTTTAATTCTATTTGGCATCATAACTGCGTCCTAAGAGCGGCGGCGTTTTGATGAATAATACAAGCGTTTCGGGTAATATTTGCTTTTGAGAGCAAAAGTTCGTTTAGGCTTTTGGGCATTTGGGAGTTTTTGATTACATACGGAGATAACTTACTCGTATAGACGTGGAAAAGATAAATTGACTTTGGAATGGTAGTGCTCCTTTGACATGTTCATGTATCACATATTATTCCGAATAAGGACTTAAAGGTACGTTTTTGGCACGCGAGTTAGAAGCTGTAGGTTTTGTCATCAAGCATCATAGCATCGGCATCATACTTTTTGATTATGTTGTCTAATTGTTTTATAGCAGTGCCAAATTAATCATCATCACTAAGAACATCAGCTTGGCAATCCAAGTTGACTTGACTTGCAAAAGTAAGATAAAAAAGCAATTTTTATTTATTAGTTCATTATTTTCAGCTCCACCCAATTGTGTTTTGAATTGAACAAAATTTATGTCAAATGCACAATGCAACCAAAAATGTTCATTTTAACAGGTTTGTAGTATTTATAATCTGTATTGTGTTTGACTAACAAACATTTTGCATAAGTTTTGTCAATTTCACAAAAGTGATTTTTCGTTTTAATGGATATAGCAAAAACTTTGTTAATTCAACAATAATATTGTTCAATTGACACAATATCGATTTTTTTAAAACTTAAAATTGTGTTTTGTTAATCTGACAAAGAAGGTTTTTAGTAAATCTTCTATCCGTTTGACTAAATATCGTTCAAATTGGTAAAAGTTGTAAGTATTTATAAATTTTATTTATCATTACAAATATTTTTTTTTTTCAGTTTAACAAAGCAATTTTTGTTTAAATTTTATAATCGAATTTTGTCAATATTACCTGTAATATATTTTATTTTCAGTGAAAGTCTCAACTAATTTGAGAACGCCTTTAGTTTTATAGACAGAGCGAAATTGGTTAAAGTTTAAATCATAAAATCATGAAACGGACTATAGTACTCCTTTGTGATTTCAATTTAATTTTCAGTTGATGTTATTTATTTTCAAAGCCCGTAGGACACTACATTTTTTCCTCATTTTTATAATGTTGAAAAGTCAGCTTGAATAAAAGAGATCAAAAGTATATTACAAAAGGGGTAGCTATTGTTTGCAAAGTAGCTGCAAATTTTCAAACGAATTTATTTTCAAATAGCTATTCTTGATATGCCAAAAAAACTGCCAGCAGCTGAAAAATGTGATTTGAATACATTTTTTAATGCATTTTTTATGTTTCTACGTTAATAAAGTACGCACTCACTCGTTTTCGTTTTATTTGTTCGTACTGATGTAGTTTCATTTTAAAAGCAGAAAAAATGAAACAGAAATGTGGTGTCATACGGGCTTTAAAGATAGTTCGAAGTTCGAACGTAGGTATGTTCGGACGGATAACAACTCGAGATAAGTTATCTCATTCCCTTGCCATTGCCTATGCGTAAAGAATAGCTGAAAAAGACTGGCTGTTTAAATTACAAAAAAAGGCATCGTGAAATTGTTCGTATAAACCTGAAACAGACACCTTAAGCTAAAACACAAGCTGTTAATACAATAGCTGTTTCAGCTTACTTTAAGCTTTTGACAAAAAAAATCACCTTTCACCAAAAAAAAATGTTTAACGTTGACGAAACTGGCGACAACTGTGCGTAACAAATCGAGACTATAAGCCTTTAACTGAAAACTCATTTTAATAATATTCAGACAAAATCTTCTAAAGTGTTTGCCTTAAGCCTAAAGGTCCGCAAAAAAGTCGGCAACCATATGCAGTCATATGAATGTATGTACGCCTCAGGATATTTTGTGCTATCTTCAATTTTCGATTCTACCTGAAAAACAAAAACTAAAATATGTATAACTAAAAATATCATCTGACGCTGAGTTCAAAAATATTCAAGTCGCATAAGTTAAAACTGATGAAGAAAATTCTCGTCCAGTTTCGAGGTTTTATTTGTTCACAACTTTCTTCTTCGCGCAACTTTTTCTTGCCCTTAAAGTTTTTATGAGCACGCTTTACAAAGTTAAATGACACTCAAAAAGGTGGAAATTTCAATGTTCAGTTATCACCCCACTTCGTCTTGTGACAGTTTTTTTATGCGCCATCGTTTAGTGAATTTTTTAAGGGACATTAAAAGTTATGGTAACGGCACGAAAACCATTATATATTCATTTCCAATGTTCCGCGTCATATTCCGGCATTTCCCATCGTCTCCCTCTTCTTCGCACTCACATTCATATGGATACAGATGGATAAATAAATAAGAAGGATATTTTTTTAAAATTTGTTTCTTGAATCCTTTTTATTTACCTTCGGAAAAGCGAAAAAAACATAAAACCTTCCAGCACCAAAGACATCCGCGTATTTGGTATTTGTATTTAATTTTGAAGCCATTCCACTGCAGTGTGAACGGAAAAGATACGTCGGTTTATGGTCATATCCGTTCCGTATGTCCTTTAAATTAGTTCGATGTGCTGGAGTGCCCTACAGTAATATACTTGCTCGTGCAACCATAAAATTAACATATCTACATATTCGGTCGTCCTTCATGATCATCGTTGCTTTAATTTTGAATGACCGAAATGTTTTGAGAATCCTCCAAGGATATCCATCTGCAGATTGTAATAGGGTAGGGAAGGGAAACTGCTTGAGGGTTGGCGGTAAAAGTAACTTGGCTGGCCAAGATATACGAAGGGAGTGTATAGCGTACATCCAATATCATGACTCTGATGGTGGCTATCTTATGGGTTTGTCTTGTGCAAATTGCAAATGTATCCTTTTGCGGTTGATGCGCACACAGGGCACAAGGGAAGAGTGGGCCAAAAATGTTGTTAGATATTTGCTTTGAATTAATAATGACTCACTGCTTGCTTTGATTAAGGTTGCCGAGCTATTAATATTGAAAACCAGTGGAACTGTCGAGATCGAGAAGGCCAAATTGAACTTCCGCCTCAGGATAAGTATAGGCATGCATTCTAAGAACAATAAACCGCAAAATTGAGGTTTTGCAAATTTCTTACAAACTGCAATTCGAGCATGTGATGTTTCGGTTGTTAGTATGTAGGTATAGTTGCATATGGGCCTCATTAGACCTCTTAGTTAAGTGTTGTTTACATCGTTTTAAATACCGAAGGAGCATCGGAAGCATTCATTGTTTACTTTTTTGTTCGGCTTAGTGTATAACTGTCTTAGTTTCGAGAATCATTGAATGGATTTGGATGCGGTTTTCAATGGTGTAGCCTGCATTTTTACGGAATATATACATGTAAAGAGTGGGCCATAGTGGCTTCTTTTTAAATCATAGGTTATGTTGACACTCACAGCTGTTTCCCACTCGAAATCTTAACAGAAAAACAGTATCATACCTTCGCGGATCGAAATGACTCGCTTTACACTTAAACAACGTTGGGAAATATTGAAAACTTGTTTTTAAAGTGAGTGCTGTGTAACCCAAACAGTGCCATTTTTGAAAAGAAATTTTGGCCGAAATGAAGCACCCACCGCGCCTATTGTACGCAGGTTTGTGCAAAAAGTTGACTGCTAGTAGACAACACTCATGGTGCCCGTCGTCGGGAAGAAAATGCGTCCACAGAGAGTGACAGTTTGGTGCGGATCGAGCCATTTTCCTTCGAAGAGCCTATGCATTTTCTTACTAAAATTGAAGACATGGATTTGGACGACCTCTGGTTCATGCACGATGGCACCACGACACACAGTTCACGCCACAATCGATCTTTTGCTTAAAAAATTCACAAAATCGTGTCATCAGCCGTCCTGGCAATGTCAATTGGCCGCCTCGGAGCTGCGTGCCACCCCAGACACAGGCCAGTCGAAAAAACACTAACAATTGTATACCAACTGCATTATTACTGCTTCCTCATTCCATAATGAAAACATAACAGACACTTCGCCTATAGGCAAAAATAAAAATAGCCTTTCCAACAAATGATGATAATCAAGACGAAAAATTACCCAAATCTATGTCTGCATATGCTAAAATGTGAATCTTGGCATGCGTGAAATTTATGTGCACGTGTCTCCTCATTAAGAATCAGGCGCGTAAACGCATGCGTGAAATATACACATATACACATGATTTCTGGCTTTAAGCCTAATACGGACCTGTTTCGGAACGAAATCTGCGAAAAATCTCCAAAAAGGCGGCGGAAAATAATTTGTGGAGAATCCCATCAGCTGATACACAAATAGCAGTGTTAGCAGCGCTGGCTAATTATCTTTGATTTGGCTACTCGAACTTTTCAGTGTATCCTTAAAATTGTCATTTGGGATTTATCCAAATATATGCTATTCACTCCGAAGTTTAGCGATTTTTTAGGAATTACCGGCTTAGGAACTTGTAAAAAAAATTCATACTTCTATTGCGAACGTACTCTTTTCGTATAGGTGACTAAAACTTTCTAAAAGGTTATGTCGTTTTCGATTGGGCATTTCAGATTTTTGCTGCCAAACATTAAATCCGATTTGTACTGGTTCTTTTTTATATTGAGTTGGCCGCAAAAAACACTTGTTTTTCATGTAGACTGGAAATCTATCGTAATTGATTTTCACACATCTATACCAACCAATTTCGAAAATATTTAATATGAAAACTTGTTTCCTTAGACGTTTTTATTTTGTTAACATTGGAAAATGGAAACTAAAAAGGTCTCTCAAGTTTGTGTGTGTTTATTTTAATTTAATATTGTCGTCTTTAAAAAGCAATGTAATCAGAATAAGTAACCCTAAAAAACTGGAAAAAAATGCGCAGTTTTTCAAATGTGGCTCCATACCGGTTATAAAAGCTGCTAACACATTACAAATGTCAGATTTTCTCAAGCAAATAATGTCGCGGACAATTAATATATGCGAAAAGCGAGTAGATAATTGTACCAAGCAATCTGCTACAATTAACCACTTTTCGTCATCATTTCGCAGCAGCGGCGTACTGAAAAACGAAAAGGATATTCGTTGTGTCACTTTTGTATGGGATTTAGATGCGAAGTTTTATATACTACACCAACACAGAAACTTATTCTGGATTTAGTTCTCTGAGGTAAACATAGAGGTGCTCAACAGATTTATGATTTATTTTTTGTGAGTGAAACAATAGTGTTGGAGACCCACAAAAAAAAACGCGTTATTTTTTGAATGTTGTACAAGTTATAGTCTTACGGTAGACGAACACTCCATGAATTTTGCGAATAATTAAGTTCAAATGAAATTAACGACATAAAAGAAAACTTACATTACCTATTAAACATATAATTTTGTATTTTTAAACCTTTATAAAATGTATTTTTGATAGTTATTTTTGTATGTCATTAAAAAAGAATGGATCCCAGAGATAAATTGCAATGCAATACAATCTTCACCTATCTGGCCTTTGTGCCCCTCCCAGAAATAAATCCTGGATCCGCCCTTGATCCCATTTCTCTGCAGTGAATAATGATAACATTAGACCAAAAAGTAGCTCCTCTGAAAAACGTTTTCTTTGTTTCCCTCAACGAGCGTTTCTTCCTTTTAACTCCTTTAATGCCGTCTTTGATATTCTTCCAATGGTGTCCCCAATGAAATTCTTTGAAGCCGATGTCCGGGTACGTAGTAATTCAAGAGTTCTTGTCTCGATAAGCAAAGCCGGCTCAGTCTTGAAAAAGAATGAAACGTCTTGAGCTACACCACCCACATAATGGGAACGATTCATCGGTTTTTAAAGGCCTGACAAGGTTTGAATGCTAGGGAGGGCAGCACTGCCCTTCAACCCGATTTCTACCCTGGCTTCTAAGAAAACAGAGTAGTACAAACCTCCGCCTAATTTTATTAAACAATCCCAATCGTTCTTTCTATAATAGCCCATAACTACGAGGCTACTGCATTGGTATACGAACATTCCATTAAATTGGATGGTTCAATTGAAATAAGCTTTGCCCCGGAGCTTACTTTCGAAAAGTTAAGAGATGTGTAGTCTTAGGCCGGTATTCACCGACGAATATTAAACTAAGAGCTTTATAAACATATTCATCAATGGCTATTAGTGCATATTTAAAAGCGTTCACGAGTGGTCCCGACCACTTTTAAGTTGAGAACAGGGACAACTTCGAATATTCGAAATCAGCTTTCGAAGGGAAGGGAAGGAAGTCAAATCTTTAAGGAAAAAGAGCAAATAATAGCTTTGAAAATTTAATCACGCGCTGAGACTGGATTGTTTGTTTTATCCAAGTAAACCAGTTCAGAACCAATTTGGCTCAACAAAACCTCTTCTCGAATTCAGCATCGGCAAATTTTTACATGAAGTCAATTCTTTCACTTGTTGACGTTGCGCTTCCTCCAAATATTTGGTGAGTTCCTCTTCGTCTGAGCTGAACTTCTAGAAAAAGTGCCAAGAAGATTAAGATATTAACACACGAATTGAAAATTAATTATTTTATATCTACCTATATCACTAATTTTTGAAAATTAACATTTTCAGAAAAGAGTAGGTACACAAAATCGTTTTAGAACGCGTTTGGAAATTCATATTCAAGTCATGCATAGACTCAACCCTAATAGAGCTTGGTGAATACTTCAAAAAATCTTACATTTTTATGAGCCTCGTAAACTAATAATCGATTTAAGAGCGCTTGATAAATACCGACCTTGTCAAAGACGGTACTGACTGGTATCGTCGCAAAATGTTTGCAGGAGTTCCCGTGACCTATTCAGTCTGGCTCTAAGTTTTTATATTTATGATTTACTCCTTTTTAGAATAGATGAATATAACCTAGAATATATTTTTATCAAGTGCAATCGCAAACAGTTTCAGATATAAGTCATATTCTTACGACATCTTAAATGCTCCGAAAGAGGGAAACCATGTCATCAAATACAAATATTGTCATTTGTGAGCGCTCTTGACTGGTTTTCTATTTTGTGACTTGCTTCCATAGGAGATCACAATTTCGATTGTTTTTGTGAGCCTCACAAGTTGTGAGTGTGCTGCGAGGACCCAGAATACGAAAACCTCACAAAATCAGTTTCACCTTACCTTGTGAGGGTTTTGTGACTAGTGAGGTATCAGTGACATTTGCCAGAATCGGGCTGTAAGTTTTACTCATGATTTACATTTCAATACATCACTATGAAAGTTTAGAGCAAACAAATTATGTCGAAAAATATTTCCCATAGTAGGTATCATCATTGAAAGAAAATTGTATAGTTGCTTACTTTTAGGGGTAGTTAAATTTCATTCCTCCGAGAATACGGTCCCATCTAAGATGATTTTTATTCACATACGGGACTATTTTAATATGGCGCCGAAAAATTTAACGTCATTAAAATTCTTTCAATTAATTGAAGCTTTTTTGTATGGGAAATTTTTAAGTTAACTTTAACAGCCTTAATGGCGACACGTTTTTTTTCTGTTTGTGCACCTTTCGAATAATATAAGTTTCATTCTCCTCATTTTATAATAAATACTACAAAAAATACGGAAACTTTGGATGTTAACGTATTAATATAATGACAGACCGGCATTGTTTCTCCGTACCAATTTAAAAAGGTAAGTGACACTATATGATAATATTGAAATCTCGGCGCAGTAGCATACGGGAACTTACTTATACTTTGTGGTTTAAAAAGGTAATTAAATTAATAAATTGTTATATTTAAAATTTATATATAATACTCCCGTTATTAAAAAGGAACTCACTGCATTTTTTTAACACCACGCATTTTATTTATTTATTTTACCTCAAGATTAAAGGTCGACAAATGTGCTTATTTCAATTGAATAGTTTAAAGGGAGATCATGTAATACTGTAAAATGAGTGAAAAAAAATCAATATGCTCGTATCTCGTTTTAAATTTAATCCTGTCATATGTTAAAACAAGAGTTCTATATAATGTCATATTTATTTAATAATGGGTATATTATTGTAAGTTTATTGGCTAACTGTGCTGGACTCTAAAAATTACATCGTTTGGTTTTGTACACTAAGCCTATTCTAGCGTACTGATCTGTAGAAAACGTCTGAATTCAGCCGGCATCCGATTGTAGGTTTCAACTTCCTTCCATGTGTCCTAAAAGCATTAATTAACAAATATGATTGGTTACGAGAGCTAGGCCCAGGGTCCTATGTGAACCAATTTTGCCAACTATTGATGTAAATTTTACAGCAGGCAAAACTTTCTCGTTCACTCCAAGTTTGATTAGCATTTTTTTAAGGTAAATACTCAAAAACTATACCCGATAAAAAATACCTTACTTATATGGAAATAGTACCTCGTAAAGTAGTGTTCGTAAAATAGAAATCTTTACACAAACATATGAATTAACATAGCAAGATTTGCTTTAATACTCATAAGTAAGTTAATAGTAACATTTTCAATGACCTCGGAACAAAAGTCTAATACTCCCCTTTCAACACAGCCCACGGACAAACTTGATTGAACATTATATTAGTACACCAATTTAAGGTCCGGCAAAATTTCAGTTTCGTTATTGGCCAAATATACAAATATACGGCCTCGGCTCCCGTCAAGTCCAATTTAACTGCTGGAACTGGACCATGAAGGGAGTTCTTGTACACACTTCGGTCAGTAACCATCCACTTCAGCCCCATGGGAGGATGTAATTCAATCTCTAATATTGGAAATTAATTTGGGTCGAACTCGAGTGTATCCGAAAGTTCGTGATGCGTGAATTTGGGGTTAACCGCGCGTGCTATGCTGCGACATAGGCACAACAAGCTTACTTGGTGTCATAAAACCAATTGAAATGGTCCCATTTATTTGGATTTTTACAGCACACCGGACAGAGTTTCGAAGTCATCGTATTCCAACCAAGAAAATAAAAAAAAATACAAGTCCATGAAGCCAAGGGCAAGTTGAAAAGTAACATTGACTGACATGCATACATACCTACTCGTAAATTTACGAACAACATCATTTCGATGCCATAGAAAATTCATAGTGAAATTTGTTTCAGTCGCTGTGTAAATTATTCACGAACTTTCCGTTTCCACCCAATTTACGCAAATGGAGGAAGACCTCCATAGAAATGTCACCGGCAAATAAGAATAATGAAGAAAAAAAAAACAGCAAATGAGGTTGAATGAAGGATTTCATTTGCGACTAGGGAAATGCGGTTCCTGTTCATATGCTGTAGGCATTCTTTTTTATAAGTTGGAAAGGAAGTTGAGATGTGTATGGCTGTAGTCAGAACTGTCAAAATGTTGTCGCTGCATAAATGTTTTATAAGAAGGTGCAAATAGGAATTTAGTGCAGAGCGATACTGAAATTTATATATTCTGGAACCAATTAGGCAGAGTAAATGTTTGATTTTTATTATAAACACATAAATATCTATTTGTTCATTCATTTTCAATGTCCCATCATCAATTAAATGGATACCCACTCCCTCCCACCACAAATCTCGATTTTCCGACACCGACTCGACATTAAATACACTTAGAGGAGAGATTTTAGACTTGATCTCTCTTTAGGTCTACGTAGAGGAGGCCTACATGATGGGACAGACTCGGCATTGATCCTTCTCACTCATTCACTCCCGAATAATATTCCTAGACACTTTAATTTCCCAAACCTGTTTCAATGGGACTCAACCACATGCAGAGTAGGTACATTGAAAGGCGTTCTGGAGACATCACGCCCACGAAGAAAGGTATTAATTTAACGACGTTAACCCGGAAATAGTTGCACACAATTTGAGTAAACAGATTCAATAGCTCTTAAAGAAAAACCGTCAATTCTTAACTCGTGCAGTACACTCCTAAAGTACTCGGTCGCGATCTTCAAGTCTACAAAACATCTGTAAACAGGTGAAGCATAGGTACCGCCAAGCATTCTAAAAGAAAATTACTGATCGGTTTCACTTCTGCCCGGCACTACCCCCAAGAATGATATAACCATTATACTGTAACTCACTTCCAATACCTTCGCAAAGACTTTTTTCAAAAAAACTTATAGGCATTTCGCCGCATTCCGACTTCAGATAGGGCTTGAGCGTTTCTGGGCGGATCTCATCGACTCCGGCAGATTTTCCAGGTATTAGCGATTTGATGGACTATTTTTCACCCTTATGCTGCAAGCGATGGGTCTTTTGTCTTCAATGCGTCATGTTCTTGATTTAGGAACTCTGAGAATTGCTCGCTCCACCTGCGCCATGTTTAGATTTGACTCCTTCAAGTTCCAAGTGAATCTATACCATTTTCTTCATAAACTCTATTGCGCAGAATGACGATAATCGCTGCTCCATAAAGGTCGGAAACATTCCCATCGAGGTAAAGGGTTTAATCAAGGTTTTGCCACCAGGATCACAATTTTCCAAAAGGCTGTGCAAATACTTGCATTGACATTATTGGCAGAGCACAGCGAGCTCACACTGACTGGTAGGTACATTTACAAGTATAGATATTAGAAAATCGACGAATCGGACGAAACGTCAGAACCGACAGCTACAAACTTCAGGTTAGGAACGTTTTCCTTATTTCGGCTCCTCTTTTAACTCTGAAAATAGCACCACAGCCAAAGCGAAGCGTTATGTACACTAGTCAATCGCTTTTCCTTCTGCCTAAGAAGCTAAATGATTATCAAGAATTTGTCTAGAAACTCTTTGGAGGCTCTTTATAAGACCGCTATCACACCAGTCCTGCTATTTGGAGCAGTGGGCATCAACAAAGACAGATAAAGTTTATTTCGTACGCAAAATTCTTCATCAAACTCTACGGGAGCATAAAAGTCCCAAAAATATGTTTGCTGATAATTTTTCGTTTTACTAACAAAAATCACAAAGGAAGAATAGATCTCCTGGAAATACGTATGCAAAAAAAATGTGTATACCTTAGGCCAAGCCTCTTCAACCATTTTATTGTGGGATTTTAATTTTTGAGACGAAAATTTAACTACGTTTTAATGCCGAATCCGAAAGGCTGTATTCAGAGGCTTTCTTAATGCAGTTGGATTTTCGAATGTGTGCTGAATGCCAGTGAGAAGTTGCACCATAAAAAATTGCTTCTATGGTATGGCAGAATAACCACTAACCCACTGCGCCACAGAGATGTAACTTCCATAAAAATTACCTTCCCATGTACAATCCCCACGTCTGGCTATAGCAACGAAACCCAAGCACTTCACAGCATCGAATAAAACTTTAGACCAAAGAGATTCTTAACGATGGAAGTTAAGAATACTGCATTTTTTGGAAAGTAAAAAGCAGATATGTCCAAATATTGGGATCTCATCGTTTGCCGAGTCTTGTAAGTAACTCTATGTTTAAAAGACTAAGTCTCCTCAACATTGCATTCAAGACTCTGCCTGCCAAAATTTGTGAAACTAAATTGCCTTGATAAGTGGGGTAGATGGTGGGTTGGTGGAATTCATTTATTTTCGTTTACTGCTCACATTTCCCTTAGGAGCTGTACCCAACTTTGTACACAACTAAAGAAAGTCTGGTAATGTCCGGTTCGCAGGAACAAAAAGAATTAACCAAGTGACTTTCTTTTTCCCCCACAAAATTAAATCTTCGCCAAGATCGAGAAAATCAGGCAACAAGAAATTACTAAAGGGGTGAACTTACAATTTCACTTGAGGTTGATTAATTTTGAAGCGAACTGAAGATGGCACATCCCTTGTACCTACTCAGAGGATTGTTTCGTTCTTATGACTTAATTACAGGCCGGAATTAATGACAGATGCTTAATGCGCAACGTCACGTACAAGTACAACAAAGCAACGCGTAGGGTAGGTACGTATACACATTGGAGTGCTCCTTTTGCAGTGGAAATGAATCTTGTCGCGCGAAAGGTGATCCATTTTCATTTTCCGAGATTTTCTATAACTCCTTTTGTGTAGCATTTTCTTGGTGTTTGGCAGCAACATTTTTTCTCGCTCAGACTCCTTGGGGAAATATGAATGGTAGAAAAGCGGCAGAGTTTATTATGTTGTGTAGTCGGGGCTCGGGACATTCCGAATGTGGCAAATATGTGTAAGTAATGTATGACTTCCCATATCCTTGGCTTGGAGATTATATGAAACGGGTGTTCATATATTACGAAACCTTAACGAGTACAAAATATATGTGTGCAATTTGTATCTCATGGCAGAGAAATATTCCTTTGCAGTTTTAAGTGATTACGAAATTAAATGAGTATAAGATCTGTTCTTTTAGGTCTTAAAAATTCTGGGATATTTTTCCCAAAAGCAGCTAAGACCAGTCGCACCACAAACATGTGAGTATATGTAGGTATTCATTCATTCTAAAAAGCCGTAACTTATTGATTTGCACGTGAGGAAAGTTATCACTTAAAATCACAGCACAACATAAAGGTTGTCCAGCGGAAACTTTTCAAGTAAACAAATAATTACGCTTTATATCTCAATTAAGATTTAAAACCTCGTACAGATTGTATTGGACATTTTTTCTAAATGTAAATTTGTAATAACTCTAAATAAAAAAAAACTCTTTAGAGTGCCACTCTTTGCGCCATTAGAAAACGTTCCAGCACTAGTCTCGCTAAAGCTTTTCATACAAGAATGTCATTTTCGTTCAAAAAATTCATGTTTTGTATTTAGCATCTTAATTTTTCAACTACACGGAATGCGCACATATTCGCTTCGAGCTTGAGCCACATATTCTGACGTCGTCGGCGCTCACAGAGGGTTTTGGTTAACTCTTGTCCCGTCTCTTATAAACATTTCAACCCGCGACCTGATAACTGCTGGGTGCATCACTTAATGAAGTGTCACAACGAATCACCGCACCCGACCAGTGGTTCATTGCGAGTGACGAACTCTCTCACTTTCCACTTCCTGTCCCTATTAGTTTAACAAACAATTTTCCGGAATGGAGTGGAGGTACCTGTACGGGCCTGTTGTGCCAACGATTTATTTATTTAGGTCTTAATAAGACGTTGAATTGCTCTTGGACGATATTTTACCTGTATCATTGATGATTCCACCCTTTGGGTAGAAGGCGGATCGAGTTATCAAGCTTTTCTTTAGGTGTTGTTGCTAGCGAAGCATCGGCAGTCGCATCATTCTTCACTTTAAGTGGTAAATAAGAGCAAGTGAAGTTAATTCTTATTGCCTTTGCCATAGAACAGAAGACGCGCGATCCATTATAAAATGCAACAAATGTTTTTCTAACAGTTGAGACTGTCAATTCTTGATTGACTTGTTTTTCGCTGCGGTAACTAGCTTCCTGCATTCTTGATTGAACCAGGGTTAGCTCAAAAAAATGTGGGAAATTGTGGGAAGGCCAATCATCTCTGTCGTATAAATAATTGAATAAACTTAGTAGGTAAAACCTTGAAGGACGTTCTTTTGCCTTAAAATGCCTTGATCATCAGTCTGCACCTCCTCTTTTCTTTTACACACTAGATCTTCTGCGCGAATAAGCAAAACCAACGAGGATACAGTTCGTAGGCAGGAGAAGATATGCGGAGATTGTTGGTTTGAAGTTTTTTTTTCAAAAAGCATATTGTTGGAACACAATTTTCATTACATTCAATTGTAGTTGTCTTGCTTTGTGTCGTTTGTAGGTGATAATTCGCATGTTCCCTTTCCGAATGAGAGACTAGTTTACCAAGTTAACCTCTGAAACGGAAACAACTAGCACATGCTTAATCGGTGGTATAAACGGCACTCCGGGAGCAACGCGGAACAATGCGGTGTCGGAACATTGGTAACAAAACATTGGTGTCGCCAGTTTGATGGTTTTATCCCATCTCAGAAATGCCCAATGCGCCTAAAGAAAGTTTTCACTTCAAAAATTAAAGACCCACACCGTTTAGCTTTAATTTTTTACTTTATGACGTAAGGATTGTGTACATGTCTACGAAGTGATCCATCATCTCCTGATCGAGATGTTCAAACCTTGACAAGACGAAATGGTTTTTGAGTGGGCAAAAGTAACATAGTATTTTGTTTTATAACACAACCTACATACGAAAAACTGAATAGGAATATACCTATCTCCCTAAAATAATAACCAGTTTGCCTTCTGTAAGCCATCCTTTTTAGATGAAAAATATACAAGGTGGGCCAAAAGAAGTCATCCGATGTTGTTTGGCTCTCAGTATGGCAATCAAATGTGACGGCGCCCATTTGGCCGATATCATCTTCTCGACTTGACCAATAGAATTCTAAAGGTTCAAATAAACATAATAAAAAAGCAGTTTTTCATTTACAAAAAAAATGAAAGCCAAACAACATCGGATGACTTCTTTTGGACCACCTTGCACCTGAGGCCTCCGGGTGGGATTTGAATGAGACTTAGGTTCCTTAACGCAGGGAACGTTCAAGTAACTAGTTAAGAAAGTCTGACAGCTGTCTCATTAGATGTATCTCGGTTTTGATTGGCTGAAATCGGTCATATGAGCAGCTATTTCAGTTGACGTTTATGGACGGGTAGCCGACGAATCTAGTCCACAAATTCGTGACTGAGTACTAAGTTGACAGTTCGCCATAGCATATGTATCTGACTTAGGAAAAGCGACGTTCCCGACCAAACTAGTTTTTGCGTTTAGGTTATACATCTTAACCGGACAAATCTAGTCGACGTGAGGTTACTAGATTCTTGATTCTTGTGCCCATAGCCACTGTAAGAAATGCAACCTCATGAACATTTTCGTAAGCAGCAAACTTTTTCAACTAATATCATGTATGGCAATGCCAACACGTGGTATAGTTTGCACACAATCTAAAAACTTTCCTAAACCAGCTTTTCATAACTGTATTTACGCCGACATGTATTCACTTAGCGATTAGAAGAATGCACCGTGTACTTAAATGGCCGTCGACGTCAATTCATATTGCATCAGTCAGTACTCAGTACCAAAGCAACATAAAGTCACTGAGTGTTTCACTTCCAAGTAGATACCGCTGCCATCGTATTTCACAAAGTTAACTCGACATTCATTTTTTATCCGAGGGATGTCTTTTTAATATTTCTGAAAACTCCCAAGGGTTCTCGATTTTTATTAGTCCCACAAAAAAATATTGCTGTCATTTTGTTTTATTTATTTCATCACCTCTGCCTTCAAAAACTGACCAAAATGATAAATGGCGAACCAGAAGAAAAGATTTCGAGCCTATAGAAATGAGAACTTAAACGTGGTTCGCATCCCCAAACCGACAGGACAGACATTGTATGAAATAACCACTGAGCTTATATTGCGAGACAAATTTAATTCTACCATGAAAAAAAGTAAATATACCTAAATAAAGTTTGAAGAAAAATTTTTCGGTTGGGTAATTGTAACAGGAGATTTCGATGAAGGAAAATTAAATTACCATTCGTTCAGGAATCAGAAGAAATATCTCGAATGTGAATGCCGAGGCATCCTTAAATTACATGCTTCGTCATCCCTCTTTCTATCTACGCCAATATCTCGATTGCACTCCAGGGAGCGATACTGAGTGCCAATAACGAGCCCAAGCTGCAGGATGCCTTCCAATTTTTTTAATAGTACACTTCAACTCAACCAACCTAACTACCACTACGTATATGTTGGTTCGTTAAGGAAAAGGAATCAAAGTTCATTGGGTTTAATTCGTAGACAATTTAGGAGTGGGTGACAATGAGAATTCTTCTCCAATTTCCTTGAAACTCGCATAATGCTACTGATTAATTGATTCAATTACAAAAGTCCCGTCGAGCATGACAGTCTTGTCGAACAATACAGTCTGTATTTTTCGTTGAGTAGACCAAAATTATAACGATGTTATGTGCCTATCATAGCTTTGCAATATGCCATAATTGCGTCGCAGAGCCAAACATTAAAAGGGGCCTGATTTCGATGGTTTTAAATTAGAATAAAAAGCGAATTAAAAAATATTTACGAAAACGAGACGTAATTAAGTCTGAGCTATTCGGTTTTGTCAATCCTACTGTTGCAAAGGGAACAATGTCGCTGTAGTCAATTGCTTAACGAGAGCGATAGACCCATCAGGTGAATAGTTGTCAATGGCAAATTTTCTCTCGCATAAAGGGTATTAAAGCTTCTACAGAGCCCAAAACAAAGTTGATTCAAATCCACAGATTTTCCGACACAGTGTAGTTAAGAACGATGGGGGTAGAGATTAGTGTGGTTTTCCGATGGGAAAAAAAACAATCTTTTTTTAACTCGAATCACTGATTCTGCTGATTTGTTTTTGGCGCCAAGCGGTGGGGGGAGTGTTCGGAGAGTGTCTCATTTTTTAGGGACTTCCTGAAGTTTCATCTACGCCATAGTCAGTCAACATCATGTGTTGGACGAAAGAGCAACGCGCATTTGCCTGCGAGGCTTACTTTCCCAAAGGTCATTCCATGATGTACATTCAACGTGCTTTCCGTACTCGCTTCAACATCCATCCCAGAGATGATTGAAGAATTTTTCATCCCAAAACTCGATGAACTGGACCTTGGTGATGTGTGGTTTCAACAAGATAGAGCCACGACCCACACAGCACGAGCATCGATGGATATTTTGAGGGAACATTTCCCCGATCATCTAATCTCCTTGAGGGGCGACCTGACGTGGCCGGCGCGCTCACCTCATTTTTTTTATGGGGTTACCTTAAATCTATCGTTTACACCGATCGGCCTCAAACGTTGAATCATCTGAATGACAACATTCGTGAAGTCCGCCGGGAGCGCCAGCGCGTGAAAAACAGGACTCAGTGAAAAATAAAAGTTTTGAGGAAGAAAATAAAGCACTCCGAATCAAGCTTAAGGAAATGGACCTACTCTATCAAGATCTTAAGAAAGAGATAGATCTGCTAAAAGAAGAAAATAAGGTTCTAAGGAGCAATCGTTTGCTGAAAGAACGCGAATGTACCCCACCACGCTTAGCTAGTCAGGAATACCACACCGACGAAGAAGAACTAGCACGCGAAACGGATCAGGTCGCTAAGAAAAGACCTAGTAAGAAAAGGAGAGCCGATTCTTCCCCCGAAGTCGAGCCCCTAAAAGAACAAAAGCGTAAAGAACCGCAAGAAAAACAACTTCGATCACAAATTCGGGCACCGCCTCCCATAAACGTTGTTGGGGTGACGGAATATAATAAGTTGCATAGCCTCCTTAAAGGAACGATAACATCGAAATTTAAGGTTACATCTTTAAGGAATAATGCGTGGAAAATTAACGTCGATAACCACGATGATTACCGGGCAGTATCCCAAAAGCTAAATACCGAGAAGATCCAGTGGTATACTTTCGAAATAAAGTCTGAAAGGCCACATCGTGTTGTAGCAAGGGGACTCCACCCCTCATGCACCAAAGACGAGGTTATAAACGACCTTCAAACCAAAGGGTATAAAATTCTTGATGCCATAAATATCATTAAGAAGTAGAAGCAACAAACGGAAGTCGATAAGGATATCGTGGTAAGACGTGGACTTCCGCTCTTATGCTTACATTGGATAGGTCAGATAATATCGAAGATATCTACCGAATTAAAACAATATTAAATATCGTGGTAAAAATCGAACCCATGCGTAGAAATGTAAGAATAGTTCCACAGTGCAAAGGTTGCCAAGGATTTAATCATACGCAAATGTATTGCCAAAAAGAACCACGATGTGTGAAATGCGCCGGAAATCACCTCTCCCAAGACTGTGGAGTTAAAAACCAGTCCTCCGCTACCTGTGCTAACTGCAAGGGAAAGCACCCGGCAAATTAAAGAGGCTGTGAAGTAGCTAAGGAGTTGCAAAAACGGAGAGATGCGCTCCTTAAGCCCGAAAAAGCTAAATCAAAACCGCTAACTAAGACAAAGCGTAAGACTGTTCAGGGGATAGTAGACAATCTTAAACCTCCGGTTCCTGAACGTAAGAATTTCAAAAAAAAGAGAGTCGGCAGAAATGCCCTCGACCTCTGTTATCAAAGGAAACCCTATTCAAAAATTGCCATCAGGAAAGCCACCGAATAGTGCCCCTTGGACAGCCAGAGTGCAGACCTACGCTCAGGCTGTGGCATTCGAAGAAACAAAAAACTTTGAAACTTCGCCAGACAGTGTTTCTCATGTTTTCTCAGTAATTCTCGGGAAACTTGAAGAACAAAGCAAAATAAATAAAATTATTCTCGATCGGTTGGTTAAGCTCGAAAATAATTCAAGGAAAACGCGTACTTCAAATTAAATATGAATGAAAAACCAATGTTAAAAATATGTACTTGGAATGCAAACGGACTTTTGCAAAAACTCGATGAATTGGAAGTATTCATGCGCGAAAAGGATATTGACATTTCCTTAATTTCTGAAACCCACGTAAAAGAGCGATCAATTATAAAAATAAAAGGCTACAATGATTTGCACGCTTGTCAGCCATCTGGAAACGCGAGAGGTGGATCATCATTGTTTATTAAAGACTGCATTGAACAATATGAAGACCTGAAGATAGAGCTTGAAACTATGCAACTGTGCACGATTCGAGTAAAAAATAATCAGCGTACTCTTAGAATCTCATCTATCTACTGTCCACCACGCTCCGCGCTTGAAAAAAGTGATTATACTAACTTGCTTAAATCGCTCAAACCAAATTTCATTATTGGCGGCGATTTTAATGCGAAACACACGTTCTGGGGTTCTAGATTCATCTCGCGAAAAGGTAAAATGCTCTATGGGGCAGGTATGGAGTACAATTGTGATTTCCACTCGACGGGCAAACCGACCTACTGGCCAACTGATACTTCAAAAATACCTGATCTGATAGATTTTTTCGTCGTGAAAGGAATATCTACCAACCACATTAAAGTTGAAGAGAGCTTTGATCTGTCATCTGATCATTCACCGGTTATTTTAACGTTGAGCGCAAAACTAGTCAATAACCAAGAGCCAGCTGGACTTACTGGTAAAACAACTAACTGGGAAGACTTTAGGAACGAAATTGAAGAGAATGTTGAACTGAGCGTTCCACTTACGACACCTTACGAACTTGAGGTTGAAGTTGATCGCTTCGTTGAAGTCGTTCAGCTCGCTTCCTGGAATAATACGCCTAACCCAAGAAAAACGCCGGCCAAATACGGTTTACGATATCCGCCCGAAATAAAAGAATTGGTCAACGAAAAAACGAAAGCGCGTAAAAAATGGCAACAGAGTCGCGCTCCGCAACATAAAGCACATTTGAATTATTTGTGCAATTTGTTGAAGACAGCTATTAAGGATTTTAAAAATCGGGCGATAGGTTCTTACCTTGAAAGTTTAACAGCGAAAAAAGATTCCAATTATTCACTTTGGAAAGCTGTAAAAGGCACCAAAAGGCCCAAAATCCCAGCGCCGCCAATAAAAATAAATCAAAATGAATGGGCAAAGGAAGATAAAGAAAAAGCGGACGTTTTTGCCTCCCATCTACAGGAAACCTTTAAACCGTACGATGGTCGAGCGGCTTACGGCAGTACCAATGGTGGGACGGAATTTCTATCTAACGATTTTTCACTCACATATGCAACGCTAAGGGAACTAAAACGTGAAATCGAATCTCTAAAACCTAAGAAAGCTCCTGGTTATGATTTGATCACCGGAGAAGTTCTCAAAGTTCTACCTCGAAAAGCTATAATTAAGCTTCTATATATTATAAATGCTGCGCTCAGACTTAAACACGTGCCGAGCCAATGGAAAGTCGCTGAAGTCATTATGGTTTTAAAACCAGGAAAACCGCCAAATGAAGTAAAATCGTATAGACCAATTTCGCTTCTTCCAGTCATATCTAAAGTTTTCGAGAGGATATTACTTAGGCGCCTACAACCGGTTATAGAAGATAATAATCTAATCACTGACCACCAGTTTGGGTTCAGAACCAAGCACTCGACGATTGACCAAGTGCATAGAATTACTGACGTAATAGAGAAAGCATTTGAAGAAAAAAAGATATGCTCAAGCGTATTCCTCGACGTCTCACAAGCCTTTGATAAGGTGTGGCAAGACGGCTTAACATTTAAATTACGACAAATTCTCCCTGTAAGCCTATATGATATCCTAGAATCATATCTCGGGAACAGACTCTTCCGTGTTAGACATGGTGTAGAATACTCGGAGCTTAAAGAAATTTCGGCCGGCGTACCGCAAGGAAGCGTCCTTGGGCCGCTTCTGTATCTGTTATATACTCGCGATATACCAAGAGAAGATGGCACTATCCTTACTACCTTCGCCGACGACACCGCTATCCTTGCAGTAGGTAATACGATCGAAGAAACGACTGCAAAGCTGCAAACCACACTGAATAAAGTAAATGAATGGACGAGGGACTGGCGGATCGCCCTCAACGAAACTAAATCTGTTCACGTAAATTTCACATATAGGAAAACTAATGACTTGCCAATTTTCCTAAACTTGGCTCGAATACCCTTTGCTAACGAGGCCAAATACCTGGGAATGACACTCGACGCAAAGCTGAAATGGAATTCGCACGTGAAAATGAAACGTAAAGAACTCGATATCAAATATAGAGAAATGTACTGGTTACTCGGAAAACATTCCCAGCTCAATACCGAGAACAAACTGCTTTTATACAAGCAAGTGCTAAAGCCGGTGTGGACCTACGGAATACAACTTTGGGGTTGTACCAAGAAAACAAATGCCAATATTTTACAAACTTTTCAAAATAAAGTACTAAGAGAAATTGTCCAAGCACCGTAGTATACTAGAAACGACGATATCCACAGGGATCTCGGAATTCCTACAATCGAAGCTGAAACTAGAAGCTTCGCGCGAAAACATAGAAACCGACTAATCGGGCATATCAACAATACAGTCCGACAAATTTTGGATGAGAGTAATTTATTGCGCCGACTACACTGAACCAAAAAGGTACATGATGACAATGAAAAAATTCATAGACCATATGAAAAAATCATTGAAATTGAGCTAAAGTAGGAGTTCATTCGATCAATGTATCTCCATTCATTCGTGTATGAAAATATTCATAATGGTATGAAACTTTCATAACATGCATGATTGTTCATAAAAGCAATGAATAGAATTCATAAAAAAGTTATCCCTTTGCTTATGTAGACTTTCATGAATGCAATGTATCCAATAATTGTAATTATGAATATTTTCATCAAGTCTGTTAGACTTTTCGGAAAACGTTCATGTGGTTTATGTATTTATTCATTGAATTTATGTAAAATCCCACAGTTTATATGAACAAAGACTTAAAGTAGATGAAACTTTTCTTTAACTTTATAAACGAATTCATTGTTTCTATGTAGATTTTCATACGTTTAAGTATAACATTATTTAATATGTATGAATAATGTTCTTATTATGTATGGACATTTTACTAAAAATGTGCAACTGTTCATCACATTTATGCAATCGTACATTCATTTAAATCAAATATTTCATAAACAATATTAACAAATGCATACGCTTTATGAAACTATTGATATATCAAATGAACAACGTTTTTAATGCAATGTAATATGTATTTCATTTTGAATGGGGAATTTTGTTCATTGATTTTTTGTTACAAAAATACATGAAACGTATGAATAATTACATTTAATCCAATGTAATCGCCAATATAATATAAGCAATTGTTTATTCCCATAGCCATAGCCAATTTTGTTTTTAGAATTTTCATCAAATTCTTTTAACCGTAGGTATCTTCCTTCAATCTCACGCTGATGAGTGATCTGAAAATAATGGAATCTAAAACCGTATTAGAAATAAAACAGTTCTTTTTTTCTTGTATTGGCTGTGCATTTTTTTATTGTTAATAGTAAGAACTTCATGTTAAGTCAAATACCAATTTAATTATAACAAAACAAATTTTTCTTAAGTTTGAATTTTTTTTAACTCTTCTGACAGCACAAAAATTTTAGAAGTTGTATTTTTTTAAAATCTAGATGTTATAAAAATGCCATGCCCAAAATTGAGAGCATGCAAGAGGATACTCCAAACTAAAAAGATGGAATGCCTTTAAACAAATACCAACGGCCCTTAAAAAGTTATTGAAAATAAATTTGACACCATCTTTTAATTGTAAATTTTATGTTACGTTTTTTTTTTCTCCAGTGTTGCCCTTTTTTATTGCCTTTTGTCTTGGGATCAGATATGCGTGCAGGCACTACATTAGTTTCACTGCTGCGTTATCTAAATTAAAAAAATTATTAGATATCAGTTCCATGTGTACGTTAATTAAAGAAACTATTATAAAGATTAGGTATTAGAAAAAAATTACCAATATTAAAATCTGCTTCATCTATTTTTCCCAGCATTTCCCCCATCTACTTGTCTCTTGAATGGGTTTCCTTTAAAGGGAACTTTCTCAAAAGGCTTACTTGTTCGGACCATCGCGTAAGGATTCCTGGAAAACTTCCCAAAACAATTCCAAAGTCCTTGTCAATCTTATAGTAAATAGGTAGATGTTATTATAATAATTGTAATATTAATTTTGAATAAATTAAGCTTACCAAACGATATCCACTTGGCTTCTTGTATTCAGGCCATTTTGCCAAAATAGTTGCTAGAGAGCTCGCTTCCTTCATGTCCTGCATCCTAAATTGGCTGCATGCCTGCCAACAGCTGTCAAATTCGGAGGCTGATGGAACTAAGTCACCGATCATTAAAGGTAAAAACTGGATAAAGGTAGGCATTTCTCTAGCCGACATTCGCAAATGGCGTTTTTGCAAATGAGGTAATATTGGATTCGAAGCATTTCCTATTTCAATTGGACTATATTCAAATGTTTGTTTTCGTTCGTTTGTGAAATGAGTTATTATCTGACAAAGATCATAGTGACATACGCCTTCGAAAATATCATGCATGACATCTACGCTGAAATTTTCTACAAAATGGAATGATGGTATAGTATTAAAACAGCTATCATTGATTATGTCAGTTTCTTTTGGACATTCCTTCTTCACATCTATGTTGTAGTTGCTTACATTTTACAATTTATCAGGCTCTTCAACACACAATGTGCTACATTTTTCTTTTTGAAGACGACAAAATCGAAAATACGTGCCAGCAAATGACTTGCTGAAATCCAATAACGTGTTCAGTCCTAAGTTATCACCCATCAGAATAAGACCCAAAATAAAATGAATGTGGTATATTTGACCAACAACTAGATTAATATCAAGGCCTTCTTCTTCAAGGAATTTGAGCTCATTTATAAGAGGTCCTAAGCAGGCATTATTTCCATACTTTTTAATGTCCTTTGATTTTATTACTGCTGCTAAATACACATTTACCAACTTCGCTTCATTAAAAGGCATACATGCAAACGAATAATAAAAGTTACAGATCGAATGAATTGGAGAATGGGATTGTAAGGGGATTGTTTTTTTTTTTTCAAATTCATCTGCATATAAAAAATATGGAATTAGTATTTTATTTGGGTAAAACTTAGACTTTTTTTTCCACAATTTTCCTTGAATGAAATTTACGAACTTGTCACTTTTCTCCAAAATGTTAATATATTAATAAGAAAATTGCCGGTTTCGAATAAAATTCTAAATTGTGAGCGTAGTGGTAAAACAACGCCTTTGTCAGTAACATCATCTAGATGCAAGTCTCCACTACGGAAGCTTGTATTCATTTCATTGTGAATAACAAACTTATTCAAGTTATCCATGTATCCACAGTTTCTAATATTTTTTGATAAGAGATAATCCAAACTACACATTTCAAATGGTTTTTAATAGAAATCTCATTTTTAGTGACTGATTGGTTAATTTTTTGATTATTTTTTAAAATGTGAACGCCGGAATGTATACGAAGTAATGAATGTGAAGTTAGTTTTCTTATAACTTGATAAACTCGTGAATAGAAGGGTACAATTTTGATCATTGCAACGAAAAGTACTATCAGAACTCAAGTCATGCTTTTTTTTAAGGTGATGTATAAGAAAATTAATGTTATCGAAATTTTGTTGACAAACAAAACACATTTTAAAAAGAATAGCTAAAAAAAAAATCGAAAATATTTTAACTTATATATATGTTAGGTGTGTTTTTTTGAGCTTCGATTACAGCAAAGCAAAGTAAAGTAGGATTTTCAGCATACATATTACAACAACTACTGCGAGTCTGAAAGTGTCAAGTAGAACGTAGTTGTTGTAAATACGTGCTGAAAATCCTACTTTACTTTGCTTTGCTGAGATCGAAGCTCAAAAAAACAGGGCTGTTGTCAGCTAGTGTATACTGTATATTTTATATTCTGCGAAAAAAGTAAAAAAGCAGGTAAAGCATATTGTATTGGCTGAACATTTTTCTCTGACTAAAAATTACAAATTTCGTTGATCGCAGGTCGCAGCTAAAAAAATTGTTTTACACAATTGATAGAGAATTTGCCGAGAAAAGAATAATTTATTAAATAAACGTAAAATGCAGCAAGATGAGCTGAGGTTTCATTTGGACAAATATGATAAAACATTATAGCAATAACATATTAACTTAACTTCGGAATAAAGATCAAAGTTAAAGTGAATTTTGTTACACAGAGTTGTTGCAGTTTGGTCAATGGATTTCTTTTCGCCACCATACCATTAAAAAACAATTATGTATATTAAATTAAAACTTAGGAAAATTTTCGATTCAAATAGCTATTCAGAACATATTTTTTGTATGCATTTACCCTAACAATGATAATACTTACTTGAAAACACCCAAATGAAAAATGTAGGCACTTCTTTAACTCAGCACTTAAAAATCAACAGGAAAAATCCGACTGAATAAATATAAAACGCACTACGCACCGCACATGTAAACTCTTTTATGAATGATTTACGAATGAATAAAAATCTTAATCAGCAACAAATTTACATACGACTGTAACTGTTTAAGTTTGTACTTAAAGAAATATTACATTAAAACGAGTAAAGTAAATATGCAGTATATGAAAGATTCATACGAATTATGAAAAAGTCACAAACGACAAAAGAATGCTTACTTCGAATGAAAGCATTCATAAAATCAAACATTTTTTCATATGAATTATGAATTTATTCTTACAATTTATGTATTTGATCATTGAACGCTAGAAGATTAACTGCACATGTTTTTCAAAACTGACTCTTTCTTTATAACGGTTGTAATTTGCACTTCAATGAAATATTAGACTAAAACATGTAGATATTTGTAGATAGATACTTATTAACATTTCTTCAAAATTCTTAGAACCATTTAATATAAGTATGAACAAATTCACAAGAAAGAAAAAAATTTGCTTCTAATGATCGCCTTCATAAGACATATGAATAGTTGCATGCTTTTAATGTTAGCATTCATAAATTGACACAATCAAGACTAGTGGACCAAACCGACGCTTTTAAGAATCGTTCATACACTTAAGAACACATTCATTGAAAGTCGGATTCATAATTTTCCAACAACAATTTAGAAGCGCAATTATTAATGAATCCAGTTTCATGAATTCAATGTTGTGGTCATGAAAACAAGTGAAATATTCAAGAATTTGTACATTACGTTAATGAATATTTCATTAAATGTAAGAATTTCAGCTCTATGAATGGCATTCATTGATATTATGGACGATAATTTTTTCAGTGTACATAGAACGAAACCTTTCGACTTGGCAAGATAAGGATTAACCGCGTCTTAATTGCGGAACATGGAGGATCTTTCAGTGGAAAGTAACCTGTCAAAAGTGTTTTTATTTCGTTATAGAAAAATTGCTTGATAAGTTTTATCTTAGTTGCAGTATCTAACAATTTATCGAAGGGTGGTGTTTTTAGTCAGTAGAAATCTGACACTACTATGAGCACGCGCTTGCTATTCTCATAGTGTCTTTGGAAGATATTTACCTACCCTCGGGAAAAAAAAAATAAATGTGTGGATCTTGCCGACAACTCACTTTTTTGTTAACAAGATTTGTTGCACGTACAGGCAACCACTTTAACCACGCTGATGTTCCAGCCATAAAAGCTTACCCTGATTTGTGTAGCCATAAAAAACAACTCGCCAGGCGCACAAGATGATACATTTTGCAGAACATATCTCAGAATGCATAAATACGTATGCACTACAGTCCTCTTATGTCTTTTTAATACCAACGTTACATTCAGTGATGGGACTTCTACCACTTAAGTGGTATTTCTACCACTTTTTACACTTTCGGAAATTCTACCAACCTGAACTCGAAATCTACCACCTTTTATTCATCGCTATAACTCGCTAATAATATTTCTTTTCCATCATTGAATTAAATTGAAAATAATTAGTCTTATACCTACTCGCCTTAGTTTTACCCATACACACTCAGCTTTCAGTTATCAGTATTTTTCTCTGAGAATTGCATCAGCAAAAACTTCCAGTCCAGTACACCATTTACTGCGCTAAAATTTCATTATTTGACTGTATTTGTGAGGCTGTGTTTTGCAATGTTTTGACATTTTGTGTTTAATGATGAGTTGAATCTATGACGTTTTTTCTGTAGTTTCAAAAAATTAAAATTTTTAAATAATATCAAGAACTATTGAAAGTGAAAATTTCTGGTTCCTACAACAAGTTATTGTGCTTTCTCTAATGCTTGCATTATTTCAGTGCAAGTGGAAAATTTTATTTTCTACCACTTTTCTACCACCTTTTTTTAAGGCTATCTACCACCGTTTCGCTTTACTCAAGTCCCATCACTGGTTACATTGCATCTTAATCTTAAATAGTGTATAACTCATTTTGGAAGCCATCACATTGAATTATTCCGTCATCACATAACAACATACCGCTGAAGCCTTTTGCATGACCGGTTTTTGTATAGGTACCTCTGTTTGAAAACTAAACTAAAGCGAACACAACGGTTCCACGAATCTCATTTATACTTATATTCAAGAACGCCTCGAAACGTGTCTCCCATGTGAGTACCTACACAAAAAGTGGGTATACAAAAAAAAAAAAAAAAACAGTTTCATACACATTTGCACACCCTCTAAATGTCCTTCAACGCCAAAGAACAACCCCAACCAGCGCCCCATCATTCTTAGATTTGGGGCAAACAACTGGAATAGAAATAAAATTCTGGAATATATTTTCAAAGGCGTTTTCTCGTCCTCTGGTTGGCCACCTACTACGCGCATGCTGAAAATAATGTAAAAAATATTATTTTCTTCTTTCGTTTTATTATACACAAAAGATACGCCCAAATAAAGTCTCGTTTAATTCTTTACTCAAGCGAACCACAACCCTGTCAAAAATAAAAATAAATATATGTACAAGGAATTCAATGTCATCGTGTGGTGCCATAAATAATATTTTCACTTAGAAATAATAAAATAACAAATAATAAAAGCTCAACAAAAAGTAGTTATCTAATTAAAACATGTCGAATACAAAGTATTTACACAAAACACACAATTAAAATATCTTAGATTCAGCGACGGTGGCGGTAAACAACGCAATTAAAAGCTGAATAATTAAAGCTCGACAGAAAGTAGGTAGTTATCTAATTAAAACATGTCTAATATAAAGTATTTACACAAAACACAAAATTAAATCTTAGATTCAGCGACGGTGGCGGTAAACAACGCAATTAAAAGCTTATAGTATAAAATAACATGCATCTCAATTCTCAAGTATTCACTGGCTTAGAGTCAGCAGTATCTGGATCCTTTCTCGATTCTTGTTCTTTGTTTTTTTGTGGTGAGAGAAGCTGCAATTCTTTGTCACCTTTATCAGATTGCGGAGAGTTCCAGGATTGAAGAGTCGATGAGGCAAAAAGCACGTATAATACGCCGGAACCTATCAGCATTGCGGCGGCGATAAGGAAAACATATTTCCAACTTTCGAAGGTTTGCTGTACAAAATAGAAAGAATTTTATCGGCCATCAAACAGACTATCCGAATACTTACGTTTCCTAGTGTTAGAACTCCAACAAGCGCGGGCGATATAAATCCTGGAAGAACACCAATCATACCGCTAATCCCAAGTACGATTCCCGCGTAATTTGGTGCGATATCAACAATACTGGCGAGTGGTCCCGATGAGACTGCTCCATGAAACATAGTTGCAACAGTTAAAAGTACAATTGCCGCAACGGAGTTATGCCCGTAAAAAGCCAGTGCTAGGACGACAACTCCTTTTACCGTACAACAAAATGTGGTAGCCAATTTGCGGACGTTTGTACGAGACATTTTCTCCGTTCGAAGGAGGTAGTCTCCAAAAATGGAGAAAATGTAGGCGAAAACCATTCTCATAAGATGTGGCAGACCCGATAGGATTCCCGTCTGAAAAATGAAACAAATTTTTCATTAAAAAAAGAACAGAACAGGATATGACAATTATTACTGTTTTTGCAACAGAGAATATAAAAAGTATCTTAATATATGGGTACGTGCGGACTCGTTGTTAGCGGCTGGAAGCCAGCAAGTCTTTTAGGTTTCGACAAGAGTAAGCGAACGGGTTGTGCTTTCCCACAATTTAATAACATCAGCTCGATATAATAACCTTCCGCCAGATAGTACACAAAGACGGTTTGTATCATCGCATTGTGGCTTAGTAGTTAATGGCCCAACCCATAGAATCCGTCGTGTCCGTTGCGGCAACGTATTCCACTGATAGTTTGATAGAATACACAGCACCTTATGGAAGCTGACCCATAAGCAGCGCACGTGCCGGATACGACGGATAAAGTAGGTTTACTTTCTACTTTTCTGTCCGTTGCATCCGTTTACGGTTCTCACAGCGAGAGAGGCAGCATTTTCATTGGTGGAAATATTGAGAGCATGAGAGAAACTGATATTGTCTGCCGCCAGTTTTCTTATATGGTGGAATTTCTTCCTTTTTTGTGGAAATTTCGATGTCCGAAAAGCCTTCCATGGTAAAAAAATAAAAACCTCCAAATCCATTAAATTTTTGCTGAAATTTCATCAAAATTGGTATCTGCATTTCACCACGATTAAAAACACAATGAATGTACCTAAAAGAGCTTCTGTAGATCGCTTTTTAGAAAGATTTTCTGGTATAAATATTAACAAACTGGGACTTTTATAGCAAACATAATTTAATATGATTTCTATGTCCGTAATATATAAATTTTACTTTTAAAGGAAAGATTTATTCACAAAAACTACATTTCAAGGTAATTATTTAAAAGGGAATTTGAGTACGGTGAATAGGGAAAAATTATAACGTTTCGTGGGAAATATTAGAACAGAGTACTTTGCCACTGGCTGTCACCGTATGCGACGGATTCTATGGGACTGCTCGTTCCGTCTAATCCGTCAATATTGACGGATCCGTCGACGCAACGGATGCGACGGATTCTATGGGCTGGGCCCTTTAGTGTGTTGGCTAAGGTCCCAGTTTATCCGGAAAACACACAAATGACATCTTAAGGATTTTTCCCATGCGACAACTCTTGCGAACGACTGACAAACATTTAACTGTCACTAAAGAGCTTCTCAATCAGCCGTTTGGACTGGACTTAAAATTGTAGATCCCAAAAATGAAATGAAAAACTAATACAAAACAAATGGTTGTGAGAAGCCAGGCCTAGGGTACTTACGGACCTGTTCTGCCATCTATTATTTGATGCCCTCAGTTCTCAGTATGGCATAGAAATTGTCCTTAGTTATTCGGGTATGGCATATTTTTGGATGTATTCCCTCCTTAATAAGCAGCTGCCATTAGATCACTCGTCAATAAAATTAATTATTTTTAGCGGACAATGTAAGGCCCTCCTCTGAACAGAAGAACGAGAGCGGCTCGTAAGCCGGAGAAGTCAAAACTATGAGGCAAATATTGTATGATGTTAGAAAATATGTATCCAATCAAAAGTCGAAAATAACTTTTCAGGGCCCGAGCCGAAGATAGACCTGCAGAGAAAAGCAAGGAAAAATGGCGAAGAGTTAAAGTCGAATATGGGGATGGGGAAAAATCACATCAGCGGACTGATGCACTACGAAGATGAACCATATCTTGTTGTCGGGCAGAAGGAAGAATGAGTACAACCTGGCTCAGTTTTCTCACCACTTTATTTTAGTGTACTGGTCGAAAACGCACCCAAAAAAGTGTGGCAATGAACGACATAGCCGAAAGCTTCAGGGAGTCAAACATCAAATAAGGAGTAGGCGAAAATGTATTGCAGTCCGCCAATTACTGAGCTATTGGGATACCAGAGTATCGCAATCGTAAGGGGTAAGAAGGTTATAGGCCGTAAGAAAAGTCTGTTCTTTATTGTACAGGGTAATTTCGAAAAATGGCTTATGTACTATTTTTTAAAAAATATCAAAAGGCGAAGGCGCTCTAACAATAATTCGGGTCATCTTGCTTTTGAGGTGTGTCATCATGCCAAAGAATTTTTCCCTGTAAGATATTCAGCGTAGAATATTCCCGTGAAGGTAGAAGGCGTCTATGGTCGGATCTCCAACTTTTTAAGAAAGTAACTTACCGGTCCCTACCCTCATGATGTAAAAAGAATAACTCAGACTTTATCGGAGGTGGATTTGACTGTCTTATGACGACTGAGATTATTTTTTATTTGAAAACCCATGCAGTGAGCAAATCAACAAGAAGTAATACATCAGGTAGAAGACCTGCGGTTTACTTGAAAATCCAAACCATCGAGTGAGGTCCTACTGGTTGTAGGGAGAATTATTTTATGGCTTTTAATTGATCCGCTTGGAAAAAAAATCAAGCGTTAGTGGATCACTACAATAGTTATTATAAAACTTCACGAAAATATTACTGAATCAAGTATAGCATAGCACAAATCACCTTTCTCTGTCGAATGTAATTATCTTCGGTCAGGTACCCCGCAGTCAATCAATTCTAACACAATCATGTGAAAAGCGGTTAGGAAGTGTCGCAAAGAACTGATCACTTTTAACCACCATTCAGGCTCCGCCACATTGGAATTTCGCCAATTCGCTCTATTATTGATTTTGTCGCTGGATCCGCAAAATTGACTTTTAAAGAATTTTTTTTTTCGCGCATACCTATCACGATTTATTCACTCTGGGGAAATTTTAAATTGTTTTCAATGGGGCAAGCCATTTGAAGGTTTTTTTCTACTGTCAGTTCGCACCAAAACTTTTCTTTATCAAGGAAGAAAAAAATTAATAAAAATTAAGCCCTTCGAATTTCGATTCGCCAAATATAGGCCTGTTTCTTTAGCTTCAATCTCAGCAAAGCAAAGTAAAGTTTTCAGCACACAATTACAACAACTACGCTCTACTTGACACTTTGAGGACTCATAGCAGTTGTGCGTGCTGAAAAGCTTACTTTACTTTGTTTATTTACACACCTTATGTTAAAGAATGTTACTACTCAATTAAAACAAATATTAAGTCGTTTTTCTCTAAATGGGTCAAAAAAGGTATAAGCGAGACCTACAAAAACATACATTTTGAAAAGATTCCGTCCGAATTCTAGCTCAGGAGAAGCAGGTATTCCTATTCATAGCTATCAACTTATGAAATAAAATAGTTTACCAATCTTCTCTAAAAGTGTCAAAAAGCAAGCAAAGCAGAGTTAAAAGACTTCAATAACAAAAGCAATTGCTTTCCAAAACCCAAGACGAGCAGTAACTTGATTGAATTTAGTCTGTTCCATATTTTCAATTTCATATAAAAAAAAAGAACAAGTTCACAAGTGGACCTTTTTGGCCTCCGAATGCATGTGTTGAGTATTCTTCATAAATAAATACATTGATCACGACTCTCACGAAAACTCACTTTTGACAGGACCGAATCCGATTGGTTGTGGTTAATCCTTGTCCCAATGTTAGTAATAAAACATCTACAACTCTGACCATAGCCTAAAATTTTCTTCCTACTTACCGCTTTAATATTCCAATGATGGATGACCGTAAAGTAAGTTGGTGCCTGAGTCATGAGTGTAAACAGACCCCAAATTCCTCCCCATTGTGCAATCACATTCATCCAAACAGGGCGGGAAGTAAGAATTTCCTTCCACGGTGTTGGAGCCTGGTGTGCTTGGACGGAAGCGCCAAGAGACTTTTCTATGTAACGGATTTCTTTTTCGCTAATACGTGGATGTTGGGCTGGTGTATCGTAAACGAAAATTAACCAGCCCAACCACCAAAATGTGCCAAAGATGCCGCATATATGATAGACCCATTCCCAAGATGTCCAAGAGATGACGTAACCGAATAGCGGGTAGAAAACGGCTATTCCTACAGAACTTCCAAGGTAAGCTGTCACGAATTTGCTGCGTTCATTTGGTGGAATCCATTGAGCGGTTAAGACATGCATTGCCGGCCAAGAAAGACCCTGTAATAAAGAGGAAAACGCATTATGAGGACAATGTGACAAATATTATTATTATTATTATAACTTTATTATTTCACAAAAAAAAAGGATTTAGCACTAGCTACCAGGGGTTTCTGCTAATGTGACAAATATAAAATCTACCCCCGATTCCTACGAGAAAGATATTAAATGACAGTCAATCGAACCACTTTAAATGCCGCCAAAAACCAAATGATTTAACAGTATTTTTCTGTGGATTGCACTCGACTACACATAAATATATTGGTCGCATAGATAAATTAAAAATTACACTACAACTTTTACAAATATTAAATTGACCACCGTTTTACTGGACGTTTTTGATTATAGGAATCCAAATTTTCTTTTGTTTGCACCTAAAAGCGATCCTTAAATGGACTATCGGTATTTTTTTTAGATTAAAATAATTATAAAATTATTCTTATTGTACTAAAGGGTTTTCCAATGATAGGTGTTATTGTGAATGATCCGCTATTTCGATAGCTGACACTTTTGAAGCTTTTATTCTTTGACATTTGACAAGTAGAAACTACGCCATTACTAACAATGGAACGATACACTTGAAGCGTGTATCGTTCCATTGACGCACTGAAATTATTAAAATTCACTACAAAAATGGTGAAAATCTTGCAGTCACAGTTCGCAAAACTAAAGCATTTTTTGGTCATCGTGAAGCACCTTGTCGGACCGCAATACAGAAATCAGTGGAAAAATTCGAGCTGTTGGGACAAGTTAGTGATGTGAAGAATAAAACCCGTGCACGTCGCTCAAGAAAAACTGAGAATATTGCTGCTGTAGCCCAAAGTGTTGAAGAAAACCCAGGTTTGCCCATTCCTCGTCGTTCTTTGGAATTGGGCATTCCATGAACGTCATTACAGCGTATTTTGCATAAAGACTTGGGTCTTAAGGCTTATAAAGTTCAGTTAACACAAGAACTCAAGCCGGCCGATCATCAACAGCCCAGCGTCGATTCAAGACATCAAAGATAAAATTCGTGAGGCTATCGAGGACATAGGGCAGCCATTTCGCGATTTGGTTATGGAAAATTTCATGAAAAGGATATGGTCTTGTATGCATGCTCGTGGTGGCCATTTGGCTGATGTTGTTTTTCATTATTAACGGCATATCTTCCTCTTTATTATGTATTATGATCATTTATCTCAAAAAATGGCATTTTTCTTTGAATACCAAAATAACACTTCTTATTGGAAAATCCTTTATTACATTTGTTTGCTACTGGCTTTTTGTCATAACGTTTTTCATCTAATATTTAAAGGGTTATCCATAAATTCACAACTTCCTTTTTGCTACTATGGCTTTAATATTTTGGCAACGCATTCATGGATAATAACCAGTGTTTTTAAAACTAATGAATATACGTGAACAGCCCTACTGTCTTACAAACGTGAAATTTCGTTCGCTCAACCTATTAATAATAACAATTGCAATTACAATTATAACGGAATGGTTCATCTATTTTTGAACACAACAAAAAAAAGCAAACCCTGCAGTGAATGGCATTGAATGTCTATTAATATTCACCAATTGCTTTTTTTTATAAACATAGTTACGTGGTTCAAAATCTCTTATTCCGATTGCGCGTCATGTTGTCGTTATGTGACACTCTAAGTGTGTGCGGATTTGCATTTTTATTTCAAAAAGCAATAGCTAAGCTACATAGAAAACAAAAACTCGCTGGCATTGGCTTATCGCTTCAACAACACTATTGTAATCGATCTTAACAACATCGCACCAACTGAAATAAAAAATGGTTTCATGCATTTAATATTACTTACACAAATCAAACCCTGCAGTACTCTCCACCAAATCAGGGCTTTGTAGTCCCAGTACGATATAATCGGAATGAAAAAGCACATCCAGCATCCTACTGCATTTGATAGGCCAAATATTAGTTTGGTGCCATATTTCTTCGCCAAAACACCGCCCGGAATTTGTGTTGCCCAATGCGCCCAAAAGAAGGCACCAAGAACAAGCCCTTGTTGATACTCATTCCATTCGAATCCGGCCTCGTCGTACTCTATCTAAAAAAAAATAATAATAATTAACAAATAAAACAACTCATTAGCAAATCTAATAGATGTCAGACAGGCGTTTTGTATAATCCACATTGTGATTTATGTTCGTCGAAATCGTTCGCTTATCTATTTACTCACTATCACGACTTTTTCAAGTGTCAAATTCAAATAATAGCATTCGGGCTAAGAGGTGATTAGGTATATAAACAAATATGTGCACAGCAAACAGGCATCGGATTATTCTTTGCCACAATTTATCATATCATAACTACATTCTACATAGTGATTATAAAGTGACGTAGAACAACTTAAACCACAATAAAATCTTAAACTTTTTATTTATTTCCACTTAAGGACACATACAACTACCATGGTACTACCTTTCAACTAAGCTTGAGTTTAAGGATGAATGGATAGGAAGCACAATTTACATTTTTATGCATTTAAATAATCTGAACTTGAACTAAATTATAGGGGGCGATAAGAAAAAGTCGCAAGTTCTTAGAATAACCTGTATTGGTTTTTTAAGAGCGCTGCATGTAAATTTAGATTTCATTTAGTGCGATAATAGCATTCAGAGAATATATAGATGAAATCCAATGGCGAATATACTGGAAGGGACGTTATTAACAAAACCCGTTCAACTTTTGTTAACTGTGTTGACGATAACTTGTGTCAAAAAGTGCACAAAATGCACTCACTCACACAGAAATTTCCGAAATAAAAATTATGTCAAAATGTTCTTAAACCTGTCAATATATTTTTTGTAAACAAAGTGAAAAAATGTATATAAGAACTTCATTTTAGCACATTAAAAAATATATAACACAAGGTGGGCCAAAAAAAATCATCCGATGTTGTTTGGCTCTCATTTTTTTTCTAAATGAAAAACTTAGATTTTTTTTTTTGATTTCTTTTTGCCCACCTTGTATTTTATAACATTAAAAAGCGGTTGTTTCGTTTCTCACTGTTCAACGCCCGAAAAAACTGATTCAAGTCTGGCACCTAACTTAGAAATTCCATACTTTTCAACCTGCCTGTACAAAACAACGAATTTAATTATTGAAAACTCGCAAACTCTAGGGTTAATATTTGTTGAGAAAGCTATGTTTATCTCCGGTATGAGCTAAATATGTTAAACCCCTTTTAGCCTAAGTTTGAAGAGGAGTGTTTTCCTACCTTCGGAAATAAGAGTATAGCTAATTGTAACAGGAACACTCTTCGGAGGAGTATTTGTTGGAAAATTTAGACGTAAGCCCGCGAGAAAGAGCAAAATATTGAATTTCCTTATTTCGATGGAACAACAAGTACCTAGGCTCATAGACAAACCATACCACCGACTTTGGCCCGATTTTCTGTTACTTCCCTACAGGCTATATTTTTAAGGAATGGTCACAATTTTGTGTTACATAGAAATTCGTATTGACACAATTATTTCGGAAATTTTTAAGCTACGTGACATTTAACACTAACACACTCGCACCAAATATGTACCGCACTTCCGCTGTGGGCAAAGTTGCTGGCAGCGTTCATAGAATTTTATCCGTTTAATTTATTATTCGTTATGTGTGGAGAGAAATTCTTTTTTTGTATAAGTGTTGCTTACAATATTTATAAGAAAATAAAAATTGTATATTGGCATGTGGGAAAATAAAAACATTTTGAGCAAATTTTCTGTGTGAAAAACTGCAATGTGTTTTCTGTTCTCACACGCCTGTTACTTCTACTTTTGAAAACATTCGTTTGATTGAGTTTCAATTGTGTTCTGTAAACTCTTCCTCCATCATCATCTTACCAATACCTATTTCAAAAAGTCCTTATAAACTGTGTGAGATTTGACGAATCAGTTGATATTTTGTACATGTTTTACTTTTTGTTTGTTTTCTTCCTTTTAATTAGCTTAAAAAAGGCTCTGATGGTGATGAATATAATCAGGCAAAATTTAATTTCGGAACTTAAATTCTGTTTCGAAATCAAAAGTTATAAAGGGATTTCCAATAAGAGGTGTTATTTCGATATTCAAAGAAAAATGTAATTTTTTGAGATAAATGATCGGATGTTTATTTCATAATAAAGAGTAAGGTATGCCGTTAATAATGAAAAACAACATCAGCCAAATGGCCACCACGAGCACGCATACAGGACCATATCCTTTTCATGAAATTTTCCATAACCAAATCGCAAAGTGGATGCCCTATGTCCTCGATAGCCTCACGTTGAGGATGGAGAGGCTTCTCAACAATAACTCTTGGGTTTTCCGAGATCCAGAGATAATTTTGCTTGTTGACGTATCCACCGAGGTGGAAATGGGCCTTATCAGTCAAGATGATTTTTCGATGGAATTCCGGATTTTTTTCATGCATTTCAAGGACCCAATCATCAAAGACACGACGTTTTTTCACCATTTTTGTAGTGAATTTTAATAATTTCAATGCGTTGTTGAAGCGTGTATCGTTCCATTTTTAGTAATAGCGTAGTTTCTACTTATCAAATGTCAAAGAATTAAAGCTTCAAAAGTGACAGCTATCGGGTTATTCACATTAACACCTATTGGAAAACCCTTTACATAGATTCTTAAAAAGAACTATTAGATAAATGTGGAGGTATAATTGTTCATTGTTAACGTTTCAATAATTCTGTACATTTGAACTAAATCTGACAGCCAACTAAACGTCGACATTAGTGCTTAATTACATATTATTAAGGCCGATTGTATCAAAGATGATACTTTTTATAGAATTAAGAGGGTACCTAGGGTCGCAAAATTAAGTTACCGACTGCTAGTAGGTATATGTCAAACAAAAGAGCAATTAAGATGAACTAGCTCCACAAAACCCAACATACTCCCACCTTTTACACGTTCACCTTGTTAACTTTTCTTTATTTGGAAGTACTGAAGATATGAGTATTTTTGTATAAATATTTAAAGTACGTAGCCTAATATGCCTTCGGATGTAAGACATGTCCAGCGATAGAGGTACATTTTAAATGATCGGAAACGGGAAGGGAAATAACAAAAACCGCACCGAAAAGCAACTTTTTAAAAATAATTCTCGCATTTTATTGGAGTCTGCGTTCCATGAGTGAGGTCGATTAAGATAGAGTTTTTCGTGTGCGTGTTTTCGATTGCCTTTTATGCCAATGACACTTTGCTTTTGTATGTATCCACATGAGCTCAATTTTCCGCCGAAAATCATTCATTTCGTCTTCTTTTTGTAAACAGTTACAAAACCACCAATAACCTTTGATGTCTACTATTAACTTCGTTTTAAATTGAACTCGTATTTCAATCAAAACTGAAGTTTATATTGGCTCTGTGCACTAAAATGTCGAAAGAATACAAATTTTTTAGTACGTATCCCCAAATCACTTTGACTTGTCTGATTAGATATACTATGGTAGCCATTGTCTCGGATAGCATCGCAAATATAAGCAAACCTTATCACCCAATACTTGAAAAAGAATAAATGAACTCAACACTAGGTTGCCAATTCAGCTAACTGGGTAAAGAGTGATAAAGGTTTAACACTTTATTGCCGAATGTTGTGCTCTAATTGCCGGCAATTTCACATAGCACTGAGAGCAAAGCGCCTTTACCAAAAACAAACAAATAAAGTTGCCAGAAAATCATATAAGATGTGTAGTCAAGGCAGGAAGGTTTATAAAACTATGAGCTTTATAAACCTACTATATTCATGGTCATGGTCAACCCAATAACTTTACTGTAACCTAATACGTCAGAATTTGGGATTTTACATGTATATGTTTTTGTATAAACTCTGCCTTGTCTAGGGCTTATAGTAGCAAATGCTGCATATAATCACCTGGTGCTCGGCGGGCGTATATTCTTCGCTGGAACACCATATTGTCTGGAGTAGGAGTGTGCTTGTCACTGAAGTTGAGTCTACGGTGGAGCCCTTAAATAAAAACCAGATACAAAACTGTGACCGCTGGGTAAACGTTGGTAAAAAGTCTTGAGCTCTTAGCACTTTATAGTGAATGTTAAAAGTACAGTCCGCATCAAGGCTAAATTCGTCTACTTTAGCCTAACAACCGCTCATGATCCAACAGAAGAAAAGGACAACGATGTGAATGACAGTTTCTCCGACGTCCTTGAGCATATACCTATGAGCAATGCCTAAAACCCCGAAACACGATGTTAAATTTATGCGAATTAAAGGCAAAACAGAACAAGAGATAGCTTTGGTTGGACTTTTAAGAGAACGTCCGCTTGCAGCTTGCACAACATAACTGGTAACTATGCAGGCTAATTAACTTTGCCGTGAGGCGAGATGTATAAGCAGCAACCGTCAGCCATATTGACCACATTGAGATCTATGCAAAATACGACTCCAGTAAGTATCTACCCTGGGTTATCAGAACCTGCATTGACTCTTTATCACTATACCTTGTCAAATAAAAAATCGGATATTGAAAATAACTCAACAAAGAAATGGTGTGAGAAAGTATAATCAATGCAAGGTAAGGTTAACAAAATTTAAACTTAAGACGAATAATGCTGCTGAGCCTGACAGTTTACCCCGACAACTTAGCAGCTTGAAATCGCTTAGCGTAAAAACTGTTCGCTTTTTGTATAGGATATAACATATAAGAGTGTCATTTGCTACTTTGTGTTGGCATTGGGCAATTTTTAAACTCATAAACTACCACTTGAGATATAGCCGTTCTGGATGATTAATTAAATTAACTTAATCTTGCGTCCAATGACCAAACCTTTTCCCATAAGAGCCACAAAGTACACCGATAAAGGGGAGACCCAACTACCAACAACTCTTGAAGGGCTTAAGAACCGCTAGGAACGGGCTTAAAAGAGCCATCAAAGAAAGCAAAACAAAATGTTTTAAACGTAATGTGACGAAGTAGATATCAACAAATGGGGAACAGCATAAGGGTGGTCTTGAATAAGCTGAACCGCAATCGATTCCCGCAGATAACATGTCCAATAATATTGAAAGCAATTGTCGAGCATTTGTTCCCACAAAGGACGTCGACTGTGTGCAACATAATCAGAACAAATACAATGGAGAATATGCCAATAATTACAGAGGATAAGCTATTCCACGCGTGCAGAAAGATAGGCGATAAGAAAGCCCCTGGACCCGATGACATCCTAAATAAAGCACTGAAAGTTGCTGTTCAAAAACGGCTGGAGCTTTTTGTAAAAACAGTGCAATGCCTAGAGGAAGATATTTTCCCTGATCCATGAAAAATACAAAATTCAGTATTGTTTCCAAAAGAGAAAAAAAAAGTCCGAAATGCCTGCTGGACACAATGAGGGAGATCCTTGAGCGTATACTATTTACCAGATTGTTCACTGCAGAAGAAAAAGCACCATTGTCAGACTGCCAGTTCCGATTCAGCGATCTACCGTAAACGCCACAAATTCGGTAGTAGATACAGCTGATAAAGCGGTAGAAGAAGAGAATGTAATTTGTGACCAAAGAGTAGTCTGCAGTTGGATATAAATAAGACTTTTAATTTGGCTACTACTTGCGGACTATATAAGCAGAAAGGCGTCGTTATTGCAAGCAACACTCTCCCAGAAGTTGCCGAATACAGGAGGTCCGGGATATACAAGAAGAGTTCTCATATCCAGAGTGGTCAGTATTGCTATATTAGCGGCTTTTGTTATAGAGGGAATGGTTCGTATCAACATCGTTAGGGACGAAACGCAAGGAATCTACACTAGAAGAGTCTTAAACCAGCAATAAAGAATGAAAAGAGGTCAGCTTCAATATGTCAAGCTCGGTGGGACAATACAACAAAAGGCAGATGGACCTATAAATTGATCCATATCACCGAAGTGTGGACAAACCGATCACACGGTAGCTGCAGCTACCACCTTATATCCAGCTATCGGGAATACTTATATCGATTTGGCCACGATAGCTCACTTCTTTGTTCAGAATGCGCAGAAGGAAAAGAATATGCCGAGCACGCTACCCCAGTACGCCTGGATGAAAATTTCCACACTTGTAAATGTAATGAGCTGCAAAGAATAAAAACAAGAAGGCGAGAAGAGACAACACATACAGAATACCCTGAGCATGAGGACGAGGAGAGCACAAATTACTAACCAGATCAGCCCTGCGAAATAATACCTAACGGCAGTCACGCGGGGAGAGTGGTTGAAGGGTGTGGATTAGTAACTAGGCGCACTTCTGGCAACAATTATTCGGGTTTGCGAATAGTGCATATTGGTAGAGATGTCCTTAAAAGATTAGTAAACAAAGACAAGAACCAGCTATGAGCTGATATTTTAAAGTTAAAATTGTAAGGTGTGCGTAAAAATAAACCATATGCATATGCGCCCATAAGCCCTTTTTTAACATATATGTGTTTAAAACTGGATAGCAGTGATATCATATATCACCTAAACTTAAACAAACGAAATGCTGAAATGAAACTCTTAGCAAATTGACTGTCCCAATATCTTTGTTTTATAATTGCTTTCCCTACGCAATAGGTAGGCAACGGTCATTTTTTATTAATGCTTATTGTTATTACGGCAAAACTCATTTCTGATTAATTGCATTGTTATCAGTGTTGTAAATATTTGTTTATTATACAGCTAAAACAATTGATTTTAATATCGAAATAATTCAATTCAACCTGCACTTTGAAGAAATCTGAGTAAACACAAATTAAAGCATTTTATCGACAAGTATGTGTAAACATCAACCCCTCCAGTTGATTGGGATTAAATTGTATATGTAATTACTATCTTCAAAAATCCAAGTAATCCCTCTATATTTGTTAGAGTGTGTGTATTTTCAGTAAACAAGTTATTAACCCCTTTTGTTTATATTGTCACAAAGCAAATATTGGAGATCGAGGTACAATTTAAACAAAGATAGAGATAAAACTGCAGAAAAAAATAAAAATGTTGCTTGGCACATGTCCAGCACAATCTTAATCTGAAAGACTTTTATCTTCTGACAATACTTTCTGCTTCACTACTGCGTATGATTAGTCTTCTAGAGTTCCCAATCATGTAAATAAGGGTTTTCCAATAAGAGGTGTTATTGTGAATGACCCGCTATTTCGGTAGCTGCCACTTTTGAAGCTTTTATTTTTAGACATTTGATAATTAGAAACTACGCTATTACTAAAAATGGAACGATACACGCTTCAACAACGCATTGAAATTATTAAAATTCACTACAAAAATGGTGAAAAAACGTCGTGTCTTTGCTGATTGGGTCCTTGAAATGCATGAAAATGATCCGGAATTCCATCGAAAAATCTTCTTGACTGATAAGGCCCATTTCCACTTCGGTGGTTACGTCAACAAGCAAAATTGTCTCTGCTCTGGATCTCGGAAAACCCAAGAGTTATTTTTGAGAAGCTTCTCCATCCTCAACGTGAGGCTATCGAGGACATAGGGCATCCACTTTGCGATTTGGTTATGGAAAATTTCATGAAAAGGATATGGTCCTGTATGCGTGCTCGTGGTCGCCATTTGGCTGATGTTGTTTTTCATTATTAACGGCATACCTTCCTCTGTATTATGAAATAAACATCCGATCATTTATCTCAAAAAATTACATTTTTCTTTGAGTACCAAAATAACACCTCTCATTGGAAAACATTTTATTTAAAGTGAGGTTTACCATAGAAACTTTTATGTCCTTTTCCATCCCCCAATAAGTATCGTTTTCGCTACAAATTTTGTGCCAATACCAATCCAACAAGCCCAAAATCGTGAAAATCTAACGATTCATTTACGAGTTACGAGTGGCACAACCTTTCTCGGAAATTCATCAAACTTTTTTCAGAGGATGCTCAGTGGATAACAAAAAAGCCTTAAGTCATCATTTCCCTTTTTTCCGGGGCTTTAACCAAGCACTGAGCCACTGCGCTGATCACTTTGATGTTTAGAGTAAAAAAAAATGTAAAGTCAAGGTTTATATCCAGCACTTTCAATTAAAAATATTCACAATCGCGAACCAAACAAAATATTCCACGCGACGCTGCTATCTAATGTCTAGTTAGATACATAAAAAAATGTTCCACAAAACTACGGAGACTGCAAAATATTTTTTTCACCTAATCACAGATTTTACCCCAGTCATGATAAACTAACAGAATTTTCTGTGCTTGCGAACAATATATATATGCATCATTTGTAAACGCTTTAACAACCGAAAAAGTAAACTTACATTCAGCAACTGCAGCAGGCCCTTTTCCAATGCAAACTTTTCGCGATCTTCAAACACAGTTTGATCAGCCAACGATACATTTATCGCCGATGATGGACGGTCACTGAACGGAATCAAGTTTCTTGAAATTGAACTTAACCCCAGATTTGTTACATCTGGATGTTGATCCACTGATTGAATTAAGCTTCTACTCGTGCTTTTATTAGTATCAATCACTAAGTATGTAGTCGTATCATTCAGCTCTGCTAAACGTTGCAGCCTAGTGGCATTTGACATCACCATTTCAACAATTGTGATATTTAAATTGATCCGAATCATATAGTTGACTGCGAATCCGACGAATACTAAGTACCAGAGGGTTGTGCGTGCCTGAACTAATAAAAGCAAAATTCAGAACTTAGCAACGACTATAAGGAGATTATAATTACCTTCAGCCATTTCTGGGTATATGAATAAAATAGATCACAGAGCAGTAGAAAAGCAGTTGAACTCGTGCACACTTTTTATTGATTCATCTCACCTTTATGACGGAAAAAAATTATTCAAATCGATACCCAAACAAAAGACTCTTCTAGCAATATCTGAGAGAGGTTTTTTTTTATAAACGGCCGGCCGACTTAAAGAAAATTAAAATACGAGTATGTGCTATGTACGAGTATCAATTACTGCAAACAAAAACCGAAGGATTTATCTATGTATGTTGAAATTCGCGAAATGAAATCGGTACACTAATAGACCTTTTGCGGGCAGCATCACTATCACAAAATAATTCACTAGACTATACTGCGTTCATTAATTATTAACTCAATTAAACTTAATTGACTTAACAAGCATATGGAAGCTCTTCCCCAGAGGGGGAGTCGATTCGCTTTTGTCGCAGGCTTCTTCCGTTTTCATACCCTTAGACAAGACGTACAACACCGCTCTAATGCCAATCGGTAAAAAGACCGTCTGCGTTGAAAGATCACTCGCGATCTCTGAATACTGCCGTACTGTCATGAAATGAACACTCTGTCCGACTATTATAAGCGAAAGGGGATGTTAATCCCAATTATGGCGTTGAATCTTTAGTATTGGCTCTTGGCAAATAGAACGCGTGCTCGAGTAGAAAAGCCAATTATATATAATTTTTTTTTTCGTAACTTTTGTTTTGTATAGTCTCGTACCACAACGGTGCTTATCGGTGTTATCAGCTGGAAGTGTGTAGCTTTTAAGAGTTTGCTTTCAGGATTGTGTTGTCATAATTATGGAGAGTATGAGTAGCGTATATTTACTTATCACTGGCTGATGACGATCAGTCACACTTTACTTTATCAGGAACATTTAATTTAAGTAAAAGATTTCTTGATGTTTCTCAGACACCTTTACTACACTGCCCCAAGAATAATCTTATCTTCTCAGATCTCCTATTCTTAGGTATAGGTTTTTTTAATAGTGGTCAGTTGGTAAGATAAATTATTGTTACGCTTATAACTAATTGCAGATACGGGTTGAGTATGTAAATATTTGCATGTAGCGCCATAAAAGCTATTGCCATGTTATGGTAGCACTATCTGTTAGAGTCTAAAGAGGAAAGGCTATGATTATACCTGGATATAGAGATAACAATTTCTCTCGATAAGATATCTTGAAACCAAACAACGACACCTATAGTGCTAGTACTAAAGGTCATATTTTGTGGATACACCTACACTGAGCTTTTCTATTGTTTGTATAAAGCCAGACTATAGAAAGGATCGTATTAAAAAGAATATACGTAGGTACCTACAAACGTTGTTCGTATTTCGTTTAATTGCAGTTGCTAATCTTTTATAATTCGTATTCCTTTCTGCATATAAATAAAAATTTGCAACAGGTCCACATGGAACCTTTGTTCTAGCTTCTCACAGCCCTTCCAAAAAAACTTGGGCCCATTAATATAATGCCAGTTCTGGAAAAGATAGTTTTGATGTGCGCATGAACAATTTTTCAGTGTGTTACAGGAAAAAATGATAATCAGTCGGACATCCTTTGCGAAACATTACTTAAGTGGTTTTCCATTGGGAAAAAAAATACATTTTTTTTTACCTAAATCACTTTTCATGTTCCATTGGGCAATAAAATCAATCTCCTTTTCTGATTCTGATCACTTTTTCCAGATCTCGATATTTTTTTCAGATCTATACACATACTGCCACAAGTACCAAATATACTTTGTACAGCTATTTTAAGTCATTTTAAGAAGTTTGCTTTCAAAACAAATGCGCAAAGTTTCGTAAAAATCAAAATAAAGAAATACATAAATAAAAATAGATATAATTTGGAGAAATTATTATCTTTATCGTCTTTCTTATCATCTGAAGACTACAAATCACCGAAACTACTCCATTTGTATCTTCAACAGTGGAACATTTTTCTAGTCGATATCCATAGTTGATTTTTCCAAAAACGAATGCAATTTGAACAGCTGATATTGCAGTCCAATAACGCACTAATCCATTTACAAAAGCAGATCAATTTCGTTGCATGTTGCATGAGTCGCGTTAAATCTGAGATCTGAAAGAGATTTTTGGTGGTACCAATAGACTACAAACTACATTTCTAAAAACAGGTGTAAAGAGCAGCATTGTTGTTAACTTTTCGAAAAATGTATCGTTTTTTTTTAAATGTATCCAAAGTAAGTATATAAATTTGAGCCTCTACCAAACCCTATCACAAGAACATACTGTTTTTTTTTTCAAATAAATAAATTTATTAAAACAAAAGAAACAAAAATATAAATACAAAATAACAAAATCCTTACAACAAACATCGCATTTTACATCACCTAGTGATATGTAACCAGTCAATTCATTTAGTAAAAACAAACCTAAAAAAATATAAATAAGTATTGCAGAGTAATTTTTACTGACTTAAAATTCATACTACTTCTAAATAAATTCTTAGAACTTGTATATATTTTGGGTATTTAGATATATATTCGCCTTTTAATTGTTTCAAAAACGCAATAGCTGAAGATAATTAATGCAGAAATTATTGACATTGACATGGTGATCCCAGATTGGGGGAAGGTCGGCAATATTGCCAGATCTAAAAATTTGAATTTGAAAAAAAGTTTAAAATATGTATATGAAAAAAGGGATATTGTGCAGAATTTAAATTGAAAATTGTATGTATGTCAACGCTGGTAGGGAGCTACCCTAGTGATTTGCTTCAGTTTTTTATTTCTCGAATGAATGGAAGGGATCTACCTACAATTTTATGACGAGTCAAATCCAAATCGGCTAATTGAGAATCTCTTTCATGACAGTTATATTCTCGAATGTTGTGTGGTATTCGATATGGCGCTCAGAGCACTTTCGTTTGGTAGGTACAAATAAAGCAATCTTTTTCAGATTTCAGAGCACTTTTGCGAATCTGGATTTTTTTCTCAGATTTGCTTCAGATTTACCAATAGTGGAGTTTGTTTACGTTTTCGTGAAATTTTTCAACTGCTAAGACCCGCATCGCATCGGGATCGGGTGGATCTATTTTTGTTAATTATTTCTGTACAAATGTTTAGAAATCAATCTGGGCGAGCATTTTGAATGCTTTCATATAAAATTTAACCAGTGAATGAAAAACGCTTAGAAAAGTGTCGAAGGCTACACATATTCCCATCGCACAAATGTCAACACAAAAAAGAGCAAGTTAAGTGGGTATTGGTGAATTCAGGGCCATTCTTTATAAATATATACCGGACAAACCATACTGAGACCCCCAACTCACAATCCTCTTGCCGCTGTCCCCCTCAATTTTTTTTTTTTTCAAATTCGCTATTTTGTATTTCTATCTGTGTTATGTCAAATGGGAATCCGTGTGACATGCAAAAACATACAGAAAATACAAAAATAAATGCTGCCAACCTTGGCAACCGTGGGGAAATGTGAAAGAGTTCGGGAATACCACATTTTAGCATAACTGATTGCCATTGGTTAGTTATTATAAATTGTTTAAAGGTGAATAATTTGATTTGTATGGTTAATAAAACTATCTAAAGGAGATGTGTTATATACTAGAAATATATTAGGAGAAATATGGTTGATTATTTCCCGCTTTTGGATATCATTAACTTCGATTTCGTGTGTACATTTTTGTTAAATAATGCAGAAAATTTGTTCAAAATGTTTTAATTATTTTCCCTCAACCAATCTACTCGTACATACTTAATTATTTTTCGTGAATATTTTAGGGAAATGTACACTTATTCCTAAAAAAAAATATTCTCCACAAGTAACGAACAATTTCAAATATAACGGATAAAATTCTATGAACGCTGCAAGCCACTTTTCCCAAAGCGGAAGTGATGTTTTACGAGCGAAATGCACAGCAACTCAGGAGCAGAGACAATACTGAGACCACCAACTTCGACCGATTTCCCGTTACTTAGCCTACAAGCTATATTTCTATGGGGTGGCACATGCTAAGTGCGCTTGTATTGATACATAGAAATTCGTATTGACAAATGTCACGAAACTTCAGAACCAAATACATTCGCACCTTGCATATGCCACTTCCGCTTTGGGCAAAATGCCTTGCAGCGTTCATAGAATTTTATCCGTTGAATTTGAAATTGTTCGTTACGTGTGAATAATATTTTTTTTTAGGAATAAGTGTACATTTACTTAAAATATCTACGAAAAATTAAGAATGTAGGTTGGTTGAGGGAAAATAAAAACATTTTGAGCAAAATTTTCTTGATTATTTAAGAAAAATTTACACACGAAATCGAAGTTAATTATATCCAAAAGCGGAAAATACACAACCATTTTTGTCCTAATATATTTCTAGTATATAAAACATCTCCTTTAGATAGTTTTATTAACCACACAAATCCAATTATTCACCTTCAAAAAATTTATAATTACTAACCAATGGCATTCAGTTATGCTAAAATGTGGTATTCCCGAACTCTTTCACATTTCCCCACGGTTGCCGAGGTTGGCAGCATTTATTTTTGTAGTTTTTGTATGTTTTTGCATGTCACACGGATTCATATTTGACATAACACCGATAGGAATACAAAATGGCGAATTTGAAAAAAAACTGAGGGGGCCAGCGGCAAGAGGATTGTGAGTTGGGGGTCTCAGTATGGTTTGTCTATGCTCAGGAGGTGGTCATTTGATCGATATTATAGAGAAATATCATTTTGAATGGTTTTTTTTTGTATGAGAGCTGAATACCGGCCGTAGGTACTAAGTTAGAAACCATAATCTTATAAAGTGATTCTGGGAATCTTTCCTTATGTAAACAGCTGCCCTAACTGCACTTCGCTTGCATCGAGATTCGAAATGGCACATCTATGGACATAGAAAGGTCCTGGAACTTGTCAAAAACGATATTAGGGAGCTGAACATGCCTATGGAAGGGTGCGTATTTCGAAAGGAATCTCGTATTGAGAACGGATTACTTCGAAGCCAAGAAATGGTAAATATGTAGAGATTTTCACAGATGGATCCATGATGGATGGAGGAGCAGGGCCGATATCTATTCTGTAATTCTGTGCTAATTCCAGCCCGTCACGATTGAATTTTGCTTGAGATTTTGAGAATATCCTTATAGCACTCGTAAAAAAAAAATAACAACAATCTGAGAAGTTGGTCAACCGTGGAAGACACCTTACGTTAATTTTGACATACATAATTTATTAGCGCAGTATTTGATTCGATCCTGGTTGCCTCCCATAACATATGAAATATGAGTTCAATCTACCATTTTTAAGAGCATTTACCTATAACTTTTGAGAAGCCGAGATTGTTTTTATTAAATCAGTTATGCCTTTGCTCAAGTAGACTATGCGTAAAATCATTACAATCCGAAAGACGTACTGGGATTTGTTTTGTTATGTGGTGAATAGTGCCTTTATTTTTATTCTTCTGATTGGAGGAGAGTGAGATATCACGGCGCGACAATACAATTCCGTATAAAAAATGTAAAACTAAATATTGCTAAAGGCCGTCCTATTTCTAATAATTAGAAAATGCGATTTCTCAAAAATGTGAATATTTACGGTCTTCATTAATAAACGAATAAATTTTATTTGTAACACAGTTCTTAGCTAATATTGCATTATTTTGTATAACAGTTAAAAAAAATAGCATTTCTTATAGTATGTATGTACTACTAAATTATAAACAGAAAACAGGCCCTGAAAATAACATTTTATGTCCGATCAGAGGCTAGAGAAAGAGAATGCGATTTTTCGTTGAAGGTCCATCGTATATTTATCCCACATTCTCGTAAGTCATCGAGCGATCTCCAGTCATCGATGAAGGAGGGGTAGTGGTGAACAATGGCGTCGGGTGATGTTGATGATGCTGATGGGAATGGGGCTGCGGCTGTTGCTGCTGATGTGGATGCTCATTGCGGATTTGTGGTAACGGGAACATAATTCCATGTGGCATTTGCGGGTGGTGCAAGTGCTGATCATTATTTGATGTGGGAGGTGGGGGTTGGGGTGGCTGTTGTGTTTGCTGATGGGGATGAGGTTGTGTGTCAACCAGTTGCTTTCGTTGCTGATCGTTCTGTTGTTGCTGCTGTTGTTGTTGTTGTTGTTGTTGCTGCTGTTGTTGTTGTTGCTGATGGACTTTGTCGTTTTCATCTGCGTACTTCTTTTGCATTTGAAATAAATTGTGCGGAATTTGTTGTTGTGCATGCATACGTTGTGCGTCGTTGGTGTCACGTGATTGTTGAGAATGCTGCCTTTGTTGAACATCAACTTGTTGCTGCGAAGAAGGTGGGGTCTGCTGATCGACCTTTTCCACGTTTTTATCATATTTTTTTTGCAGCTGATACATGCTGTGCGGATGTTGTTGCTGTGGGTGCATTTGCTGTGGATCTTGTCGATGCATCTTATCCGTTGACTGTAACTGCTTTGTTGACGATGACGATGACTTATCCGTGTTTGATTTATGTGGCCCTTTCTTCTGGTACCGCTTCAACACCTGAATGAGCTCTGCCTTAACATCTAGCCTTGTTTCCTCTGGCACCTTTTTCATTTCTTCGTATAGCGAAAGTAAGAAAAGTTTATCTGGATCACGTTTTTTTCGTTTTCGATCTTTTTTCGAAAAAGCGTCCTGCATTAGCTGCAGGAGTTTCTCCTCAAAAGCAGATTCTCTGTGCATTGCAGCCGCTGCAGCTGCAGCTGCTGCTTCTCTCCGTCGATGATGCAAATGTTGATGGCCACATGCAGCTGCCTGTGCTGCTGAGATTCCTGAAAAGGCTGGATGATGACCCCCAGGACCATTCGATTCGCCATTATGTGCACCGACTGCAGTTCCAGAGAAGTTGCCTGTATGCTGATGATCTTGGGTCGAGCTACCAGCAGCATCAGGTCCATCAGCTTCATGACCATCTTGATTAGGATGTCCAGCATCCTTATTCGTTTGACTACTACTGACGGCGGCAGCAGATAGGATGGCATCACAGAATTGTTCTGGTACATATTCGAATCCTGTCATAAAATTTTCAGGCTTCAGTTCTCCACCCATTTCTTCATAGAAATACTCCGACCCAACAATGTCAATGATATCGTTGTCTTCTTGATTTAATTCAATTCCTGGAGGTGGAGATCCTCCCGCCAATTGACATCGTTTCATCTCGGCAAGTTTTTTACGCGTTGTCAATCGCATGTCACGCCAACACTAAAATAATACAAATTTGTACATAATAAATACAAAGCAATTAAGTTTATTTGGATATAAGTGTATAAGGAAAGGCATTGCTAAACGACGAACAGAAAAACAATACGCCCTATGTAAGCAATTCCCTTTTGATCGTTTCGTGCAATCCATTTTGTTTTCAAGTATCGCAAAACTCCTTTGTTTAATAAACCGATTATATTGGCAAAGAAAACGCTATGGCTTGAACTCCATAATATTAGACAAAAGACAAGAAATAAAACCCACAGAAATGAGGCGAGGACCTGATCAGTGGAACGTGGAAGTATTACGGGCGACTTTTTGCAAGAGCATTTCCAAAGGTTTGCACTGAGTTGAAGTTTGAGCCCACCTAAGCTAGCTATTTTCGCAGATAATTATGATAGACTACCTTAAAGCGCTATCCTGTTGCTAAAATCAAGATTGTAAAAGAAGAAATAGGAACCCAATTATTAATAATCTAAATATCGCAAAATAAATCATATAAATAACCTACACAACGAATGTCAAGACATCTGTCCACCTAACTAAATTGAATGGAGGATGCTTAAATACAATAAGGCTGCTGGACCTGACGGCTAAATTGACGAACTTTTGAAAGGCAGCGGGATATGACTTGGTAAAGGGCACAAACCCACTCGGTTCCAAGATTTGCTAGAAAAACCTATGTCTGATGAATGGATCCTCCGAATCGTTTGCTCGATCTACAAGAAAGGTAATCCTCTCAATTGCGCCAAATAAAGAGGCGTCTCCTTAACTTCGCATAAGATCCTGTCGACTGAATGAACACATGCAACCATTCGCCAAGAAGTGCAAATCGATACTCACAACCTTTTTATAGATTTTAAGGCCGCACTTGTCAAATTGTTCAGATTGACGATGGAGAGCACCCGTTTTCCCTAAATGTCGGAACAAATTTCACTGAGACTTTTGATGTCAAAAATGAATTCACACAAGGTGATGCGATGTCCTGTAACTGTTTCAATATCATTTTTATAAAGAGTCTGTTATTCCAAACCGCAGGGAAAATACAGTAGAGAAATGCGCCTCGCCTTAGCTCGCGGGCGAAAGTAGAAGGGGACTTCAACTAACTTAGATTGCGCAACTGGAGGCAGATTGCCTCTGGTTAGGCTCAGGTCCTCCGCGGACTGTGCACCACCTAAATAAGAAAAGCGCGCTTGCATATCATGTTAAACATTGTTAGAGTTTTTTTTCTTATATTGCGTGGGACAAGATGAGAAAAAAATCTTGCGATGGATATGTTAGTGTTGGGACAAATTAACTTTTAAATGGTTCCACTTTGTTTACAAATAGTCGTTTAGCTAGCGACTATAACATTGGGTATCTAAAATACTTAGTTGAGTACCTGACTACGCAGATTTACTGACTTTCTAGATCTACAATTATTTACTATTTATTACCTGGACATTAGGCCGAAATACCTAATACATATGCAAATAATAAACTAGCACCAAAATAGTTTTGCAAATCCAATTTATATTAAACTGTTTACAGAAACAAACGCTTGACTATGGACTGCTACTTTAATTAGGTAAGAGTTAAATAAATAGTTTTATACTGAACCTGTTTTTAGAACTCACCTTCTTCCATTGGATTATAGTCTTTTTCGGTCCAATTGTATTTAATGCTGCCTGAATCTTTTCCCAGTACCACTCTTTTTCTTTTTTGCCCTCCATGTATTTTGTTTCGCGCAACAATGAAATTAACATTTTCTTCTGTGGTTTTGTCACACGATCCTTGAATAAAATATTGAAAACCTAATTAGAAAAATATTTACGAGCTTTAGCATTGGAAGAAATTCAGAACAACGAAATGTAGAGCATTTGGTAAGGGATGCAGTGCATTTGCGGCTGCACCACTACCAAATTCTCCTTTTTCGATAACATTATGCCAAGCGTCCTTCTATTTGCAAATCAACTTGGATTGCATAAAGTACGTTAACAATTCAAAGAGCAGAATGGGCATGACTTACCATAATTTTCCAGTTGGAAAAATCTCATGAAAATGTGTAGAAAACTTTATTTATTTTGAGAAATATCGCCGAAACGGCAGTTTTTCTTCCTTTCTACCTTTCTTTTTGTATCTGTCTCACAATAATCGGAATTGCTGTCAGTCTGACGTTTTTATTTCTCCAACGCATAGTATCGCAACCTTCGTTCCGTTGCGACGCGAGTGTCAGATTTATCGGATAAGTCTCGCTAGTGATGGGCAAAAACCATCCACTTACCTATATTTCATTCGATCAGTATGAAAGTTGTACTAGGTACAAATGAAAAAAAAAAGTCTTAATAAATTCAACTCAACTCATTCGATCAGTATGCCCTATGCCATAACGAAATTTCAAAAAAGTGCATATGGGCATATAGGGCTTTTTGCTGGCATTCGTGCTTATTGGCATTTTATGACCACTTGGCATACAGTCTAATCTTAAGTTATAACTAATACAGTTATAACTAATACTTTCAGAACTGAAATGTTGGCTCGGACATGCTGGCTCGGACATAATCTAATCTGGAGGTCCAATTTTCGATGACTTTTTTCAACATTTTTGGCCAATCGTTTCGGGCTTATCGGCGTAAACTAGCGACTTCACATATCCCCACAGAAAAAAGTCAAGCGGCTTTAAATCGCACGATCTTGGAGGCCAATTCACGGGTCCGTAATGTGTTACCAAAGGTTTCCTTCAATTAATCAATTGTGGCACGAGCTGTGTGACATGTTGCGCCGTCTTGTTGAAACCAAAGCTCCTGCACATCATTGTTGTTTAATTGATGATCGGAAAAGTCAGAAATCATGGCTCTATAGCGGTCACCATTGACTGTAACGTTCTGGCTAGCATCGTTTTTAAAGAATTACGGACCAGTCAGTTTTTGTGGATGTAACGGTGTCTCAACATACACTTGAGGATTATCATCACTAAAAATACTGCATTTTTTTATTGACATATCCATTCAACCAAAAGTGAGCTTCATCGCTAAACAAAATTCACTTATGAAAAATGGACGTAGTCCGCGATAGGTATTTCGAACAGAATCATGATTTTCAAAATAAATTTGCACAATGTGGAAGCGTTGTTCAGGCATCAGTCTATTCATAATGAAATGCCAAACCGAAATCACTTGACAGCTGACAAAATGGCCTCCAGTTAAAATAGTATTGCCAACTTAAAGTTATATACCTCTAAAAAAAAACAACCTTTATAATCATTCATAATACGTATAAGCAGTTACCAAACACACATACAAAATATTGAGTAGTCGTTTTATTTATTTTGTTTTAAAATTATATATAATTACATTTTCGAATCACGTTACTTGTGAATAAATCTTGAGAAACATAAATCAAACAAGTGAACAAAAAGTTATCGACAAATAATAACAATTTATACGTATAACTTAATTTTAAAATGTTTAAAATGTATATATATGTATTCAAGTGTAAACAGATTCAAGACTTTCTCAATTTCAAATATATCATTTTCGTTAGCACGCTTTTAGCATTTAACATCGTAATACAGGGTGTTTCAATTCATAGGGTAAAAATGCGGGGGCTCTTTTTGCAATTTTCTATCATTATATTTGCCTATACATAATTTAAACACTGGATAGATTAATAGACAAATAATATAGGCATTGCTTTAATAAAACCGGAAAAGAAAAACAATTTTAGTTCGCCTTTAGTTAAAATAGTCTACATGTCTATTAGCAAAAAGCAAAATTACTTTTAATTTGGAATTTGATTTCAGTCTGTCCATTTTATTAGCCATCATAAGCAGGAATGATTGACATTGAATAAAGTTTCCAGATGACAGTCATTTTACTTTAGCCCCTGTTTAATCAATCATTTTAAACAGAAATCTTTTGTTGATTGCGCGTTGTAAAATTGCATTCAGACGGCTAACCAAATCGGTCATTCTGATTTCAAGCTAACGACGACGTCAAATTGTGTCACTAATCGTCATCTACATGTCATCCGTGAGTATTTTTCTGTCCAAAATGTGTGGCATTCTCGCTCGATTATCCGGATGACAGGCGATCATACTTGGAAGACCGTCTGACTGTAGCTTAACATTAGGTTCCGTCAAAAATAATGGAACAGAGTAAAAAATATCTTTATGCAAAGCGCCTTCCTTTACATAAAACAATGCACAATGCCTTATCCAATATTTGTATATTTTTTAAGTAAAACTTAGAAGCAAACATTTTTGAATGCAACCCTTCATATTTCTAACGATTTGAACAGAAACACCCAGTACATATTACTATATAATTTGTAAACAAAGATATTATTATAATTGAATTCTTCATGACCATCTGGGCTAGTGATTAGCAGTTATATTTTACATGCACATTACAATGATTTTACTTACATAAACCTTTAAAAAATTATCTTAAGTATACCTTTAAATCAACGGCCGATTGAACAAGAACTTTAATGCCTGGCATAAAACTAGCCGTCTGCGCAAAATCGGTTCCGAAAGCTATCGATGTATGAGTTGCCAAGGCGTTACCATAATCACCAATTTGAATCGATTGCACTATTTGATTGAGAGCTGATATCGTGTTGGGAGTTAACTGTAAGATAAAGATGGTATAGGTATGAGTATATTTTTAGGTACATTTATTGTTAATTAATTGTTCGTTAGAGGATGCAGTTTAAAAAATTCCGCAGCCAGCAGATGGACTTCTTCTAAAAAGTCTTAGACTATCGGGTGGTGGTTTACTGCAGGGAGATTAGGGTGTTTTATGTGGTAACTTTTGGTGATGAGATAACTCTGCACGTCGTAACTAGGGAGTTGCAGTCATTACAAACTGTCTTAACCTGATAGTCTTCATCAAGCATTCACGCCTTTCTTAAATTGCAATACAGATTTTTGAAAGCTGATTCTTTACCCGAGTGATAAACGCGCGAGAATTAAGATGAAATGGCACATTGATTCGACGAACCTGGAGGCGACGTTAGGCGAATAGATTGATTATATGTATGCATAAATCTGCAATATCCGGAATCCGTGACAACGAGTCGTTTCAGGCTGTTAAACTAAGCAAAAATCTCAACATAACTTCCTTCGGCTGTGTTCTGTACAGAAGACGAAGCCTATCGGAATTTAAAAACCTCTCAAAAGACAATTTCAGTATGAGGATCCTGGAATATAATTCGCGGTAAAAGTAGTTGACCACTTAATGCTTCAATCTCTATAAGCAAAACGAGATTATACTATGTCTTTGCTTACGGGCATTAAACTTTAACAATTTACTGTGACCGAACCTTTTTAGCGATGTCATCACGGACATAAATGGCAAAATCGCAAACAAAGAAAAATAATTGCAATAAAGTGTCCTGATAGATCAAACCAAGAGGGCATTGAACTCTAATTAATCTGTATCTTACATAGTCCCGAAGCGTCTTTTCAGAATTGAAAAGTTTTGAAATATGCAGCAAAGACATTTCCTTTCCAGCCCCAAATGTTGCAAAAATCGATCACTATTTCTTGGGAAAAACGTTTTTTTATAATAATAAACTTACTCTTCCATCCCTTAGACAGTCGTATAGGTTCTCTAAGCGCTTGACCACATCAACAAACTTCCTTTTCGTACGCTGCAAAAAAATTAAAAACAAAAATTTAAGTAAAAATGAATTAATAGATAAATTTTGTTTCCATAAAAATTTTAATTAAAAAAAAATCCATCTTTGCACATTTGTCCAATTACTAACTGTACTAGAAAACAACTTTAATCATGCGATAGGAAAGGAGTCACTTTGCCTTAGCTCCGCTATCGCATCTACAACCGATATATTAGCAGAAACAAAAGAAAGAACAATGTTGCCAATCGCTGCTTTTTAAGAATGAAAAGTACTGCCCTTCGGATCTGCACCATACGGATTTTTTTTAAGCAGATAAAAAGATAAAAACAAAAATGGTCGTTTTGAGACAATTCTTCGTAATAAAAGCCGTGTCATTTGCTTTAGCGTGTTGTTTTGGAGGAGACTTTTCAAACGACATCGAAACTTCGGGTTTAGTATTTGAGATGACTAGAACTTGTAGAGCGAATACACATTCCGCGATACTAATAATCATTTTTAGTGTCCAAAGCCAAATTTTTAAACTCACAATAGCAAAATTTTCCATACAAAAATGCATATTATGATCTACAAAATATTTAGTGTGAAGGTTAAAATGATTATTAGTAAGGCCCATTAACGTTACGGTCTGCAAAATACATACTCGTTTCCAACTAGAAGGTTTAACGCACTATAAAGCTTAATCAAATGACCTCAACCAACTTGATGTGTGCAAAATAAGGCAGAAGTTGGATAAGGGTCGGGGGTTAAATTGACAATAACGTTACATTTTTCATTTTCAGTTGTTGGAGTGACTACATTTTGAGTAGAAGTTCGTTATCATTAAGTTATTCTCTGTGAAATGACTTTGGCAAAACGATCAATATTAGTTCACCTATTAATTAATTTTAAACTATACAAAAAAGTAGTGGCGTACTAACTTCTAGTAATCAGTCCTGGGAATAAATACTTGGCGAAACACTTATTAATATACGCAAATGATTTTACTCCAAGAAATTGTGAACAATTAACCATACCTACATTTCATAGACACATACTTATATTGGGAAAGGAAAAAGGTCACAACATTAACGTGGATTGTAAGTTGACTTACGGGATCTGGAGCAGCTACAAGACATTGCGTTTTAAGCTCTTCGAAGACTGTCTGCATATATATAAATTCTTCAGGTAGTGGTGGCTTCTCCTTTGGGGGCTCAGGTTGTCTTTGTTGAATCGGAGCCGGCTGCTCGGGATAGCCTATATTCTGCTGCTGATACATCTGCGGCTGAATTGCTGATGATTGAAATTGCATTTGTTGCGAAAATTGATTGTTGTTGTGTTGATTCGGGTTATATGGTATTTGCGGGGGCAGCTGTTGCTGCTGATTTATTGTAGGTGGCAATGAGGCTGATGGATTCTAAAAGCAAAACATAGTAAAACAAAACAATTTTTTTATGAAAACACGGATCTACCTGGTATTGCATATTTGGATCTAAATAGCCATTTTGATTTTGATTTTGGTTTGGGTCAACCCCAAAAAGTGGATGAGTTATGGCTGCTGATTCGGTCTTCTTATGCTGAAATAAATATTAAAGTTTTATTTATGCACAAATAGGATTTAAGCTACAGGCCAAAAATGAAAAACACAATGCAAATAATTTCAAATCAAAGTTTTCGTAAGCCAGGGAAAACTACAAAATAATCGAAGGTGGGGTGTACAGTAACCAAACATGAAAAACAAAATAATAGGTTTACAAAAATTACACAGTAAAAACAAAAGCATCCTTTAAAGGCTCATTCTTACGAACTCTAACCTGATTGTTTTTATTTGCATTGTTGCCGTCACCAGACGTATGATCTATTATTTTCTGCCATTGACGTGTGCCCGCATGCTTGGCAGACATTTCATTTTGTTCGCTATAGAAGATCTTTGATTTTATGAAACATAATGAGGAATCACAATAATTATAACATCAATTGGAAGAGATATAAACTTTGTTGAGTATAAATGCATGACAATGACAAACTGAACGATAGCCTGTCTACATGAATTGAATAGAAGATCGTTTCTTAATTCTGAAATGATGATATGTCAATGTAAAGTAAAGACGGAAAGTGATTATCAGCGTCATCATATAAATAAAACTGGTGATTGAATTCGACTGCATGTCTTTAAATGGAAAAATCTTAGATGCTGTTGTATACTTGCGCATTTCTTGCAGGTCTAAAGAGAATATCTGCGGCCTAAATCTCCACTCTGTTTCAAATGTCTATTATGACTTTGGCTGCATTATCAATGCTACTCTATCATGGTCAAGTAATGCCTATCATTCCCTAAACGAGTTGACGCACACCCAGGCCGCCATTTGAATGCGAGACATTTCGATAGATAAAGAGTATAGTGAAATCAAAAAGACAAAGAAATTCTGTGGACAGTGTAGGCGGGCGTCCGTTTCGAAGAAACGTTCGTTCGTGTGAAAACAAACGAACGAACGAAGAGATAGAAGCATGTAAATGTATGAGACAAACCAAAAACTATTTCTTTGTCTCATTGGTTTAGCTAACAGATGGTTGATAAATTGTTCAAATTTTAGTTTGTAGCTGACTTTTTATTTGATAACACTTATATTTAGAGCTTGTTAGGCTTTGAAAAAGGAGCGAGAAGGAAAAGATGTAAGCTTTTCAATTTCTGCTGTGGAAGCAATTAAACTCTAATTTTTAAACATGAATTTGTACTTATTTATGCTGATATATGATTCATTTTGCAAGTATGTTCTCGCGAGAGAGAAGTGTGACTTGTTTGGAGTTTTTCATTGAAGATCCCCCAAATTCAGAATTAATCTATTTAATGATCACAAAACGTAAAATTATTTTCTAAAAAAAACAACCAAAAATTTGGCAAGAGTGTGTTGGGGATTTAAGGGCAATCCTTTAAAAATATTCCGGCCTCTTTTGTCCTGTTAAGAATAGACCTTTTTTATACATCTTCAAATTATTTTTGAATTGGGACACGTCGATGTTTGCAGTCTGTGTTGATTTGGTGGCGGCTGTCTAGTTTGGTGTTTGTAGTTCAGTCATTAATGCCAAACCAACAAGTCAAATCTTACGATTGAGCAACACGTCCAAATTATAGAACTTTATTATCAAAATAAGACGCCGTTGCCTTCAAAGTGGACTCTCCAACGTTTGGTGGACAAATTCGAAACAATCCGCTCGGCAAACACTCAGTTAACACTCGACAACGACCCGTCCTTATTGAAAAGCCCTTTACTTATCCTCCGGCATCGTAGCGACGTTACTCTTCAGAGACAAAACTACAGTGATGCTGATGAAAGCGGAAATCATTTAAAGCGCAGTGGGTGGCATTTCAAAATATAGTCACAGGAAATGGGACAGATTCAGAAATGTCTTTTGTTTCGCTACATCTAAAATGTTTCGATGCGAATTAGCTGCTTATTATACCCTCCACAGGAAGGTATATTAACTTTGCCAATACATTTGTAACGCCAAGAAGGAGTCACCGGAGACCTCATAAAGCATATACATTCTGAATCAGGATCACATTCTGAATCCATTTAGCCATGTCCGTCTGTCTGTCTGTTGTAAGCACGATAGCGCCCAAAGGAATTGACATAGGCGAATGAAATTTGGTGAAAGGACTTCTTTTTATCGTCGTCAGGTAGGTATTGAAAATGGGCTATGTCGGTCAATTAATTCTGGTACCTCGCTCACAAAACCAATTTTGCATGACTTGTATGCAGTGGAGGGTATCAAAGCATCGGCCGGGCCGATGATAACACTTTTACTTGTTTTTATTATAAAGCGTCTCAGAAACCAAGATTTTTTTACTTGTACGCTTTTAATCAATTGAAATTCAGTGCAGCAGTGCAGTCACCCAAGAGTATATAAGTCATAATCTTGCTCCCGGACCAAGACCACCACTATTTCTCGATAGTTAGTGTGATGCACTACTGAGCGAGGAGTTCAACTACCAGACAAGCACAAATTACAGCCGTTCGTTCTTTACCTCCGAGGTAGACCAACAGTAGTCTTAAATAACTTTTTAAGGTTCAAATCTGCTGGCTAAGACCCAAACTGGCCAGACAAGCACACTGAGTTGTTCCACGTAACAATGCGAAACATGCGCTATACACACAGTGTGGATGTAGAATCTTTAACAGTTGACAGATCGTAATCCGTTTGATTTCCTAAGTCTCCTGCCTGTCTGATAATCTCTGTTTCGATAGTCGTTGGCTAACCGAAAACATCAAACAGTATTCCACATATCAATTACAATCTAAGCTAATAAATGCCAAAACAAAAAAAGCTGTACGAAAGTAAAACAAAAAGATTCGTGTGCGTATAGAAACATAGGTGTGATATGCGCAAGTAAAATGCTCGACTTACCTGCTGCCTATTTGACTTCAGCACGGGAGGATCATTCCAGCCGGGTGGTGGGGTTGGGTTCCTTTGCACATGAGCCAGTGGTTGTGCACCGGACATAGTTGGTGGAGCAGACTCAATCGGAGCAATTCCTGGCAAATAATTATTCTGCTGTTGTTGTTGTAGAGGGTTCATTGGCATGTAATTATTTTGCATTGTGGGTATCATCGGGGCAACCGGTTGAGGTTGCATCATAGAAGGTTGCTGATATATCGGCGAGTTGGAAGCAAACGGCATAGGGTTTAAGTTAGTTGGAGGATTATTTGGTGCTGGATTATACCCCCCACCATAGTTCTGCTGACCACCATTTTGAGATTGGGGATTGGAGACAGATGGATCGAGAAGGTATTTCGCACGTGATGGCAATGTTGTTGATCCCTGAGAACTGACACTAGAAGGCCTTGGTGGATGCACAAGGTTGTCATTGATTTGAGCCGCTGATAAAGGTTTCGTTAGCGGAGGTGCTACCGAATGAGCTAAACCTGCATTGAGACTCGGTGGATTCAGTTGTTGCGGTGAAAACATCGTCACAGGTGGCGGTGGTTGAACGGGCATGGGGGCAACGGATGGTGGAGAGTTCCATTGATTACCAGTTGGCAATCCGGTATTGAATGCATTTTGCACAACAGCCGGTGGTAATCCGGGGGCAGAAAACGATCCTCGTGGGTGAGCAATGCCTATATTCTGCTTGCTATACGTATTATCTTGTTGGGGTGGTTGATGCTGATGCGGCTGTAACCTGTTTTGATCCGGGATTCCCGTTTGTCCTAAAATATCCTTCTGGTTTATAATACTGTTGAGACGCTCCCGCAAATCATCTAACTCTGGGTGGGTAGTTGGACCGAGTGCAAAAATATACGTCATTGCGGTGTTTAGGGCTCCCTGAGCAGCTAAGAGTCCTCCATACTGGGACACAAACTCTGCAAATTTTCCCTCTGGTTCAATAGCGACTCCTTGTTGCTCAAGAGATTTGCTCAACAGCATTACTACTTCAGCAAGTTCTTGCAATTCTACTATATCTAGCTCGTAAGAGTTATCGCTTTTTTCCAACTGCTTCAACTGATACCAGGCATCAACAAGTTTATCTACATTTCCGGCGCAGATGTAGCAAAGAATTGAATTTCTTGTGTGTTCGATGCTGGAGTTCTCCGCTATCAAACGGTCGCCCAATTTCTCACATATATCAACCACTTTCCGATCACTGTGCTTTAATGCAGCTACAAGAGCTTCCTTCCATGATTCTATTGTACAACGAGACACAAGATCCATCCAGTCGCGAGTAACTAAGGCAGAAATGATATTTGACAATTCGCCGTTTGTTTTCTTTAGATACCGATCTTGTGTTTTTGTAAGGAATTCAATGCCGGCTGTTGAAGCGATGATGAGCGCTTCCGCTGGCCGACCACTTTCAAGGCAAAGTTGAACGGCTGCCTCTACGTTTCCGGTTATTATAGCCTCCGAAATAACGCTATCAGGATCTGAAATAAAGAAAATAGTATAAGATGTGTTGAAATTGATATTTGTCACTGAGTTACCATCCCCACTTGGAATTTTAAATAAGGCGGATTTTTTTTCAACATCTTCATCGACAGCTTTGCCACTATCGACAATCGAGTCAAAAAGTTGATTCGGATCTTCAGTTTGCTGTAACAAAACAATGTTTACGTTAAAACTAGTTGACTAACCAGTAACAAACATTAATTGTACGTGCAAGTGTGAATGCCACAAATAAAACTACGCCTACACGAAAACAATAGTACAAACATCGAGTTCTTACCGAAATATCAGTGCTCTCATCGGTGCTCTGATCGCACTCTACTTCAGATGAATCGCTCTTCAGTGTACGCATATTTTTTAAGAGTGCAATGATATATATTTTTTTTAAATTGAATTTTACGAGAATGATGTAATGGTTAATTGTTAGAGTAAAGTGGCACTCGCAAATTGTGCTAAGAATCACGTAACTTAAAAATGTCATAATTCAAAAAAAAAGAAGCAAAATCCGAAGATTGGATGAAAAAAAATTAAATCCGGATAGCCACTGAAATGGCCTGTCGTAGAAAGGCTTAATCACCAGTAGTACAAACACATACATAGAATTGCGGCAGCAATTGCAAATTAAACAGAGTGAAATAGAAATGGATTTTATTTTTTTGGGTCTGTGCCCACAGCTGCATGATGAGTGATGAAAGGATTATTCAAATTAAAACTTACATGCGACAAAGTTGAAATCCTATCTGTTATCTGATCAATTGCATTATCTTCATTTTTGTTGTACTTTGAAAATTTATTGTCGATGTCTTCTTTGTTGTAACCTACAAAATATAACCATTGGCCAATACAAATAAAGGAGAATGAATAAACGCTTACCCAACAGATTGAGCATCTCCTCTTTGGGGCTTAATTCGAAGTTCGCTTTTAAGAAGTACCATAGGTACCGTCCGTCTTGGTCGTTCATCTGGTCTGCTTTACTGCGACAAAACTCGGTGAAATTACCATCAACTAGTGACTTTTCGAGTGCAGTAGCGCGTTCTACTAGCTCCGGTTCAGTAGTTACTTGTCGGATTTGAACCGATTTTGATTGCGAGTTGAAATGGACCAATTTACCTCCGAACTGAAAGAAGGATGAATTAAAGTACAGACAACTTGTAAAGCCAAACAGACCTACCCCAAACTTAACACCAGACGACTTCTTCATCCACTTAGGTGGCTTTGAAGGGTCGGAGTATGTAACTTGAGTCGTCTGTTGCGGTATTGGCGCTTGGGCGAACTGATCCATGCCTGGAAATGAATCTGCGATTTTGTTTGACGTCTGCACTTGTTGCTGTGTACCTCCGAATAGGGAGTACAGCGAGACGCTTCCATCCAAACTGGAACTTGCGATAAGAGCCGGATTTCGTGGACACCACTGTACATCTGAATACCACTGAGAAGTTGCGGCCACTTCAGATAATATCTCGCCCTCAGTTAAAGTCGTATTTGGATTCCAGCAATAAATTCGGTTGTCCTTTCCACATGATACTATCATATCCGAGTCTTGTTGGCACCAGGACATGCTCAAGATTCCTCTTTGATGAATCTGCATAGTTTTGGCCGGGGCTGTGGCATATCGCAAATCCCACATTTGAACTACAGGAGCTTGGTCTTCTTCGGATGCTAACCATATCTGTGTGGCCACGTCTGGATGCCATTGAACTGCACGCCACCGCACGCGTGACTGGCTGTCAGACAACTTAATAATCTGTTCATTTTTACGTAAATCCCAGATGACACAGCGTGAACTAAACACCGACGCTAGAATGTGCTGCACCTGACGATTCCAAGCAACATTCTGCACGTCCTCGAGTGGCTGAGTCTTTGTTCCAGGTGTCATGTGTGTGGCCGTGTTATTCAAGTCCCAAACAAAGATTTCTGACTCAGATGCAACCGATGCGAGAAGATTTGTTTGAAATGGATTAAAATCGAGCCCTCGAACTGCGCCTGTGTGACTATCTTGTCGAGCAATAAGGCCCTCTTCTCCGGAGAGCACTTTTGCTGCACTGTAAATCATCAAATGTCCACCTTCGCAACCTCCAACCAGGAGGCCATTTGGATGACTGCCATTGTAACCAGTGGGAGACCAAATCAGTTTTTGGAACCTAGGTATAAGAAAAATCAAAAAAAAATTCGCTTTTTATGTAGAAAAAATATTGATTTACCTATATTGACTTGGTAAACTTGCTTTTAATTCAAGATCATAACCAGGGTCTTTTAGATTTGTTGAATAGATTTCCAGAACCGAATTCGCACTAGAATCGAGCTCTTGTGCGGCAGAGCCGGCAGCTAAATAAATGGGGTACTGCTGCTGTGGCGACCAGGCCACATTCACTGTTTTTTGCAACTCTTTTATTTTCATGGTGGCTTATGTGATTACTATTTTAGAGAAAACAGAAATTTGTAAAACATTTTTATTAAGTATGTATATAATTTGTTATGAAAATAAATCATTTAACAGGTGAACAAATGGTTTCATTTGGTAAACGTACTCAAAAGTTTGTAATTTAAACTATTTGAATTTGTCTCACCAGTGATATAAATTCTTATCAGGTTTGGTAAGAATAAATTGTCAACTTTAAATACTAATTGCGGATGGAAATTGTAATTGTAAGTGACCGAAATATTAAGAAATGAAAAAAATACTTTGAACGTCAACACTTCCAACGTGGCTGATAATGTAGATTTTAAACTGTATTACCATATTAAAAGTCAAAACAATCGTAAATTCATGGAATAATTTCGATAAGCCTAATGGTCTGCTTACATATTTAAAATAAAAAATAAATGTGTGTAAAAGGAACATTTTTTGAAGGCGTACCTGAAATATTTGTTGTTTTATTTTTGATACTAGTAGATGTCAAAGATGTAAAAATTCGAGGGTTAGAAATAATAAACTTCCTCAGGGCAGTAATGCATTGGCGTGTTCGTCATCAGTCATTCCCGAAATGTTGGGCAGTTATAATTCTATTATTATAATTGGTGTTTTTTCCCGGAGTTGAAAGTGGGATTGATCGTCGGTCAGTATAAAAAACACATATTCGCACGTATCAGTAACAATTCAATGCCAAGTTCAAAATGCAATCAGATAAAGCTAAATCTTCAATCAAGCTCAAGCTTTCATATTCTGTTATGAAACTTGGATACACATCGGCTTGTGATGTAACTAGACTTACAAATTGAAAAATGGCTGCCGGCGGTTACGAACTGTTTATCGTTGGAATGATTAAGGGTATTCACTTAAAAGCGTAAAAGCCTCATAAACTGCGTAAATTGCAGAAATTTACCACCTCGTAAATGAACTGTCAGATTTTGTATGGAGAATAGTTTACGTAGACCTCATAATTTTCCGCGAAGTTTTAGGCTCGGAAATCAACCGCGGAAAGTTGCGCAAAACACAAATGTCAAACTTTGACAGACAGTCCTCTGTTGTTTGTTTGTTTTCAGAGTTTTTTTTGGGAAGATCTCAAAATGGTAAGAATTCAAGTAAAAAAATAATAATTACTGCCGATTTCTCCAAGAATTTGATAAGTTTTTTTCTTTTCGCTTCCTTTCGGCATTTTGATAGATTTAACAGCTGAGTTTGACAACCAACTTAACAGTCGATTTACGTGATTTACGCAAAAATATAATTTTTTTTTTCAGAAAAAACCTTTTTTTTTTTTAATGAGATTGCTTTTCATGTTCGATTTGCCAAAAAAATTAATCTTTTTTGATCTGACTCTCTTTGGAGAAATCTCTATTTTTTTTCAGATTTCACACATACTTTCACTTACTAATGTGGATGACACACAGTTGGCAGTTACGAGTTGTTTATCTTGGGAATTATTGCTTTTTTGACTGAATTATTATTTTTGTCGAGTATGGAAACGATTTTTTATGTTGAATTATTTTTCTAATAAGTTATTATAAATAATTTGTAAAAATCAATTTAAATGGATTTCCAGTTCAAGTGAAAAAAATATTTTTTGCGGCCAACTCAATACACACAAGAACCAATAAAATTCGGATTTTATGTTCGATTTGGCAGCCGAAATCTGAAATCTCAGATCAAAATCTGAAAAGCCAAATCGAAAACGACATAAAAGTCAAATCGAAAACAGCATTAACTACACTCCGCAAAAAAAAAACTACAGCGGAAATGACTCGTAAAGTAATACAAATGCTTGCATATAGATGTCCCAACAAACTGAACGAACCGAACGAAAACAACTTTTCTAGTTCAGTGTACACCGCCACATTTCCGCTCTTTTCTAACCAAATCGCGAGCCAATATGCAGCAAAAGGTATTGGTGTTTATCACAATTTTTTCAATTTAATGTTAGTAAATGAACGATTTATTTAATAAATTATGTGTTTAATTGTGCTTTTCAGAGACGTGAACCCATTCACGCTGTCCAAGTTTTCGGACGCAAAGTGAGTACCGCAAAAAGTTTACTTCCAACAAACATTTTTGTTGGCACGTGTTGAAAACTAATTTTTCTATGCAATCGTAGTCAATCTACGAAAGAAAAAACAGTTTAAAACTATTATTTTTAATCTATGTGGAGAATGAGATCGTTGTGTTTTCAATCAAGCGTTTACGGCTTTCATTTCCTCCACATAATTCCTTGAAAATATACTAATGAGTGATTTTTTTTATTTAGAAAACCGCCACCGCAGTTGCATATTGCAAGCGTGGCCGTGGACTTCTCCGCGTCAACGGACGTCCTTTGGACAACATTGAACCAAAAGTATTGCAATATAAATTGCAAGAACCACTTCTGTTGCTTGGCAAGGTAAGTTGAGTAAAAATTGTTACAGAGAAGTCATTTACATGATGATAGAAACTTATCCCGAAATTGAATATCAATGAAAAGAAATATTTCTATTCTGACTTGTGACTTTCTGCAGCAATTTATTTCTACAATAGGAAACATTTGTTTAAAGTATGTTAATTTTTGCAGGAGAAATTTGCTGGAGTTGATATTCGCGTGCGTGTGAGTGGTGGTGGTCATGTTGCACAAATCTATGCTATCCGTCAAGCTATCTCTAAGGCTTTGATCGCTTTCTACCAAAAGTGTAAGTATAGATTTATAAGTATTATTATTACACAGTAAAAACATTTATTTATAAGTATCCACCATAAAAACAGTGACTTACGAGAAGACGAAAAATTTGAACGTCATTGTCCAGTTTGCAACGATTGTTTTGCTTGCAATTGAATGTTTTGATGTTGCAAAAGTTTTCGTTCTAAATTTCGAACACCGAGCAAATGTACAGGTGTATAATCGGTTTTATCCCTCACTTCTTGTTGTCCAGGATGGATCGTTTTAGGCCGGCAGTATTTGTTGGTAGCCTCGCCTTGCCTGCATGTCATAGCCGGGGCTAACGTTATCAAAAACAACAAATTTACTAGCTTAGTTCTCGAGATAACGAACTGAAACCTCTTTCATTAAACTCTAATACGCATCATTTTTGCAAATTTATTTGTAAGATGGACTAAGAATTATTATTAAAAGCAATTTTTTTCAACCGATACTCGGTAGAATAGGCTACATCGCCTTGGGCAGATTCTCGAAAACTTTTTCATCGTGACATGCTCTTCATATTTTATGATGTTGCTGTGCATCATTGCATATATTGCAGCTATCCTCTTTATTTTAGTCTGTCGGTGAATGCTCGTCGCCAGAGCGTCATTATTAGTGTTTCAATTGTCGTATGCATCCACAGAATTATCCAACCGCTTGAACACAAAATGTTGCCGAATATCCATTTGCTGGAGCTACCTTTCGTTTCCGGACTATTTGCATATATATATATATATGTATATATCTTCTACGAACAGATAACTTTAATTGTATAGTTTTCGTGCTGGTTTTATTGCGATTTACTCCAAGTCTACAGTTGTTTGTCGCTAAAAAGGTGACCTTGCCAACAGCACTACTTTTTCTGCAAAAGCAAGCGGTCAAGTCTGCTCCGAAAGGAATACTCATTATTCACTCTGCCAAGAAATATGTTAAGCTATTTATTAGTCTTTATGATCGTGGCTACAGGATCTTTCCCATGTCCAGCGACACAAGTAGGTTTTGAGTGAGTAGAGTAGCACTGAAAACCAAAATTTCATTTGCACAGCATTTCGTTCTCGACGATACAATTTTGGATTCAATGTCTATGCTTAATTGAATGCATTAGTTTGCTTCATGTACACCTCTTTAACCAAGTCTTTACGGATGAATGCTATATATCAAATCAAATTTTTATTGATACGATTTTTCATTTAGCAGCTATTGGTTATGGTGATTAATGCAATTTTAACAACATGGTTTAAATCTGAACTTTTATCTCGTTCACGGATGTCGCGATTCGGCCCCTCTAGACTGAAGAACTTCGTGTACGCCTTAATTTAGTTTTTTTTTCATTCAATTGGTCGGTTCTTTTTAGGAATATGAATGTACGGCACTTCCATTTTTTAGCTTGCATTGACACTAGTATTTTATCTGGATGATACGTTTCAAAGACCATCTCATCGTAGTCTTATTGTTATTATGTTTACGTATTTATTTGTACCTTTATATACCAGATTTTTGTTTGGATAGCTTCTCCATTCCTCTCGAAAGATGAAATAAAGGCAAACTAAATCTGAAGCTTGGCATACCAACCAAGTGTGTACCCTTACTGGGCCAATTGGGTGATGCGAAAGCTATATTTTTATCATACTATGTCCAATATTCAATTGCATCGCTTTTGTTTGCAATTGAACTGATTAATAATATATATTAAGTTGTTTTAACTGCTGTTTTGAACAACCAAGAGTAAATAGTCTTAATATATGGTCCCTTTATATACCAGTTTTTCGTTAGGATATTAAATATTCCTCTGGAAAGATGAAATAAAGGAAGATTAAAATAACAAACTTTGCATTTACCAACCAAATGTGTTCTTGTACATGGGCCATTTGGGTGATGCTTAAGATACATTCTGTTGTTAATTTCAATGAAAGTCTTTCAATACCAGATTCTCGTTAGGATATTTGGAAAACAAAAAAAAAAACTATTCCTTTGGAGAGATGAATGAAAGGCAAAATAACGTGCTTTACATTTTACCAACCAATTTATGTGTCTAAATTAACATACATTGGGTGAAGCTAAAGCTATAATTAATTCTACGACTAACTTTTTTATACTTCGTTTAATTTTGAATTAAATTTTTAATGAGTGTATCTTGTTTCTATTTATAGATGTGGATGAGGCGTCGAAGAAGGAAATCAAGGACATTCTGATTCAGTATGACAGGACACTGTTAGTTGGTGATCCACGTCGTTGCGAACCTAAGAAATTCGGTGGTCCAGGTGCCCGTGCTCGTTACCAGAAATCATACCGTTAAAAATATTTCCTTTTACCGAGGAAAGTGGATGTTTGATTGTTTAATTTTTTACTACAATTGGATATCATCCTTTCAATAAGACCGATAAATGATAAAAAATAAATATTTTTAAGAAAATATTTTAAACAATTTTTGTAATTTTTCATTTTATCAATTTCAGTTTGTTTGTTGCAGCTTACAGTTAAATTTTATTTTGTTTAAAGTCGTTCAGAAAATTATATAAAATAAAATGCGCGGCTGGATCGTAGGCAACTATAGCTAATAGTTTCTTTCGACTAGCTGGTTTGCAATAAATATATTAAACTGTATCCGAAAAATATGCAGTTCTTGCGATTGGAATTTCTCCGCATGCAATGAAAATGGAGTTGAGGGTTCTTAAGTCAGATGGTGAAGAAGTCTAAAACAGAGATGTCTAATTTAAAGCTAAAGTCAATAACGATCAGTTTTGTTTTTTTTTTTCTCCTAAGCTAGAGTAGTGTAAACTTGTTCCGGCCGTCTCCAATATTCGGCCACATGCGTGAAATTGTTGTACTTCTCTGGCTCCAATCTTAAAATGATCTGTTACGATCTCTCTCTTTTTGGTGGCCGAATATAGGAAGATATGTGTTTTTTTAAAAAAAACGAAGAAAAACGTTGTTTTACGTTGAAATATTAATGTTTTATTTTTTTATCTCTTAAAAAATATCAAATCAACAATTTAAAAAGGAAAACATCAAAAACTTAACAATTCAAGCCTAAATGTCAAGTTTTATAGGAAAATGCGTTAAGGGGCCGGCAATTGGCAACGCTAACCACCATTGCTAGAAATAATTTGCAACGGATTATAATTTTTTGCAACGAACCCAATACAGAGAAGAACCAATTAATTTGGGTTCTTTTAATGTTCGATTGGATAGCAGAAAACTGAATTCTCAGATAAAAATCAGAAATGGCCAATTGGGTAGTTCAAAACAACGCCAGTGTTAAAAATAAGGAGAAAGAGGCAAGAAATTACTGAAAGTTTGTAATAAAGTGCAAAACAGGATAAAAGCATTTAAAAATTGAAAAATAATATATATTAGATAATGCATTTGGTAAAAGCTTAGAAAAACAAATTTTGCTCAAACTTGTAGCACATCTATGGAAGTATGGGCTTCTCGAAATACTCTTGGTCAGAATATATGAATTTGAAGAGATGCATATCTTCTATCTTTCGCATATCCGCCCATTCTGCGATACCTACTAATAATCATTAGTCGAAAAATTTAGCCTGGACACCAACCAAATTAAATTTTTCGAACTCACAATAACGAAAATATCAATACAAAATTGCATATTGTGACCTACAAAATATTTAGTGTGTTCACTGTATATATTCTGTGGGTCACAATATGCATTTCGTATATAAGATTTCGCCATTGTGAGTTCGAAAAATGTAGCCTAATGTCGTTTTCCATTGGGACCACCAGATACGTTTTTAAGATCTCAGATTTTACGCGGCTCATGGAACATGTAACGATATTGATCTGCTTTGTAAATGGACTAGTCATTAGTGCGTTCTTTGACAGCAATGATCAATATCAGCTGTTGAAGGTACAAATGGAGTAGTTTCAGATGACGAAAACAAAACAAACTTCATAAAATGTGCAAAGTATATTGGTTATCGTGGTAGTATGATGTGTTAATCTGAAAAAATACATATTGGGATTTTCAGATTTTGCTCCAACGGAACAGTTTTTCTTTTTTGCATTTGTGTTGATGCGTAATTTAAAAAGTCAGCTGTTCGTTGTAATTTGTGTTTATAAAAATCCATTCAACTTATTTTGATATCCATTGCAGCAGCCAAATGTAAGTTTTTCTCAATTTTCCACAGACTAACCTAAAACGTATATAATAATACACTTCAAAGCTTGACAATTGCCAAAGGTTTTGGGTTAGTGAAAGTAGGGTGTAAATCTCGTTAAGAAATTGAGATTCGCAAAATTGCTCTAAATCTGAAAAAAAGGTTTTTTTGCGGCCAATGGAACATGAAATCTGACAGCCAGCTGATTTCGAGTGCAGAAAAACTGCTCTGAATCTCAAAAAGTTTTTTTTTCTGTCCCTATGGAAAACGTCATTAGATAAAAAAAGATTGGTTTTTTGTCCCAAAGAAAACCATACAAAAATAATAATTGGTATCTACAGCGGATCTGTCAAATATGTATGAGCTCCAGCTCATAAAAGCAAATCGCAGTTCAATTGTTCTGTCTCGAATTGAATTTGTTTGGTTTGTGTTAAGGCTTTGATTTAATTTATAAGAAAATAGTAAGGAAAAAAGGATGTGCGACCAGTGATCCAACATAAAATAACTAAAAGTCCCTACAGTACACAAAGAATTACCCTACTTTTTCCCTACACCGTCGAATAATTTTCACTACAATCTCTCCATATAGGGGAAGGTGTTGTACCTTGGTCCGTTTGTACCTTGGTCCGAGTGCCATTTCTGAGGAAACTACCAACCACGCAAAAACCGGTTCTTCCATTAAATGTTCTCCTTTTGTTTTTTTCTTATCTGAGTTGTGTGTGAACGTAAAGCTGTGTGCGTCTGAGAGAAAACTCAGAAAAAGTGATTCGGACCGCGAAATGTTTTTTTTTTATTTTTTTGTGAAGCCTCCAGTGGTTTACCGTTGTATTTTTTTTGCGTTTCTGTGGTTGACTGGGGTAAGTTGATCTATGATATTTCATTGAACATCCGTCGTCATACGGATTTCCGTTTCAAAACAAATGTAAAATGTATTTTTTTTGCTTAAGTGGTGTTCATGTACCTTGGTCCTATCATAGTGCTTGTACCTTGAACCGGTCCAATTCCATGCAAAATGAATTTTCTTTATTAACTTGCATAGAGATTTATTATCATAAATATTTTTTTCTTTGATTCGTATTTAAATCACATTGAAGTCGTGCTTACGTTCCTTTTTATTGTTTTTCTTTTTGCAACTAATAAACATGTTTTCTTACCACTTATTTACAAAAGTTTTTTGGCTAGATTTGAAATGTTACCTACTAGACTTTAAGGAAGAACCCTATACGGACCAAGGTACAATACACCTCGGACCAAGGTACAACCACGTCTTGTACCTTGGTCCGCTTGAGGTTGCCACAGAAAAGCAAATTTTTCTCAAAACGGTAAGCAAGCAAAAACTGGTATTTTACATTATATATTGGCAACAAAATTACAGATACAAATCAAAAAAAAAAGGAGGAAAAAATGAAACGTAACCGAAGTTATATGAAAAAAACTAAAAAGCGGACCAAGGTACAACACCTTCCCCTAACTATTTTATCCATACCTACACAAATAAAATTGAATTAAACTTCTCATACGCTATCTCAACCACAAATGATTTTTTCCTTTTTGTTTAGTATTCATCTCATTTTATTCCTTAGCGAATATCGACGAATGTTAGAGCAAAATGAAATAGGTAAACAAAATTAATAAATATTTTTTGACTAAAAACGGGGGTGTGGTACGATTTTTCGGAAAAATCAACTGAATTGAAAAATCCCTACGTTATACAAATCTGTCCTTTTTTCCCCCCAAAACCCATTTGTTTACATTGTTGTTTTTGGAATATCAACCCCCGTCTGTGAATACGTGTTAAAGAAAAAAAGCATGTTGCTAAAGGCCGGCCACCATTCCTTTTGCTTTTCTGGGCATCGCGCTGTTCAATTGCTTTGTGTTTCGTATTGAACTTGTTTGGTTTTTGTTAAGGCTTCGATTAAAATAAAGAAAATAGTGAAATACACATTTCGGACTAGTGAATACTTGCATTAAAGCCCAATTTATGAACTCACAGCCACTTGAAAAGAAATGAGCAAATTGCGTGACTTCATGAATTTTTTGGGAAAACAGCTTGTAGGCAGCTGGAAAGTTGTCCATCTCTGTATTCCATTATCTTTGGTTTTATGTCTCTCTATTTCATTATCTTTGACAGTACGGCATAACCTGCAATATGTTACCATCTTAAGAATACTGAAGCGCTCTGTATTCTAAACGCAACCTTTAGTATACAAAACAACATTATTTCAATTGAGGTATTTATTTAACGGATATGTATAGATATTCTGGAGTCCTATACGCTTGATTGTTGTACCGCGATAATTTAAGTATTGGAAGAGAGCTTGGGTTCTAGATATTCTGGATATTTATAGAGATTATGCTCTAAAATATGTATATCAAATCAGTTGTAATTGATGGATTTAAATCATACGGAAGGCGGACCGAAATTCATGGATTCGATAGTGAATTCACTGCCATCACCGGCCTTAATGGAACAGGCAAATCCAATATTTTGGATTCTATCTGCTTTGTTTTGGGCATTAACAACTTGGGTCAGGTAAGCATTTAATGTTTTCATTGTATTACCGGATTTCTTGTAACAAATGTGTAATTGTAGGTTCGTGCTACTTCTTTGCAAGAGCTTGTGTTCAAAAGCGGACAAGCTGGTGTTACAAAGGCTACCGTAACTCTTGTCTTTGATAACACTAATGAAGATCAGTGTCCACTCGGATATGAGAAATGCCGCGAAATATCTGTTACAAGACAAATCGTCGTGGGCGGTAAAAACAAATACCTCATCAATGGCAAATTGGTACAAAACAAAAAGGTTACTGATTTCTTCTGCTCTGTTCAGCTCAACGTCAACAATCCAAACTTCTTGATTATGCAGGGTCGCATAACAAAAGTTTTGAACATGAAACCTCAAGAGGTAAGTAAAGTTGTATGCTCATATACAATACGTTTCATAACTTTCTTCTCAGATTTTGTCTATGATTGAAGAAGCGGCAGGCACCAGCATGTACGAGACTAAAAAAGAGGCAACGAACAAGTTAATAGAAAAAAAAGATGCAAAGGTTCGAGAAACCAACACTCTTTTAGTAGAAGAAGTAGAACCAAAGTTGGAAAAACTTCGACAGGAACGCGCGGCGTACCTTGAATTTCAGAAAATCTGTCGCGATATTGAATATCTGACGAGAATATACATATCTTTTAGATATCTTAAACAAAAAGATGCTCTGAAAGCTACGGAGACAACAATCGACAGTCTTGTCAATCGGATTGAGCATTGCAAGAAAACGATTCTAGACAACGACAAAGAGATTATCAATTTAGAGCAGGTCGCTAAAGATGTCCAAAACAAAATAGACAATGAAAGTGGCGGAGAATTAAAGCTACTCGAAGATCAATTGACAGTAAGGATGAAAGCTGAAGCGCAGTCGTCTGGAAATATTAAAGCAGCACAAGGTGCTATAGATCAGGAGGAGAAGAAGGTAAAGGCGTTGGAGAAAAACATCAAAGATGATGAAAAGGCATTAAGTCAAAAAGTGGGACAGATGCAGAAAGTTGAAGGACTTTTTCAAAGCCTAAAAGAAGCCGACCAGCGCGATTCCAAAGCTTATAAAGATGCTCAGACAAAGTTTGAAGCTGTTTCTCAAGGCTTATCTACCAACGAGGATGGGCAAGCGTCGTCCTTACAAGATCAGTTGATTAGTAAGTAATAAGAAGAAAATTCATTAAAGCATAAATTATAAATTTATTACTTTTTAGATGCTAAAAAGCAACTAAGTGAAGCTCAGACTACCATAAAGACATCGGATATGGAATTGCGCCACAGCCGCCAACTGCTTTTGCAAAAACAAAATGAGACTCAAACAAACGATGCATCTTACACGAAAGACAAAAAGATGCACGATCAGATTGAAGCCGAAATTAATAAATTGAAGGTGAGACCAGTTTGTTATTTATAAGATCTTTTCCTATCATTAAATATTTTAGGATCAAATAAATAGAATGAACTATCAAGATGGCTCGTTCGAGCAGCTTCAGGAAAGAAAAAATTCTCTTGTCCAGGAAGTTAGGAATTTTCAGCACCAATTAGACCGAAAAAATGCATATCGGTATGAATTGCAGTACCGTGATCCGGAACCCAATTTTGATCGGAGCAAAGTTCGCGGCATGGTGGGGAAATTGTTTTTCGTCCGGGATGAAAAGAACTGTCTGGCTTTAATGATGTGTGCTGGAGGAAGTGTAAGTCGAATGCAATTTAAAAAGAAAACATTACGTTAACTATTTATTTTTTTCAATAGCTTTACAGCCATGTGACTGACGATGATATAACAAGTAAAAAAATTTTGCAAAAGGGCCAACTTCAGCAAAGAGTAACAATAATTCCAATCAATAAAATCTCATCACACCCAATTGACTCGAAAGTTGTTAAGTTTTCGCAAAACTTGGTAAGTATATTGATGTTTTGTTTTAATGTTTTTTTTTTTTGTACTTGTAAACTTTATATGAATAACAATTTGAAATTTGAAACCTGAAAGCCCAGTAAAGGGACTTTGGTTTACATCGAACTTTATTAGAAATGTCGCTCTGAATTATTTAGTTGAACATTTATCAGCTTTGTTTTGCTAAAGTAGGTGTTCAATTAAACGAACCTAACAGTCATTTTATGCACAGTAGTTGAGTTTAAAAAGCAAAGCAAATAGTAGTTGGTATGTGGTTTTACCAACTGGGTAACAGTTGATGTATGCAAAACTTTCCAAAATAAAATACTGCGTATACACACTATGTTGTATAGGAAACTATCTGAACGAACAGGGAATAACTAATAATCATTTTGAATCTTAATACTAAATATTTGGTGGGTCATAAGTAATTTTATATGGAAAATTTCGCCATTGCGGGTGCCTGAAATCTAGCCTGGACAGTTATGATGATTATTTGTGTCGCGCTAAGAATAGAGTGGTTTATTGATCAATACCGTTTATATGGTATATACCAATTATATATTTTACATTAACCACAAATGCATTAAAAATTAAAAACAAATTTTAAACGACTGTTTTTAGGCTGGCGCAGAAAATGTTAATTCTGCGCTTTCGTTTATTGAGTACGATGGATATTTTGATCCCGTTATGAAATTCGTTTTTGGTCATACGCTCATCTGTAAAGACCTTAATGTTGCTAAACAGGTAAATAACAGTGAATTTGTTTAGCAATGTGATGCTTAACTATAGCGTTAATTTCGAATAGGTAACATATAACCGCCAAATCCACTGTCGCTCTGTAACCTTAGAGGGTGACATTGTAGATCCCGAGGGTACTCTTTCTGGTGGTTCTAAGCCAAAGGGAGGGAACATTCTTCAGGAGTTGGCCGAAATAAAGCAATTAGAGAATGAGCTTCGAATACGTAAGGATGAGTTGCAGCAAATCGATAAGCAGTTGGCGTAAGTTTTTTTATTATATTATTTGTTATTGCAGATAAAGGAATAATTTAAAATTTCAGTGCGACTGACAATATTGCCAAGCAATACAGATCAGTAAAAGAACAGGTAGAACTTCGTCAACATGAGCTAAATGCATGTGCCCAGCGTTTAGCTCAAACGACATTCCAGCAACATCAAGAAGAAATTAAATCACTTAAGGATAAAATATGTAAATTATGCCGATAGACAAGCTATTTATTTGCAGCAGCTATTTATGTATGTTTGTTTTTCTTCCTTCAGCTACACTCGAAAATGACCTTTTAAAAGCTCGTGAAACTCAAAAAAACGCGTCATCAAAGGTAAAGGATATACAAGATAAACTTGCCGATGCTAAGGGATTCCGGGAGCGTGAACTCAAAGCTGCTACAGAGGAAATGCAAACAGCGAAGAAAAGGAGTGAAGAGAGCCGTGTTAACTGGAAAAAACATGAACAAGAATTTGAAACATTGCAATTAGAAATCGATGAACTGAAAAAGAGTACTGAAGGCTCACGTCAACAACGAGAGGAAATGGTAACAAACCTGGAAAAGCTGAAAAGTGATTTTAATGCACTTAAAGACGGATCTTCCGGTCTGGTTGAAGCTGTTGCCGAAATCAAGAACCAAATCAAGGAACAAAAGGACAAAATAAATTCACAAAACAAGGAGTTGAAAATGGTTTATACTAAGAAAGAAAAGTTAGGGAAACAAACGCAAGAGATGACTCTTGAAATAAAAAAAAAAGAAAACGAAGTGACCAAAGTTCGTAACGAGAACAAAGATAGCTTCAATAAAATCGAAGCGTTAGAAGGGAAATACGGCTGGATTAAAGAGGACCGAGAGTTTTTCGGAACAAAAAATACTCGATACGATTACTCAAAGGAAGATCCAGTGGAGGCCGGAGTTAAATTGAATTCGATGCGAGAACAAAAAGAGAAAATGGAACGAAACATTAATCTTAAGGCAATGATGCTTCTTGACCGTGAAGAGGAACAATACCAAGAGACTCTGCGAAGGAAGAAAATTGTTGAACAGGACAAGCAGAAGATTCAGCATATTATTTGTAAAATGGACGAGAAAAAAAAGGAAAAGGTTGAAACAGCATGGAAAGTGGTGGATACGAATTTTAGCAGTATTTTCAGCACGTTGTTGCAGGGCGCCCAGGCACGACTCAACCCAGTAATGCAAAACAACAATCTGTTTGGACTTCAAATAAAGGTGGGCTTCAATGGTGTATGGAAGGAATCTCTTGGGGAGCTTAGTGGAGGTCAACGTTCTCTGGTTGCATTGTCGCTTGTCTTGGCTATGTTAAAATTCTCACCAGCACCCTTGTACATATTGGATGAAGTCGATGCAGCTTTAGATATGTCTCACACCCAGAATATCGGAAACATGTTAAAAACCCATTTTACCAGTTCGCAGTTTATCATCGTTTCTCTCAAGGATGGTATGTTCAATAATGCTAATGTGCTGTTTAAAACCAAATTTGAAGAAGGTGTGTCAGCTGTAGATAGAATCGTTAATCAGAGGACACAGAAAAAATAGATACAACCACTTCTATGCTTAATTGTCAAATTTATACATTTTTTTCCCGCTACTTATTTGTACATTTATATTGATAACATACAATAAATATAACTATTATACAAAAGCGTTTGCAGTTAACATATAATTTTTCCTTGCTGTTTTAAAAACTTCCCAATTTTTCTTTAGACCATCAGTTGGATGCATGGTATCTTTTACGGAAACCATCTAAAAACATGAGTACCGGGTACTTGTAAAATTAAATGTGTAAACAAAAGCCGCGAGGTATACCTACTCCTCGCTTAAAAAAGCGTGAAAAACGCGACAAAAAGGGCATAAAAAACGCGTAGAAAAAAGCCTGGAAAAAGGCTCCACAAAACGCCTGAAAGAACAAATTAAATAAAATGTTTGCGTTCACAGCGCTTGAACTCTCTCTTCGATCCCTTCATGGTGGCAATGATAGCAGTGTTTCTCTACTTTGAATTGATAAAGAACTTATAAAAAAAAAAAAAAATTTAACTTTGGTACATCTAAGGAAGATGGCGCGGCAGGTATAATCTATTGATACAATGGACCTACCGTTGCCGGCATTTTGGGTTGAAGGAAAGAGTTGGCCCTTCTTTCAAATGAGCGAATCTAGAAGTGATGTAATGTTTCGTCGAAAAAACACTTCAGAGTAAAGCCTCAGGTCAGAAGAAAATTTTCGAAAAATTTTACTTTTACTATACTATTGATATAATTTCTACCACTGGACAAACTCTAGTACTGTAGAAAACAAATAAGAAGTAGCAACAAAAAAAAACCTAATCAGACATTTATAAGCACTATTGCAGAAATGCTTGATGTGAATAGAGCACTTCTTTGGAATCGCAATATTTGTGGCTACACTTCCTGTTGCCTGCCATCTTCCACCTTTACTTATACAACCTGAAGATTAAAAGAGAATAAAAAGCACGACTGTGTCGCACGAAACTTTCTATTTAATCGAAAGTTTGCTTGGTTGTTTTCTTATTTTATTACATAGGTAGGTGGCTAAGTAGAAAAAGTTATATTTAACGTTCTACGCCCCTAACCTTTGCCACAAGAGAATTTGTTAGCTTAGTATTATTTCATGTTGTTCCAAAATAATTTGTTGGACGGTCGTTGTTGGACGATAGCAAAGAATACGGAAATCAGGTAAGATGGAACTGCGAAAATAGAATAACTATAGATAGGATGATAGTTATCAATTGATTTCAATTTGTTAATATCGTATAGCAATCATTACAAATTATCTTGTACACATGCATTTATTTTTATTAAAGCGCAGTATCTTACAAATAAGTCTTAAGAACACTTCATGAATTTGACTAATTTTATACGAAGTTATTTCGGTGTTAACCAGTCTGTTACAATTTCCTCCGTATGAAAGTTGTCAATAATAATCTATACGAAAAGAATCGCTTGATTAATGGGATCAAGTGTGTATGTACATATTATCTAATCTTTTACCTCTTCTCCTTGCAAAATTGCTTGTGTTGAAACTTCATCCTCATTAAAGCAGTCATCTGCAGTGATAGGCGCATTTGTACAGTCTACTAGATCTTCATCCTGGTTTTCAGTTACATCGGTTGAATGTTGCTCTTTCATATGGAAACGGAGAGCAAACATGCGGGCGTACACCGCTCCACATATTCCACACCGATGCTTCAAATTCTCATTGGATTTGTTTGCCTTGTTATGAGTTTTCATGTGCATTTTTACGGCATATAAACTTGCAAATGGCCTATTGCACTCTGGACAGGAATATGGTTTGGTGTGGCTATTTTTGTGACCACAAAGCTGCACCGATGTACGAAATGATTTCGGACACATAGGACACTTGTATGGGCGATCTTCTGAGTGTGTATTGAGATGATGAGTGTAAACGGCATAAGATTTGAATCTTTTATTGCACTGTGAGCATACAAATGGACGAATATCAGTGTGTGTTCGCAGATGCAGTGTGAGCGAGTAGGAAACGCGGAAGGACTTTCCGCATACTTCACATTCATGTGGTTTTTCACCTTAAAAAAATTAGACAATGACACACACCTTTAATTTTCTAGAAAATATGAAAACCATACCTGTATGTATCCGCTCATGTTTGACCTTTTCGTGTGGCCTAAAGAATTCTCTTCCACAATAATTACACGCAAATTTTGCTCCAGGTTTTGCTACTTGTTGAGTGCGTGTACGCGCTGGTTGATCAGTGTGCAATTGCATATGCATGTCATAGCTAATTTGGTTCTCGAATTGACGGTTACATATACTGCAATTGTGTTCCTCTACATTTTGATGCATGTTTTGGTGAACAGAAAGGAGCCCATGATCAAAACTGCAAAACAGATTTTATTTTATTAGTTGTTTTTAAAGAAAACTCCGGGGATGCAGTGTTTAGTGTGCGTGCATATAGCCCTTTATGGAGGGTGCCGGTTAAGGTCTACTGTAAACATTTCCAGTACTCCGCTCTTTGTATCAAATAAAGCAGAAATTACATTATACTTTTTAACGTAATGGTTTAATTACAAGGAATAATAAATTTATTTGCCCGATCAGTGATCTTTTATCAATAAGGAATAGTACCTATCTATAAAAATAATTTTTAAATTAATACTCGAAATGCTAATTTGAAAACACACTATAAAATGAACAAAAATGAGGGGAAAAATTAACTAAATAAATCTCTTTCTTTTTCCTCGTACCTTTCTCTTTGCTGCGTTTATTTATTTACCAAAGCGCTTCTCTGCCCTTTTCCTTTCTGTTATTAAGGACAAAATATAAAAAAAACCGTTACTAATTTGCATTTTGATTAAAACGATGTTATTTCAGTTATGTTACGATGTTTAGTTTATTCATTGCTTGAATTTTTCGAGAAGTGTGAGAGCTATTTTGCTCAAATACTTACTTCAAATTTGCAGGTTGATTTTATTATTTACTTATTTAAATAGTGAAAGAACACAAATAGGAAGCTTGGGCAAAAATCCCTTTTCTTTAGTCTTTTACGTGGGCGAACGCCTGAAAATCGTTAATCAGCTTGTCTGTTTAGTGTCAGCCAAGGATTTACGTCTCAATCGAACGTCGTGATCTATTAAGTTAGAGGTGGTAGCACCTCCTTCAGTTCAGTTCTCCTTCAGGCAGTAATCAGCATACAAAAGCCACTGAACAATAAAGCCACAACCGGGAGCAACAGCCACAGTGCACACAAATGCAAAAAGTCATCCGGCTCTCTCTCTTAAATTCAAGATATAAAAGGGCTGCCTTAATCCTTGCAAAGTTTGCGGAGAACAAAGTGTCTGGAACTACTCACGAGAGAGACAAGGTAGGCAACGGAAAATACCAAAAAGTCGTCGACGAGTACGTCAACTACCAAAATAAACTAAAGAAACAGAAAACAAATAAGAGTATTATCATCGGCCTGGCCGATGCTTTGATACCCTCCACTGCATACAAGTCATGCAAAATTGGTGCGAAAAGGGAGAGCAACCGAAGTTAGTGCTTATTGCCTTTGCTAGGCCAAAAAACGATTTTCTCTAATGGATTTATTTTTGCTAATAGTGAGATGAGAATAAAAAATACCGAATGTCGAATTATTTGTATCATACAGTTAATAAATTTTATCATATCTTCTGCATAAACAGAAAGCTATTCTATTCTAATTTGCTCTAAAAGGTTAATAAACACCGCCGACGACGTCTACGATTATTTCACATTGGTAAGAAGCAGGCAATTCGTTTTAAACCTTTTTTTTAGTACGAGTATGATAATACAAAAACACCTAGCTCAAAATGACGAAAGTTAAATGCAAGATAATATTTTATGTTCAAACCTTTTGTTGCAAATTTCACAGTAAAATTGTTTTCTATCAACTGAACTATTAGTTCCAATTGGCATGGCGTCTTTAATCGTCTTTGTAGGTATTGTAAGGTGCATTTTTGAATGCAGCCTGGAATGGAAAGAATTAAATACTATTTTTTTAGGTTAATTAGCAATGTCTTAACTTACTTTAAATTTTTGGAAGAAGAAAACGTAGTATTGCAGGTATCACAGTGAAATTTTTCAATAGTACCAATTTCGGGATTTGCTTCTCGTGCTCCCTTTTTCAATTTCTTTTGAGTAATTTTTGCTTTATGAGTTTTTTGATGTTGTTGAAGCAAATTGATTAAAGAGAACTGTTGCGGACACTCAGGACAAGAAAATAGGGAAGAAATATGTTCTTCTTTATCGTTTATTACTTGACACTGATGAGCTTTTATATCTTGTTCGTTTCCAAATACTGCTTTGCAGTCATTGCATATAAGTGCGTGATTTAGATCAAGTCCTTCAGATTGATGAGGTTCTTCATCTTGCATGTTGTCGAAGACATAGTCACAGTCTTGGTAAACTGTATCTGCATCTGTTTCCTATAAACAAAAAGGAATACAATTTATTTCATAAAAGAAATATATCATACTATTTTAATCTCGAATTCCTCAGATTTTGTTTGATCGATTTCTTCCTCACTTTCGCCTTCCGCAGCAAGAATTTGGGTATTTTCATCATATAGTCCAACAAAAGTCGAATGATGCTCTTTCAAATGACACTCAATGGAATTACTAAATGTTACGTCGCAGAGATCACAATGGTAAAGATCCTGTCCAATAGTTTCTTCTTTTTCCAGGGAAACATTTTGCGTCGATTCCTCACTGTCGGAAAAAATGTCCGTACCGTAACCATTGGGATCATTTTCTTGTTTGGAATCTACAATGCTCGAATCTATTTCTTCTATAATATAATCTTCTTCCACGATTTCTTTGCTTTCATCATTAGGGAAGACTGCCGTGACCGTATGATCATCTACAAAAATATTCGTCAACAAACGCCATTATGAACTTGGGTTCCTTAATTGTTTATAGCTACTTATTACCTCCCATTTTGCAGTCAAATATTAGACAATTTAAATGAGAATAGTAGGTAGGTATATTATTTATTTTAAAATAAAACGATATGACAAAAATACTGTGTTTTATTATGAATTATGTATAACTTCACTGTGTTCCCATATACATGTACCACGCACAACTTCACGATTGATTAAAATTAAAATGTAGAAGCCTCACAAATGTCGTGATATTTTATTTTTGATGCATTTCTTGACGTTTCGTTTTGAAGATATCACAACTTAACGAATGTACAGTAGCAACAAAAATAAGTTTTTTTTTATGTGGTTATTGGGCTTCTTTAAATTCGCTTTCAGATTTTAGATTTTGTGTGGCTAACTAATGTCGTTTTCCATTGGGACAAAAAATCAATCTTTTTTTTGATCTAAATCACTTTTCGCGTTCCATTGGGAAAAAAAATCAATCTTTTTTTCGATTCGGAGGACTTTTTGCAGATCTCGATAATTTTTCAGATTTACACATACTGCTACAAATACCCACAGCTGTTTTACGTCATTGCAAGAAGTTTGCTTTGAAAACAAATGCGCAAAGTTTTGTGAAAAGCAAAATAAAGAAATACATAAAAAGCAATTGATATAATGTTGGAGGACTTATTATCTTCATTGTCTTCCTCATCATTTAGAAACTACGATTCACCGAAACTACTCCATTTGTGTCTACAACAGGGGAAACATATTTCAAGTCGATATCTATAGCAGATTTTTGCAAAAGCAAATGCAATTTGGACAGCTGATATTGCTGTCAAATACGCACTAATCCATTCACAAAAGCAGATCAATTTCGTTGCATGTTCCATGAGCCGCGATAAATCTGAGATCTGAAAAAGATTTTTGGTGGTCCCAATGGAAAACGACATAAGTAAACATCACTTGTTGTTGTTGTTGTTTTTCGTTGATGTTTGTAAGATTGGAAGTTGTAATCAGAGACAAATCATACTAGTATAGTATAGAACTCTCTGATTTAAAACATCGATTAATCAAACTTAAATTAGAGACAATCAAAAATAGCAATTTAGAAAGAAAGAAGAAATTTATTACGCTCTCTGTTACTTTACCTAGTTAACTTTTCAAAATCCTTTACCTTTAATCATGCTGTTGCATTGTTTACAACACAACTCTAAACCCACAAAAAGTTAACCAAAAACTATAGGTAGGTACCTACCTACAGTTTGAGATTTATTAAAAAGTAAGTCAAGTTCCTGTTCCTGCGAATTAAGCTGATGCAGTTTTCGAAGTCCCATAACAGAGAACCATAACAATTCGAGATCCAGAATATGATTTATAAAAAAATTATTATGCTCGATGTCTTTATTGATACAATAAAAAATTTGTAACTGAAGGACAGATTTGGCAGACATAAATATTTTTTGTATGTACATTTTTTTACCTTATTCGATGTAGTTCAGATTTTCATTGCACTCAGTTTTGAGTTTTTACTTTCTGTTAGTTTTAGATGTAAAGGAAAAGTGAGTTAGATACAATTCATCATAGAGATTTTTTATTAATTTTTATTTGTTTATTTAGACACTTAACATAAATAATACATTACAAATAGCAAAGTATAGTAAATGCAACAATAAATTCGAATGGATTGAACGCTTGGAAGTCTACGAGTACACCCCAATTAACGCAAGTCAGACATAAACGATAAAATCTATTTTAATACAAAATTACATCAGTCAACAATATTGTGGTTTCGTGTTTATCGTGCTTTACATAAATTTGGGCTGACGTCGAATTTTTTCGAGGTCTAGCATGTTTTCTTGCTGGTTTGGGGAATTTAGTTTTCGCACATTGCCAGATGGCGACACATTATTATTCTCCTCTGGTAGAAGACGGTATTTTTTCAAATACTTGTAAGAAGCCGTTGAGAAATCACTGGGACTTTTGCTGTAGTTTTCTATGTTCTTCAAAGGTGACTCATAAACATTTTGAGCTTTCTGCTGTTGTTGTACAACCGGTGTAACACGCATTTCTTTTAGTAGCTCACTTAATTTCTCATTGGGTAGATATTTTAATGCCAGTTCATTCATCACCATACTTTGTTCAGTAGCTGGCTTAGGAAGGCTAGAAATGACATCGGAATGGGGGCAGTTAATCGATAGTAATACTTGTGGCTGCAACTGTTGCAAATTACAAGGCGACTGAATCGGAACGTTCATTTTTTTTTGAAAGCGATACGAGTCGTCTTCTTCAACAGAATCTTCTTCTTCGATGGAGTCGTACTTGACGTAGGCCCGTTTTTGCGGCAAAGGACCTTAAATTAAAAAACGAAATAAAAAAATGTTAGCACTGACGTTTGAAATTGTGTAGTCGGAAAAGGTACATTAAAGATGCCGAAGGCCAACATTTCAAGATATTAAGAACTGCTATTTTCCTTACCAACAGAAAGCTGAGAACCACATTGTGTAGTAGCATCCCTAGTGGTATTTGATGTTTTCTCATTCTGTGTTTTCTCTGGAGTTACTAGTAAATTCTGTATTAATTCGGTAAGACGACGTTGTTCTATACGCATTGCCACAATCATTGCTTTGAGGTTTGCTAGGTCTTCCTTAGTAGCTATATTTTCTCTGTCCAATTCCTTTGTTGCGTTTAATGTGCAAAAATCTGTCTGCGTGCTAGCACAAATGGTTAAAATATTTGTATTTATGTTCTGCTGTGGCATGTGTAAATGATCAAATGAATTCCGTTTATTATTCATTTTGCATTGTGGTGCCATAGTGTAAGTCGGAATACAATGCGGCATTTCTGAGACCATATTATTACATGATGGCTGTACAGAAACGTTTAAATTTCTTCTGATTGTGCTTGGCGGCCCTGATCTAATACTAGTTAAACAAAATTCCGAATCTGGTGCATCAGAAATGTGTGCCACAGACGGTACAGCTCGCATTGGATACACATTTGATCGCGTGGACATGGCAGACATTTCTTCATTGGATATTTCTGCTGTTGGTGGATAGACCACATTAGGCAAACAATGCTTTTTCCAAGAGGCATATGATGATGTCGTCGGCGGCACAGAAGAGCCAGATTGTAAACATTCTGATTGACTAAACACTATTGATACTTCAGGTACAGATGGACGAACTAATGCCTCACTAGCGCCTGCTGTAGAAGGCTTCGGTGCACAACGGGGTATCAGATCTTCTGTTTCCGGTTGATACATATTTCGTTTTTATTTGTTTTGCTTTTATTTATTGCAGAAATATATGATACAAACACAGCTTTTGTTGGTTAAACAAACAGAAAATAAATAAATAACCGATTTGTTTATTTGCAGTAAAACGTCAAAAATGCTTTACCATTAGCAGCATTGCCAGAACGTAGTAAAAACCTTTTAAATTGTGGACTATAATAACATTTTGGAACCTGTACGATTAAAAGGTCTGTTTGACGTGTACCATTAGTGTACTACCGAGGTCGTAGTTTGTAGGTACTAATAATACCTCCTAATTGAAATACTGGTACTCAGTGAAAACTATTCGTGGCCACGTGTAACAGACTTCTATTTTACACATGTGCTATCGTCTCTGAAACGCCATCCCTATTACATTAACTTTCCAGCTTTTGCAAATAATTTCTATAAATACTAATTCTAATTATAAATGTATTCCTTCTCTGTACGATTGGTTTGTTAACCATCATTAATATGGTTTCTATTGACATTTTAAATTCCAATCCTGCCGTGACCATTCCATAAATAGTATAAAACCGCTCTCCGACTCATTATGTTAAAAACACACATAGAAAATGTGAAAATTAACCGGTAAAACACCTTGACCATGTCATCTTTGCGACGAACGACCTATCCTCACAATGGCACAACTTCTTTCCAGCAACGACATGAACTGCATGAACGACATACAAAATTATTTGCATCCTCTGACTCGAAAACTCTATATAACATCCTTTGTCCTAAATCATTAAATCAAGAAAAAATTATTGATTTTGTAATTTATTTTCTTGTAAATAAAGTAATAATAATAATAATAAAATGTAATACTAATAATTTACTTAGTATAGCCAGTCAATGCTAATATAAAGTAAATTCCCAATTTGTCACCACAATGGAAAAAATTGTCGAATTAAAAATGTAGACTGGTAAGGTTGTGTGTGGAACGTAAATTAAAACCTCATAAATGTTTTTAGTAGTTATCTAAGGAATTTTGGTTCATAGTTATATAGTTCACAAAAATTTATTCCCATAGCTAGAATTTTTATGCCAAATCAAGAACAATTGTAGTGTGTAGTTTGAAAGGAGAGCAAGTTAGCACTCCCCTAGACAAGGATGGAACACATAAATGACTGAGCCTAGGCACAGACAATGGGCTCGGTCGAACTTTTTTTTTAAGAAACTTTAAATACCTAAGTGTATGGTATAATAATATGTTTACATAATAATTATAATTATCCTTCCTTGTTTAGCTTGTTTTGTATGCGGACTGTGGAGACTAATTAATTTTTTTAAGACTGAAACCGAAACCACTTCGTATTTTTCATACAACTCATTGGTGCAACTCGCTGATTGATTCTATATTTCAAAAATAGTCCGCTGATTTGTAGAATCCAGCCGTCAACTAAACCAATATAAATTATTAATTTGACAGTTCAGAGCTCTAATCGCGTAATTTATGCAACGATCATTGTTGAAACAATTGAACAAAACGACATCCAATCGTTCCGATGATTATCGTTTTTTTTTGTTACACGAAGTAGAAGCATCGTCAAAACGATGTCGTTCGATCGTTTTGTCCTTACGCGGTTAGAGCCCAGCACTTTCCAACTAATATTTTAATTTGAACATTTGAACAGACTCATCGCTAATCTCAGCTCTTATTTGTGGGACAGCAAGATGATGGTTAAGCTTTCACGAGACCTGTAAATTAAATCGAAAAAGTAATTGGATCCAAAGCTCAAAACCAAACTGTGAGTTGAGGAAGTCGTGTTTTAATTTGCCTGTCCATTTGAGAGTAAAAATGCTGAGAGCAGCTCTCAAGCAGCTCTCGAGAGCCAACTCGCAAGTGGACATAGTCTTGAGAGTAGTTCGCGGAGAGTTAACTTTTTACTCTCGAGATTCGAACCTTTTGAAAGTCACTCGCAAGTGGACACATGTTCTGATCACTATCGGAGATTAGCTCGCAAAATTCCAACATGGTTCGTATTTTGCGAGCAGCTGTCGAGAGTCAACATGGCAAAACAATGGACATCGGAGGAAATTAATCGACTCATAGAGAAATATGAGTCGATGGAAATTTTATGGAAAACGACAGATAAGGCATTTCGCGACAGAAACAAAAAAAAATTAATATTATTACCAGCACACGCTCACGTACTGGTATGGCCTCCCTTAATTTGGTATCCATTTTAAAAATAGTAGGCCCAACGGATTGGATTATATATTCTATTTCACTGGTTGTCAAACTGCAAAAATCCCTGAACTGTTGAGCATCTTCAATTTGAAGCTCTCTTGTATTAGTAGACCCTGCACCGAGTTGACGACGACGATCTACCCATGGTTTAATCCAGCATTTCTTTTTTGCTTTATTCTTTTTTTTAAGAGCAGTGCTAATAATTATTAAAGCAGCGGCAACCTTTTACTTTTAAGAATACATTTTAACTGCGGTAACTAGCAGACGAAATATATCAAGTGGACACGGTTATGAGAGTACTCTTAGGGAATCTACTCTCAAAATGTTATCAAAGAACTCGCGAGATTAAAATCTCGAAATTATTACTCTCAAATGGACAGCCACCCGAGACCCGAGAGTAACTTTCGAGAGTTTACTAGAGAAAGTACTCTCAAATGGACAGGAACCTTTAGTTTAAAATCCTTGCAAGGACTTTTATGTGGTATTCGATTGGGCGCTCTCAGAACACTTTTTTTTTTGCTCTCAAAACACTTTTCATACTATTAAAGCTATCTTTTTCAGATTTCAGAACACTTTTGCGAATCTGGATTTATTCCCAGATTTGCCAATACAATTACATTTGAGTTTAAAAACTAGTGGAGTTTTTTCAACTGAAAAGAAACGAATTGCATCGGGTGGATCTATTTTTGTTAATTATTTATGTACAAATGTTTAGCAATTAATCGGGCCGAGTATTTTAAATATTTTTTTATAAAATTTAACCAGTGAATGGAGAACGCTTTGAAAAGTGCCGAAGGCTACACATATTCGAATCGCACAAATATCAACACAAAAAAGAGCAAGTGACACACGAAATCTGTAATCTCAGAGCGAATCTGAAGAAGCCCAATCGAAAACCACAATAGTTCGAAAAATTCTTTCACAAAGTATCGGCAATAGGGCAAAGTGCATGTGTGTGTGCAATTTTTGAAATGGACTGGTTTGGTCTGCTATTGAAGGACGTCATTACCACGCCAATAAAGCGATTTTGTTTTCCAATTTCAAAGCTAGCCGGACTGTTGACTGCAGCTAAACTTTGACGTAAAGTAAATTATGTAGTTATAAGTAGGTATGTTTAAAACATTTCGTTAACATTAAATGCATATTATATCTTTATTTTATTATTGTACCTACTAGGTATACTTACAAAACACATTTTAAATCCATTCAAATTTGTGATTTTCATAAATTAAAACATAAGTAACAATATCTATTAAAATACTTATTAAACAAAACCATAAAAAACAGCATTTTCCTTGCATACAGTTATCCTTTCGTGTTAACAGAAACAAATTAATGTAATAAACAAAAAATGGTCTTAAATAAAAATCTGCGTGCAGATAAAAAAAAAACGATATGTATATGTAAAAAGTAGATTCACAGAAAATTGAGAGACTTAAAAAGAAAATTTAAGAAATGAGAGAAACAAGATTGAGATGTTTAGCACTGTACTAATAAATATTTTAGATGTCGACCTTAAACTTCACTACCTCACAGCAGTGGTTTTTTTTCTTACATCGGACTTATGTAAACTTAAGGTAAAAAATGATCATCAGTAAGGCTCATAGTATTTAAGTTACTCTCAGTATAACAATGAGTATATATGGCAACCAATATTCCTAACAATATTTGATATTAAATATATCGCTGTCGAAACAGCGACAAATATTGTCAGCCATCCTAAAAATGAAAATTTCCCAGAATCGGGGCGAATGTGTTGCTGCAGGCCCAACCAACCGCCATTGTCAGCAAGCCAAAGTGCAAGATCGTCCTCAATGATTTCCGACATACCTTCAACCAAACATTGCAGATAGTCATAGTGGCCCTGTCGAACACAATCAATGGCGAATCCCCCGCATACTGCGAATATTGATATGATTTTACCCCAGGTGATACTAGTTCGAAATAACTCTTTGGCGACTAAATTTAAAAGCATTGGTGCTGTGTCACTGTCCTCTAGTTCTCCAAATGGAGCACGCGATAATTGACGTGAAACATTTGAATAGACTCGAGGATGCATTCGTTCCAGCTCTTCCCCCATCTGCAATTAGAAGATAAGTAACCGACGTTAATAAATTATGTATAAAATGTAGTCGGTAATATCTTACACAATTTAAAGCTGGAAACACTTCATAGACGACAGTCGATGATGGTTCTAGTATCGAGCGCAACCTCTGTGTCGCTTTTCTATTAAGGACACCAGCACGACGCAACCGTGCTCGAATATATTGCCCACATAAACACTTTCCCTAGAAAAAAATATAGAAACTTTTACTAATACTAATAATAAAATTTATACAAAAATTAATAAACTAATGTTGGTTTTATTTGACCCGAGCTTAAGGGTTTTTTTTTACGAATACCTGCTTAATAATGACGGTACGATAGATATTGAAAGTTGAAACTGGCTTGTTGACTAAAACAAAAACTGACAATAAATATTAAAAGAGCATACCGATTATGTGCTATAGGTATTTTGTTCTATACCTACATCTCGAGCGATACGAGCTCTACTATAAAAACCACACAAATAAAACGAAAACTTAATACCTGACTGATATTAGGAATTATGGGAAATTTCTGTAGGTATGTTGATATTTTTATAGAAATTTCGCTTTTCTACAAAACAAAATGACTTCCGAATGTGATGAACAGACAATCATTTAATCCGAATTTGTTTAATTGATTGATGAATTGTTGGTTAAATTGACTGTAACTATTGACCTCATTTTAACGCATTTATTAGCATTGATTGCGGACAGAAAGATCTCTTTGTCCCATCTCGTGAAAAAATGCGCATGAGTGGTGTTGTAAATCCCGCATAAAACTGCCAAAAAATGTGAAGGAAAGCAAAAGAGAAGAAAAAATCGTCTGGGATTCCATTGTCTTCAGCAATTTTCATCCTTTACCTACAATGATCACAAAATCGGATGAAAAAAAGAACAAATTCGGCTCGTGGAAATTTGGACTTAGTCAACATTAAAAAAGAATAATCTTCGGCTGCGCTTTATACCTACCTACTTATTCATAGGAATGGCATGATATAGGTAGTCTCGCATTGGGACACTCTAAGGCGAAAGGCTTAAACGTTTTACTTAAACATTTTTAAGTTAAACGATTAACTTCTGCAACTTTAGATCAAATCATTTTTGAGCACAAAAACTTTTAAACGTTTACGCCTTACAGAATCTGAAACCTGTCAAACATACAACGGCCATTGGCCATTCTTGACAGTTAACCATAATTTTGGTCTCATAAGTTAAACAAAAGTATTCAGTATTAAGCGTATTTCGAAAATAAAATTAGGTTTCGATAATTGTTATACATTTTTCATCTGAACATTATATAAACAAACATTTATTTCATGGTCTTATTACGTATACCTACCTAGGTACGATGAACATTTTCAGAGTAAAACCATTCTCCTAAAATACAAAAAAATCTTATGGTAAGCGCACAAAAGCGACAACAACCGATTTTCAGCTTTATATTGTTCGCAAAGAGAGTAGGTAGGTACATAGGTATATGACTAAGAATTCCGATAGTATACCTATCTTTAAAAGAAATTACCCTCGCTTTTACCTGCAAACATTTAATGTCAATATTTTGATAATCTAAACAGTTTGTTTTAGTGGACAGATACATATTTAGTTACTCAGCAATTCAATTAAGACCCCAATTAAATTAAAGTTCGTATATACAACAACCGCTTCTGCTGCTGATACATTTCGATAAAGTCCGAAGAGCGCTTCCATAATTGCATAAATATGTGTATACTGTTTTTACCGCATACCCATATCGATCGTACTACCCGCCGTTCTCTCTATCTTAACAGCCAAAGAGTAAACAATAAAAATAAATTTTGAACATTCGAAACGCCATAACAATAATAAAACTGACCTTGTGAGCTAGATCAACTTGGTTTTCCGGCGATTCTGCTCGAATAGAAATTGCTGGACATTAACCAAAACTAAAATATTTTTACAATATACAGCTACACACCACTATTCAATTTAAACAAATATAAAAGTTAAATCGGTGATCGTAGTGCACCATTTCAAATCAATTCCGAAAAAATAATATTTCTGTTGCCTCAATGCCAAATGTCAAGTAAAGTAGTGTACACACTAAACTTGTACTCATGTACTAATGTTTTCATCTGATAATCATAAATGTTTCACGGAAAGGTTGCTTGGGTAGCAAGTTAAAAGTTGCATAATTGCTATTTTATAAAGCTTAAGCTCTTATTGGTAAATTTCGAGTTCTGTAAAACCGATCAGAAAACATGATTTATAATATTTGTTCGTATTTGGCACACATGAAACATTTTGATAATTATTATCATTCGCTGCATCACATCGTAAAGATCCACACTTTTAGCAGATTCATGAACAAATTGTATTCGAGTCGTATCTATTTTCTTCAGTTTGTGTATGCTTTAATCAAATAACCTACCTGATTGATTATCTCCATTTTGTTTTCTTGATAATTCATATTTTTCAGCGATGTCGTTGTCATCCATTCTTTGGATTTCCTTTGATTTACCAGATTGATCTCGTTATTCGATGGCATCCGAAAAGGGGAAAGACGTTTTTTGTCTTTTAGTTAGAAGTCTTTTTTTGTACTTTTATTGTTTTCAACAGTCTAGCAGCGCGCACACAAATCGCGGTGAACTTATTGTGTGAACTGCGGCGAAACCAAGCTATGTAGGTGAACAGAACCGAGTAATATTTCATGCGCGGCGACGGCGCGATCGTTGCTGGAATGAGAGATGCTGAATGGAGTACTTGTACAGGAGCTGAAAACAGCCAAGGCATATACAAGATTGTTTATCTCTGTTTTGTAATGGAAATATTTTTGTTTGAAATTTCCATAAATATTATATCATGGGCTTAGACACATTTGTGATCTCTTTCAGCACTAGAGAGAGTGAGGAAGACAACAAAACCGTTTTATATTTTTTGTTATCTTGTGCTGAGCTGAGGTGAACAATATTCGTTAAAGCCCGCTCTAATTGACAGGTAGCAAGTAGCAACATTTACAAATGAAAATGTTTTCAACTTAAAGTCACCACACCACCGCGACTCAGCATAATGCGAAATATAAATGAATAGTTTACGTAGACTCTTCTTTTGACTCGTAAATATACGTTTTTCTTTTGTCGTTCAGAGATCAGAGTAGAATAGATCTCAAGCACGTCGAATCTACTCTGGCGTTTAATTATTTAAGTGACACACACATTTGCTCACTAGTCGCCACTTGTCATAAGTATAAAAATACACCATGTGAACAGTGTTCGTTGTGTTGTTTTGGGCGCCAAAAAATGATAAGGGTTTTTTTTTGTAGAGAGGTTAAATAAAAGAAATAAAAGCAATGGCAGCACTAAAAATAAATAGTAAATATTTTTGAAAGTCAGGAACCTTTTTTTTTATTTTATTTTGAAATAAATGCTAATACTTTCGAAAAAAATACTTTCAAACTTGAAATTTAATAAAAAAATTAAAAAAAATATAGGTAAATAAAAAAATATAGGTGATTAGTTCAATTAGAATTTTGTCTGATGATTTTGTAGGTATTTATTCGTTACATGTGGATAGTAGTATTTTTTTTTAAATGGTAATTTCTTTGCTTAAAATATTGATGACGAATTAACAATGCGAAATAGCTGTAGCAAACTAAAAACATTTTGAGCGAGGATGAGGAGAAACAACCGCGACCTCTATGAGCTGCACCAAGATGTGGATGTAGTCCAAAAAGCCAAAATTCGTCGACTACATTCGCTTAGCCACATCGAGCGAATGGACAATAATGCTCCAGCTACGAGTGTCTTCGAATCACAGCCCTCAGGTTCGAGACGCACAAGACCGAACCTTCTTTTCAAAGACCAAACCATCGCGGATGCCAGAGCGCTTGGGCTGGATAACTGGTTGCAGTGTGTCCGGGATCGCAGAGGATGGAAGGCTGAAGTGTTTTAAGGAGAAACTGTTAAGAGAAGGGAGCCCTTTAAGTAAGCACCTATTTATTTTTCGTAAGCTGTTAGAAAACTTTAGCCCGGCAGCATATTCAATCAACCGTTAGGTTACGTTGTCTACTACTTTTGCATTGGTGGCTTTTTGAATGGATAAATAACGTAGTATCGAAAGCCCTGAAATGTCTAAAAAGGCACTAAGCCAATGTACTTAATCTCGGTCGACTATTCAATTTTTATTAATATGTCCTGAAGTGCCAAACCCGTGTATTTGCCGGTTTGGTAGGCAAATTGTTTTTTGTTTGATGGTTGTTCTGTAGAAAGTATTTCTGTAGGGTATATTGATCTCGCGTTTGAGTTGATAAACTTCGAAAAGTTTCCGACATCTAGGTGAAGTTGAATTATACAACACATAGTAAGTGAAATGGGTTTAGAAAAGCAATTCTAGTGGTTGTTTATAGCTCAAAATGGATTGCTCGATTAAACTATTAATTAATCCAATGCCTTTCGTGTGATCATTGGATAGAGCTTTTAAGACTTCGATGAATGTTGGTATATTTATCCTCGATATTTTTGTTCAGAAGATCTTCCATGACTTTCTTTTGAGAGTTGAGTTATTATATCGTAAGTGCTGAACGACAAATAATCCCAATCTCCGGCAAGTTTTGCCCAATTGAAGAGTATGTGGACTTATTTTCTAGTTTAGCCGTCCGTCGTGGGACGAAGAGATACTGGTTAATCTTGACTTGATTCTACAGCTTCGTACGCAGATGCAATGCAGAGTTGAGTTGCGATCCGAGCGGGTCAAGGAAGTCAAATTCTATGCAGAGTTATTCAGTCTCACATCTGAGCCAGTGATAGTAGTGGCGATAGGTCAGTTAGGTTATCCCCGTGACATCTGGAAATAACTATGATTCTTCGGAAATAATAGCTTATAACTTATATAATTTAAAAAAGTCTCCTGTTTATTCTTTTTAAAAGCACAATTTCATTTACATATATGCATTTACGACGGTGATGCTGAGGATCTCGCATATGCTAACGGTATTAAATAAATTCCAACGAATCGCACTATTATTATGATAATGAATATAGCAAATCCGCACCCGACTAAAAGCGTGGTCCACTCTAATGGATTAAATTCTTCGGTAGCTGGATGGACATGTGAATTAAGGCCAATCTGCAAATGAAAACAAAAGTCACTCTAGATGGTAACACGGAAGTATATAATGAATACCCATCCACCGTTCTCGTTGATCCACGGTACCAGTTCGTCTTCAATTACATCTGATACACCCTGCACTAATTTTGGCAAATAGTCCGGATGACCTTGGCGGACGCAGTCTACAGCTAGTCCACCAGCAACAGCAAATAGTGATATGATTTTGCCCCAAGTTATATCCACTCGAAAAAGATCTCGTGCCACAGCATTAATCAAGATAGCTACCGTCTCCGCTGATGAGAAGTCTCCCCCAGGAGATCTACATATTTGCCGAGCTACTCCTGTGTAAACTCGCGGATGCATTCGTTCCAACTCGTCACCCAACTGCCAATGGTCAATTCGGTTAACACTGCACATACTAACTTATATATTACTTACAATCATTAAGGCTGGAAAAACTTCACGAACCACAGATATCGATGAAGTACCCAAAATGCTGCGAATCCTTTGTAATCCAAGTTTTTTATTAAAGAGTCCAGAACGCCGGAGCCTTCGTTTTATGTACTGTCCGCAAAGGCATTTTCCCTGAAAGAAAATAGAAGAGACTTTAGAGCATAAACTAACTATTAAATAGACTGACAGCTTCAGCCAAAAAAGAGAAATTGCCTACAAGCTGAATTTGACCTTGATGTAGCCCAGTTTGAGTTCATGCATTAGTGCCAATGTTAATCAAAGGGACTCACTCATACTTGAAAAAAAAACCAGCCTACACTTTTCCGGTTTAGACCGGATGTCGATAACCTAAGGTAGGTTGTCATTTCATTATCGTGTGTTGCGGCTGTGTTGGGCAAATTAAAGTTGTTCTTAGTTCCTGTTCGAAATCGTTAGTTATATTTTGAACGTTATTAAGCATAATATATAAATATATTCGACTTATTAATTTTTCCGTTGGTATCAAGTTATTATATTATATCAGAACACCATGATATAAAAAATTGTTGTAAACAACGAAACTACATTAGTCAAAAGATAAAATTTCAATTCAATGCCAATTTTTGTTTGTTCTTGCGACCTTTTCCGGCGTATGTAATAACAAAATACTTATTGCAATTTATTTATCACCGACCGATTTCTTTTTAATGTTATCATTATTGATATTTGAATTTCGCCATCACTTTTTCTATTAATTTTTCCCTCACATTTTTTCTTGGATATTCGCTAGTGATTCCTCTGCCTATTTAAATGTTTTGAAAAGTCAGCGCTGTGTAAAAGAGACTAAAGGTGTATTAAGAAAGCCGCAAATTTTCAAACCTTTATTTTCATATAATCTTAAAATGTCAAAAATAAGCTGCCAGCAGCTGGAAAATATAATTTGAATGCATTTTTTGATGTGTCTACATTAATAAAATTGGTGTGTACGCACTCACTCCCATTGGGAATTTTAGTTTTAATTTTTCGTACTGCTCAAATCTTAATATTCGTAATCAATTCTTCTTTTTAAATTCTTCGGACATTACTGCGGAGTAATTTTTCGCCAAAAACAACAAACGAAAACAGACATAATTATAGGAACAAAAATATTTTATTTGAGCGAATGAATTTTTTCCTTTATTATTTATATTGATTACATTCGTTATTATACAATTTGTAGAATATGAGCATTTATTCGTTGCGAAATAAAACAACGAATTTGAACTCTCAGAACGCATCCATCAGCAGACAGAAATCACCAAACACACAAACTATCAGTCAGTGTTCTTAGACGTCTCTCTTTATTTTTCCCACGAAGTGTGTTCATTTTCCTTTTTCACTAAATTTAAATTAAATATAAGTGAAATTTGTATTGTTCGGACAAAAATCAAAATAATTAATCTTCAGTATAAAAATCGGAATTCGCTAACACTTTAATGATTATTTTTTGGTACTAGAAATTGTTGCTATAGGCAAATCTTCTTTTTATGTGAATTTAGTGCGTTAATATTCATGGTCAAATGTGGCCCACAATTTTGAGGTTTTTTTCCTTTTACGCACAAAAAGTTATTCGAAAATATTAAATTCCCTCAAAAAGGTTGTGATACAACGATGTAGGAACACTGCTGAATTCACACGTATTCACAGACAGTAAAATTGCGAGCGGGAGGGAGGAGCTTATATTAAAAAAAATTTGCGGGGGGAATCGGTGAGACGTAGTAAAGCTGTCAGTCTATTTCATACTTAGTTTCAGTGTTGCCATTCTGACCGGATTCCGGTCATATCTGACCGAAATCTCTTCACTCTGACCGGAGAAAATTTTGAAATCCGTTCTAACCGATTTCTAACCGGAACGAAAAAATTTTTTAACCGGAAAAAACTTTTTTGACCGGAAAAATAATATTGTTCTATGACTAGAAATAAAGGATAGATTTCTAAACTTTGAATAATACTTGGCCATACTTAATGAAAACACTCACAATTTCATACAGAAACCAGTCTTATTTGAATACTCCCACCAACTGTGACTGGGTGTGTGCATTCAAACAAGACCGAAGTGAGGACGATTTAGCATATTTTGCAATTTCGGTGTTGGTTTTACGAGTTTCAAACGCCGAAGTGGAGTGGAAAGTTCCTTTTTCGGCAAAACATTGTGATGCAAAGCTTTTCATTTATTTATTATTTATTTATTCCATTTTTGACCGGAATTCTGGTCAAAAAATCTTTTTTTATCTTTTGACCGGATTTTCTGACCGAATTTAAAAAAATAAAAATCGGTCATTCGGTCAGATTTGACCGGATTCATTTTATTTTAGTGGCAACACTGCTTAGTTTATGCTTTAGAGGCAGAGTAGAGTCTATACTATAGTGAAAACAAAAATTTGTTAGTTGTTGAAGTTGTAATCCGAGCGGTTTGGTTTTCAAAAATATGTAGGTAGGTATACGTGTACAGTATTGTATACTTATTAAATACTAGCAGACCCGTGCTCGCTTTGCTTCGCCAGAGTTACACTTCTCAAATTTAATTAATAATTAGCGTTATACAAACCCATTCCGCGAAATTTTCTGATAGAAAAAGAACCATATACATCGGTTTAGCTGCTATATAATGTGAAGTGTAGCCAGAAACAAAACAAAGAAAACTGTTGGCAGTAAATGCCAACTTTAAGTAAAAAAAAATTAAGAAGAATTCCCAATTCGGTGTTTGAAAGCTTAAGCTTCAAATTCCTTAAAACAATTTTATTCTACCAATAAATTAGATTGTTTATTTAAACAAAAAGGTTCAAATATTACTTTTAGTTTCTTTTCTATAAATTCAAAAATTATTTTCGTCTCTTTCTTCCTCTATCACCACTTTTTCCATATGTCAGCTGTCGCTTTCATATGGTAACTGCTTGTTGCAGGGATGTCATTGGCTTGGGGTAGAGTAACATCAGTGCTGCTGACAGAAACAATGACTTATATCGTTTTCGATTGGGCTTTTCATCTGAGATTTCAGATTTCTGCTGCCAAATCGAACATAAAATCCGAATTTTATTGGTTCTTCTCCGCAAAAAAACTTTTTTTACTTTAATTGATTTTTACACAAAAATGAATAATTCAGTTAAAAAAACAATCCTTTCAATGATAAACAATTCTTAACCGCCAGCTGCATGTCATATACATACATTGGTCTAAATATCTAAATTTCTCAAAAGAGAGTCAGATCAAAAAATAGATTGATTTTTTTGGCAAATCGAATATAAAAAGCGATCTCGATAAAAAAAAAAAAGAAAAAACAATAGAGAGCAGCCGAGTACAAACAAGTTTTGTGGCATGCAGCATGCACAGCACATGCACATGAATTACTATACTATTTACTATAGCATTTTAAATCACAACACAATTGAGTGTGACTTTCTCTCAACCTCAATTACATTTCATACCCTATCTTTCTCAATCCCATGGGCCACATTCGCTCTACTACTCATACTCATTAGTCGTAGGATTTGCAGCACACTTATGGCGTTTTCCATTGGTTTCACTCGGGGATCCACTCATTCGGAAGTCCAATGGAACAGCAAAACTGCTTCTGACAGAATCCACAAAAGTATTGGTGAAATGCCAAAAAATAATCTACGGCTGCTGTCAGCTGACTTGTAATAAATACATAAAATTGCACTTATATGAGTGCTTCTTGAGTGGATTCTGACTTCAAATCGAGAAGCGAAATTCTCTTCTCAGAATCACCAGAAGAGTATTTTTGTGCCAATGGAACAGCATTTTTTTGATTCCGGACTCTCCCGGACGCTTCTTTTTGTCCAATGGAAAACGACATTATTACAACAACTACTGCGAGTCTCGAAGTGTCAAGTAGAGTGTAGTTGTTGTAATTGCGTGCTGAAAATCCTACTTTACTTTGCTTTGCTGAGATCGAAGATCAAAAAACAGGAATATTATATACTTCAAAACTCCATAGATCCAGTTCAATTCAAGGGAGTTCAAAGCAAAAAAAAAACCACACAATGCACAAAGGTGCATAAAAAAAGCACATATCACAAAAGGTACAGAGGGAGAAACAAATTTTGCGCAATATATAAAATAATTATATTATTTTTTTTATAAACGAAAAAGTGACATCTAGATATACGCCCCATTGAAATTAAGCTCCTCATGATTTAAATTTTAATACGTCACTATGAAAATTTAGAGCAAAAAATGTTCCTAGGTAGGAAGGTAGGTATATCAAAAAATATTTTCCATAGCATCATCATTGAAAGAAAATTATACAGTCGCTTACTTTTAGGGGTAGGTAAATTACATACCTTCGAAAATAATTTAAGTTGATTTTTATTCACATAATCTACGTTACCACTGTAATATGTTTTCAAATTTTTGGGAGAAAAAATCATTTTTTTTGTTTAAGATTGTTTTTTATGTTTGTTTTGCCAAAAAATCAATCCTTTTTTTTTATCTGACTCTCTTTTGAGAAAGCTCGATTTTTTCTCAGATTTCATTACCTACGTACTTTAACTTATACCCATCAGGGTTGCCATTTCAAATCCGTTCTTCCAGTCAGATTTGACTGGAAAAAAAGCAGTCAAAAAACTGGAATTCAGTCAAATAAAACAGTCAAAGAATTTTAAACACAAATCCAGCTAAAAATTCAGCTAAGATAAAAAAAATTGTTTTATTCAATAAAAATAACACAGAATCCATTTTCTGATGATGATGATGACGTTTATTCGATGTGTTTTTATTTGTGTAAACGAAGCAGGGCAGCGCACAGAGACAGAGACTCGCATCACACACATCACCTTTTCACCACCAACCGTATACCTGCAGAATTTTCATTTTCAAACTGGTGTTTGTGAGTCAGCCATCCCAATCCCAAAGTAAGCAAAACAAACAAATGTGTATGAATTGGCTCAGTGTGTTGGTCGGATATGGAAACGTGTCATGTTCAGAGCATAGTCAACTAACAGTAAAAATTGTTTTTCTACTATTATTTTAATATGGTTACATTGAATTTGAAATTGTTCTGGTGGTTGAAAAAAATGCCATTTTAAAAAGAAGTTAAAAGCAGTCAAAAAAAAATTGAATCCAGCTAAAAAAACCAGCCGGCTGGATTTCAAAAAATCTTCCAGCTAAATTCATTTCAATCCAGTCAGATCTGACTGGAAAACAGTCAAAATGGCAACGCTGATACCCATATGTATGACACCAGGGTTGTTACGGAGGTGGTTTTACCGGAGTCGGAGTCGGAAGCCTCATACCGACCTCCGCGGAGTCGGAGGCGGAGGTCGCACGCAGACACAAATTAATTATTAAAATATAAAATTTGAAAAATCAATTTTTATTAGAAAATTAACAAAAAAAAAATACAAAACAAAATTGTATTGTAAGTGTAACATGTCGCAACTCGATAATTCTTTGTCGTTCATGTTTATCGGTCGTCACCGATTCCGAACGAAAAACCTCCGATGTGATTATATCGGAACCGAAGCCGGATTCGGAGGTGTAATTTAAACCGGAGGTTCCGACATATCGGATCCGGAGTCGAAGCTCCGTATCAACCCTATATGACACACGCCTGGGGTTAAGAATTGTTTATCGTTAGAAGGATTGCGTTTTTAACTGAATTATTAATTTTTTGAGTATGGAAACGATTTTTTTATATTAAATTTGTTTGAAATTATGTAGTTATTATAAATGTGTAAAAATCAATAGGTATCTAGTGCAAGGGAAAAAAAATATTTTTTTTGCGGCACAAGAATCAATAAAATTCTGATTTTATGCTCGATTTGGCAACAGAAATCTCAGATTAAAATCTGAAAAGCCGAATCGAAAACGACATTTACTTTACCAGACTTAATAGCGACATAATACCCTCCATTTGTTTGTGCACTCTATGGTACAGTACATTTCGAATGGTACGTTTCATTCTCCTCATTTCTTAATTAATTTTTAAAATGTGTACCGAAACTTTCGATGTTCATAAATATTAATATACCTAATGATTGTTCAACTTCAGGATAACGTACAAAAATGTTATAATTTACAATACTTATTTTGAAAATATTTCTTTTTTAAATAATGAAGAAAATTTGATCAAAATGTTTTTATTTTCTCTCAACCAATCTACATTGTTAATTTTTTACGAATATTTTAAGCAAATGCACTTATTCCTAAAAAAGACTGTTATTCACACGTAGCGAACAATTTCAAAATAAACGGAACTGTGTGCGAAAGTGCGAGTCAGTCGGAATTTTGAAGTTAGGTGACATTTGTCAATACGAATTTCTATGTAACAATACAAGCGCACTTAGCATTTGCCACCCCATAGAAATATATCTTGTAGGCTAAGTAGCGGAAAATCGGCCGAAGTTGGTGGTCTCAGTATTGTCTCTGCTAAAAAGTGCTATTGCACAATAGAATACCACATGCGAATCGGTATTAGGTGACTGGAAGCAGTAGCAGTTTATATGAATCAAGTGGGAACGAAACAAGATAAGATCGAGCCGGAGCCAGCGTTCCCTCTTGTTTTCCTGTTTTTGAGTACATTTTTGCTGAGTATGGTACTACTTTGGTTTCCAAATAATAAAATAAATAAACTTATAGATATATAACGCCAGATGGAGCGAAGGCCCTGACCAATAAAATTTGTTCGGTTAAGCTAACGTTTTTAACTGTCAAATATAAATACACTGCATGCCATTCTATGGAAGGTAAGGGTTCCCAACTTCAGTCGGATGAATTAAGATCTCTTTCAACATTTTTGTCCTTTGAAAGTTCTCATAAAATGGGGAAATATTGAGAGAATGAGAAAATTATTGCGACGTTTGTAGAAATTGAGATGAAACCCAATAGATAAGGGCTAACAATTTTTATCATAGACAAACCATACTGAGACACCCAACTCACAATCCTCTTGCCGCTGGCCCCCTCAGTTTTTTTTCAAATTCGCCATTTTGTATTCCTATCGGTGTTATGTCAATTGGGAATCCGTGTGACATGCAAAAACATACAGAAAATACAAAAATAAATGCTGCCAACCTCGGCAACCGTGGGGAAATGTGAAAGAGTTCGGGAATACCACATTTTAGCATAACTGAATGCCAGTGGTTAGTATTATAAATTTTTTGAAGGTGAATAATTTGATTTGCGTGGTTAATAAAACTATCTAAAGGAGATGTTTTACGTACTAGAAATATATTAGGTCAAATATGGTTGTTTATTTCCCTCTTTTGGATATAATTAACGTCGATTTCGTGTGTAAATTTTTCTTAAATAATAAAGAAAATTTGCTCAAAATGTTTTTACTTTCCCTCAACCAACCTACATTCTTAATTTTTCGTAAATATTTTAAGCAAATGTACACTTATTCCTAAAAAAAATATTATTCACATGTAACGAACAATTTCAAAATTAACGGATAAAATTCTATGAACGCTGCAAGCCACTTTGCCCAAAGCGGAAGTGGCATATGCAAGGTGCGAGTGTATTCGTTTCTGAAGTTACGTGACATTTGCCAATACGAATTTCTATGTAACAATACAAGCGCACTTAGCATTTGCCACCCCATAGAAATATAGCTTATAGGCTAAGTAACGGGAAATCGGCCGAAGTTGGTGGTCTCAGTATTGTCTCTGATTTTTATTGCTTGTTGTACTGATTCAGTTTTGTTCTCAATTGGGTACTATAGCTTATTGCCTCACACCAAGAAGATTTTTTTCCTCTGTTATTAAAAAAATCATGTTTCATTTGATTTTCATATTTATGTACTCAACAGTGAAAATATATTCATTAATAAATTACCTAGACACAAGGAGCCAGAAATAAAAAAAATTGAACGATTTCTCGCAAATCTGTGGTTTGGTGAACGAAGTGAAAAAACGGTGAACAAACTCATTGGTTATCACAGATTTGTAGTCATCGGTTAAACTAAATCGATGGTAACCTAACCAAGGGTTTGACCAGCTGTGAGCAGACCGGCCCTAAGGGTTTGTTCAATCTTGGTTATCTTTAATCATCGGTTATTCCAGCTGGTAATCGTCGAATGTGTTTGTTCAGCAAAATATTAACAATTGTCGGTTTGGTTAGTTAACCAGAAAAATCGATAACCAGCCGATTTTTGCGGGGTTAATGAGATTTAATCAATGATTCTCTTGAAATTCGTTTGTTCAAGTTTTTTTTTAAAGACTGCGTACTACGTGCAGTGCGTAGGTATTGATTTTAACGTTGGTGCGATACACAACAACTCTTTGTACAATATTGTGGGGAAAAAGTAATTTATGTTTGATTAAAATAAGCTTTTGTTTGTGATATTTTTTTAATAAATGAAAAATGTATGTTCAAATATCAAATATAACAAATACCTAAAAATGTGTAGTATACCAACCTATATGTGAATTTTGTATAGAAAAATTTCCGATTCTAATTGAAAAATACCATAAAGCCGTTTTAGGTACATTATTACGTTCTACCTTCTGACCCATTTGAGTACCATTATCCAGCGCAATGAGAACTCTGGCTAACGACAAGGGAGGGAACGCTGGCCGGAGCCTTTTGCAGTGCAACAAAAAGATACTAAATGAAAAAGGCTGAGGAAAGCTCAGAACAGGGAAGTATATTTAAGGAGGAACACAAAAATCACGGAAGAAAAAGTCTAGTGGGGTCAAATCGAACGGTCTTAATTGACAATTCACATCACCCCTCTGTGAGTTATATAAGTTCACCACTTCACCACTGTAGGTTTAAATAAAACCTCTGCTTTGCTGAAATAGATGTTGAAAAAAGCAAACCTTTAATATCACAAAATGTTGTCACTTAAGAGAGCCATCGGCAATGCATTTACAATGCACATCCAAATTCCGAAGCTTGAACTTAATCTTCTATTATTTGTTTCTTGGGTGTAGCAAAATGCATTTCACCTTTCTGTAGGTATACAAAAGCCTTTATAACTTTAGAAAAATATTTAACTCATTTTCACTTACCTGTGTTATGATGTCCTGTGCCGGAATCTGTGCGGCTTTCCACCCAATCGTGTACGAGAGCTTCCGCGTAACCACATCGCTAACATTACTTAATCGTCTACGAGCAGTCGCTGCAGAGTTAACCTCCAGCAATGAAGTTGAATGCAGTGTGGCAGGGAAACTGAATTTTCGGCGACTCTGTTGTTGCTGTAGGGTAATTCGTTCGCTTGGCGTAAAACCACTGAAGTCCGTGCTGGACATTGCATTTGTATTTGGCATAGCTTTTGATCTAGAATATATCAATGGTTAACCGTCAATAATAATGTGAATAATATTTTGATAAAATACTTTTTGCACAAGCAATTAATTACGACTGCTGGATATGGTCAGAGAGAATAATATCAGTGAACGGAGAACATGGTTTTCGTGTTTAATTAATACAACGATTGCTAGAGTAATTAAAATCGATGTTCATGTTGCAATACACCGGGGAACAAGGAGCTTTCATGTCTCACGCGACTTATTTGGCACTTGACTCTTAAGACTACGCTGACATGTTCGTACCGCCAAGAACACCCTAAGCCTATGAGAGACTGGAGATTGATAGGTGATACAGATTTGCGCTTAAGAAAATAGCGGTATCAATATCGAGCGAGGTTTCGATTTGGAAGTGATCATTACGTTTGGAATTTATAACGAGAAAAGTGTGTCACTGTTTAAAGGTGGATTGACATTGAGTAGACGTAACACGCAGCACATGACAGCCAAAATTAATACATTGTCGGCACAGCAATGCTGTTGTTTTTGCATTTCATTCTAACTTGTATATGTTTATAAAAACAAAAATGATAAAACGTACGTCTGTTTTATCAATAGAATTGGGAACAAGGCATATGGCCATGCCACTTGGAGGATGGAGGTGGAGCAGCTTTCCAATAACTTCATCTACATTTCTAGCCGTCGCGTCGTTACCACCCCAGTTTTTGGCTTAAATTAATATGGTCGATATGTAAATAGGTACCTACATGAATACACATCGTGGTTAACATGCTTACAGCTTCTAAGTAAATATATTGTTTTATATCAAGGTTTTTTCTTTTTAACATTTTTAAAATTACTTTGCTCAATGTACCGATGTAACTATACAAATACGTAGATAAAAAAAAGATTGCTAGTTAAATTTTGAGTTGGAATTTTTATTTTTAATCGAAAATGTTTGAACTGTTTTATAAAATATACTCCGTGCACATCAATACACTATTTCATACGTTTGAACCAATTTTCGAAGCACTTTTGCCACTCTGATTGAGGTAGTTCCAAAACATGTGATTTTAACGCATCAACCGTTTCCTGAGGGGTCGAACAACATTGATGTTTGATCTAGAATAAATAATGGTTGGCGCTACAGGTCCGTAGGTACTAGGTACCCTAAGCCTAGCTTCTCCCAACTATTCGTTTTGTCTGAGTTTTTCATTTTTTTGACGAATGAAAGGGATCTAAAAATTATATAATCTAAACGGCTAACCGAGAAACTCTTTCATGGGAGTTGCGTACTTTCAAATGTTTGTCAGACGATCGTGAGAGATTGCACAATGAAAAAAAGCGTTGGTTTAATCGTCGTAGAAAATCATTGTATAAGGAAATGGTTACGATTCAAGTCCATTTTTCCATCAAAATGAATGTTTCAAGTAAATGTAAACAACATACATAGCACACGTATGACAAAACGTTCTGAGTACCTACCACTATTAAAATTAAAAATATCACACTTTACGATAACAATGTAGGTAAAATTTTACATATTCACACTGCGGTGTTGCCATATAAGACTTAAGTAGCAACCTCCGGGGAAAATCGTTTCTAACAATTTCATAATATCAGATGTTATACATATCAGATTAAGGTGTAGTTTGAAGAGCACTCGCATACAACTATTTTTTTAATTAGACAAAATTTGTTGATCAGTTCTAATTAAGTTGTAACAAAAATCAAGCTCAACTCTATTATACTCATTTTCTCCCACACGATGTTATAGGTATCCATAAATGTGCGCACGTGAACAACTCAACTAAACGAAACTGTAAATCATTTCAGTATATTTATACTGGTTTACGCATATTGATTCGATTTTTGCTCTGAACTCACAATAGTTTACCTAGATAAATCAGTCTCTGGCTAATTGAAATTATTCCACATTTCAGACGCCTGTCAAATGATTTCTCTTAAACTGAAAATATGATTCATGGTGACAAGTTGTTATTATTTATCTTAGATCAAACGGAATTTGAGTTGATTGTTGCGGTCTTTTTGTTTATTAGTATCTCCACAAATAATGACTTGACTGGACTCGTTTAATATAACTTGTTCAACCACATCAACATACATATTTTCACTAGCTATTTTCCGGCTTTTCCCAAGTTTTCGGAAAGTGTGTTGGAAAAAAGCAAAAGGAAATGGTGTGAAAAGTATAATGCTGTCATGTGCACATGTCACTAGGCATGTATGTTTTACGAGTTTAATGAGCCAACAGCAGCGCCCCCTTAATCTGACCTTTATGCTTCATACTATCTTTGATGGCTTATAGTTTTCGCGTATTTCAAGTTGTTTCAGGTATCCTTCCACTTGTGATGGTACCTAGCTAATGCGAGGTCTTCCTAAATTGCTTAACGTGATCAACCGAAACTGCTAAGGTAGGTGTAAAAAGCCTATAGATATTTACCAAAATAAGTACGTTCCAACAAATTTTTTGTAAATCGTGAGCAATGAAAGTTTTGTCTCTTTTCGGAAGAATTTCATTAAATATTCAGACTTGGCAAAGCCATTTACTTTTCTCTCCTCACGATTAAACGAAAGCAGTGCAGGTCGTGCTTAAAAATTAAAAGTATTTAAGGTCGAATTTAAATGAATTCAATATATTTTAGTTCCTGTACATTAGCACGCATATCTTTTACCGCAGTTAAAGTATTTTTGAGTATATATTTTTCATTTTGCCATTATTTATATAGGCATGTCCTAAATTTAGTAATAAGACTAGGCAACTTCATAGGAATGCGTATACGCAACATATTGATACCATAAATCTTACGCAAGACTAAATAGATTTAATGCTCACCAACGTCAAGGTATATCGTGATCCGTGAAAGTTTGTCATTATACAGAGGAGCTTTCATCCAAGCGAAAACGTTCCGTGACAGAAAAGGCGTATCTTTTATAATTCCCTTACTTTCGTTCGGTCACGATTATGGGACAGTAGTGCGAAAGGTCTTGTTTATAAAACCCGAGTGTCATGGTCAATTTAAAATCAGTCTTAAGCTCATATTCGGACAATGAGGATCGGTTTGCAGTTACCCATTTTGTTGATATCAGCGATAGTAGCATCTGGAGATATAAGTCACTTATTTCTTCCTGAACTCAGCTTTTTCCAACCTCCGCAGCAACAACAACATGTGCCTTTTCTATACGCTCCACCACAACCACCATTGCAGCCAAGTCTGCCCGGGCCCGCGGTCAGTGCAACAACAGAGTTTTTTCTTCCAGAGATCATTGTGAATCGCAAAGCCAAGGATCCTCAGCATGGAAATTTCATTCCGTTAAATCACTATATTCCTCCATTACAAGACAATAAGCCTCCTTCGGTACAACAAGACTATCCCGGATCGTCAAGCTCAGTGTATTTGCCACCAAAACCGGACGAACACCCAAATCCAATAATTGTATTAGATGAGCCCACTCACCAAGGTTATGAATACAAAAAACCAACAAGTACTCCAAGACCGCCAGTTGATGAGCCTGCAGCACAATTTCCTCCGGCGCTGCTACCACCAGTCGCGGATGCGCCTTTTAATGACCAGCCACAAATAATAACAACGGAAGAAACCTCAGAGGGATATCATTATCATCCACCTGGACCATCTTACCTTCCTCCACCAGCACGACGAGAGTCCGATGTCGCAAGTGCCCAGGTTCGCCTTCATATTCAGGAAATGCGGTGCCTTGATCATCAAGGAGGCTTCTTCCGGGCAGTCCTAAAAGTTGACACATTCTTAAGTGCAGTGCCAACCGTAGAAAATGAATCTAATGATCCAAAATGTGATCTTAAACTAAGTAAGAGCTATCTTGTGGTAAACATAGAAGCTAACGATTTTGAAAGATGCGGAGTACGGCGTTGTGATAAGGCGCTTTGTCTAAGGTTAAGGTTCCCTTCTATAAGAGGCATGAGAACAGGAGTGGATTCTATCTTGTCGCTACACTGCCAAACTCAGAACAGAGTTGCGGTGAAAACACACGCCCTGAAGATGGCGGTAGCAAATGATCTGTAAGGTATTAGTACAAAATTTATAGAACAAACCCAACATTTTTTTTTCTGTCCTTTTAGCCAAGCAAGAAGCGCTGGTGTCTACGCACATGGAGGTAGTCAAAACGAATTTCGAACGCATGTTGAATTACTTCAAAAGTCACCGAATGGCTATACCAAACCACTTGAGCCGAATGGCGTAGTCCAGTTGGGAGAGGATTTGTTGTTGCGAGCACACGTAATAGCCGGTGATGGTACGTTAAAAGTTGTAATAACAAAACAAGAAAATCTAATCATTTCCGTCCCCAGGGTGGAACTATACAAAGTTAACTGATGTTAGTCTTCAACGTATTTCTCCATCGGGTCATTTAACCAGCTCAGCCAACCTTATAACCTCCCGAGGATGCTTGAATCCGTCAATGCAAAGTGTGTGCACAGAATTACCACGTTTTGAGCCCCCACTAGGTCATCGGTTGGCATTCAAAGCCGTTATGTTTCAGGGGATGCGGAGTGGTGATGAAATGGCTTTGAGTATGAAAATAACGGGATGCTTGGAATATAATGATTGCCATATTAGTGCCCAGGAGTGTAGTGAGAGGAATCATGGACGCCAGAAACGAAATTCGGTACACAACAAGACGGAGTTTTCGGAAATTTCCAAAATTTATTTTCGTATTAAGATGCCAATTGAAGGAATTCAGAAAGACGAACAGATAACTGAAGATGCTTCCAATTCTCGGCTGCATCGGAAAAATAATGGTTTCGTAATAAGTGGTGTTATGTGCTTCGTTGGTCTCCTATGCTTGTTGGGAGTATTCGTCTACCATAGGGTAAAGAAGAATTTGTAAGAGTAAAACGTAGCTGAATGTTGATTAGCAAACTAAGATTTACATGTCCGCATTTTATTATCGTTTCCCCTCCTTTATTCCTTTTGACATTAAATGAGATTTAAGTAAAAAGTAGAATGAGAACACGTTTCTGACCGTTTAGCTATTTTCTTTCGTCTATACATTTACGAAAGGTTTTTCTACCACACATTTTACAATTCAAATATAGACAATTACTAGTTAAAATTAAATATTAAGAAAAAACTAATATAGGTATGTACAGAGATGCTTACAAGCTAATGAATTAACAAATAAATCAAGACAAACATAAGTAATAATTAAATCAATAAATGGACGAATAAGTAAATAAATAAATAAGCAAGTAAATAAATATTTAATAAATTAGCAATATGTAACAAAAATAAATACAAAAACAAAAGCTTATTAACTTTCGAGTGGAATATAATTTGTGGATATTCAAAACTGAACGTTGTTTTAGTTTCTGAATTTTTTTAAAAAGAACATTCCCTTTATTGGGAAGTCATGGAGCGAGTGATGCCAAGATAGGTTAGTTATCATTATTTCTAATATGTAACTTATTTTGTGATGCATGTAGTTTATCAATTTGACACATTGAACAATTTCCATTGTCTTAGCATTTGGGTGGATAATTATTTAATTTTCCTTTGAAAGCTGCAACTTTCGTTTTATGAATGGATATGGATATTTGCAATATATTCCTAAGTATTTGACGGAAGTTTCCCAAATAGTGCTTGTACCATTCACTTATAACTGTCCACTGGTAAAACTTTAAAAATTCCCGAACACGCACTTGTACCTAATCTTTTCGGCAAAGTTGTTGGCATCGTTCAAGAGTTTTACCCGTGAAATTAAAAATTCTGCGTTACATGTACATTTCACTGGAGTTGGACAGTATTTTTATTGAAGAGTAATTCTTCATTTGGTTAAAATATTTCAGAAAACTAAACAATGCAGAATTGTTGTAGGAAAATTAAAAACATTTTTTGAGCAATATTTTCTTAGTTATTTAAGAAAAAAATGTATTCATCTAGTCGATGTTAATAATATTGAAAAGCGAAAAGTACGTAACCATGTTCGTCCTAACAGGTTTCCATTGTACTAAGAAAGCTCCTTCCCCCAAGCACTTATCTTGTACCTACAGTTGAAACGATATTTTAAGAATTGTTTTTTTTGTATTCATAAGACAATCTGAGATGAGATAGATCGATTAAGATATATCTGCCTTTTATCACAAACTTCATATAATCACTGGTATTGTAGACTATTCTTACCTACTTTTAAGTAAATCTGAAACGGGGTGAGGTATCATTTAAAAAAAAACTTATGTGACTTAAAAAAAAATTAACAAATATAGTAAACAAACAAACATAACACTCGTAGATATTAATAGCTCTTCGATTATCTTGTCAGTTCCGGCTGTGACTGTGACTTGAGCCAGTCAGGACAAATTATTTAATATATGTAGTACATATAAATAGTAGGTACAATTAAGTATGAATTGATGAATCATAAGAAGTAATGCCGCTGGTGTAATGGTTAGATTAGACAGTATGCCAAGTCGTATTAAAATGACAATTTCTGACAGTTCTCCTGTCGAAATGTGGTCATACAATGTAATGGGCATATCTCATATGATCTTATGACCCAAATGCCACATATGACCAGGCTGATTTTGACAGATAGCAGCCCAAATAGCATATAGTGTAATCGGACATAAGCACGAATGCCAGCATAAAGCCCTATATGCTCATATGCACTTTACTGAAATTTCGTTATGGCATTGCTGGCATTTTTGATGGAACAAGAATTTTTTGTTGTCATCGGTGTTCCAACTTAAACTTTGTGCTTTCTTTTTCTTTACAGCATAACGCTACTTTAACATTTGGTAATAAATAACAAATGCCTTAAAGGAGCATCAAGGCAAATATGACCATATTGGTAATTTTGGTCATATAGTCTAATATACAGTTTTGATAATCCTGACATTTTGGTCATTTGACAGCTAATCTGGTCATTTGCCTGTTGACATTCATATGCATTATTGGCATATAGTCTTATCTTAGCTTAACACAAAATAGAAGCAGAACGTGTACAAGTTCATCTTTATATTTCATTTGTTTACTGTGTAATTATTGCAAAAAGCGATGCAAACCATATACATATGTACGTTTTTTTTCACAGTAACTGATTGACCACCCTTCTTGTAGTTGCATTGAAGAATATGGTACATTATTGTTTTCAGAGTTTTTTTTTTAGGTAACTCAGTTGATTACTCGGATTTCTTGTCTTTGCTTAAGGTATGATTTAAAACATATGTTACCTTTTTTTTTTAAACAAGCTGTCACGACGTGTACAGTTTATACAGCTTGGCAAATGAAGTCGAAAATAAAAAAGTAAGTTTTTCAAGCAACTTCTAGCAAGTGTAAATTACTGCCGCTTAATGAAATTCATTTCGCCTCGTTGCCTACGAGAAGATTGCTGTCCCCCGACCATGGTGAAAAATCGCGACTTGAATACTAATGAAAACCGTCGCCAGTATATATATTCGTTGTCTCTTGATATGATTCTGAAAGAGCGAAGGAGAACAAAAAATTCATTCTGTAGACGCAGAGTCCTCTGGGAATGGAGTGTGAACTTACGGTGGTCTAGCAGGTGGTAGGTCGTACACCTTTGCGTTTGTTGTCGATCTTGAGATATTATAGCAACCATTATAAGCTCTTTAAGCTAACTACTGTGGGGTCTCAAGTCTATTTTACCCAATTTGCCAATTTTACTCCATTATCGAAAAATTTTTCCCATTTCAAGCAAAGTTAGATGAATGTGTGTGTACACGTTTTTTCCGTAATATTATGGTGTCCAACATGGAAACTATTGCAACCATGTTGATCCGCAAAAAAACAAACGATCGTGCAGATATGCCCGTGTCATATGTTACAAGTTGATGTTTTATTGAATGCCTCGGATGCCAATCAGTGAAGTGACTGATTCCACACAAGCAATGCGATTGAATGGAAGGCTCTGCCCCATTCATAGCACTGTACATTTTCCTTTCATTAAATTATCATGGCAAATAAGTACTGACATACGTTTTACTATGTTTTAATGGTAATTGACTTTTCGATTTATTAACTCAGCGACATTTTATTTGTGTTGATGAGGATCGAGTATGGACACTAATCTTGTATAAGTGATTGGTGGTATTTTGGGTGTATATGTCAAGTAGGAGGTGCCGCTACAGTGTCGGAGGCAGTTTTGCCATTGTTATTATTGTTTATAGTGTAGAATAGTAGATATATTTCAGTCCTGTCAAAAATTTAACCATCTGACGTCGAACTTTATTAATGTACGGCTTACTTATATTTCAGTTACCCAGATTCTCAGTTCTCCTTCTCCAGGCAGTTCATATTTTCATTGGAATTAAGGCAGTCTTCAAAAAAAGAACTATTTCCAGGAAAAAAAAAGAAGATTTTTGTTGCAAATCTTTGCTATAATAAATGTCAAGTCGATTCACTTTCAAAGGTCAATTTATTACACGAAGAGAACACTTATGAAGTTAAAAAATTAAAAAAATAAAATTAAGGACATAGGATTACCATATAACCAGGTCACATTTAGGCAGGTTCAATTGTATTTCAATAATCTAGTGCATTTAGCTAGTTATCTCATTTTGTCTAACATTTTCGAGTAATATATTTCTGTGTGAGAAATTAAAATCAGTGCCAAATCTCTGCCTTTCCGAGTGTATACTTACGACACCTTCAACAACGGCAATATTCGCCATATTTAGCTATTCTACAAAATAAATTCAGAAGTTTTTGTAAGCTAAACTCAGTCTTTTTATATCATGGGACACTAGGTATAATTTACGAGCATTTAAATTGCTTTGGAGTTTCCGGTTCCTCTATCTGAATTTCCCTAGCGTATACGTACATTACGGATTATACTACACTATAGGATATAGGTTTATTCTTACAAACACTTCGCTCAGTAAAGTAAAGTAAATAAGAATCAAGTTTTTATCTTAGTGAGCAACCAGTGATGACTATCTTGAATCTAATTGAAATATTGTGTTAAATGTAATTCGGTTTTAGGAAAACAAAATGGTGACAATTATTGCAAACTTTGATATAAAATAAATACTGTTCTTGAGCTGCCTAGATTTTAGCTGAGTTTGTTATAGTTTAAGTAGGCTGATGTAGTAACAAGACTTTTCGCTGAAAAATCGAGTAAAGGTAGGTACTTTCGAAAATCGGACTTATCTTTAAAACGACTACACGTTCGCGCATGTAACGTGTATACCCGTCTTCGTCGGCACTCTCGGTGGTGCATGACGTTCATACACTTCTCCTTTTTTCAGCAAGACGTGTATACAATATATATGTCTTAAATTACACTGAATTTAAAGCAAACCTTATTTTTTACGCACCAGCAGCAGTTATCATATCCTTTCTACTGCTGATTTAAGCGATATTATGCGTGTTTGGGTTTGATGGGACATTTACGATCATGTTTGAAAAATTTAACGACATGACATGTAGACACGTCATAGCTCATAGCCATCATGCAAAACGCATTAGTTTAATTTTTTATGTCGTTGTGAGTGGACGCTTTCTCTGTCATTTGGATAATAAAAATATTTATGTATATCTAATAATAATAATAATTATTAGATATACATAAATATTTTTATTATACAAATGACAATTATTATTATAATAATTACAATCACAATTATTATTATACGTAATTACAGTTTTTATATTATGATTATAAATATTATATTTGTTATTTATTCGGGCACTGGACGAATAATTACGTTTGATGTTTATATACGTCATGTGCCTGTGGGTAGATTTTGTGCATCAATACGCGCAGGACATTATTTATACACGTCCCAAAAAACAAATGGTAAAAACCATAAATATTTAACAATATTACTTCAAAAGTCATTTCAGTCCAATCGAAATGATTCTAAGTACAATAGTTTTTGAAATATTCAAAATGCACCACCGCAAGTCATCAAAAATATATACCGTGCGTGAACGTGTTAATAAGAATTCAAACTTATTGTATGGTAATTCCTTACTTGATAGCAAACTTAGTTTTTCTGATTTAAAAAAATGGTATTTTCTTAAAATTGCTTTTCTTTAATTTACATATAAAAGCGGGCTACGACTTATACCCAGTGTTCATATACTTGAAGTAAAATTCATGTTTTCAAAATGCCTGCGCCCTTCCGTACGGTTCTTGCTATAATCAATACAAACCCTCTCTATACATTATAATTTACGAGCATAAGGGATTAAGTGGAAGGTGGCTTATTCTCGGAGCCTTTTTGCTTAGTAATTTTGGTGGCTTGGCATCCGTCAGTCCAAACTAAAAATACATGTGGTATTTAAAGTACTGAACTTTGTTGAATTTTGTGGTTCGTGAGGATAGTTTGCTGAACTATGAAGAGAGGTGTCAACTGCCTTGTCTTATGGCGAACGTCTGAAACAAATTCGATGGTATACAGTATACCCTACCACTCATCCCAAAAATGAATAAGAAAAACCAGCAGGGAGTCGAACTAACATCGCTTATTTCACAGACAAATATTCTATGTACAAGTATAATTACAATACCATCGTCAAACGGAAATGAACAAAATGAACAAATCACAGCTTTGTGAAACATTGGCACACGTGAATTTCTGCTTCAACCCATCCAACTAATTATGTATCTACATCTAAGCACTAAACATCGGGGTTGAACGTTGAAGTGTCTAAAATTAAAGTGTATTTACTATCCATTGCCCATAAAAGCTGAGCATCAATGCTAAGTCCCATCAAACACTCTTCCAAAAGAAAGGTGCGTAGATTGCAAGTCAGATGGCTAATTATTGCAGTCACAATTACATCAGTCCATTAGTAGTATTTTTTTGGATTCGTGATTTATACTTTACTTCAATTTGGACTTAGGCCCGAACACTATATGATGAGCTAAGATTTTCGCTACGGCTCTAGCACAGTATAACCGACGTTAATTAAATATTTTACGTAATTAAAGTCCATATTAAGAGACAGTAGTGACTCTACGACTACGCTGTGCATACAAATGTACTTATATATTATCGTTAGTAAGGGGAGAGGTGTCGAAGACTCTAGTATCCCATCAACTATGCGAATAAGTTCATAAGCAAAGACAGAAAGTACACTTATGAAACTGATTTCATTTCTGCTGGCAAATATAGCTGAATGTTGTTGTTTACTGCGCTTGCTAAGGGCGTGTGCAGTATGCGTTGTATACCCACCCAAAATCGAACTGTATGGCTTGTAACGTTCAAAAACAATAAATGAATTGAATCGTGCATGACCAATGCTTCGGAAACGCATATGTAACACTTTTAAGTTACTTGGTTCTATATATACACGACACTCGTTTATAAAAATTCGTTTGTGTTCGAAAATCGACCCTACCTTTTATAAGGTAAGTATGTAATACGAAAAGATGTACAACAATTTTCGGTTTTTTTTTTTTGTTATAGGTAAATGAAAAGGCGACATCTTTATATCGAAAAAATACGTATCTTTTTTACTCATGACTTTCATTACGTGACTATGAAGATTTATGTCGAAAGTGCTTTGAACCTGCTATAACTTTCGATTTTTTTTGGTTCAAAATTTATAACAAAATTATTACAGCTGCACCAATTCATTTTAAAGTTAAGAAATTGGCAAATTTGCAACACTACAAGCCTTAGAAGATCGCCATATAAAGTTCAAAAACATCGAATTTTCCATTAACATAGAATATTTAATTACTCCAGACCGCCTGATATAATAAATATAACTTTCTTTGACTAAAATGCCGTCAGAAGGTTCCAATAGATACACATACACCATAAATGGATGTGCACTTTCATCCCTGTATTTTAATACTTACTTACTTACTTAACGGGCTCCCGACCCGTGAAGAGTCTCTGCCTGAGACACTGTAGCTTTCCATCCTCTGCGATCCCGGGCACGCTGCTTCCAGTTATCCAGACCAAGCGCTCTGGCATCCGCGATGGCTTGGTCTTTAAAACGGAGGTTCGGTCTTCCTTGTCGTCTCGAACCTGGCGGCTGGGATTCGAAGATCCTCTTAGCTGGAGCATTATTGTCCATTCGCTCGATGTGGCCGAGCCAATGTAGTCGACGTATTTTGTCCTTTTGGACTACATCCACATCTTGGTACAGCTCATAGAGTTCGCGGTTGTATCTTCTCCTTCATTCGCCCTCCTCGCACACAGTATAAGGGTTCTGTAAAGCATACATTTTGTCCTCCGAGTTAGGAGTTTTGAACCCAATTGTTTTGCCAAACCGAAGTAGCAGCGGTTTCCCAGGGTAATTCTTCGCCGGATCTCTACTACTCGTATGATGTCATTTGTGGAGTTCATGTTTACTCCGAGGTAGATAAACTCCTTAACTACCTCGAAATTGTTGCTAACAATAGTGACGTCCTGTCCTAGGCGATGGACAGATGCTTGTTTGTTTGTTGATAGCATGTACTTAGTCTTGTCCTCATTTGCTACAAGACCAACAAATTTCGCCTGTTCTTCAATCGCCGTAAAAGCCTCTATCACGGCATGCTGGGAGCGACCGATGATGTCAATATCGCCTGCATACCCCAGTAGCTGGACGGATCTGTTGAAGAAGTCACATGATAGTGCGTCTCCTTGCCGAAATCCGGTGCATGTTTGGAATAGTTCGGAGGAACTACTTCCAAATTGCACGTTGCAGCGTGTGTTCTCCAGCGTCACGCTGGATCAGTTTTGCCAGGATCCCGAATTCAGCCATCGCCACATAAAGCTCCTGGCGATGAATGCTATCATATTCGGCTTTAAAGTCGATGAATAGGTGGTGAGTCTCGACTTGAAATTCATTGGTCTTTTCCAGGATTTGCCTCAGTGTGAAAATTTTGTCTATAGTCGATCTGCCGGGCCAGAAGCCACACTGGTACGTGCCGAGTAGTGTGTTGCAGAACGGTTTGAGACTTTCACACAGTACGTTGGATAGGATCTTGTATGCGACATTAAGCAGGGATACGCCTCGATAGTTCTTGCAAGACATAGGATTGCTTTTTTTGTAGACGGGGCATATGGAGCTGATAGTCCAGTCATCGGGCATACTTTCTTCCACCCATACTTGGTTAATGATTTGGTGCATGCGCCCTACCAAAACATCATCACCGTATTTGAAGAGCTCCGCTGGCAAACCATCAGAGCCGGCGGCCTTGTTGTTCTTAAGCTTTTTTATTGCTAAGCCTGTATTGAAATACAGACAGAAAATTGCCCATGTCACTTGGTATACTTTGTAAAGTTACGTTTGTTACCTTTATTTTTGTTTATTCTTTCTTTAGTGTTTGCAACGTAAGCTGAATAGCTGAGTGGGTACACTACAACTTAATTATTCTTTAGTATTATACCACACCTCTTTAAGAAAATGTGTATTATTAAAACGCCTTTAGGAGGTAGCACTAGGTATTCCTTCAACGTAGGAAACTGCATTTTTACTACCGCTTTGAACTACAATCATTATGAAATTGCACTAAAAATTCCAGAATATCAAACTTTCATGGAGCATAGAATAATTTATTACGCCACACCGCCTTGTGTAATGAAAGCTATTTTGGCTAAGATGCCTTCAGAGTCCTCCATTAGGCTAGCCTTCACCAGGGGGATTTGCACTTTTGCCAACTGCAAACTTCAAGTTGGACTAGACGAATGGTGCTGAATTTCTATTCACCAGGCATACTTGTTGCTAACCAAATCTTGAAAATAAGTCTTTTCAATTTAACATGAAATCTATTCATCCGCATTCGTACCTTGGCTTGAACAAGGTAGTGGTACGAGTCTGACGAATCGTATATCAGGGTCATCATAAAGACTTTCCAGGCTCATAGTCAATAGTATAGTCAATTCTGACAAGTCTTTGTAGTGTTGGTATTTCCTTTAAAGTGTTGGCTTACAATCCCAGAACGCCTGCACGCATGAGTGAAAAGCGTTCTCTACTATAATAATGATGAATCATGTTTCTCAACATTTTTCGAAATCCTTCCCCTATCAGGCAGGATTTTAAAAACTACTTGAAAAACTTAAGACTCTAACACTTTACGCAATCAAAAAATCGCCACGGGTGACTGCGGAAGAGGATACTGGTATATAGACGCAAATAGTTTGCCCCATTCCAATTTTTCGAATATTGAAGTGATACAGAAATCCAATTTGCAATATAATAACAAATTGCCTTTAATGACAAGGAAGATAAATATAAGCATTTCATTTACAATTGTCATGCAGCGTAATGAACAAACTTGACAGCCCTGATGCTCTTTCGGTAAGTTTAAATATAGCCTGGCCATGATAAATTTATGTTCTGCTTGAGGCAAATTGCAGCAGAAGATGGGCACATTTTCTGGCGAGAACGAAAAACGAGAAAATTAACAGAAACGAATTTAGGTACCTGCTGCCCACCACCGAGATTGTGATAACTTGAGCTTTATACAACCGTCATAAGCAAATAAACAAATGTGTGGAGCTAGTCAGACTTAATATCGAAAATCTCAAGTGGCTAATTAAGTTCATAATTAAATCCCATTTTCTGTTAAATTTAACCGTGCCAGGGCAAGGCTCCTTGTCAGTGATGGGACTTCTACCACTTAAGTGGTATTTCTACCACTTTTTACACTTTCGGAAATTCTACCAACCTGAACTCGAAATCTACCACCTTTTATTCATCGCTATAACTCGCTAATAATATTTCTTTTCCATCATTGCACTAAATTGAAAATTGTTCCTATACCTACTCGCCTTAGTTTTACCCAACACACTCAGCTTTCAGCTATCAGTATTTTTCTCTGAGAATTGCATCAGCAAAAACTTCCAGTCCAGTACACCATTTACTGCGCTAAAATTTATTTGACTGTATTTGTGAGGGGATGTTTCGCAATGTTTTTACATTTTGTGTTTAATGATGAGTTGAATCTATGACCTTTTTTCTGTAGTTTCAAAAACTTAAAATTTTTAAATAATATCAAGAACTATTGAAAATGAAAATTCTTGGTTCCTACAACAAGTTATTGTGCTTTCTCTAATGCTTGCATTATTTTAGTGCAAGTGGAAAAATCTATTTTCTACCACTTTTCTACCACCTTTTTTTAAGGCTATCTACCACCGTTTCGCTTTACTCAAGTCCCATCACTGCTCCTTGTGGCTATCTTACGAGATGAATGCTGAACGTTGAGTAGCAACTTTCAATAAATCAGCTAAATGTACCTAAAAAGAATGTCATTTGTTGTCGTGAACACGTTTGTCTGATTTATTACAGGCTCACTGATCTGGTTAACGAATTACGTATGCATGGGCAAGTTTCAATGCTAACTATACCAAAATTGCATTCACATGCAGATACAAATACAAACATGCTTCGCATAAATATGTACTACTTATTTTTACAAGCAATGCCACTTTGAATGCCAGCGCATAGTTTTAGTCCGGTTATTCAATACTTAAAGTAAAATCGTGTTCAGAGGGCACTTCGTGCTCCTCAGCGGACGGTAAGAGTAAGAACCTATGTGCAGCAATACCAAGCCTGAATTACGGGTAACTAAACTACTGCAAGGCATAACGATAAGATTTAAATTAAAAAGATGTTGAACTTATTGTCTTGCCTCTAACGTATATACCTATTGATATAATACTGTTTAGTTTTTAAGGCTTCAACCTTTCATCAAATATTTTTCAATTGTAAATATAAACCCTTGAGGCTAACTTCACATCTGCATATATGGGGTGTGGCTTATTCTTAATTGAGAATTAAAGTAACGCACTACGTATAGCTAAACAACGGCAGAGACGATGCCTAATAAATTCTTTTTCTTTTGGGGATATTTTTAAACATTATTGTACCATGTACCAAAGTGTTTTCTTTCTAAAGTCAAATCATTGCTAAATGCTTCAATCTTTATAAATATTATAGACATTCAATGTTTACACATAAAATGCAGCCAGAACATTTCCAATGATGCTAAGCGATAGCACCGTTGAATTTCATTCACATTTTTTGATCGTCAAGATCACAAGAGAAAAATAAACCTCAGTGGCATGTACATGTACAAAGTGTTCTTTATTTTTATTTTTATTGCATCTTTAATGGAAGAATAAAATCTTTAATATGGGAAGTATCCAGATGCGAATAAACAAATGACGAACATTTAAAACCGCAGCTTACTACCAAATCTGCACTGCATGCAGAGAGGCATATATCCCGGATAGTTTATTTGCGATTGCGGATATTTTTTTTTGAGCAAGGGTAACCAAAGGTTACGATAAAAATTTTAAATTCTTAATTCTAGAGGGGCTCAAAGGTGTAGGTATGTTAATAGCTCAAAACATATTTTTGTTTGCCAGAGCTATTTGTTTTAGAAAGATTTAACAAAAACTTATTAAAACTATTTCTTGATTTGTTTGGCTCTTTAAATCAGTTGATTTTATTGGGATTGAAAATAAAAAACGAAATCGAAATTTTTGATGAATCTAGATTTGGATCACTCTGATGTTTGTCAGGCGTCCAGCTTGCATCATCTCTTTTTATGTTACAGACACTCACCTTAGGCTTTAGAAATGAAAAGTGTTAAAATTAGACATAATAATATTTGCAAGAAATAAACAAAATAGTTTAGATACCCCAAAACGCCAAATGTTCAGCCACCCATTTTAAAACATCCTTACTTTCGAAATGCTTCCACTAAGACTGAATGATTTACTTTACTCAGAAGTCGTTTAGTTAGTGTCGATAGTCGTTGGTCATTGCCTTATTAAGGGCGAGGCCGAATTCTTGGATGAAATACCACTTAAAATTCGTCAAATTCATTTAATGGCCAATACTTAATTAAATATTTTTATGTTAATAACACCATTATGTGCTTGAAAAAGAATAAACAGAAATACGTTACACGTTCTGTTTTCGATCGAACTTGCTAGTAGAAGTTTATAAGGCGCAGTGTCCAAAAATTATTTATTGTGAAGATGAAACACTTCAAAAAGGAATTGATATTAAGATTCAATTCCAAATTTCTGATTAGGTAACAAAATACATATCCGTTACCGGATTTCTTAATTCATTGGAGCCTTTTGAAATGCCATCGCACATATAGGTTAAAGCCCACTTCGCAATAAACGAAGCCTGTGTAGTGAAGACAGATTTGCTTTCTTTATAGGATTTTCCATAATTTTCTTTTGGGCCTTGGATATGCATTAAATGCATAATTTAATTATAATGACGCTAAACTTACAATACAAAAATGACTTCCAAGTTCTATTGAAGTTATTTAGGATGTAATCTGTTAAAGTTTGAAATCTTTAATGCTAGAATTACTGGCAAGAGATGTTTTACCAAAAATAGCAGTTATGGTGACAATATAACTACTGTAATTATTATACATTTTCCCAGTATGTCAGTAGGAACATAACTGTTCAAATCAATTGGATCGGAGCTTTAGTTGGTAGTAGATATCTTTTTTATTTCTGGATATAGTAGAGTTCACCCAGTGGTAAAAATATTACCATTATTATAACCTGGCATTGAAACTCTGCAAAATCTTAAAAAAAAAACAAGGCATTTACTTATAACAATTTTTTTTTGTAAACCGCAATGTGATTAGAACCCAGAAGGACATACGATAACATTTATGTCTCGTCTCTCCACTAGTTTCTTAAAACATTCTTAACTATACAATCTTTGAAATGAATGTAGGGCTGGAGAAGTCAGTATGTACTAAGTGGTATTTTTTACTATTACGAGTAGGTACTCTCTTAACTTCTTAGAACCAAGCGAAATCATAAATAATATAACGACTGCATACGGATGAGATTATTTTGAAAAATTTGCATCTGTCGACCAAAATATATAGGTTAAAATATAGTAAACTTATGAATCACCTTATCAATTGTTTTACATAATTGAGTTTTGACATGGGATCAGTAGTCATAGTGCCCTGGACTATTGTGCGGGGGCATTGCTTAAACCCCCGAAAAAAAAATAATATAAATTACATAATATTTTGTACGAAATTCATTTTTTTTGTTCATAGATGGAGAGAAACAATGACAATGAAAACAATTAGTAAAAGATTAATTCATTCCGCGACACTAATAATCATTTTTAGGCTAAATCTTTCGAACTCATAATTTCATAATTTTCCATACAAAATTCCTTACATTATTTAGAATCTAAATCATCAATGGGTATTTTCATATTGGAAGAGGAAAGATTTCGAACTTGATCTAGCTATCGCACGGCCCACGGCTGTCTCATTGAACCTGTCTGACCAATCATTCAGCAAAACTCAGCTTTGTTCTTTCATACTCTCAAAGCTTCTCTCTATTTGTTTCAACTCGACTTTAGGAACATAGAAGTGCAGTAAACAGGCGCTTTGGAGATGATCATATCTTTATATTTGTTCTCATTTAACTTCACCCATTTCGTATTATTAAAATCCTTCGGCCTTGTTGATTTGAAACCTTAATCACTGACAGAAGCATAAAAATAAATAACGAAGTTTTTACACATTTTCTAAAACGATCACCCAACCTCTTTTTTGAAGCCTTATTTTTTGGGCAAATAGATGGGAACCTTTAAGTGTTTTGCCGAGTCCAAACGGCTGAATTAAGAAACTCTTTCATGATCACGAGAGTATCCCGGTTGTTTGTTAGAGGTCCGCGGTAGGTGGTCAGTAGAAAAAATCTTAAGACGTAACTTGTTTGCTTTGCGGGTATCGAACCTGTAACCCCTCGCTCAGTAGTTCACCACACTAATCACTGAGCCCACAATTGCTTATTCAGCGCACTTTAACAACGTTATAGATCCACTTTTAAGAAGTTTGTTGTATCTACCTTGAAGTTTCTAAACCGATGTTCAAAGTCAGTTTCTAATCCAAATATGTATTTATTAATAAAATTCTGCTATTTGATTGTCAAATATTTCTCCAGTATTCACATTTTTAGCTCAATACGAAAATGAAATGTAAATATCATCGCAAAACGTGCGGGAAAAAAACGCCTCTCGTAGATTAAGTACCTAGGTATTACCATTTAATTAGAGATGGGACAATCATCAGGTTTTATATGCAGGTATGACGTTCGTCGATACTCACCTCTCTCAGTCCGGTAGACTGACATTAAAGTGCGGACTATGTTTTGATAATTTCCTTATCACCTTGCTTCAGCAAATTCAATTACGTATTCCACTGACGTATTCAAACCGAAATCATCATCACTAACAATAAACGTTGGTATAGTACAAGACATTACAAAACATATCTACTGTGCCAAGGAAAATTGTTTTTCTTTTATATGAAATTTAATTAGGATTAGGACTTGGTGAAAGAAATAATAAAATCGTATCGCACTTGTGAGGAATCAATTCCCGCGTTTTCTTATAACACCAAACCGCATTCGCTTTTCATATTCAACAAACTTTTGTGAGATCACGTTTTGCACTTTATTTAATTTTGCGTATTTAATATAGTTGAACATTTGGCATGCTGTTTTATTTGCGGCTTTGCGAATTTCTTACTTGATAGTTTAAACAAAATTATGTATTTTCGAATCCAACCGATTATTGTACCAAATCCAGTGAAGCATTGCTCTTTACTGCGGCTTTATAGCTGGATCGTTCGCGCAACACTGGAATGTTTTACAGACCGATATGTAATATGTACCTATCTAGATACGATACGAACGTCAATAAATTAGCCGGCTGGTAACATTGGTTGACTGGCATGACAGTTGAGCCAGCTGGTGGTACACTGGTAGACTGGTACTGTTTTCAAAGCTGGAATGCATAGCATTTTGTTGCCTCTTGTGTACTTATTCAGTACCTCGGCGCTACAGTGAGCGAAATTAAAAAGGACTATTCGAAAATACGAGTAAATATGTGCATAGATACTCGTACATATCTGTTTCTGCATACACTATTAGGAATTCCGATTATATCCACCAAATAAAAAAGATTATTATCTAAAATAAACTTTCCTCGTAACGGGAATGGTTATGAAAAATGATAATTATGGACTTATGGTACATTTGGTCGGCCATGTTGTTTACGTGGTGGGAATTATAGATAAAATATAAAACAAAATGGTTTCCGGTTGTGGGAAATTTTTGTAATTGGTAATACCTATTAGTGTCTGGAATGTAGATGGTAAAATTAAATCCATATATCCATGCCGACTATGATCGACATAGCACTATACGACCTATGTTCATAACTTGTATTCATTAATACACTGGTACTGGCGCCCGAACTTCCTTTTTTTATAACACACAAACTGACACACCACATTTGAGCAACAAATGTACAAGCTACTGCAGTGCTCCATAATTTCATTATTTGATTCATATGATTCTGCAGGTACCCACGTATAGGTAATAGTATATATCTCCAATCTGAAACCTTTTTGTTCATTCTTTGCGAAAGCTTACCATTAACAAAGTTGGTCTAATTTTTGTATTTATAACCACGAACTCTTCGGCATAGAATTGTATTACAACAACTTCCATAGATCATTATAGGTTAAATATAGAAGTATGATAAACGCTTTTCTTTATACCTTAGCCTGTAATATTTTACCTTCACTTAGGGTTAGCATAAAAACGAGAAAAAGGGAAACTTTCTATATATTTTTAGGGGAGACTATTTTTACAGTTGGGGGACAAACACCTTAACTAACATCAAAATGCTCTTAGTTTTCAGTTTTAGATTTAAAAAAAAATTTAAATAACGAATTTAATAAACTCTTTAAATTTATGTATTCAGCTGTGAAAGTTTGTATAACATTTGGTAGGAATGGCTTCCAAACATTAAAAGAGAACAAAATGAGCAAAGATATATGAAAAAGGGAACTTTACCAAAAAGTAACCCTTTCCCGTAAACTGCTTCAAGCTTAAGGGGTGATCTGGTTCTTACAGTAAGTCTTAGCATCTAGCCATTGATATACTTTATTATGAAAATAAGCTCAGCAAGTCCGTATATACAGATACAAAACTGTGTAAAAGCTAACAAGCGTAAGCTGTTTCTACTTAGATTTAAATGATTCTTGAACCTATTTTGGCCCCAGTTATAGCTTTCATTGAAATGCATCATTGAAAATTTTGATTTACGATTTTAAGACCATTTATCAAACAATATTGGCTTTAGTTAGTATCAAAATAATGCTAATCAATTGTGTGGAATTTTTTTACGAAAAAAAAACTTAATTCTGATTAAAACTTTTCTTTAAATCCACTTTTATTATTTTACTGATTGAAATCGATTTCAATGAACAGCTGATTTTCGTTTCTCTTATTTGGAACCCATTCGTTTCACTGATGTGTTCGATTCTCTTTCTGTTCTCAGCTGTCAGTTCTGCTTTCAATGATTAGCATTATTTTGATACCAACTAAAGCCAATATTGTTTGATAAATGGTCTTAAAATCGTAAATCAAAATTTTCAATGATGCATTTCAATGAAAGATATAACTGGGGCCTTTAAACCCCGTTTTCTATAATTATAATGTCAGTCTCGTGGAACATATACATTCAAATCTACAATCATATTCATTTAGTCATCGAGTCTGGAACCAACAAGACGAATTATTTCATTGCAAAGTTTTTTTTTCGAAATAAGTGTATTTAAATTTTTTTTTGGATAACCAAATATAATGTGATGATGTCATTAATGGATTCATTAATATTACTTTCAATAAAAAGAACTTCAAATTATTTGGTGTATGTTTTTTTTATTTTGGAGCATAGTTTTTGCAAAAAAAATTGTGTATATGAGGCCAAAGAGCCGTAAATATGAAAGCAAAGGGTATTCGTTTCTAGAAATCAAGTTGTAGATTTTACAACAGAAATTGGATTTTGACCGCAATATGTTGGGAATAACACAACTTAAATCCATAGTTTATACACATAAGTATTGTGTAAATTATGCTGTACATTCAACAAAGAATGCCGTTTTATTTTCTTTTTTTCTAGTTGTAAAATCTCCAACAAATGATCTCGTTCTCATAGTTTGGTTTTGAAAAGCACAACCATGTCACTGTGAAATTGAAAGCATTGAATGTCGGGTCGATTCTGACAATGAATGCAGTCGCTCTAACGGCGGTTTTCAACATTTCTACAACAATTTTTTTTGGGTGATATATAGACAATAGTAACATTTCAAAACCTACAAAAATTACCTAACATTTTTTTTTTAAGTTGAGAATAATGTTAAAGAACTCCTTTCAACTCGCATATTTCTACCACACTTTCTGGACTGATTCAATGCAGTATATTCATACATATTATGATCTTAACAGTTGTAGGTAGGTACTCAAGTGCTAACAATTTTTAAATGCTTTCAGACTGACTCAACATTATGTACTTTACAAATGCACCTGCTTATAGTTTTTTACGATATCTTCGCCTATTGAAGCATAATAAATATAATATATTTACGATAAATGCCAATATGGTATATTAATTTGGAACTTTCCCGTCAAGTGTCTGCATCGGATTTAAAAAAAAAAGATGTGTTAATGAAATTTCGCTGACTGTATATTTCATTATTTTTTCGGGACCACTTGTTGAACATTTTTTCTCATGCTTCATAACGGTGTTTGTATTGGCGTAGTCAAAACTTTTGAATGGAATCGAAATTGTATGGTAGCTTACTATAAAATTTATCCGATTGATTTAAAAATGAAAAACAAGAAACTTTTTTTATAGTTCTCATGCATAGGTAAAACGTCTTCAAAGTTGCATAAGTTGCATACTTACATAATTTGTGGGAGTTCGAAGTTAAAAAATATATACATGTTATACATACAGATACAGTATATTCTACATGTAATATTTCGGGTATAACGTATAAGTCAACAATATTTTGTAATATCTACCAGCTGGCTGTTCATATCTTGACTCACAATCTTTTTTAACGGCGCGAATTGCCAGCTATTCCCAACTTCTTTAAGTCCATAATGCTGATGAGACTGTCAGTGCGAAAAGACATTTTCAGAAACAACATAGATATTATATTACTGGTATAATTGTCTAAATGCATTCATGAAACGTATATGACTTTTGGCATTAGAACTGTGTCAATTTCATTACAGAAGTCATACCATTTATTGTTGCCCACGGTAACGTTATTTTTCTTATGAATGACTGCGAACAGAAAGTCATAGCGGTGTAAACAACGAAAAAACTATAGCTCAATTTGACCGATTTGGTTTTTGATTTACAAAATCGAATGGAATTATTTAATTTTTGGTATGATGACTGCGGACACTGAACAATTGTTCAACTAGTTATAAATGCTGTTTCTTTGTACATAATTCTGTTTATAAAATGTGCAATCTATTATTTTATTATCTGAATACCCGGCGTTTTGCTTAATATATGACATTTTTAGTTTAAACTTTGTTATTTCTTAACAAATGCCTTTGTTGTCAAGTAGAATTTAAAAAATATGTATTGTTTTAGTTTGTTTCTGGTAAAAGCAATCTGAAGTAAGGGATGTCTAAAAATAAATAAATATTTGGCGCAACAGGTTCCTAAGGACTCTGGGCCTAGCTTCTGACGACCATTCGTTTTGTGTGGGTTTTTTAAGTCTGGAACGAATGGAAGGGATCTACATTGAAAGGGAGTCCAAACGGCTAATTGAGAAGCTTTTCCATGACAGTTATTCTCTCGGATGTTTAACAGACGTTCGGGCAAAGTGGCGCAGTGGAAAAAACGTCAAGATTCCATTTGTGTTATTCCGGAATCGAACCTGGGTACTTTCGCTTAGTACTAGTGGTCCAACACGCTACCACTAAAGCCACTGTGTCGCTTTATATGTAAAAAAGAATAGTGAATAATTTAGCTTATAGAGGAATAAAAAATAATTCTTTCATATTGTACATATAGGAGGAAAGAAGAAAAACGAAGAAATGAGGACGTTTAGAACTATAGTTTAGTAGGTATATCTGACATGATATTTTTATTTGCCAAATTTTTTCAGCTCTCGTTTATTAAGTGGTCGTCCAACGAATGTAGTAAATAAATACTTGACTAATGTCGTTTTCGATTTGGCAAAAAGATTTTTTTTTTGAGAAAAAATCAATTTTTTTATCGAGATTGCTTTTCATGTTTGATTTACCAAAAAAAATATTTTTTTTTTTTTATCTGAGGCACTTTTGAGAAATCTCGGCTTTTTCTCAGATTTACACTTCACTAATACCAATGTGTATGACACACAGCTGGCGGTTACGAATTGTTTATCGTTGGAAGGATTGCTTCCATAGCTTCGCGTATGGAAACGAATTTTAATAATAAATTATTTAGAAATGTGTGAAAATCAATTGAAATGGACTTCCAGCGCAAGTGAAAAAAAAACTTGTTTGCGGCCAACTCAATACACACAAGAACCAATAAAATTCAGATTTTATGTTCTATTTGGCAGCATAGATCAAAATCTGAAAAGCCAAATCGAAAACGATATAAGTATTTACCTACTAAGTTGACATCTGGCTCATTTAACGTTCACATCTATTCCAGAAACGTCTTAACGACTTGAAATAACAAGATTTTTAAATTTGCTTAATGCTTCTGAGTCGTTTTTAAGATAAAACTGGAACTGGAGTTATAGAAAAACTTCCAATATTTGATTTTGGCAAGCCTGTGCAGAGATGCAATGCTGTGTGTAATTTATTTTCCAAATTTTGTGTGTAAGGCAAGTCACTTGAAATTAAGCTGTTCTCTTGAACCCAATAGCATTGACTAATATTTAATCCCTTACCTGTCCTAAGAGGCACCAGGTATACTCCTCAGATGCTTCTTTTAAGTCTTACTTGGAGTATGTGTACGCAATGTATCGACAGATTTTGACAGTAAAGCAATAATAATAACAAATTTTAGTAATCTCACGATTGCGAAACTAAAAATGTTAATTGGTGAGGGCCAAAGTCAATAATTTTACTAGATTTGGACGAACTATGTTCCACACACTTGCATACACAAACCCGAAACCAAGCCTAAGTTATCATCAATAAAAATTATGTAGGTAGCATGAATTAGAAAATAAAAACCTCCAGAATATATGTGAACAACTGTGTACTACACCGTCATATACTTTATTAATGCCCCCCGCTTTTAACTTTTCTTTGTTTTTGTACGTATTCATAAAAATATGTAGTTGTTTTCGCGATGAGTGCGGGAAAAGGGGGCAGCCCTTAAGCAAATACGGAATGAATAGGTAGGTATATAAACGTATAATAATTATCATTGGCTATGGGTGAATCATGGCCACCCACGGCTTACTCACGCTTGTTTTAAACGTAGGGTACCTACGGCTACGACTTTGATAATCGGTTTAGTTGGTTAACCTTTTCAATTTAACGCCAATATTTAATTAATCCGCTTTTTAAATAAGGTTGATGGTGGAAATGGAAATGGGAAATCTTATCATGTTTGGTTATCGTGTTTCCGATGGATTTACATTTAGGCTAGGAGAGGTAATATGTACATTAGTAAGCGACATATTTGCGCGAACGAAATGAATCTATAGGCTGAAATAAAAGCGTTATTAATGTATTGCAGGGCGTAGTGAAGATACAACTAGATATGTGTACGTATGGTATATTTTATTAGGTTAGAGGTGCAGTTTGCATTATTTGCAATATATCACCCAGTAGCTATACTGGTGCCCATTATGACTACCGTTATATAGTACATAGGTAGGACATAAAAATACCAAACTATTCGGACCTGTTGATGATTCTTCTTAGATCTGATAGAAGTTTGGTTGATAGATATTCCTAGTATTCGAACAACCGTGCTCACAAACAGTGCCGTAGCATTTTTTTGTTGCCGGGAGGGGTTGCTTCCAAATCTTACAAGGAATTCTTTAAACAAAAAACTATATACAAGGTGGCGCAAAAGTAATCCTCCTATTAGAAAATGCTATAAATTTTGCGATTGGCCCCTAAGGTCAGTTCTGTTTTGACATTTGTGTAGTAAACACATGCGAAATACACGTTAATAAACAATGTTACGCTACACTGCTCCAGAACGCGGAATATTGGTGACTATTTATTTGAGGAATAATCAGTCGGTGACTTTGGCACAACGTGAATTTCGTCGCAGATTTCCTAGCCGTCCAACGCCTACTGGTGAAACACTGCGACGTTTAGCCGCTCGCCTCGAAGAGACTGGCACAACACGAGATGCTGCCAGGCGTGGCAGACCCCGGAGTAGCCGTTCTGCAGAGAATATTGCTGCTGTAGCCGAAGATGTCATGGAAGCGCCGTCGACATCGACCAGACGACGTGCCACGCAAATGGGTATCAGTCGACGGTCTTTACAGCGAATTTTGGTACAGGATTTGAAGATGTTTCCGTACAAAGTCCAGACGGTGCATCAGCTGTTAGCTGCTGACCGCCAATCGCGTCTAACATACGCTCAAGCCATCCTTAATCACCACCAAGAGGAAGATGATTTTTCATCAAAAATAATCATTAGTGATGAGGCCCATTTCCATCTTAGCGGGTATGTAAATAAGCAAAATTTACGCTTCTGGGGCACTGAAAATCCGCGTGTAACCCACGAAGAGCCATTACACCCGCTCAAAGTCACTGTATTGTGTGCTGTTTTCGCTGGAGGAGTCATCGGACCTTTTTTCTTCGAAGACGTCGCGGGCCAAACTGTTACTGTGAATGGTGAGCGCTACAGAGCAATGATCAACGAGTTCTTTTTGCCGCAACTTGATGAATTGGGATTGGAAAACATGTGGTTCCAACAGGACGGTGCAACGGCACACACTGCACGTGCCACAACCGATTCTTTTCCACCAAAGAATGTAGGTACTCAGTTTTCACAGCTGACAACGAAATTGCATTGCATAACAAGTTTTTCCATTTAGCAGGGAAATAGCTTAAAACGATGGTAGAACGTCTTCGTGGACCATGAATCTGTCCGTAAGATTTTGTATTAACGAATCTATGTAAGGAATCAGTATAGACACTCTAAAATATTCTTCAGTAGAATAGGTTTCTGGATTGGAACGCGTTGTTTCAATGAAGTTCTTGGAGCTATTAATTCAACCTGAAATAAGTCCTCGGCAGGTTGGGATGTGGATTGAAAAGCCTCGTCGTCATTTTCTCTGATGTTCTTAAGAGAATTCAGAACTTTTTTTGTGCGGTCGATTGCAGAAATGAAATCTAAGGATCTATTCTCTAGAAAAACTGATAAGGGCAGCATTAAACTGAACAGTTTTTTGCGTACAATGAGGCTTACCAGGAAATCACTTTTTTGACCGCTCGTTATTTCCTCTTTCTGCTCGTTATTTCCTCAAGACTTATTGAATTTTTCATCTGTCTACAAAGCGTAGACAGGCTACATGCCTTCTCACAAACAATAGTAGCGGCGTTCTTGGAGGGCTGGGCAGTGACACAGGAGTTGTTTCATAGAGAATATTTTCTCTTCGCATCTGCAACTTCCGCAGAAGTCATTTGGAAAGATGTCCATTCCTTAAGCTATGTTTTCAATGATGCAGTGTCCAGTTATTACTCTGACGAGCATTCGAATTTGGTTTCTATCAAGAGATGTTAGGATCCTTGACCTTTTAGCATCAATTGTGGGCCACAAACTACGAGTTATGATGCAACCGTAAGTTTTGTTCCATCGTTATTTTGTCAAATTTAATTGTTAAGCCAAGAAATTTGAGATTTTTTTTAAAATTGTAAGCTAAAAGTTCTTGGCATTATAATTCTGATTGCACCCTGCAGTGGTTTGCCAGTCGGTATATGACTGGCTGATACCCAGCTCTCCCGAGAAGACTCCGGCTCCTGTTCCATTTTCTGTCTTTGAACCATCTGTTGGAATGCGTATACCTTTTATGATAGTATTATGGGAAACCCAGTCCTGCCTTTGCGGTATTCAGTCTTTAAATTTCTTATCAAAGTCATACGTTTCTTGTAATCTCTGAGTGGCATAAGTCCGCTCTGATCAAAGAAGGCATGTAGGCGCGAGTGACCGAATAATTCGGGGCTTCGGGCTTCCAAATTTTGTTCCAAAGATGAATGATGGATGTCTTTCGTGCGTCTATCCCCCCAAAACCCATTTGTTTACATTGTTGTTTTTGTAATTTCAACCCCTGCGTGAATACATGTGATTTAATAAAAAGCATTTTGCTAATGGCCGGCCGGCCGGCCACCATTCCTTTTGCTTTTATGGGTAGGGTAGGTGCACCAGTACCCGGCGAGTCACTAGTATCCGGCCACTTTGCGTTAAATAGTTAATAATAAGTAAATTAATAGTCATTTTCACGGGCGATAAATTGTGGCTATGATTTTTGACCTATATAACTTGCTGGTAAAATTTGGCAGCTGTGAACATCACTAAACCGCCAAAAAAAATGAGCAGTCTATTGAGTCTATGTAGTTCGTCGACGAAGTGAAAAGTGCGTTTTAGAGTTCGAGAAAATTTGTGGAGGTATCAAACGAAAAACGTAAATTTCTGTGTTTTTTTGAATATTAACCAACTGGTTTATTGTTTTTCTGATAGGAAATTTAATTGTTATTCATAAAATATTTAAAAAACACGAATTTTTTATTTTTATTTAATTATAAGATGGTGCCCGGTTACTAGAAGCTAATTTTTTCAAGGTGTTCTAGTGTCCGGTCAAGGTGGCCGGGTATTAGATATTTGGTTGAAATGACATTTTTTGTTTATTTTTGGTTCAAATGAAACCAAATACTTTTCTCTTTCAGTCGATATAAATAATATGTGTTTAATATCAAAGGTTTCAGTATCCGGCCACGAAAAAACACACTGGCCGGCTCCTAATATATCCTGTTTCAGTATGCGGCCATTAGAGATAATTTGGTTTATTTTCCAATTTTTATAGGAAATAAACTAAGAAACTGAAGAATTCAGTTTAAAAAGCTTATCGCGAGCTGATAAAATTAAGCTTGCCTTGGAAGATATTCGACAAAACTATTTAAGCTACAGAAAAGCTGCTTCCAAATACAACATCCCAAAGAGTACTTTGCAAGATAGGTTGCATGGGAAAGTAGACGAGGAATGTTTAAAAAGGACCCGAATCTGTTTTGTATCCTGAAGAGGAAAAGCCGATAACTGGCTGGTGCATAGATATGGCCAAATATGGCTTTCCCCTTAAGAAAACAGCTCTTATTGACACTGCTCAATGAATTTTCAAGTCCGAAAAGCGTAAGAACATGGTTAAGATCGTTTTTTCAAATAAATCCCTACCTAAGTCTTAGAGAAGCTGAAACAGTTTCAAAATGCATAGCCCACACCTACGTCATCAAAAAGATCGACGCTTGCCCCCATAACTTTGACCGAGCCCAACATTTTTGAAAGTCCAGGTTCCACTTTCAATTTGACCGATTTGAAATCAACTGAAAATCAACCAACTACAATAGTTCCTCTTTATATTAATAACCAGTCAATATCAGAAATATAGGATGGGCAGATTCCGTATATCAACGATCGTCTAAACGATATCGTTTTTGAAACTTTGATCACCAAAATAAGTCATATTCTTTTCGATTTTTTTTTTGACAAATGTCAGCTTTCATTACATTTTTAGAAAATTAGCTGGATTAAGCTCTCAAACTTGTAATTTTAGCACTTAGTTGCTAGTTTTGGAGGTCTATCCTTTCGACGATAATCGTCTGAAAAGTTACGGAATGAGTGCCCAGCCTTGCAGGTCTCCTATAGCGTGTTATTTTTCATTTATTTATGTATTATTAAAAATGTATACTTAGGAACCTATTTTTATTATTTTACTTAATATTATTTGAATTGTTTTTGACAAGTCTTTAAAACGATTATTTATTATTTATTTTATAACTTATTTTATACCTTCGGATATATGCAGGTACTGTGAGGACCTACAAGTCACGGAAGATATCTCCCACCTCTATGCGAGTGTCAAGCAAAGAAGAACCTAGGCAGGTACTTCTTTAACAACTTAGAGGAGGTTGGTTCCTCAAATAACATTGGGGCAATAATTGAATTCTGTAGGGAAATTGACTGCTTTGGCGATTTGGTTTAGGTTTTAAACCGTATTGGTTCCCTGGGGATGGCGATAGGCCGTCTTGGTGCCCTGTCTTTTGTGACAATCTCACAGCCCTAATCAACCTATACCTACATACGTCCGTTTTTAAAAAAGTGTAACTGAATTCGTATTATTTTGCTACATAATTATCTACCTACCAAAATTTTTTTTTGTCAATTATATTCAACTATTTTTTTTTAAACAAAAATTGCATTTGAAGTACAAAAAAAAAAGAAAAAAACATGATTAAATGGCCAGGTGAATTATATATCACGGATCAAAGTACGAAATATGGTTAGGTGGCCGGTTACTGGTACATCTACCCTATCACCCTGCTCAATTGTTTTGTGTTTCGTATTGAACTTGTTGGGTTTTTGTTAAGGTTAAGAATTTCGATTAAAATAAACAAAAAAAAGTGAAATGCATATTTCGGAATAGAGAATTCTTGCATTAAAGTCCAACCGCCATACTAATAATCATTTATAGTGTCCAGGCTAAACTTCTCGAAGTCACAGTAGCGAAATTTTCCATACAAAATTGCATATTGTGACCTACAAAATATTTAGTGTGAAGGTTAAAAATGATTATTAGTAAGGCCACAAGTCATGAACTCACATATACTAAAATAGAAATGAGCTTTTGCGACTTCAAGAATTTTTCGGGAAAACAGCTGACGGCAGCCGCCTTTTCACTGGAAGGTTATATATCGCTGTATTCCATTACCTTTGCTTCCGGCTTTTTGACGCTTTTAATGAGAACATCACTTTTAGTCCTACTTTATACCGTTTTTGTGGAAAACAAAAAGGAAACGGTGGTAAACAATGTGAGATGGTAACACTGCACAACTTCTGAATAATTTCCCTACCCGAAATATCTTGGGAATTTTCTAATTCAATTCGCGAAAGTCCGCCATTGCAACATTTCGTGCACCTATATATCTATTACCTAACAATCTGAATATTGTCAAAAAACCTATCTTGTGTTTACGCGCCATTTAATGAACGGTAAACAAATATTGACTAATTTCATTTGGAATTAACCACTCAAAACAAGTCTTCTTCGGAGCACGGATTCCATAGAATTTTGTCTTCAAAGATGGCTTTGACGGTGGTTAAATACAAGAAAACGCAACCTCAAGTGGGTACTCTTATGAAAACAACAAAAATTCAAACGGTAGTTCCCGTCAAGGTAATTACTTTTGTTTATAAATATGTATATTGAAACCTGATTGAATTTTGACAGTATGTACTCGTCTCATTGTGAAAAGTGAAAACAGTAACAGCTTTAACTAAAACCAATTATGGTTATTTGTGACGTATTTGCATTTCATTTTGCTGTCGTTCGCCGTTGGTTGCCCTCTTGGCGTTTTGTTTTTTCATGCCTTCTCACTTCTTTTTCCTTTCAAAAGTTAAAACTGATAAAGGGAAATTTGTATTTGTATAGTGTTACCAATGTCGTATAAATTAAATTTCGTTAAGTTTGCTTTTGAGTCGAATGTGTTTTGCAAGAGTAAAACATAAGCACGCATATTTTTGCACGAGACGGGACAGAGAGTTCCCTTTATGCGCAGTGAATGCTGTGAGGTGGAAGTTTGTACCCACAATTATAGATATTTATACAAGTTCATTCGACCAACATTTTTGCAATCAATTGAAAACGTTTCGATTTCTGGTTTAAAACATCAAATGAGAGTCGGTAAATTAATTAATTAATTAAACCACAAATTCATAAATCAGTTAAACTGAAGCCATTTTGTTTTGCAGGAAAGTGAAATTTTGTAGGCCATCGCTATAAAAATATGAACATGCTGAACTTTCCCATAATTTTGGCCACGTAAAATTCCAAACAAGATTACTGTCCAAAATACGTGTTAGATATTTTTGCGTATTTGGTATTGGGCATCCGTTTAATCTTCCGTGTTAGGAATGTGTAATGTTGTTAGTGCAGTATAAATTGCCTAGTTGAGATGTGACCAGACGAACCGTTTTTTACACCTTAAGCCTAGTACGCAGTTGTCTCGGATCGGAATTTTCCGGTGGTCAAACAGACAGAGAAACTTCTGTGAAAATTTGTGGAGGGTTCCATCAACTGCTACGCATCAATTAAAAATGACATTTCACAACAGACTGAATTTGTAATTTGTAATTGAAAGCATTTATAATAAAATTGGAATTATAGTATTTTATAAGAATGTAGAACGAGGACATTGAAAACGATGAACGCATTTGCTACGCTGATGGTACTGGGTGTTGGGTCTTTGGTCATCTTCCTGGCATTCCATGCACATATAAATAAAATATAACCCCTGTAAGTTGGTAAAGGATGTGATTAGTACTGTTAACGTCAATATATAAAGTTTTCATAGTTTTGTTTTATATTTAAAAGTAATTATTAGAAATATTACATTATTATTCATTTAAAATATACTTTTGCGGAAAAATTGAAGTCGCATTGAAGCAAACATTTAATGACGGTGTGCACTTGGGTATTGAAAACGGCTTAGCACAATTTCGAAATGTAGCTTTTAAGAAAAAATGTTAAGTTTCTCAAAATAACATTTTTATCAAAATAATTGCTTATTGACATCCTGAAAGGAATCTAAAACCATAATTTTACCGGTCCATGCATGTGGACAATTAATATAATGGACATTCACATCATTCGTGCTGCTGCTCCAATTCTTACATTACTTCTCATTTTTCATCTGCATTTCAAAATATATATAAAGTTATGCCTAACATGTTTACTTACTTATATGACAGATTTTCATTCAAGAAAGAACAGTTAATAATTCAGTGTTTGTTTAGCAGCTACTGGATTCAATTATTAATTTGTATGTGCATTCAAACTAACAGAGGATTGTATGTTATTACTTCCACGAAAACTCTGTGATTCATTAGACATAATTTCAAAAAAGCCAATCAAAACTTTTCACCGATTTTATATATTTTCAAACAGGAAAATTTTGTTGTAGCGGCGTAAATAACATGGTACCAGTCCGTACTAGATTTTTTAATTTCGTTTTGTTGGTAACGCTGTGGTCGAAAAAGGAAATTTGACAAAATGCTGAAATTTCCCTGCTGACGTCCATTTTTTTTTGCCATTTGTGGGACCGTGGATTTTTTTTATACCTACCCAATAAAATGGCAGAAGTCTTCAAAAATGTCAACGCGTTAGATTTTGTTCGTATGCATGTTCAATGAATTTATTCACAACTAAAGTTAAAAATTTCAAAATTAGTTAGAATTGAATTCTAACATTGAAGTACAAAGATAACATTATAAGGGTCTATTTGTTTTCCTCAATTTGGTGTGACGATTTTTTTTTACTGTGGTATTGCTTGCACTCAAGGAGAAACGTGATTAAAATGTAACTATTTAGTTTAAATGATATAAATGTACTTATATATTATTATTCTTGCTTTTTGAATACATAGCCCCAGTGATTATGTGAAGAGCTTTGATTATTGGGATATCTCTAAACAATAAATTATTAAAGTCATCAGTAGCTATTAATAAAACATCAATTGGAATCATAGAACTACCAACCACCCTTCCCAGCGTTAGTTGTCCTGCAGTTGCAATGATAAAAAGAAACTCCCGAAAGTGTTTTTAAAATAAATTGAAAATCAAATGTTTCATACGCATTGCAAGTGTATTGCGTTTATCCTGTGTTAGATAGTTCTCAACTCGGTGGGAGTTCTACATTCGTTTGGGAAAGTCGTTATGTTTATCAAAAGAGCGGGAAAATAATTTATGGATATACTGTGCCAATTTCAAGGTTTATAATTTCAAGTATTACATATTTGTACTATTTCTAGTCTTTCTTAATTTATTTTTTAAACATTTATAGCGATAACATTGAAGGTATGTTATTTTGAAGTCGGTTAAAAAAAAAAGAAGAAGTGGGATATAGGTACACAGCAAATAAGGCGTTAGATGCAGCTCAAACCCTTGGGTACCTATACATTTGGTTCAAATAACCATTGTATGAGTAGCATTTTTATCTATTGTCTATTATTAGCTAAGTCAAAGAAGTGGAATTTGACTGATTTGACGAAGCTCTAGATAGTAACGGGTAGATTTATCTACTAAGGTTAGCGTACCTATGATGCTATTGATAAATAAAAAACATTTTCCTCACACTTCGAGACCTTACGGGCTTTTGTAGTTTAAACGTTGTTTATTCGTCGTCAATTGCCATCATTGACGTACTTTTGTCAAAAATAAGCTAGTCTAGCTAGCAGATATGATCGTTTGGAAGCAAAAAAAACAAACATAAGAAGCTAGAGTCCATCAGTTTTATCCTATGTTTATCCCTACGCCTATTCGAACTGTCTGTTGATGGATGGAACTTTACTGAAATTGTTTCCTTTAGATAGTTGCTTTGATCGTTTTCTATTATTATTCTTGAAAGATCATCGATTTGTCTTCCGCAATTAACTCGACGCAATCGCGTACAAAAATTCAACTAAGCAGTTTCCAACAAAGAATAGTTTGCGCAACAGTTACGTAGCCTTTCACAACCATTCGTTTTTGTGAGTTTTAATTTTTGAGATGAATGAATCGGACCTACCTACAAATTTGTACAGAGTTCGAACGACTGAATTTAAAAGCTTTCTCAGTATACCTAATACTTTTCAATAATTGTCAGACGGTGGCGCAGTGGAGATTTTGACCCCTCACACAGCAGTCCAGCATACTAACCACTGAACCACTGTAAGACATTTTAACCATATGATAATAATAACTCGCACCTGTTCAGCACACAGAAAACAATTTGGACCAGTTAGATACGAAAAGCAATCTTTCAATTTAATGAAAATAGTCATCGGGAAATTGAAACAGTTTTTGTGTAGCTTGTCTTGTTGAAACCAAATAAGTCTATAGAGTAGCCCTTGCAAAGTTCTTCTAGAGATCGAGTAGAGTTTTAGTAAATGCTGCTATATGCGTTTCATCATTCTCGTTATAACGTACTGTTACTAAGTTTTCTTTCAATTCTACACATAAAAATATTGCCCCTCTATTGGTATCGGCTTCTACATACATTTTACTTGCTATCAATTGTATACATCATTATTTTATCTTGATAATGTTATTGTTATATTTTGTTAATAATCATCGTTTATGTTAAACCTATAAATGCGGAAAATCATTATTTATTTGGCCCATATTACTTTAAATTTTGTTAATAAGGCCGTTATCAGTAGACTAAAAAAAAAATTTGGCCTATTAATAAAGGGTAGAAACTACGCCATTACTAAAAATGAAACGATACACGCTTCAACAACGCATTCAAATTATTAAAATTTACTACAAAAATGGTGAAAATCTTGCAGTCACAGTTCGCAAAACTAAAAATTTTTCGGTCGTCGTGAAGCTCCTTGTCGGACCGCAATAGAGAAATTGGTGGAAAAATTCGAGCTGTTGGGACAAGTATGTGATGTAAAGAATAAAACCTGTGGACGTCGCTCAAGAACAACTGAGAATATTGCTGTAGCCCAAAGTGTTGAAGAAAACCCAGGTTTGTCCATTCCTCGTCGTTCTTTGGAATCTGGCATTCCACATAATTTTTTATGGTCGGTCGGAGTTTTATGGTACTTTCAACAAGACCTCAAAGATAAAATTCATGAGGCTATCGAGGACATAGGGCAGCCACTTTGCGATTTGGTTATGGAAAATTTCATGAGAAGGATATGGTCCTGTATGCGTGATCGTGGTGGCCATTTGGCTGATGTGTTTTTTCATTATTAACGGCATACCTTCCTCTTTATTATGAAATAAACATCCGATCATTTATCTCAAAAAATTACATTTTTCTTTGAATACCAAAATAACACCTCTTATTGGAAAAGCCATTATAAGACAATGAGAAACGAATAATTGAATTTGTCGGCTGGATTTTTGTTATCTTTTACAAATTTAAAGTTTAATTAGGAAATAATATGTTTTGGCTCACAATTCTCTTATTTACATTGCATAAGTATAAAATTCCAATCGAATCGAATTTATTATTTTAAGTAGATTATAAAGATTTTTTGTATGGAAAATTTTGCCATTGTGAGCTTGTAAAATTTAGCCGGATACTAAAAGAACCAGCATCTATCAACTATAGACAGTTTACGATAATCTATAAGTAAATTATTTTGTGTAAATCGGCTGCACCATGAAAAAAAAATACTGATTGGTAATTAACTGAAACGCCCATTTTTGGGCATCATTTGTTCAGGTTTAAAAAACAGTAGCTATTGTAATCGAACTGTAGTGGTCTGACTTCTGAGGTATAAAGTCGACCAATTATTACTTTTGCTTTTAAAAATGATCATAACCCATTTCCTTGTTTCTCTTTTCCAGAAGCCATTCATAAAAATTGATCGTGGTGGAGCCACTGGAACTGGTCTTGTTATTAACAGAATTCAACCTGGAACAAAGCCAATGAAGAGAAGTAGCTTTACGGCAGTTGGCAAGTTTATCTATCGCTTGGTGTGTTACTGTCTCTTATACTTAATTTGATTTCTCTTATAGCAGAACCTGCCTATAAAACGGCGAAAATTGGTGGCAAACAAATATCGTTACAGACGATTGCCAGCGCTGGTACACCGCTTACGACGTTCGATGGAAAGTTATACAGAATTCAGCAGAACTCGACGACTGGTAGTGGTGTAACCGTCAACAATAAAAAGCATCAAATCATCCGCAGCACGGACGGTAACAACATAATAAACAGCACAAACAATTCACTCAAATTTGCAACTTCCTCCGAAAATAAGCAATTTGCAATACCATTCATACAATCGAATGGTGTAATGAACTCTGGTCCAAGCGGTGTTACTGTACGGAGACCAACCATCTATATAAAGCGTGAGGCACCCAAGAAAACCATTCGCAGTGTGACGATTGAGTTAATTGAAAAGAACCCCCAAATACATTTGGGTGTTACTGCTGATCGGCTGGGAATCTTAAAGAATGTGGTCTGCACCACAACCAATGTGCCCGTTATTGATCTTTATCTTACTTTGAAAAAGCTGCGGCAAAATGAAGACTTTTCACTTCTGGCGGAATACTTTGAGTTCACTGAAAGTGAAGTGCAAAAAATATTCACACGAACCATTGTCAAACTAGCACGATATTTGAAATTCCTCATCCGATGGCCCGAGAGTAAAAAGTACTATGATCGTCATAAAAATCTTCCAATTGCCTTTCGTTCTAAATTGTCCTATGTACAGTCACTGATTGAGTGCGTCGAAACAGAGATACAGCCACCGACAATGTACCCAAGCGTTGAACAGCTAGACTGCTCGAATTACAAGTTCATTTTAACAATCACACCAACTGGCGTTATTAGTTACGTATCAGATGCATATGTAGGTCACAACGACGATCTAACAATATTCAATGCGTGTGACTTTCAAAACGTCATACCGAAGTACTTATCGTTGGTGGCAGATCCAGGAAAAGCAATTCGACGGCGATGCAAAAAGGGCAAAGCCGGCAACGGAAAAGGAACATCGGGAAAGGCAACAAAGGAGACGCAAAAGAGTAGTAGTACAAAAACAAAAACCGGAGCAATTACCAATCAGGAATCAGATAGTTCGACAGACTCAGCCGATGAAAGCGATGACGACGATGTCGAGAGTGGCATAAATGGTGCGTTGGGAGGTGGGAGTAGTGGCGGCGCCGGTTGCTTCTCAAGGAATGGCTTACATCCGACATCCACCTCACATCAAACACTGAACGTTGTAAATAGCGAATTGATCTCGCGCAAAGTGAAGGATTTCAGTATCCCGACGGTAAGGGTACGGGAATCAGTTTGTCGCCTTCAGATACGTCACATGTTGTATTGCTTGAGAGAATTTAGAGTGCTCCAACCGTATGCCATCTTAGAGCCTTTGTTGTATCAATATATTAATGAGATTCTAGTTGTAGCATCGGCGTTAACAAATTTACAGAGGTAATACAGTTTACTTCGTATCCCCCAGTTTTCTTTCATACCTTTTTGTATTTTCTGCGAGTACATCTATCGTGTACGGGTCTCCGAAGCTGTTCAGAAATATAGTAATAAAAGAAACTACCAACAACATCTACCGCCAATGTGCTTTCATTAAGCGTTTTCGAGCGGATGGACAATATATTTTATAATAATAATATATATTATATTATTGTAGTCATTGAGTTGACATTTATATAATTAATTTCTGCACTCCCCAAGCCGACGACAACAAGAGAACTCTCTTTCTCCGGATGAGTTAAATATAAAATTGCAATAAATACAATTTTTAAAATATTGTAACTTATTTGGTTTTTATTAGAGCACTATGAAGTAAACAACATCTCCCAACACTAAGAATTTGTTTATTTATATTGAAAATTTGTTGAAATAATAATATATCTATGTAGGAAAACATTTCTTTTTATCAAACTCTTAAAAAATAATAAAATAATAGATTCTCTTGTTAGTGTATATTTTAAAATATTATTGCTTTTTAATTTAATAAAATTAAATCCACACATTCAAATAGAATATTTTTACAAAAAAATATATAAATATATATACATATATATAAACTGGGCGAACTTTTTGAACGAATGATATCTATAATTATTAAACTATAAATAAAATAAATTTAGAAATTCATTTGAAGTGAATTTATGGGATTTTGCTTTATAAGACGCTACACATTTATACGAACTGTGTCCAAGCGTTTTATCAAATCATGCGTACATTTGGATTTTTTTTTTGGGGAAATCAGTAAATTTTATCTCGGTTATCGAAAGCTGATGTGGTGTACCATCTTTTCAACGATTTAAAGCCGCCAATGAGAACATTATGACATATCTGCTGCTTATGGCATCTGTTCTTGTGGTGGTGTTGCAGAGGTGTGGAACAGAAATGGGAGACTACAAAAGACGGTGGTTCTATCGTCATTGTCGACTTGTGATTGATCGACGATTTCAGTACAGTGAGTCGATCAGTTTTAAATATTTTTCAACGGCTCTAAATGAATAAAATTGTTGTTTACGTATACATGAAGTAGAAGTATGTACAGGCGAATGTAAACGAAATCCATGCAATGCTTCTGTCGTTAATCGTTAATACGATTGAAAATTATCGGAGTCGACTGCTTATCGACAATCAATTCAAACCTTAGGAAATTGAATGCATATGGCAACTTTAGAAACGATGTACGCTTTGCTGGTATTAGCATTAGCTACTAGGGAGTGAGATATTGCATCGAAACTACCAATATATTTGCAGTAAAAACAGAAAATGCACAAATATAATTTTATATTGATTCGAATAGCTAGAGTTGAGCGAAATAGTTCCAATGATGGAACGATTCTTTTTTGAAATGGAACTAGTTTCCGGAAACATGTCCGTGGAAGTATGTAGTTCCATTAAGCGATAGAATTTTTCCATTTTTTCGTTAATGGAAATAGGAAAGGAAACGGTTGAAAGAGTTTGGAACTATTTCTATAGGTAAATGCCGATTCAGAAAGAAATAATAATCGTCGACTTGCTTCTCGCAACCTTTTTAAAAAAATACATTTCATTTAATTTGATTGAGTTTTCATCAACATCTACTTCGAAAAAGCATAATGAATTGAAAGAAGGAATGGAAAGAATTCAATGTAGAGGAACTGCTAACGCAAAAGAATATGATGAAATGGATATGGAACTGTTAACATATCATATGCATATCTATGAAAACGGAGAGATAGGAAATGTTTCCGACATGGGACATAGATCAAAGAACTATACAATCATGTCCGGAACTACCCAACTCTAAATGAACGCGAACACGAATTTCTTTTTTTCCTCTTTCTTAGCACAAACATGCATAGTTCCAATTCCGGAGGCACAGGTACACACCAACACCACACAGTTCATTTCCATTGAAGAGCGAAAGAGCGAATTTCGCCGTAGTTTTGCAATACATGTGCGATTATGCATGCAGCGTGTAGTGCAATTTCTGAATTGGTTATCCATCCATAGGTATGTTTCTTCTCTTTCGTTCACATTCATTTTCCCCTGTGAAATCGGAACTATATCGACCATGGTTGGACTGGACATGCTTATTTGCAGTTAACGGAGAGATAGGAAATGTTTCCGACATGGGACATAGTTCAAAGAACTATACATGTCCGGAACTACCCAACTCTACGAATAGCTGAATAAAATAGCTTTCTCAAAAGAGTTGTACTCTCGGATATTTTTAGGGGCCTGAGGTCATTCGATTAGAAGTACTGTACTCTAACCACAGAGAATTGGGTAAGGTAATAAGGGGTGTAACCTGGTAAATAATGAATGGCCATCTTGGGAACCACTTGGCGTGGAAGAAACGATATCTGAAAAAGCTGGGATAGAGTTCGTTCCACAAACGTTTTGATCTTATAGAATGTCGACCCTGAATTCTATGGTACGTAATCGTTCTTGCGGAGCTTGCAAATGTTAGATTGGCTTCACCTCGTTCTAATCTATACAGCTTCTGCTTAAATCGTATTTATACAGTATGACTCCAACGGTACAGTGTTCTTTTACCAGTTATGATGCAGTGGAGGGTAAAGGTCCTCTCCACATAAGCGTCTGTCCATTACTTTTCAATGTCCTCAGTCTCCGGAACCGATGAAGGCCAAACTACTGCGACAAATCCATTAATTAAACGCGTGAAGAAATTCCAGGATGTCTTGCTGCTGCAGCCAACACCCTTGAAACAGTTTTGCCGAAAGGCTTCGTCGCAGTTGGACCCCATCACTTTAAACTGACTCTGATTTTAATGACCAAGAAGGAGGGGCTGGATTGAATGCTGTTGCATCTATGAAGTTGGGAGGGATATGTTTATTTGAATAAAAGATTTTTAATGAATTAAAAGAAGATGGACGTCTTTTAACTACCTACCTGGGATTTTAGATAACCAGGAACAAATAACAGATGCTGATCTACTTCACCCAGATTCAATATGGAAAAAAAGTATATTGAAAGACGATGCAACATTTAAAATAAAGTAGGCACTGAAGCATTTTTGAAACCCTGGGCCTTCTAAAGGGTGATTTTTTAGCTGGTTTGGTTTTGGCAACACTGGTTTTGACAGCTGACGTGTGTTTAGTACCTTGTGTCACTGTCAAACAGCTTCAGTTTGGTTTGCAATTTAACCATGGATCGTCTTACAAATGAACAACGCTTGCAAATTATTGAATTTTACTATCAAAATTCGTGCTCGGTTCGAAATGTTCATCGCGCGCTTTTTTATCGAAAAATTGTGTTCAGCGATGAGCCTCATTTTTGGTTGAATGGGTACGTAAATAAGCAAAATTGCCGCATTTGGAGTGAAGATCAGCCAGAAGCATTGCAACAGCTACCAATGCATCCCGAAAAAGCCACTGTTCGGTGCGGTTTATGGGCCGGCGGCATTATTGGGCCATATTTCTTCAAAGATGATGCGAATCGCAGCGTTACTGTCAATGGTGAACGCTACCGAGCGATGATAACAAACTTTTTTTTGCCCGAAATGAAAGTTCTTGACTTGCATGATATGTGGTTTCAACAAGACGGTGCCACATGCCACACAGCACGCGAAACAATGGCGCAATTGCGAGGCGAGTTTGGTGAACAGTTAATTTCACGTTTCGGGCCGGTCAATTGGCCGCCTAGATCGTGCGATTTGACACCATTAGATTATTTTTTGTGGGGGTATGCCAAGGCTAATGTGTATAGGGACAAGCCCGCTTCGATTGACGCACTGGAAGCCAACATCCATGCATTCATTCGTGAGATACCGGCCGATATGTGTGAAAGAGTATGCCAAAATTGGACTCAGCGGATGGGCTACCTGAGACGCAGCCGCGGTCAACATTTGTATGAAATTATCTTTAAACATTAAATTGCAAGGTTCAAACTATCGATTCAAATAAATATTTCATTCATTTTTTCGAATTTTTTGTGTTTTTTTTTTTAAAAAAAGTTCTAAACCTCTTAAAAAATCACCCTTTATTACAGAGTAGGTACCTACCTACTTAAAAGCGGAAGGGGAAAGCTATTCCGAATATGACGAAATAGAGAGTAGGGCCCCAGGAATCTTTTATTTAGTATTATATATTTTGAAATCAAGTTATTTCTGTTATTAGCGTCAGAAAAAAACTTGAAATATAACAAAAAAAAAAAAAAAAAAAAATTTATTCGGACTTTTTCAATAATGTGAACATATCACACAAAATATTTTTCAAGTATTAAAGCACCTATTAATTCTTAATTGAACACTAAAAAACAGATTGTATTTTGTCTTATAGTTTTTGAGAAAATGGAAAATTACTTTTATATTGCTCCGCATGCTTTAAAATCAAAAAACCTTAGTTACCTACATACACATAATATACCTGTAGGTATATATATTTTTAATTTAAGGTGATACCGGTTATACTCTTAAATTATATCAGACAATTTTCGAAAGATGTATTGGATCAGTGGATTACTTGTTAGTCTGTTGGAATACTAAGCAAGGTTTAATCCCTGAAAAAAGCACAAACTCCAATTTTTTCCACTATGCCACCTGTCGCGAATATCTGACAAACACCCGAGAGCATAAGTTTCTATGAAAGAACCTCTCTATTGGCCTTTTGAAATTAACAACTTACACAAAACGAATGGTTGTGAGGACAAAATAATAAATAAAACAAAAAAGCGATGCTCTACTTCTTTTTAACTTCATCAGTCCGAACTTACAGTTCTGTATAATGTATGCCAGAGTTTCTTTTTGTTCCTCTCATATCTAAATTAACTTTACTTTGAAAAACTTTTGTTGCTGGCGCACTTGCTGCTTAAAATTTTTTTTTGAGGAAGTTGTCACGTTTGCGTTTTTTAATATTCATTTAATTCCAATCCAGCTAAAACAAAGTTTTTTCAGAAATGAAATTGACTTCTGAAATTAGCTTCAGAGAATTTGAAAAATGTCTAAGCCCGAAGAATCAGCGATTATCAAGAGTGATTCTTCGTATGATCTCTGCGCTGGTGTCATTTTGTGAGGTGATAGTAGAGCCCCGGTTAACAAAGTCTTTAATACTTCGAAGTTGTATGTGTCCATCGTGAAGTTTTGCCCGAGTTGTCGATGCTGATGCTGAGAGTCCTTTCTCGTTGACAGCACATGCTTCGTTTTGTCCTCATTAGCAGCCAGGCCCATCTTTGCCGCCTCCGTTTCAATACTTGCCCATGCGCCACTGAAAGCTCTCTGCGAACGTCCGATTATATCAAGCAGTTGAACAGAATTTTGAAAAGTTGTACGTCTGATGTTGGTTTGTGAGTTTTGTACAATTGCTTTAAAGATGATGTTAAAGAAGTTACATGAAGTTATAGGCCATCGCCTTGTCTCTTTTTCGACATCAAATGGCTGCTGTGTCCAGTTGGGTATAATTAAAAGACAACCCCAATTAAACTCCTCAGACCTTTTTACTGGCTGTGATGGTTTTTTCGCTGATATGACTACGAATGCTACGATGAAATGGGTATAACTGCACTCCGCAACTTTAACAGAATAGGTAGGAACTCTCGCAATACTCAGATGAAGCAGCAAAATTTTCAGTAGATGCTCCTACCCGACCCAAGGTAGGAGCATCTACTGCGACCCAAAACTCGCAATCTTTCTCTTGTATCTGCTCCCCCCTACCTTCCGAAGTACTTAAAATATAAAGAATTAATTATAAGAAGAAAAGCATGCCACTTTATTCGTCTTCCCTCATCATGAACATGAGTTAAAACCGATGTACGTACCCCCAGTGCCTATGCTCTGTCGTTCCTATAAAAAAAAATGTCTACAATCTTAAAATATGCATTACATGCAGATATAGCAACATGCCACAAAGTTCGAAATTATTTTGTTCAAGTTATAAGGACTTTATATATTTGCAAATTGCTTACCGTCAGGTAGATACTACAATTAGTACATACAAATGGTCATTATCGTCTGACCATTCTGTGCCCTTATACTAATTAGATAGATTTTCTACTGTGGATTTAACATTCCCCTTTTAATTTCATTGCATTTCTATTTAATTACTTTTGTTAAAACAATTAGAAAGTAAAATTGCGATTAAAAGTCTTAGAGATAATGCCACTGCTACTTGTGAATTAAGAGTCCTTGCTGTGCGACTTATTTGAAATTCGAGAAGGAAATTTCCACCAGGTGTTCTCCGGTTTTCCGTGGAAGATTTTTTTTAATCGGGTTTGCTCTATTTTTTTTTCTCCTTTTCTTAACTGTAATCCTTCCGTGAATAATTTGAAAGTCGCAGTGCAATTTTCCATGAATGCAAGAACTATACCTTCTTGGGTAGAATAATTATTTAAATTAGTTTTGAGATGAGTGCCAACGAAAGGATTTGTTTTGAAAAAAAGTGTTTGGAATCTACACAAGATTTAAGAAATACCTAAATGAAAGTGAGAGCAAATAGGTATCTAAAAGCACACTCTGTTGGCTATATAGGCTTTTTTTTTATAAAATGGTGGGCAAGAATATCGTTGGCAAAAGCTATTTGGGTAGTTATTGAAGTTAGCCCACTCCTTGGTCTCACCTCATTCAAAGCCACTACAGGAATAGTCATCAGAATGACGCCGTAGTCAGGCATTAAAGAATAGAGGAACGCAAATCATTTAAAGCAGGTTGAATGAATGGAATTATATGGTGTATGTTGTCAATATCAGAGTAAATCACTACAGCTATTCAGAGCGGCCTAGAGTTGGGTAGTGAACTACTTGAACTATGTCCCAAGTCGGAAACATTTCCTCTCTTTCATCAAACTGCATCTAAGAATGTACAGGGTCCAACCATGTTCAATATAGTTCCGATTTTACAGAAATAAGTGAAGGAAACGAAATAAACATTATCTATACGCAAAGGTACAGAAATATCACACATATTATATAAACATCATCATTTATATAAACACCATGTCGAAATTCGCGCGTCAATGTACAAGAACCGTGTGTGCGTGTTCCTAGGTTAGGTTAGAGTGGCATGCCGCCTCAAGTGCAGCCACACTTAGGCCATAGTATTCCCATTGTGATACCACAGGATCAGTGTTCTCATAACTACCCTTTGAACCAGCCAGAGCTAAGAATGAAGCGTTGGAGGCAGTTGATTCCTATGTTTGAGAGTTCGCTGAGATTGTCGAAGAAGTATTCTCCGAGGTATAGTTTTCTGCGGAATGACAGTGCTGGGCACGTGCAGATAAGGTGAAGAATAATCTCCTCCTCGTCCATACAGCTTCTGCAGAAATCGTTTGAGGCCCATATAAGGTGAATTTTGAATTGTCTCGCCATCTCGTTAAGAGATATTCGGCAATTGAGGGCAGTTGTTGAATTGAAGATGACAGAATCCAGGGATTTAATCGCGGCTTGACTGTCGGTAAAGATGGTGATATCCTTTACAGATGTTACATTATATCGAAGCCACGACAAGGCCTCTTTGATCGCCATGATTTCCGCCTGAAATACACTACAGTGATTAGGAAGGCTGAATGAGATTTTGCAATTTAGATCATAAGAGAAAACACCCCCCGACTCCTGTTTCGGTTTTGGACCCGTCTGTATAAAAGCAGACGGACTCCTTACGAGGCACTACATCATTCTCCCAGTCACTCCTGGAGGGTATGTAGCTTTTGAAATTTTTAACGAATTGAAGCTGAGGGAGGGTGTAATCAGTTTCTAGAATAGACGAGTGACCAGTTTGCCGACTGGTCCACAAACGAATTGCTCTTATCCTAGTGGCTGCGTTTGCTGCCACTTGTTTGAAATAGATGTCTAGCGGTAGCAAGTGGAACATTACATCCATAGCCGCTGTTGGAGTGGTCCTGAGGGCTCCACTAGTGCATACGCATGCCGTTCTTTGAACACGGCTAAGGTGATTATAGTAGATGGCCTTTTCAAGTGCAGTCCACCATACGAGAACTCCATACGTAAGTATAGGTCTGATAACGGTGCGTGTTTCTGTAAAGAAAGAAATTCATGTCCACATACGAAGTACATCATGAAATATGGTAACCTAAACCGTTCTATAGTTCAATCCTTTCCATACCCTTTTCCTTTAACGAAAAAATAATATTGCTTAATGGAACTACAATATATGTTCCGCGGACATGTTTCCAGGAACTAGCTCCATATTCTATTTAAAAAAAATTGTTCCATTATTGAGACTATTTCGCAGAGCTATAAGGCAGCCCCTCCAAAGATCTTAATTTGTATGCTGTATGTCTGTATGTATACCATAGTTCCGCCATATTCAGTTCTAGCACCTGTCTGCTCTCAGGTACCTACTGTTCATTTTCTTTGTTGTGATTGCCGTTATTTCCACTGTATGTCCTGACCATAAGAGACGCAATGATCCCACAAGCAGGTATTGGATATTGGGATCCACAAAGAAACGTTTGTAGTTATATACTCGATAATACGATAACACAGATACAGGTACAAAGCGGCATGGCTGCCGACACGTGAGCAAGGCCTAACAAAATTATAACTGAGCCGACTTTCAATTTCAAATTGCGGTTTGACACTTCGAGGACTCACAGTAGTTGTTGAAATTGCGAGCTGAAAATCCTTATATTCTTTGCTTTGCTGAGATCAAAGCTAAAAAAAAAAACAGGTCTAATGTATAATCACATGAAAATAGTCCTCATTATATCCACGGTAATGCTAAAGTTCGTAAAATTTATTGTTTATTAATTACATAAAAACATACATCAGAAAACATTGATAGCAATCAGAAAAAAACTACTTCACAATCGGTTATAGAACGTGCAACTTGCAACCGCTCATTAAGTGAGCACATTTACTTGCAATCGACTTTATTCACTTGCACCGACAGGGGTACAGTGAATACCGCATATCTTTCTTGCTGTTATCTTGTGGGTTAATTCGCCTTTCCACCCCTCCAGAGAGCGAAGATGGTTTTATCTTCCAACTTACTCAGTGCCAACTATAGAAGAACCGCACTGCTGCAAATAAAAGTTTTCAAAACTAATTAAACTGATAAGAGCGCAATTTTCTACCACGCCATGCCCCATGCGTCGTCATCTCATTGTCCTAGTCCTTCTCCATAAGATATTCCAATTCCCAAGTTTGAACTCCCATCGGAGACTTTTCTATGAAGCATCAACATTTATACCTATATACGATACAGCTAATGGTCGCAAACCTATCAGTCGTCGGGTTCAAAGTGTGGGTGTCGATTATGAATGCACCATGAAGGAAACTTGTTTGTTAGTAAACGCTATTCCAACAGATGGTTCTTGAACTCAAAAGTCCCTCGTTGTTTGGTTTCAGTTCAATTTTTTATTCTCTGAATTCCGTAATGCTGCTTTGTTTTATATGAATAGGGAAGAGTCTTACCAATCCTCAAGTAGTGCACAGGGCCCTAGTATTTCTACTCAATTTGCGGTTGGAAGAAGAAACTATTTATTTACTTTCAAGGATCAAGATAACATTAGCTCCCCATTTCGAGAAAGTGTACCTATATGAATGTTTGTATGTGATTATTCTGAAGTGTCATACGCTTTTCCAGTACCCACGGTTTTTTTTATTATTAATAATAGTACTAGGATATCCAGCTTCGCTCAAGTGTTTTATAAAAAAAAGTCTGGAAGTCACTTTACCAAAAAAATAAATAAATAAAACATTGTTTTAATGACCATTAGCCGTCAGATATATTTCTGTTAATTATTTATGTACACATATTTTTACTAGAAATAAGTTTGGGTGCGAATTTCGATTGATACTGAGTCTGCAAATACAATTTGTATTTCAAAATGTTATTCATATAATCTGTTAAAATTTAGCGCGCCCATTTAATAGTTCGGTATCGGTACATTTTCTCAAGATTTGAGATATCGTGTTTTGTGGTGTAAGCAAGTATGAGTTTTTTGTAAGTAGGGACTTACACGAACATAATTATATTCATTTTGGAGCTATTGCAATTATTTGCAGAGCTGCTCAAGTATAATTACTTCTTTTTCAATATCATTTGTGTCCATATTTGTTAATGATTAGCTTATGTTTATAGAGAAAGATTGGAAGGCAGCTTCAATTTAGTTTTGCTACAGCAGCGTACAAAGCTTAGCGAACCATAAAAATCAGGTGAAATAGCTTTGAAGAGGTTCAAGTATAGCCATTCCGATTTTTATGTTCGATTGGATGAACGAAATCTAAAACCTGAGAGCAGAATCTGAGAAGCTGGAATCTGTAACCATATATACAAATTTTCTTTGTATCTCATCGACCATTCTTTTAATCCAATCTTTTACCTAATGAAATAAAGACTGCTGAATTCTAGGACCGAACGGTTGGAAGTAATAGGCTTCTTTACGAACAGCGCTAAATGATGATAATGGAAATTTTTATAGTCAATTTTTGCTGAGCCCACCCATCACATCGAAGCGAAATGCATTTGGTTCACAGACCAAGTCAATGGACATTAGGAAGATGACTGGTATTATCCAAGAACCTGAAGATTCAATATTACGTTCAGAATAGATTTTAGTAGCAGGTTACGGTTATAGCGCATCACCAATTCGATTCGTCAAAGGTTGTAGGGATTTATTATAAGTATAATGAAAACCTAAAGAGATTATAAATGAAGGGCTTAACAGTGAAACCTGAGATGCTTAAGGACAAAAATCCTATTCCGACTTCTCCGAAACTTGCATATTATGTGTATTGTTGGATGAGGGTTACTTAGATTTGAAGCTAGGTCCCAGTTATAAGTCTTTAGTCTTAGACATCGCTTAATTTAACCTTTTGGTCAGTATAACTAAGCTATCCTGACTCTAATGATGAATATCTGCGTACCTACATCTTTCGTTAAAGATACGCGAGCGTTTTCTTATTATTTTATCCGTTAAATTTGAAATTATTCGTGAGAATAGGAATTTTGTTTAGGAATATGTAGTGTCCATTTGCTTCAAATCAATAATATCCATTATAGTTAATGCCTTCTTAGTTTGAAACACAGTTTTTAAGGTATATTATGTAGAGCTAGTGACATTATTGGCTTACCTGTTCAACTTAACACCATAGGAATAATATTATTATTTTTGTACTTTCTGAAACTTGAATGAGACTATGTTTTTGGTGGTTTTTAAAACTATTGCACCTTTAGGAAGGTAGTTCAATTTGACATACACATGTACTCCACTCAATGTCGGCGGTGTTACAAGTCGTTAAAATTAACGTTTAACGCTAACAAACGACGAAACAACACATTAAAATTATAAGATATCACCAACAAATGGAGAAAAGCTTTACGGGAGCGAAATAGCTAGATACGTATAGGAATTTTATTTCATCGTTCGTAACTTGTGGAACATTTTTAGGTGGTGTGCGGAATATAGCCGGCAAACAACTCAGAATAAAAAAAAAACCATAGACAAATAAAATGTCGGTGAAAATGTTCTATTCGTAGGGGATACTGAGGTGGGTTGTAGATTTTACGTTCCCATTCTTGAAATTATGATTAATTCCAGGAAACAGAATTATTAGCATTAAAAATCTGTTAAATTAACAAAAGTTTTTCACTTTAAGTCCATTTAATTATATTTTCTTAAAACTTGCAGGTGTAACATAAGCCCAGGAATTGCGGTTTGTATGGTGTAAAAAGTATCAAGCATATAACATAGTTTTTGTTATCATTGAGTTAAAACGAAATAAATTATCAAAAAGGGGAAAACAAAATAATTATTCTAATGTGGTTTTCCATTGGGACAAAAAATCAATCTTTTTTTTGATCTAAATCACTTTTCATGTTCCATTGGGACAAAAAATCAATCTTTTTTTCGATTCGGATCAGATTTCGATAATTTTTCAGATTTACACATACTACCACAAATACCCACAGCTGTTTCACGTCATTTTAAGAATATTGCTTTCAAAACAAATGCGCAAAAGATTCGTGAAAAGCAAAATAAAGAAATACTTTAAAAGTAATTGATTTAATGTTGGAGGAATTATTATCTTCATTGTGATCCTCATCATCTGGAAACTACGAATCACCGAAACTAGTCCATTTGTATCTACAACAGGGGAAACATTTTTCAAGTCGATATCCATAGCTGATTCTTGCTTTCAAATAACGCACTAATCCATTCATAAAAGCAGATCAATTTCGTTGCATGTTTCATGAGCCGCGTTAAATCTGAGATCTGAAAAAGATTTTTGGTGGTCCCAATGGAAAACGACACAAGTGTGATTGAACACTAAATTAGAAAACTTTATTGGACTCAACTCCAAAATTTGTGTTGGGCTCATCTGTAGAGGACCACCAAAGACATCTAGCTGTGAATTTATTGTTAATTAGAAAATTTATATTCACATCTCAAATTATATTAAAAATTTTATCATACAATGGTATAAACTGCCCAGTCACATGTAACACTTAACCATATACCAAAATCTAACAAACATTTTATTGCGCTCTGTCAATACCAATTTTCAGATATATCCATTGAACAATAAAAGAACGTAGTGCCTCATACGTGGACGTGCAGAGATAACTAAAAAAAAACTGTTAAAGTAGGAGGGTTGTTTGATAAGTCAGTGACTTTTTGGATAATACATATTTTTTCTGGTCAAACAGTTTTTTATTTCTCAACATAATCTCCTTTTAGCTCGATACACTTAGCCCAGCGTTTTTTCAAATTGTTTATTCCTTCCGAATAAGAGGTTTTCTCAAAACTCTTAAAATAGGCATTTGTTTCAATGATGACCTCTTCATTGGATCTAAATCTCATACCGCCCAGCCATTTCTTTAGGTTTGGAAACAGGAAATAGTCGCAAGGGGCCAAATCTGGAGAATGTGCTGGATGGGGTAGCAGTTCATAGCGTAATTTGTGGAATTTTGCCATGCTGACTACACTCCTCGTGTGCACCCGGGCATTGTCTTGATGAAACAGCACTTTTTTCTTTGCCAAATGCGGGCGTTTTTGCTTCAATTCAGTATCAAATCTATCCTCTGATCGTTTTACCCTTTTCAAGGTTATCGATGTTAATGATACCGCGTGCATCCCAAAATACTGTGGCCATGACCTTGTTGGAAGAAAGACCCACTTGTAAAAACCCACTGTTTTGTCTCTGGTGTGTTGTAGTGGATCCATGTTTCGTCAACGGTTACGAAACTGTGCAAAAACTCCTCGGGAGTATGGCTAATCATCGTTAAACAATCCTTTGAAATGGTCACTCGGTTGCGTTTATGGTCGATTGTGAGCAATAGTTTTCAAAATATTCATGCAAAATATAATGTACCCGCTCATTTGAGATGCCTGATGCTTCAGCCATCTCACGAATTTTAATTCTCCGATCGTTCAATATCATTCCATGGATTTTATCTACGATTTCTGGCGTAACGACCTTTTTGGGGCGTCCTGAACGTTCGGCGTCATTTGTGCTGGTACGACCACAACGGAGCTCAGTAAACCACTTTTTAACCATTGAAATTGATGGTGCAGATACCCCATATTATTTATCTAGCCTTTCCTTGGTTTCGGTGATGGTTTTTTTACGTAAAAAATATTGCTTGATCAGCACACGAAATTCCCTTTTTTCAATTTTTATTACAATTGTGAATAAAAGCTTTAAATAGCTCTCAAACACAAAGTAAATGACGCAGGCTACTCAAAATTTTACAGTAGTCTAATAAGAGATGATAGTTGACGATAGTAAAATAAAAATTTACGGTTACTGAGCAAAAAATTCAAAAAGTCACTGACTTATCAAACTGCCCTCGTACAACAAACCCGTTACCCCCTTAACTAAGCATCAAAACAGCACCACTTCAGCTCGGTAGGTAAGGGTGGCTCCACAACGTTAAGATAGTTTTCTGCATGAAATTTACAGGAACATTATTTATAATTAATACGAAGTAAGTGAGATGGAGTGGAAAAGTTCATTTTAAGCTGTAAGCTCCCACAGACTCGACGCGGTGCGTTGTACGTACTGCGAGAATTTGACAATTCTCTTCTTACACCGCAATGTGTTCCCTCGAAATTCTGCGGAAAACGTGTCGGAGAATACTTACGAGTACTATATTTAAAAATGCAAGAGCTGAATGAAGTTTGAATTTAAATTTTCGAATCTTAGCTGGGTTTTAGGTGATGTTACTCCAGCGTACTTCTTCAATTATTTATGTGGGAAAATATCAATGTTTCCGATGGCCACAAAAATTCATAGGAAAGGTTCCGCATTGGTAATTAGTTTTAGAGCTATGGTTTCCCTTCATTGAAAGTCAAAACAACTTTTATATAATTCAATGTTAGATAAACTATCGATTGCATTTTGATCTTATTTGATCAATTATTACTTCACAGCAGAATAGACAATTTATGAAACGATTACAGACTACATTTGTTCCTGCCTTTAAAAGATGTTTAAGATATATTATTCGTAACCCTAATGTTCCTCCATTGACTGGTGGAGCATGTCGCATCTTAAAAATACAGCTATGACAAGTGTCCATAAGCAGACAAATCCTGTCTTTTAAAATTTGGTTCCATTATCTGACCTTATGAGCCTAAAATATATTCGTGCACAATTTTTTTACAAGATCTACTTATTTTTCAGATTTTAAATGGTGGAGGACGAAACTGGCTATTATATTTTATATGAAGTGCTTTCAATGCTATTATTGCCTGAGTGAACACAATAAGAACAAACACTTCATAATTTTTCAGGCCTTTTGTTCAAGGAAACTTCTAACGTTGGTAAGCTAAAGTAATCCTGGTTTCAAAATGAAGAGCCCAACATGTTGGGAATAGAAGTCGAGCATCTGCCAAGCATGCAGACCATGCTTTACTTGGTTTTTCTTCGCCTATATCGTTAGCACAAGACAGCGACAGATGAGAAGAACTCTTATTCATAGTTATACTGGAAAAATGCTGGAGCTGAAGTTCGACATACGAGCCTAGATTGGTATTGGTTTTGTTGGGCATGTATGAATGAATTAGATGAACAATCAAAACTGCACTTAATCAATTATTTATTCGGCCAGAAACAGTTTGCTAAGGCCCAGTTTGTTCAATCTTGGTTATCTTTAATCATCGGTTATTCCAGCTAATAACCATTGAATGTGTTTGTTCAACAAAGTATTAACCAGAGAATCTACGGTTTGGTTAGTTAACCCAGGAAATCGATAACCAGCCAATTTTGCGCGGCTAACGAGATTTAACCAATGATTTTCTAGAATTTCGTTTATTCAAGATTTTGTAAGGACTTCGTAGGTATTAGTTTTGACGTATCTACTATACAACAACTTTTTGTAGAATATTGCGAGCAATCTTGTGCGAAAAAAAAATTACAAATAACAAATATATATGTAACTTAACTTATAAAGGGTGATTTTTTAGCTGGTTTGGTTTTGGCAACACTGGTTTTGACAGCTGACGTGTGTTTAGTACCTTGTGTCACTGTCAAACAGCTTCAGTTTGGTTTGCAATTTAACCATGGATCGTCTTACAAATGAACAACGCTTGCAAATTATTGAATTTTACTATCAAAATTCGTGCTCGGTTCGAAATGTTCATCGCGCGCTGCTTCCATTTTATGATCGGCATTCTCGACCTTCTGAGCAGTCTATTCGGAAGATTGTGACCAAATTTCGCACCAAATTTACTTTGTTGGACATTAAACCACCAACACGTTTACGTACTGTGCGTAGTGAAGAAAATATTGCGGCCGTATCAGCTAGTGTGACAGAAGACCGCGAAATGTCGATTCGGCGCCGTTCCCAGCAGTTAGGCCTTTGTTACAGCACTACGTGGAAAATTTTGCGGAAGGATTTGGGTGTAAAGCCTTTTAAGATACAGCTGGTGCAAGAACTAAAGCCAGCCGACCTACCACAACGCCGAATTTTTGGTGAATGGGCTCTTGGAAAGCTGGCCGAGGATCCGCTTTTTTATCGAAAAATTGTGTTCAGTGATGAGGCTCATTTTTAGTTGAATGGGTACGTAAATAAGCAAAATTGCCGCATTTGGAGTGAAGATCAGCCAGAAGCATTGCAACAGCTACCAATGTATCCCGAAAAAGCCACTGTTTGGTGCGGTTTATGGGCCGGCGGCATTATTGGGCCATATTTCTTCAAAGATGATGCGAATCGCAGCGTTACTGTCAATGGTGAACGCTACCGAGCGATGATAACAAACTTTTTTTGCCCGAAATGGAAGTTCTTGACTTTCATGATATGTGGTTTCAACAAGACGATGCCACATGCCACACAGCACGCGAAACAATGGCGCAATTGCGAGGCGAGTTTGGTGAACAGTTAATTTCACGTTTCGGGCCGGTCAATTGGCCGCCTAGATCGTGCGATTTGACACCATTAGATTATTTTTTGTGGGGGTATGCCAAGGCTAATGTGTATAGGGACAAGCCCGCTTCGATTGACGCACTGGAAGCCAACATCCATGCATTCATTCGTGAGATACCGGCCGATATGTGTGAAAGAGTATGCCAAAATTGGACTCAGCGGATGGGCTACCTGAGACGCAGCCCGGTCAACATTTGCATGAAATTATCTTTAAACATTAAATTGCAAGGTTCAAACTATCGATTCAAATAAATATTTCATTCCTTTTTTTCGAATTTTTTGCGTTTTTTTTTTTTAAAAAGTTCTAAACCTCTTAAAAAATCACCCTTTATATAACGCAAGATGTAGCGAAGGCCCTGACCAATAAAATCTTTTCGGTTAAGTTAATATTTTCAACTGACAGATGTATAGAATACACTGTACGCCATTCTATAGAAGGCGATGGTACAGACAGGTTCCCAACTTCAGCCGGATGACAGTTCTCATAAAATGGGGAAATATTGAGAGAATTAGAAAATTATTGCTACGTTCGTAGACGAAATTGAGATGAATCCCAATAATGGGATAACAATTTTTATTGGTTGTTGTACTTATGCATTTTTATTCTCAATTATCTTCTAGCTTATTGTCTCACGACAAATAGATTTCATTCCTCTGTTTTTAAAAAATTCCTGTTTCAATTGATTTTGATATTTATGTACTCAACACTGAATACTTACATATATTCATTAATAAGTTACCTAGACAAAAACACAAGGAGCCAGAAATAAAAAAAATGCAACCATAGGTTCGGATAATCACTGAATTGACAAATGAACTGTTTGGTGACCAAAGTGAAAAAACGTTGAACAAACACTCATTGGTTATCACAGATTTGTAGTCATCGGTTAAACTAAATCGATGGTAACCTAACCAAGGATTTGAACAGCTGTGAACAGACCGGCCAAATATCTTACACTTTTATATTTACGGGTGCAAGTGGCCTCATCTATTATAAACTGCAACAAACTGTTATTTAATTTAAAAGTTATATCCACTTCCACTATCGTATTTCGCTTAAAAAAACTTGTACAATAAATAGTAAACAGGACCAAAGCGAGCAAATGTTAGGCATATAGCTGGCAACGTTATACTTCATCCTCCCTTACCGACAATTATGTGAACCTTTTATAGAAAATGTTTGAAACACCCGCCAAAAATAGAAAAATTATTTCTCTCAATGTACATAGATAACAACCTTATATCAGATGCGAACAAGAGCAAACTGCGTTCCCCTTCACATCAATCTGTCATTTTGCAAACACTAATAGACGTACCTCCAATATATGAACATAAGGACGTGACTATTATCCTCGGTACCTCTTACCACACTTCGACATCATCGTAAGCCTCATCAACATCATTTTCAAGTACTGAACTCCGCCGTTTGGTCCTAAGTCCAATAATCCAGAAGCAGGAGGAGTAATGGTGCCATCAAGTATACCAGGCCAAAATAATAATGTAATTAGTGAAATGTGCATAGAAAGAGCAAATGGCAGCAGTAGATTAAGGACGTTGCAGTTGCAGGACATCGACAGTTGAAATAACAACATCCACAGAGAGACAGTTCCTGTCCATATAGATGGTTCATGAATTATGATGTGGCTACGTGATTAAAGGGCAATATACAGCATACTCACACAATATCATGGGTGTAGGTACTTTGGAACTTTAACTGTCACACGCACCTTTTCCATAGGGATCGAGCATGCACTTTAATTGCAGAATAAAATAATCTGGGTATAGCTACAGCTCGAGAGCAGAATTCCAAATTGTTTCACCCAATCTTGGCAGAAATTATTGTAGATATATTTTTCAAATTCAAAAGATAATTTAACATTTTTAATATCGACTTTCTACCACTTCTTGTAACTCAATGATTATTTTCATTCGCTTTTCTTTGTGGAACAGATTATCATCCTGAATTTCATTTCTACATCTCGAGTTCTTAAGCCTGCGTTGAGTTCATGGTCACATCTGTGCCTTAACTTTGTGCGGTGTTTCTCGTAATGTCGGTTGCGGAAAGGGTTCTTGTAACTTCCAATATTTCCTGTTCTAATATAGAGTTTTCCCTTACGCAACCTATCTAGGTTGTGAAACCAACTGGTAACCATTGCGCAACAATTTGGCACTTTTTTCGGGGACACTGATACAAATTGTTTCAGTTAGTATTAGACGATTATATTGAATGAACATACGTATTCTGACAATCATGCTAACGATTCTCAGCGAATATGCATGTTCGTCTGGCGTATGATGCCCTACGATATATCGAATTTGTCCCAAAGCAGCAAATTGTTTGTTGACAGCATGCTAACAAACATTTTGCTACCATATTTTTAAAGCACATAATGATAGGTACTCTATTACACGATTATGTTGAATTCGGTATGCTGAAAAATTTACGGATCGCGATTTTAGCATATCTACCCGTGTTGTATTTTCCGACTTTCTGCGATTCTGCTGAAATGCACGTGTAACCAACTCACCCATTTTTCTTCTAACAACAAAAATTAAGACTAGAGAAACACAAAAAAACACGTTCAAAATTTACTAAAACTTCAAAAATATCAAAGCCGTATGCTGAAAAATGAGGCTTATGCGGATGAGCCTAATCTAGCTCGTCAGCATATTATATCACACCCTGAAAATTTGTGAAATTATTAGCATACTTTCGCAAAAGGAGTATTAAACGATATATGTATAGTTCGCCAACATACCTTTATGCTGACTAACCAACAAATTTGCCAACAAACACATTTAAGCATAGGTCCATATGACGACAGAAATTTCGCTATTACACGATATGTTGTGATCGGGACACATTTTGCATAAACTGTAATACGGTTGCCAATCACAACGATATTATAGTGTTAAGTGAGCTAATGCATCGTGGGAAAATTTTAAATTTGCATAGTACACTTTTTGCTTTCACCTCCCGTTTTTTTGTTGCGACCTTTTATAATTAAATTAAACGAGATCTTAAAAAGAAGATATAAAAACAAGTTCATATTTTTACAACCAATTTCAATCATTTTTATATATGTACTTAAAAATAAAAATCAAGGCTTTAAAGTTTTCATTTTCAAATTTGTCATTTAAAAACGAACTGCATATATACTATTTCGTAGTAGTGTCCAGTTCTACCTCATAACAATCTTAAAGACATCTAATTCATAATGTCATTTGGTTTTATTTATAAAAGCAAATTTGTATGGTCTATGAACAGTCTATATTGTATTACGAGCGTAAAAGTAAAACTAAAATTTTAAGCTTTCTCTAGCACTCAGTGAGACTGTTGCAATATTCTGAAAAGTAGCAAAAAAAAAAAAGCGCGAAAGAAAAAACTGTCTTTTGTAAAAAGAAGAATTTTTTAAATCGTGACCACTCCGTAAAAATATAGTTTGTAGGCTAACTAATGGGAAATCGGCGAAGTTGGTGGTCTCAGTATTGTCTCTGCTTTACATCCAGTAACACACATTGCCATAGCTGCGCTAACACAAATGCCACAGCAGAGACAATACTTAGACCACCAACTTTAGATGGTTTTATTAAACATACAAATCAAATTATTCGCCTTTTAAAAATATATAATTACAAACCAAAAAAAAAACTGAGGGGGCCAGCGGCAAGAGGATTGCATGTTGGATGTGTAAGTATGATTTGTCTCTGTGCCACAGTTTCTGAGTTATGGGGTTTCTTTGATGGGAAAAAACATATTTCAGCCTTCATTGGTAACGAACATTTTTTTTAAAGGCTCTAACTCTCTAACGGTTAAACTACAAACGACAAATAATTTACAACGATTGCTTATCAAACTGCAAACGCCGTTTTTCATTCTAGAAAAAGCGCGGACCAACTTCACTGAAATTTTGGAGCTCCAATTTCGCTTGAATGTCATATAAATCATAAACCGTTAGGCTGATGAATACACTTGTGTTTTATTAGATTGGTGAAGTGGAAAACTGTTGAAAATAGAAAAATTTCATAACTTGACTTTGTACCATTTCGGAAATAATGCGGTTTTATGTAGCCTGCTTAAATTGGATATAAATTCCATTTGGTTAGTACAAATTTCATATTTTTGGTTTTATTTAATAGAGCATACAATGCTCTCTAACAAATATCTAGTTTTGTCGTTTGTAGTTGCCCAGACCCCTTTTTCTAAGGTTTTAATAAATCAATTTCTTTTATATACCTATAAGAGATCTCTTATTTTTATTCCATTAGAAACATCAATTAGAAAGCATTAGAAAATAGATTTCAATATTTATGTAAGTTGCGTAATAATCGAAATATTGATATATATGTAAGTTGTTTTGACGAACTACTGCTTGCTTAACTTGCATCTAAATCTTTTTCTTTTTAATAAGATCACAAAATTTTAATTGGATTAGATAGCCGGGAGTAAAGATTTTGCAAAAATATTTTTGTATAGTTAAGAATCGGTTTTTAATGTTATTCGAAGGAATAGAAAAAAAATTGTTGGATAAAATCGGCGTTTATTGAATGATTGTTGTTGCTAATTGACAAAAAGTGACTCATATCGATTGACACGGATGAATGCTTTGCGAAAATGAGTTTACCGTTGTTTTGCTGTTGTTGGGAAATAGATATATGGATGGAAATCTAAAGGGATGCATTTTTATTTTTTTATTTAAATTACGTTTTATTAAGTAACACTTGAGTGTATTCAGGAATCTTAAATTTAGTTATTTAAATTAGGATATTCTTTGTGCACCATTGATCTTAAATAATTTCTCTCTATTGGAAATTTAATTGATTGCCATACGGGCTCGTTTTATAGCATTCGGCGAGAACTTCGCCCTCTTGTCGAATGTTGTCCTTGAGGACTTCTAGGGTCTCGGGCTTGTTCACGTAAGCACGGAACTTCAAAAAACCCCACAAAAAAAGTCTGGAACGGTTAAATCGGGCGATCTTGCGGCCCAGTGCAAATCGCCAAAACGAGTGATGAGGTGCCGCCTTCAGAATATCGGTTGTGGCTCGCGCAGCGTGTGCCGTTGCTCCGTACTGTTGGAACCACATGTCATTCAGTTCTATTTCGTCCAATTGCGGCAGGAAAAACTTGGTTAACATGGCCCTATAGCGCGCACCGTCCACTGTTGTCATACATCCCATTGCTAAAACAAACCTGTATGGCAATCAATTGTGACGGCGCCCATTTGGCCGATATCATCTTCTCGACTCGACCAATAAAATTCTAAGGGTTCAAATAAACATAATCAAAAAACAGAATCGAAGTTTTTCATTTAAAAAAAAATGACAGCCAAACAACATCGGATGACTTCTTTTGGCCCACCTTGTAGTATTATATTAGGCGTGTTTTTTTGAGCTTCGATCTCAGCAAAGCAAAGTAAAGTAGAATTTTCAGCACACTTATTACAACAACTACTGCGAGTCTCGAAGTGTCAAGTAGAGCGTAGTTGTTGTAATTGCGTGCGGAAAATCCTACTTTACTTTGCTTTGCTGAGATCGAAGCTCAAAAAAACAGGGCTATTGATTAGTTATATTAGCCCTGTTTTTTTGAGCTTCGATCTCAGCAAAGCAAAGTAAAGTAGGATTTTCAGCACGCAATTACAACAACTACGCTCTACTTGACACTTCGAGACTCGCAGTAGTTGTTGTAATTAGTGTGCTGAAAACTCTACTTTACTTTGCTTTGCTGAGATCGAAGCTCAAAAAAACACGCCTATTATTTGAGTCCAGCAGGCTGTGTTGTGCGGCCACGCAGTGAGCGACGAAAGGCTGAGTGATTTAGCTACAAGCGTTTGAGCGACTACATAAAATTTATTAATGGTCCAAACGTTTTGTGTTTCGTATTGAATTGGTTTGGTTTTTGTTGAGTCTTCTATTAATTTGAAAAAAAAAATTCTAAAATACACATTACAGAATACCGAATTTTCGCATTTAAGTCGAACTCACATACTATAAAATAAATGAGCATAAGTGACTTCATGAAAACAGCTAATTAGTGAATTCTATTGATGTGTACTGAAGCAAAAACATTTGATTTATGCAAAAACTGCTATCTTATTGACTTGTTATTAAAAAGTTCATTCGGGCCACCAAAATTTTTTACATCTATGCTAATTGTACTATTCAAAACCCAAACTGTCGTAAAAGTAGTATGGAAGTATTGTAGGTTCTTAAACTCAAACGCACTTGGATTTGTAAATCTGAAGCAACTCTGAACAAAAATCCAGATTCACAAAGCGTTCTAAAATCGGAAAAAGATTGTTATTTCTCGTACCAACCGAACATTAAAAGTAATGACCGTATAATCGAAAAACACTACCGCATTAGGTGATAGTGTAACCATGGTCTAATCATTATAGTAGGTAAGAAAATGTTCTAGCTGATCTATTACATTCTGAGTAATCTACATGTTTGGTGTTCAGGCTCTTAGATATAAGTGCACTCTTTCGTTCATACATATTTTAGTAGGGAAAATATATGGCGTTGTCTCTTTTTTATAACAAAATGGCGGGCTTACATTGACATATCGTATTGAAGTTTGGCTTTCCTATCTTTTCTATTTCTTTTCCATGTGCACCACGTGCTATTTGAAATTGAGTGACAGACGAGTATTTTTTCCTTTTTCTTTTCAAAATTTGTGAGACCGGATAGTTTTTTTCGTGTGTTAAAAGTAAATTTCACGCTTATTTTGTTTTAACGTTTGAAGTGCGAGAAAACATTTAGAAAAATGGGCAGACCAGGTAAATGGCTTATTTAATATATACAAACAAATACATCTTGCTTTTAAATTTCTGCTACAGCATGGAACATATTATATTAGGGTTAAGTCCGCCAATGTGTTTTAATAGGTACTTTGCTACATTTGCGTACTTTTTCTTTTATAAATAGTTAAATAGTCTATCGCCTAAAATTTTCTTTATTATATTAGTAGTGTTAATTATTTAACCAAAGTCTTACGTTTTTAATTCAAATAAATATTCTTTGTCGTTTAGGATTCTCTCCACGTGGTGGCGGCGGTAGAGGAGGAGGTGGTGACCGAGGTGGTCGTGGCCGCGGTGGCGGACGTGGAGGGTTCGGAGGCCGAGGTGGTGGCGACGGTGGTGGCTTTGGCGGCCGTGGCGGTGGCAGAGGACGTGGTGCTGGGGGTCGCGGTGCTGGCGGTGGTAGAGGCCGTGGTGCTGGAGGTGGACGCGGTGGCGGCGGAGGAGGATTCCGTGGCGGAAAAACAGTTGTTATTGAACCACATCGCCATGAGGGCGTATTTATTGCTCGTGGTAAAGAGGATGCCTTAGTCACAAGAAACTTCGTTCCCGGCTCTGAAGTTTATGGTGAAAAAAGAATATCTTCCGAGGTAAATTATGATACAATATGAACAAGTAATTTTGCATGCTTTGATTGTGATGAAAATGTGTAGGGGTACAGAACTTGGCAACATGTGGCCTCGAAAGTAATTTGCCTTTACCCTCTGGTCCGGCTTGAGGCCATTTAGACCAGTTGGGGGTACTTTTACTTTACAAAGCGCTATCTGAATATATCTATAACGAATACAAAAACAACATATATTTACTAAACGATTATAAATAAAATATGTATGTTTAATATCACAGGTTGATGGAGAGAAAATTGAGTACCGAGTGTGGAATCCTTTCCGATCAAAATTGGCAGCTGCAATTCTTGGAGGTGTCGATAAAATTCACATGCCGCCCGGTTCCAAAGTGTTGTACTTGGGTGCTGCCTCTGGTACAACAGTGTCGCACGTATCAGATGTCGTGGGTCCTGAAGGTCTCGTTTATGCAGTGGAATTCTCACATCGTTCAGGTCGTGATCTGATAAATGTTGCAAAAAAAAGAACAAATATAATTCCAATCATTGAGGATGCTCGTCACCCGCATAAATACCGAATGCTTGTCGGTATGGTGGACACAATTTTTGCGGATGTGGCTCAGCCAGATCAAGGCCGTATTGTCGCTCTTAATGCCCAGCATTTCTTAAAAAATAATGGACACTTTGTGATATCCATTAAAGCGTCGTGTATCGACTCGACTGCGCAACCAGAAGCTGTATTCGCTTCAGAAGTAAAGAAAATGCAAGCAGACAAACTGAAACCACAAGAGCAGATAACTTTGGAACCATACGAAAGAGATCATGCTGTTGTTGTCGGTGTATACCGACCGCTCCCGAAAGGAGGAAGTTAACTAGCTAGATTTTTATACTGTATTAGATTTTAAGTTTTTTTTTTTCAATAAAATAGACGATGAAGTAAGGTACCATTGAATTTTTTTCTGAAGTTTTAAATGCTTTGATATGATTCCTCCTGTTGAATTTGCTATACAATATAATTCCTTCGTGCTGGTCCTGGAAGACCGGTTTGATTGTACTTATCACGGAAAGAGGGTGTATTAAATAGTGTCTTCGAAGTTGCAATCCAATAAAGTGACGTCCCTACCACAACTGGCAACCTATTGTGCAATAACCGGAGGCAATGAGTGAGATGGTTTGTCTATGCTTTTTACTTTCTAACTTAATGACATCAGATGAATCAAGAGCTGTAGACATCAAAGTCTCAAAGAAAATTGATGAGCTCTAGGAAGATGATACTTACTCCTATCGGGAATAAAATTTCACTGGGAATGTTTTCTATTCAGCAATCTGGGGTCGAATCGCGTCGTCCGTGATCGAGCATTACGTGACGGAATTTGTTGTTGTTTCACATGCAAAATCGACATAATTCCGTGAACGTATAGCTCGTTCACGGACGACGCGATTCGACCCCTGGTTTACATTGCTAACAGGGAAAACCTTTCCATCGGAATTTATTCGCGATAACCCTGAGTATACAAGTTTACCTCTTTTTTTAGAAATAAACTGAAGGCGTGGCGTGGTCAGCTCTAGTGCCCACACTGAGAAACGTAGGTGAATTTCCAAGGCTGGTTAAAACTTAAGAATTTAGTTTAATGACGAAAACGAAAATCTAACTCTGGGGGTGTCAATTAAAAAGGTTGCTAATATAGAGATTTACACTAACAATATTATTGCACTGATTTAATAATTGAAAAACAAATTTTGCACCTTGTCGGTTTTTGTTTTACGGTGAAGGGATTCCTCACTCTGTTGCACTCTGGACGGATGTACTGTTAGCAACAATGCATAATAAAATAAGAAAAACTATCTCCACGCGTAATGACCGTAACGTCTTACGAACAAGCATAAGTACCAACCAATCTCCAAAATAAGTGCTCATAACCCAACAAATGAAAAAGGAAGAAGTTACCAAAGACCCTACCAGATTTCGACCAGACCAACAAGCAATGCCCAAAATGCCAGAATGTTTAATGTTAAAATTATGTTGGTGAACAGGTAAAGAGAACATACTTGGTAACGGACTTAGGGCAAGCACTTGCCAGAAGTGCTGCGATCTCCGACTGATGTGCTGGATTTTACGGGGAATATCGACTAGCAAACGAATTCATTCGAATTGCGAAATTCAAACGAATTACTTGGTAACGTTAAGTTACAATTTTAGAATTAAGATTTAATTTTTAGGCTTTCCATTTTTGTATATAATAGTTTTAGGTCATCGGCGCATACTTACAGACATTTTCAGTGAATAGCAATGGACCTATATTCCTGCATTGGGAAACCAGTGAATTTAATTGATCTGAAGCAGATATTGCACGTGCGTACTTTTTGAGTTCTGCCAAAAAGACAAGCCGAGGTAAAATCTTGGAATGAAAACCGAAAAGTTCGAGCTTCTGAATAAAATTATATGGTTTACTGAATCAAAGGCTTTACTGAAGTTGGTGTGTCGACTTGTTATTTGTTCTCGATAGCGTAAAAGAAATTCGGAATGCATATCGTATGAAATATGAATTTATCCCAAAATGATAAAAAAGGAAACCCGGAATTTAAAAAGGGGAAACAAATTAAAATAATAAAACCATTTTCTTTTTGAAATGCTCACTCCAAATGTGTGACTAAATAATAATTCTTCATATGTTTTCCCCTTTGAATAGAGGAGAATGTATATACCAAACCTTACATTTTTGTTTAACTGTTTAAAGTATAAATAATATTTCGAAAGTCTGGGAACTCAACACATCCCAACTAAGCTGACATCATAATACTGAAAAAAAATTTTGACTCCGCCGCTTTCTCCCGCCGAACATTTTCAAACGTGTTACTGCATGAATAGAGTTTTATTTGTGTAGCACTTTTGACATCAAATTACTTGGCTGTAAAAAGATACCTACCCAAAGTTTGTGGAGAACCTTTTTATTCTTTAAATAAAATACAGGAAATTGTCATAATAGGTTTTTAAATTCAGTTTTATTAGCTTTCAGTTAAAGTAAGACAAATTTTAAATTCAAATAAAATAAATACTCTAATAATTATATAGTGGATTACATTCCAAAGAAGAGAAAAAAAGGTTCAAATACTAAAACCTAATCACAATTCATTCCTTTTTAAATATCAATATTCGAGTAAAATAAAGGAACTGAGCCTTTAAACAATAGAAAAAAGAATGATTAGTTTTAAAATAATATGTACGTAAGTTAATTACAATTCGAAATATGTATGGAGCAAAGTCCACTAATCACAATAATTTAGAAATCTAAAAACAAAATACAAAAATAATACGAAACACTTTCAAATCATAAAATGAAATTAAAACTGTTCTTAATTTAAATTAATTAGGTATGTGTAGAAAATTAAAATTTAAACAATCACATTTAAATCGTTGGTTAGTGGTAAATGTAAAAAAAGATATCTACATCGAATGTCAATTGAACAAAGAATAAAAAAATTATGTTTGTGATTTAAAAAATCATAAAAAGGCCAATCACATGCGACAAAATAGTAACGACGAATTTGTTGTTCTAACTGAAACAAAAAAGGAACTCTTAAAATAATATTAAAACTAAAAGATCACAAGAAAATAATGTTAATTTTACTTTTGTTCATTAAAAGAATTCTTTTTCGTTTTCAAAATTAATTTTTATTTTTTAAATTATAATAGGTATACCCAATACAATATTTATTGGTTTCTTTTTTATTCTTTTTTGAATATATTATTATATATAAGGCAAATTAAAATTGGTTGATTTATTTATTTTTTCTCATTCCTCATCGTAATTTTATTTAATTCTTTATTATTTATTACATAATGATCTTTTTTGGTTGATATTTCGCTTCTTTCGATAAATATCTTCATTATCCAAAATTTTGTTCGATCTGAATTCATTTCACTTTCAAACTGTTGACGCATCACGTTTCTATTATGTAGTTGATTTTTTTTGTAAATTAATAATAATTACAAAATCGTTATATGTACATAACAATTAAAAAACTTATTTTATAGGCTTATATTAACTAAAGAATGGTATATATATATAATAAAAATACAAATTTGTTATTATCTTTAAATAATTAAAAAAAAAATCTAACTTTGGAAAACTTAAGACTATTATATTTGTTTTAATTCCTAATGGTATTTATAATTACAATAATTTTTTTTTTAATTTATAATAGTAACTAGGAAAGAGTATTGAAGATAGTCAAATTATTTTGTTTTCCTTGTATTTTTTATCTAGTTATAGTATGTGCGCAAAAGTCAAAATCTGATTTGATTTGACACTTAGCAGTGTCTGTTTAGACGAGTTCGTGATGGGTTTACGAAGATCGTAAAGTCACACTGCAGCGGAAAAAAAACAATAGCTATGTTAGCAAAGAGATTCCTTACCAAAATCAATAATTTTAAGGCACAAAAAGTAATCCATGGAACTAATAATTTGAAAAATCGAAGCAACCATTTTGGGTAAATATTTGAAGAAAGTACCTACATATATTGATTTAAAACAAACATTAATAGCTGTAGACAGAAAACTAATAAAAATACTGCTCAAATAATTATAAAATAAAAAAAAAATCAGATAATGACTATTGCGTTGACATACCATTGCTTTCTGTATTATTAGTTTACTTCATTTAAATATTTAAGGTCTGATTATAATGGACGGAAAATGTATAAAAAATAAACATTAAAATATTTAAAAAAATTAATATTATAACACAATGATTTAAGAAAGTCTGTTAACTAAAGGGTACACGAAATGAAACCGATTTCCAAGTAGTATTCTTTCATTTTTGTGTTGTTCGTTTAAGATTTTTAACGCCTTAGTTTGCAAATATTGTTTAGTTATATATATATTTATGTATATATATATTTTTTTTGAATTTAATAATCCTTTAACAGTGTAGTATAATTCTTGTTTAAATATATATTCTGCATGATTTAAGGAGTTTTTTTTTAAATAATAAATAATAATCCATTGTATTTTAAGTTCTATATCTCTTGTATGCTTTTCTTATTTTCTGCTGGCTGTTTTTGTGTAAAAACATTTATATATAAAATATTTTCAACTGTATTCATAAATATTTCTATAAAAAACTTTGTAATATTTTATTTCCCTTTATTTTTTTGCATTTGTTTATATTTTTGTAATTTATTGTTTATTTTTGTTTCTGTTATTTTTATTAAAATTGAGCTATTTCAGAAAAAAAGTTAAAATAACTTTTAAAATAAAAACCGATTTTTCCGTTTATCATAACCAGCCCTTAATTTGTATGTCTTGATTTTACAAAACGTATTGTTTTTTTCTTTTTTGTTTAAAAATTTGTTTTTAAAGATCACATTTTTTCACATATATTTTATATACATGGTGTATATTTATGTTATTTGTATTCATAAAAAAAACTAAATGGTACCTACACAACAAAAATAAAACACAAACATATATTAAGAATAAACTTAAAAAAATAAAAAAAAAATAGGGACAGTGTATTCTTTAATCGAAGTTGTAGTTTCAGTTTCTGATTTAGAAGAGAAATGAGTTTATTCTCCGGCCAAACCTTCTATTTTTTAATATCTATATATATTTTCTTTTTAATTATGTATCGTTGCAAAAATAGGACGTGACAAATTTACTGCTCTCGAGTTTGCATTTTTCTTTCTTTTTCGAAAACATTTCTATCATCTCTTGCTTATAGTTTATTTTAGAACTTTTTGTTTAAAATGACTTCAAATATGGAACACTAATTATTCGAACTTTGCATTTTATTTTTATTGTAGATAAAACACTTCTCTGGCAAATATATGTAATGTGAAATAATGATCATACAAAATTACAATTTATATTGAGGGGATAGCTATACAGACGAATCCCTCTAAGTCGAATTTTCACGGGAGATAAAAATTAGTTCGAGTTAGAGGGATTTCTGGAAAAATTCGAGTTAGAGCATGATTTTTATATGCAAAGGGGGAATGAAGGGAATGCAAAAATTGGGTCGAAAAATTCGAGTTAGAGGGAAATTCGAGTTAAAGGAGGTCCGACTTAGAGGGATTCGACTGTATTTAAATTTAAAATTATGAAAACAATGATATGCAAATGTTATAGTTGTTGGTTCGAAAAAGGGGAGTGATTTGTGAATATATTGGGAAACTTAGTAAAAAGGCGAAACTGTTTAAGTAGCAATAGTTTTGTGGGTTAAATGTTCACCAACGTAAGTATGTGCAAATGGCGGAGAAAACTGTACGAATGCATGAAAAAATATGTTTAGAATTCAGTATGGCTTAATTTCTATGCACTTGTGTTTTTCTAAAAAAAAAATAGGAATGTCGAAAACTATTCCTGCCATTTTCCGCCTTCTTGTGCGACGAAAGTTGAGCCTAAATCAAAATTAAATCCATATAAAGCTCAATACTGCCCTTTTTAGGATGAAATCTGCTTGATGAGTTTTGCAATAAATGTGAATGCACTTGCATGTACCATTGTATGGGTATGTAATTTCATAAAGGTGGGCAAAGCTGAACATGGTTTTCCTTCGGCATTGTGTGCCGACGTACTTATTGCGGCATCGAAAATTCCAAACCAAAATAGTACTAATAATAAAATGTGTGGCTCATTTCGTTAGTGTTTGGAAGATATAAAATCGAACGAATCGATCTGAAATAATCAGTTTCCACCAACTGGCCGCAACCGTCCAGGCATTTGTAAACAACTTTTTGTTATATCGCCAACCAGCGAACGGAGGCTATTTGAAAAATAAAATTATTATGTACTGTTAAAAAAAAGGAGAACAAAATTCGTACTCAGAGTTTTATCAAATTGCTACTAGTTATGTTTAAATTTGATCTTCGCTAAACTGATGTTACCGAGAGCGATGAGAGTCGTGTTCATCCGTAGAGATGCATTGCGTTATCTTCAGTCCCATACTTCATAAAACGTAGCTCGAATGTCACCACCAGCCACCACACTTACAGAACTCTCAAGTTATAAATATGATTGATTGATTGATTGATATTCTATAAAGCAAAATTAATGAGTGATCACCGCCGCTTACCAGACACTTAACCAGAAACAGATAGAGGGCAAACCATACTGAAGTTCCTTTCGCTTTGTTATAAGATAAGTTATACACTTATTTGCGTTTTTAGACACACAAAATAGATTTTAATACTGCACTAGAGATGCACTATTCTCCGATTTGTTGCTTTTATTTGAGTTGATATCCGAACGTCTGCGAAATAAATATGTTAGTTAAAACATGATGGGCATACCAAAAAACACAACAAGTAAGATGTAGCCAGACAATCGGTAAAGAATAGTCTGCGAAGAGTGTGTTGCCCAAGGTTTGGCAGTGGAAGCAGAAGTTCCTCGACATGATCAAAGAATGACGTTTAGTGTACAAAGGTTTTCAAATTACCAATCAGGCACAAAAATTACAAGAAACAGAAATAATTCCTATTAAATTTCTGGTAGTTTTACAACGCCATACCAATGCCTTAGAGGATCAGTCTGCTTTATCGATACGATGTAGTTACATCTTTAAAAATTGATATTATGCGCTGATTTCTTTGATTTAATTAACATGAACAGGCAAAATTCTATTTCGTCATTTCAGTTGAAAATTAACCACTATCCAGGATTTCAGAAAAATGTTTAAAATTAAATGGTGGGTGCTGTATATATATTTGCCAAATATGTAATATTTTTTTTATTTTTAAATCTTGTGTTTAATTTTTATAGTAATGAAAATTATGAATTTTCTCTTATGGTATTATTTATATTTTTAGTTTTAATAATGTAATGTGTTTTTTTATTTGACCTTAATAGATCCCCTTAGATTAGAGTAAATATATATTTTTGTTTCTCAAATATTTTGTGTATAAAGTGTTCAAGTTTATTCAGTAAGTTTTTTCTTTGTTGGAGTTAGTTCTAGTATGTTTTCATATTTTTATCAAGTCTTCTTAAATTTATTTTTTTTTGTTAAATTTAATTAAAATATTTTTTGTTGTGTTTTAATTATAGTATAAACGTCTTATACCTACAATATAATATTTAATATATTATTTATCTTCACTATTTGTTTATTTAAATCGCATTTTGAAAATGTTTAGTAATAGTAATTTTTGTAGTTATATATATATTTATTTTTTGTAGTAATGTTGCTTTTTTTTATCCTATTTTGGAAACTAACTTTATTTAGATTCTTTCGTTATAGTTTTTTTTTTTTTATAAGTGCCTATAGTAATAGAAAATTCTCACTTGATGTTACTTAGTGTTTTTGTGTTACTATATTGAATTTTATTTTATACAAATAAATGTTTATAGGTAATTTACGTTTATATATATTTATTTTATGTAAATACTTATCAAGTGTATGTGATTGGTGTGTGTCATGGATGTGGTGTAGTTTGTTTTAACTATTTTTCTTATATAAAAAATTAACTTTCACTCTACATTAACTTTGTATTTTTGTTTACTACCACATTTAACAATTTAAACTTAATCTTATTATAAAAAATAATGTACCAATTTTTTTGTTTGATTCTACTATATTGATGTTGTGGCGATTGCTGGCAGATTCGCAACATTAGAAGCAACTTGTTGTCCAATTGCAGTACCTATTTGAATGTTTCTTGTGATTCCACCACTAGTACCCCCACTTCCTAGTGGTTGTGGGTGTTCCTGACGATGTTGTTGTGTTGCTGCTAATGATGGATATAGGATCGGCGCAGCTGTATATGTGGAATTAGTGGACAGAAGCGGAATGCAATTCGTATTGAAATCACTGAGACCGCTGCTGGTCAAGTTGTAGTAGGCCATATTTGGTGCTATAAGAGTCTGAGATTTCAACAAGTGTTGGAAAGGAGGGTTATATGCGGCGGCAGCGGCAGCTATGGCCACAGCGGACAAATTAGTTGCTGCTGTTGCCATTGGTGTTGGAATTGCAGTTGTTGATGTGGTCAGTGCGCTGAGATTGGATGTTGCAGATGCATTCTTTAATGCTGTTGATGATGACGATGATGCAGGCATTGCGTATTGTGTTATACTAGGTGAGTTTAATGTGGATAATAGTTTTGGCGGAAGTGGTGGTGAAATGATACAGTGTTGTTGTTGTGATGTTATAGTACTGTTATTATTTTCAATATTATTACTGTATAGAAGATTATTGTTTAAATTATTCACTAGGTTATTATTGTTATTGTGGTTGCTTAGGCTGGTATATGGTGCAGAAGTTGCACGGGTAGTATTTGCTGTTATTGATAGTTGCTGCTGCTGGTGTATCTGTTCTTGTTGCTTTTGTTGTTCTATGGACGTTATTGTTGATGTAGCTGCTAACTGTTGTTGGTGCTGTAGTGGCTGTTGCGGTGGTTGTTGGAATATTGTGGCCATAATATTTGCTGGTGGCAATACAACCGGTATGTGATAGTATTTACATAATTTACGTCTGCATTGACCATTCGCATGATCACGACACACAGCCACACGTTGATCACATACTTCAACTTTATCGTCTATAAGCAGAAAATACAGTTGTTTATAAGTTACAGTTAAAATTTCATTTCCGAAGCCTATTAATAAATAGTATCGAAGCATTAGAAGTGTTTTAAATTCCCCTCTAGAAGCCGATGTCAGATTTTCATTGACACTAGAAATTAGATATTTCAATGCACATTATTCATGACATTTTCGTTTCATTCGGGAGTGCCATCTCATTTAATGTCGTTTGCCATTGGGCAAAAAGAAGCGTCCGGGAGAGTCCGGAATCGAAAAATTCACTTCTGAAACCGTTCCACAAATTTATTTATTTTATACAAGTCAGCTGACAGCAGCCGTAAATTATTTTTTGGTATTTCGCCAATACTTTTGTGGGCTCTTTAACAAACAGTTTTGTTGTTCCATTGGATTTCAGAATGAGTGGATCCCCGAGTAAAACCAATGGAAAACGACATAGGTACGAAGTTTTTCTTAATCGCAAAGATTTTGTTCAACTTTTAAAATATAATAAATTCTGTACTTGAAGTAACTAAAAATTAGGATACTGGGCTTGAAGGCTAAAACCAGGTAATTAATGCCTAATATTAGGGGCGTTTAATAACTGCAAATGTTTTGTTCTTTTTGCCAACATAGCTTAATAAAGGGCTGATATCCGTTTTCGGTGGGCCATAGGGTCTAAATTTCATTGTGTATACTAATGTACCATCGAAGTATGACGGAAATTCATAAAAAACAAGTATAATGGAATTATTCAATGTACGAACAAAACTATTCAGATCTTCTGATGAATCTTCTTAGATCTAATGGAGAAACCGTTGCTAGATCTTGGGAGCTTACGAAGAACTGTGCTTCTAAAAAAAGCAGCGGCGTTCTTGGAGGGCTGGGCGGTAAACGTTGGCGTTACTTTTCGGTGAAAACTTCTAACTCTTTCCCAAAAATAAAAGTTCGCACTTATTTCTCCATTTGTTCGGAATTTCGAGTTGTGGACGTTGTATTGAGATTTGGGAAGTTGTAAAAATCAAAAGAATATTAATATTACATTTTTTGAGCAAATATTTGTTTCTGCATTTAATTTTTTCGTTCAGAAACATTTGATGAGAAGCTCTTAAGAACCGAAAGTTTTGATGAAAAAACGTTTTTGGGAACAAAATCACTTAACCAACAAGCAATCACATTTTGTAGTCAAATGAAATTGTGCGTATTTCAGAGTAAATACATATTGCTCTATTTACTTTACATGTATCTATTAGTTTACTAACAATAGATATGGTGATAGGGGAGGGTATTTGTGGTTCTGTTCTAGGTTATATTGTGATTCTAAACGCCATAAAATTTTTTAGTAAAATGTTGAAATATGTCATACAATTTCCAATTTCAGAAGGTACCTACTTGGTTAGTTCAAAGTATGTATAACGCAAAACTATTAAGCTCACCTTCAGTTAAATGAACGAATCTGCAATTTAACCGACTGCACATAGATCTATTAAAATCTTGGCACACCGGGAGGGTGTCCAGTAACTATAAAGTAAAGTGTGTAGAAAAAAGAAGAAAATAGAAAATTGTATTAAAATATGTATCAAATATTTAAATGTTTATCTAAAAAATGTAAAACATTGGCAAATAGCGGCAAAAATATATCATAAATAATGCACTCTGTTGTTAATGATTTGTTTTGCCTTTTAAAGTGTTAACATTAATTGTTGTTTTTTTTCTTTTTGCATAACAAATTTACAAATTCAATTTTATTCCTACTCTTGTAATTGAAGATTACGTTTAACAATTCATTAATTGACACTGTTTTAAAATTTGTTTTAATAAAAAAAAATCCTTTCGTCCTTTATTTTTTTTTGTTTTGTGTAAAATGCTGTAAAGTATTTAATTTTTTATATAAAAAGCGCACAAGCAGACAACTTATTCAATTTTTTGAATGCGCAAGAAAATCAAGCAGCAAGGATTTATAAAACGGAAATTATTTTGAATACGCCATCTAACACACTTCTTAATATAAATAAATAAAATAAAAAAAAAGCATAGACGTATAAGGAATTATTAAATCATATAAAAGATGGAGGAAGACTTTTAAACGTATCACTGCTAGTTAAACAAACTAAAATTCTAGTAGGTAAAAACAAAACAGTAAAAATTTAAAACAAATTAACTCACATTATTGTTTTTAGCTTTTGTTCTGTATTTTATGTATTGTATTTTCTGAAGAAGAAAAGCTACTTGAATACTTGAATTAAACAATTTTTGTTTGCATTTGATTCAGTTAATTTTGATTGCTGGTACTTTATTTTTGATTTCGGTAAATTGATTTTAATTTTCTATTTGTTAATATATTTGTGGAAGTGATAAGGATGTATTATTGCACAGATACATATCCTAATAGGTGGCACTAGAAAAAGTAAGGGGGATGCTATTTGAATTTTATTTTAAAGTTTATTTAAATAACGTTAATATGTAGAAATATATAAAAAGCAATTTATACGTACACAAAATCATAAATAATATTCATGAACACTTAAATGTTGATAACTGATCATGAATTACGTGAAAAGAAATTGCCTACGATAGGATCTTTGGCGAAATCATATGAAAAAGGATGTTGCAACGAAAATGTACCGAAACGTTTTTTTTTCATTTTGATATGTATAAAAGCCAGCACACACAATGCTTGTTTATGTAGGTTTATCTTTAAATTTCTAACATTTTAAAACAAATATTTATATTATATGAATATCTAAATAAATAATATGAAAATTATTCAAGAAAAGAAATTAGAGACGGCTTTTAGGAAAAAAAAAATATAACTAAATAAATAATAGATAAACTATACTTGGTTTGCATAATAAAACATTTTGGCAGAAAAATTGGTTGTTTAATTTTTTACCTAATTACATATATAATGCCGTTCATTAGAATAGGGCACTGCGAGTATAATACACCCGTCTCCGGAGGGGCTGAAATTTAATAATGCATTGAGTTTTTGTTTTAAATTTTTGTAAAATTTTGGTTTTAAATTTCATTAACTAAGCTTAGGAGAGGATGTTCTACTTGTCTTATTTGAATCTTGTTGCTTTTTATCTATGTATTTTTAGAAGTCAAGTAATGAAGTAAATTTTTCCAAAAAAAACAATTGTTTTGTACTTAAGATTTTTGCTTGTAGTTCAATAGTATATTATAAAGAAAATTTTAAATATAAATAATAATAAAAAAAACTTAATACGAACAAATTATGTTCTTTATATTTATGATTATGAGCTAATTAAATAAAAGTATTAATTCCTTTTTCAACAGCAATGTGTAGTAACAGCTTTATTTTATGGTCTGATTTCGAAGCTTTTTACAAGACAACCTCTGTCGAATACATCCTACATAATATAAAATAATCAATAAAACTTTTCATTTCGACTCAACGAAACTAAAGCATAAATCTTTTCAATACACTCATTTCGATGTGATAGCCCACATGTATATTTAAAATCTATCAAATCAAAAATGTCAACACGGTATAACGACATTTAAAAAACAAATATTTTGTTTTCAACTTGTACCGATTTAACCAATAGAATTCTGCTAGATAAATTGTTTGTGAACAGATTCATGAAATCTTACTGTATTAGAATACATGTAGGTAGTCAATTCAGGCAGTATTTAAATAGATAAAGTAAATTATTCAATAAACAAAATATTTTTTGTTTCTATCTTTATTTAGCCGTTGGTTATATGTCACAAAAACTATTGGGACCTCATTGATCATTAGAGTGCATTTGGAAAATTCTTCCTATCTAGTGCATGTCCGAAGTCAAACAAATTAATATGGTAAATATTTTTTCAATGCTAAACTAACCACTTAATGAAAATAAATACATAAATGCATTTTTATTTCTTTCCTACACAACTCAATAAATTTGCCTTGCTCTGCAGAAGTATATTAAAAATTCACTCATAGCAAAGTACATCATTAAAAAAAAATTTCTGATTGCCATTATCATCGTCATCAAGTCAATGGTTTTCAGAATACTCTCTAGAAGTCGATGATTGCGATGAGGATCCAAGAAGGGAAATGCACTTTGGTTCGACAGAAATGTCGGATAAGAATAAAGGATATCTCTGAATCGTGAATGAATTTCTTTTCAAATTCTTCCTACGTTATTCATGCTTACGCTTGCATGGAAAATAGATGGGAAACCGACCATGGATAAAAAAAAGGAACTCATTTGCTTTAGCTGATTGGTTGTAGAATTCATTCAACTGGGAGATTCTTCTTTGCAACTCATGTATAGCATTTTTTTTTTTAACTCTAGATACTTCCCCATTGCATTGTGTGGACAATCTTGCTGTATTGTGAATTATTTTGAAAATGGGACATTCGTATTAGAGTCTGTTGTAGATACAAAATTGATACATTAACTTGAATTCAATCAAATGTGTGCATTTTAGGACAATATACAGCTTAAAGCAGATAAAATCGAAGCACTTAATGGAAAGACTCGGGGCTTAGTTCAGTATAAGCAATAACATTCATTTACATGTTATATCCCATGTTGTTTAATCTATTCAAAAGGTCGGGTGAAACTACCAAATAATTGATAGTGTTAACTGGAATACCAAAGAAAAATACGCAAGCATTATGGACTTGAGCTGTTTTCTGTTGCAAAACATTACGTGTTGTGTTGAGAATATCAATGAACCTAAAATCAAACCTTCAAAGTATGGTCGGGAAAAATGAACAAGCTAAATGGTTGATGCTAGTGTGGACGTTGTTCGATTTAACTCATCAATTTAACTTTGCAATGTCAGCACTGCTTACTCAATTTAAATCTTTTCCATAAATCATTTGTGTTTTTTCAAAGGACAGTTACTTTCAAGGTTCTGCGAATCGAATACCTACTACGATAAATATATAATGCGATGCTTAGTTCGAAAAATATTATTAAGCTGAAAACTGAAAACAAGGTATTGTGTAGGATGTAAGCACAACTCGTTTTTTAAGTTTTCTCAAAATATGTACCCGATGGGTTTTCGAGATATTAACAATTTTTAAAAGTACCATTTTCGGTTCCGAATGCAATAATTTTGAAAATATTAATTTTCCTCCAAGCATTTTGCTCGAAAGCAGTACGTACGTTTCCAAGTAGGTAAACTAAAAAAAAATATTTTTTTCAAAAATGGTATTGTACGTCAATTTAGAGAAAAACTGATTCTGCTTCTGCTATCAAGTTAAAAATTACCATGGCGTAAAGCGTTTTTGTTAAAATCGTTTGGAGATCCACTTTTGGTTGAAATCGTTGGAACCGTTTTAAGAAAAAAAAGTAAACTTGTTTAAAACCGTCACATGGGAAGTGCCTTTAATAATAGTGGTCTGCAGTTTGAAACAAATCCGTCCAGCCGTTTGGGCTATAGACTTCAGAAGTCGAGGGACAGAATTAAGAGACACACTTTTTTGAGTTCCTCTATCATCTCAAGTTCGAAATTTTGTACGAATACAATAATTATTCTCCTCTTACTTATTAATTAAAAAAGTTAAAAATACAATAGAACGTTGTGAAAAGTAACGTATTTGTTTAGTATTCCTAACAATAGAATAAAGTAATTTTAAGGTCTAAGACCATAACTACATTATACAAAATATAGCATACATACGAGTATCACTCTACCTTAATAATATACTTAAAACTACATTTGTAAACAAAAATGAATACGAAAATCATTTTTAAGAACATTTAAAAACCCTTGCTTGCTCAATTTTCTTTTAATTTGATTTTTACTTAAAAAATAAAACTTTAAATGAACGAATTATTACATCTTATTGATATAAGTTGCAGTTATATGTGCCTTACAAATTAAATAAATTAAACAAAAATATTGTTTCTCTTAAACCAAAATGAGTATTCGAAAATATTTTTCCTATCTAGAACTATTTCAGCAAAAAAACTAATTAACACAAAGCTTCAGCACATGTTATTTTATGGCAAATTTGATGTTACAAATATTTGGTTGTTTGTCTAAATGCATTTTAAAAGATATAGATTTATGTTGCAAGAAAGGTACCTGTCCATTTGCATCAGTGTAGATAACATAAGAAGCATTTAACGGTACTTTACTGGATGCTATATATTTATTTATTTATTTTTCGAGATACATATAATTATTTGTTAGCATTATTTTATAAAAACGGTTGTTCATGCAATTATTTTTAGTTTTTTAAAAAAAGCAATAAGCGTAATAAATTGTTAGAAAACGCGAAAATAGTTTATTGATTCCATTTAGGTTTGTAGGCGTAGATTGCAATGAAGCGTAAGCAAATGAAAATTGTATAATTGGTTTTATTTTTAATAAGTACAAGAGTGAATTATTTGTTTTTTAATTTTAATTAAAATTAATTTTCAATGAATTTTTGATTTAAGTTTTTAAGTTAATTATTTATGTAAACAAAAAAGTGTATAAAAAAGAAAAAAACAAAATTGCAATGCCATATTGTGAGTGCAACAATAATTCCATGCAGGATACAGGACATATGACACACATCGTGTTAAAGTTCAAGCATCAGCAGCAGCAGTCAAATAGGTAGGCGGCAGGTGGTTATTTTGCACAAAGATTTTGTTGTTGTATGCCCCAAATAATATTTATCCAACACCGTACATAGCGTTGAGTCCGGTGGATGTTTGTTCGATACAAATTAATCGATTTCGATTTTTATGCGAGAACGAGTGTGTAACGATTCCCATTAGCATTTTTATTTCGTTTTTTTTTGTTCATTATTATTGAATGAGTGTGTTTGGTTGTTGTTTTCCATTCCGTTCCATTAAGTTTTGCGTCCAGATACAAATTAACACGAGACGGGAGTTCACAAAAAAAAAAACGTAAAAGTTCATAGGTGTATGTATGGAAGGTGTATGAGAAACCCAAACCGCCATTTTAAGGCAGCATTTTTTTTATTTGTTTGTGCAACACAGGGTGGCAGACAGTGTAACGAAGTTATTTGCGTATGCATGCAGCCGCCATGTATATTTATTTGAAAGTTTGTAGTTGAAGGTTTTAATTTAATAAAATAAATACAGTTTCAGTTTATTTTATTTTATGTGTGGAAGAGTAAGGCATGTAAATAATTTTAAAATAAATAAAACAATTTATATGAGTAGGGCGATAAATAAGTTTCTGAGAAAGAATAAGTTAATTAATAAATAAAGTGTCTTGTAATATGATAGTGTACATTTTGAAGAGACAGTGAGAAGGGCATATCAGCACCAGCGAACGATTTCTTATAATGACTTGTCGTTTAATACTATGGATACAATTTCGGGTAGGGTTAAACAAAAAAGTACATAGTCTCTTTGGTACACCTGATCAGGGCTTGAGAAGCACTGGATCTGTTTAAGTTATACATTTATCCATATCCAGCTTATCAACTTTGCCGTTCGAAGTTGGCATAAAACTGAATTACTGAAATTCAAATTCCATATACTATTCTATAGCGACAATATTCAGAACATATGAAGTCAGGTTTCTAATGAAGTGAAATGAATTCAACAGGACTCTAAAACTAAACTCCGATCTGTCTATTGGGTGCAAATAAGGCCGTATAAGCAGGTGTTATTAAGGTTTATGTTTAGGCGTAAGCCATCCTCGCTTTTAAAGCTGTACGTAGATGCGTCTCGGTATATAGAACCAGAGCGATTTGCACCTTGACCTACGAAGAAATAACACTATCAGTTATCATTGTCACCCATCAATCTTTTTTTGATTTTTGATATCAGAGAGATATGAAATGCGTATTTCGATCGAGAACTACACCTACTCTGCTTCATAAAAAATATGTTTTTAGGATTTTTTAGACCATAATGGGATGGTAACAGTAACTACAGTGTTTCCGATGACAAAAATCGTCACTAAAATAAGGCATTCATATAATCATATATTATATATATATTATCTGATAATACATTCGCTGATAAATTCAGTTCGGTTTATAAAAGTAGATTTATGCAACTCGGACTCCTAGAAATTTTTAATACGAAAAAAATATAAGATAAAATTTAACAGAAACCTGTGATTTGAAATGGATCACATACAATTTGTATTGTCATTGTTTTTGAAACAAAATTAGGTAGTATTTCGTACAACGAAATGAAAAAAAAATCGGGTGTGTATGTATGTGTGCAATGCAAATCCTTGTTGAGAGTAGATGATAATATTTCGCACTCAGTTGCTATGCTTATGCTATGTTTGCCGGTGCAGGGAAATAAGTCCCCGGGAAGTAAGTCCACTGAGGGACTTAGTTCCCACCTAGTGGGAAATAAAATCACTTTCGTAAAGTGGACTTAGTTCCCATGTAAGATGGGAAATAAATTCCGAAAACTCAGAGTGGTTTTATTTCCCTTTTAATGTGAAGTATATTCTCACTGTTAAGAACAAAGTAAAATTAAAGAGTCAAGTAGGAACTTTGCAATTTTTATAAACAAAAATGAAATTATCTGTTCACTAAGTCAGAGTAATATATACCAAACTGAGTTAACAAAATTTTCAAAATTTCGATTTAAAGATATATAACTAAATAAATACATATATAACATTAATGTAATGCAACCAATAAGAAGCGGAAAAGAAAAATCAATAACTTAAAAAATTGTCAGAGTCTTGCAAACTGAACCGCATTTTTTAATTTTTGTTCTGTTTGACAAAATACTCCCTTCGAAATTCAGTTTGCAAGACTCTGAAAATAATCAAATAAAAAATCGCGCGAGTTCACTTCAAACTGTTTTTACTGATAATGAATCGTATTGACTGCACTTATCCGAGATAAGCTTAAGATTTTGTTAGAAGAATGCGATAACTAACTGCACTTTACAGTTTGTTGTCCAATCCTAAATGTTGGAAGTTAGTTCCCCCTTCTTATTTTTGAATGTGTACTAAGTTCCCATAAGAAAGTGGACTCAGTTCCCATCTTACATGGGAACTAAGTCCACTTTACGAAAGTGATTTTATTTCCCACTAGGTGGGAACTACGTCCCTCAGTGGACTTAGTTCCCGGGGACTTATTTCCCTGCACCATGTTTGCCTTCGTTATAATAATCCGTGCTTTAAGTTGTTGCTTTTGTCCTTCTCGCTTTCTCGTTGTAATGTACGTATTTTAACAAAAGTAAGTAGGTACTGTTTGTGTGTGTAATTGTGTTTTGTTTTCTTGCGGTTGAATGTGTGATAATATTTAAAGCGAATGAAAATAGTAGATTAGGGTGAGGGTTGCTGACTTTACTAAAACAACATTTCAAAGGCTTTGTTAATTTTGTATTTGTTCGGTTATGTGTGCAAGTGCAATGTTGTACCTGAAGGTCTTACATAAATTAGGAATCGCAAGAAATAGATTAAAATGACGGTGTGATAGCTTTCTTGTAATATGGCAAGAATTTTCTTTCTGGTTCTAACCCATTTCAAGTAAAGCCCGTTGAAGGGGGCACCTCCGATTTGATAAAACAAAGTTGCATACGTAAGATCGCCCATACTTCTGGAAAGCGTCGTCCGTTTTGAGCTATATTTTTTGTATTTGCCCCGCCCAAAGAAACTACATACGGAGAGAAAATTGAACAAAATTTTAAGGAAAATTTGTGAAAATAGATTTTCCATACAATTTGTATCGTAATAGGTATGCAGTAAGATCGCATTTGTCACAAGTTTTGTCGATCAAAAAATAATTTCGGCTGAGGTCGTGAATGCCCCAAATTAATTATATTCACTTAATAATTTTATGCAGCTCGTAAATTCATAAATTTCTGCGGTTATTTGCTGCAAATATCGATAAAGCAATAGAATAATTATCTATTTACTTAAATTCTTACCGTCATTGCTGCAACTCTAAAAATATGAAAAGGAAATCACACGACCGTTTGCCACAGTTTGAAATTTGTAAATTTATGTAACTTTCCGCAGTCGGTTTCCGAGAAAAATTTATAGCGGAAAATTATGAGGAATGCGTAAACTATTCTCCATGCACAATCTGACAGTTCATTTACGAAGTGGTAAATTCCTACAGTTGACGCAGTTTATGAGGGTTTTACGTCTTTAAGTGAATACCCTTAATTTAATTCGAAAATATATTTTGGGCGGGGGCGAAGTCAACCGGGTCCGCTCGTGTATAATAAATACTGAATTTTTACGGATAAAAACACGGTAGGCATCATTTCAAAATATCCTAAATGTATGCATTTTTTTTTTAACATTTTTGACGTCTATAAAAATTTTTCTGATAAATTCTACGTCATGTAAAATAATTAATAATTTTTGTTTAAACCTGAGGTGTACCACTTCAACGGACTATTAAAAGCTTACTTTGGACAGCACTGTGCTATACAAATTTTGGTCCCACAGTTCTTCAGGCGTTCCTTTACAGGGACACTCTACATATGCACAGATTATGGCATACAGAAAGACAAACAAGTATAATGTTTAATACACAGTGCATTACTCGCCAAAGCGAGATAAGAATGAATGAATTTCTTCTCGATACGTTATGTACATAGTCTTATACCACAGAGCGTAACATATCCCTCCTCAGGGCGATGACATCTACATTCTTCAATAACTGTACGTTAAGTTGAGGTTATTTTTTAATAGGGTATCTTTATATTAGTTGTAGGAGAGTAATTTAAATATATGAGCGATTTTTACCGTAAACAACAATTTTTTTAAACAAGTTGTACTAGTTTTTTAAATGATGACGATCTTGTGCAAAAATTATGTAAAAAGCTGTATCTGTATACATTATTTCTCAAATTTGTTTATATCGTGTCAAGCTGAAGCATGAAAGCCTGTAAAAGCAACAAAAAAAGCATTAATATTTACATATTGTGTATATGACCTTATAAAGCTTGTATAACTAAAACTGAAAGCACAACAAAACATGAAATTAAATTTGTCTTCTAAAGCGTTATATATACTTACTACAAAAAGCCTGAAAAATTTATAAATTGCATTATATTTGTTAATTAAGTACACTTTACCAAATTCTTGTTTACCAATTGTAATGTGCGATACTTTCTCTTTTCTTATGTTGGTTTTTGGTTTTAATTTAATAATCTGTAATAAGGCGATTAAAGGGTGTTCATAGGGCACAGTGTTTTCATTAATTGTGTGGGTATGTTTTAACTGATAGCTGCTTAGCTAAATAAGTTTGTGTTTTTATCAGAAAAAAAAACTTTTTTTTTTAAAGAATAATTTGGCCTTGTTTTTTTTTTTGGCAAGTACACGCTCACAAATATAGCTCAATTTATTCAGTTAAGAGACTTTCGGTAGCCATGCAACTTGTTCACAGAGAGTTCCATCATCCAAAAACATAAAGCGGGTGGAGACTTAATTTTGTTTTCTATTACTTCTGATAATAAACATTACATACAAAAGAGGTTCGAGCAGTTGCTGTTATATTGTATGTGCTCTATGCAGCTATGAAAACAATTCTTTAAGCATTTATATCGTTATAGGCTGAAAGCGACAAATGTTAGTATATAACAAAAAAAAACATAAAAAATAAAAACATTCAAATGTTAGTTCAATGCACAGTTAAAAAAAATCGTTTACATATTTTTTCAATGGTAGAAGCGAACCTGGAGAAATAAAAGATAATCATTATTTATTGTATATTAAATATAAATATATAGATAAACATTTATAAAAATTATTCACAAAAAATAAAAAAAAAACAAAGCAAACGTAAAAACATCTACAAGTTTATCATATAGAATTTATGTTTAATTTTGAAACCAAAACAGCAGAAACCCGGCTCAGTGCTCTTACCTTAGATTTATATTTTTTTTGTAAGAAAATGTGCGACACTTTTTTTTTGTTACACCAACTTGAAGCTCCAATAAAAAAAATATTTATTTACGGTTTCTTTTTTATTAGATACTCCAAACACTTACTGAAATTATAGCAAAATAAAAAGGAAAGAAAAATGTCTTTTCTAAAATAATGTATACCAAACTCACTAGTAGTACAACTTCATTAGCTGAAAAGTAAGAGAACAATGATACCAAAATACGAATACCATCAATAAAGTTGATTGCTTTTACGAATTTACATAGAAGAAATATTTGAGAGCGTCACCGTCCCAAAACAACGAAATACAAATAGAGGAACACATTTTGTCAAAAATTCCAACTAGAATGTCAAATATTTACGTCCAGAAATGAAAAATGATGCGGATTCAGAACTAATTACTATGACAACGCCGATCGATAGGTTTGTTTGTCAATTACGAGAGAGAAAACAAATCCTAGTGATGCCATGAAAATGTATGGCCATCATCAATATTATAAGTGCCTTGTAACTAATCGTAGATCTAAATATTATTAAAGTGCCAATGATTATGTTATAATACAAAGTCAATAACTTTTAAACGAACTTAATAATAGAGCTATAATATTTTCCGTACGCAACCTACATATATCACCTCGAAGCTTTTGTAATGTTTCCGGTTTCATTATAAAGTAAAAAAAAAAAACAATTGAAACAATGCTTACTCGCAATTCATACGCCTTTTTTTTAATTAAATTGTCATTAATTAAATGTTTGACAAATATTTTAAAAACAAGTAAAAAAAAAAAGGTTAAAAGAAACTAATAATAACTCACATAAGGGTATAGCTTATTTTATAAATGTCTTAATCTATTGTTATAACAGCGAATATTCAAAGATCGCTTTTTCATTTATTTTATACTAGTATCCACGTCAATATGCCAATATGACATGTTTAACTATTTCAGAGTACCTACCTAGTTTCTTTTTCTTAAACATGGAATGTTTATCGATGCTGTAGAAAGAAATTCAAACACCTATATTTTTGTTATGCTATAATTTTAGTTTCTTTGTTTTAAATCTAAGCAACTGGATTTTTATCTGTTCGTTTAACGCGTTTTCGTGAAGGAATTGAAGCAGCTAATTAATTGTCATCACAAGTCGTCTTTTTAATTGTCTGAACGCTTCATCAAAAGACTGAACGATATGTTTACTGCTCTTTCGCTTTGAGAATGAAAAAATGAACTAGGACATGTCATGTCCTGATGATGATCAAACCGACTAAATCATATGGAAAACATTTCAGTCCATCACGTGAGGACAAAAGGCGAGTTACCGCATCTCTTTATGAGGTCCATATAAAACTCTTGCTTTCCAGTTTTGAAATAAAATGTAACTGTAAAGAAATTCGTTTCCCCTAAGACTGCTATTTTCAACACTTGAACTAAAACTAAAACATTTTCTTCAATATAGTACATATTCTTTAAATTTAAAAATTTAGTTCCCTCAATAAAAAGTAATTTATTTTTTAAAACAATTACTTAATCTATTATACTATTTGCAGCAGTTTTTCTTTTCGCATTGTAAAGTGCGATATCGATTTCGCAAGCAATAACTCGAGTTTCTGCTAGCACTTACTTTTTCTAAACACGGAAAAATAATTTTAATGTTAATAATGTTCGAGTCGTGAGAAACATACAATATCGGCATTGTGTTTATTTAAAACCGAAAAGTAAAGTAGTGCCTACAAGGCTTACCCATTTAGGTAACCAGATTAACATAGGTACTATTTGAAGGAATATTTTGTAAAATGACATTAAAATGAAATAAATTTGGGAAAAGTGTATCCTTCCGTGTGAACAGAAGGATATAACTTCTGTACAATATTGGCGCGAGCCAAGCGAGAATATTTTTTACGAAGTTGCGCTATTATTGCCAATAAAAATGTAAAGGTTTCTAAAGATTGAAAGTAATTAAAAAGGAACCATAATGCGTTACATCTTTGCAACAAACTGCGCGTTTATGACATTTTTATAATGTCCCTATATTGGTAATGCAGCAGATAAAAAGATTTGTCAAGAAACGTACAACATTCAACGAATTATTAAAATCTGTTACTAGAAACAGATAGTACCTCTTAGTTTCATAACTCTTTGCATTTTGATTCAAATTTGTGGAAACTTATTTGTACATATTTCCGATTTTTACTGAGTGTAAAATTCGATAAGGCTTTCTACCTATATGAGTATATAATAAAATTACAAGCTCTTTGCCTATAATATTAAGAATGTAAGAGATAAGACCTGCGCGGTAAGTCTATTTAAACCAAATTTATCAATACAATACATCGTAGCCTAAACCCTTCATTTCTGAATATATTGGTTTTTGTCCCTTGAGACTACAAGCTTACGAAAACTTATTGTTACCGCAGGTAAATAGTGTTATTCCAAGTACAAACTTTTATTGGTTGATTTTTTTTTTAGTACAAAATGTACTTTTGGTCTAGAAGAATAATTAAAGGTATAAAGGCAAATTGAGGTTCCATGAAACGATATGATCCTAGGTAAATTTAAGAACAGAGTCTGAAAATTTTAAAAGTTGGGGTCAAAATTTTGCCTTTGTATTGCAAAATTCTAAAACAGTTCTGTCTTGTTTATGATTACAAATTACAGTATTCCTTTTGTTCAAATACAATTATTCATTCATCAGTATGCTTAGAAAATAAGCAGTAGGTAGCTTTTTCTTCTAGAAATTTTCATAAACTCAAAAGGAGTAGGAAGAGCAACCAATGTACGAAAGGAGCCACAAACTCTAAAACATATGCTATTCCTATAAGTTGGCACAGTGGCTTAGCGGTTTGGGTGTTGGAATACTAAGTGAGGGTTCCCAGCTTCGATTCCCGAAAAAAATCCCAAATTCCAACTTAAGGTTCTTTTTAAAGGCTATAAATGACAAACATCCAAGAGTATAACTGTCATGAAAGAGCTGCTCAATTGGCCGTTTGGACTCGGCATAAATCGAATGGTTGTGAGCAGTAAGGCCTAGGGTCCCGACGGACCTGTTGCGCCAACTATTTATTTATTTTACTTATTCCCTTAAGGTTATAACTTCTAAAGCTATTGGAAGAAAATGAATGCTGGATGATGGACGGACAAAAATAGTCCGGCAGTGGTTTCAGAATTCTGAAAACTGAATTTTATAAAACAGAACATCTAAACTAAAAATACTATCAACGCATTGAATATATCTTACGGTAGTCTCCATCACTAATTTTTTTGAGTTAAATTCGATATTCTTTTATTTCAACTACCGGCTGAATCATTATACCAGTAAGTTTGGAATTAAGAGAGGGTACCTATATGTTTTAAGCTTTGTTGTCAATTTTTTTTTAAAATAATGTAACGTCTTCATCATCACATAAAGTAGTCACACAACACAAAAAAAAAACTCTTAAAATGACATCGGTTTACAGATCAAGTGAAAAATCAGCGGAGCGACCAAGGTACAATGCAATGCGGCATTATAGAATATGTATTGTTCGTGGTTGCTGCATTAATTATTAATTACAACTTACAAGTTTCGTGGTGCTGATGGAATATATCCAGCAAAGGTAAAACACATATGCTTCAAACTGAAAATCCTGCAAAATGTCATTCGTTCTGTACGCACTCTAGGCTGCTTTTCAAAACCACCGCCGCTGTGCGAGCCTGGGTGTCAAAGCCTGGTTGGCAGATTTGATGATACGCTTGATAGAAGAAAATATGTTATAAATTTATTTGTTGATATAGAGTGAGCTTTCGACAATAAGGCCATGGTAGAGCATGGGTTTAACTAAATGCTTGTCATGGAAATTAGTCGCAGAAATTCAACCCGAATATTTTCAAAGAGGCTAGATATTTTCTCAGGATTTTGTAAAATATTGATTAGTATTATTTGGATACAAAAAATTACTTGAGTTGGGTACCAAGCGTACTGGAGTTTAGGACAAAGAGTTTATGTTTGGTGAAACCATTAGCTTTCGAAGTATACTTGGCTCAACGACAATATTATCGCGAATTGAACTGAATCTAGTAAGAGCTTACAGGTCAAAACGGTTTGCGATAAAACCTTAACCTTAACGAAATCGTCTGATCAACACATTATCAGCTACATTAGGAAAGCAGGAACTCTGTCAGCCGAATTATATTTTCTGACACTTTTGAAACAATACATCATATAAGTAGCTTTACAAATATATATATTTCGCGAAGTTCTTTCGGCTAATGCATATAAATGTTCCAAATATTTTAACTTTAGCTTCCGTTAGCTTCGACAAATATCGATTGCAATGTTTTTTTTTCGTATGGGTCGATTTTCGCTCGCGTATTCATATGCAACATTCTGTCAAAGTTTCAAGGCAATCGATATTATTTTTTGAGTTCTACGAACTTAAACATACGCAGACTGAATTTTGAAATGAATTTAAATTTCTTTAAGGTAAATTACGTTTGTTTGTTCCTTAAGTGAATATATTCCACATATAACATGTGCTGTTTCAAATAATAATAAAAAAAAAAATAAAAATAATTTTGGTGCACGATGGGAAGGTACTGAACGATATGATCCTTGCAGTTACGCTGATGTAAATAATATTGTAATGTACATTGTCTTGCATTGCTTCATTTAAATTATAGCAAACGTTTGGCCGTAAATTACAGTTGTGCATAAATATCCCTCCGCTGAGTCGATGAGATGAAATCTTCTTCGTGTTCTGCGAGTATCGACGACCGAAAATTATTATTCCAAAACTTATGCTGTAGTATTTACGATTTTTTTTAAGGAACAGAAGAATTTTGCATTAAGAAAAAGCATATACACTCCCACAATAAGTGTCCCACCCTCTTTAAAAAAAATAAGTTAATTTTTGCTATAATTTCAGTTCTTGTATCAGAAAAAAAAATTGATCTTAAAATAATCATGACAATACGGTGATTAGCATATCATTCCATAAATGTATGTAATAAATTTATTTGTTACATAATTATAGATGCATTATACTGTGTGTGTGTTTATCTATATTATGTTTTAGATATTGTGTACATCTGGGAGGCATGTGAGTGTCAGAATTGTTAATAACGCCAAACTATGTGTGGTATTAAAATAAACAAAATGCAAATAAGTTCCCGTAGCCCTCGATTATATTCAAAGCGTTCAGACCAAATATAAATAAAAAGAAAACCATTTGCAGGTTTATTTTCGATTTATAGAAAACTGTATGTTCTGCTGGATGTTCTCTGACAACTTCAAACGTTTTGAAAGTGGTGAGAATAACTTAACATGCACATCTATATAATACAATAAAAAAAAACCTGGGATACCATCCCTAAAAAAACGCATACTTTGCTAATCTCCACCCACGCATGTTTGATTGAAAATGCAAATTAAAATCACATAATATGAATTGAACAAAAGTATGAAAAATTTAATTGCAAAATCATTGTATCTCCACCTAATTGCATTAGACACTTACAAATAAACCAAAATTACAGAAAAAACATTCAAAACGAAAAATAGCCCAATACCTAATTTATATGGCGGCAGATATTTTGTATATGGTTGTTAATTGGTTTCATTGCACTTTCTTGCAATCTAAAGCAAATAACAGATAAAATTAGAAATAAATAAAAAAGCGATATATGTATGTAATATTTTACGGTTTGTTGGTTTGGATTTTTGTTTAGGTCATAGCAATGCTGGAAACATTACAAAAGCTGTTTTTTTTTTGTTTTAAAGATTTGATTTTAAAGAAAATTTTCTAAGTTCTCTAAATTGTTTGCAAATGTTAAACATTACCATTTTGCCCCATAGTAAAGTAGAAATTAAAATATGTTCACAAAATGCAGTCTTGCTTTAAGTATACAGAAAAATTTCTCAACTTGTGTTACTAGGTATGTATGTAAAAATTGAGTTTTTTTCAATGATTAACAATTTTACACATGGTCTTCCAAAAGCCTATAACATACAAAAATATTAAATGAAAAGCTTGGGAGTGCACACTAACAATTAAAGTGAAAAAAAAACAAAAGATATATATATATATATTTTTAATGAATCTAATAAGCATTTTTAATTTTGTAGGATTAGTCACTGATGTAAGGCTTATGTTTGTGTCAAATAAAAGTTAAACGAAAATATTTTATTTGACATTTACTTGTAATTTAAAGCACCATTGTGTAAAAAAGTTCTGTAGTTCACATTAAGAGAACGATTTTCTATTTTTTGAATAGAAATCGATAGATGAAAGTGAAAGTTACATCTCTTATGAATAAATGTAAATTGGGATATATGGGTCTATAGCGTTACATAATCATAAATATATATTAAAATACTTTTAACAGATAAAGCGAAAATACATTGTATTTTATATTTGTTTGTATATATATGTATAATCACTAGCACTACAATAATATCTATATAAAAGAAATGAAGGCAACATTTTCGCAGTAAGGTAAAAATGAACAAATTCTAGTTTCAGTGGACAATGGAGCAGGTACCAATAAGACGTAAACACATATGTGATGAGCAGATGAAAATAAAAAGTATGAATAAATAAATCAACGGAATAATATTTAACAAAAAGAAAAAAAATACGAATTCAAGGATTTGTAAGGAGGTCTAAGTAAATGGGGAAACAACGAATTACACGAAGTTAAGCTTAAAATAAATAAACTAAATGGTACCTATATATTCGGCGAATTTTCAAAGTATAAGCACGCATGTGAAATATGGCAGGTATACTTGATACAAATTAACGCAGTGGTTATAAGAAATTACTTTAACTAATGTTTTAAGTTATTTCTCTCTATGGTTTATATATTTGTATATCTTGTTTGTATTCAAAATCAAATAAAAGCTAATAATTTCGCTTTTTTAAATGAATGATCAATAATCAATACAGAGTCTGGCAAGTCATCATGAATAGACATCCTTGAACAACGCTGTCAAGTTTTAAACTCAGTCATAGATTGGCACAACTAACGTTGATCAGCAATAATATTGAAACCTTACAAGCCAAGTATTGCAATTCTCCGTCATTCCAGCGGAAAAGAATATCAGAATGGTTCCTAAGAAACAAGGTGGCCAAATGCATGAAACAAATATAAAAGGCGATCTTTCAAACAATTAGCGTATTGTGCGTATTGTTTTTCACAACTTCAAGTTATATCAACCTTTAAAAACTCCCATCATTATCTGTATGAAAGTTACATGTACATACTTTGAAAACCGAAATACAGATAAAAATAAAAGATATTGAAAGCAAAACAAAAAAGTAAAGAAGCCGTAGTCGAAATCAAGAAATGAGTATAAGGGAACTCGTTGCTTTTAAAAAAAAAACCGATACAAAATGGATAAAATATACAGAATAAACAATTAATACAAAATAAACAAAAATAACATAAAAAAAATGTGTGTGAGCGTATATGGAATGAGTGAAAACCATGTAGAAGAGAGAACAAAGAAAAAAGCATCAAATTACAGTATAATAATATAATTGTATAATTACTTTTTTCTTTTAATATATATAGGTATAATAATTGTATAATATAATATTTGAAAACATCCATGCATGTAATTTTTTTATGATTTTTCTTTATAAACCTTTTTTTCTTGTCAAAAACATATATATTTTTTAATTTTAACATTGGTGTGTAGTTTTATTTATTTTTTAACTTATGTCATAAGTCAATTTCCTTTTTCCTTTCTGAATATTTTCATATAAAATAACTTGACGCATTAGCTTTCTTCTCAAATACAACTTTTTTAATATTTTTGTTTATATATATTTATATGTTTTACTGAAATCCTTAGAATAAAGTTTAATTTTTATTTATTTTATTTGAAGGTAATATATGTATATAATGTGTGTGTGGCTAGGCTAAATTTATATAAATTTGTTTCGTTTAAAACAAAATCAAATTCATTTTCTTGTTTATGTTGTAAAAATATATTATCGTTTAGTTGGTGTTGTGTTTTACTGGTGAATATTAGTTACTTTGTTATTTGTTAAACAAAACATAATGCTTCTTTCTAAAGTTTTTGTTTTAAATATTATATTCTGCTTTTGTGTGTGTTTTTAATATATTGTTATTAAGGAAAAAACCAATTGACAAAGCATAAACTTTCTATGTGTAAATACTTTTCTTTGAATGTGTGGCCGGACGGATTTACGTAATAATACAAATGTAAGGTATTTTAAAAAATATGTATTTACATATATTTACTATTTTCAGTAGAATGTTCTATTGTGTGCTATGTGCACTTATTTATAAGACTCGATTGCAGTTTTTCTGTATTTTTATGGCATATTATAAAAAAAGTTTACACTTTGTCGATGATTGTATAGGATTCAGATGAAAAAAAAAATATTAAATCAAGTTTATAAACAGTTTTTTTTTACGTTATTTAAGTAAAATCAGGCACTTTATTATTATATTTTTAGATTTTATTTATACTTTATTATAGGCAAGACTAAATGTTTAGAAAAGAAGTTATGTAAAGTGGAGCTTTCGGTCAGATTTTATAAAGCACGCCCATACTTTTCATATTTATCTAATACAAATGTGAACGTTTTGTCTATTGTTATTTTGATTAGAAGGGCTTAGCTACAAAATGGTTTTGGAATAGGCAAGTTGAAATGATATGATGGGCGTACTTCTAATTTTCAAGTCTACTAAAGTAGTTTTGAAAATGAAGCGAAATTTATGATGTCATAAGACAAATGCAAAGAGAGTTTTAATTTTTGTAAATTGATTACAAATTATGAAGAAAGACTAAATTCGCAGGCAAGGCTCTACGTTTCACATAGGAATAGAGAAATGGGAATTTTTCATTAAAAAATATAGGGTATGTTTGAATTTAGTCATTGATATACATAGTAAAATCGCGTATATGGAAGCAATTCATTAGATAACAATAATGAAATAATAAACTTAATGGATACTATTAAGCTTTCGATTTGAATATAAGTTGAAAGAATGTGTTGAGAGCTGTATTTCGCATTTGTTAGCAATCCGGCGATTAAATACATCAAAAATAGGTATAGAACAAACATTAAAATGACCAATTGAAAGCTCTTTACTTGAACACTAAATTCAAAAAAAAAAAAAAAAAAACAATAAATAAAGCGCGTTGTTCTTTACAAGTTAGGTTCTTTGCAATTTAAAAAATACAAAAAAGTGTGGGGATAGTCAAACGTATTTGTGCATTGAATTCAGTTAAATTAAATTGTTTATTTATTTTTTGTTTAATATTAAAAAGCAGAATATGCATTTTAAATAAAGGTAAAAATGGTTTTATTTTTTATTTTTTAGAAGAAGCAACATTTTTTTGTCTTAAAGTCTAGAACCGTTTAACTTTTGCAACGAAGGAACTAAGAAAATATCCTGAACACGGTTCTTAATCTATGACTACAGTAATAGCAGTTGTATAACATATTTAGCATAAAGTGTATTGTGTATTTAATTCAAGCAGACAAATTGCTCGTTATAAACATTCGTTCTCGTCATGAATCGCAATTCTATTGGAAATATTTAAATATGTTCATATAATCCCAATGAGTGATTAATAATATGTTAGTATTAAATGCTTAGTAAAATTTATTTTTCTCCTAGTGAGCAAACAAAAAGTAAATAGTTTGACAATTAAACAAAATATTGCATGAAATGGGTATTAGAAGAAGCTATTTTTAAAATAAAACATTAAGCAATTGAATTCGAAGCGCTTTAAGGAAAATGATTGAATGCATAAGTCCTTTCCTTATATTAATACTATACAACCATGCATGCTGGTAAATAATTTAAGGAATTAAAACAATTGGGTTAAACGGAAATGATAGTAAGAATTTAATCTGTAGCAATTTGTAGTTTCGTTATATTCCAAACCTTTGAGTTAAGTAAGGATATATTTTACTTTGCTAAAGAGTTTTGTATCTTTTTATACCTATACGACTTTAATGCGTACATAGTATACAATATATGTCTATATGTTACTTCTGTGTGTAATCTTTGCACAAAAAGGACGAATTATCAATAATATATCTAAGTACTTATGCAGTAAGTCAATTCAATTTATTTGTTATCATTATAATGGGTTCCGGCAATTTTTGCTCATTTCACTGTTAATGTCAAATGCTGTTTATCATATACTATATTCGTTCGAAGATCGACCTTCCTTTCATTTATAACTATTCTACTTAAACTTGGACAAAATGCCTAAGACTAGTTTGTTTGAAATATTCCCTAAAATGTACTCCATATTATACATACACACATACATATTTTATGTTGTGTAAAGATGTATATTTGGTATAATATAATTTAAATATATAACTTCTGTTGATAAAATAACGTTGTTTCTTAAAAATGTATATAAATGTGGTGTTTATAGTTATTGTATTTGTTCTTTGTTTTTAGTTTTCTTATTTTAATATTTAACGCTTTAAAACACTAAAAGATGGTTACTTGAAACTCTAGTAAGTTTGTGTATATATATTTTCGTCAATCCTAAAGCCTAAAAACCTATTTTATTTGTTTAAAAAAGTAAACAAATTCAATGTAAAAAAAAATATATTTAAGAAAAATAAAGGTAAGTATCACAAAATAACTTTTTAATTATTGTTTTCCATGAATGGCAAAAATAATAAACTAAAATAAATTTAACATGCACTTGTGTGTAGGTGTTTTTTTTTTAATTTTCGTTGAGTTTTTTCTTTAATTAAATAACTTATAAAAAGAAAGATTTTAGAGTTTATAATTGCAATGATTTTGATTTAGAAAAAGTATAAACATTTTGTTTATCAGATTTTGGAAGACATTTGCTTTTTGTGATTTTCTTGTCGTAAAAAAATATAGAAAAAACATGTGATAAATGCTCTTACAAAATTTTGTTACCTGAACTCGGCAAAAAAATGTTTTTATACTGCCCTTTTCGGGCGTCTGTTTCCCACATGACAGTGGTTGCAATGACTTCATTCTTTTAATAATATTTTTTAAATCCATTATATATACACATATCCTTTGCCGTTTTACTTTTTAAGTTCAAAAACAGAATTTCGAGATTTAGCATTGCATATATCATTAGTGATCAATACATCCAACGTTCGAATTTGAGCGGTTTTAAAAAATTCAAAAAATAGCTATCTGTATGAAATTTAGGGTGCTGATAGGGTGATCAAAAGACATATTTGGAATTCGAAGGGGGCATCCATTAAGTCAAAGATGTTTTCCCTTATTCTCGATCTAATAGTAGTTTCCAAAGAAGAATTCAACAAAAACTATCAAAAACTCTTCGGATTTCATGTTCATTCTATTGAACATTGAAATCCGATTGTTTTGGTCAATTAATTGTGTTGGGGCGTTCGTGAGGGTCGACATTGTTAAAAAGATATAACAGCAGCCTCAAAAACGAATGCATTTACGAATTAAAAAGGGGTGAGCAAATTACTTAAAGCAGTTAGTCAACCATAAAATGCTTTTGAATATGACACCAATCGCAACTAAAATTCCATTAACAATATTACAAGCTTATGACAGCTTTTTTTGCTTCAGATCAATTCACGAATCTCAATTTCAACATCACTGACTCCTAACTTGTGTGGAAATGCATACAAAAAACTGAATACAAAACTGTGGGGATGGACGCGAAATGAAATGGTCAACGCCCTTTAGCAAGAAAGCGAGCAACAGAAACCTTCTTGGATCCATAACCATTCTGCACCAAACAATCAAAGAAGAAACTAGAGAGAGAAAACAGGGATAGAACTGCAACAACACTCAGGACATGAAGCAATAAGAAAAATGTCAGATACCTAACAAAAAAAAATAGAACATGGTATATTGGAAAAGCGGCACTGTTTCACTTTATGGTTTATACCTTATCCCCTTCAATGTGTAAGTGGGGGTATAGACCAAAGGTAACAGATTACTTCCGCTATGTTTTTTAAAGTTATTTTATAAGAATAATAAAGGGTCTTTCATTAGCGACTTGACAACTTCAAACTTTCAGTATGAACGCACCCTTTACCGAACTGTCAATGTCAAAATATTCAGTAAAATCAACATTTTCATTATGGTGGAGCACACGAAAGAACAAGGTTTACAAATTATTAAAATTAACTACCGAAATTCCTTTAAGAGAGGGAACGCCAATTTTCGGTCGAAATTCTCGTCCAAGTAGACGCAAGCAATTCATAGTCTAGTGAACAAATTTGAGTAAGAATATTCGCTGCCTGATGTTTCCGTGCCAATAAGACTACGTTCTGCCCGAAGTATCGAGTATATTGCTGCCGTAGAGGCGTCCGTCGCAAACGAGCCAAATCAGTCAATTTCACGGCGTTCTCATGTATTGGGCCTCTCCCAGACTACATTATGGCGAATTTTGCGTAAGAATCATTGGTCTTCTACGCCAACAATCCGGCGACTTTAGAGGAGCTCGGAGCCAATATTGAAAGAGAAATAGCGGCCGTATTGGTCGAAATGCGCGGCCGAGTCATAGAAAATTGGGTTCAACGTATCGACCGCTGCATAAGTTTCCGTGGTGGACATATGAACTAAGTCGAATTGCATCCAAAAAAGTTTTGATAGTAATCCAGGTAAATCAAATTTCCTTTGAGATATTTCAAGTAAAGGGTTTTCCAATGAGAGGTGTTATTGTGAATGACCCGCTATTTCGTTAGCTGTAACTTTTGAAGCTTTTATTATTTGACATTTGACAAGTAGAAACTACGCCATTACTAAAAATGGAACGAACACGCTTCAACAACGCATTGAAATTATTAAAATTCACTACTAAAATGGTGAAAATCTTGCAGTCACAGTTCGCAAAACTAAAGCATTTTTTAGTCGTCGTGAAGCACCTTGTCGGACCGCAATACAGAAACTGGTGGAAAAATTCGAGCTGTTGCGACAAGTTGGTGAAGAATAAAACCCGTGCGCGTCGCTCAAGAACAACTGAGAATATTGCTGCTGTAGCCCAAAGTGTTGAAGAAAACCCAGGTTTGTTCATTCCTCGTCGTTCTTTGGAATTTGCCATTCCACAAACGTCATTACACCGTTTTTTGCATAAAGTTGGATGGTATTGATCTGGACAACGTTTACTTTCAACAAGACGGCGCTACGTGCCACACAAGCAACGAAACCATTGATCTTTTATGGGAAAAGTTTCCGGACCGTGTTATATTTCGAAGAGGTGATCATAATTGGCCACCGAGATCTTCTGATTTAACAGCTTGCGATTTCTTCCTTTGGGGCCACGTGAAAGATAAGGTCTACGCCAACAGCCCAGTGTCGATTCAAGACCTCAAAGATAAAATTCTGAGGCTATCGGGGACATAGGGCAGCCACTTTGCGATTTGGTTATGGACAATTTCATGAAAAGGATATGGTCCTGTATGCGTGCTCGTGGTAGCCATTTCGCTGATGTTGTTTTTCATTATTAACGGCATACCTTCCTCTGAATTATGAAATAAACATCCGATCATTTATCCCAAAAAATTGCATTTTTCTTTGAATACCAAAATAACACCAATTATTGGAAAACCCATTAGAAGTCTCAGTTCGGTGAACGTATTATCTCGAGAAACGGACCCTTCTATTGGTTGCCCAGATCGAGTGATTGAACGCCTCTAGACTTTTATATTAATCATGGGTCTACGCCAACAAGCCGGCGACGTAAGAGGAGCTCGGAGCCAATATTGAAAGAGAAATAGCGGCCGTTAAGCCTTTTTTGATCAATCATAAATAAAAATAAAACAACAAATATTATTGTAGAACTTCAGCTCAAGGTAGGAACCACCCCTAAAATTGGTATCTCCCTCTTAAAAACCTAATGCTATCACACCTTTAGCTAAAAATAAATTGCACTTCTTTTAAAAAAATAAAGAAATAAAAATATGCTGCATTATTGCGAATTCTAAATCAAAACAAATACACTAGCAGAACTAAAATATTAAAGCGATGAAAAAGGGTTTACATTAGCAACTTTTAATTGCCCGGTATAAAGCATTTTCACTATGATACTTTCAAACGCTGTAGGCACGCTGTGGCATTGATTGTTGAGCTTATTATGTTAAGACATATAAAAGTGATTAACTATTGCTGGAACTAAACTTACATTTTATTTAAAAATAAATAAAACTTTGTAAAAGCATTCATCAAGCCAAGACTTTTCAATGCTTTCAATTTCAACACATGTTTAAGACGTCGATATAAAGAAAGAGTATAGCAATGGTTCACAAGAAATGGCGAGAAATCGGAAAACAAGAAGAAAATAATAACTACAATAAATTGAATCACATCATTTCCATTGCCTATGCAAAAATAAATTTGAAGGATTTTGTTTAAAAAAGAACACTCTTCTAATAGTTTTTTTTTTTTTTAATTTAATTAAATAAACAAAACTTATAAGTTTCAACTCAATTCACAAAAAGATAAACAGTACATATAAGAGACAATAATAATAGTATGTAATAGTCAAAATTTACTGGTAACATTAAACAGTTATAGAAAACCACGAGATCTAACGTTAAATTATAAATAAAAGAACAAACAAAAAAATGCAAACAAAACTAATAATAGGATCTATTTATATAAAAAAAAAACTAATTTATGAAGTACACAACGAATAAGAAAACATGTAATAATAACAAATATTTTTTTTTCTCTTTTAAGGAACTAAAAATTATTTAACAAATAATATAAAATCAAAAATTTTAAGGATTCCTTTTGAAGGATCTACGAACTAAGGTTTTATAAGTGACTATCTTTACAAGTAAAACTCCTAATTTTTTTTTTATTCTCCTTGAAGTCGTACGTTAGTTTCTACACACGTGCTATATTTATAGTAAGTGTAATTACTTTTATTAGAAGTTAGTTATTACTTCTTTTACAATGCAGAAAAACAAAGGAAAAACATATAAATAAAATAAAGGGAAACAAATAGATAGGACATATTTATGTATACTACCAAAAATCAAATCCTAACTGATACTTAGTTTTATTTTTGTCAATATTGTAAATGTTGTCTAAAGTAAGTTTTTAGTATTCCGTTTTGTTAATTCTAGTGTTGTGTCGTTAAAGTGATTTTGTTTTGTCATAGTTTTTAGATAATTTTTAGGATGTTTTATTATGGCGCAACAAGGAACGAAATATTCAAACTCCAAGCATTGTTTTGTGATTAGGACAAGATTGTGTTTGTTGAAGCTATCACAGTACTTCGCTATCCCATTAATAGTGTATTTCTATTTTTATTTTAATCTTTTGTGTATAAACAAAATGTACAGACATATTAAATTAGTCAAAGGTAAGGTGTAAGGGAGGAAATAATGATCTAATCAGAACTAAGGAACATAAGTGTTATGTGCACTACACTATTGGGTATGTACAAACTGAAATAGAGACTTTTTTTTTTAAAAACATGGCATTTGGTAAAGTTATAATTTCTTTACGTAGCCTGGTGACAAGCCATGCTTAAAAAAAGCATTGGAAGTATTTATTCCGATGCAATTTCACAAAGGTTAATACACAGTGCATGTTTTATGTTTGATCTCGGCTACAATATATGGAAACGCTTTTTGAACCATTTATTTATAATATTTAAGATTGTTGATTCGGAAACTTGATTTTTCTTTTCTTGACCACCTCTTTGCCATTTGCCCCGATTCCCCTGATGATGATTCTGAATATACATAGAGCGTTTCCTCCCTTACTACCGTCAATGTGTTACTCTTTCAGAGCTTAATTCTGTGATCCTCAGATCCTTATAAGTAACTTTTTTTCATCCACTAGGCACATTTTCTTTTAATAAACTAAGCTAATCTAAATATCAGAAACTAATTTCTTGTGACTTAAGTAGAGTATATAGTATAAGCTGATTTTCTTCATTTGGGCCTATTAATTTAAGAGGTTTTCATTTTTTTGTATGGATTTAAGACAACCGCACTGCCAGGTGCGCCGGCTTGGGCTGCTGCCGCTGCTGCAGCCGCTTGGCTCATTTGTGCCATTTGTGCTGCTTGCATGTGGGTGGGCATACTGGGCATGCCTCCGGCTGAGGTCATACCGGGAACACCAGCCGTTGCCATTGGGAACGAGTATCCGGGCATCATTCCGGAATAGAAAAAATGTGGCTGATGCTGTTGCAAATACTGATGATTGGCAGCGGCTGCGGCAGCCGCTGCTGCGTAGGGATTTGTGTTTGTTGCATTCGCCATTGGCATTTGTTGTGTGCGCATCATTTGTGACGCAGGCAAGTAGCCAGTTGGTGGCCTAGGAAGCAAGCTTGGCGTGGATACTGGAGTGGCAACTGGAGTGCCCATAGCACTACTAACGGTATGAGAACCCATGCGTAGTCCGGCTACCTGAGCAGCTTGGGCAGCTGCTGCTGCATGCGCAACAGCGGCAGCTTGTTGCTGTTGATGATGGTGGTGGTTAATGGCGGCGGCGGCAGCAGCTTGATTCTGAGTGACATAAGTCTTGTTCAATGGCAAGCCCGTATAGTTAAGAGCAGCCGATAGTGGTTTACCCGACAAAGCGTTTGAGGCAGCAGCCATTTTGACAGCATTCGCGTAATTTTTCTGAGCGACCTCTTTAGCCAGAGTTGCTGCGTCGGGGTAGTAACTGGATGTTGGATAGCACTGTGTTTGATAGGACTGCGTTGGGTAAGACTGTGTCGGATAGGATGCATAGCTATAGGCGGACGGTGCACTGGAATATGGAATAGATATAGATGACGAGACAGATGACGACACCGGCGTATAGCCGTGGTGAGAGACCATAACATTGGCATATGAATGCGGAGCGGAATATAGCCTATTGGGGGTACTTGGTGGGTATGAAATGCTTGGAGTCGCTGGGGCAGACAAAGAAGTCTCAGCTGTTGCGGCTGTAGTTGTTATAGCAAAATTGTTATTTGTCGGTTCGTACTTTACTAGGCCATTTGGCAAGTGGTGTTCAGTGGTGGCTGCTGGAATCGCTTGTACCGGAGTCGTGATAGATGTAGTTGTCGCGTTACTGTATGTTGTAGCATTTGTTAGGATAGCACTAGAGTTAGCGGCTGTAGTCAAAGCATCAATACTAACGGCAGCATTAGCATTACCAGCGACATTAGTATTAGTAGAATCGTTATTGTTAGTATTAGCAGCGGCCAAAGTCGGATCATCGTTATTGTCCTCGTCATTGGTTGGTGTATCAGTGCTTGTGGTGTTAGGCAACATTTGAGTGGAACTATTGCTACCTGACAATAATGTTGTCGAGGCAGAAACAGGTCCCATCAAGGCTGCTTCAGGAGATGCTGATGCTGCTATTGGGGATACTGTAGGGGATGAGGATGAAAATGACGAGTTCAGTGTTTCAATGGTAGATGATTGTGTTTGTGTAATGACTGTAGTCGCGGTTGTATTTGAATCTACCGGTGTATTGTTAGTTATGTTGCTGGCTAAGAGAGCATTACTATTGTTACTACCAATATTGTTATTTAGACCAAATATATTATTACTACTATTGCTAACGACAACACCGTTACTATTGTTACTATTACTCATTGTTGTAGCTAAAATAGCTGTTGTTGTTGTTGATGTTGTTGCATTTGCTGCATTATTATTTAAATTATTAATACTCAATATACCATTACTAGCAATACTATTATGAACTGTATTCAAATTTACTTGACTTGTCTTATTGTTGTTGTTCAAATGATTGAAATTATTTAAAATAAAACTGTTATTATTATTGATCATCAAATGATTACTGGTATTATTATTAGCGATAATTGGATTTGCCGTGGTGGATGTTTGTGGTTGTGGAATTGCAGTTGTAGCTGAAGGATTTTGACTTTGGTACTCACATGACACTGGTACAAATGGCTGTTGTAGTTGCATTAACTGCTGATAGGTTGTCGCACCGGGTTGATACACAGGTATACCAGATTTGTCGGCAGCAGGCCGTTTATAGGGAACCATACCAGAGAAAGCCTGCAAGAAATAATTAAAACAAAATTAGTATTTAGATTTCTAATACTACAATACTTTGTATGCGACTACATATATAAATACATAGTAAAAAGCGTGTTGATAGAGTAAAATAAAGGTGGTTTACATATAAAATTCTAGGCCTAGCAACCATAAGATATTCGTTTTTTTCATTGTAAGGAGCTGTATTCAAGATAATAAGGTATTACAATTATATAAAGAAACAAAAAACATGACAGGTACCTACTCCATTATATCTGTAGGAGACAAACCGTACACTTAAGCGAACATACAAAAAATTTCATAAGTACATAAGAAGATTATTTAAAGATTATTTTAAGCTTTAAAAAACTTTTTGAAAGCAGAACTATTTTTGAGTGCGATTTTGCGTAAGGATTAGGAGCTATATACATTTTAAACCAGCCATCCATCGTCGCACAAGCTTCATCAATATGATTCGATTATTGAAAAAAAAAACACGCAGAAAAATCACTTATTTTAAATCAACCAACATCGTTTAAAAACTACGAACTAATACTGTCAATATAGCTCCTAGAGAGTTGGTGAATGAAAGAGTCAACTCACGAAACTTGGTTGATAGCGACTGATAAAGTTTTTAAAAAGGAATACTCGTGTTTTTTTCAACAGAGAGCTAATTATAACTCTTTTTTTTTTAACCGAGTAAAAATCACACTCGGTTACAGCTAATTTTTGAGCGCGCAAAGGGAGAGAAAGCTTTACTAAATCTTTGTTGACATTTCAACGTAAAGGATCATTTTTCATAAAATTATTTGAATTTTATATGTTTCTCAGAACTTCTGCTTTTGTTTTTCGAACTTCTTACTATCGGCTGATGCTGGAAAAAACGCTGCGCCCTCTTAATGGCTGTCTTAGCACAACTGGTTGATGCTGTTGTGGTCAATATAGAGGGTTTCGTCAAACTACGTAGTGTTTTAAAAAAGAACCAGATTAGTTGCCATTTTATTGAAAATATTTCGCACAATGCAATTTCTCTTTATAAAACAGTTCCATATATCGACAGAAAAACTTGAAAATTTTAGTTAGGAAACATTCGAAAAATAGTTTCTTCTATACGCAAATATTGCAAATGATGCAAGTTTTTACCAAAAAAAAAAGCTCTTCCCTTTATTTATTTGTCTTTCATAATTTTGAAATATGTTCACCAAATACATGTAGATCGACAATGTTTTGAAGTTTTAACATATTTTCAACAAAAATTAATTATTTTATCGAATTTGTAAAGTCATAGGAATACTTCTGTTTTTCACTTAGTCTAACTGTTTCTCTACAAAATAGTTCACTGCAATCACAGCACTTTTTCGAGAAACAAGAAAAGCGAATTTCACTGAATACTAGGCTTTACGTGCTAAAAAAAGCAGGTACATAGTGAAGAGTTACCAAAACTTATACCTAGTTAAATTAATTGATTTGCTTGGTGGTAAATAAAAATTCTTAAAAAAACAAAAAAAAAATCGCACAAAGCCGTATTAACTTAAAACTTTGTACGTTAAAATAATTAGATAAATGTTTTAAAAATGACCCCCCTTCTCGGGGCTTAAGCTGTTAAAAGTATGTATGTTCATAAGTGTTCCAGGTTAAATTTTAGTAACTCAAAATCGTTAACATTTGCACACAAAAATCTATGTTGTATTGAGTTTGTCGAATATTTCTAAGGCGCATTTTAAGTAGGGTTACAAAATGTAGTGCCTGGTAGATTGAATTTATCATCATTAAAAACATTAGAGCTACGCTCAATTAAACTCTTGCAAAGTTTACGATTTTGATCGCTGACATCTTTGCAATGTATAAAGAAATTTAATTTTCAACATTATCAGCTTTTCATTTTATAACGAACAGTACCTTACGATGGCATATAATAGATATTATCTAAGGACGACTACTTGACTAAAAGCAATATGGATCATCGATTTTGGAGGAAACCATTTTATAGATCGTCAATTAATTCATATGCTCTTGAAGGACCCTTTGATAAAGGCAATCTTTTTGCTCAGGCACTAAATTTGTTGCACGATGCGCGGCTAGAACTAAATTCGACATATATTATATTTATAACTTGATAAAAAAAACTTTCTAATTCAACTAATAGTTCGCTGCACAAACGTATTTTTTAATAACTAAACTTAACAAAACGCAACTAGACAAATTTATAGTGAGTATTTTATATTCTCCAACATTTTGAATAATGAAACTTAGATCAAAGAATTGAATTCTTTATGCATCAAATATACGTTCTATCTCTCTACTGAATTTTATAGCTGAGATTTATTTGGTATTTACAGGGTGGCCATTGACATCACAGCTTTTACCAACTTTTCAACATATCCGCAATTCAAATTATTCTTTTCAAACTGTACCGCCTGTTATATATTAATATCTTAAATCGATGGGATGTTTGTTTTTGTATTTTCAATATAGACAAATTACTATTAAAAATATGTGAAATAAAAGGCTAAGTGAATATAACTGATATTTATAAAACACAACCTTTTTTACATAATATATAACTCAATAAATGTTAGCAATATTGGGATTTATTTTCTTTGTACTTACAAAATTTTCATAGTAAAATGAACCAACCGTTTTTACATCCATCTGTTGGTGGATCGAATCGTATTTATTGGTTTAGTATAGTTCGGTTGATATTCGATTTTGTATTAGATAGTTAGAGATGATTGTTTGTATTCGACAAAATTTGCGCAATTCGTTTATATAAGGGAAGAAAAGAAATGCAGACAAAATTAGAGATTAGTAATATATACGACAAAAAAAAGAAAAGAAAAGAAAACCATAAAACAATGACTTTGAGGTGCAGTTAGTAGGTAATTGGAATTTGATGACTATAAATATATCGGTTGCTAACTATAATACATTAAACAAATAATTCAGTAATAATAATATATATGGTAGGTACATTTATGTATATAATATTAATTTTTAAAATAATTAAAATTTATAAATTCAATAATTTATAAAGTGTGTTGGTACAAGTCCATCTTGCCGGTTCGAGAGTCCACTTTCATAAGGAAAACATGATTTTTGTTGCGCAAAATTAAAACAAAAATATTTGCTTTTTGCTAACACAAGAATTGAACTAAAGAAAAACAAACATCAAATGCGGACACTGGTTTTGATTACAAAAAGCTTTTAAATAAAGTAGTATATAAATATTATATTAAACAGAAGACAGCTGGCGCAAATGGTACATATAGAACCCTAGGCCTAGCTTTTCACAACCATTTGTTTTTATATTATGCGACGAATGGAAAGGGCCTATCGTTTTTCACCGATTTCATTCCGTTTCATGTACTTAACAAAATCATACTATCGGTGGACTTACCCTCATAATCAACTTCACCTGTTCTTCATAACCAAATTAAAACAGTACGCTAAAGAAAGCCGTCTAGGAAGCATGCAGGCGTAACGAAGCAGGTTAGTAACCTCTTTGAAATGAAGCGTTATACAAGAATACCTAATAGCGTTTTATGCGATATACAAAGAGATTTTGAGAACACTGTTTTTAAAAATAAGTCTAAAGATAATTACTTTCACTTGAATTTGGGGGGAATACTTTGTACATTTTATCTTGAAAATGTCGGCATTAAGTGTCGTAAAATCTAACCTGGACACTTAAAATGGTTTTAGTTAAACCCCACAATGAGTAGACAAAATGGTATGTAGTAACATTTTAACATAGGTAGATGTATATTTAGAATACAAATTCATAGGCTAAAATGGCGTAGTAATTTTAAATCAGGGTGCGTTCAATATATTACATACATAATATCTATGCGTTCAGTAGTAGTGGTATTTGGCCCTTTAAAATGAGGTTGATGAGGGTTGGAGAAGTGGATTCAACTACTAGCCGTTAGGTTGCATAGCGACCTAAATCTGATGTATGAATCCACCGTCTTACAGAGAGAAAGGGCAACAGAGCCCGGTGCAGAGTATATCCATTAATGAGTAGGGACACTCTCTCTACATATGCATTTGCTACTACCACAAAGCAAAGTGCAGAAAAAATCGTACAATAAGTGGAAGCAGGTCGAAAGAATACTTTTTACCTGAATACAACGACCGCTTGAGAAGAAAAGGGTACACAGCACATTTTACCTGTACCACTACATGGGGCTTGCTGCGTACGACGAACGATTGTGGGTTTTTTCATAAAGCATTTTTAAAGGCGGGCCGGATTGACTGTCAGTATGTTAGTATTTCTCTCAACCATGCAGGCACGAATTAATATGATCAGGAGACCAGCTTTGCTTTAGTAGAATAGGTAATATTTGTATTTTTTGCCATTGGTTATTGATTAAATGGTCTTTGTTATGGACATGAAAAAGAAATGTTTCATTCTATATCACGAAATTCAACCCTTTTGCTTTGCTACGACTTCGTTAATAACCATTTTTTATGATTTTAAGTTTTATTGCAAGCACTTTTTAGGTAATATATTTCATGGCAGATGGTCACACTAATTACTTAGGTTGGCTGTAGAGGGGATTGTTTACATTTTTTTCGCACGTATTTTTAAAGGCGGGCCGGATTGGGATTGTTATCAGTCGTTCATTACTATCAATTGACGAAAGAAAGGGTGTTCCGTGTCTGAAATATAAATAGTGAAGTTGAAGTGCAAGTTTGCATAGTTTAAAAACTCTTAATAAAATAATGGGAAAACATTATTTTAAATGTTTGGCATGTGGGCAAGAGGAGAAAGAAAATGTTGGAGTGAAATATTTCAAAATACCGCCTAAACCACAAGTGTGAGTTAAAATTGAGTCCGGAACTTAACGTTTCCTCCCTTTTTACAGATTTTAAAGAATATGAAGATGCGAAATTGACACGGCCCAATCAAGAATTTTTAGACTCGTTAGAGAATCTTGAACAAAAATTTATTTCTTGTTTTCCAAATATGTACTACCTAAATAATTTTTAGTGGAATATTTTTAACTTTTTGAAAAATGAATTTCAGTACAATTGTTGCAAAAATCAAAATAAGGAATTTCTTATCAAATTTTACGTCCGAGTACGGATTTACTTTATTCTAAAACAGTTCAATAAAAATAACAAAAAATGTGCCAACAAACAAAAATATTTAAGTGTAGCACACATGTGAATATATATTAGATATAAAATGTTCAATAAGAAATATTACAAATTGATTTTGCTTTTTTTTTACGTCACACCCTGTACCACATTTTGAAATAGTTCAACTACTCTTCCATCCCTCTTTTACTAGAGCACTTTTAGTGCCGTCTATTTCTCGTGTCTGTGTACTGCAAATTGTAAACTGATAAGAAACACGTGGAGAGTGTCCCTACTCATTAATGGATATACTCTGGTCCCTACTCATTAATGGATATACTCTGGCCCGGTGGGATAGACTTCGAGTCTAATCCAGATGAAAAATGAAATAGAAGACTGCAGTATAGATTTCGTGAAGTGTAAAGAGAACCCAACCAACCTGTAGTTATAAGTAATTAATGCAGTTTTTATATCTTATTGTTATTATACAAAAAGCCGAAGGCAAATAGTTAAGAACCACTTTCACTGCGTGACACACAACATATTCACTTGATTTATTTTTTTGTTTTTGTGATGCAACGCTGTGTGTAATTTGCTTTACAATATGTTGTATTTAAGACAGGTATATACATACTATAATGTTAGAGTTTCTCTCACTGGGCGAACTCTTGTTTATAGCTAAAAGATGCAAAACAAATGCATAAGTCGGACTGGAAACCAAACAAATTTGTTTGGCCACTTTTTTTGTTTTTACTAGTTAAGAGATTTGTGAGAACTTGACCCCGACCCCGTAAATGTGACCCAAAACAACACTACCCAAATACTTGGGGACTAAGTACTGCTAAGCATAAAATTAAAAAATATACCCTGGCAAATCAAGTGCTCATGATTCAAACTTTTTAGAAAACAGTACTAAGAAGTAGTGTTAAAGCGCGATGGAACCTTCAAAATGACAACCTAAGCAAATCAAAGAAGTTTTAGAAAAAAGAGTTTAAGCTTTATGATCTTATGACTGCAATTTGGTGAAGCTATTATTATAGATAATTTTTCGCTATCTTTTTAACTGCCAATCAAGATATTGTCAACGATAATAAAGCAAAACAAAAAGAATTCAGTAAATTAAAACAATTTAAGGGCCATATTCCAACCATACAAAAATAACGACAATCGCTTGCCGAATAACTCGTACAAAAAAAGGGCGATATTGGGTGCCAGGTCCAACACCACTACCAGTGTCGTTCAAGATATCCACTGCCTTCGGAAAATAGGATACACTCAGAAAAAAAAGAGTGTCAAGCGGAGAATTTTAATATTCAAAAATATCGTAAGCTTAAAGTTCTTGCTTTAACTAATATTTTTCATACTTTACAAGAACTCGTTTTTTAGTTTTTAAGAATCAAGTATTCAGTAAAAATTATATATCTACCCTCCACATCTATTTTCTTACATCATTGCCAACAATTTCATTCTTAAATTTCATAATTTTGATATTTGGGTTCATTTTCAAAAAAATTTTTGGGTTTAAAATGTTTTTTTTCTCAGTGTATCTAAAAAAAATAATATTTTATCACAGCCGTAGTTTGGGTGAGTTTTTGAATTTTTGAGCACTGCCTACAAAAAGTCATTTAGGACTATCCTTCTATATTCATGTACATAATTTCATAGGTTAAACAAAATAAGAAGCAGCATTCAACAAAAATATGTAAAACAGAAATGCTACTTCTAAAAAAGTTTCAATAATAAAAATACAAAATCTGATTGTTATGCTCCATTTTCATAATTTTGAAACTATCGCAACATAACAATACTATTTTTAAATAACCATTTCTGATACAACATGCATTTTACATTATAAACTCATGCCCAAACGTTTCAAATCAATCCTATTTAATAATAACTAGGTTCTCATCATCACATTTCAGCTTTGTTTAAACAAAGCACAATCATCCGCACCGGAATTTTCAATTTAAAAAAAAGAACATTTACAGAAACTGCGATAGCGTTGTTGAAACCGTAAGGATGTATGTGCTTGGTCTAAACGCAGTTTTAACCGTATCCTACATTTATTAGTTAAGGAAACTATATACAAAACCAAGAGAATCTACATTTTTTTAACATCATTATCTTGCAAAAGTAAAAATACTGAAAATGAAAAAAATAAGGCAATACCAGTTGAAACATGTCATTTTCAGCTGCACGTTTCTTGCCCACTTCCAGTGGATGGCCAATGGCAACAGCATTTGGTGGATGTGCAGCCCCAGGCGTTGGGATGGGATGTGTCAGAGTAGCAGCAGAAACAGGTGCAGTCTATGTATTTTTTTTTGTTTTATTTCATATTTCGTGAATTTAGTTCAAATTTGTCAGTGTACAATTTTTGTGATATTTTTTTTTTGTTTATCAATAAATTCAGTTCAAAATAATTTGTTGAATAATTGAGAATGTGCAAAATAAAATGTGTGTACAGATTGGATAGTGTTAGATTTGATTACATAATGCAAAAGCAAGAAGCAAATAACGCAGATTTTTTTTTTAATAAAAAAATTAAATCAAATATGATTTTTTTGTTGTTTGTAATTTTCCAATTTCCATTTTCATTTGTTTTTATTTTAAGTTCATATTGCAAAATATGTGTAAATGTATTTAAAAATAGTATAGAACATTTTTTATAATGTTGACCATCCATCGAAGCAATACATAGCAGGCGAACAGGTGAAATTAAAGGAAAAAATGAAATAAAAAAGAATGTATAAATATAAATATAGTATGTTATATATTTTTTTGTATGTTTTTATTAAAATAATGGAAACAAAATGTTTATGTTTTAGTAGGTAAAGAATTATAGTGATACTATCTAATTTATAAAATAAAACTTCAATGACACAAATACATAAAAAATACATATAAAAACAACCAAATTAAGAAAAAGCTTAAGAAGCTGTTCCGAAAATAAAGTTATAAGAAAGCGTTTTTTTTTTCTTGTTCCTGAAAGTTATTTAGGTAGTAATATACATATATTGTTGTTCAGCAAATCCGGTACTCCATCTTCCTGTATTTAAAACTTACAAACTAACACTATTAAACAGAAAGAATAATTTATTAATTAAAACCATAAGAAAATACAACAAATCCCTTGAAAGGACTTACAATTACGTATTTTGGAGTCCTATTTTCAACGAAAATATATTTATTCTTTTATATGCCAATGATCACCAATTTAGAAATAGTTTTCAGTTTTATTATCACCGATGCATCGATGCTGCGAACGTAACAAAATCAAATTAAAATTAAACTTTTGATAGCCTGAGAGAAAGTACTTCCCATTTTTTATAGGTATATGCTAGATAATATGTCATGAATACTTGTTTTGTTAACTTGTTGGTTTAATATCACCAGACTAAGATTACATTTTGCGCCGCCGTGATTTAAAGAGACTTAAACTCTCTTGTTTAGTAATTAGGGCAAGAAATGATACTGTGCGGTGACAATTTTACCACCTTTTAGGGAAAAGTTAAATATATTTTACACGGTATTTTGAGAGAGCGTATATTTATTGGACAAATTGTTGGTCCGTCCAAAGTTGTCTCTGCCATGACTTCTCTTCCACGAATTAAGCACTGGTATTTCTGAGTACAAAAGTCAGAATTGGACAACATTGGACAACATATTTGTTTTTTGTTGATTGGGAACTGTCACTTGCTTAGATGCCCCCAGAAATACACGATTTGACGTCGAGGCGAGCGAAGATCAAGACGAACTATTGTGTACTGTGAATATCTCATGAAAAACCGAAGAGTCGTTGAACCTGCAACCGTCCAAAGAAGATGTTTTGAACTTCATCAAATCGTCACTCCAATTAGGGTTCATATTTCCAAAGTCAACAGACTTTTCATAATTATTGTAAGCATAGGTACACAATACACATACAACAACTTTTTTGGCTTTTCTCGGAATCCGATGATCAAAATTGCAAATACTTATTCTTTATGGCAACGCATTCCTTCTGTGCATCTCCTTGTACACAAAACTCAAGTTTTATTGATTTTTATCACTTGTGACAAAATTTGTGAGAACTAAAAGATCACCTTTAGTTTGGTCACTATTTTTACATTAATGTTGGTTTAAAAAAAAAATTGTAATCAGTACGACAAAATCACGAAAAGCCTATTAGGTAATGAAATATAACAAGATTTGGCATTAAGATTATTGGTTTAAAAAGTCAAAAAGATATTAGCGCTTTAGCTTGAAATAATCACAGTTTATTTAGTGGGTCTAAGGACTATGTTTCTTTTAAGTGACATAACATTTGACTTAAAAATTACTACAGACCTATAAAAATAACCCTTTAAAAGTAGGGTCATTGAAAACCCGTCATTTGATGGACTCGCTCATATCATAAACCATTAACTTTGCCTAAATACTCGTAACCACTAAAGCAAATCCAAATGCCAATTTTCGTAGCCTTGAATAAAGTTGTCCTTCCACTTAAACAAACGACCCAATTAAACTCAATCTACCGAGCAAACGTGTCCTGCTTTACCGTTCAGTTTGAATAAGTTCTCATTGCCTTGGCAAAGCAATAACTTACCTATTTGGCCTTATTTTTTACCGAAAAGCTAATGTTCACTGCCGCTAGTTGTGTTGCTGTAGTATTTTTGGCGCCATAGCTGACTAAAGACCTAGCTGTATACACATTGACCCAAATCTATGGAATGCCTACACCACGACAAAGGTACAAAAAAGCACATTATCATTATCATCACCATCAACATTATTGCAAAAGGCAAATGCTGAAACGATAAAGTGTGCTAGTAAACTATGGCGAGGGTACCAAATTCTAAATGCGTTCATTAAACAAGAGGATACGACGTATTTTTCCTAAATTTTGTACCCACACATTCATGCTACCATATATATAGGCATAAACCAAGGCACAGAAGATCAGATCGATTACTGAATGACTGGGTGGCAATGGAAGATTGTTCCAAGTCATACGAAACACAAATATGGGAGTTAAAACAACAGTTTCCGGATTAGGTTACATGGACTATATGGCCTTAACCGAAATGGGACGTGTAGCAAGCACTGCAATCGATAAATGCCCGTTGTATACGTATTGTAGGTAGTACAACACCCTCGTCGTGTTCAGTTTCAAAGGACGCCAATCATAGTAGTTTTGGGATTTCTCGTAAGTCTTGCAGTGCTTCCCAGCCTTCCACTGTACTCTTAATTTACTCATGAAAATGTAAATGAATCCTTCGTGATACTGTAGAGTTCCAAAAAAAGGAAAAGAAAAACTCCACTTCATTCCAGTACTACCGAACTGGGAAAGAGAATGGCCCGTAGAGCTCTCATATAGGATATAATGATTTAAAAAAGCTGTGTAAAAAAGGATTACATTTATAATGGTATTTTGTTTGGGCGAATGGCGGATACGAAGTGGAGGGTCTCTGTACGTATATTTTATTATTCATTGGGAGCCCTGCTACAGGTATCATGTTGGTTTTACCACATTTTCGTTGGAATGCTATTATAATATTTTACAGGAGATTAGAAGTAAATTAAGATCGTATATTCGAATTTAATACAAAAAGGATTACAGCTTCGGAATGGGTGGCAGTTGGTAGGCAATTATGTAGATATTTATGTGTGCCAACGATGAAGAGGATCAACTACCTTCGCTATGTGTGGTGTATTAAGCCGGTTTTCGTTTAATTTTTATGTCGCACGGTTGCTGTGTACAGACGTGTGTTCTGTGTACGGTATGCGCACGACATTTCTGATCTATTATGGTTATTTAAATTCTTTCTCTTATTTTTCAAAACCGTTTATAAATATAAGGATACCTATGTACAGGATAGCGCTCAATGTGGAAACCTCTCTAATGCAACCAAAACCACTGGGACTACCGCTGAAAGGGTTCCACTTTTCCAAGCCAATGAAAATGAAATTGAGTCTCCTGGCCTTGAAAGTAGAAACTTTGAAAAGATGTGACTACAGATTTTATCAAACAGCGCAAACCAAACGGAGTTCGTATCTTCTTCTTTTAGCTAAGATAGGTTAGGACCCATCGAGGGAAACAGCATACAAGTCAAAAGGTTGTGAAAATGAAAAGTGATTGTATCGTCTCAAAAACTCAGTAAAGATTTAACTAGTTGATGCCCTCAGTGGTTAAGTTCTGTCTATGTATATAAATGGATTTTGTGAACTGTTACCAGGTCTTACCTTGTTCATTTTTTTCTGATTTTTTTTTTCACAAAATGACAGACTTTGAAAGTTCTAGCTAATTGAGCAAAATACTTACTAATTCAAAGGAACTGGAGTCTGAACTCCAGACAGCCATTTTCTTGCTAATTCGATATAGAAACCTTCTTGAGGGGTTGCCAAAGCACGAATATTCAGTGTTGGTGCACGCATATTTTTCATTAAGTGTGCTCGCGATCGCGATATTTTAGCTCGTAGTAAGAGTTTTTTTCTTGTCTTTACAAGGAAATAGGATAAGAGGATATAAATTATAAAACAAATATTAAAATACATAAATAAATGATATAAAAATAAAAGGGGACATTTTAAATTGAATCTGTGTGTGTATGGATTTGTTGTGTATATATTTTAGATGTGTAAGAAAACAAATTTTTATTACTTATGGGTAGTCAAATTCTATTTAGTTTTGTTAACTAAATTTTTTTAGTTCAATAAGGACACCCATATGTTAAAACTTTGTTTTGAATTAACAAAGCCAAATTTAGTTTTAACCAACAAATTTCGACTTTATATTACAAAATCTTTTATATTATTTATTACGAGTATATAGGGAAACATACATATATATTGATATGTAATACATTTTTTTTACACAACCTAATAAAAACTCATCTAAACGTTTTAGAAGAATAAAAGCATTGCTAATGAAAACAAAAGTTAAATCAATTATTGTAATAAATTAGTGGATAAAGAGGATTTAAACAAATCTACATAAATATTTTTAGGAGTTAAAAAAAAAAAACAAAACGAAGAAATACAAACAGAGGGGGGGAAACATTTTACTCACGCAGCACGAAAAATATGTTTTACATTTAATGATTATAATTAAACATTTACTGTGGGTATATACGAGTATAGAGGAGGCTAAAGCCATAGCTATTTGAAAAAGTGGGAATTTAATGCTAAAATGCTAACAAACAGAAAAAAATAACACAAATTTAAGACAACGACTATAAATTTGTTAGTGATATTTCCGTTTTGTACAAAAGTTTTATTAACGCATTTAAAAATTCATTTTAAAATTGGGATAATGCGAGGGGATATAGAAGGCAGCGCTGCATCGGCCAAGCTAGAATTTTGACAACAGTTAATAATTTAGGGGTAAGGGGGTTTGTTGCATTGCATACATAGAGTTTTTTTTTTTTAAATAGTTTGTATATAGCGTAGAATAACAGAAAATAGTTTGCTAGCTCAAGAAAACTTAAAAGTGTAATAACAAAAATAAAAAAAACGTTTATATGTATACAAATTGAAGTTACTTATACATATCTTATAAATAGATGTATTTTTATTAAATAACTACATAACTACACTAATCTACAAAACGAAAAAGTTTTGTTTTACTTAATATGTTGTAGCAAGTTGTCTTTCGTAAGGTGTTCCTGTGGAATTTGTTACTAGGCCCATATAATTAAATGTATATAAGTTATTGATGCGAAAAGGTGTTCTTTAATCATAAACATGCAGATTAAATGTTGTATAATGTATTTTTCGGCACTGGAATCATTAGGAAAAACAGTTCTGTTAAATGTTTTTCAGGAAAAATATATATTTACTGAGTTTGTTCAAAACTTTTTAAAATAAGAAGCCCAGTTCGTAGAATAGACGATGAATTAAATGACCTTTACATAAATGTTTGACACTGATCAAGTAGCGCTGATTAAAATTCGCATGGGCTTCTCATAAATCGAAAAATGTGGAAAAAGTGCATAATCTTACTAAGATCCAAATGCTTTAGTCAATTGAACAAGTTCAAGACTCCTTAAGATTATTGAAAAAATCTAGACCCCGTATTAATAAAGACCGCGTAAAAGTTATCAACTGGTTTTGTCTGTGCTTATTGCCGTGGAAATTGAATATTAATACGGGGGTAACAGTTTTAATACTACTAGGTAAAAATAATGTTATTTTTGCCGAGTCTTATTTGGTATATTGTGTTTGCAGATATACTGACATACTACAAAGCAGGGCCATCACATCAGTGTTTCAAATACAAATCGTCTCTTATCGAACCAATAACTCTTGTTTATAATAGAAAATCTGTTTTTTTTTTCTAAAATTTCAGCCAACTAATGAGAAATAAAATGTTCCCTTGCTACTCTACTATTTATATTTATAAAAGTGTATATTCTGAGTGTGTTTTGTCATGTATTTATGTAATTTTTAAATGCTGTATTTATATAAAAATAGTAAGGTACTAATGGTAAAAAATGGTAAATTTAAAACACTATATACTAATAAATTATAAACTTAAAAAAATCAGAAATTCAAATTAAAAACACAATAGATATATATAAAAACTGAAGTAATTTAAATGTTTTTGAATTTGTTTGGTAGTTTAGAGGACTGATTAAGGAAAATATTGGTGTAGTTAAAAAAAAAAAATGGAAAAAACGCACAACAAAACATTCCACAAAAATGGGGTAAAATAAAGTAAATTAAATAAATATTTATGTTAAAACAAAGTATTGTTTTAGATTTCAGATTTGTTTTGTTTTAGTTCAAATTAATTAATTAATTATTTGAAACGACGTTAAGTAAATCAAACAATTTAAGAGAACATTTTATCAGTTAACAAAAAAAAGTGTACAAGAAAACGAAAAAAAAAAACAGTTTTTAGCCATACCGCAGTAGCGCGAGATTGCGCTGCTTTTATTTGTGCCTGCAGGTGCAAGGGGGGGTGGAAGTAACGGCAGGGATCACGAGCGCATCTACCCTTCACGGCATCCATGCATACCGTGACGGAACCGTCTTCGTGCGTTGTTACGCTCTCCTGTGGGTGTGCAAAACGGCATTCGGACTCAGCTCGCTTGCAGGCACCGCGCATAAATTCGCGACAAACCTAAATAATATATTTAAGTATTTTTGTTTGGAGTTTGTTTTGTTTGCTTTTTTTAATGAGTTCAGTTTGATTTTGTATTATATATTTTTTTCAGCTGCAATTTTGCATTTTTAGTAACGTTATGCGGTTGCAGTTGACACATTTGCGCAAATACATATTTTTAGTCTATTACTTGCCTTTTCGAGTTGATATGTTTTATATTTGTTTAATACCAGGATACAAAAACAATAAAGTATTTGTTAAAATAAGTTTTAAAAAAAATCTCATTACGTTCGCATTCGGTGCACAGCAGTTAAAACTCAACAAACAAAAAATGTATTATGCCTAGGTAAGATGTATTCTTATTAAATAAAATTTGTATCCAAAGTTTTTTTATAATAAAAAAAAATTATTGCCACAGCAAAATGCAAAAATTATTAGTTTTTTTGTTAGAAATTTTTGAGCATAAATATTAGCCAATTGGCGATCGTTTGGTTCATTTAATTTTTTTTATTTATTACATATTTAAGCAAGTAAATAAACATTGTTTTTTAAATCGTTTAAAATCAAAAAAAATGTATAACTGAAAATTGGGGATGTGGTGGTGCCGTCCTTATTTTTTTGCTCCATTGCACTACACAACAGGAGAATTAGAAGTTAACCAGTAATCGAACAAAGATATTTTGATTTATTTTCGAAACTTTTAAGTTCTTTGATTGTGCTGCCTGGATTCCAGGTTTTTAGTCAAAAATTTGTACTGAGTATGCGTACTCGTACTTAAATACAGTAGGCATATTTTAAAATCCTTTATTTTTATAAAAAAAATGCGATTGCAAATTTAGGCTTTTAAAATAAATACAATCTTATGTGATACTGACAGTATGAATTTTAGGTCCAGTATTTACGGCCTAGCAGACTTACATTTATTGCATTTGTAGGTAGGTGAATTGTAGTACATACCATTATACTAATTTTTCATAAAAATAAATGAGCGATTATTGCATGTTGACGGTCCGATACGACAAGTTACTGTAAATTTTATTAGAAGGAAAATCAAGTTTTAATTTAAACAAATGGATTCAAATAGAGGCTGTGCATTCGACGCGAAAAAATTCTCTTATTTGGAGTTACTCTTGTTACTGTTGTGGTTCCAAAACGTCTACATTAAAATATTTGCTTATGCTGGCTGCAGGGGAAGGGGCTTTAAAGAAAGCACAAAGCGTAGCTTGCTTGCTTAAAACAAGGTTGGCTGATTAAAAGATTATTTTTTTAAGCAAAGTATATGCTAATCGAAGATCAAACAAAGGGTTGAATATAAATTGCTAACATTGTGTTTGAAATTTGTGTAAATGTGTAATAAAGGAAGAAGACACTGCACACACACTCGTATAACCACTATTAAGAATGTACAGTACCCAATGAGTTGTGTTTTGTTCTAAACAATGCGCGGAACGAGCGTCTATAATATACGTATGAAGCGACGATACAAATTATTATAACTCTTTAATCTGCAAGATGGCTAAAAGTATTTCCTCAATTGGTTAGCTTGTTCCAGTGTAAATATACAGCTATGACAGTTGAATATTTTAAAAATTAAATATATCTCAAAATTGCTCGGTACGAGTATGCTTTTCGAGCAGTGGTCCTCAATGTTCTTCTGTCTACTTAAAAAATTAATGCAATGAAGGAATTAACATACCAAAGAATAAAGTCTATACAAAAATAAACAATAAACATCCAGCTCTAGAGAGAAATTGCATACATATAAAAGCAAAATTAATAGGTGCACATACCAAATTGTACTCAGTTGCATATTTAGTGTTTTTTTTTATTGAGATTTTGCCATTAAACGTAGAAAAGGGTTTTCTTTCTCGTAAACCAATTTGTATACCAAGTTGATGATTACACAACTGAGATAGTAAGTACTATATTCAAATAAAGCAACATTTAACAAAAGTTTTACTTATAAAATCTACAAACATTTCATAACTCTGAACAAGTTAATGAACTTTGTTCATCTTCAGACCTTATCGAATTCAATGTTCCAATTTTGGAAGACGGGTAATTTTAATAAAACGGAAAACAACAAATTTATGGACACAAAAACAGAAAATGTGTTTGTTTAAGACGACAACGAATTTGTTATTTTTCTTTGGTTTCAATTAATATCCAAGTATACATACTACATAAAGCCTTACATTCTAGAAAAAAGAGCATTATAATGATAAATCGTTAATAATGAAGTTGCAATAAACCATCTGCATGTTGTCTTTTAGTTTACAACGAGGCTTCTAGAAGTAAAACTAGCTTTCCGTTGATTCAGTTAAGAAAATGATAAACAACACTTTTTAGTCTATAATAACCGACCGATTGGCTGTTATTTGACCTTCTTTATAAATATAACAATCGTTACCGAACCAAACTGCAAACAGGACAACAACGACACTTAATGTGATCTTTGTAAAGATACTTAACATAATTTTATAGAATTTTTTCGGAAATTTCATTGCAACTCCATTGCAAAAGTGTTTCGAAAGTAACAATTATTATTATTTTACCATTTCAAGTGCCTAATGGAATTTGACTAAACAATTCTTCAATTCATCAAATATCACTTTAAATTCACAGCGATTTTGAAAAAATTGATTTGAGTTCGAATTCAGTATTCTAATTCAAAAATAGTCACTTTCAAAACAGCCAATTTTGCACAAAACGAATAACGTAAATAAAAACAATCTACAATAGTCATTCTTAGTAATAAAAAAAAGCAACAATATATGCATTATTTTTTTTTGTTTTTTTTTAGAAAATTTAGATATACGATAGATGTAATGTTAATAATGTTTGCCAAATTTCAAAACACATAATAATATTAGTTTTCAATGCTGAAATTGAATAAAAACCAAACGACTTACCTCCAATCTATCGGATCTGGGAATTTTTTGTTGTGCAACAGGAACTGCTTGTGGTACAACTGGACCTAATTGTGATGCAACGGCTGACGGATCTGGTCCTAATATTGTAGGCACTAGGTGTCCAGGACCAAAATATGGACTGTACGTGTTTGCTGGTATACCAGTCAAATAGGGGTTGGTTGCCTAAAAAATAGTTAAACAAAATATTGTCTATGAATAGAAGAAATCCGTCAGTCGAAGTGTAGCAAATAAAGTGAAATTAGTATTCAGGGGACATTACGAGCCCCGCCCATAAAAAATGAAACGAAAACATCTTCATGAACATGAACACAATCAAAAGGATTGCAAATGAAAGTTTTTATTTTGCGAAGTGTTTTTGGCGTGATGAAACACATTGGGCATGACCGAGTAATTAGAAATCGAGTTGTTGGCTGTCTGGCTGCTTTATTCATTTTTTTGTTCCTGTTCCTGTATGCTGTGCTTAATTGTTGGTTGGGATTTGTTCATAATTGTTTGATATGTGTCTTCACAATAACAGGAACATACTCGTATATTTATAAATGCTAATAACATTCAACAAATTGTATAATATATTGAATATGTATTTGGATTAGCGAATGACTGTGTTTTAACGAAAACAATATATGGCTATTCAGTATTTGCCAGTACTAGAAAATTATCAAAATACAATCAATACCTGCAAATGTATCTCTAAAGCACAATGAGATTGTATCGAAAAGCATAAAAGCAGCGGCTACTGATTAAAATCAAATAGAAATTTGTTTGTATCGTTGGGGCTCAGAGTTTGGACAAACCAATGAATTTGCATTCAATATTCAAAAACTCATTAATTCAAATAAAGTTTTCCCCGAACCATGGCAGCACAAATCACCACGCAATCGAGCTCGTGTGCACTGGAATGCCAAATCAGCATTCATCATCGTGAAGTGAAGCAAAAGGATGCAGCAGAATGTCGGCGCTCTGAAGCCTCTCCGGGCATCTGCTGCTGGCCAAAATTAATTTTCAATTCATGCAGTTACTCATGTGGAAAATAATGAAATCCATATGGGATGATGTCCACTGTTGTCTATTATGGATATGCTTTAATAAGTGTTGTTTTTCATTTAACGCTTTAGTCCATCGATAAATGGGTTAATGTTCACAACTAATCAGTCGATATGCAAACAAAAACAAATGCGAAATTCATTCCATTTTACACAGTAATTACTGCACGTATTTGTTCTCGAATATACCTACGCAAAAAAAATATTCAAGCTTGATTAATTTTAGCTCCAGCATATAAGTGGTATTATTTTACTTTTCTACGAATTTTCTGTCATTCAGTGAATATATCTATTGTACATCCAGACAGATAGCATAGAGGTTGGTGTTTTTTTTAAGCGCTTGCGACACTGATAAAACTGATCGGCTAACCTGGAAACTATCTCAGAATAGTTAAACTTATAGGTTTAAGTTTCGGATGATTGTTCGGAGAGGAGGTACAGTGAAAAAAATTTCAAATTGCAATTTGTGTTATTCCGAGGTTTGAATCTAAGACCCCTCGATGAGCGTACCTTATACATATAACATGTCAACGAGTTGATGGTTTTCAGGAATTTTTAACTCTAGTTAGGGTATTCAGTTACAGACGGAATACTATTCCTTAATATAGGTGTGCATCATCATTTATATCCTTGACCCCGAAATAACCTACTGGACCTTTGGAATAGGGGGTGTGTATTTACTACCGACCACGCCATAAATAACCTTGCAAAATGGACAGCGACATTCGAATCGACATGCGGACTATTTTCCCAAACTGCTAATAAAGCAAAAAAAAAAGAACTACCACTATCCACGAAGTGTGATGGGATGGGCCGTACATAAGAAGGTATGAAAGAAGGGGCATACTTTAGCTTTAGCTATCGACACATGGCTGAACGCCTTATAATCCCCATTAATGCTATACCATCTATCATCAGTCTGATACGTACTCACGTCGTCCCACAGAGAATGGAAAATAAAAGCGATACTCCTAAGAAGTATTTTACGAGCTTATCCAAGAAATATATTGGTAATAATGGCCTATGACGTTAAATTTGTTCTACATGGCATTTTTGACAGTAGAATCGGAAAACATAGCTCAACATGACGGAAAAGGGCCAACGGCTATATAAATTAGCACAAGACCAAATACATGGATTTTGTTCAGAAAAGCCAATGGTGTTTTTCGCCTAATCATCAATTAGTGCTAAGAATTATTTGATATCATTAAATAAATGTTCTAACATTTTTTTGAAGTTAGTTCAGTATACCTACATCCATTTGGTAATTTGTCAATTTCACAATTGTTCTGTTTTCGTTGCGGCCATATTTGCAAAGTATTATAATTGTGACTATTAGATTGTTATTGAAAATTAATAATCACCAGCATTAACCACACTGCTAGTGTGTACAACAGTAAGAATTGTAAATGTATACGATTACGGTGCGAAGGTAGTTCTGCTTATCGTGAAATGACGAAATGAGTGTTGCTAATTCAAAAAAACAAACCCTTAAAAATCGAAAAAACCTTTTTCGGAGAACAACAATCAATTAAATGTAAATTCTATTCATGTGCTTATTGGAATCGATGTTTTTAAAAGATTGGACTTTCTAAGCAGAATTTCAATTTCTAGTACTCAGAATCCAATCCCATTAGAATCGAATTTCCAGTTGATAGGTATTCAATGAAAAATCCAATCTGAAATACAATGCCAAGCATTTTTGATGCTTTTGTAGGTTTGTAGGTACTTACCACAGTTGGAACTTGTCCAGGTATAACTGGTTGTCCGGGAGCAATCCCCATTTGTTGCATAAGTGCATTTTTCAAGGCAAGATGGTTTCTTCCATTTATTAATAACTGATCCTTAAGATGCTGTGGGGGGTGGAAATATTTGCATGGCGGTTTATCACGATTGCAGCGACCCTGAAATATTTAAAAGCAAAGCGTAAGTAAATTGTGTTACATAATGTAATGCTATAAAAAAAGAAAGATATCATATGCAGTGAACGAATGACATATTCAGTTATTTCAGACTTATGCTGAAAATATAGCACCTAATTAAAAATTAGTGTAACAAATTAAGACCATGGGAAGATATCCAGAGTTTCCGCCAACTACTATTCGTATACGTTCCCACATTCTAATTACCTGCGGTGTATCATTACTCAGGACTAAAAATTAATTAACTGGTACCTATGTAAAGGTATTAGCTGCGCACACACTTAAGTATAAGACGTAAATAAAGCTTGCTTAACGCTATCACAAATGACACCGAGACATTTACAATTTAATTACGAATTTTGTAATTTCTAATAAACACTAAAAATGCATGTGTGATTTATTTCGTTGAATTTCTAACACATTGGAATTCATCAACACAAGAAAATAAAAATAGAATAGCCTTAGCTGTTTTGTATCAAATTTGGGACCTGTCTACTTTCTTCCACTGCCGGCCGCCTCCATTCATTCTAATTCACATGACAATATCTGCATTGCAATGAAGCAGGAGTGGAAAACGAATATACACTGACAATGCAAACAATTTTATGCGGGGCTGGGCACTGTCCATTTAAGTGGGTGGTCCCGAGCATACTCATACTCTGAATTTTCCTAAAAAGAGTATACTCAGATACATAGAAATAACTATAAAGTTTTTTCAAATATCCTCTGCTTTCTCGTTTTTGTACTCGCTCCTCTTCCTTTAACTCACTGTCAGAGATTAGCTTAGTTGTCAAGAAATAAGAATGGCATTCGAATAAAGAAGAAGCTCTGTGGATAAAGAAATGGAAACTTTCAACTTGGTAAAGATATTTCTCCGAGTAATCATTGCATATTTAAAGGATAATCCTAGCAAAAACATTTCATGCTGTTATTGTTGTGTACATTGTGGAATTCTAGAATGAAAAAAAAAACGAAACGAAGACGAACGTAAGTGCTTTTTAGCTGGTGTAGGGTGTGAAAAGCAACTAAGTTTTGTGCTGCTGTCCTGTCTTTCTACTACCAGTCTTTTTGGGTATATCTGAACGAGTACACACATTTTTTATTTTCAGTTTGCCAAATTTGATTTGTTCAACAGACAATTCAAAATCAATGTGTGTACAAGACGTATATAAGCTATGGAAATATTGTTTGTTGTATCTAAAAGCGAAAGCCAGACATGCTATGTGCCTCTGACATTAAGATGCAATCAAAAATATACAAATTCAGTTGATTTTGAAGGTTTATTTGCACCAGCATCGCGAGATTTCTGTTCAGGGTCAATGTTGACGCAAAAATATGTTAAGTTTTGCATTTTTCGATCGGAATATTCAAAACAGATTAACTGCGTTTCGCATACCAATAAATACTAATTTACTCTTTAATGTCATAGCATTAAAAGAACTAGTAAAGCCACATTAATTTGGAGATTAGGAAGCGAACCAAATTTTCGAAAGTGATGGGGTAATAGAAGGGCATGCACAAGGTTACTATGATGCACGTTACCATATCTTGGTAATGCTGACTTAAACCGAATCAAATTTATTATATTTTTGTGAAGTACATATATGATAACAAACAGTAGTGTCCGTCCGGTAAAACCAGTAAAATGTACAATATTCTGGTCATGTAAGTCGACAACTATTAACAGTTAAACATTGTTAGGCAACTGTTACTTTTAAGAAATTTAGGAATACTAGCTGGCACCCGCGACTTCGTCTGCGTAAAATTAGTTCTTCGAGTAACTCAATTAAAATGTTTATATCAACAACAGAGTCAATTATCGGACCCAAAACTATCCTATCTTTAAAGCCAACCAATTTAGTCCTACACATTTAAATTTATTTGTTAAATTACACAGCAAATGTATTTTTTTCTTACCGAATATAGATACCTATGACGAATTTAATTATCCTCAGCTTCAGAAATAATTGGTTCGTCATTTAAACTTGAATCTTGCACAGAAAATTCAAGGTAGCGTTGATATACTAATAGTCCAAATAGTAATTCGAAAGTAAGATTGTTACGACCGCAAAACCAATTTTTATGAGTTTTGGTATAGATAAGACCTCTGAGAATGGCATCGGCTAATTTTTGTCGCGAAAACAAAACTTGAAGGGGATGAAGTAGGCAAGTTAAAATGACGAGCCAATTATTTCTGAAGATACTAAAATTCATCATAGGTATCTATGTATTTGTATACTTTTGGTAACAAATGAATACATTTGGTGCGTATTTTACCAATGAATTTAAATGTGGTGGTTGGCTTGAAAGATATGATAGTTTTGGACCCAAAAAGTGGCGCTGTTGTTGATATAAATATTTTATATCAATTTGTGTTTTGAAATAACATAACAGCGCTCCTATCCGATTTTCCCCCAAATTTTAAAAAATTCTCTCTTAGATTTTCTATGACTGTAACTCTCTTCGGCCGTCGTTTATACGGAATACAGCGCTACGGCCATGATGAATGAAAGAAAAGTATTTCCCTGAATCATAGTTTGTACATAACCGCGTAGTTGAAATGTATTAAAATTCATCTTAATTTTTAAAAAAAGTAAAAATGCAAAAATAGTCACCCAGAAAATCTCTTTTTTTTACACTTTATTTGTTAAGATTGGTTGAGTGTGTGAACCGCAAGATGTATATACTACTACAGAAATAATATAGAGTGGATGAACCTTCACTTCATATTTGTTATATGGATAAATGAAAATGAAAATAAACTCGACATTTCGCAACGTATCTACTTGCGCAATATGTGATGATCGTGGAAGCATCAATACATTACCAATCAATTTGGAAGGCTTTTATAATATTGATTGGTATACCTCTATGAAGGAGAAACTCGATAGGAATGGTATGCAGCTCTGCTTGTCTAGCAGTGCAATGGCTCCTGTTACCTAAATTTAAATTATAAAACACAAGACTACTGACATCGGCCGCAAAACTCCTTACAAAAACAAAAAAACTTCACATAACCTTACAGACAATTATTAATTTAGAGACGAAGACGAATTTTGTGCTTACAATATAACTTAGTATTTATTTCATAGAGAAATGAATTATACCATACAAGATATATTTCCAGCCCGATGGCTGTAAAGTCTTTTGGGTTAAAAGCCCTTGAATAATTTGAAAATCGGCAGGACAACCTAATTAACTCCGAGTCTTGGTTATCCAAAAAAGTCATAAAGCGATATTTCTTCGAGGGCAAAAATGGAGGCGAGCAAATTTTTGACAACTTTTTCTATTCACATCTGCTGTCAAGAAGAAGACGATACTCCCCTACAGCTGAGATACGATTTTCATTAGTCGGGAAGTGTTCTCAGGCCGAATAATATTGTTCTCTGGACTTAAGTGCTCCAGAGCTAGATGTCTAAATAGAAAAGTTTAGTATAATCGAGTTTTGCAAAAGAATTCTTAAATATTGAACATACTCCTTTGGTTGGTTAAAGTCTTGTTCAAATTTAAAATATTTAAATAATTTAGTAAAAGTCATCGTAAAATGGGACAGGGTGACAAAACAATTTTTGTTTTTACGACTCATTTCTTTATTGAAAAGAGCCGTTCTAAAAAATGCTGCTTCATAAAGTCAAACTTTATAATTCTGAGGGTGCTTGAATTGCTTGAAAATAACTCTACTCAGACGATATCCACCAGATGCACAGTAATAATAAATCCATATATATGCATAATATGTACAACGGTGACCCTCTCCTCTTGGATAATTAAATTTCACGTTTTCTATTGACTGTATTTAGGTACTCTTCGGTACTTAAACGAATACAATCAATCAAATATAAAAATGTGGCGTTTCTCAATGTTTCTCAATTAAATTAGTGTTATTTATTTAGTGATACCTTTCATCCTTATAAAGTCTATAACTCTTTTCTGCATTCTCAAGTTTAATTTATTTAATTCAAGGCATCTGATGTGGTTCACAGAATTTTCGTAGTAGTATCATCATAAGAAAAACGAAAAACCTGGACTATAAAAAGGCGGGAGAAGTCCATATGTCCATTCGATTTCTTTTTTCGTTTATCCATCAGCATCCTCCCTCTTAGCGTTATTTTTTTTTATTCGGGTTTTGCATACTTATAACAGGGGTGGGCATGATAAAATTATAAGAAATATATGCAAAGAACTTTTGGAAGATCTCTTTTCGGTTTTTTCTTTGGCTTGCGTTTTAATGAATTCAATTTAGAAAAGGAAAACAAGAAAAAAACCAAAGGCAACCATAAAAATATTCTGCATATGGAAGTTTCCAGGTGTATCCTTATTAAAGAGTGTAAAGAATGGGGAGAAACGGTACGCATAGCTGTGGAACTGACCCTTTTCTTCGTTTTGAGAACTTTTACAATTTTGTTTATTCTTTTAACGTCCTTTTGCAAGGTATAGGTACCGAATATGGTCATCATCTGGACACATGTTGTGCTGGTCCTTTTATTTTTGTTACAATAGGGCAATGAATATTACATGATAATGATTTGGCTTGCTTAAGGAAAATAAATGGAAAGGGGTTCACGCTTAAGTTTATATTATTATTCAATTTCTTATTGAAAGAACCAAACGAAACCAGATGTTCAAATGCTTCTTTTTAATAGTTTCTAAAATTAATTATGTATTTTTTTTTTTAAAAAAGCTTTCGTCTTGGCGGAGTGGTATCTATAATATCTATTGATATTTGCCGCATCAAACTTCGTCTCATTTATGTCGTCCTAATAATATGCGATATTTGCTATACCTACAACGCGATATCACTACTCGCTGTGGCAGAAAGTGAAAAGTGAAAAGTGAAAAGTGACAACAAACAATTCTAAAAAAGTAATGAAAACAAAAAATTTTTTTTAAAGCAAAACTGTACATTTAAATTTATTTCCGCAAAAAATATTTCTTTTGATTTAATAACAAGATGAAAAAATAGAACAAATAGTGGACAGGAGGGATGTAATAACGAGCCTCGTTGAGCAATCAATGGTTTTTCTTTATTTTCTCTAAATCTCTCGCACAACTTTTCACTGAGTTGTCCGGTTCCTTCCATGTTCAGCAGACATGAACGACATTATAATGTGTGTTCATCCTTCTTGGTGAAAATGCACATGATGACAATAAGGTTACGTAACTGTCCTTAAGAATACCACGTACAAGAAGACTGCAACTTGGGTCGTTGAAACGATTTTTGTCCACTTCATATCTTCATCATCGTTTCGTTCGTCCGTCATCTGTCTGAAATTGTTCCCTTCTGTCTACCTCTATGCCAATAACATTTTTCGTTTGATGGTCTATTCCTTTTGTTGTTGTTTTTGCCTCCTTCATTTTTTTTGTGTAAGTTTATCGCATTGATATTTCGATGAAGAGATACCTTGCGGTTTGAAGCAATAGCGACAAGGGGCAGAAATTGCAATTTTATTTGGTTTGCATTTGAGTTGTATATTGTGTGGAAACGTATATATATATATGGATAAGTTTACAACTATATTGAGGAATAGCTCAGTGGATCGACTTGGGCAATATAATGACATCCTTCAGATGGTACTATTAAGTTACTACGATAGGTCGACCGGCGATGACAATTTTTTTTATGAAGTTGGTATGGCGCAGTGGTCTCTGGATGGTCAAGCAAATTGTTTATTGGGGCAGGATTTTTTTGAGGAATCATAGATGTTGTGAAGCGTTTTGGACAGAGTTCTATCTCGATTAAGGAAGCCTTGACAAGAGTTTATATTAAAACTACAGTAGTGCCTGACCAAGTCAAATTACTTGTAGTCGTTTTTATGTTGTCTTGCTCGGTGTCTGATTTGACATTGACAAAATCATAAACTCCAGTTGCGCCATCCTCAATAACACATATATCTACAGAAGATCTATCTCATCCTGTGAAGGCAGTTACCAAGATGGCAGGGGATATCTGTCTAATGCCTTGTCTTTGAATTCGGATATAACTCCGTACCGATAACGTGCTCTCATAAAGGTCTATGTGGCTCTGCGTTTATTAGACAGCGCGGAAAAAGTTATATATAAAAAGAGTCCAGATTCTGTTGCTAATTAGACATCGAAATAATATTTTCACAAATACGTAAAATTCAAAGTAACTGAAATCAAATGCTAATTTCGAAATCAAATATTTTTGTTAAACGCTTATAAGGATCTTTAGAAAAATTGCGCAGAGTGGAGCGGTTACGTTTTGAAAAAAATTTGTATGCATGTTTTTTAAATGGTTCACAATATTATAATGTCTTGAATTAAAAATAAAAAACATGAATACCAATCTCCCCTTTCAATCATAGTACAAAAACTGTACAAAAGTATGAAAAAAGAACTGATATGCGTAGCGGATTACTTACTATGATCTCATTAAAACTGCGGCACGAATTTCGTATACATTACTTCATATATATCCTAAGGGCTATTATGGGTAACAACATCAATCCGTTAAAACGGAAAACTACGAGGTTAGCAATATGGAATAACAAGAAAAACATTTTTCTTTGAACTTTATCCATATTATACTGTGATGTTATATAGAGTAGGGGTAGAGATTGCCATGTGTTAGTGGGAGTATCATTTATATTGATTGTAAGGGCAAACGAACAGAGTAAAGAAGTATAAATGGCCATAAAGTGACCAATTTTATTACATCCAATGCATTTGAGGGTTGCTTTTGCTTATACCTTCTTCCTACTGTTTACATAAATAATCAAATTGATTGGGCACACAAAAGAACTGGGGAGGAAATTGTTGATGGTAACGTGTGGGGCGTGCATCGTGTTGAATTTTTTTTTATTACAAATGGAGCATGTAAGCTAAAAAAACATTAGTCTATCTCGAAAGTGGTTAGATAAGTAATGAGAATTTAATGTGTCACCATGCTGAAAAATTAGTAGGTATATAGGTAGAACCAGAAAAAAATCCCCCGTGTTTCTCCCAATAGGTACCGGTAGAAAATAAAATAACCTCATTTGTAAGCAAAAAATCATTACGAAGTTATTTATAAGAAGAAATATCTCGGAAGGCAAAAAAATTTACGAGTTGTCCATCGATTTTCGAGTAAGATTTGCTGCAGTTTTTGCAATACTAGAGAAAATTAACACTCCATACAACAGATGTAATTTTAAAAGTCCACCCAACTGCTTGCATTTGCTGACAATCGATGACTCGGGCATAACGTCACGATGGACATAAAATTCAATATCGAAGTAGTTAAAGGCCTTGGTTACCTACTTCACTATCACTTCGCAAAATGATAAGCTCAAAGATCAAACGAAAAATCACTCTCGACAAGGGGGATACCCAACTTAGTTTGAGTAACTGGACCTAGCTGAAGGGGTTTGTTGATTGACCCCGGTCTGTAAGTGCTACCAAAAGTAAAGTAAAGTAGGGTTAATAATTTTGCGAGAAGGTTATTAGCTGTTACGACGCAATACATACATAAGTTAACAAAACACTGCAAAAGGCGTTAGGGAAAATGTTATTCAAAATACATAATTTAGGACTATTTACTCCTTTAACCCAATAATTTAAAGAAATTTATTTCTTTACTCGAATGCAAATTGAAAAATATACTCCAATGTCCTTCGTACTCGACTTGGAACTGATACCCAGCGGAGAGCGTAGAGCCACTGACCGTCTGATATGAAACGGACAACGATACAAGTGTTCATTTTCCAGCATACTGGATGAAAATGTTGTAGAGTATACGCAAACGTTAGCTTCCCCATATACCTAGTAGCAACCCCTTTTGTACTTTCATATTTCATTTCAATATGCTAAATGAAAATATTTTCAAAATGCAAACATATTGTAATGCAAATGGTCAATATTTAGATTTCAATGCAGCGTTTTCACCGTCTGCTGGAGTTGGGTGCATTTATGTGCGCTTGTGGGGGTTCGGACCCATCCCAAAAAACATCAACAGGAAAGTGGGAGCACGACGCTAACTGTAGCTTTCATTGATTGCAACACAACAAACGTATACGTATATGAATGTACACGGTCATCATCGTTGACCATTGGCCAATAATACCAATACTGCACCTACATATGCGGATACGATGTGATCTCATGTACGACGTAAGTACCTACCGGTATACATATATGTATATATGTCCTGTGCGGAAAATATCTAACATACTGCATTCACACATACGCAGTTGAATGGCAGGCAAGGGAATACCAGCTACATCAGTGGGATTACTAGAACCACCCTCTTGCAGTTGCGATTGGAAAATAATAATGTTGAATGCAATACAACACAAAAGGACAAAAGAATCCCGAATCCAAGTGGATGGTAGGACGATCAACGATGGTCAAAATGTGGGCGAATGCACAATGGTCAGTTATTTTCTGCTATTGCAATTGCACTGCACAAGCCGCGGCACACAAAGTTTATTTAGTGTAAGAGCGCAGTCCATGTTAGAATGAGAATGCAGACGGAGTTGAATTGAAACAATTTTCAATCAGAAAAACGGAAATTAAGATTGGAAAAACGTTCATGGGAACGTGAAACGTGGTTTGAACGCTTGAGCGTTTCCAGGGACACGGCGCGGCGCAAATAGGAATTGAATTGAAATGCTGTGCTGTTCGTGTGTGCTCTGTTTTTATTTATCCAAGTCAAATATAAAATTGCAAATCGCAAACAACAATCAAAATATCTGTTAACAAAATTTTATTTCAGAATTTTTTCCCATTTTATTTCATTTTGTTTTGTCGCAAGTTATATTCACTGCCATGGCAGAAGAGTGATAATGTCAGTCGAATGCTAAGAGAGTATGTCTAATCATGGTATAAATAAAATACATGCACAGTTGAAAGCAAGTTAGTCATTGGTAACATATTGCCAACTCAGGTAATTTTGCAGTCCCTCCATAGGTCGGATACATTTATAAATCAAATGTAAAATTGAAGCTGCAATAAAATAAACAAAGTCGTATAAAGGATGTATAAACGGAAAAGGACGAAATTAATAACCACGTTGACCTGGTCCAAACACTTAACAAACAACGGCTGAGATAACTCGGTCAAGTTGAGCTAACAACACCAACGCACCAGGCCGGCGAGTCTTTGATTGCACCCCTAGAGGGACAACACAGCAGAGCAAGACCCCTTCTTAGGTGACGCGCACAACTACAGAACTATGGGCTGTGGAGCTGGTTGGCAAAATGGCAAAAAATGAAATTACCCATTGTGATCCATAAAATATTTAGTGTGTAGATTAAAAAAGCTCATTACATTCAACAAAGCCAAAGGACAAATGATAAATTTCGTTATCAAGTGCGAATGTAATAAGAAAAATTGCCAATTTTTGCCCTAGGTGAAAAAACAAAAAACATTTTATACGCATTCATTACAAGAACGCTTGTTTATAATATAGTTTCGAAGCGTTACACATAATCCGATGAATTTTTCAACGAATGAATCTTAAAGAAATTCAGTTACTTCAAAGTGGACACGTACCATTTATTATGTATAGGCACATGAACCCCGGTTTGCTACCCATAACACACCACATCCTGTATTCCAATGTGGAGAATATAAAACCAAGCAAAAAAGGAATGAAAATACACAATTTTCGTGTAGGAAGACCTCCAATTTTGATAACCAACTCACGTATCTGCTTCAAAAAAGCTGCAAAATTATTTCGTTATTGTGACTTCAATATAACACACGACTTTTGAATACTTTTACAGGCAACTAGGGCCGAAGAGATATATGTACTATAGTAAGATAGATACGGCAGATATATGTGAACTACTATAACTTTAACTGTGTTTATATACTTTTCCGTTTTCTATTTATCTTTGGCGACAAACATGTTATGCCAACATTCGAAAACTGAGAAAACTCTTAAAAAAAAAAAATGAAAAGCACATACCTACCAACACGAGGGTTGTGATTCTTGAAATGTTCGTTCTTACGACGAAATGTCAGATATTATGTGAGTACTTTGGGGTATTTTTTCGTAGGAGTCACATCAATGCAGTATAAACATAAGAGGCACATATTTATTAATGCAATTATGTATTTGAAAAATCGTTTTTATGGGTTGGACGTCAGTCCGATGTTGGCATTGAACTAGAGATAGGTATACCACATCGACACGTAACCCAAAGAGGGGCATGTGTTGTTTTCTTTTCGGTATTCAACAAACTTGACATCAGTCGGTGGCTTCCGGAACCAACGAAATCACCCCCACTGGTGATATAAAAAATCTTGAAATGACGTGGATCGTGCCTGAGTTTTGCCCTCAGAAGGTAACATCAAGGACCTGACTAGACTGCAGACAGAAATCAATATACAAACATACATAATTGCGAGAGGGCGGTTTTTATGTGTACGAAACACAAGAATTGTATATTTTATTGTTTGTGTTTCCCATTTAAGCACACACAGGTGTGTCCTTTGTGCGGGATAGTGGGTGTATTTCAGGGTAAAATATACTTTGCACAAGGTGAAACCGATTTTTTTTATTATTATTTGTACCTCTACCTAATGCTTAACGGTTTTTGTATCTCTAGCTTATAAGGCTCATTAATGGCAACCACTAGAGTTTCCATTTCGTTTGTTATCTTTAATCGCTTCGTCGCCGTTGCTGCCGTCATAGTCTCTTGGTGTAACAATCTTTGATCCCCACTTTATGGGTAAGCTCTTAAGTAAGTACAATTATTTGAATAAATTAAAACAATTTTTTTGTAGATATAGTTGGTTCTATTAATCAAACCATGGGACTTTACAAATTAACATTTTTAGCTCCTAATCAAAATAGAACAAGCAGGTGAGGTATTAACAAAATTCACTTTTATTTGAATGGTCCATGTATGCCATTAGAAATGTATGGAATATACCATAGTTCGTGGCACCGAGCCGAGTGACCCAATTTTGAATGACTTCGAATGGAAGGGCAACAATTGATTGCGGCTTGAGTAAACCGTATACAATAAAAAGTCAAGCTGTGTCTAATGGCACAATCTTGATGGCCAACTGGAACCTCACCTCTGCGAGAGATAACCATATCTTCGAATCGAACATGCAGAATATTCGTCGTGTCTTCTGCTATGTGACACGTAGCCTGACGGAACCACATGTCGTCTCCCTCCATATTCTTTAATTTGGGCAAAAAAAAAACGGGTACATCGTTCTGTTCTGATGGTAATGGTTTCATCAACGTCATTTTCAAAAGAGTAGAAACCAATGACTCCCCCGTCCTAAGCTCCGCACCAAACAGTAACTTTTTATGGATGCTTTGTCACCTGGTGAAAGTCGTGTGGGTTGAAGTCGTTCCATTTATGGTAATTTTTTATTGTTAACATAGCCATTCATCCAAAAATAAGCCTCGTCGCTAAAGGTGATTTTTCGTTAGAACTTGGGGTTCTTTTCCAAACGCTCTGAAGCCCAGTCAGCGATCAAGCGGCGTTGTCTGTGGTCATTAACTTTAAACTTTTGAGTCAGTTGGATCTTACACAGTGTATGGCCAAATCCTGACGCAAAATTCTCCAAATTGAAGTCTCCGAAAGGCCGCCTTCTTGTGTACGGCGAGGAATTTACTGCCTCGGGTATCTACGATTGTAGACTTTTCCGGACCGTGACAATGCTCTGGTCTAATTTTGCCTTCCTTTGACGTACGAATGGTGGCTGATTATTTACCGAACCGGCTGTCTCGAATTTGGAAACCAAATGTAGGAGAACCGACATTGAAAGGCCACCGTGGCTGCCGTAAAATGGGTGCAGCCTTCGCAATGTTGGCACTTGGCACTGACGAAAACTCAATTTTACAGTAAAGTTTTATCACTTGGAAGTGCTGTGCTGCTCACTCGTGTTAGTTACTTGCTGACTGATGAGCCCCAGATTAGCCAGACGGCACGAAAACAACATAGCCGCCACGTGCTACCAATATCGACCGGTCCTAGTAGAAAAACTCTTTATAGTGAAAAGTTATTTTTTTATTTTTTTATGTAAACTAGATTCAGATTCGTCGTGGGAAGGCGGCTAAGGGTCACAACACAACATCTAAAGCGGTCAAACCACCACCCAAATCAATCTACACCCATCAAATGCCGCATAAAAGATCCAGCCCAAAGCAATGTGACATGTGGAACCTAAGTGAAGGTTGGTTTTGTACAAACACATAAACAAACCAACACAAAATCCTTCTTCAACAGGAAAGCCGGGAGAAACAACGATTGTCGCTTATTGTCTAATTGTCTGTGAATTATTGTTGAGAATAAAAATTACAAAACTTAATTTTAGTTGACAAGAATTTGCAATCAAAACAAATTACCTGCAGCTACAGTTTTTTGCTTTTTTTTTTTTAAATATTTTCCAACCCATCAATAAAACCTTCCAACCTATGGTCACCCCACTGATAGGTGGTGATTGATGAAGTAAAATTGGATTTTCTCACACATTCCAAATTAAACAAAAACAAGTTTCTGATTCTCTACAAAGAACCAGAGATTAGCTAAGGCCATTCAAAGTGATATAACCCAAAATGATGATTAGTTTTTCTGTTTATCCAAAACTTGGCAAAAATTGTGTGAAAACAGGATTGTTGTAAGACAAATACCAGTTCCTTTTAAAAATTGCTTTTAAAAGGCATTTTCCTAAACCAGTCTCGCACCCTTTTGACAAACATACCGTGACCATGCCACCATGGATAAAAGACCAAAACAAGTTATGTTTGCTTCTCTCAAGTTCCTTAAGGATGTTAATGAAAAAAAAGTGCCGCTGGTTCGAAAGACCAAAATAACTTGGGAAAAAGCGGTCCACATAATCAATTTAAGAGGATGAAGAGGACTTTGCATTTCATCCTAAGACCGGGATCACGATGTGGACCAGTTTAACTGGAAGGTCAGATGTTCTTTGTATTATTAAACTGGGCTCATATTTGCCGCCAAAAAAAGGGCAATTCAACACCAGCAATCATGCGATGGGAAATAAATCAATAGACAGAAATGACAACATCAAAGCTGGAAACAAATTTGCTGTCAGAGTCGCGTGTCCCGTTTCAGGATATCTTATAATTTTTCTCCCTTACACAGACCCTTTTCAGCTACCTCTAGTGGATGCGCTGTAATGAATAAAAGAAGTGACTCGTGTCAGTCTAAAATGAAAAACAAACAGAAAACGATTTGATGTGAATAATTCTTCATTTCGAGCACAAAGAAAGGGGTGCCCCAGAAAGGGATAAAAAAAAACACTTGAACCATACCTCCATTAGGTTATATATTGTGAATATGTCATCGGGAGTGTTATTAGATAAAGGGATAGACAGAAAGATAGGTTATTCTGAAACGGGACCTACCCTTCGCATTTTCGTTTTATTTTTATGGTAGGTGAATCTTTGTGTTTAACATGATTAAGGGATGACACTCAGGTAACCACCCAAATTTGATTATTATTGTGTTGGCACGCTGTTAAGGTCGCACGCGTCCTTTATCATTTCCATTACTTGTTCGTTTGCCGGTCTATTCAAATTTGGGACGGGTATACGCTGTTTTCTTTTTATATCAATGACCTTTAACACTAATTACGTTTCGGTTGAGGTGAATATATTTTATACATGTTGTTGGGATTCGTATTTAGTGAAACTACTAACGAGATGTTTTAACAACAAACTTGATGATAGCTTATTCATCACTTCAATGTCGAATATAAAATCTCAAATATTGTCTCTTTTTCAAGCATCGAGAAAGTATGTTTTGTTGTGGCGACGGTGCAAATTGTTTTATTATTTTAAACAAGAAGTGCGCCCTTAATTACCAACTACATTGGCGAAGTATGCTTAATCTCTTAAGAGAGTGAAGTGGGTGGCAAACTGCTGAAGATTAAAACTGCAAAGACAAACATCATCATCCTCCTAAAGGAAGACATTTGATAAAGCAAAGTCTGCATGTCAAGTGTGTTGTCCATGATTTGGCAAGTGAAAGCATTGCAGTTAGCTTAAAAAAAACAAGGTTAGCCTGTTTTTCTCTTAATGTTGAATGGGTGATGTTATATGAGTGTAACACGTTCAGTAAATAACTGCCGATAAGACGACGAAGTTCCAAACTAAGTTAGTAAATCAGTTTTAAAAAGGGTTTTTAGTCTTAATTACATTTTTAAAGAACCATGTGAGAACGGTTTGGGATCAGAAACCAATAGACATTCGACTACACAAACTTGTTTTGTGATGAAAACAGTCTAAAAACTGAAGGAATTATAAAAAAAAACGCCAACTGACTGTAAAACGTATCTAATGACACTTCGCTCTTCAAAAGCCGTTTAGGCTACAGGCGGTCACAATGGAACGGACATACGTGTGAAAAACATTACCATCCTTCTGGGTCCATTCGGGTAGGTACATAATAAGAAATCATTATTAAAATTCAAAATTTAGTTTGGGAATTAATCCCTAGCCCTTATCTAAACCATTTAGAGCTCTCTGCATAGCGATACTTAATTTTTAAGTAATCTCCCAAGCCGTCTTTATTTGAACTGCCATACCTCAAAATTAATAATTAAATTGCCAGAACTACCCCTTCATAATGCCAATATACCAAACCCCAGTCAAGTATCAACTTCTCGCACACTCCACACACCTCAGACCTTACACGAAAATCATAATTCAATTAAAATGTCTCTCCTTTATTCTCAACTCAAGTTGAGGGACCATGTAGATAATTTTCGAATATTCCAACCCCAACGGCGAATGCCCACCTATTCTGCACGTGTAACGCATTCAAAAGTAAAATATTTGCTCATCAATATACTTGCAAATACAGCCGAGCTATGCCGTTGGACTCAATCGTAAAAGGATGCCAATACCAACAAAATCCAAACTGATTAAAAGCCAATCATTATAAGTGGTAACGTATACTCAAAAATAAATAAAAAAAAAACAGTACCAGTACCAATACTCCCGGCCCCCAAAATAGGGGTTCATTAGGGATATGATGTATGCACGCTGTTGCTCGGATACTTTTATTTAACATGTAAATATTTAATACCTGGAATACCAATGGAAATTGGAAAATTGTATTCGGTAGAAGGCGGGACATTTTCAAGCAATATATTTTCCAAACGATGCTTTTGTGTGGGAGGGTGGAAAATTGATTTCAATGGCATTATTTAAAAATGTGCCCCCCCCCCCTACAGTCCCACACAATTTTGATTCCATACAAATATTTGAGTTTTATAAATCGATTGGAGACACAAATTAAAACAAAGATTATCTGGAAATGAAACGGGTAGTTCAAATAGAAGTTAGAATACGAATCATATGGTTTTGGTATTGGGGACTTTCGGATACCTAGTTTATGTTTATGTCAAACGTCAACTAGATTTGTCTGGACTAGATATCCGAACGCGTTGACTAAAGTCGAAATTTGACACTTTTTTCAAGAGGCTGTTTTCCCACTTTTATTTGGAAAAGGCACTTCCAAATTATTTCCAAATAAGTAGGTACGTTTAAAATGAAATACGGTTGCCTATCACAACACTATTTTAGTGTTATGCGAGCTAATGGTTGTTAAATATCCTGTGAACATTCAAAATTTGCAGAGTAGCTTCGGAAATGACAGCTTTTTCTCTCACCGGCCATTCTTTGGACTATTCAGAATTCTCGAGCGGCCACTTTGTTTATATTAAATTTGACTCTTCGAAATGTCAACTGAGTATGCAGGCGGGAATTTCTGGATTTGTCGGCTTCCCCTCCACAAACATAAACTGAAAAAAATATTCAAGTGACCACTCGGGCCAATAAATACTGAAATATATCTAGTCAGTCAGCTGTCAGACTTACTAAAATAGTAATCCGAACGTTCCCCTTGACTAGCTTTCTCTCACTTTCACTTTAGTCAGAATCATACCCCCGCAGACCAAAATGAGTCACTTTACACTTGAAAAACGTTGGGAAGAACTGCAAACATATTTCTAAAGTGTTGGTTTTGCTTGCACCGCTTTTGGAGTATTTGCAAAAAGTTCGTGAGACTGGCTTACTCGTGGACAACACTCTCGGTCCTCGTCGTCGTTCTGTACGCACTGACGAGAATGTGGATGCAGTGCTAGAGTCTAGAGTGAAAAATATATTCCAAACGCCATTTCGGCCCAAGGTGAGTGCTACAGAGCCATGTTGAAAGCAATGTCTTGGTTCTTGGACGACCTTTGGTTGCAGCAAGATAGCAATCGCACAGTAGGTCTTTTGCGCGCTGAGTTCTGTAATCGTGTTATCATCCGGCTTGGCGATTTCATTTGATTGGGATGGCCTAAAGGTTATTGCTATGCGGACAGTCGAGAAACGAATCAACCACTTCAAACGGACTAGAGTTCGTCCAGTGGTAGAAATTCTACCATTATAGTGACCTGGTTTATACGCATCGTATTGGAAAACAAATAACATTCAGCAGTGCATCTCTGCAATATCTTCCCAAAAAAAAAAAAAAAATCAAGCGAGTATGTTGTGGTTATGGCTTTGAACGTGGTTCTTGAATTTTTGACTATTTATATAAAAGATATCGTAAAACGAATCCTAGCACTGAATGCTTGGTCAAAAAGTCACGATAGGAATCAAAAGACCACCTTGAAGATAAGTACGGTTCTATCAAGGAAAACCAAACAAATTCTATATAAAATCCTACATTAATGGCGTGTGAAAGTTGGGTTAAATAATTGAAAGCAATTAACTATGGATCGAGTTGCCTGCAGAAACATGCTGGTTAAAGCTCTTGTTCACTTCGAACTAGATATATAAATATAGGATCACCGAAAGTATATTTAGCTCATAGGAAAAATTTCATCCGTAAAGCTACGATTACGTGTCAATTTTGTGGCAATTTTTGACATGCTGACGTCGGAAAAATTCGGCCATTCGGTGGTCACTCGTGTCTTTTGGGAGAGTGCGCTGCGACAGCCCACGTGACCAGACGCTTGACAGGCGATCACACGTAGTGACAAATTTGGGACAAATGTTTACATCAGAATGACATCGGTATGTCAAAATTTGATATGAAAAGTGGCATGGGAAATCATAGCTCAAGCAACTATACACATATTTCGCCTATACGTATTTTAACAAGAGAGGGGAAAAGGAAGAATCTATTTCTTAAAGTAGGCAAAAGACTTATCTCAGATGTAAGATTCATTAACTGATTAAATAAGCTTCGGATTCGGTTAGACTTGGTAAGAACTCTTAATTCCCTAAACAGAACAAACAACTTTTCGGCATAAGGGTATTATTCGAACATAATAGTTTATTGAACATAAAGGGCTAGCTTCAACACTCCCAGAAATTTATTTCCCATTTAAATAACGGAAGAAATACAGACTACATTTATGTACGTGCGTATATGTTCATGTACCAATTCCATGTACCTTGACGGACAGACACCAGTCCGAGACTGATGTGAATAGACAAGCCAACAGTCATTTAGACAATTCATTGATGCTACACCCACAATTACCGCCCTCTTGTTCATTTAACGCCAAAAGCAAATTCTAAAGAATACCATTTTCGCTCAATAAGAGATGGACGACAAGGCCCTGATGGTAATAGAATTCGATTTTGGCTCAGTGGATTTACCTTTGTTTACATCTACACACAGTGTGCAGCATTTCCCTTGCTGTTTGGTAGCCAGTGTTTCATATTAATTTCATAGCTTTTAATTAGATGGGTGTAAACTCGATAATTATGAAGATAATTTCCTGTTGACGTAACAACGTAATCAGTATTGAATTACACATTGAAAGTTGCATTTGCACTTCATGGAATTTGTTTGAATTGGGACATATACTTACTTTGCTTTCTCAAAATAAGTATTTAATGTACCCATGTATGAGATGTAGTTACATATTCAGTTGGAAAAAATATGTTTACGTCTGTTCTCTTTGTAGTTTGTCGATATATACATCATTTTTATTCAAACTTTTGCTAAATAATTTATTTGTGTATGTTCGTTTTTAAAACATTCGAACATTACCACACAATTGGGAACAAAAGGAAATACAACTGATGTGATGAGGATTTGAATTTTTTGAAATAAAATTCTAAAAATCATCTGTTTACTTACGGCCCAATACATTTAGATATTTTTACCTGAAAAGAAAAGCACTTATTAGAAAATAGTTTCATAAAATAAAATACATACGAGTACCTATATCAAGTAAAATCAAAGCAACTTCTAATGTTTTTATTTAAGCCACCATCAATATAGGGTAAACCAGTCAGCCTTTAACCAGTTAGTAGCCGGCCTTTTGTTACCTTTTCGGTATCTAAATAGTTCAAGACAGTTATCACCACTTCAGTCAAAACAGAGGCATTTTTTTTTTAATCAAGCATAGATTTATAGTAGGTATAGAGGTTTCGGTTTAGACAGAAAACTTCATTCAATTTAAGCGGTTTTTGAGAAAATCTTTTGGTTCTACCTGAGTAATTCAATATGAGAGCCTACAAAGTAATGGACGAGATATGCCGACATTATCCAAGGATCGCTGAAATTAGGGAGTAAAATTTGTGTAAAGCTACATTATTATGATCTGGATCTATAGAGTAATTCGCGAAGCTATCCCTTTAACAAGTGTGCTTTCTCATTTTCTTAAATGTCAAGAAAAATTGGAAGAAAACAAACTAAATTTTATAGTTTAAGTTGCGTTAAATGTTTTAAAGTTTATAAAAAAGTGCGAAATACAACTTAAAAACATTGCAGGATTAAGATTTAGTGTTTGTCAAAAGTTTTGCAAAAGTTTAATAGTCACATTAAGATAAATTGTGTAAAAAAATAATTAAGTTTAATTTAACACTTTTAACAAACTCTAATGTGGTATTTCATTGGGCTTCTTAGAGCAATATCTGATAGGTACAAACAAATCTTTCTCCGATTTTAGAGCACTTGCGAATTTGGATTAAATTTCATATGTATAGGTATAGACGCTGCTTCGAATCCTCACCCGAGGGACGTTGTTTACTTTTTGAGGAGCTATTCCAAGGAAGTCTTTATACTACCGATCAGTTTTAAATAAGAACCGATTCATATGTAAAGAGATATACATCTAATTCCTGTTATTGCATACTCATATAATTAGGCAGCTAAAAAACCTTGAAAGGCTACAGTAGTTTTAAATTTGTCTAATCTAAACTATTCGAATAGAATATGTTGCAATAAGTTTAAAGAAAAATGCACGGGCACAAACCTCCTATTGGTTGGTGACTTTCCCGAAGCCACCTTAACTTCATCAAGTACACAACCTCATATAGCTATATATCTTCGTCTTCAAGAATACACTTTTGGATCGTGTGACTGCTTCCACTCTACTTATCAACCGAACCGATATGACTTATCTCTATGGACGCGTACTTTTCGCATACATTATATTGCAACATAAATCATTCACTCGTGTACAGCATTATCCGTTTTCACGTTCCTTAGAACCGCCATGGTTGTCTTCTAAAGTGTAACCCGGCCACCCTTCCATTTGCACATATGATCTTACATAGATTGCGCGACTACTTTCGCAACCCAGTGTGAAATATGGACGAAGAAAAACAATGATAAAACAACTGAACTTTCCAAGGATAAAGTGTCCCCTAGTGCTGCACCCGGCATCACACATACATCTTTATATACATGTGTTCATATTACATGAGCTTCTGCTGCTTATTTCTTACTCCTTTACTATTTTTTCGTTATCGGTATCCTGCGAAAGTATTCCAAGCGTTAAATTGGCATCAGACGCTTTTCTTGTTATCATGTCTCGGGTGAGTTCTAAGGGAGAATATCCTTTATTTTTCATTTTTCTTGATTTATTTTTGCTAGCTCCAGCGGCAGCCCTTTGCGTGCGTGTGTATGTTAGGCGGATGATTTGGATTTCTTCGTTTGCTACTAACTTGCTTTTCTTAATTTTGTTGTCCTTGTTGTACACTATACACTCCTGGAATCTGTAGGGGGATACGACTGGGTTTTCTTTTCGTTCGCATAGTCAGTGGGTGTGATGTGTGTTGTTATGTGTCACATGAAGTTTTTTCATATGTGTCCTCGTGGTGTCAAGTCAATCTGTTTCGCCGTAATAGAGGAAACATTCTAACTTGATGCAAATTGCATGTGCAGGTTTTTGTCCCCCACTTGTGTCTTTTTTTCACTTCAGAGTTTTGCTGATATGGTTGGGATATTCAAGTGACAGGACAAATTAAATTAGATTCAGATGCGAGATATAGTTTGTGTATTCTTAAAAGAAAACACTCATTACTGTGGACTTGTTTTAAAGGGTCTTTCTTTAAGGACTTGACAACTTCTTTTTCAAATAAAATCCAAACTACTTAAGATATCTCAAAAATTTTGATTGGCCTGGATTACATTAAAACATTTATGAATGGAATTCGACTTCGTTCATATGTCCACCACGAGAACGTTTGCAGCGGTCGATATGTTAAACCCAACTTTCGATGGCTCGGCTGCACATTTTGACCGATACGGCCGCTATTTCTCGTTCAATATTCGCTCTGAGCTCCTCTAACGTCGCCGGATTCTGGCTTTAAATCACACGATCTCTGCGGCCAATAGACGGGTCAGTTTCTCGAGATGACATGTTCACCGAACTGACACTTCAATAACTCGATTGTTGCACCCGCTGTGTGGCTTGTGGCACCGTCTTGTTGGAACCACATATCACTGATGTCCAATTCATGCAATTGCTCAAAGAAATAACGTTCCAACATGACTCTGTAGCGAATATCTTTTACCGCAACGTGACGGCCATTTGCATCAATGAAAAAAAAACGGCCCAATTGCGCCACCGGCATGAAAACCGCACCAAACAGTGACTTTTTGCAGATGAAGTGCTGTTTCATGAAGCACACGCGGGTTCTCACTTGTTCAGTAACGAACATTTTGCTTATTGACGAAGCCGTTTAACCAAAAATGTTCTTCATCGCTGAAGATGATTTTGAGATGCAAATTAACGCTCTTCAAAATTGCAACCACCGACTCGGAATTTCGGTAGTTAATTTTAATAATTTGTAAACCTTGTTCTTTCGTGTGCAAAGAACAAGGTTGATTTTACTGAATATTTTGACATTGACAGTTCGGTAATCGGTTTAAGGGTGCGTTCACACTGAAAGTTTGAAGTTGTCAAGTCGCTAATGAAAGACCCTTTATTTGAAAGTGAGTTTCCTTGACGTACAGGACGTTTGTGAGAAATCCACCTAAAGGTACAACCTATTTACCTAATCAAAGCCTTTACTTTAATAACAGTAGTGAATATGTAATGGGAATCACTATTTGTATTGTCCAGGTCTTCATTTAATTGATTGATTAGGTATTCATATACCGGTTTATTTAATTGCTTTTACCACATACTCAGATGCTACAAAACAATCTATTTGCAAATAGAAGCAAACGCCCGAAGGAATACACACAAATATGTAGCAATGCCCAAGTTAATTTAAAACAATATAAAGGGTGATTTTTTAGCTGGTTTGGTTTTGGCAACACTGGTTTTGACAGCTGACGTGTGTTTAGTACCTTGTGTCACTGTCAAACAGCTTCAGTTTGGTTTGCAATTTAACCATGGATCGTCTTACAAATGAACAACGCTTGCAAATTATTGAATTTTACTATCAAAATTCGTGCTCGGTTCGAAATGTTCATCCGAGCCGAGGATCCGCTTTTTTATCGAAAAATTGTGTTCAGCGATGAGGCTCATTTTTGGTTGAATGGGTACGTAAATAAGCAAAATTGCCGCATTTGGAGCGAAGATCAGCCAGAAGCATTGCAACAGCTACCAATGCATCCCGAAAAAGCCACTGTTTGGTGCGGTTTATGGGCCGGCGGCATTATTGGGCCATATTTCTTCAAAGATGATGCGAATCGCAGCGTTACTGTCAATGGTGAACGCTACCGAGCGATGATAACAAACTTTTTTTTGCCCGAAATGGAAGTTCTTGACTTGCATGATATGTAGTTTCAACAATACGGTGCCACATGCCACACAGCACGCGAAACAATGGCGCAATTGCGAGGCGAGTTTGGTGAACAGTTAATTTCACGTTTCGGGCCGGTCAATTGGCCGCCTAGATCGTGCGATTTAACACCATTAGATTATTTTTTGTGGGGGTATGCCAAGGCTAATGTGTATAGGGACAAGCCCGCTTCGATTGACGCACTGGAAGCCAACATCCATGCATTCATTCGTGAGATACCGGCCGATATGTGTGAAAGAGTATGCCAAAATTGGACTCAGCGGATGGGCTACCTGAGACGCAGCCGCGGTCAACATTTGCATGAAATTATTTTTAAACATTAAATTGCAAGGTTCAAACTATCGATTCAAATAAATATTTCATTAATTTTTTCGAATTTTTTGTGTTTTTTTTTTAAAAAAAGTTCTAAACCTCTTAAAAAATCACCCTTTAGTTGATACCTACGTAATCTGACGTAAGTCATTTAGGATACACTGAATCGAACAGCTAATAAATTGCGCCATATATACGATTAGCTGGCAAAAATAATGACCATCCTAAATCACCATCCAAATATTCCATCGACGACCGGCCGGCCGTCCCGCGGTAAATTATGACAAAAATAAACTGCACAATGAGGCACACATGCCAAATTATTAATAATCACTACCCTGTTTATCTCTTCCCGCACGAACCCCATGTGGAAACAAAACATACACAGAACCTAGTATTTGCTCATTACACTTTACAACCTGTCACCTTTACGGATGCGAAGAAAGACACGAAAACACCTGCCGAAAATAAATTTATGTCATCAATTAAAATAATTTTTGTGTTATTTTCGATTTGGGTCCCAAAAATTCGATGCCGAGCAATAAATTCTCCGAAAAATAATGAAGACATACAATACGAATGTATACCGATTAGAGAATCGTCGGACGACACCGAAGCAGTATATTCGGATGAAATATTACGTCAAGCTACGCGCTAAAATGCTAAATGAAGCGCTGATTCTTAATTGCAACAAACTACATTAAAATCCTCTGGCATTTATTCTCTGACAAAAAGAAACACATGTCGAATGTGCATATAAATGACGAATTTTCTAAATTTAGCTCCATCCATCATAATCGTCTAGTTGTTGCCAAAATGTCAAAAAGCCAAAAAACATCCCCTTCCCATCTGTCACAATCATTTCGTCGATGCAACACTGATTTTGTCTTCTATTTTTGTCGCCAACATGTAAATAGCATCCTAAAATCATAATCTCTACTGTATAGTGTACCTATAGCCAAGATAATAATCATGTACAGTGCAAGGCGTAGTAGACGTTACGCACTTACTGCCGTTCATTCATTCATTCTGTTGTCGCGTCGGTTAAAAATACCCACCGCCTCTGAGATATTTTCAATTAAAACGAGGAATAAAGTCCGCAAGTGAACAAGAAATGTGTAATTCAGTGTTTGCCCTGTCGTGACACCGAAAATTCTTCGAATGCTTGCACAGCTGCTTGGCGATAAAATGAAATCGGATGAATAATAAAAAAGGAGAAGTATAATTCGCCACTGCAACAAATACTGTATCTTCAAGATGCATTTTAGAACTACTTGCATACATACATATATGTATAGGTATTTGTTTTCTGCACCAACAACAGATATACGAATACGATTCGAAATGAGACTAATTGGTGTCGTGCCCTTGGCGGCTGGGTGGGATTTCGGAACAGATGGGATTGTTTTTTTTTATTATTTTTACGTGGCGCTTTTAACATTTTAAAGATGAGTGACTTAAGATAGATATTGTTTTACTGCGGCTTTCAGGGGACCCAGGCTTGAGAAATCAAAAAGTGTTATGAATATTTTGTTCATGCTATGAAATAATAAACCTAATTGCCTTTGACGTAAATCATCGCACAACAAATTACTCACTTAATTTTGAGGTAATTCCGAACGTATTATACGTATTATACGTGCGTAGGATCAAGATTCTATCCGTTTCACATGAAGTGATTGTGAACGACCATACGAACGAACGTGAAAAAAAACAGCTCTAAAGTAGTCACCCGGGTACCAATTGTGCATAGTAAAGGGTTTTCCAATTGGAACGGGTCGATGTTGGCGGCCAAATGATAGAACTTAAGACGCGATGGCTCTTCAAAGTCGTCTCTTTAACGTTTCGTGGCCAAACTCGAGACAACAATTACCTAACACCCGTACGTCAAAGGAACCCCGGATCGGCTGAGAACATTGCCACTGTCCGTGTACAGAAGAACCAGAGGCAGTCAATTCCTCGCCGTGCACAAGAAGTCGGCCTTTTGGAGACTTCAATATGGCGAATTTAGCGTCCGGATTTGGCCCTACGCTTTACAAGATTCATCTGGCTCACAAATTAATGGCCGCAGATAACGCCGCTTGTTCGCTGACTGAGCTTCGAAGCATTTGGAAAAAAAATCCCAAATCTGGTCGAAAAATCATCCTTAGCGACGAGGTACATTTTTGTATAAATGGCAAAATTGACGCCTATATAATAAGGAATCGTCCTATATAAGGCAATGTGTGTCTGCACAGTTCACCAGGTGGTAATGCATCACCAAAAAGTTACTGTTTGGTGCTGTTTTTTTGCCAGTTTGGGGCCGTTTTTTTTTCGTTGATGAAAGTGGCCCTCACGTTGCGGTAAATGGTATTCGCTACAGAGACATTTTGGAACGTTATTTCCTTGAGCAATTGCATGAATTGGACATCAGTGATCTGTGGTGCAACAATCGAGCTATTAAAGTCTCAGTTCGATGAACGTGTTATCTCGAGAAACTCGAGCTCAGAGCCAATACAAAACGAGAATTAGCGGCCGTATTACTGACAAACAACGGATAAAGCAAATCGAAGGATTCAAATCGTTGCTGCGGTTTCTTTCTTCTACCGAAATAAATACACAACAATACTAAGTACGAAAATGGTAAGAAAGAAGCTGACTTTGTGGTTTCACTCAACTGTTTAAAGTCTTTACTTTCTAAAAAAATGTAGCCAACAAGCCTAATTATCCATTTCATAAAGGAAAAAATGCAGCCAATCTCTGAATTGTTTTGCGTTTAGTTCCACTACACTAGACAACGAAAAAGCACTCATTAGCCAAAAAGGATAATGAAAATAATCGAAGTACAAAAGCAAATACGTAAAGGTTAAAAATCATGTAGGTATAGCGAGCCACAAAACTAAAGATAATTACAACAACAGAATGACATTCGATGCCAAGCCAACCGTGTGCACGTTTGTAAATTTAACCAGGCATAAAGCCAAACCCTGAATCCATATAAAACGGAAACGAGAATGAGAGACCAAATAAAAGATTGCCAAAAGCTGTCGGTTCGGGGGTACAGTAGCTATGTGTCCCCAAAAACACACACAACACACACAACACCGGTGACAGGATATTATCTGGATGCGAGCAAAGGAGATGGTTATTACAGCCAACAAATACACATACCAATTCCAGGATGTATATCTACACATTAAATGAGGACATTTGAATGAGTGCCCTGATGACGATCAGGGCCATGTCCATGTGCATGGCTTTATAAAAATAATCTATGAGGAGTCAACTAAAGGACAGATTAAAACTGTATTCCATGGTTCATTTCAAAAAAGGTTTCATATGAAATAATTAAAGCCTTCAGCAGCATGCTTCTGTATGTTTTTTTTTTGTTTGTAATCTTGACGAAGGCAGTTAATTTCTAGATAGTATTTTGGACCAGTAAGCAAGAGGTCCAAGGTTCAAATCTCAAAAAAAAAAAAAACTAATTCAAACTTATTTTTTATTATATTTGTTAAAAGTTGAATAACAGTTTATAATGATAGCACTGGTTGGGAATGAACGTGTTTTTTATAAATAAAATAGATACTACTTATAATTTTTAATAAATTCCATTTTCACAGTAATATTCATAATATTTTATTCACATATTGAAAGCCAAAAATAATTTTTATGTAACCTATACAAGAAAAAGCAAACTGGCGTAGCTATTCCCCTTTGGCTTAATCTCATGAACTTTATTGATACAAATTGTAAAACAGAATGCCAATAAATCTTCACAAAATCAGTTAACGAAAATAAAAGACACAAAAAAAGATTCTTCTCGCAGTAAATATTATGATAAGATTAACCCATTTAACCAATATTCAGATAATATAATAGCAAAATTATTAGTGAAAAATGATTTGGTTGTCAAAATCAATATATTTCATCATTTGAACTGGGCAATTCCAATCGAGTACATGGTTCAATTTAAAATTTAAATCAGACCCACTACGTACAAGATTGCAAAAAAAAAAGTTCTGCAGCATGAAGATGAGGATGTCAATGAACATTGACGTGAAATCCACTTTCCTACAGAAAACAAAACAAGTTGTAACTGAAATAAGTTACTTACCTACGCTACCTATTTTACAATTATTTTGGTTAAAGAAAATAGCTACATAGTAAAATATTGAGCACCGTATATATATACTGGAGGAAATTATTAATAGAAACATTGTCGGGGTTTGCGTTGCTAGGATTTATAATATATAGGTGGGTTTCACGAGCCCTCTTTGTGTACCTCTAATATAATAAATATTTATTTGCTGGGGTACGTCACATCTATAAAAGATAACACGTAGATATACTCGTACCTTTTTATTAGCACTATGTCAATGTTTCCATTCGGAAAGAATCGATTAATCAATTTTAAGTTAAGAGAAAATAACAAATTCTATTTATTGATTCTATTCACACAGCAGGAGCAATGTGTGTGTCGAATTAAAGTTGAAAAGTTGGAAAACAGCTTTGTTGATTGGTTGAAACCAAAAGGGGACCATTTTCGAAATAATACAAAAATAAAACGATTCAACAAAAATAAAAGTTTTTGGTTTCTTTGTGTTCTTCATGTTTTCCCATTCTACAGTACGAGTCATAAATCAACCAATGAATATCATCGATTCCAGATTTACTCGATTTTTTGTTTTCTTTATTTTTAGAAACATTTCTTATTCTTGGAAGTAGAAGTTTGCATCCTCTTCCATGAGCATGACCATGAAAAGGATTGTCACCTAGTGGATTGTGGTATGTTATGTTATATGAAAAAGGAGAACGCACCTTTCACACGTTTTAATATAAAAACAAATAAATAAATAAAGCCAGAAAAAACTTTCCAATTGAATTTGCTTATTACACGTTGCAAATAAATCGCATTGCTTGATTGAGATTGGAGAAATCTACTAAATCTTGTAGAAAAATATATATACAAGGTAAAATGGACTTTTTTGTAATTTATGCAGAAGTACACGTTCACATTAATTTTTGGAACTATGTACAAGGTGGGCCAAAAGAAGTCATCCGATGTTGTTTGGCTCTTATTTGTTTTCTAAATGAAAAACTTCGATTCTGTTTTTTGATTATGTTTATTTGAACCTTTAGAATTTTATTAGTCAAGTCCAGAAGATGATATCGGCCAAATGGGCGCTGTCACAATTGATTGCCATACGGGCTCGTTTTAGCAATGGGATGTATGACAACAGTGGACGGTGCGCGCTATAGGGCCATGTTAACCGAGTCTTTTCTGCCGCAATTGGACGAATTAGGACTGGAGGACATGCGGTTCCAACTGGACGGACCTACGGCACACACTTCGCGAGCCAAAACCGATATTCTGAAGGCGGCGCCTCAGCTCTCGTTTTGGCGATTTTCACTTTTTCAGACTTTTTTTTGTGGGTTTTTTTTTGAAGTCCTGTGTTTACGTGAACAAGCCAAACAACATCGGACATATTTATTTTTTGTACAAGGCTTGTAAATGTATTTATTTGCGACATGGTGTCAACGTGCAACGAATTGCTATAATAAAAACATCGTTGACTTCAAATTGTCTAGCCCCTGTATACATTTCCGGGTTAATAAGGTAGTAATGTATTAGAATATGTTAATGTCAGACAATCGGATATTAAACTATTTGCAATTGTATTCAGATTCTAAAAAATGTGGATTTTAAAGCGCGACCTTGTTAAGCAATCCAGGCAGAGTAAATATCTACTTAAAAAGGTTTGTGAAAACTGTGGCATTGTCTTGAAACTCTTGGTACTTGTAGAATCGAAATAATGATTGATTAGCTATTTTGGCATTTTGTACCATAGCTTTCTTAAGGTTATAATTTATCAAAGGCTTAACTTAGCTATGTGATTTTTTTTCCTCATATTAAAATACATCTCTCTGACTTTAATTGTTGCATGAAATAGAATAAGGACCTAAGGCATTAGCAAATATCTCGCGAAAAGCCACATGTATTTTAAGAGTACTCTTGCTAGACCAAGTTAATAAATATGTTTATTCTATTGACAAAATTTTCACAAAAAAGTAAGACAAAATATCACCCGCTCACATAACATTTATTCTTCATTCCTCTTTCAAATCTAGAAATACCACTTTGCTGACGAACAACAACTTCGATCATTTAAATGAACTTCTGTACTTTCCTTAACTCAGAAGAGCGCTTCTAATTGAATATTCTTTCAATTCGAGTTAAGGAACTTTCCGCCCGAATCGTATCTCAAACGGACAAGTAAGGATAGGAAGCGAGACGACAATGTGAGTGGCATGGAACTGATACCATAATACGTTAGCAGGCGTTTTTAACGCCCTTTGTGTTGACAATCGAGTAGGTATGTAAAACGACCACTCGGGGATAAGGATAACTACTTGCAAATATACCTACTACCTTCGCAGATATTTAATTAAAAAAAACCCTACACTCGACCTCAAAACACGTTTTGTCGTACGTTCTGTTCCAACGGAGGACTTAATATAAATCAACAGACCCGACTACAAATCAATTCTATACATCCACGCCTGATTCTGAGTGATAACAATAATAGGCAAACTTCCATCCAAGCAAAGTTGTTATTGCATTTAGCTAGCCTTTTAATTTCATTGCGTTTATGTTTATATTAAAGTGCCACCCGGATTTCTCCATTTTTTTATTTTACTGGCATTTGAAATTCTCGAAAAGGTGGACGGAAAGAAACCAAACAACAGCAGTATGAACAAAAAAACTGTAACAAGCACACATATTATAAGCATGTTTATTGGCAATATCCTCTTAAGTCAACCATGAAAGCGAAACACGTTTCCTTCAAGGCAATGAACTGAAAGCGGAGACGATGAATTATAAGCTGCAAGGGCGTATATGGTGTATGAATCCCTATGCACCTGCCCATCAAACCTTATCCACCCACCATCATCGATATCTTCGTTGTCAGTTTTGCCGATATAAAACATCCCCTTCATAAGATGAGCACGGACGAATGCGAACGTCGCCGAGGAACACAGCTTGATATGTTTATATGTTTAGGGTTTAACTGTGGTATGCTTCATCAGTTCAATTGCATATGGTAGAATACTCTTGTCTTGTTGTAATGCGATCAGACAATTGAGAATTAACGATTGAAAATCGTAGGACCCTAAATTATCAATCCACTGGTGCAGTATATGCTTGTAGTCGAAAATTCCACTCATTATTTTCTTTGTGTTATTGTTTAATTTTAAAATCATGTACATGTATTTATTGTCTGAACCTAAACTAACCTAAGGAATGTTTTAAGTTCTAACCCAACTGTTGGGCGGATAACATCCTACATATTCATAATAACCATTGTTGCCCTTCAAATTCTGATTCGAAACAACTAAACAAATATATACATCTTTCTATGCATCCTTGGCGACTTGTGTCCCATGATCTAATTCGAGAGTCTATTATATGAAGATGAAAAAAAAATCTATATAAGTAAAGTTAATCAAGGACTCAACTGGAGCAACTATATCCGTTTCTTTTTTCTAATATCTCTTACAGAACAAAGATTTCAACTGCAAAAGCACAAAAAGGGAAAGAAAAAAAATAGGAAAATCTGCATGAGAATTAAATTACATGCAAGGAAATTACTTTGTCCTGACAGATGATAGTGCTGTTGCTGTTGAGAGGACTCATAAAAGTGGACATTGTTTTACATAGCAGCGACAGTTGAGGTAGAAGACACTAAACGTATTGTCCTGTGCAACTACAAATGGAACGGAGGACGGAGAAGAATGGAGTTCGTTTTAATTACTCTAATGCCTAAGTTCTTAACTTAGTGTGTTTTTTTGTAATCTTTGGTGAGGGTCCTCCTTTGAATATATATGTATATTTTAATTTTCTCATTTTATTTTGTGGTGCAGCAGTAACTGTTAATGGGGCTTGTTGACAAGCATTTTTTAATTGATATAAAATGAAGGACTAATGCTGGAAATTTTTCTTTTGTTCTTGTGAGAATGTAGTTCTTTGTAGAGATTAAAATTGAGGTACTAAGTTTTGATGTTAATCCCAATAGCATAAAGTCGATAAAGGTTTTTTTTTATCGTATGATACTGGGACAGGTGGACATTTTCTACAAGCGACTGTGAAGACCGTCGACAGGTGATCAGAGTAGATACTATGAGATTTTCGCTTAATAAATCCATTTCCCACCGATGAATATGAATGGTATTCGAAGCTTTTGCCCAACTCTTTCGAACGTGTGACAAATATTTGGAAGGCTATAACTATCGTCCTGTGAAGTATACAATTCTAGGCCCCTTTTAGTCGTTCCAGAAATAAAAATCAAAGAAAGGAATAGATGAGTGAAGACACGCTTAGAAGTCCTAGGTGTATGCGTTTCGCTTACTAGGAACCAATTTAATTTTATTGTGTTTATATTCACTATACCGGGGTGTGAGGTACATAGAACCTGCAGACCAACTAATCCAATATGGAACCGTAAAACCACCACTTTATTACTTGAGTCAATAGTGTAGTGATTATTAAGGTGGTAGCCTTGGTGTAGTAGGTATCTAATCCACCGCTAACCTTTGCCTAAGACTCGAGTAATGTATAGTTTCGAGACCAATCGGGGAAGTTGAACCGAACTACACCCGATTTCCTACCTCCATCAGGATTCTATTAGTCATAGTTCGAACTTTATAACTATGTAACATATTCGTAAATCGTTCCCACAAATTTATTGCCGAAAACTACCTACCTATATCTACAAGGGGAGAACACAGCGCCGCTATAGAAATTATATTTCCATTTGACAATCCTCCAGGTTCTCATACACCATTTCCTGCTTTTGGTAAGCCCATTGCGAAGTAAAACCTTCGGCAACATTAAAAGAGAAACAGACGAGAGAAAAAGAAACAAACAAAAAAATACTACTAAAATTCGCCATTAAACCATACATATAAATCCTGATAATAGCACGAAATGGAGCCGCCATGGCGCCACAAGTCTCGAGTATATCCGTTTTTGCTTTTTTTTCTCTTCGTTCTCCTCTGTCGGCAAACGTCGACTTCCTCCCTATATCTATTCTGCTGGCAAAAAGGAAACAGAAAAAAGAACCTACCCCATCTTCCAAAGCAGTGTAATTTTTCCCCAAATGAAATTTGAATTTGCCGCTGCCAGAGTGTGCAGTACGTTTTGGTTTCAGTTTCAGGACTCGGGCAAAACAAAAATCAAGGTAGCCACCACCACATAATAACTACAGGAAAACAAAAAACTGACAGCACGCCACCACTAGAGTTTTACTATACTGAAAGAAAAACCCCAACTTAAAACGTCAACTAAAATCCGCTCGAACCTTTTTCGTACCCCTCTCTGGCAAACCGTTATTTTTTTTCTTCTGTGACTGCCTCAAACGTCAAACAGATGGCGGTGCAAGGCATTAGACCCCGGCCCGATTGTAGAGGTTATCGTTCACGTTCCGAACTCCTTTCTTCGTCTTTCCTCACTTCCAACACTTTGTTAGTTTATTACTGGACTTCTCGTTTCATATAATTCCATTTTCCAAGGATACACACACGCACACAAAAAAAACACACTCCTTGTTTGTGTTGGCCTGATGTGGTAGTGGTGGGTAGGTGTAGTTGGCCGTCTGGTTGGCGTCGGTCGTCGGATGTGTAGACTAAATAACGATATTCAAAGTTTTCATTTTCATGTTTTCCGTTTTAAGAGATTGTTTGGTTCTCTTTTTTAATTTGTTGGTTAGGTTCATGTGCCAGATGGGAAAAGTGTTTCTTCCCTCTGTAGGTACCTATATGACAAAGCGAAGCCGTAGTCCCAAAGGACGTAGGTATACTTGGAATGCATCAAGTTGTCGCGCTAAAATAAAGAACAGCGCTTACAATTTCATATCGGATATTTAATGAAAATGTGAAAATACAAAATCGCCTGGAACTTTAAGACTTAGGACTATACACAACCGGTGCGGCCACGGTTTTGTAGGCCAGTAACTTTTTGACTGACAAGCTTCCGTACCTTTAATTTGGCAGAACGTTAGTTACTATTTTTTCTTTATATGGCGATATTAGGGCGCCAGCCGATTTCAACAGAAGTTTATGGGAGGAATTATGGATAATGAGCTGCAAATTACGAGAGAGTTGTAACTATATATCGGCGCGTCACAAAACGGAAGCACTTTCTCACCCATTTGTGAAATATCATGCAGGAAAGCATCTTGCAATAATCATTGACGCTCATTTAAGCTTCTAATCACATTTAGTCACTGAAAGCAGTCAGTGCACCTTCAATGCTGATGACGGTAAGTAACATTGGAGGCCGTTAACCTAAAAAGAGACTTTCTTTTGCATTAACTGCGTTCTTGTAAGCTGTAGAACCAGAAACAGGTACCCCAAAAGCTAAGTCATACTGAAGTCAAATCTGTCTACCGCCTTTTCGCACTAAAGGTCGTGTCATTATTATCAATGCTACAAATCGATGTACTCGCTGAAGAAATGGAAAAAAATAAAAAGCTCCTAAATTGTCGGCTATAGATAACAATGCAAGAGAATGAGATTGCCTTCAATCTGACTCAGTTAATGGCATGTTAAGCTTATACAGAGAAAATATCACTTAACAAAAATACATGTAGCCGACTTTTCGGAGTGTCTTGAAGAAGACGATACACAT